>CM049890.1:66563000-68035340 GCA_027474245.1 Spheniscus humboldti | reverse complement strand
CTGGCAAGGCCGGAGCCCCAGTGTGTGTGGGGCTGTGGAAGGGCTGCCAAGGGAAGGCGAGGGCCAGCAACATCTGGCAGGCGTGGCACCTTTGGTGTGGGAGCAGTCGCTGGACGTTTGCAATTTCGGAGCTGGGCTCTGGTGGCTGCGCTGAGAGTGAGCAAGGCACCAACGTTGGCACCCTGAGCTGGCTGGCAAGGCCGGAGCCCCAGTGTGTGTGGGGCTGTGGAAGGGCTGCCAGGGGAAGGCGAGGGCCAGCAACACCTGGCAGTCCTGGCACCTTTGGTGTGGGAGCAGTCGCTGGACGTTTGCAATTTGGAGCTGGGCTGCGGCGCATGTCCCGAGAGCGAGCGAGGCACGAACGTCGGCACCATGAGCTGGCTGGCAAGGCCGGAGCCCCAGTGTGTGTGGGGCTGTGGAAGGGCTGCCAGGGGAAGGCGAGGGCCAGCAATACCTGGGAGGTGTGGCACCTTTGGTGTGGGAGCAGTCGCTGGACGTTTGCAATTTGGAGCTGGGCTGCGGCGCAGGTCCCGAGAGCGAGCGAGGCACGAACGTCGGCACCCTGAGCTGTCCGGCAGGCCCAGAGCCCCTGTGTGTGTGGGGCTGTGGAAGGGCTGCCAGGGGAAGGCGAGGGCCAGCAACACCTGGGAGGCGTGGCACCTTTGGTGTGGGAGCAGTCGCTGGACGTTTGCAATTTGGAGTGAGCTGCGGCGCAGGTCCCGAGAGCGAGCGAGGCACGAACGTCGGCACCCTTAGCTGGCTGGCAAGGCCGGAGCCCCAGTGTGTGTGTGGCTGTGGAAGGGCTGCCAGGGGAAGGCGAGGGCCAGCAACACCTGGGAGGCGTGGTACCTTTGGTGTGGGAGCAGTCGCTGGACGTTTGCAATTTGGAGCTGGGCTGCGGCGCAGGTCCCGAGAGCGAGCAAGGGACGAACGTCGGCACCCTGAGCTGGCTAGCAAGGCCGGAGCCCCAGTGTGTGTGGGGCTGTGGAAGGGCTGCCAGGGGGAGGCGAGGGCCAGCAACACCTGGGAGGCGTGGCACCTTTGGTGTGGGAGCAGTCGCTGGACGTTTGCAATTTGGAGCTGGGCTGCGGCGCAGGTCCCGTGAGCGAGCGAGGCACGAACGTCGGCACCCTGAGCTGGCTGGCAAGGCCGGAACCCCAGTGTGTGTGGGGCTGTGGAAGGGCTGCCAGGGGAAGGCGAGGGCCAGCAACACCTGGGAGGCGTGGCACAATTGGTGTGGGAGCAGTCGCTGGACGTTTGCAATTTGGAGCTGGGCTGCGGCGCAGGTCCCGAGAGCGAGCGAGGCACGAACGTCGGCACCCTGAGCTGGCTGGCAGGCCCAGAGCCCCAGTGTGTGTGGTGCTGTGGAAGGGCTGCCAGGGGAAGGCGAGGGCCAGCAACACCTGGGAGGCGTGGCACCTTTGGTGTGGGAGCAGTTGCTGGACGTTTGCAAGTTGGAGCTGGGCTGCGGCGCAGGTCCCGAGAGCGAGCGAGGCACGAACGTCGGCACCCTGAGCTGGCCGGCAAGGCCGGAGCCCCAGTGTGTGTGGGGCTGTGGAAGGGCTGCCAGGGGAAGGCGAGGGCCAGCAACACCTGGGAGGCCTGGCACCTTTGGTGTGGGAGCAGTCGCTGGACGTTTGCAATTTGGAGCTGAGCTGCGGCGCAGGTCCCGAGAGCGAGCAAGGCACTAACGGCACCCTGAGCTGTCTGATAGGGCGAGAGCCCCAGTGTCTGTGGGGCTGTGGAAGGGCTGCCAGGGGAAGGCGAGGGCCAGCAACACCTGGGAGGCGTGGCACAATTGGTGTGGGAGCAGTCGCTGGACGTTTGCAAGTTGGAGCTGAGCTGCGGCGCAGGTCCCGTGAGCGAGCGAGGCACGAACGTCGGCACCCTGAGCTGGCTGGCAAGGCCGGAGCCCCAGTGTGTGTGGGGCTGTGGAAGGGCTGCCAGGGGGAGGCGAGGGCCAGCAACACCTGGGAGGCGTGGCACCTTTGGTGTGGGAGCAGTCGCTGGACGTTTGCAATTTGGAGCTGGGCTGCGGCGCAGGTCCCGAGAGCGAGCGAGGCACGAACGTCAGCACCCTGAGCTGGCTGGCAGGCCCAGAGACCCTGATTGTGTGGGGCTGTGGAAGGGCTGCCAGGGGAAGGCGAGGGCCAGCAACACCTGGGAGGCGTGGCACCTTTGGTGTGGGAGCAGTCGCTGGACGTTTGGAATTTCAAGCTGGGCTGCGGCGCAGGTCCCGAGAGCGAGCGAGGCACTAACGGCACCCTGAGCTGTCTGATAGGGCGAGAGCCCCAGTGTCTGTGGGGCTGTGGAAGGGCTGCCAGGGGAAGGCGAGGGCCAGCAACACCTGGGAGGCGTGGCACAATTGGTGTGGGAGCAGTCGCTGGACGTTTGCAATTTGGAGCTGGGCTGCGGCGCAGGTCCCGAGAGCGAGTGAGGCACGAACGTCGGCACCCTGAGCTGGCTGGCAGGGCCAGAGCCCCAGTGTGTGTGATGCTGTGGAAGGGCTGCCAGGTGAAGGCGAGGGCCAGCAATACCTGGGAGGCGTGGCACCTTTGGTGTGGCAGCAGTCGCTGGACGTTTGCAATTTGGAGCTGGGCTGCGGCGCAGGTCCCGAGAGCGAGCGAGGCACGAACGTCGGCACCCTGAGCTGGCCGGCAAGGCCGGAGCCCCAGTGTGTGTGGGGCTGTGGAAGGGCTGCAAGGGGAAGGCGAGGGCCAGCAACACCTGGGAGGCGTGGCACCTTTGGTGTGGGAGCAGTCGCTGGACGTTTGCAATTTGGAGCTGAGCTGCGGCGCAGGTCCCGAGAGCGAGCGAGGCACGAACGTCGGCACCCTGAGCTGTCTGATAGGGCGAGAGCCCCAGTGTCTGTGGGGCTGTGGAAGGGCTGCCAGGGGAAGGCGAGGGCCAGCAACACCTGGGAGGCGTGGCACAATTGGTGTGGGAGCAGTCGCTGGACGTTTGCAATTTGGAGCTGAGCTGCGGCGCAGGTCCCGTGAGCGAGCGAGGCACGAACGTCGGCACCCTGTGCTGGCTGGCAAGGCCGGAGCCCCAGTGTGTGTGGGGCTGTGGAAGGGCTACCAGGGGAAGGCGAGGGCCAGCAACACCTGGGAGGCGTGGCACCTTTGGTGTGGGAGCAGTTGCTGGACGTTTGCAAGTTGGAGCTGGGCTGCGGCGCAGGTCCCGAGAGCGAGCAAGGCACGAACGTCGGCACCCTGAGCTGGCTGGCAGGCCCAGAGACCCTGATTGTGTGGGGCTGTGGAAGGGCTGCCAGGGGAAGGCGAGGGCCAGCAACACCTGGGAGGCGTGGCACCTTTGGTGTGGGAGCAGTCGCTGGACGTTTGCAATTTGGAGCTGGGCTGCGGCGCAGGTCCCGAGAGCGAGCGAGGCACGAACGTCGGCACCCTGAGCTGGCTAGCAAGGCCGGAGCCCCAGTGTGTGTGGGGCTGTGGAAGGGCTGCCAGGGGGAGGCGAGGGCCAGCAACACCTGGGAGGCGTGGCACCTTTGGTGTGGGAGCAGTCGCTGGACGTTTGCAATTTGGAGCTGGGCTGCGGCGCAGGTCCCGAGAGCGAGCGAGGCACGAACGTCGGCACCCTGAGCTGGCTGGCAAGGCCGGAGCCCCAGTGTGTGTGGGGCTGTGGAAGGGCTGCCAGGGGAAGGCGAGGGCCAGCAACACCTGGGAGGCGTGGCACAATTGGTGTGGGAGCAGTCGCTGGACGTTTGCAATTTGGAGCTGGGCTGCGGCGCAGGTCCCGAGAGCGAGCGAGGCACGAACGTCGGCACCCTGAGCTGGCTGGCAGGCCCAGAGCCCCAGTGTGTGTGGTGCTGTGGAAGGGCTGCCAGGGGAAGGCGAGGGCCAGCAACACCTGGGAGGCGTGGCACCTTTGGTGTGGGAGCAGTTGCTGGACGTTTGCAAGTTGGAGCTGGGCTGCGGCGCAGGTCCCGAGAGCGAGCGAGGCACGAACGTCGGCACCCTGAGCTGGCCGGCAAGGCCGGAGCCCCAGTGTGTGTGGGGCTGTGGAAGGGCTGCAAGGGGAAGGCGAGGGCCAGCAACACCTGGGAGGCCTGGCACCTTTGGTGTGGGAGCAGTCGCTGGACGTTTGCAATTTGGAGCTGAGCTGCGGCGCAGGTCCCGAGAGCGAGCAAGGCACTAACGGCACCCTGAGCTGTCTGATAGGGCGAGAGCCCCAGTGTCTGTGGGGCTGTGGAAGGGCTGCCAGGGGAAGGCGAGGGCCAGCAATACCTGGGAGGCGTGGCACCTTTGGTGTGGGAGCAGTCGCTGGACGTTTGCAATTTGGAGCTGGGCTGCGGCGCAGGTCCCGAGAGCGAGCGAGGCACGAACGTCGGCACCCTGAGCTGGCCGGCAAGGCCGGAGCCCCAGTGTGTGTGTGGCTGTGGAAGGGCTGCCAGGGGGAGGCGAGGGCCAGCAACACCTGGGAGGCGTGGCACCTTTGGTGTGGGAGCAGTCGCTGGACGTTTGCAATTTGGAGCTGGGCTGCGGCGCAGGTCCCGAGAGCGAGCGAGGCACTAACGACACCCTGAACTGTCTGATAGGGCGAGAGCCCCTGTGTGTGTGGGGCTGTGGAAGGGCTGCCAGGGGAAGGCGAGGGCCAGCAATACCTGGGAGGCGTGGCAAGTTTGGTGTGGGAGCAGTCGCTGGACGTTTGCAATTTGGAGCTGGGCTGCGGCGCAGGTCCCGAGAGCGAGCGAGGCACGAACGTCGGCACCCTGAGCTGGCCGGCAAGGCCGGAGCCCCAGTGTGTGTGTGGCTGTGGAAGGGCTGCCAGGGGAAGGCGAGGGCCAGCAACACCTGGGAGGCCTGGCACCTTTGGTGTGGGAGCAGTCGCTGAACGTTTGCAATTTGGAGCTGAGCTGCGGCGCAGGTCCCGAGAGCAAGCGAGGCACTAACGGCACCCTGAGCTGTCTGATAGGGCGAGAGCCCCAGTGTCTGTGGGGCTGTGGAAGGGCTGCCAGGGGAAGGCGAGGGCCAGCAACACCTGGGAGGCGTGGCACCTTTGGTGTGGGAGCAGTCGCTGGACGTTTGCAATTTGGAGCTGAGCTGCGGCGCAGGTCCCGTGAGCGAGCGAGGCACGAACGTCGGCACCCTGAGCTGGCTGGCAAGGCCGGAGCCCCAGTGTGTGTGGGGCTGTGGAAGGGCTGCCAGGGGAAGGCGAGGGCCAGCAACACCTGGCAGGCGTGGCACCTTTGGTGTGGGAGCAGTCGCTGGACGTTTGGAATTTGGAGCTGGGCTGCGGCGCAGGTTCCGAGAGCGAGCGAGGCACGAACGTCGGCACCCTGAGCTGGCTGGCAAGGCCGGAGCCCCAGTGTGTGTGGGGCTGTGGAAGGGCTGCCAGGGGAAGGCGAGGGCCAGCAACACCTGGGAGGCGTGGCACCTTTGGTGTGGGAGCAGTCACTGGACGTTTGCAATTTGGAGCTGGGCTGCGGCGCAGGTCCCGAGAGCGAGCGAGGCACGAACGTCGGCACCCTGAGCTGGCTGGCAAGGCCGGAGCCCCAGTGTGTGTGGGGCTGTGGAAGGGCTGCCAAGGGAAGGCGAGGGCCAGCAACATCTGGCAGGCGTGGCACCTTTGGTGTGGGAGCAGTCGCTGGACGTTTGCAATTTCGGAGCTGGGCTCTGGTGGCTGCGCTGAGAGTGAGCAAGGCACCAACGTTGGCACCCTGAGCTGGCTGGCAAGGCCGGAGCCCCAGTGTGTGTGGGGCTGTGGAAGGGCTGCCAGGGGAAGGCGAGGGCCAGCAACACCTGGCAGTCCTGGCACCTTTGGTGTGGGAGCAGTCGCTGGACGTTTGCAATTTGGAGCTGGGCTGCGGCGCAGGTCCCGAGAGCGAGCGAGGCACGAACGTCGGCACCCTGAGCTGTCCGGCAGGCCCAGAGCCCCTGTGTGTGTGGGGCTGTGGAAGGGCTGCCAGGGGAAGGCGAGGGCCAGCAACACCTGGGAGGCGTGGCACCTTTGGTGTGGGAGCAGTCGCTGGACGTTTGCAATTTGGAGTGAGCTGCGGCGCAGGTCCCGAGAGCGAGCGAGGCACGAACGTCGGCACCCTTAGCTGGCTGGCAAGGCCGGAGCCCCAGTGTGTGTGTGGCTGTGGAAGGGCTGCCAGGGGAAGGCGAGGGCCAGCAACACCTGGGAGGCGTGGTACCTTTGGTGTGGGAGCAGTCGCTGGACGTTTGCAATTTGGAGCTGGGCTGCGGCGCAGGTCCCGAGAGCGAGCAAGGGACGAACGTCGGCACCCTGAGCTGGCTAGCAAGGCCGGAGCCCCAGTGTGTGTGGGGCTGTGGAAGGGCTGCCAGGGGGAGGCGAGGGCCAGCAACACCTGGGAGGCGTGGCACCTTTGGTGTGGGAGCAGTCGCTGGACGTTTGCAATTTGGAGCTGGGCTGCGGCGCAGGTCCCGAGAGCGAGCGAGGCACGAACGTCGGCACCCTGAGCTGGCTGGCAAGGCCGGAACCCCAGTGTGTGTGGGGCTGTGGAAGGGCTGCCAGGGGAAGGCGAGGGCCAGCAACACCTGGGAGGCGTGGCACAATTGGTGTGGGAGCAGTCGCTGGACGTTTGCAATTTGGAGCTGGGCTGCGGCGCAGGTCCCGAGAGCGAGCGAGGCACGAACGTCGGCACCCTGAGCTGGCTGGCAGGCCCAGAGCCCCAGTGTGTGTGGTGCTGTGGAAGGGCTGCCAGGGGAAGGCGAGGGCCAGCAACACCTGGGAGGCGTGGCACCTTTGGTGTGGGAGCAGTTGCTGGACGTTTGCAAGTTGGAGCTGGGCTGCGGCGCAGGTCCCGAGAGCGAGCGAGGCACGAACGTCGGCACCCTGAGCTGGCCGGCAAGGCCGGAGCCCCAGTGTGTGTGGGGCTGTGGAAGGGCTGCCAGGGGAAGGCGAGGGCCAGCAACACCTGGGAGGCCTGGCACCTTTGGTGTGGGAGCAGTCGCTGGACGTTTGCAATTTGGAGCTGAGCTGCGGCGCAGGTCCCGAGAGCGAGCAAGGCACTAACGGCACCCTGAGCTGTCTGATAGGGCGAGAGCCCCAGTGTCTGTGGGGCTGTGGAAGGGCTGCCAGGGGAAGGCGAGGGCCAGCAACACCTGGGAGGCGTGGCACAATTGGTGTGGGAGCAGTCGCTGGACGTTTGCAAGTTGGAGCTGAGCTGCGGCGCAGGTCCCGTGAGCGAGCGAGGCACGAACGTCGGCACCCTGAGCTGGCTGGCAAGGCCGGAGCCCCAGTGTGTGTGGGGCTGTGGAAGGGCTGCCAGGGGGAGGCGAGGGCCAGCAACACCTGGGAGGCGTGGCACCTTTGGTGTGGGAGCAGTTGCTGGACGTTTGGAATTTGGAGCTGGGCTGCGGCGCAGGTCCCGAGAGCGAGCGAGGCACGAATGTCGGCACCCTGAGCTGGCTGATAGGGCGAGAGCCCCAGTGTGTGTGGGGCTGTGGAAGGGCTGCCAGGGGAAGGCGAGGGCCAGCAACACCTGGGAGGCGTGGCACAATTGGTGTGGGAGCAGTCGCTGGACGTTTGCAATTTGGAGCTGGGCTGCGGCGCAGGTTCCGAGAGCGAGCGAGGCACGAACGTCGGCACCCTGAGCTGGCTGGCAGGGCCAGAGCCCCAGTGTGTGTGATGCTGTGGAAGGGCTGCCAGGGGAAGGCGAGGGCCAGCAATACCTGGGAGGCGTGGCACCTTTGGTGTGGCAGCAGTCGCTGGACGTTTGCAATTTGGAGCTGGGCTGCGGCGCATGTCCCGAGAGCGAGCGAGGCACGAACGTCGGCACCCTGAGCTGGCCGGCAAGGCCGGAGCCCCAGTGTGTGTGGGGCTGTGGAAGGGCTGCAAGGGGAAGGCGAGGGACAGCAACACCTGGGAGGCCTGGCACCTTTGGTGTGGGAGCAGTCGCTGGACGTTTGCAATTTGGAGCTGAGCTGCGGCGCAGGTCCCGAGAGCGAGCGAGGCACGAACGTCGGCACCCTGAGCTGTCTGATAGGGCGAGAGCCCCAGTGTCTGTGGGGCTGTGGAAGGGCTGCCAGGGGAAGGCGAGGGCCAGCAACACCTGGGAGGCGTGGCACAATTGGTGTGGGAGCAGTCGCTGGACGTTTGCAATTTGGAGCTGAGCTGCGGCGCAGGTCCCGTGAGCGAGCGAGGCACGAACGTCAGCACCCTGAGCTGGCTGGCAGGCCCAGAGACCCTGATTGTGTGGGGCTGTGGAAGGGCTGCCAGGGGAAGGCGAGGGCCAGCAACACCTGGGAGGCGTGGCACCTTTGGTGTGGGAGCAGTCGATGGACGTTTGCAATTTGGAGCTGGGCTGCGGCGCATGTTCCGAGAGCGAGCGAGGCACGAACGTCGGCACCCTGAGCTGGCTGGCAAGGCCGGAGCCCCAGTGTGTGTGGGGCTGTGGAAGGGCTGCCAGGGGAAGGCGAGGGCCAGCAACACCTGGGAGGCATGGCACCTTTGGTGTGGGAGCAGTCGCTGGACGTTTGCAATTTGGAGCTGGGCTGCGGCGCAGGTCCCGAGAGCGAGTGAGGCACGAACGTCGGCACCCTGAGCTGGCTGGCAGGGCCAGAGCCCCAGTGTGTGTGATGCTGTGGAAGGGCTGCCAGGTGAAGGCGAGGGCCAGCAATACCTGGGAGGCGTGGCACCTTTGGTGTGGCAGCAGTCGCTGGACGTTTGCAATTTGGAGCTGGGCTGCGGCGCAGGTCCCGAGAGCGAGCGAGGCACGAACGTCGGCACCCTGAGCTGGCCGGCAAGGCCGGAGCCCCAGTGTGTGTGGGGCTGTGGAAGGGCTGCAAGGGGAAGGCGAGGGCCAGCAACACCTGGGAGGCGTGGCACCTTTGGTGTGGGAGCAGTCGCTGGACGTTTGCAATTTGGAGCTGAGCTGCGGCGCAGGTCCCGAGAGCGAGCGAGGCACGAACGTCGGCACCCTGAGCTGTCTGATAGGGCGAGAGCCCCAGTGTCTGTGGGGCTGTGGAAGGGCTGCCAGGGGAAGGCGAGGGCCAGCAACACCTGGGAGGCGTGGCACAATTGGTGTGGGAGCAGTCGCTGGACGTTTGCAATTTGGAGCTGAGCTGCGGTGCAGGTCCCGTGAGCGAGCGAGGCACGAACGTCGGCACCCTGTGCTGGCTGGCAAGGCCGGAGCCCCAGTGTGTGTGGGGCTGTGGAAGGGCTACCAGGGGAAGGCGAGGGCCAGCAACACCTGGGAGGCGTGGCACCTTTGGTGTGGGAGCAGTTGCTGGACGTTTGCAAGTTGGAGCTGGGCTGCGGCGCAGGTCCCGAGAGCGAGCAAGGCACGAACGTCGGCACCCTGAGCTGGCTGGCAGGCCCAGAGACCCTGATTGTGTGGGGCTGTGGAAGGGCTGCCAGGGGAAGGCGAGGGCCAGCAACACCTGGGAGGCGTGGCACCTTTGGTGTGGGAGCAGTCGCTGGACGTTTGGAATTTCGAGCTGGGCTGCGGCGCAGGTCCCGAGAGCGAGCGAGGCACGAACGTCGGCACCCTGAGCTGGCTGGCAAGGCCGGAGCCCCAGTGTGTGTGGGGCTGTGGAAGGGCTGCCAGGGGAAGGCGAGGGCCAGCAACACCTGGGAGGCGTGGCACCTTTGGTGTGGGAGCAGTCGCTGGACGTTTGCAATTTCGAGCTGGGCTGCGGCGCAGGTTCCGAGAGCGAGCGAGGCACGAACGTCGGCACCCTGAGCTGTCTGGCAGGCCCAGAGACCCTGATTGTGTGGGGCTGTGGAAGGGCTGCCAGGGGAAGGCGAGGGCCAGCAACACCTGGGAGGCGTGGCACCTTTGGTGTGGGAGCAGTCGCTGGACGTTTGCAATTTGGAGCTGGGCTGCGGCGCAGGTCCCGAGAGCGAGCGAGGCACGAACGTCGGCACCCTTAGCTGGCTGGCAAGGCCGGAGCCCCATTGTGTGTGTGGCTGTGGAAGGGCTGCCAGGGGAAGGCGAGGGCCAGCAACACCTGGGAGGCGTGGTATCTTTGGTGTGGGAGCAGTCGCTGGACGTTTGCAATTTGGAGCTGGGCTGCGGCGCAGGTCCCGTGAGCGAGCGAGGCACGAACGTCGGCACCCTGAGCTGGCTGGCAAGGCCGGAGCCCCAGTGTGTGTGGGGCTGTGAAAGGGCTGCCAGGGAAAGGCGAGGGCCAGCAACACCTGGGAGGCGTGGCACCTTTGGTGTGGGAGCAGTCGCTGGACGTTTGCAATTTGGAGCTGGGCTGCGGCGCAGGTCGCGAGAGCGAGCGAGGCACGAACGTCGGCACCCTGAGCTGTCCGGCAAGGCCGGAGCCCCAGTGTGTGTGTGGCTGTGGAAGGGCTGCCAGGGGAAGGCGAGGGCCAGCAAAACCTGGGAGGCATGGCACCTTTGGTGTGGGAGCAGTCGCTGGACGTTTGCAATTTGGAGCTGAGCTGCGGCGCAGGTCCCGAGAGCGAGCGAGGCACTAACGGCACCCTGAGCTGGCCGGCAAGGCCGGAGCCCCAGTGTGTGTGGGGCTGTGGAAGGGCTGCAAGGGGAAGGCGAGGGCCAGCAACACCTGGGAGGCCTGGCACCTTTGGTGTGGGAGCAGTCGCTGGACGTTTGCAATTTGGAGCTGGGCTGCGGCGCAGGTTCCGAGAGCGAGCGAGGCACGAACGTCGGCACCCTGAGCTGGCTGGCAGGGCCAGAGCCCCTGTGTGTGTGGTGCTGTGGAAGGGCTGCCAAGGGAAGGCGAGGGCCAGCAATACCTGGGAGGCGTGGCACCTTTGGTGTGGGAGCAGTCGCTGGACGTTTGCAATTTGGAGCTGAGCTGCGGCGCAGGTCCCGAGAGCGAGCGAGGCACGAACGTCGGCACCCTGAGCTGGCCGGCAAGGCCGGAGCCCCAGTGTGTGTGGGGCTGTGGAAGGGCTGCAAGGGGAAGGCGAGGGCCAGCAACACCTGGGAGGCCTGGCACCTTTGGTGTGGGAGCAGTCGCTGGACGTTTGCAATTTGGAGCTGAGCTGCAGCGCAGGTCCCGAGAGCGAGCGAGGCACTAACGGCACCCTGAGCTGTCTGATAGGGCGAGAGCCCCAGTGTGTGTGGGGCTGTGGAAGGGCTGCCAGGGGAAGGCGAGGGCCAGCAACACCTGGCAGGCGTGGCACCTTTGGTGTGGCAGCAGTCGCTGGACGTTTGCAATTTGGAGCTGGGCTGCGGCGCAGGTCCCGAGAGCGAGCGAGGCACGAACGTCGGCACCCTCAGCTGGCTGGCAGGCCCAGAGACCCTGATTGTGTGGGGCTGTGGAAGGGCTGCCAGGGGAAGGCGAGGGCCAGCAACACCTGGGAGGCCTGGCACCTTTGGTGTGGGAGCAGTCGCTGGACGTTTGCAATTTGGAGCTGGGCTGCGGCGCAGGTCCCGAGAGCGAGTGAGGCACGAACGTCGGCACCCTGAGCTGGCTGGCAGGGCCAGAGCCCCAGTGTGTGTGATGCTGTGGAAGGGCTGCCAGGTGAAGGCGAGGGCCAGCAATACCTGGGAGGCGTGGCACCTTTGGTGTGGCAGCAGTCGCTGGACGTTTGCAATTTGGAGCTGGGCTGCGGCGCAGGTCCCGAGAGCGAGCGAGGCACGAACGTCGGCACCCTGAGCTGGCCGGCAAGGCCGGAGCCCCAGTGTGTGTGGGGCTGTGGAAGGGCTGCAAGGGGAAGGCGAGGGCCAGCAACACCTGGGAGGCGTGGCACCTTTGGTGTGGGAGCAGTCGCTGGACGTTTGCAATTTGGAGCTGAGCTGCGGCGCAGGTCCCGAGAGCGAGCGAGGCACGAACGTCGGCACCCTGAGCTGTCTGATAGGGCGAGAGCCCCAGTGTCTGTGGGGCTGTGGAAGGGCTGCCAGGGGAAGGCGAGGGCCAGCAACACCTGGGAGGCGTGGCACAATTGGTGTGGGAGCAGTCGCTGGACGTTTGCAATTTGGAGCTGAGCTGCGGTGCAGGTCCCGTGAGCGAGCGAGGCACGAACGTCGGCACCCTGTGCTGGCTGGCAAGGCCGGAGCCCCAGTGTGTGTGGGGCTGTGGAAGGGCTACCAGGGGAAGGCGAGGGCCAGCAACACCTGGGAGGCGTGGCACCTTTGGTGTGGGAGCAGTTGCTGGACGTTTGCAAGTTGGAGCTGGGCTGCGGCGCAGGTCCCGAGAGCGAGCAAGGCACGAACGTCGGCACCCTGAGCTGGCTGGCAGGCCCAGAGACCCTGATTGTGTGGGGCTGTGGAAGGGCTGCCAGGGGAAGGCGAGGGCCAGCAACACCTGGGAGGCGTGGCACCTTTGGTGTGGGAGCAGTCGCTGGACGTTTGGAATTTCGAGCTGGGCTGCGGCGCAGGTCCCGAGAGCGAGCGAGGCACGAACGTCGGCACCCTGAGCTGGCTGGCAAGGCCGGAGCCCCAGTGTGTGTGGGGCTGTGGAAGGGCTGCCAGGGGAAGGCGAGGGCCAGCAACACCTGGGAGGCGTGGCACCTTTGGTGTGGGAGCAGTCGCTGGACGTTTGCAATTTCGAGCTGGGCTGCGGCGCAGGTTCCGAGAGCGAGCGAGGCACGAACGTCGGCACCCTGAGCTGTCTGGCAGGCCCAGAGACCCTGATTGTGTGGGGCTGTGGAAGGGCTGCCAGGGGAAGGCGAGGGCCAGCAACACCTGGGAGGCGTGGCACCTTTGGTGTGGGAGCAGTCGCTGGACGTTTGCAATTTGGAGCTGGGCTGCGGCGCAGGTCCCGAGAGCGAGCGAGGCACGAACGTCGGCACCCTTAGCTGGCTGGCAAGGCCGGAGCCCCATTGTGTGTGTGGCTGTGGAAGGGCTGCCAGGGGAAGGCGAGGGCCAGCAACACCTGGGAGGCGTGGTATCTTTGGTGTGGGAGCAGTCGCTGGACGTTTGCAATTTGGAGCTGGGCTGCGGCGCAGGTCCCGTGAGCGAGCGAGGCACGAACGTCGGCACCCTGAGCTGGCTGGCAAGGCCGGAGCCCCAGTGTGTGTGGGGCTGTGAAAGGGCTGCCAGGGAAAGGCGAGGGCCAGCAACACCTGGGAGGCGTGGCACCTTTGGTGTGGGAGCAGTCGCTGGACGTTTGCAATTTGGAGCTGGGCTGCGGCGCAGGTCGCGAGAGCGAGCGAGGCACGAACGTCGGCACCCTGAGCTGTCCGGCAAGGCCGGAGCCCCAGTGTGTGTGTGGCTGTGGAAGGGCTGCCAGGGGAAGGCGAGGGCCAGCAAAACCTGGGAGGCATGGCACCTTTGGTGTGGGAGCAGTCGCTGGACGTTTGCAATTTGGAGCTGAGCTGCGGCGCAGGTCCCGAGAGCGAGCGAGGCACTAACGGCACCCTGAGCTGGCCGGCAAGGCCGGAGCCCCAGTGTGTGTGGGGCTGTGGAAGGGCTGCAAGGGGAAGGCGAGGGCCAGCAACACCTGGGAGGCCTGGCACCTTTGGTGTGGGAGCAGTCGCTGGACGTTTGCAATTTGGAGCTGGGCTGCGGCGCAGGTTCCGAGAGCGAGCGAGGCACGAACGTCGGCACCCTGAGCTGGCTGGCAGGGCCAGAGCCCCTGTGTGTGTGGTGCTGTGGAAGGGCTGCCAAGGGAAGGCGAGGGCCAGCAATACCTGGGAGGCGTGGCACCTTTGGTGTGGGAGCAGTCGCTGGACGTTTGCAATTTGGAGCTGAGCTGCGGCGCAGGTCCCGAGAGCGAGCGAGGCACGAACGTCGGCACCCTGAGCTGGCCGGCAAGGCCGGAGCCCCAGTGTGTGTGGGGCTGTGGAAGGGCTGCAAGGGGAAGGCGAGGGCCAGCAACACCTGGGAGGCCTGGCACCTTTGGTGTGGGAGCAGTCGCTGGACGTTTGCAATTTGGAGCTGAGCTGCAGCGCAGGTCCCGAGAGCGAGCGAGGCACTAACGGCACCCTGAGCTGTCTGATAGGGCGAGAGCCCCAGTGTGTGTGGGGCTGTGGAAGGGCTGCCAGGGGAAGGCGAGGGCCAGCAACACCTGGCAGGCGTGGCACCTTTGGTGTGGCAGCAGTCGCTGGACGTTTGCAATTTGGAGCTGGGCTGCGGCGCAGGTCCCGAGAGCGAGCGAGGCACGAACGTCGGCACCCTCAGCTGGCTGGCAGGCCCAGAGACCCTGATTGTGTGGGGCTGTGGAAGGGCTGCCAGGGGAAGGCGAGGGCCAGCAACACCTGGGAGGCCTGGCACCTTTGGTGTGGGAGCAGTCACTGGACGTTTGGAATTTCGAGCTGGGCTGCGGCGCAGGTCCCGAGAGCGAGCGAGGCACGAACGTCGGCACCCTGAGCTGGCTGGCAAGGCCGGAGCCCCAGTGTGTGTGGGGCTGTGGAAGGGCTGCCAGGGGAAGGCGAGGGCCAGCAACACCTGGGAGGCGTGGCACCTTTGGTGTGGGAGCAGTCGCTGGACGTTTGCAATTTGGAGCTGAGCTGCGGCGCAGGTCCCGAGAGCGAGCGAGGCACTAACGGCACCCTGAGCTGTCTGATAGGGCGAGAGCCCCAGTGTGTGTGGGGCTGTGGAAGGGCTGCCAGGGGAAGGCGAGGGCCAGCAACACCTGGGAGGCCTGGCACCTTTGGTGTGGGAGCAGTCGCTGGACGTTTGCAATTTGGAGCTGGGCTGCGGCGCAGGTCCCGAGAGCGAGCGAGGCACGAACGTCGGCACCCTGAGCTGGCCGGCAAGGCCGGAGCCCCAGTGTGTGTGTGGCTGTGGAAGGGCTGCCAGGGGAAGGCAAGGGCCAGCAACACCTGGGAGGCCTGGCACCTTTGGTGTGGGAGCAGTCGCTGAACGTTTGCAATTTGGAGCTGAGCTGCGGCGCAGGTCCCGAGAGCGAGCGAGGCACTAACGGCACCCTGAGCTGTCTGATAGGGCGAGAGCCCCAGTGTCTGTGGGGCTGTGGAAGGGCTGCCAGGGGAAGGCGAGGGCCAGCAACACCTGGGAGGCGTGGCACCTTTGGTGTGGGAGCAGTCCCTGGACGTTTGCAATTTGGAGCTGAGCTGCGGCGCAGGTCCCGTGAGCGAGCGAGGCACGAACGTCGGCACCCTGAGCTGGCTGGCAAGGCCGGAGCCCCAGTGTGTGTGGGGCTGTGGAAGGGCTGCCAGGGGAAGGCGAGGGCCAGCAACACCTGGGAGGCGTGGCACCTTTGGTGTGGGAGCAGTCGCTGGACGTTTTCAATATCGAGCTGGGCTGCGGCGCAGGTCCCGAGAGCGAGCGAGGCACGAACGTCGGCACCCTGAGCTGGCCGGCAAGGCCGGAGCCCCAGTGTGTGTGTGGCTGTGGAAGGGCTGCCAAGGGAACGCGAGGGCCAGCAACACCTGGGAGGCGTGGCACCTTTGGTGTGGGAGCAGTCGCTGGACGTTTGCAATTTGGAGCTGGGCTGCGGCGCAGGTCCCGAGAGCGAGCGAGGCACGAACGTCGGCACCCTGAGCTGGCTGGCAGGGCCAGAGCCCCTGTGTGTGTGGTGCTGTGGAAGGGCTGCCAGGAGAAGGCGAGGGCCAGCAATACCTGGGAGGCGTGGCACCTTTGGTGTGGGAGCAGTCGCTGGACGTTTGCAATTTGGAGCTGGGCTGCGGCGCAGGTCCCGAGAGCGAGCGAGGCACGAACGTCGGCACCCTGAGCTGTCCGGCAGGCCCAGAGACCCTGAGTGTGTGGGGCTGTGGAAGGGCTGCCAGGGGAAGGCGAGGGCCAGCAACACCTGGGAGGCGTGGCACCTTTGGTGTGGGAGCAGTCGCTGGACGTTTGCAATTTGGAGTGAGCTGCGGCGCAGGTCCCGAGAGCGAGCGAGGCACGAACGTCGGCACCCTTAGCTGGCTGGCAAGGCCGGAGCCCCAGTGTGTGGGGGGCTGTGGAAGGGCTGCCAGGGGAAGGCGAGGGCCAGCAACACCTGGGAGGCGTGGCACCTTTGGTGTGGCAGCAGTCGCTGGACGTTTGCAATTTGGAGCTGGGCTGCGGCGCAGGTCCCGAGAGCGAGCGAGGCATGAACGTCGGCACCCTGAGCTGGCTAGCAAGGCCGGAACCCCAGTGTGTGTGTGGCTGTGGAAGGGCTGCCAGGGGGAGGCGAGAGCCAGCAACACCTGGGAGGCGTGGCACCTTTGGTGTGGGAGCAGTCGCTGGACGTTTGCAATTTGGAGCTGGGCTGCGGCGCAGGTCCCGAGAGCGAGCGAGGCACGAACGTCGGCACCCTCAGCTGGCTGGCAGGCCCAGAGACCCTGATTGTGTGGGGCTGTGGAAGGGCTGCCAGGGGAAGGCGAGGGCCAGCAACACCTGGGAGGCGTGGCACCTTTGGTGTGGGAGCAGTCACTGGACGTTTGGAATTTCGAGCTGGGCTGCGGCGCAGGTCCCGAGAGCGAGCGAGGCACGAACGTCGGCACCCTGAGCTGGCTGGCAAGGCCGGAGCCCCAGTGTGTGGGGGGCTGTGGAAGGGCTGCCAGGGGAAGGCGAGGGCCAGCAACACCTGGGAGGCGTGGCACCTTTGGTGTGGGAGCAGTCGCTGGACGTTTGCAATTTGGAGCTGAGCTGCGGCGCAGGTCCCGAGAGCGAGCGAGGCACTAACGGCACCCTGAGCTGTCTGATAGGGCGAGAGCCCCAGTGTCTGTGGGGCTGTGGAAGGGCTGCCAGGGGAAGGCGAGGGCCAGCAACACCTGGGAGGCCTGGCACCTTTGGTGTGGGAGCAGTCGCTGGACGTTTGCAATTTGGAGCTGGGCTGCGGCGCAGGTCCCGAGAGCGAGCGAGGCACGAACGTCGGCACCCTGAGCTGGCTAGCAAGGCCGGAGCCCCAGTGTGTGTGGGGCTGTGGAAGGGCTGCAAGGGGAAGGCGAGGGCCAGCAACACCTGGGAGGCCTGGCACCTTTGGTGTGGGAGCAGTCGCTGGACGTTTGCAATTTGGAGCTGAGCTGCGGCGCAGGTCCCGAGAGCGAGCGAGGCACTAACGGCACCCTGAGCTGTCTGATAGGGCGAGAGCCCCAGTGTCTGTGGGGCTGTGGAAGGGCTGCCAGGGGAAGGCGAGGGCCAGCAACACCTGGGAGGCGTGGCACCTTTGGTGTGGGAGCAGTCCCTGGACGTTTGCAATTTGGAGCTGAGCTGCGGCGCAGGTCCCGTGAGCGAGCGAGGCACGAACGTCGGCACCCTGAGCTGGCTGGCAAGGCCGGAGCCCCAGTGTGTGTGGGGCTGTGGAAGGGCTGCCAGGGGAAGGCGAGGGCCAGCAACACCTGGGAGGCGTGGCACCTTTGGTGTGGGAGCAGTCGCTGGACGTTTGGAATTTGGAGCTGGGCTGCGGCGCAGGTTCCGAGAGCGAGCGAGGCACGAACGTCGGCACCCTGAGCTGGCTGGCAAGGCCGGAGCCCCAGTGTGTGTGGGGCTGTGGAAGGGCTGCCAGGGGAAGGCGAGGGCCAGCAACACCTGGGAGGCGTGGCACGTTTGGTGTGGGAGCAGTCACTAGACGTTTGCAATTTGGAGCTGGGCTGCGGCGCAGGTCCCGAGAGCGAGCAAGGCACGAACGTCGGCACCCTGAGCTGGTTGGCAGGCCCAGAGACCTTGATTGTGTGTGGCTGTGGAAGGGCTGCCAGGGGAAGGCGAGGGCCAGCAACACCTGGGAGGCGTGGCACCTTTGGTGTGGGAGCAGTCGCTGGACGTTTGCAATTTGGAGCTGGGCTGCGGCGCATGTTCCGAGAGCGAGCGAGGCACGAACGTCGGCACCCTGAGCTGGCTGGCAAGGCCGGAGCCCCAGTGTGTGTGTGGCTGTGGAAGGGCTGCCAGGGGAAGGCGAGGGCCAGCAACACCTGGGAGGCATGGCACCTTTGGTGTGGGAGCAGTCGCTGGACGTTTGCAATTTGGAGCTGGGCTGCGGCGCAGGTCCCGAGAGCGAGCGAGGCACGAACGTCAGCACCCTGAGCTGGCTGCCAGGGCCAGAGCCCCTGTGTGTGTGGTGCTGTGGAAGGGCTGCCAGGGGAAGGCGAGGGCCAGCAATACCTGGGAGGCGTGGCACCTTTGGTGTGGGAGCAGTCGCTGGACGTTTGCAATTTGGAGCTGGGCTGCGGCGCAGGTCCCGAGAGCGAGCGAGGCACGAACGTCGGCACCCTGAGCTGGCTGGCAAGGCCGGAGCCCCAGTGTGTGTGGGGCTGTGGAAGGGCTGCCAGGGGAAGGCGAGGGCCAGCAACACCTGGGAGGCGTGGCACCTTTGGTGTGGGAGCAGTCGCTGGACGTTTGCAATTTGGAGCTGAGCTGCGGCGCAGGTCCCGAGAGCGAGCGAGGCACTAACGGCACCCTGAGCTGTCTGATAGGGCGAGAGCCCCAGTGTGTGTGGGGCTGTGGAAGGGCTGCCAGGGGAAGGCGAGGGCCAGCAACACCTGGGAGGCGTGGCACAATTGGTGTGGGAGCAGTCGCTGGACGTTTGCAATTTGGAGCTGGGCTGCGGCGCAGGTTCCGAGAGCGAGCGAGGTACGAACGTCGGCACCCTGAGCTGGCTGGCAAGGCCGGAGCCCCAGTGTGTGTGGGGCTGTGGAAGGGCTGCCAGGGGGAGGCGACGGCCAGCAACACCTGGGAGGCCTGGCACCTTTGGTGTGGGAGCAGTCGCTGGACGTTTGCAATATCGAGCTGGGCTGCGGCGCAGGTCCCGAGAGCGAGCGAGGCACGAACGTCGGCACCCTGAGCTGGCCGGCAAGGCCGGAGCCCCAGTGTGTGTGTGGCTGTGGAAGGGCTGCCAAGGGAACGCGAGGGCCAGCAACACCTGGGAGGCGTGGCACCTTTGGTGTGGGAGCAGTTGCTGGACGTTTGCAATTTGGAGCTGGGCTGCGGCGCAGGTCCCGAGAGCGAGCGAGGCACGAACGTCGGCACCCTGAGCTGGCTGGCAAGGCCGGAGCCCCAGTGTGTGTGGGGCTGTGGAAGGGCTGCCAGGGGAAGGCGAGGGCCAGCAACACCTGGGAGGCGTGGCACCTTTGGTGTGGGAGCAGTCGCTGGACGTTTGCAATTTGGAGCTGAGCTGCGGCGCAGGTCCCGAGAGCGAGCGAGGCACTAACGGCACCCTGAGCTGTCTGATAGGGCGAGAGCCCCAGTGTGTGTGGGGCTGTGGAAGGGCTGCCAGGGGAAGGCGAGGGCCAGCAACACCTGGGAGGCGTGGCACAATTGGTGTGGGAGCAGTCGCTGGACGTTTGCAATTTGGAGCTGGGCTGCGGCGCAGGTTCCGAGAGCGAGCGAGGTACGAACGTCGGCACCCTGAGCTGGCTGGCAAGGCCGGAGCCCCAGTGTGTGTGTGGCTGTGGAAGGGCTGCCAGGGGGAGGCGACGGCCAGCAACACCTGGGAGGCCTGGCACCTTTGGTGTGGGAGCAGTCGCTGGACGTTTGCAATATCGAGCTGGGCTGCGGCGCAGGTCCCGAGAGCGAGCGAGGCACGAACGTCGGCACCCTGAGCTGGCCGGCAAGGCCGGAGCCCCAGTGTGTGTGTGGCTGTGGAAGGGCTGCCAAGGGAACGCGAGGGCCAGCAACACCTGGGAGGCGTGGCACCTTTGGTGTGGGAGCAGTTGCTGGACGTTTGCAATTTGGAGCTGGGCTGCGGCGCAGGTTCCGAGAGCGAGCGAGGCACGAACGTCGGCACCCTGAGCTGGCTGGCAGGGCCAGAGCCCCTGTGTGTGTGGTGCTGTGGAAGGGCTGCCAGGAGAAGGCGAGGGCCAGCAATACCTGGGAGGCGTGGCACCTTTGGTGTGGGAGCAGTCGCTGGACGTTTGCAATTTGGAGCTGGGCTGCGGCGCAGGTCCCGAGAGCGAGCGAGGCACGAACGTCGGCACCCTGAGCTGTCCGGCAGGCCCAGAGACCCTGAGTGTGTGGGGCTGTGGAAGGGCTGCCAGGGGAAGGCGAGGGCCAGCAACACCTGGGAGGCGTGGCACCTTTGGTGTGGGAGCAGTCGCTGGACGTTTGCAATTTGGAGCTGAGCTGCGGCGCAGGTCCCGTGATCGAGCGAGGCACGAACGTCGGCACCCTGAGCTGGCTGGCAAGGCCGGAGCCCCAGTGTGTGTGGGGCTGTGGAAGGGCTGCCAGGGGAAGGCGAGGGCCAGCAACACCTGGGAGGCGTGGCACCTTTGGTGTGGGAGCAGTCGCTGGACGTTTGGAATTTGGAGCTGGGCTGCGGCGCAGGTTCCGAGAGCGAGCGAGGCACGAACGTCGGCACCCTGAGCTGGCTGGCAAGGCCGGAGCCCCAGTGTGTGTGGGGCTGTGGAAGGGCTGCCAGGGGAAGGCGAGGGCCAGCAACACCTGGGAGGCGTGGCACGTTTGGTGTGGGAGCAGTCACTAGACGTTTGCAATTTGGAGCTGGGCTGCGGCGCAGGTCCCGAGAGCGAGCAAGGCACGAACGTCGGCACCCTGAGCTGGTTGGCAGGCCCAGAGACCTTGATTGTGTGTGGCTGTGGAAGGGCTGCCAGGGGAAGGCGAGGGCCAGCAACACCTGGGAGGCGTGGCACCTTTGGTGTGGGAGCAGTCGCTGGACGTTTGCAATTTGGAGCTGGGCTGCGGCGCATGTTCCGAGAGCGAGCGAGGCACGAACGTCGGCACCCTGAGCTGGCTGGCAAGGC
Source organism: Spheniscus humboldti (assembly GCA_027474245.1). Lineage (NCBI taxonomy): Eukaryota > Metazoa > Chordata > Aves > Sphenisciformes > Spheniscidae > Spheniscus > Spheniscus humboldti. The sequence continues at coordinate 68,014,859 of CM049890.1, read as the reverse complement.
CGGAGCCCCAGTGTGTGTGGGGCTGTGGAAGGGCTGCCAGGGGAAGGCGAGGGCCAGCAACACCTGGGAGGCGTGGCACCTTTGGTGTGGGAGCAGTCGCTGGACGTTTGCAATTTGGAGCTGGGCTGCGGCGCAGGTCCCGAGAGCGAGCGAGGCACGAACGTCGGCACCCTGAGCTGGCTGGCAAGGCCGGAGCCCCAGTGTGTGTGGGGCTGTGGAAGGGCTGCCAGGGGAAGGCGAGGGCCAGCAACACCTGGGAGGCGTGGCACCTTTGGTGTGGGAGCAGTCGCTGGACGTTTGCAATATCGAGCTGAGCTGCGGCGCAGGTCCCGAGAGCGAGCGAGGCACTAACGGCACCCTGAGCTGTCTGATAGGGCGAGAGCCCCAGTGTGTGTGGGGCTGTGGAAGGGCTGCCAGGGGAAGGCGAGGGCCAGCAACACCTGGGAGGCGTGGCACAATTGGTGTGGGAGCAGTCGCTGGACGTTTGCAATTTGGAGCTGGGCTGCGGCGCAGGTTCCGAGAGCGAGCGAGGCACGAACGTCGGCACCCTGAGCTGGCTGGCAAGGCCGGAGCCCCAGTGTGTGTGGGGCTGTGGAAGGGCTGCCAGGGGGAGGCGACGGCCAGCAACACCTGGGAGGCCTGGCACCTTTGGTGTGGGAGCAGTCGCTGGACGTTTGCAATATCGAGCTGGGCTGCGGCGCAGGTCCCGAGAGCGAGCGAGGCACGAACGTCGGCACCCTGAGCTGGCCGGCAAGGCCGGAGCCCCAGTGTGTGTGTGGCTGTGGAAGGGCTGCCAGGGGAACGCGAGGGCCAGCAACACCTGGGAGGCGTGGCACCTTTGGTGTGGGAGCAGTCGCTGGACGTTTGCAATTTGGAGCTGAGCTGCGGCGCAGGTCCCGTGATCGAGCGAGGCACGAACGTCGGCACCCTGAGCTGGCTGGCAAGGCCGGAGCCCCAGTGTGTGTGGGGCTGTGGAAGGGCTGCCAGGGGAAGGCGAGGGCCAGCAACACCTGGGAGGCGTGGCACCTTTGGTGTGGGAGCAGTCGCTGGACGTTTGGAATTTGGAGCTGGGCTGCGGCGCAGGTTCCGAGAGCGAGCGAGGCACGAACGTCGGCACCCTGAGCTGGCTGGCAAGGCCGGAGCCCCAGTGTGTGTGGGGCTGTGGAAGGGCTGCCAGGGGAAGGCGAGGGCCAGCAACACCTGGGAGGCGTGGCACGTTTGGTGTGGGAGCAGTCACTAGACGTTTGCAATTTGGAGCTGGGCTGCGGCGCAGGTCCCGAGAGCGAGCAAGGCACGAACGTCGGCACCCTGAGCTGGTTGGCAGGCCCAGAGACCTTGATTGTGTGTGGCTGTGGAAGGGCTGCCAGGGGAAGGCGAGGGCCAGCAACACCTGGGAGGCGTGGCACCTTTGGTGTGGGAGCAGTCGCTGGACGTTTGGAATTTGGAGCTGGGCTGCGGCGCAGGTTCCGAGAGCGAGCGAGGCACGAACGTCGGCACCCTGAGCTGGCTGGCAAGGCCGGAGCCCCAGTGTGTGTGGGGCTGTGGAAGGGCTGCCAGGGGAAGGCGAGGGCCAGCAACACCTGGGAGGCATGGCACCTTTGGTGTGGGAGCAGTCGCTGGACGTTTGCAATTTGGAGCTGGGCTGCGGCGCAGGTCCCGAGAGCGAGCGAGGCACGAACGTCGGCACCCTGAGCTGGCTGGCAAGGCCGGAGCCCCAGTGTGTGTGGGGCTGTGGAAGGGCTGCCAGGGGAAGGCGAGGGCCAGCAACACCTGGGAGGCGTGGCACCTTTGGTGTGGGAGCAGTCGCTGGACGTTTGCAATTTGGAGCTGAGCTGCGGCGCAGGTCCCGAGAGCGAGCGAGGCACTAACGGCACCCTGAGCTGTCTGATAGGGCGAGAGCCCCAGTGTGTGTGGGGCTGTGGAAGGGCTGCCAGGGGAAGGCGAGGGCCAGCAACACCTGGGAGGCGTGGCACAATTGGTGTGGGAGCAGTCGCTGGACGTTTGCAATTTGGAGCTGGGCTGCGGCGCAGGTTCCGAGAGCGAGCGAGGCACGAACGTCGGCACCCTGAGCTGGCTGGCAAGGCCGGAGCCCCAGTGTGTGTGGGGCTGTGGAAGGGCTGCCAGGGGGAGGCGACGGCCAGCAACACCTGGGAGGCGTGGCACCTTTGGTGTGGGAGCAGTCGCTGGACGTTTGCAATATCGAGCTGGGCTGCGGCGCAGGTCCCGAGAGCGAGCGAGGCACGAACGTCGGCACCCTGAGCTGGCCGGCAAGGCCGGAGCCCCAGTGTGTGTGTGGCTGTGGAAGGGCTGCCAAGGGAACGCGAGGGCCAGCAACACCTGGGAGGCGTGGCACCTTTGGTGTGGGAGCAGTTGCTGGACGTTTGCAATTTGGAGCTGGGCTGCGGCGCAGGTTCCGAGAGCGAGCGAGGCACGAACGTCGGCACCCTGAGCTGGCTGGCAGGGCCAGAGCCCCTGTGTGTGTGGTGCTGTGGAAGGGCTGCCAGGAGAAGGCGAGGGCCAGCAATACCTGGGAGGCGTGGCACCTTTGGTGTGGCAGCCGTCGCTGGACGTTTGCAATTTGGAGCTGGGCTGCGGCGCAGGTCCCGAGAGCGAGCGAGGCACGAACGTCGGCACCCTGAGCTGTCCGGCAGGCCCAGAGACCCTGAGTGTGTGGGGCTGTGGAAGGGCTGCCAGGGGAAGGCGAGGGCCAGCAACACCTGGGAGGCGTGGCACCTTTGGTGTGGGAGCAGTCGCTGGACGTTTGCAATTTGGAGTGAGCTGCGGCGCAGGTCCCGAGAGCGAGCGAGGCACGAACGTCGGCACCCTTAGCTGGCTGGCAAGGCCGGAGCCCCAGTGTGTGGGGGGCTGTGGAAGGGCTGCCAGGGGAAGGCGAGGGCCAGCAACACCTGGGAGGCGTGGCACCTTTGGTGTGGCAGCAGTCGCTGGACGTTTGCAATTTGGAGCTGGGCTGCGGCGCAGGTCCCGAGAGCGAGCGAGGCATGAACGTCGGCACCCTGAGCTGGCTAGCAAGGCCGGAACCCCAGTGTGTGTGTGGCTGTGGAAGGGCTGCCAGGGGGAGGCGAGGGCCAGCAACACCTGGGAGGCGTGGCACCTTTGGTGTGGGAGCAGTCGCTGGACGTTTGCAATATCGAGCTGGGCTGCGGCGCAGGTCCCGAGAGCGAGCGAGGCACGAACGTCGGCACCCTGAGCTGGCCGGCAAGGCCGGAGCCCCAGTGTGTGTGTGGCTGTGGAAGGGCTGCCAAGGGAACGCGAGGGCCAGCAACACCTGGGAGGCGTGGCACCTTTGGTGTGGGAGCAGTTGCTGGACGTTTGCAATTTGGAGCTGGGCTGCGGCGCAGGTTCCGAGAGCGAGCGAGGCACGAACGTCGGCACCCTGAGCTGGCTGGCAGGGCCAGAGCCCCTGTGTGTGTGGTGCTGTGGAAGGGCTGCCAGGAGAAGGCGAGGGCCAGCAATACCTGGGAGGCGTGGCACCTTTGGTGTGGCAGCCGTCGCTGGACGTTTGCAATTTGGAGCTGGGCTGCGGCGCAGGTCCCGAGAGCGAGCGAGGCACGAACGTCGGCACCCTGAGCTGTCCGGCAGGCCCAGAGACCCTGAGTGTGTGGGGCTGTGGAAGGGCTGCCAGGGGAAGGCGAGGGCCAGCAACACCTGGGAGGCGTGGCACCTTTGGTGTGGGAGCAGTCGCTGGACGTTTGCAATTTGGAGTGAGCTGCGGCGCAGGTCCCGAGAGCGAGCGAGGCACGAACGTCGGCACCCTTAGCTGGCTGGCAAGGCCGGAGCCCCAGTGTGTGGGGGGCTGTGGAAGGGCTGCCAGGGGAAGGCGAGGGCCAGCAACACCTGGGAGGCGTGGCACCTTTGGTGTGGCAGCAGTCGCTGGACGTTTGCAATTTGGAGCTGGGCTGCGGCGCAGGTCCCGAGAGCGAGCGAGGCATGAACGTCGGCACCCTGAGCTGGCTAGCAAGGCCGGAACCCCAGTGTGTGTGTGGCTGTGGAAGGGCTGCCAGGGGGAGGCGAGGGCCAGCAACACCTGGGAGGCGTGGCACAATTGGTGTGGGAGCAGTCGCTGGACGTTTGCAATTTGGAGCTGGGCTGCGGCGCAGGTCCCGAGAGCGAGCGAGGCACGAACGTCGGCACCCTCAGCTGGCTGGCAGGCCCAGAGACCCTGATTGTGTGGGGCTGTGGAAGGGCTGCCAGGGGAAGGCGAGGGCCAGCAACACCTGGGAGGCCTGGCACCTTTGGTGTGGGAGCAGTCACTGGACGTTTGGAATTTCGAGCTGGGCTGCGGCGCAGGTCCCGAGAGCGAGCGAGGCACGAACGTCGGCACCCTGAGCTGGCTGGCAAGGCCGGAGCCCCAGTGTGTGTGGGGCTGTGGAAGGGCTGCCAGGGGAAGGCGAGGGCCAGCAACACCTGGGAGGCGTGGCACCTTTGGTGTGGGAGCAGTCGCTGGACGTTTGCAATTTGGAGCTGAGCTGCGGCGCAGGTCCCGAGAGCGAGCGAGGCACTAACGGCACCCTGAGCTGTCTGATAGGGCGAGAGCCCCAGTGTGTGTGGGGCTGTGGAAGGGCTGCCAGGGGAAGGCGAGGGCCAGCAACACCTGGGAGGCGTGGCACCTTTGGTGTGGGAGCAGTCCCTGGACGTTTGCAATTTGGAGCTGAGCTGCGGCGCAGGTCCCGTGAGCGAGCGAGGCACGAACGTCGGCACCCTGAGCTGGCTGGCAAGGCCGGAGCCCCAGTGTGTGTGGGGCTGTGGAAGGGCTGCCAGGGGAAGGCGAGGGCCAGCAACACCTGGGAGGCGTGGCACCTTTGGTGTGGGAGCAGTCGCTGGACGTTTGGAATTTGGAGCTGGGCTGCGGCGCAGGTCCCGAGAGCGAGCGAGGCACGAACGTCGGCACCCTGAGCTGGCTGGCAAGGCCGGAGCCCCAGTGTGTGTGGGGCTGTGGAAGGGCTGCCAGGGGAAGGCGAGGGCCAGCAACACCTGGGAGGCGTGGCACCTTTGGTGTGGGAGCAGTCACTGGACGTTTGCAATTTGGAGCTGGGCTGCGGCGCAGGTCCCGAGAGCGAGCGAGGCACGAACGTAGGCACCCTGAGCTGGCTGGCAAGGCTGGAGCCCCAGTGTGTGTGGGGCTGTGGAAGGGCTGCCAAGGGAAGGCGAGGGCCAGCAACATCTGGCAGGCGTGGCACCTTTGGTGTGGGAGCAGTCGCTGGACGTTTGCAATTTCGGAGCTGGGCTCTGGTGGCTGCGCTGAGAGTGAGCAAGGCACCAACGTTGGCACCCTGAGCTGGCTGGCAAGGCCGGAGCCCCAGTGTGTGTGGGGCTGTGGAAGGGCTGCCAAGGGAAGGCGAGGGCCAGCAACACCTGGCAGTCCTGGCACCTTTGGTGTGGGAGCAGTCGCTGGACATTTGCAATTTGGAGCTGGGCTGCGGCCCATGTCCCGAGAGCGAGCGAGGCACGAACGTCGGCACCATGAGCTGGCTGGCAAGGCTGGAGCCCCAGTGTGTGTGGGGCTGTGGAAGGGCTGCCAGGGGAAGGTGAGGGCCAGCAATACCTGGGAGGTGTGGCACCTTTGGTGTGGGAGCAGTCGCTGGACGTTTGCAATTTGGAGCTGGGCTGCGGCGCAGGTCCCGAGAGCGAGCGAGGCACGAACGTCGGCACCCTGATCTGTCCGGCAGGCCCAGAGACCCGGAGTGTGTGGGGCTGTGGAAGGGCTGCCAGGGGAAGGCGAGGGCCAGCAACACCTGGGAGGCGTGGCACCTTTGGTGTGGGAGCAGTCGCTGGACGTTTGTAATTTGGAGTGAGCTGCGGCGCAGGTCCTGAGAGCGAGCGAGGCACGAACGTCGGCACCCTTAGCTGGCTGGCAAGGCCGGAGCCCCAGTGTGTGTGGGGCCGTGGAAGGGCTGCCAGGGGAAGGCGAGGGCCAGCAACACCTAGGAGGCGTGGTACCTTTGGTGTGGGAGCAGTCGCTGGACGTTTGCAATTTGGAGCTGAGCTGCGGCGCAGGTCCCGAGAGCGAGCAAGGCACGAACGTCGGCACCCTGAGCTGGCTAGCAAGGCCGGAGCCCCAGTGTGTGTGTGGCTGTGGAAGGGCTGCCAGGGGGAGGCGAGGGCCATCAACACCTGGGAGGCGTGGCACCTTTGGTGTGGGAGCAGTTGCTGGACGTTTGCAATTTGGAGCTGGGCTGCGGCGCAGGTCCCGAGCGCGAGCGAGGCACGAACGTCGGCACCCTGAGCTGGCCGGCAAGGCCGGAGCCCCAGTGTGTGTGTGGCTGTGGAAGGGCTGCAAGGGGAAGGCGAGGGCCAGCAACACCTGGGAGGCCTGGCACCTTTGGTGTGGGAGCAGTCGCTGGACGTTTGCAATTTGGAGCTGAGCTGCGGCGCAGGTCCCGTGAGCGAGCGAGGCACGAACGTCGGCACCCTGAGCTGGCTGGCAAGGCCGGAGCCCCAGTGTGTGTGTGGCTGTGGAAGGGCTGCCAGGGGAAGCCGAGGGCCAGCAACACCTGGGAGGCGTGGCACCTTTGGTGTGGGAGCAGTTGCTGGACGTTTGGAATTTGGAGCTGGGCTGCGGCGCAGGTCCCGAGAGCGAGCGAGGCACTAACGGCACCCTGAGCTGTCTGATAGGGCGAGAGCCCCAGTGTCTGTGGGGCTGTGGAAGGGCTGCCAGGGGAAGGCGAGGGCCAGCAACACCTGGGAGGCGTGGCACAATTGGTGTGGGAGCAGTCGCTGGACGTTTGCAATTTGGAGCTGGGCTGCGGCGCAGGTCCCGAGAGCGAGCGAGGCACGAACGTTGGCACCCTGAGCTGGCTGGCAGGGCCAGAGCCCCAGTGTGTGTGATGCTGTGGAAGGGCTGCCAGGGGAAGGCGAGGGCCAGCAATACCTGGGAGGCGTGGCACCTTTGGTGTGGCAGCAGTCGATGGACGTTTGCAATTTGGAGCTGGGCTGCGACGCAGGTCCCGAGAGCGAGCGAGGCACGAACGTCGGCACCCTGAGCTGGCCGGCAAGGCCGGAGCCCCAGTGTGTGTGGGGCTGTGGAAGGGCTGCAAGGGGAAGGCGAGGGCCAGCAACACCTGGGAGGCCTGGCACCTTTGGTGTGGGAGCAGTCGCTGGACGTTTGCAATTTGGAGCTGAGCTGCGGCGCAGGTCCCGAGAGCGAGCGAGGCACGAACGTCGGCACCCTGAGCTGTCTCATAGGGCGAGAGCCCCAGTGTCTGTGGGGCTGTGGAAGGGCTGCCAGGGGAAGGCGAGGGCTAGCAATACCTGGGAGGCGTGGCACCTTTGGTGTGGGAGCAGTCGCTGGACGTTGTCAATTTGGAGCTGGGCTGCGGCGCAGGTCCCGAGAGCGAGCGAGGCACGAACGTCGGCACCCTGAGCTGGCTAGCAAGGCCGGAGCCCCAGTGTGTGTGGGGCTGTGGAAGGGCTGCAAGGGGAAGGCGAGGGCCAGCAACACCTGGGAGGCGTGGCACCTTTGGTGTGGGAGCAGTCGCTGGACGTTTGCAATTTGGAGCTGAGCTGCGGCGCAGGTCCCGAGAGCGAGCGAGGCACTAACGGCACCCTGAGCTGTCTGATAGGGCGAGAGCCCCAGTGTCTGTGGGGCTGTGGAAGGGCTGCCAGGGGAAGGCGAGGGCCAGCAACACCTGGGAGGCGTGGCACAATTGGTGTGGGAGCAGTCGCTGGACGTTTGCAATTTGGAGCTGGGCTGCGGCGCAGGTCCCGAGAGCGAGCGAGGCACGAACGTCGGCACCCTGAGCTGGCTGGCAAGGCCGGAGCCCCAGTGTGTGTGGGGCTGTGGAAGGGCTGCCAGGGGAAGGCGAGGGCCAGCAACACCTGGGAGGCGTGGCACCTTTGGTGTGGGAGCAGTCGCTGGACGTTGTCAATTTGGAGCTGGGCTGCGGCGCAGGTCCCGAGAGCGAGCGAGGCACGAACGTCGGCACCCTGAGCTGGCTAGCAAGGCCGGAGCCCCAGTGTGTGTGGGGCTGTGGAAGGGCTGCAAGGGGAAGGCGAGGGCCAGCAACACCTGGGAGGCCTGGCACCTTTGGTGTGGGAGCAGTCGCTGGACGTTTGCAATTTGGAGCTGAGCTGCGGCGCAGGTCCCGAGAGCGAGCGAGGCACTAACGGCACCCTGAGCTGTCTGATAGGGCGAGAGCCCCAGTGTCTGTGGGGCTGTGGAAGGGCTGCCAGGGGAAGGCGAGGGCCAGCAACACCTGGGAGGCGTGGCACAATTGGTGTGGGAGCAGTCGCTGGACGTTTGCAATTTGGAGCTGGGCTGCGGCGCAGGTCCCGAGAGCGAGCGAGGCACGAACGTCGGCACCCTGAGCTGGCTGGCAAGGCCGGAGCCCCAGTGTGTGTGGGGCTGTGGAAGGGCTGCCAGGGGAAGGCGAGGGCCAGCAACACCTGGGAGGCGTGGCACCTTTGGTGTGGGAGCAGTTGCTGGACGTTTGGAATTTGGAGCTGGGCTGCGGCGCAGGTTCCGAGAGCGAGCGAGGCACGAACGTCGGCACCCTGAGCTGGCTGGCAAGGCCGGAGCCCCAGTGTGTGTGGGGCTGTGGAAGGGCTGCCAGGGGAAGGCGAGGGCCAGCAACACCTGGGAGGCGTGGCACCTTTGGTGTGGGAGCAGTCGCTGGACGTTTGCAATTTCGAGCTGGGCTGCGGCGCATGTTCCGAGAGCGAGCGAGGCATGAACGTCGGCACCCTGAGCTGGCTGGCAAGGCCGGAGCCCCAGTGTGTGTGGGGCTGTGGAAGGGCTGCCAGGGGAAGGCGAGGGCCAGCAACACCTGGGAGGCATGGCACCTTTGGAGTGGGAGCAGTCGCTGGACGTTTGCAATATCGAGCTGGGCTGCGGCGCAGGTTCCGAGAGCGAGCGAGGCACGAACGTCAGCACCCTGAGCTGGCCGGCAAGGCCGGAGCCCCAGTGTGTGTGTGGCTGTGGAAGGGCTGCCAAGGGAACGCGAGGGCCAGCAACACCTGGGAGGCGTGGCACCTTTGGTGTGGGAGCAGTCGCTGGACGTTTGCAATTTGGAGCTGAGCTGCGGCGCAGGTCCCGAGAGCGAGCGAGGCACTAACGGCACCCTGAGCTGTCTGATAGGGCGAGAGCCCCAGTGTCTGTGGGGCTGTGGAAGGGCTGCCAGGGGAAGGCGAGGGCCAGCAACACCTGGGAGGCGTGGCACAATTGGTGTGGGAGCAGTCGCTGGACGTTTGCAATTTGGAGCTGGGCTGCGGCGCAGGTTCCGAGAGCGAGCGAGGCACGAACGTCGGCACCCTGAGCTGGCTGGCAAGGCCGGAGCCCCAGTGTGTGTGGGGCTGTGGAAGGGCTGCCAGGGGAAGGCGAGGGCCAGCAACACCTGGGAGGCGTGGCACCTTTGGTGTGGGAGCAGTCGCTGGACGTTGTCAATTTGGAGCTGGGCTGCGGCGCAGGTCCCGAGAGCGAGCGAGGCACGAACGTCGGCACCCTGAGCTGGCTAGCAAGGCCGGAGCCCCAGTGTGTGTGGGGCTGTGGAAGGGCTGCAAGGGGAAGGCGAGGGCCAGCAACACCTGGGAGGCCTGGCACCTTTGGTGTGGGAGCAGTCGCTGGACGTTTGCAATTTGGAGCTGAGCTGCGGCGCAGGTCCCGAGAGCGAGCGAGGCACTAACGGCACCCTGAGCTGTCTGATAGGGCGAGAGCCCCAGTGTCTGTGGGGCTGTGGAAGGGCTGCCAGGGGAAGGCGAGGGCCAGCAACACCTGGGAGGCGTGGCACAATTGGTGTGGGAGCAGTCGCTGGACGTTTGCAATTTGGAGCTGGGCTGCGGCGCAGGTCCCGAGAGCGAGCGAGGCACGAACGTCGGCACCCTGAGCTGGCTGGCAAGGCCGGAGCCCCAGTGTGTGTGGGGCTGTGGAAGGGCTGCCAGGGGAAGGCGAGGGCCAGCAACACCTGGGAGGCGTGGCACCTTTGGTGTGGGAGCAGTTGCTGGACGTTTGGAATTTGGAGCTGGGCTGCGGCGCAGGTTCCGAGAGCGAGCGAGGCACGAACGTCGGCACCCTGAGCTGGCTGGCAAGGCCGGAGCCCCAGTGTGTGTGTGGCTGTGGAAGGGCTGCCAGGGGAAGGCGAGGGCCAGCAACACCTGGGAGGCGTGGCACCTTTGGTGTGGGAGCAGTCGCTGGACGTTTGCAATTTGGAGCTGGGCTGCGGCGCATGTTCCGAGAGCGAGCGAGGCATGAACGTCGGCACCCTGAGCTGGCTGGCAAGGCCGGAGCCCCAGTGTGTGTGCGGCTGTGGAAGTGCTGCCAAGGGAACGCGAGGGCCAGCAACACCTGGGAGGCGTGGCACCTTTGGTGTGGGAGCAGTCGCTGGACGTTTGCAATTTGGAGCTGAGCTGCGGCGCAGGTCCCGAGAGCGAGCGAGGCACTAACGGCACCCTGAGCTGTCTGATAGGGCGAGAGCCCCAGTGTCTGTGGGGCTGTGGAAGGGCTGCCAGGGGAAGGCGAGGGCCAGCAACACCTGGGAGGCGTGGCACAATTGGTGTGGGAGCAGTCGCTGGACGTTTGCAATTTGGAGCTGGGCTGCGGCGCAGGTTCCGAGAGCGAGCGAGGCACGAACGTCGGCACCCTGAGCTGGCTGGCAAGGCCGGAGCCCCAGTGTGTGTGGGGCTGTGGAAGGGCTGCCAGGGGAAGGCGAGGGCCAGCAACACCTGGGAGGCGTGGCACCTTTGGTGTGGGAGCAGTTGCTGGACGTTTGCAATTTGGAGCTGGGCTGCGGCGCAGGTCCCAAGAGCGAGCGAGGCACGAACGTCGGCACCCTGAGCTGGCTGGCAGGCCCAGAGACCTTGATTGTGTGGGGCTGTGGAAGGGCTGCCAGGGGAAGGCGAGGGCCAGCAACACCTGGGAGGCGTGGCACCTTTGGTGTGGGAGCAGTCGCTGGACGTTTGGAATTTGGAGCTGGGCTGCGGCGCAGGTTCCGAGAGCGAGCGAGGCACGAACGTCGGCACCCTGAGCTGGCTGGCAAGGCCGGAGCCCCAGTGTGTGTGTGGCTGTGGAAGGGCTGCCAGGGGAAGGCGAGGGCCAGCAACACCTGGGAGGCATGGCACCTTTGGTGTGGGAGCAGTCGCTGGACGTTTGCAATATCGAGCTGGGCTGCGGCGCAGGTTCCGAGAGCGAGCGAGGCACCAACGTCGGCACCCTGAGCTGGCCGGCAAGGCCGGAGCCCCAGTGTGTGTGTGGCTGTGGAAGGGCTGCCAAGGGAACGCGAGGGCCAGCAACACCTGGGAGGCGTGGCACCTTTGGTGTGGGAGCAGTCGCTGGACGTTTGCAATTTGGAGCTGGGCTGCGGCGCAGGTTCCGAGAGCGAGCGAGGCACGAACGTCGGCACCCTGAGCTGGCTGGCAGGGCCAGAGCCCCTGTGTGTGTGGTGCTGTGGAAGGGCTGCCAGGAGAAGGCGAGGGCCAGCAATACCTGGGAGGCGTGGTACCTTTGGTGTGGGAGCAGTCGCTGGACGTTTGCAATTTGGAGCTGGGCTGCGGCGCAGGTCCCGAGAGCGAGCGAGGCACGAACGTCGGCACCCTTAGCTGTCCGGCAGGCCCAGAGACCCTGAGTGTGTGGGGCTGTGGAAGGGCTGCCAGGGGAAGGCGAGGGCCAGCAACACCTGGGAGGCCTGGCACCTTTGGTGTGGGAGCAGTCGCTGGACGTTTGCAATTTGGAGTGAGCTGCGGCGCAGGTCCCGAGAGCGAGCGAGGCACGAACGTCGGCACCCTTAGCTGGCTGGCAAGGCCGGAGCCCCAGTGTGTGTGGGGCTGTGGAAGGGCTGCCAGGGGAAGGCGAGGGCCAGCAACACCTGGGAGGCGTGGCACCTTTGGTGTGGGAGCAGTCGCTGGACGTTTGCAATTTGGAGCTGGGCTGCGGCGCAGGTCCCGAGAGCGAGCGAGGCACTAACGACACCCTGAACTGTCTGATAGGGCGAGAGCCCCTGTGTGTGTGGGGCTGTGGAAGGGCTGCCAGGGGAAGGCGAGGGCCAGCAATACCTGGGAGGCGTGGCACCTTTGGTGTGGGAGCAGTCGCTGGACGTTTGCAATTTGGAGCTGGGCTGCGGCGCAGGTCCTGAGAGCGAGCGAGGCACGAACGTCGGCACCCTGAGCTGGCCGGCAAGGCCGGAGCCCCAGTGTGTGTGGGGCTGTGGAAGGGCTGCCAGGGGAAGGCGAGGGCCAGCAATACCTGGGAGGCGTGGCACCTTTGGTGTGGGAGCAGTCGCTGGACGTTTGCATTTTGGAGCTGGGCTGCGGCGCAGGTCCCGAGAGCGAGCGAGGCACTAACGACACCCTGAACTGTCTGATAGGGCGAGAGCCCCTGTGTGTGTGGGGCTGTGGAAGGGCTGCCAGGGGAAGGCGAGGGCCAGCAATACCTGGGAGGCGTGGCAAGTTTGGTGTGGGAGCAGTCGCTGGACGTTTGCAATTTGGAGCTGGGCTGCGGCGCAGGTCCCGAGAGCGAGCGAGGCACGAACGTCGGCACCCTGAGCTGGCCGGCAAGGCCGGAGCCCCAGTGTGTGTGTGGCTGTGGAAGGGCTGCCAGGGGAAGGCGAGGGCCAGCAACACCTGGGAGGCCTGGCACCTTTGGTGTGGGAGCAGTCGCTGAACGTTTGCAATTTGGAGCTGAGCTGCGGCGCAGGTCCCGAGAGCAAGCGAGGCACTAACGGCACCCTGAGCTGTCTGATAGGGCGAGAGCCCCAGTGTCTGTGGGGCTGTGGAAGGGCTGCCAGGGGAAGGCGAGGGCCAGCAACACCTGGGAGGCGTGGCACCTTTGGTGTGGGAGCAGTCGCTGGACGTTTGCAATTTGGAGCTGAGCTGCGGCGCAGGTCCCGTGAGCGAGCGAGGCACGAACGTCGGCACCCTGAGCTGGCTGGCAAGGCCGGAGCCCCAGTGTGTGTGGGGCTGTGGAAGGGCTGCCAGGGGAAGGCGAGGGCCAGCAACACCTGGCAGGCGTGGCACCTTTGGTGTGGGAGCAGTCGCTGGACGTTTGGAATTTGGAGCTGGGCTGCGGCGCAGGTTCCGAGAGCGAGCGAGGCACGAACGTCGGCACCCTGAGCTGGCTGGCAAGGCCGGAGCCCCAGTGTGTGTGGGGCTGTGGAAGGGCTGCCAGGGGAAGGTGAGGGCCAGCAACACCTGGGAGGCGTGGCACCTTTGGTGTGGGAGCAGTCACTGGACGTTTGCAATTTGGAGCTGGGCTGCGGCGCAGGTCCCGAGAGCGAGCGAGGCACGAACGTCGGCACCCTGAGCTGGCTGGCAAGGCCGGAGCCCCAGTGTGTGTGGGGCTGTGGAAGGGCTGCCAAGGGAAGGCGAGGGCCAGCAACATCTGGCAGGCGTGGCACCTTTGGTGTGGGAGCAGTCGCTGGACGTTTGCAATTTCGGAGCTGGGCTCTGGTGGCTGCGCTGAGAGTGAGCAAGGCACCAACGTTGGCACCCTGAGCTGGCTGGCAAGGCCGGAGCCCCAGTGTGTGTGGGGCTGTGGAAGGGCTGCCAAGGGAAGGCGAGGGCCAGCAACACCTGGCAGTCCTGGCACCTTTGGTGTGGGAGCAGTCGCTGGACGTTTGCAATTTGGAGCTGGGCTGCGGCGCATGTCCCGAGAGCGAGCGAGGCACGAACGTCGGCACCATGAGCTGGCTGGCAAGGCCGGAGCCCCAGTGTGTGTGGGGCTGTGGAAGGGCTGCCAGGGGAAGGCGAGGGCCAGCAATACCTGGGAGGTGTGGCACCTTTGGTGTGGGAGCAGTCGCTGGACGTTTGCAATTTGGAGCTGGGCTGCGGCGCAGGTCCCGAGAGCGAGCGAGGCACGAACGTCGGCACCCTGAGCTGTCCGGCAGGCCCAGAGCCCCTGTGTGTGTGGGGCTGTGGAAGGGCTGCCAGGGGAAGGCGAGGGCCAGCAACACCTGGGAGGCGTGGCACCTTTGGTGTGGGAGCAGTCGCTGGACGTTTGCAATTTGGAGTGAGCTGCGGCGCAGGTCCCGAGAGCGAGCGAGGCACGAACGTCGGCACCCTTAGCTGGCTGGCAAGGCCGGAGCCCCAGTGTGTGTGGGGCTGTGGAAGGGCTGCCAGGGGAAGGCGAGGGCCAGCAACACCTGGGAGGCGTGGCACAATTGGTGTGGGAGCAGTCGCTGGACGTTTGCAATTTGGAGCTGGGCTGCGGCGCAGGTCCCGAGAGCGAGCGAGGCACGAACGTCGGCACCCTGAGCTGGCTGGCAGGCCCAGAGCCCCAGTGTGTGTGGTGCTGTGGAAGGGCTGCCAGGGGAAGGCGAGGGCCAGCAACACCTGGGAGGCCTGGCACCTTTGGTGTGGGAGCAGTCGCTGGACGTTTGCAATTTGGAGCTGAGCTGCGGCGCAGGTCCCGAGATCGAGCAAGGCACTAACGGCACCCTGAGCTGTCTGATAGGGCGAGAGCCCCAGTGTCTGTGGGGCTGTGGAAGGGCTGCCAGGGGAAGGCGAGGGCCAGCAACACCTGGGAGGCGTGGCACAATTGGTGTGGGAGCAGTCGCTGGACGTTTGCAAGTTGGAGCTGAGCTGCGGCGCAGGTCCCGTGAGCGAGCGAGGCACGAACGTTGGCACCCTGAGCTGGCTGGCAAGGCCGGAGCCCCAGTGTGTGTGGGGCTGTGGAAGGGCTGCCAGGGGGAGGCGAGGGCCAGCAACACCTGGGAGGCGTGGCACCTTTGGTGTGGGAGCAGTTGCTGGACGTTTGGAATTTGGAGCTGGGCTGCGGCGCAGGTCCCGAGAGCGAGCGAGGCACGAACGTCGGCACCCTGAGCTGGCTGATAGGGCGAGAGCCCCAGTGTGTGTGGGGCTGTGGAAGGGCTGCCAGGGGAAGGCGAGGGGCAGCAACACCTGGGAGGCGTGGCACAATTGGTGTGGGAGCAGTCGCTGGACGTTTGCAATTTGGAGCTGGGCTGCGGCGCAGGTTCCGAGAGCGAGCGAGGCACGAACGTCGGCACCCTGAGCTGGCTGGCAGGGCCAGAGCCCCAGTGTGTGTGATGCTGTGGAAGGGCTGCCAGGGGAAGGCGAGGGCCAGCAATACCTGGGAGGCGTGGCACCTTTGGTGTGGCAGCAGTCGCTGGACGTTTGCAATTTGGAGCTGGGCTGCGGCGCATGTCCCGAGAGCGAGCGAGGCACGAACGTCGGCACCCTGAGCTGGCCGGCAAGGCCGGAGCCCCAGTGTGTGTGGGGCTGTGGAAGGGCTGCAAGGGGAAGGCGAGGGCCAGCAACACCTGGGAGGCCTGGCACCTTTGGTGTGGGAGCAGTCGCTGGACGTTTGCAATTTGGAGCTGAGCTGCGGCGCAGGTCTCGAGAGCGAGCGAGGCACTAACGGCACCCTGAGCTGTCTGATAGGGCGAGAGCCCCAGTGTCTGTGGGGCTGTGGAAGGGCTGCCAGGGGAAGGCGAGGGCCAGCAACACCTGGGAGGCGTGGCACAATTGGTGTGGGAGCAGTCGCTGGACGTTTGCAATTTGGAGCTGGGCTGCGGCGCAGGTCCCGAGAGCGAGCGAGGCACGAACGTCGGCACCCTGAGCTGGCTGGCAAGGCCGGAGCCCCAGTGTGTGTGGGGCTGTGGAAGGGCTGCCAGGGGAAGGCGAGGGCCAGCAACACCTGGGAGGCGTGGCACCTTTGGTGTGGGAGCAGTTGCTGGACGTTTGGAATTTGGAGCTGGGCTGCGGCGCAGGTTCCGAGAGCGAGCGAGGCACGAACGTCGGCACCCTGAGCTGGCTGGCAAGGCCGGAGCCCCAGTGTGTGTGTGGCTGTGGAAGGGCTGCCAGGGGAAGGCGAGGGCCAGCAACACCTGGGAGGCGTGGCACCTTTGGTGTGGGAGCAGTCGCTGGACGTTTGCAATTTGGAGCTGGGCTGCGGCGCATGTTCCGAGAGCGAGCGAGGCATGAACGTCGGCACCCTGAGCTGGCTGGCAAGGCCGGAGCCCCAGTGTGTGTGTGGCTGTGGAAGTGCTGCCAAGGGAACGCGAGGGCCAGCAACACCTGGGAGGCGTGGCACCTTTGGTGTGGGAGCAGTCGCTGGACGTTTGCAATTTGGAGCTGAGCTGCGGCGCAGGTCCCGAGAGCGAGCGAGGCACTAATGGCACCCTGAGCTGTCTGATAGGGCGAGAGCCCCAGTGTCTGTGGGGCTGTGGAAGGGCTGCCAGGGGAAGGCGAGGGCCAGCAACACCTGGGAGGCGTGGCACAATTGGTGTGGGAGCAGTCGCTGGACGTTTGCAATTTGGAGCTGGGCTGCGGCGCAGGTTCCGAGAGCGAGCGAGGCACGAACGTCGGCACCCTGAGCTGGCTGGCAAGGCCGGAGCCCCAGTGTGTGTGGGGCTGTGGAAGGGCTGCCAGGGGAAGGCGAGGGCCAGCAACACCTGGGAGGCGTGGCACCTTTGGTGTGGGAGCAGTTGCTGGACGTTTGCAATTTGGAGCTGGGCTGCGGCGCAGGTCCCAAGAGCGAGCGAGGCACGAACGTCGGCACCCTGAGCTGGCTGGCAGGCCCAGAGACCTTGATTGTGTGGGGCTGTGGAAGGGCTGCCAGGGGAAGGCGAGGGCCAGCAACACCTGGGAGGCGTGGCACCTTTGGTGTGGGAGCAGTCGCTGGACGTTTGGAATTTGGAGCTGGGCTGCGGCGCAGGTTCCGAGAGCGAGCGAGGCACGAACGTCGGCACCCTGAGCTGGCTGGCAAGGCCGGAGCCCCAGTGTGTGTGTGGCTGTGGAAGGGCTGCCAGGGGAAGGCGAGGGCCAGCAACACCTGGGAGGCATGGCACCTTTGGTGTGGGAGCAGTCGCTGGACGTTTGCAATATCGAGCTGGGCTGCGGCGCAGGTTCCGAGAGCGAGCGAGGCACCAACGTCGGCACCCTGAGCTGGCCGGCAAGGCCGGAGCGCCAGTGTGTGTGTGGCTGTGGAAGGGCTGCCAAGGGAACGCGAGGGCCAGCAACACCTGGGAGGCGTGGCACCTTTGGTGTGGGAGCAGTCGCTGGACGTTTGCAATTTGGAGCTGGGCTGCGGCGCAGGTTCCGAGAGCGAGCGAGGCACGAACGTCGGCACCCTGAGCTGGCTGGCAGGGCCAGAGCCCCTGTGTGTGTGGTGCTGTGGAAGGGCTGCCAGGAGAAGGCGAGGGCCAGCAATACCTGGGAGGCGTGGTACCTTTGGTGTGGGAGCAGTCGCTGGACGTTTGCAATTTGGAGCTGGGCTGCGGCGCAGGTCCCGAGAGCGAGCGAGGCACGAACGTCGGCACCCTTAGCTGTCCGGCAGGCCCAGAGACCCTGAGTGTGTGGGGCTGTGGAAGGGCTGCCAGGGGAAGGCGAGGGCCAGCAACACCTGGGAGGCCTGGCACCTTTGGTGTGGGAGCAGTCGCTGGACGTTTGCAATTTGGAGTGAGCTGCGGCGCAGGTCCCGAGAGCGAGCGAGGCACGAACGTCGGCACCCTTAGCTGGCTGGCAAGGCCGGAGCCCCAGTGTGTGTGGGGCTGTGGAAGGGCTGCCAGGGGAAGGCGAGGGCCAGCAACACCTGGGAGGCGTGGCACCTTTGGTGTGGGAGCAGTCGCTGGACGTTTGCAATTTGGAGCTGGGCTGCGGCGCAGGTCCCGAGAGCGAGCGAGGCACTAACGACACCCTGAACTGTCTGATAGGGCGAGAGCCCCTGTGTGTGTGGGGCTGTGGAAGGGCTGCCAGGGGAAGGCGAGGGCCAGCAATACCTGGGAGGCGTGGCACCTTTGGTGTGGGAGCAGTCGCTGGACGTTTGCAATTTGGAGCTGGGCTGCGGCGCAGGTCCTGAGAGCGAGCGAGGCACGAACGTCGGCACCCTGAGCTGGCCGGCAAGGCCGGAGCCCCAGTGTGTGTGGGGCTGTGGAAGGGCTGCCAGGGGAAGGCGAGGGCCAGCAATACCTGGGAGGCGTGGCACCTTTGGTGTGGGAGCAGTCGCTGGACGTTTGCATTTTGGAGCTGGGCTGCGGCGCAGGTCCCGAGAGCGAGCGAGGCACTAACGACACCCTGAACTGTCTGATAGGGCGAGAGCCCCTGTGTGTGTGGGGCTGTGGAAGGGCTGCCAGGGGAAGGCGAGGGCCAGCAATACCTGGGAGGCGTGGCAAGTTTGGTGTGGGAGCAGTCGCTGGACGTTTGCAATTTGGAGCTGGGCTGCGGCGCAGGTCCCGAGAGCGAGCGAGGCACGAACGTCGGCACCCTGAGCTGGCCGGCAAGGCCGGAGCCCCAGTGTGTGTGTGGCTGTGGAAGGGCTGCCAGGGGAAGGCGAGGGCCAGCAACACCTGGGAGGCGTGGCACCTTTGGTGTGGGAGCAGTCGCTGAACGTTTGCAATTTGGAGCTGAGCTGCGGCGCAGGTCCCGAGAGCAAGCGAGGCACTAACGGCACCCTGAGCTGTCTGATAGGGCGAGAGCCCCAGTGTCTGTGGGGCTGTGGAAGGGCTGCCAGGGGAAGGCGAGGGCCAGCAACACCTGGGAGGCGTGGCACCTTTGGTGTGGGAGCAGTCGCTGGACGTTTGCAATTTGGAGCTGAGCTGCGGCGCAGGTCCCGTGAGCGAGCGAGGCACGAACGTCGGCACCCTGAGCTGGCTGGCAAGGCCGGAGCCCCAGTGTGTGTGGGGCTGTGGAAGGGCTGCCAGGGGAAGGCGAGGGCCAGCAACACCTGGCAGGCGTGGCACCTTTGGTGTGGGAGCAGTCGCTGGACGTTTGGAATTTGGAGCTGGGCTGCGGCGCAGGTTCCGAGAGCGAGCGAGGCACGAACGTCGGCACCCTGAGCTGGCTGGCAAGGCCGGAGCCCCAGTGTGTGTGGGGCTGTGGAAGGGCTGCCAGGGGAAGGTGAGGGCCAGCAACACCTGGGAGGCGTGGCACCTTTGGTGTGGGAGCAGTCACTGGACGTTTGCAATTTGGAGCTGGGCTGCGGCGCAGGTCCCGAGAGCGAGCGAGGCACGAACGTCGGCACCCTGAGCTGGCTGGCAAGGCCGGAGCCCCAGTGTGTGTGTGGCTGTGGAAGGGCTGCCAAGGGAAGGCGAGGGCCAGCAACATCTGGCAGGCGTGGCACCTTTGGTGTGGGAGCAGTCGCTGGACGTTTGCAATTTCGGAGCTGGGCTCTGGTGGCTGCGCTGAGAGTGAGCAAGGCACCAACGTTGGCACCCTGAGCTGGCTGGCAAGGCCGGAGCCCCAGTGTGTGTGGGGCTGTGGAAGGGCTGCCAAGGGAAGGCGAGGGCCAGCAACACCTGGCAGTCCTGGCACCTTTGGTGTGGGAGCAGTCGCTGGACGTTTGCAATTTGGAGCTGGGCTGCGGCGCATGTCCCGAGAGCGAGCGAGGCACGAACGTCGGCACCATGAGCTGGCTGGCAAGGCCGGAGCCCCAGTGTGTGTGGGGCTGTGGAAGGGCTGCCAGGGGAAGGCGAGGGCCAGCAATACCTGGGAGGTGTGGCACCTTTGGTGTGGGAGCAGTCGCTGGACGTTTGCAATTTGGAGCTGGGCTGCGGCGCAGGTCCCGAGAGCGAGCGAGGCACGAACGTCGGCACCCTGAGCTGTCCGGCAGGCCCAGAGCCCCTGTGTGTGTGGGGCTGTGGAAGGGCTGCCAGGGGAAGGCGAGGGCCAGCAACACCTGGGAGGCGTGGCACCTTTGGTGTGGGAGCAGTCGCTGGACGTTTGCAATTTGGAGTGAGCTGCGGCGCAGGTCCCGAGAGCGAGCGAGGCACGAACGTCGGCACCCTTAGCTGGCTGGCAAGGCCGGAGCCCCAGTGTGTGTGTGGCTGTGGAAGGGCTGCCAGGGGAAGGCGAGGGCCAGCAACACCTGGGAGGCGTGGTACCTTTGGTGTGGGAGCAGTCGCTGGACGTTTGCAATTTGGAGCTGGGCTGCGGCGCAGGTCCCGAGAGCGAGCAAGGGACGAACGTCGGCACCCTGAGCTGGCTAGCAAGGCCGGAGCCCCAGTGTGTGTGGGGCTGTGGAAGGGCTGCCAGGGGGAGGCGAGGGCCAGCAACACCTGGGAGGCCTGGCACCTTTGGTGTGGGAGCAGTCGCTGGACGTTTGCAATTTGGAGCTGGGCTGCGGCGCAGGTCCCGAGAGCGAGCGAGGCACGAACGTCGGCACCCTGAGCTGGCTGGCAAGGCCGGAGCCCCAGTGTGTGTGGGGCTGTGGAAGGGCTGCCAGGGGAAGGCGAGGGCCAGCAACACCTGGGAGGCGTGGCACAATTGGTGTGGGAGCAGTCGCTGGACGTTTGCAATTTGGAGCTGGGCTGCGGCGCAGGTCCCGAGAGCGAGCGAGGCACGAACGTCGGCACCCTGAGCTGGCTGGCAGGCCCAGAGCCCCAGTGTGTGTGGTGCTGTGGAAGGGCTGCCAGGGGAAGGCGAGGGCCAGCAACACCTGGGAGGCCTGGCACCTTTGGTGTGGGAGCAGTCGCTGGACGTTTGCAATTTGGAGATGAGCTGCGGCGCAGGTCCCGAGATCGAGCAAGGCACTAACGGCACCCTGAGCTGTCTGATAGGGCGAGAGCCCCAGTGTCTGTGGGGCTGTGGAAGGGCTGCCAGGGGAAGGCGAGGGCCAGCAACACCTGGGAGGCGTGGCACAATTGGTGTGGGAGCAGTCGCTGGACGTTTGCAAGTTGGAGCTGAGCTGCGGCGCAGGTCCCGTGAGCGAGCGAGGCACGAACGTTGGCACCCTGAGCTGGCTGGCAAGGCCGGAGCCCCAGTGTGTGTGGGGCTGTGGAAGGGCTGCCAGGGGGAGGCGAGGGCCAGCAACACCTGGGAGGCGTGGCACCTTTGGTGTGGGAGCAGTTGCTGGACGTTTGGAATTTGGAGCTGGGCTGCGGCGCAGGTCCCGAGAGCGAGCGAGGCACGAACGTCGGCACCCTGAGCTGGCTGATAGGGCGAGAGCCCCAGTGTGTGTGGGGCTGTGGAAGGGCTGCCAGGGGAAGGCGAGGGGCAGCAACACCTGGGAGGCGTGGCACAATTGGTGTGGGAGCAGTCGCTGGACGTTTGCAATTTGGAGCTGGGCTGCGGCGCAGGTTCCGAGAGCGAGCGAGGCACGAACGTCGGCACCCTGAGCTGGCTGGCAGGGCCAGAGCCCCAGTGTGTGTGATGCTGTGGAAGGGCTGCCAGGGGAAGGCGAGGGCCAGCAATACCTGGGAGGCGTGGCACCTTTGGTGTGGCAGCAGTCGCTGGACGTTTGCAATTTGGAGCTGGGCTGCGGCGCATGTCCCGAGAGCGAGCGAGGCACGAACGTCGGCACCCTGAGCTGGCCGGCAAGGCCGGAGCCCCAGTGTGTGTGGGGCTGTGGAAGGGCTGCAAGGGGAAGGCGAGGGCCAGCAACACCTGGGAGGCCTGGCACCTTTGGTGTGGGAGCAGTCGCTGGACGTTTGCAATTTGGAGCTGAGCTGCGGCGCAGGTCCCGAGAGCGAGCGAGGCACGAACGTCGGCACCCTGAGCTGTCTGATAGGGCGAGAGCCCCAGTGTGTGTGGGGCTGTGGAAGGGCTGCCAGGGGAAGGCGAGGGCCAGCAACACCTGGGAGGCGTGGCACAATTGGTGTGGGAGCAGTCGCTGGACGTTTGCAATTTGGAGCTGAGCTGCGGCGCAGGTCCCGTGAGCGAGCGAGGCACGAACGTCGGCACCCTGAGCTGGCTGGCAGGCCCAGAGACCCTGATTGTGTGGTGCTGTGGAAGGGCTGCCAGGGGAAGGCGAGGGCCAGCAACACCTGGGAGGCGTGGCACCTTTGGTGTGGGAGCAGTCGCTGGACGTTTGGAATTTCAAGCTGGGCTGCGGCGCAGGTCCCGAGAGCGAGCGAGGCACTAACGGCACCCTGAGCTGTCTGATAGGGCGAGAGCCCCAGTGTCTGTGGGGCTGTGGAAGGGCTGCCAGGGGAAGGCGAGGGCCAGCAACACCTGGGAGGCGTGGCACAATTGGTGTGGGAGCAGTCGCTGGACGTTTGCAATTTGGAGCTGGGCTGCGGCGCAGGTCCCGAGAGCGAGTGAGGCACGAACGTCGGCACCCTGAGCTGGCTGGCAGGGCCAGAGCCCCAGTGTGTGTGATGCTGTGGAAGGGCTGCCAGGGGAAGGCGAGGGCCAGCAATACCTGGGAGGCGTGGCACCTTTGGTGTGGCAGCAGTCGCTGGACGTTTGCAATTTGGAGCTGGGCTGCGGCGCAGGTCCCGAGAGCGAGCGAGGCACGAACGTCGGCACCCTGAGCTGGCCGGCAAGGCCGGAGCCCCAGTGTGTGTGGGGCTGTGGAAGGGCTGCAAGGGGAAGGCGAGGGCCAGCAACACCTGGGAGGCGTGGCACCTTTGGTGTGGGAGCAGTCGCTGGACGTTTGCAATTTGGAGCTGGGCTGCGGCGCAGGTCCCGAGAGCGAGCGAGGCACGAACGTCGGCACCCTGAGCTGTCTGATAGGGCGAGAGCCCCAGTGTGTGTGTGGCTGTGGAAGGGCTGCCAGGGGAAGGCGAGGGCCAGCAACACCTGGGAGGCGTGGCACAATTGGTGTGGGAGCAGTCGCTGGACGTTTGCAATTTGGAGCTGAGCTGCGGTGCAGGTCCCGTGAGCGAGCGAGGCACGAACGTCGGCACCCTGTGCTGGCTGGCAAGGCCGGAGCCCCAGTGTGTGTGGGGCTGTGGAAGGGCTGCCAGGGGAAGGCGAGGGCCAGCAACACCTGGGAGGCGTGGCACCTTTGGTGTGGGAGCAGTTGCTGGACGTTTGCAAGTTGGAGCTGGGCTGCGGCGCAGGTCCCGAGAGCGAGCAAGGCACGAACGTCGGCACCCTGAGCTGGCTGGCAGGCCCAGAGACCCTGATTGTGTGGGGCTGTGGAAGGGCTGCCAGGGGAAGGCGAGGGCCAGCAACACCTGGGAGGCGTGGCACCTTTGGTGTGGGAGCAGTCGCTGGACGTTTGGAATTTCGAGCTGGGCTGCGGCGCAGGTCCCGAGAGCGAGCGAGGCACGAACGTCGGCACCCTGAGCTGGCTGGCAAGGCCAGAGCCCCAGTGTGTGTGGGGCTGTGGAAGGGCTGCCAGGGGAAGGCGAGGGCCAGCAACACCTGGGAGGCGTGGCACCTTTGGTGTGGGAGCAGTCGCTGGACGTTTGCAATTTCGAGCTGGGCTGCGGCGCAGGTTCCGAGAGCGAGCGAGGCACGAACGTCGGCACCCTGAGCTGTCTGGCAGGCCCAGAGACCCTGATTGTGTGGGGCTGTGGAAGGGCTGCCAGGGGAAGGCGAGGGCCAGCAACACCTGGGAGGCGTGGCACCTTTGGTGTGGGAGCAGTCGCTGGACGTTTGCAATTTGGAGCTGGGCTGCGGCGCAGGTCCCGAGAGCGAGCGAGGCACGAACGTCGGCACCCTTAGCTGGCTGGCAAGGCCGGAGCCCCATTGTGTGTGTGGCTGTGGAAGGGCTGCCAGGGGAAGGCGAGGGCCAACAACACCTGGGAGGCGTGGTATCTTTGGTGTGGGAGCAGTCGCTGGACGTTTGCAATTTGGAGCTGGGCTGCGGCGCAGGTCCCGTGAGCGAGCGAGGCACGAACGTCGGCACCCTGAGCTGGCTGGCAAGGCCGGAGCCCCAGTGTGTGTGGGGCTGTGAAAGGGCTGCCAGGGAAAGGCGAGGGCCAGCAACACCTGGGAGGCGTGGCACCTTTGGTGTGGGAGCAGTCGCTGGACGTTTGCAATTTGGAGCTGGGCTGCGGCGCAGGTCGCGAGAGCGAGCGAGGCACGAACGTCGGCACCCTGAGCTGTCCGGCAAGGCCGGAGCCCCAGTGTGTGTGTGGCTGTGGAAGGGCTGCCAGGGGAAGGCGAGGGCCAGCAAAACCTGGGAGGCATGGCACCTTTGGTGTGGGAGCAGTCGCTGGACGTTTGCAATTTGGAGCTGAGCTGCGGCGCAGGTCCCGAGAGCGAGCGAGGCACTAACGGCACGCTGAGCTGGCCGGCAAGGCCGGAGCCCCAGTGTGTGTGGGGCTGTGGAAGGGCTGCAAGGGGAAGGCGAGGGCCAGCAACACCTGGGAGGCCTGGCACCTTTGGTGTGGGAGCAGTCGCTGGACGTTTGCAATTTGGAGCTGGGCTGCGGCGCAGGTCCTGAGAGCGAGCGAGGCACGAACGTCGGCACCCTGAGCTGGCTGGCAGGGCCAGAGCCCCTGTGTGTGTGGTGCTGTGGAAGGGCTGCCAAGGGAAGGCGAGGGCCAGCAATACCTGGGAGGCGTGGCACCTTTGGTGTGGCAGCAGTCGCTGGACGTTTGCAATTTGGAGCTGGGCTGCGGCGCAGGTCCCGAGAGCGAGCGAGGCACGAACGTCGGCACCCTGAGCTGGCCGGCAAGGCCGGAGCCCCAGTGTGTGTGGGGCTGTGGAAGGGCTGCAAGGGGAAGGCGAGGGCCAGCAACACCTGGGAGGCCTGGCACCTTTGGTGTGGGAGCAGTCGCTGGACGTTTGCAATTTGGAGCTGAGCTGCAGCGCAGGTCCCGAGAGCGAGCGAGGCACTAACGGCACCCTGAGCTGTCTGATAGGGCGAGAGCCCCAGTGTGTGTGGGGCTGTGGAAGGGCTGCCAGGGGAAGGCGAGGGCCAGCAACACCTGGGAGGCGTGGCACCTTTGGTGTGGGAGCAGTCGCTGGACGTTTGGAATTTGGAGCTGAGCTGCGGCGCAGGTCCCGTGAGCGAGCGAGGCACGAACGTCGGCACCCTGAGCTGGCTGGCAAGGCCGGAACCCCAGTGTGTGTGGGGCTGTGGAAGGGCTGCCAGGGGAAGGCGAGGGCCAGCAACACCTGGGAGGCGTGGCACCTTTGGTGTGGGAGCAGTTGCTGGACGTTTGGAATTTGGAGCTGGGCTGCGGCGCAGGTTCCGAGAGCGAGCGAGGCACGAACGTCGGCACCCTGAGCTGGCTGGCAAGGCCGGAGCCCCAGTGTGTGTGGGGCTGTGGAAGGGCTGCCAGGGGAAGGCGAGGGCCAGCAACACCTGGGAGGCGTGGCACCTTTGGTGTGGGAGCAGTTGCTGGACGTTTGCAAGTTGGAGCTGGGCTGCGGCGCAGGTCCCGAGAGCGAGCAAGGCACGAACGTCGGCACCCTGAGCTGGCTGGCAGGCCCAGAGACCTTGATTGTGTGGGGCTGTGGAAGGGCTGCCAGGGGAAGGCGAGGGCCAGCAACACCTGGGAGGCGTGGCACCTTTGGTGTGGGAGCAGTCGCTGGACGTTTGCAATTTCGAGCTGGGCTGCGGCGCAGGTTCCGAGAGCGAGCGAGGCACGAACGTCGGCACCCTGAGCTGGCTGGCAAGGCCGGAGCCCCAGTGTGTGTGGGCTGTGGAAGGGCTGCCAGGGGGAGGCGACGGCCAGCAACACCTGGGAGGCGTGGCACCTTTGGTGTGGGAGCAGTCGCTGGACGTTTGCAATTTGGAGCTGGGCTGCGGCGCAGGTCCCGAGAGCGAGCGAGGCACGAACGTCGGCACCCTGAGCTGGCTGGCAGGGCCAGAGCCCCAGTGTGTGTGTGGGGCTGTGGAAGGGCTGCCAGGGGAAGGCGAGGGCCAGCAATACCTGGGAGGCGTGGCACCTTTGGTGTGGGAGCAGTCGCTGGACGTTTGCAATTTGGAGCTGGGCTGCGGCGCAGGTCCCGAGAGCGAGCGAGGCACGAACGTCGGCACCCTGTGCTGTCCGGCAGGCCCAGAGACCCTGATTGTGTGGGGCTGTGGAAGGGCTGCCAGGGGAAGGCGAGGGCCAGCAACACCTGGGAGGCGTGGCACCTTTGGTGTGGGAGCAGTCGCTGGACGTTTGCAATTTGGAGTGAGCTGCGGCGCAGGTCCCGAGAGCGAGCGAGGCACGAACGGCACCCTGAGCTGTCTGATAGGGCGAGAGCCCCAGTGTCTGTGGGGCTGTGGAAGGGCTGCCAGGGGAAGGCGAGGGCCAGCAACACCTGGGACTCGTGGCACAATTGGTGTGGGAGCAGTCGCTGGACGTTTGCAATTTGGAGCTGGGCTGCGGCGCAGGTCCTGAGAGCGAGCGAGGCACGAACGTCGGCACCCTGAGCTGGGTGGCAGGGCCAGAGCCCCTGTGTGTGTGGTGCTGTGGAAGGGCTGCCAGGGGAAGGCGAGGGCCAGCAACACCTGGGAGGCGTGGCACCTTTGGTGTGGGAGCAGTTGCTGGACGTTTGGAATTTGGAGCTGGGCTGCGGCGCAGGTCCCGAGAGCGAGCGAGGCACGAACGTCGGCACCCTGAGCTGGCCGGCAAGGCCGGAGCCCCAGTGTGTGTGGGGCTGTGGAAGGGCTGCAAGGGGAAGGCGAGGGCCAGCAACACCTGGGAGGCCTGGCACCTTTGGTGTGGGAGCAGTCGCTGGACGTTTGCAATTTGGAGCTGGGCTGCGGCGCAGGTTCCGAGAGCGAGCGAGGCACTAACGGCACCCTGAGCTGTCTGATAGGGCGAGAGCCCCAGTGTGTGTGGGGCTGTGGAAGGGCTGCCAGGGGAAGGCGAGGGCCAGCAACACCTGGGAGGCGTGGCACCTTTGGTGTGGGAGCAGTCGCTGGACGTTTGCAATTTGGAGCTGGGCTGCGGCGCAGGTCCTGAGAGCGAGCGAGGCACGAACGTCGGCACCCTGAGCTGGCTGGCAGGGCCAGAGCCCCTGTGTGTGTGGTGCTGTGGAAGGGCTGCCAAGGGAAGGCGAGGGCCAGCAATACCTGGGAGGCGTGGCACCTTTGGTGTGGCAGCAGTCGCTGGACGTTTGCAATTTGGAGCTGGGCTGCGGCGCAGGTCCCTAGAGCGAGCGAGGCACGAACGTCGGCACCCTGAGCTGGCTAGCAAGGCCGGAGCCCCAGTGTGTGTGGGGCTGTGGAAGGGCTGCAAGGGGAAGGCGAGGGCCAGCAACACCTGGGAGGCCTGGCACCTTTGGTGTGGGAGCAGTCGCTGGACGTTTGCAATTTGGAGCTGAGCTGCAGCGCAGGTCCCGAGAGCGAGCGAGGCACTAACGGCACCCTGAGCTGTCTGATAGGGCGAGAGCCCCAGTGTCTGTGGGGCTGTGGAAGGGCTGCCAGGGGAAGGCGAGGGCCAGCAACACCTGGGAGGCGTGGCACCTTTGGTGTGGGAGCAGTCGCTGGACGTTTGCAAGTTGGAGCTGAGCTGCGGCGCAGGTCCCGTGAGCGAGCGAGGCACGAACGTCGGCACCCTGAGCTGGCTGGCAAGGCCGGAGCCCCAGTGTGTGTGGGGCTGTGGAAGGGCTGCCAGGGGAAGGCGAGGGCCAGCAACACCTGGGAGGCGTGGCACCTTTGGTGTGGGAGCAGTTGCTGGACGTTTGCAAGTTGGAGCTGGGCTGCGGCGCAGGTCCCGAGAGCGAGCAAGGCACGAACGTCGGCACCCTGAGCTGGCTGGCAGGCCCAGAGACCTTGATTGTGTGGGGCTGTGGAAGGGCTGCCAGGGGAAGGCGAGGGCCAGCAACACCTGGGAGGCGTGGCACCTTTGGTGTGGGAGCAGTCGCTGGACGTTTGCAATTTGGAGCTGAGCTGCGGAGCAGGTCCCGAGAGCGAGCAAGGCACGAACGTCGGCACCCTGAGCTGGCTAGCAAGGCCGGAGCCCCAGTGTGTGTGGGGCTGTGGAAGGGCTGCCAGGGGGAGGCGACGGCCAGCAACACCTGGGAGGCGTGGCACCTTTGGTGTGGGAGCAGTCGCTGGACGTTTGCAATTTGGAGCTGGGCTGCGGCGCAGGTCCCGAGAGCGAGCGAGGCACGAACGTCGGCACCCTGAGCTGGCCGGCAGGCCCAGAGACCCTGATTGTGTGGGGCTGTGGAAGGGCTGCCAGGGGAAGGCGAGGGCCAGCAACACCTGGGAGGCGTGGCACCTTTGGTGTGGGAGCAGTCGCTGGACGTTTGCAATTTGGAGTGAGCTGCGGCGCAGGTCCCGAGAGCGAGCGAGGCACGAACGGCACCCTGAGCTGTCTGATAGTGCGAGAGCCCCAGTGTGTGTGGGGCTGTGGAAGGGCTGCCAGGGGAAGGCGAGGGCCAGCAACACCTGGGAGTCGTGGCACAATTGGTGTGGGAGCAGTCGCTGGACGTTTGCAATTTGGAGCTGGGCTGCGGCGCATGTCCTGAGAGCGAGCGAGGCACGAACGTCGGCACCCTGAGCTGGGTGGCAGGGCCAGAGCCCCTGTGTGTGTGGTGCTGTGGAAGGGCTGCCAGGGGAAGGCGAGCGCCAGCAATACCTGGGAGGCGTGGCACCTTTGGTGTGGGAGCAGTCGCTGGACGTTTGCAATTTGGAGCTGGGCTGCGGCGCAGGTCCCGAGAGCGAGCGAGGCACGAACGTCGGCACCCTGAGCTGGCCGGCAAGGCCGGAGCCCCAGTGTGTGTGGGGCTGTGGAAGGGCTGCCAGGGGAAGGCGAGGGCCAGCAATACCTGGGAGGCGTGGCACCTTTGGTGTGGGAGCAGTCGCTGGACGTTTGCAATTTGGAGCTGGGCTGCGGCGCAGGTCCCGAGAGCGAGCGAGGCACGAACGTCGGCACCCTGAGGTGGCCGGCAAGGCCGGAGCCCCAGTGTGTGTGTGGCTGTGTAAGGGCTGCAAGGGGAAGGCGAGGGCCAGCAACACCTGGGAGGCGTGGCACCTTTGGTGTGGGAGCAGTCGCTGGACGTTTGCAATTTGGAGCTGAGCTGCGGCGCAGGTCCCGAGAGCGAGCGAGGCACTAACGGCACCCTGAGCTGGCTGATAGGGCGAGAGCCCCAGTGTGTGTGGGGCTGTGGAAGGGCTGCCAGGGGAAGGCAAGGGCCAGCAACACCTGGGAGGCGTGGCACCTTTGGTGTGGGAGCAGTCGCTGGACGTTTGCAATTTGGAGCTGGGCTGCGGCGCAGGTCCTGAGAGCGAGCGAGGCACGAACGTCGGCACCCTGAGCTGGCTGGCAGGGCCAGAGCCCCTGTGTGTGTGGTGCTGTGGAAGGGCTGCCAAGGGAAGGCGAGGGCCAGCAATACCTGGGAGGCGTGGCACCTTTGGTGTGGCAGCAGTCGCTGGACGTTTGCAATTTGGAGCTGGGCTGCGGCGCAGGTCCCGAGAGCGAGCGAGGCACGAACGTCGGCACCCTGAGCTGGCCGGCAAGGCCGGAGCCCCAGTGTGTGTGTGGCTGTGGAAGGGCTGCAAGGGGAAGGCGAGGGCCAGCAACACCTGGGAGGCGTGGCACCTTTGGTGTGGGAGCAGTCGCTGGACGTTTGCAATTTGGAGCTGAGCTGCAGCACAGGTCCCGAGAGCGAGCGAGGCACGAACGTCGGCACCCTGAGCTGGCCGGCAAGGCCGGAGCCCCAGTGTGTGTGGGGCTGTGGAAGGGCTGCCAGGGGAAGGCGAGGGCCAGCAATACCTGGGAGGCGTGGCACCTTTGGTGTGGGAGCAGTCGCTGGACGTTTGCAATTTGGAGCTGGGCTGCGGCGCAGGTCCCGAGAGCGAGCGAGGCACGAACGTCGGCACCCTGAGCTGGCCGGCAAGGCCGGAGCCCCAGTGTGTGTGTGGCTGTGGAAGGGCTGCAAGGGGAAGGCGAGGGCCAGCAACACCTGGGAGGCGTGGCACCTTTGGTGTGGGAGCAGTCGCTGGACGTTTGCAATTTGGAGCTGAGCTGCGGCGCAGGTCCCGAGAGCGAGCGAGGCACTAACGGCACCCTGAGCTGGCTGATAGGGCGAGAGCCCCAGTGTGTGTGGGGCTGTGGAAGGGCTGCCAGGGGAAGGCGAGGGGCAGCAACACCTGGGAGGCGTGGCACAATTGGTGTGGGAGCAGTCGCTGGACGTTTGCAATTTGGAGCTGAGCTGCGGCGCAGGTCCCGTGAGCGAGCGAGGCACGAACGTCGGCACCCTGAGCTGGCTGGCAAGGCCGGAGCCCCAGTGTGTGTGGGGCTGTGGAAGGGCTGCCAGGGGAAGGCGAGGGCCAGCAACACCTGGGAGGCGTGGCACAATTGGTGTGGGAGCAGTCGCTGGACGTTTGCAATTTGGAGCTGGGCTGCGGCGCAGGTCCCGTGAGCGAGCGAGGCACGAACGTCGGCACCCTGAGCTGGCTGGCAAGGCCGGAGCCCCAGTGTGTGTGGGGCTGTGGAAGGGCTGCCAGGGGAAGGCAAGGGCCAGCAACACCTGGGAGGCGTGGCACCTTTGGTGTGGGAGCAGTCGCTGGACGTTTGCAATTTGGAGCTGGGCTGCGGCGCAGGTCCTGAGAGCGAGCGAGGCACGAACGTCGGCACCCTGAGCTGGCTGGCAGGGCCAGAGCCCCTGTGTGTGTGGTGCTGTGTAAGGGCTGCCAAGGGAAGGCGAGGGCCAGCAATACCTGGGAGGCGTGGCACCTTTGGTGTGGCAGCAGTCGCTGGACGTTTGCAATTTGGAGCTGGGCTGCGGCGCAGGTCCCGAGAGCGAGCGAGGCACGAACGTCGGCACCCTGAGCTGGCCGGCAAGGCCGGAGCCCCAGTGTGTGTGTGGCTGTGGAAGGGCTGCCAGGGGAAGGCGAGGGCCAGCAACACCTGGGAGGCGTGGCACCTTTGGTGTGGGAGCAGTCGCTGGACGTTTGCAATTTGGAGCTGAGCTGCAGCGCAGGTCCCGAGAGCGAGCGAGGCACTAACGGCACCCTGAGCTGTCTGATAGGGCGAGAGCCCCAGTGTGTGTGGGGCTGTGGAAGGGCTGCCAGGGGAAGGCGAGGGCCAGCAACACCTGGGAGGCGTGGCACCTTTGGTGTGGGAGCAGTCGCTGGACGTTTGCAAGTTGGAGCTGAGCTGCGGCGCAGGTCCCGAGAGCGAGCGAGGCACGAACGTCGGCACCCTGAGCTGGCTGGCAAGGCCGGAGCCCCAGTGTGTGTGGGGCTGTGGAAGGGCTGCCAGGGGAAGGCGAGGGCCAGCAACACCTGGGAGGCGTGGCACCTTTGGTGTGGGAGCAGTCACTGGACGTTTGGAATTTGGAGCTGGGCTGCGGCGCAGGTTCCGAGAGCGAGCGAGGCACGAACGTCGGCACCCTGAGCTGGCTGGCAAGGCCGGAGCCCCAGTGTGTGTGGGGCTGTGGAAGGGCTGCCAGGGGAAGGCGAGGGCCAGCAACACCTGGGAGGCGTGGCACCTTTGGTGTGGGAGCAGTTGCTGGACGTTTGCAAGTTGGAGCTGGGCTGCGGCGCAGGTCCCGAGAGCGAGCAAGGCACGAACGTCGGCACCCTGAGCTGGCTGGCAGGCCCAGAGACCTTGATTGTGTGGGGCTGTGGAAGGGCTGCAAGGGGAAGGCGAGGGCCAGCAACACCTGGGAGGCGTGGCACCTTTGGTGTGGGAGCAGTCGCTGGACGTTTGCAATTTGGAGCTGGGCTGCGGCGCAGGTCCCGAGAGCGAGCGAGGCACTAACGGCACCCTGAACTGTCTGATAGGGCGAGAGCCCCAGTGTGTGTGGGGCTGTGGAAGGGCTGCCAGGGGAAGGCGAGGGCCAGCAACACCTGGGAGACGTGGAACCTTTGGTGTGGCAGCAGTCGCTGGACGTTTGCAATTTGGAGCTGGGCTGCGGCGCAGGTCCCGAGAGCGAGCGAGGCATGAACGTCGGCACCCTGAGCTGGCTGGCAAGGCCGGAGCCCCAGTGTGTGTGGTGCTGTGGAAGGGCTGCCAGGGGGAGGCGAGGGCCAGCAACACCTGGGAGGCGTGGCACCTTTCGTGTGGGAGCAGTCGCTGGACGTTTGCAATTTGGAGCTGGGCTGCGGTGCAGGTCCCGAGAGCGAGCGAGGCACGAACGTCGGCACCCTGAGCTGGCTGAAAGGGCGAGAGCCCCTGTGTGTGTGGGGCTGTGGAAGGGCTGCCAGGGGAAGGCGAGGGCCAGCAATACCTGGGAGGCGTGGCACCTTTGGTGTGGCAGCAGTCGCTGGACGTTTGCAATTTGGAGCTGGGCTGCGGCGCAGGTCCCGAGAGCGAGCGAGGCACGAACGTCGGCACCCTGAGCTGGCCGGCAAGGCCGGAGACCCAGTGTGTGTGGGGCTGTGGAAGGGCTGCAAGGGGAAGGCGAGGGCCAGCAACACCTGGGAGGCCTGGCACCTTTGGTGTGGGAGCAGTCGCTGGACGTTTGCAATTTGGAGCTGAGCTGCAGCGCAGGTCCCGAGAGCGAGCGAGGCACTAACGGCACCCTGAGCTGTCTGATAGGGCGAGAGCCCCAGTGTCTGTGGGGCTGTGGAAGGGCTGCCAGGGGAAGGCGAGGGCCAGCAACACCTGTGAGGCGTGGCACCTTTGGTGTGGGAGCAGTCGCTGGACGTTTGCAAGTTGGAGCTGAGCTGCGGCGCAGGTCCCGTGAGCGAGCGAGGCACGAACGTCGGCACCCTGAGCTGGCTGGCAAGGCCGGAGCCCCAGTGTGTGTGGGGCTGTGGAAGGGCTGCCAGGGGAAGGCGAGGGCCAGCAACACCTGGGAGGCGTGGCACCTTTGGTGTGGGAGCAGTTGCTGGACGTTTGCAAGTTGGAGCTGGGCTGCGGCGCAGGTCCCGAGAGCGAGCAAGGCACGAACGTCGGCACCCTGAGCTGGCTGGCAGGCCCAGAGACCTTGATTGTGTGGGGCTGTGGAAGGGCTGCCAGGGGAAGGCGAGGGCCAGCAACACCTGGGAGGCGTGGCACCTTTGGTGTGGGAGCAGTCGCTGGACGTTTGCAATTTGGAGCTGAGCTGCGGAGCAGGTCCCGAGAGCGAGCAAGGCACGAACGTCGGCACCCTGAGCTGGCTAGCAAGGCCGGAGCCCCAGTGTGTGTGGGGCTGTGGAAGGGCTGCCAGGGGGAGGCGACGGCCAGCAACACCTGGGAGGCGTGGCACCTTTGGTGTGGGAGCAGTCGCTGGACGTTTGCAATTTGGAGCTGGGCTGCGGCGCGGTCCCGAGAGCGAGCGAGGCACGAACGTCGGCACCCTGAGCTGGCCGGCAGGCCCAGAGACCCTGATTGTGTGGGGCTGTGGAAGGGCTGCCAGGGGAAGGCGAGGGCCAGCAACACCTGGGAGGCGTGGCACCTTTGGTGTGGGAGCAGTCGCTGGACGTTTGCAATTTGGAGTGAGCTGCGGCGCAGGTCCTGAGAGCGAGCGAGGCACGAACGTCGGCACCCTGAGCTGGGTGGCAGGGCCAGAGCCCCTGTGTGTGTGGTGCTGTGCAAGGGCTGCCAGGGGAAGGCGAGGGCCAGCAATACCTGGGAGGCGTGGCACCTTTGGTGTGGCAGCAGTCGATGGACGTTTGCAATTTGGAGCTGGGCTGCGGCGCAGGTCCCGAGAGCGAGCGAGGCACGAACGTCGGCACCCTGAGCTGGCCGGCAAGGCCGGAGCCCCAGTGTGTGTGGGGCTGTGGAAGGGCTGCCAGGGGAAGGCGAGGGCCAGCAATACCTGGGAGGCGTGGCACCTTTGGTGTGGGAGCAGTCGCTGGACGTTTGCAATTTGGAGCTGGGCTGCGGCGCAGGTCCCGAGAGCGAGCGAGGCACGAACGTCGGCACCCTGAGCTGGCCGGCAAGGCCGGAGCCCCAGTGTGTGTGTGGCTGTGTAAGGGCTGCAAGGGGAAGGCGAGGGCCAGCAACACCTGGGAGGCCTGGCACCTTTGGTGTGGGAGCAGTCGCTGGACGTTTGCAATTTGGAGCTGAGCTGCGGCGCAGGTCCCGAGAGCGAGCGAGGCACTAACGGCACCCTGAGCTGTCTGATAGGGTGAGAGCCCCAGTGTCTGTGGGGCTGTGGAAGGGCTGCCAGGGGAAGGCGAGGGCCAGCAACACCTGGGAGGCGTGGCACAATTGGTGTGGGAGCAGTCGCTGGACGTTTGCAATTTGGAGCTGAGCTGCGGCGCAGGTCCCGTGAGCGAGCGAGGCACGAACGTCGGCACCCTGAGCTGGCTGGCAAGGCCGGAGCCCCAGTGTGTGTGGGGCTGTGGAAGGGCTGCCAGGGGAAGGCGAGGGCCAGCAACACCTGGGAGGCGTGGCACAATTGGTGTGGGAGCAGTCGCTGGACGTTTGGAATTTGGAGCTGGGCTGCGGCGCAGGTCCCGTGAGCGAGCGAGGCACGAACGTCGGCACCCTGAGCTGGCTGGCAAGGCCGGAGCCCCAGTGTGTGTGGGGCTGTGGAAGGGCTGCCAGGGGAAGGCGAGGGCCAGCAACACCTGGGAGGCGTGGCACCTTTGGTGTGGGAGCAGTCGCTGGACGTTTGCAATTTGGAGCTGGGCTGCGGCGCAGGTCCTGAGAGCGAGCGAGGCACGAACGTCGGCACCCTGAGCTGGCTGGCAGGGCCAGAGCCCCTGTGTGTGTGGTGCTGTGGAAGGGCTGCCAAGGGAAGGCGAGGGCCAGCAATACCTGGGAGGCGTGGCACCTTTGGTGTGGCAGCAGTCGCTGGACGTTTGCAATTTGGAGCTGGGCTGCGGCGCAGGTCCCGAGAGCGAGCGAGGCACGAACGTCGGCACCCTGAGCTGGCCGGCAAGGCCGGAGCCCCAGTGTGTGTGTGGCTGTGGAAGGGCTGCAAGGGGAAGGCGAGGGCCAGCAACACCTGGGAGGCGTGGCACCTTTGGTGTGGGAGCAGTCGCTGGACGTTTGCAATTTGGAGCTGAGCTGCAGCGCAGGTCCCGAGAGCGAGCGAGGCACTAACGGCACCCTGAGCTGTCTGATAGGGCGAGAGCCCCAGTGTGTGTGGGGCTGTGGAAGGGCTGCCAGGGGAAGGCGAGGGCCAGCAACACCTGGGAGGCGTGGCACCTTTGGTGTGGGAGCAGTCGCTGGACGTTTGCAAGTTGGAGCTGAGCTGCGGCGCAGGTCCCGTGAGCGAGCGAGGCACGAACGTCGGCACCCTGAGCTGGCTGGCAAGGCCGGAGCCCCAGTGTGTGTGGGGCTGTGGAAGGGCTGCCAGGGGAAGGCGAGGGCCAGCAACACCTGGGAGGCGTGGCACCTTTGGTGTGGGAGCAGTCACTGGACGTTTGCAATTTGGAGCTGGGCTGCGGCGCAGGTTCCGAGAGCGAGCGAGGCACGAACGTCGGCACCCTGAGCTGGCTGGCAAGGCCGGAGCCCCAGTGTGTGTGGGGCTGTGGAAGGGCTGCCAGGGGAAGGCGAGGGCCAGCAACACCTGGGAGGCGTGGCACCTTTGGTGTGGCAGCAGTCGCTGGACGTTTGCAATTTGGAGCTGGGCTGCGGCGCAGGTCCCGAGAGCGAGCGAGGCACGAACGTCGGCACCCTGAGCTGGCCGGCAAGGCCGGAGCCCCAGTGTGTGTGTGGCTGTGTAAGGGCTGCAAGGGGAAGGCGAGGGCCAGCAACACCTGGGAGGCCTGGCACCTTTGGTGTGGGAGCAGTCGCTGGACGTTTGCAATTTGGAGCTGAGCTGCAGCGCAGGTCCCGAGAGCGAGCGAGGCACTAACGGCACCCTGAGCTGTCTGATAGGGTGAGAGCCCCAGTGTCTGTGGGGCTGTGGAAGGGCTGCCAGGGGAAGGCGAGGGCCAGCAACACCTGGGAGGCGTGGCACAATTGGTGTGGGAGCAGTCGCTGGACGTTTGCAATTTGGAGCTGAGCTGCGGCGCAGGTCCCGTGAGCGAGCGAGGCACGAACGTCGGCACCCTGAGCTGGCTGGCAAGGCCGGAGCCCCAGTGTGTGTGGGGCTGTGGAAGGGCTGCCAGGGGAAGGCGAGGGCCAGCAACACCTGGGAGGCGTGGCACAATTGGTGTGGGAGCAGTCGCTGGACGTTTGGAATTTGGAGCTGGGCTGCGGCGCAGGTCCCGTGAGCGAGCGAGGCACGAACGTCGGCACCCTGAGCTGGCTGGCAAGGCCGGAGCCCCAGTGTGTGTGGGGCTGTGGAAGGGCTGCCAGGGGAAGGCGAGGGCCAGCAACACCTGGGAGGCGTGGCACCTTTGGTGTGGGAGCAGTCGCTGGACGTTTGCAATTTGGAGCTGGGCTGCGGCGCAGGTCCTGAGAGCGAGCGAGGCACGAACGTCGGCACCCTGAGCTGGCCGGCAGGCCCAGAGACCCTGATTGTGTGGGGCTGTGGAAGGGCTGCCAGGGGAAGGCGAGGGCCAGCAACACCTGGGAGGCGTGGCACCTTTGGTGTGGGAGCAGTCGCTGGACGTTTGCAATTTGGAGTGAGCTGCGGCGCAGGTCCTGAGAGCGAGCGAGGCACGAACGTCGGCACCCTGAGCTGGGTGGCAGGGCCAGAGCCCCTGTGTGTGTGGTGCTGTGGAAGGGCTGCCAGGGGAAGGCGAGGGCCAGCAATACCTGGGAGGCGTGGCACCTTTGGTGTGGCAGCAGTCGATGGACGTTTGCAATTTGGAGCTGGGCTGCGGCGCAGGTCCCGAGAGCGAGCGAGGCACGAACGTCGGCACCCTGAGCTGGCCGGCAAGGCCGGAGCCCCAGTGTGTGTAGGGCTGTGGAAGGGCTGCCAGGGGAAGGCGAGGGCCAGCAATACCTGGGAGGCGTGGCACCTTTGGTGTGGGAGCAGTCGCTGGACGTTTGCAATTTGGAGCTGGGCTGCGGCGCAGGTCCCGAGAGCGAGCGAGGCACGAACGT
Organism: Spheniscus humboldti; assembly: GCA_027474245.1. Classification (NCBI taxonomy): domain Eukaryota; kingdom Metazoa; phylum Chordata; class Aves; order Sphenisciformes; family Spheniscidae; genus Spheniscus; species Spheniscus humboldti. The sequence goes on along the minus strand of CM049890.1, from coordinate 67,978,515 downwards.
CGGCACCCTGAGCTGGCCGGCAAGGCCGGAGCCCCAGTGTGTGTGTGGCTGTGTAAGGGCTGCAAGGGGAAGGCGAGGGCCAGCAACACCTGGGAGGCCTGGCACCTTTGGTGTGGGAGCAGTCGCTGGACGTTTGCAATTTGGAGCTGAGCTGCGGCGCAGGTCCCGAGAGCGAGCGAGGCACTAACGGCACCCTGAGCTGTCTGATAGGGTGAGAGCCCCAGTGTGTGTGGGGCTGTGGAAGGGCTGCAAGGGGAAGGCGAGGGCCAGCAACACCTGGGAGGCGTGGCACAATTGGTGTGGGAGCAGTCGCTGGACGTTTGCAATTTGGAGCTGAGCTGCGGCGCAGGTCCCGTGAGCGAGCGAGGCACGAACGTCGGCACCCTGAGCTGGCTGGCAAGGCCGGAGCCCCAGTGTGTGTGGGGCTGTGGAAGGGCTGCCAGGGGAAGGCGAGGGCCAGCAACACCTGGGAGGCGTGGCACAATTGGTGTGGGAGCAGTCGCTGGACGTTTGGAATTTGGAGCTGGGCTGCGGCGCAGGTCCCGTGAGCGAGCGAGGCACGAACGTCGGCACCCTGAGCTGGCTGGCAAGGCCGGAGCCCCAGTGTGTGTGGGGCTGTGGAAGGGCTGCCAGGGGAAGGCGAGGGCCAGCAACACCTGGGAGGCGTGGCACCTTTGGTGTGGGAGCAGTCGCTGGACGTTTGCAATTTGGAGCTGGGCTGCGGCGCAGGTCCTGAGAGCGAGCGAGGCACGAACGTCGGCACCCTGAGCTGGCTGGCAGGGCCAGAGCCCCTGTGTGTGTGGTGCTGTGGAAGGGCTGCCAAGGGAAGGCGAGGGCCAGCAATACCTGGGAGGCGTGGCACCTTTGGTGTGGCAGCAGTCGCTGGACGTTTGCAATTTGGAGCTGGGCTGCGGCGCAGGTCCCGAGAGCGAGCGAGGCACGAACGTCGGCACCCTGAGCTGGCCGGCAAGGCCGGAGCCCCAGTGTGTGTGTGGCTGTGGAAGGGCTGCAAGGGGAAGGCGAGGGCCAGCAACACCTGGGAGGCGTGGCACAATTGGTGTGGGAGCAGTCGCTGGACGTTTGCAATTTGGAGCTGAGCTGCAGCGCAGGTCCCGAGAGCGAGCGAGGCACTAACGGCACCCTGAGCTGTCTGATAGGGCGAGAGCCCCAGTGTGTGTGGGGCTGTGGAAGGGCTGCCAGGGGAAGGCGAGGGCCAGCAACACCTGGGAGGCGTGGCACCTTTGGTGTGGGAGCAGTCGCTGGACGTTTGCAAGTTGGAGCTGAGCTGCGGCGCAGGTCCCGTGAGCGAGCGAGGCACGAACGTCGGCACCCTGAGCTGGCTGGCAAGGCCGGAGCCCCAGTGTGTGTGGGGCTGTGGAAGGGCTGCCAGGGGAAGGCGAGGGCCAGCAACACCTGGGAGGCGTGGCACCTTTGGTGTGGGAGCAGTCGCTGGACGTTTGCAATTTGGAGCTGAGCTGCGGAGCAGGTCCCGAGAGCGAGCAAGGCACGAACGTCGGCACCCTGAGCTGGCTAGCAAGGCCGGAGCCCCAGTGTGTGTGGGGCTGTGGAAGGGCTGCCAGGGGGAGGCGACGGCCAGCAACACCTGGGAGGCGTGGCACCTTTGGTGTGGGAGCAGTCGCTGGACGTTTGCAATTTGGAGCTGGGCTGCGGCGCGGTCCCGAGAGCGAGCGAGGCACGAACGTCGGCACCCTGAGCTGGCCGGCAGGCCCAGAGACCCTGATTGTGTGGGGCTGTGGAAGGGCTGCCAGGGGAAGGCGAGGGCCAGCAACACCTGGGAGGCGTGGCACCTTTGGTGTGGGAGCAGTCGCTGGACGTTTGCAATTTGGAGCTGAGCTGCGGAGCAGGTCCCGAGAGCGAGCAAGGCACGAACGTCGGCACCCTGAGCTGGCTAGCAAGGCCGGAGCCCCAGTGTGTGTGGGGCTGTGGAAGGGCTGCCAGGGGGAGGCGACGGCCAGCAACACCTGGGAGGCGTGGCACCTTTGGTGTGGGAGCAGTCGCTGGACGTTTGCAATTTGGAGCTGGGCTGCGGCGCGGTCCCGAGAGCGAGCGAGGCACGAACGTCGGCACCCTGAGCTGGCCGGCAGGCCCAGAGACCCTGATTGTGTGGGGCTGTGGAAGGGCTGCCAGGGGAAGGCGAGGGCCAGCAACACCTGGGAGGCGTGGCACCTTTGGTGTGGGAGCAGTCGCTGGACGTTTGCAATTTGGAGTGAGCTGCGGCGCAGGTCCTGAGAGCGAGCGAGGCACGAACGTCGGCACCCTGAGCTGGGTGGCAGGGCCAGAGCCCCTGTGTGTGTGGTGCTGTGGAAGGGCTGCCAGGGGAAGGCGAGGGCCAGCAATACCTGGGAGGCGTGGCACCTTTGGTGTGGCAGCAGTCGATGGACGTTTGCAATTTGGAGCTGGGCTGCGGCGCAGGTCCCGAGAGCGAGCGAGGCACGAACGTCGGCACCCTGAGCTGGCCGGCAAGGCCGGAGCCCCAGTGTGTGTGTGGCTGTGGAAGGGCTGCCAGGGGAAGGCGAGGGCCAGCAATACCTGGGAGGCGTGGCACCTTTGGTGTGGGAGCAGTCGCTGGACGTTTGCAATTTGGAGCTGGGCTGCGGCGCAGGTCCCGAGAGCGAGCGAGGCACGAACGTCGGCACCCTGAGCTGGCCGGCAAGGCCGGAGCCCCAGTGTGTGTGTGGCTGTGTAAGGGCTGCAAGGGGAAGGCGAGGGCCAGCAACACCTGGGAGGCCTGGCACCTTTGGTGTGGGAGCAGTCGCTGGACGTTTGCAATTTGGAGCTGAGCTGCGGCGCAGGTCCCGAGAGCGAGCGAGGCACTAACGGTACCCTGAGCTGTCTGATAGGGTGAGAGCCCCAGTGTCTGTGGGGCTGTGGAAGGGCTGCCAGGGGAAGGCGAGGGCCAGCAACACCTGGGAGGCGTGGCACAATTGGTGTGGGAGCAGTCGCTGGACGTTTGCAATTTGGAGCTGAGCTGCGGCGCAGGTCCCGTGAGCGAGCGAGGCACGAACGTCGGCACCCTGAGCTGGCTGGCAAGGCCGGAGCCCCAGTGTGTGTGGGGCTGTGGAAGGGCTGCCAGGGGAAGGCGAGGGCCAGCAACACCTGGGAGGCGTGGCACAATTGGTGTGGGAGCAGTCGCTGGACGTTTGGAATTTGGAGCTGGGCTGCGGCGCAGGTCCCGTGAGCGAGCGAGGCACGAACGTCGGCACCCTGAGCTGGCTGGCAAGGCCGGAGCCCCAGTGTGTGTGGGGCTGTGGAAGGGCTGCCAGGGGAAGGCGAGGGCCAGCAACACCTGGGAGGCGTGGCACCTTTGGTGTGGGAGCAGTCGCTGGACGTTTGCAATTTGGAGCTGGGCTGCGGCGCAGGTCCTGAGAGCGAGCGAGGCACGAACGTCGGCACCCTGAGCTGGCTGGCAGGGCCAGAGCCCCTGTGTGTGTGGTGCTGTGGAAGGGCTGCCAAGGGAAGGCGAGGGCCAGCAATACCTGGGAGGCGTGGCACCTTTGGTGTGGCAGCAGTCGCTGGACGTTTGCAATTTGGAGCTGGGCTGCGGCGCAGGTCCCGAGAGCGAGCGAGGCACGAACGTCGGCACCCTGAGCTGGCCGGCAAGGCCGGAGCCCCAGTGTGTGTGTGGCTGTGGAAGGGCTGCAAGGGGAAGGCGAGGGCCAGCAACACCTGGGAGGCGTGGCACCTTTGGTGTGGGAGCAGTCGCTGGACGTTTGCAATTTGGAGCTGAGCTGCAGCGCAGGTCCCGAGAGCGAGCGAGGCACTAACGGCACCCTGAGCTGTCTGATAGGGCGAGAGCCCCAGTGTGTGTGGGGCTGTGGAAGGGCTGCCAGGGGAAGGCGAGGGCCAGCAACACCTGGGAGGCGTGGCACCTTTGGTGTGGGAGCAGTCGCTGGACGTTTGCAAGTTGGAGCTGAGCTGCGGCGCAGGTCCCGTGAGCGAGCGAGGCACGAACGTCGGCACCCTGAGCTGGCTGGCAAGGCCGGAGCCCCAGTGTGTGTGGGGCTGTGGAAGGGCTGCCAGGGGAAGGCGAGGGCCAGCAACACCTGGGAGGCGTGGCACCTTTGGTGTGGGAGCAGTCACTGGACGTTTGCAATTTGGAGCTGGGCTGCGGCGCAGGTTCCGAGAGCGAGCGAGGCACGAACGTCGGCACCCTGAGCTGGCTGGCAAGGCCGGAGCCCCAGTGTGTGTGGGGCTGTGGAAGGGCTGCCAGGGGAAGGCGAGGGCCAGCAACACCTGGGAGGCGTGGCACCTTTGGTGTGGGAGCAGTCGCTGGACGTTTGCAATTTGGAGCTGGGCTGCGGCGCAGGTCCCGAGAGCGAGCGAGGCACGAACGTCGGCACCCTGAGCTGGCCGGCAAGGCCGGAGCCCCAGTGTGTGTGTGGCTGTGTAAGGGCTGCAAGGGGAAGGCGAGGGCCAGCAACACCTGGGAGGCCTGGCACCTTTGGTGTGGGAGCAGTCGCTGGACGTTTGCAATTTGGAGCTGAGCTGCGGCGCAGGTCCCGAGAGCGAGCGAGGCACTAACGGCACCCTGAGCTGTCTGATAGGGTGAGAGCCCCAGTGTCTGTGGGGCTGTGGAAGGGCTGCCAGGGGAAGGCGAGGGCCAGCAACACCTGGGAGGCGTGGCACAATTGGTGTGGGAGCAGTCGCTGGACGTTTGCAATTTGGAGCTGAGCTGCGGCGCAGGTCCCGTGAGCGAGCGAGGCACGAACGTCGGCACCCTGAGCTGGCTGGCAAGGCCGGAGCCCCAGTGTGTGTGGGGCTGTGGAAGGGCTGCCAGGGGAAGGCGAGGGCCAGCAACACCTGGGAGGCGTGGCACAATTGGTGTGGGAGCAGTCGCTGGACGTTTGGAATTTGGAGCTGGGCTGCGGCGCAGGTCCCGTGAGCGAGTGAGGCACGAACGTCGGCACCCTGAGCTGGCTGGCAAGGCCGGAGCCCCAGTGTGTGTGGGGCTGTGGAAGGGCTGCCAGGGGAAGGCGAGGGCCAGCAACACCTGGGAGGCGTGGCACCTTTGGTGTGGGAGCAGTCGCTGGACGTTTGCAATTTGGAGCTGGGCTGCGGCGCAGGTCCTGAGAGCGAGCGAGGCACGAACGTCGGCACCCTGAGCTGGCTGGCAGGGCCAGAGCCCCTGTGTGTGTGGTGCTGTGGAAGGGCTGCCAAGGGAAGGCGAGGGCCAGCAATACCTGGGAGGCGTGGCACCTTTGGTGTGGCAGCAGTCGCTGGACGTTTGCAATTTGGAGCTGGGCTGCGGCGCAGGTCCCGAGAGCGAGCGAGGCACGAACGTCGGCACCCTGAGCTGGCCGGCAAGGCCGGAGCCCCAGTGTGTGTGTGGCTGTGGAAGGGCTGCAAGGGGAAGGCGAGGGCCAGCAACACCTGGGAGGCGTGGCACCTTTGGTGTGGGAGCAGTCGCTGGACGTTTGCAATTTGGAGCTGAGCTGCAGCGCAGGTCCCGAGAGCGAGCGAGGCACTAACGGCACCCTGAGCTGTCTGATAGGGCGAGAGCCCCAGTGTGTGTGGGGCTGTGGAAGGGCTGCCAGGGGAAGGCGAGGGCCAGCAACACCTGGGAGGCGTGGCACCTTTGGTGTGGGAGCAGTCGCTGGACGTTTGCAATTTGGAGCTGAGCTGCGGCGCAGGTCCCGTGAGCGAGCGAGGCACGAACGTCGGCACCCTGAGCTGGCTGGCAAGGCCGGAGCCCCAGTGTGTGTGGGGCTGTGGAAGGGCTGCCAGGGGAAGGCGAGGGCCAGCAACACCTGGGAGGCGTGGCACCTTTGGTGTGGGAGCAGTCACTGGACGTTTGCAATTTGGAGCTGGGCTGCGGCGCAGGTCCCGAGAGCGAGCGAGGCACTAACGGCACCCTGAGCTGTCTGATAGGGTGAGAGCCCCAGTGTCTGTGGGGCTGTGGAAGGGCTGCCAGGGGAAGGCGAGGGCCAGCAACACCTGGGAGGCGTGGCACAATTGGTGTGGGAGCAGTCGCTGGACGTTTGCAATTTGGAGCTGAGCTGCGGCGCAGGTCCCGTGAGCGAGCGAGGCACGAACGTCGGCACCCTGAGCTGGCTGGCAAGGCCGGAGCCCCAGTGTGTGTGGGGCTGTGGAAGGGCTGCCAGGGGAAGGCGAGGGCCAGCAACACCTGGGAGGCGTGGCACAATTGGTGTGGGAGCAGTCGCTGGACGTTTGCAATTTGGAGCTGGGCTGCGGCGCAGGTCCCGTGAGCGAGTGAGGCACGAACGTCGGCACCCTGAGCTGGCTGGCAAGGCCGGAGCCCCAGTGTGTGTGGGGCTGTGGAAGGGCTGCCAGGGGAAGGCGAGGGCCAGCAACACCTGGGAGGCGTGGCACCTTTGGTGTGGGAGCAGTCGCTGGACGTTTGCAATTTGGAGCTGGGCTGCGGCGCAGGTCCTGAGAGCGAGCGAGGCACGAACGTCGGCACCCTGAGCTGGCTGGCAGGGCCAGAGCCCCTGTGTGTGTGGTGCTGTGGAAGGGCTGCCAAGGGAAGGCGAGGGCCAGCAATACCTGGGAGGCGTGGCACCTTTGGTGTGGCAGCAGTCGCTGGACGTTTGCAATTTGGAGCTGGGCTGCGGCGCAGGTCCCGAGAGCGAGCGAGGCACGAACGTCGGCACCCTGAGCTGGCCGGCAAGGCCGGAGCCCCAGTGTGTGTGTGGCTGTGGAAGGGCTGCAAGGGGAAGGCGAGGGCCAGCAACACCTGGGAGGCGTGGCACCTTTGGTGTGGGAGCAGTCGCTGGACGTTTGCAATTTGGAGCTGAGCTGCAGCGCAGGTCCCGAGAGCGAGCGAGGCACTAACGGCACCCTGAGCTGTCTGATAGGGCGAGAGCCCCAGTGTGTGTGGGGCTGTGGAAGGGCTGCCAGGGGAAGGCGAGGGCCAGCAACACCTGGGAGGCGTGGCACCTTTGGTGTGGGAGCAGTCGCTGGACGTTTGCAATTTGGAGCTGAGCTGCGGCGCAGGTCCCGTGAGCGAGCGAGGCACGAACGTCGGCACCCTGAGCTGGCTGGCAAGGCCGGAGCCCCAGTGTGTGTGGGGCTGTGGAAGGGCTGCCAGGGGAAGGCGAGGGCCAGCAACACCTGGGAGGCGTGGCACCTTTGGTGTGGGAGCAGTCACTGGACGTTTGCAATTTGGAGCTGGGCTGCGGCGCAGGTTCCGAGAGCGAGCGAGGCACGAACGTCGGCACCCTGAGCTGGCTGGCAAGGCCGGAGCCCCAGTGTGTGTGGGGCTGTGGAAGGGCTGCCAGGGGAAGGCGAGGGCCAGCAACACCTGGGAGGCGTGGCACCTTTGGTGTGGGAGCAGTTGCTGGACGTTTGCAAGTTGGAGCTGGGCTGCGGCGCAGGTCCCGAGAGCGAGCAAGGCACGAACGTCGGCACCCTGAGCTGGCTGGCAGGCCCAGAGACCTTGATTGTGTGGGGCTGTGGAAGGGCTGCCAGGGGAAGGCGAGGGCCAGCAACACCTGGGAGGCGTGGCACCTTTGGTGTGGGAGCAGTCGCTGGACGTTTGCAATTTCGAGCTGGGCTGCGGCGCAGGTCCCGAGAGCGAGCGAGGCACGAACGTCGGCACCCTGAGCTGGCTGGCAAGGCCGGAGCCCCAGTGTGTGTGGGGCTGTGGAAGGGCTGCCAGGGGGAGGCGACGGCCAGCAACACCTGGGAGGCGTGGCACCTTTGGTGTGGGAGCAGTCGCTGGACGTTTGCAATTTGGAGCTGGGCTGCGGCGCAGGTCCCAAGAGCGAGCGAGGCACGAACGTCGGCACCCTGAGCTGGCTGGCAGGGCCAGAGCCCCAGTGTGTGTGTGGGGCTGTGGAAGGGCTGCCAGGGGAAGGCGAGGGCCAGCAATACCTGGGAGGCGTGGCACCTTTGGTGTGGCAGCAGTCGCTGGACGTTTGCAATTTGGAGCTGGGCTGCGGCGCAGGTCCCGAGAGCGAGCGAGGCACGAACGTCGGCACCCTGAGCTGGCTGGCAGGCCCAGAGACCTTGATTGTGTGGGGCTGTGGAAGGGCTGCCAGGGGAAGGCGAGGGCCAGCAACACCTGGGAGGCGTCGCACAATTGGTGTGGGAGCAGTCGCTGGACGTTTGCAATTTGGAGCTGGGCTGCGGCGCAGGTCCCGAGAGCGAGCGAGGCACTAACGGCACCCTGAACTGTCTGATAGGGCGAGAGCCCCAGTGTGTGTGGGGCTGTGGAAGGGCTGCCAGGGGAAGGCGAGGGCCAGCAACACCTGGGAGACGTGGAACCTTTGGTGTGGCAGCAGTCGCTGGACGTTTGCAATTTGGAGCTGGGCTGCGGCGCAGGTCCCGAGAGCGAGCGAGGCATGAACGTCGGCACCCTGAGCTGGCTGGCAAGGCCGGAGCCCCAGTGTGTGTGGTGCTGTGGAAGGGCTGCCAGGGGGAGGCGAGGGCCAGCAACACCTGGGAGGCGTGGCACCTTTCGTGTGGGAGCAGTCGCTGGACGTTTGCAATTTGGAGCTGGGCTGCGGTGCAGGTCCCGAGAGCGAGCGAGGCACGAACGTCGGCACCCTGAGCTGGCTGATAGGGCGAGAGCCCCTGTGTGTGTGGGGCTGTGGAAGGGCTGCCAGGGGAAGGCGAGGGCCAGCAATACCTGGGAGGCGTGGCACCTTTGGTGTGGCAGCAGTCGCTGGACGTTTGCAATTTGGAGCTGGGCTGCGGCGCAGGTCCCGAGAGCGAGCGAGGCACGAACGTCGGCACCCTGAGCTGGCCGGCAAGGCCGGAGCCCCAGTGTGTGTGGGGCTGTGGAAGGGCTGCAAGGGGAAGGCGAGGGCCAGCAACACCTGGGAGGCCTGGCACCTTTGGTGTGGGAGCAGTCGCTGGACGTTTGCAATTTGGAGCTGAGCTGCAGCGCAGGTCCCGAGAGCGAGCGAGGCACTAACGGCACCCTGAGCTGTCTGATAGGGCGAGAGCCCCAGTGTCTGTGGGGCTGTGGAAGGGCTGCCAGGGGAAGGCGAGGGCCAGCAACACCTGGGAGGCGTGGCACCTTTGGTGTGGGAGCAGTCGCTGGACGTTTGCAAGTTGGAGCTGAGCTGCGGCGCAGGTCCCGTGAGCGAGCGAGGCACGAACGTCGGCACCCTGAGCTGGCTGGCAAGGCCGGAGCCCCAGTGTGTGTGGGGCTGTGGAAGGGCTGCCAGGGGAAGGCGAGGGCCAGCAACACCTGGGAGGCGTGGCACCTTTGGTGTGGGAGCAGTTGCTGGACGTTTGCAAGTTGGAGCTGGGCTGCGGCGCAGGTCCCGAGAGCGAGCAAGGCACGAACGTCGGCACCCTGAGCTGGCTGGCAGGCCCAGAGACCTTGATTGTGTGGGGCTGTGGAAGGGCTGCCAGGGGAAGGCGAGGGCCAGCAACACCTGGGAGGCGTGGCACCTTTGGTGTGGGAGCAGTCGCTGGACGTTTGCAATTTGGAGCTGAGCTGCGGAGCAGGTCCTGAGAGCGAGCAAGGCACGAACGTCGGCACCCTGAGCTGGCTAGCAAGGCCGGAGCCCCAGTGTGTGTGGGGCTGTGGAAGGGCTGCCAGGGGGAGGCGACGGCCAGCAACACCTGGGAGGCGTGGCACCTTTGGTGTGGGAGCAGTCGCTGGACGTTTGCAATTTGGAGCTGGGCTGCGGCGCGGTCCCGAGAGCGAGCGAGGCACGAACGTCGGCACCCTGAGCTGGCCGGCAGGCCCAGAGACCCTGATTGTGTGGGGCTGTGGAAGGGCTGCCAGGGGAAGGCGAGGGCCAGCAACACCTGGGAGGCGTGGCACCTTTGGTGTGGGAGCAGTCGCTGGACGTTTGCAATTTGGAGTGAGCTGCGGCGCAGGTCCTGAGAGCGAGCGAGGCACGAACGTCGGCACCCTGAGCTGGGTGGCAGGGCCAGAGCCCCTGTGTGTGTGGTGCTGTGGAAGGGCTGCCAGGGGAAGGCGAGGGCCAGCAATACCTGGGAGGCGTGGCACCTTTGGTGTGGCAGCAGTCGATGGACGTTTGCAATTTGGAGCTGGGCTGCGGCGCAGGTCCCGAGAGCGAGCGAGGCACGAACGTCGGCACCCTGAGCTGGCCGGCAAGGCCGGAGCCCCAGTGTGTGTGGGGCTGTGGAAGGGCTGCCAGGGGAAGGCGAGGGCCAGCAATACCTGGGAGGCGTGGCACCTTTGGTGTGGGAGCAGTCGCTGGACGTTTGCAATTTGGAGCTGGGCTGCGGCGCAGGTCCCGAGAGCGAGCGAGGCACGAACGTCGGCACCCTGAGCTGGCCGGCAAGGCCGGAGCCCCAGTGTGTGTGTGGCTGTGTAAGGGCTGCAAGGGGAAGGCGAGGGCCAGCAACACCTGGGAGGCCTGGCACCTTTGGTGTGGGAGCAGTCGCTGGACGTTTGCAATTTGGAGCTGAGCTGCGGCGCAGGTCCCGAGAGCGAGCGAGGCACTAACGGCACCCTGAGCTGTCTGATAGGGTGAGAGCCCCAGTGTCTGTGGGGCTGTGGAAGGGCTGCCAGGGGAAGGCGAGGGCCAGCAACACCTGGGAGGCGTGGCACAATTGGTGTGGGAGCAGTCGCTGGACGTTTGCAATTTGGAGCTGAGCTGCGGCGCAGGTCCCGTGAGCGAGCGAGGCACGAACGTCGGCACCCTGAGCTGGCTGGCAAGGCCGGAGCCCCAGTGTGTGTGGGGCTGTGGAAGGGCTGCCAGGGGAAGGCGAGGGCCAGCAACACCTGGGAGGCGTGGCACAATTGGTGTGGGAGCAGTCGCTGGACGTTTGGAATTTGGAGCTGGGCTGCGGCGCAGGTCCCGTGAGCGAGCGAGGCACGAACGTCGGCACCCTGAGCTGGCTGGCAAGGCCGGAGCCCCAGTGTGTGTGGGGCTGTGGAAGGGCTGCCAGGGGAAGGCGAGGGCCAGCAACACCTGGGAGGCGTGGCACCTTTGGTGTGGGAGCAGTCGCTGGACGTTTGCAATTTGGAGCTGGGCTGCGGCGCAGGTCCTGAGAGCGAGCGAGGCACGAACGTCGGCACCCTGAGCTGGCTGGCAGGGCCAGAGCCCCTGTGTGTGTGGTGCTGTGGAAGGGCTGCCAAGGGTAGGCGAGGGCCAGCAATACCTGGGAGGCGTGGCACCTTTGGTGTGGCAGCAGTCGCTGGACGTTTGCAATTTGGAGCTGGGCTGCGGCGCAGGTCCCGAGAGCGAGCGAGGCACGAACGTCGGCACCCTGAGCTGGCCGGCAAGGCCGGAGCCCCAGTGTGTGTGTGGCTGTGGAAGGGCTGCAAGGGGAAGGCGAGGGCCAGCAACACCTGGGAGGCGTGGCACCTTTGGTGTGGGAGCAGTCGCTGGACGTTTGCAATTTGGAGCTGAGCTGCAGCGCAGGTCCCGAGAGCGAGCGAGGCACTAACGGCACCCTGAGCTGTCTGATAGGGCGAGAGCCCCAGTGTGTGTGGGGCTGTGGAAGGGCTGCCAGGGGAAGGCGAGGGCCAGCAACACCTGGGAGGCGTGGCACAATTGGTGTGGGAGCAGTCGCTGGACGTTTGCAATTTGGAGCTGAGCTGCGGCGCAGGTCCCGTGAGCGAGCGAGGCACGAACGTCGGCACCCTGAGCTGGCTGGCAAGGCCGGAGCCCCAGTGTGTGTGGGGCTGTGGAAGGGCTGCCAGGGGAAGGCGAGGGCCAGCAACACCTGGGAGGCGTGGCACAATTGGTGTGGGAGCAGTCGCTGGACGTTTGGAATTTGGAGCTGGGCTGCGGCGCAGGTCCTGAGAGCGAGCGAGGCACGAACGTCGGCACCCTGAGCTGGCTGGCAGGGCCAGAGCCCCTGTGTGTGTGGTGCTGTGGAAGGGCTGCCAAGGGAAGGCGAGGGCCAGCAATACCTGGGAGGCGTGGCACCTTTGGTGTGGCAGCAGTCGCTGGACGTTTGCAATTTGGAGCTGGGCTGCGGCGCAGGTCCCGAGAGCGAGCGAGGCACGAACGTCGGCACCCTGAGCTGGCCGGCAAGGCCGGAGCCCCAGTGTGTGTGTGGCTGTGGAAGGGCTGCAAGGGGAAGGCGAGGGCCAGCAACACCTGGGAGGCGTGGCACCTTTGGTGTGGGAGCAGTCGCTGGACGTTTGCAATTTGGAGCTGAGCTGCAGCGCAGGTCCCGAGAGCGAGCGAGGCACTAACGGCACCCTGAGCTGTCTGATAGGGTGAGAGCCCCAGTGTGTGTGGGGCTGTGGAAGGGCTGCCAGGGGAAGGCGAGGGCCAGCAACACCTGGGAGGCGTGGCACCTTTGGTGTGGGAGCAGTCGCTGGACGTTTGCAAGTTGGAGCTGAGCTGCGGCGCAGGTCCCGTGAGCGAGCGAGGCACGAACGTCGGCACCCTGAGCTGGCTGGCAAGGCCGGAGCCCCAGTGTGTGTGGGGCTGTGGAAGGGCTGCCAGGGGAAGGCGAGGGCCAGCAACACCTGGGAGGCGTGGCACCTTTGGTGTGGGAGCAGTCACTGGACGTTTGCAATTTGGAGCTGGGCTGCGGCGCAGGTTCCGAGAGCGAGCGAGGCACGAACGTCGGCACCCTGAGCTGGCTGGCAAGGCCGGAGCCCCAGTGTGTGTGGGGCTGTGGAAGGGCTGCCAGGGGAAGGCGAGGGCCAGCAACACCTGGGAGGCGTGGCACCTTTGGTGTGGCAGCAGTCGCTGGACGTTTGCAATTTGGAGCTGGGCTGCGGCGCAGGTCCCGAGAGCGAGCGAGGCACGAACGTCGGCACCCTGAGCTGGCCGGCAAGGCCGGAGCCCCAGTGTGTGTGTGGCTGTGTAAGGGCTGCAAGGGGAAGGCGAGGGCCAGCAACACCTGGGAGGCCTGGCACCTTTGGTGTGGGAGCAGTCGCTGGACGTTTGCAATTTGGAGCTGAGCTGCGGCGCAGGTCCCGAGAGCGAGCGAGGCACTAACGGCACCCTGAGCTGTCTGATAGGGTGAGAGCCCCAGTGTCTGTGGGGCTGTGGAAGGGCTGCCAGGGGAAGGCGAGGGCCAGCAACACCTGGGAGGCGTGGCACAATTGGTGTGGGAGCAGTCGCTGGACGTTTGCAATTTGGAGCTGAGCTGCGGCGCAGGTCCCGTGAGCGAGCGAGGCACGAACGTCGGCACCCTGAGCTGGCTGGCAAGGCCGGAGCCCCAGTGTGTGTGGGGCTGTGGAAGGGCTGCCAGGGGAAGGCGAGGGCCAGCAACACCTGGGAGGCGTGGCACAATTGGTGTGGGAGCAGTCGCTGGACGTTTGGAATTTGGAGCTGGGCTGCGGCGCAGGTCCCGTGAGCGAGCGAGGCACGAACGTCGGCACCCTGAGCTGGCTGGCAAGGCCGGAGCCCCAGTGTGTGTGGGGCTGTGGAAGGGCTGCCAGGGGAAGGCGAGGGCCAGCAACACCTGGGAGGCGTGGCACCTTTGGTGTGGGAGCAGTCGCTGGACGTTTGCAATTTGGAGCTGGGCTGCGGCGCAGGTCCTGAGAGCGAGCGAGGCACGAACGTCGGCACCCTGAGCTGGCTGGCAGGGCCAGAGCCCCTGTGTGTGTGGTGCTGTGGAAGGGCTGCCAAGGGAAGGCGAGGGCCAGCAATACCTGGGAGGCGTGGCACCTTTGGTGTGGCAGCAGTCGCTGGACGTTTGCAATTTGGAGCTGGGCTGCGGCGCAGGTCCCGAGAGCGAGCGAGGCACGAACGTCGGCACCCTGAGCTGGCCGGCAAGGCCGGAGCCCCAGTGTGTGTGTGGCTGTGGAAGGGCTGCAAGGGGAAGGCGAGGGCCAGCAACACCTGGGAGGCGTGGCACCTTTGGTGTGGGAGCAGTCGCTGGACGTTTGCAATTTGGAGCTGAGCTGCAGCGCAGGTCCCGAGAGCGAGCGAGGCACTAACGGCACCCTGAGCTGTCTGATAGGGCGAGAGCCCCAGTGTGTGTGGGGCTGTGGAAGGGCTGCCAGGGGAAGGCGAGGGCCAGCAACACCTGGGAGGCGTGGCACCTTTGGTGTGGGAGCAGTCGCTGGACGTTTGCAATTTGGAGCTGAGCTGCGGCGCAGGTCCCGTGAGCGAGCGAGGCACGAACGTCGGCACCCTGAGCTGGCTGGCAAGGCCGGAGCCCCAGTGTGTGTGTGGCTGTGGAAGGGCTGCCAGGGGAAGGCGAGGGCCAGCAACACCTGGGAGGCGTGGCACCTTTGGTGTGGGAGCAGTTGCTGGACGTTTGCAAGTTGGAGCTGGGCTGCGGCGCAGGTCCCGAGAGCGAGCAAGGCACGAACGTCGGCACCCTGAGCTGGCTGGCAGGCCCAGAGACCTTGATTGTGTGGGGCTGTGGAAGGGCTGCCAGGGGAAGGCGAGGGCCAGCAACACCTGGGAGGCGTGGCACCTTTGGTGTGGGAGCAGTCGCTGGACGTTTGCAATTTGGAGCTGAGCTGCGGAGCAGGTCCCGAGAGCGAGCAAGGCACGAACGTCGGCACCCTGAGCTGGCTAGCAAGGCCGGAGCCCCAGTGTGTGTGGGGCTGTGGAAGGGCTGCCAGGGGGAGGCGACGGCCAGCAACACCTGGGAGGCGTGGCACCTTTGGTGTGGGAGCAGTCGCTGGACGTTTGCAATTTGGAGCTGGGCTGCGGCGCGGTCCCGAGAGCGAGCGAGGCACGAACGTCGGCACCCTGAGCTGGCCGGCAGGCCCAGAGACCCTGATTGTGTGGGGCTGTGGAAGGGCTGCCAGGGGAAGGCGAGGGCCAGCAACACCTGGGAGGCGTGGCACCTTTGGTGTGGGAGCAGTCGCTGGACGTTTGCAATTTGGAGTGAGCTGCGGCGCAGGTCCTGAGAGCGAGCGAGGCACGAACGTCGGCACCCTGAGCTGGGTGGCAGGGCCAGAGCCCCTGTGTGTGTGGTGCTGTGGAAGGGCTGCCAGGGGAAGGCGAGGGCCAGCAATACCTGGGAGGCGTGGCACCTTTGGTGTGGGAGCAGTCGCTGGACGTTTGCAATTTGGAGCTGGGCTGCGGCGCAGGTCCCGAGAGCGAGCGAGGCACGAACGTCGGCACCCTGAGCTGGCCGGCAAGGCCGGAGCCCCAGTGTGTGTGGGGCTGTGGAAGGGCTGCCAGGGGAAGGCGAGGGCCAGCAATACCTGGGAGGCGTGGCACCTTTGGTGTGGGAGCAGTCGCTGGACGTTTGCAATTTGGAGCTGGGCTGCGGCGCAGGTCCCGAGAGCGAGCGAGGCACGAACGTCGGCACCCTGAGCTGGCCGGCAAGGCCGGAGCCCCAGTGTGTGTGTGGCTGTGTAAGGGCTGCAAGGGGAAGGCGAGGGCCAGCAACACCTGGGAGGCCTGGCACCTTTGGTGTGGGAGCAGTCGCTGGACGTTTGCAATTTGGAGCTGAGCTGCGGCGCAGGTCCCGAGAGCGAGCGAGGCACTAACGGCACCCTGAGCTGTCTGATAGGGTGAGAGCCCCAGTGTCTGTGGGGCTGTGGAAGGGCTGCCAGGGGAAGGCGAGGGCCAGCAACACCTGGGAGGCGTGGCACAATTGGTGTGGGAGCAGTCGCTGGACGTTTGCAATTTGGAGCTGAGCTGCGGCGCAGGTCCCGAGAGCGAGCGAGGCACGAACGTCGGCACCCTGAGCTGGCTGGCAAGGCCGGAGCCCCAGTGTGTGTGGGGCTGTGGAAGGGCTGCCAGGGGAAGGCGAGGGCCAGCAACACCTGGGAGGCGTGGCACAATTGGTGTGGGAGCAGTCGCTGGACGTTTGGAATTTGGAGCTGGGCTGCGGCGCAGGTCCCGTGAGCGAGCGAGGCACGAACGTCGGCACCCTGAGCTGGCTGGCAAGGCCGGAGCCCCAGTGTGTGTGGGGCTGTGGAAGGGCTGCCAGGGGAAGGCGAGGGCCAGCAACACCTGGGAGGCGTGGCACCTTTGGTGTGGGAGCAGTCGCTGGACGTTTGCAATTTGGAGCTGGGCTGCGGCGCAGGTCCTGAGAGCGAGCGAGGCACGAACGTCGGCACCCTGAGCTGGCTGGCAGGGCCAGAGCCCCTGTGTGTGTGGTGCTGTGGAAGGGCTGCCAAGGGAAGGCGAGGGCCAGCAATACCTGGGAGGCGTGGCACCTTTGGTGTGGCAGCAGTCGCTGGACGTTTGCAATTTGGAGCTGGGCTGCGGCGCAGGTCCCGAGAGCGAGCGAGGCACGAACGTCGGCACCCTGAGCTGGCCGGCAAGGCCGGAGCCCCAGTGTGTGTGTGGCTGTGGAAGGGCTGCAAGGGGAAGGCGAGGGCCAGCAACACCTGGGAGGCGTGGCACCTTTGGTGTGGGAGCAGTCGCTGGACGTTTGCAATTTGGAGCTGAGCTGCAGCGCAGGTCCCGAGAGCGAGCGAGGCACTAACGGCACCCTGAGCTGTCTGATAGGGCGAGAGCCCCAGTGTGTGTGGGGCTGTGGAAGGGCTGCCAGGGGAAGGCGAGGGCCAGCAACACCTGGGAGGCGTGGCACCTTTGGTGTGGGAGCAGTCGCTGGACGTTTGCAAGTTGGAGCTGAGCTGCGGCGCAGGTCCCGTGAGCGAGCGAGGCACGAACGTCGGCACCCTGAGCTGGCTGGCAAGGCCGGAGCCCCAGTGTGTGTGGGGCTGTGGAAGGGCTGCCAGGGGAAGGCGAGGGCCAGCAACACCTGGGAGGCGTGGCACCTTTGGTGTGGGAGCAGTCACTGGACGTTTGCAATTTGGAGCTGGGCTGCGGCGCAGGTTCCGAGAGCGAGCGAGGCACGAACGTCGGCACCCTGAGCTGGCTGGCAAGGCCGGAGCCCCAGTGTGTGTGGGGCTGTGGAAGGGCTGCCAGGGGAAGGCGAGGGCCAGCAACACCTGGGAGGCGTGGCACCTTTGGTGTGGGAGCAGTCGCTGGACGTTTGCAATTTGGAGCTGGGCTGCGGCGCAGGTCCCGAGAGCGAGCGAGGCACGAACGTCGGCACCCTGAGCTGGCCGGCAAGGCCGGAGCCCCAGTGTGTGTGTGGCTGTGTAAGGGCTGCAAGGGGAAGGCGAGGGCCAGCAACACCTGGGAGGCCTGGCACCTTTGGTGTGGGAGCAGTCGCTGGACGTTTGCAATTTGGAGCTGAGCTGCGGCGCAGGTCCCGAGAGCGAGCGAGGCACTAACGGCACCCTGAGCTGTCTGATAGGGTGAGAGCCCCAGTGTCTGTGGGGCTGTGGAAAGGCTGCCAGGGGAAGGCGAGGGCCAGCAACACCTGGGAGGCGTGGCACAATTGGTGTGGGAGCAGTCGCTGGACGTTTGGAATTTGGAGCTGGGCTGCGGCGCAGGTCCCGTGAGCGAGCGAGGCACGAACGTCGGCACCCTGAGCTGGCTGGCAAGGCCGGAGCCCCAGTGTGTGTGGGGCTGTGGAAGGGCTGCCAGGGGAAGGCGAGGGCCAGCAACACCTGGGAGGCGTGGCACCTTTGGTGTGGGAGCAGTCGCTGGACGTTTGCAATTTGGAGCTGGGCTGCGGCGCAGGTCCTGAGAGCGAGCGAGGCACGAACGTCGGCACCCTGAGCTGGCTGGCAGGGCCAGAGCCCCTGTGTGTGTGGGGCTGTGGAAGGGCTGCCAAGGGAAGGCGAGGGCCAGCAATACCTGGGAGGCGTGGCACCTTTGGTGTGGCAGCAGTCGCTGGACGTTTGCAATTTGGAGCTGGGCTGCGGCGCAGGTCCCGAGAGCGAGCGAGGCACGAACGTCGGCACCCTGAGCTGGCCGGCAAGGCCGGAGCCCCAGTGTGTGTGTGGCTGTGGAAGGGCTGCAAGGGGAAGGCGAGGGCCAGCAACACCTGGGAGGCGTGGCACCTTTGGTGTGGGAGCAGTCGCTGGACGTTTGCAATTTGGAGCTGAGCTGCAGCGCAGGTCCCGAGAGCGAGCGAGGCACTAACGGCACCCTGAGCTGTCTGATAGGGCGAGAGCCCCAGTGTGTGTGGGGCTGTGGAAGGGCTGCCAGGGGAAGGCGAGGGCCAGCAACACCTGGGAGGCGTGGCACCTTTGGTGTGGGAGCAGTCGCTGGACGTTTGCAATTTGGAGCTGAGCTGCGGCGCAGGTCCCGTGAGCGAGCGAGGCACGAACGTCGGCACCCTGAGCTGGCTGGCAAGGCCGGAGCCCCAGTGTGTGTGGGGCTGTGGAAGGGCTGCCAGGGGAAGGCGAGGGCCAGCAACACCTGGGAGGCGTGGCACCTTTGGTGTGGGAGCAGTCACTGGACGTTTGCAATTTGGAGCTGGGCTGCGGCGCAGGTTCCGAGAGCGAGCGAGGCACGAACGTCGGCACCCTGAGCTGGCTGGCAAGGCCGGAGCCCCAGTGTGTGTGGGGCTGTGGAAGGGCTGCCAGGGGAAGGCGAGGGCCAGCAACACCTGGGAGGCGTGGCACCTTTGGTGTGGGAGCAGTTGCTGGACGTTTGCAAGTTGGAGCTGGGCTGCGGCGCAGGTCCCGAGAGCGAGCAAGGCACGAACGTCGGCACCCTGAGCTGGCTGGCAGGCCCAGAGACCTTGATTGTGTGGGGCTGTGGAAGGGCTGCCAGGGGAAGGCGAGGGCCAGCAACACCTGGGAGGCGTGGCACCTTTGGTGTGGGAGCAGTCGCTGGACGTTTGCAATTTCGAGCTGGGCTGCGGCGCAGGTTCCGAGAGCGAGCGAGGCACGAACGTCGGCACCCTGAGCTGGCTGGCAAGGCCGGAGCCCCAGTGTGTGTGGGGCTGTGGAAGGGCTGCCAGGGGGAGGCGACGGCCAGCAACACCTGGGAGGCGTGGCACCTTTGGTGTGGGAGCAGTCGCTGGACGTTTGCAATTTGGAGCTGGGCTGCGGCGCAGGTCCCGAGAGCGAGCGAGGCACGAACGTCGGCACCCTGAGCTGGCTGGCAGGGCCAGAGCCCCAGTGTGTGTGTGGGGCTGTGGAAGGGCTGCCAGGGGAAGGCGAGGGCCAGCAATACCTGGGAGGCGTGGCACCTTTGGTGTGGGAGCAGTCGCTGGACGTTTGCAATTTGGAGCTGGGCTGCGGCGCAGGTCCCGAGAGCGAGCGAGGCACGAACGGCACCCTGAGCTGTCTGATAGGGCGAGAGCCCCAGTGTGTGTGGGGCTGTGGAAGGGCTGCCAGGGGAAGGCGAGGGCCAGCAACACCTGGGAGGCGTGGCACCTTTGGTGTGGGAGCAGTCGCTGGACGTTTGCAATTTGGAGCTGAGCTGCGGCGCAGGTCCCGTGAGCGAGCGAGGCACGAACGTCGGCACCCTGAGCTGGCTGGCAAGGCCGGAGCCCCAGTGTGTGTGGGGCTGTGGAAGGGCTGCCAGGGGAAGGCGAGGGCCAGCAACACCTGGGAGGCGTGGCACCTTTGGTGTGGGAGCAGTCACTGGACGTTTGCAATTTGGAGCTGGGCTGCGGCGCAGGTTCCGAGAGCGAGCGAGGCACGAACGTCGGCACCCTGAGCTGGCTGGCAAGGCCGGAGCCCCAGTGTGTGTGGGGCTGTGGAAGGGCTGCCAGGGGAAGGCGAGGGCCAGCAACACCTGGGAGGCGTGGCACCTTTGGTGTGGGAGCAGTTGCTGGACGTTTGCAAGTTGGAGCTGGGCTGCGGCGCAGGTCCCGAGAGCGAGCAAGGCACGAACGTCGGCACCCTGAGCTGGCTGGCAGGCCCAGTGACCTTGATTGTGTGGGGCTGTGGAAGGGCTGCCAGGGGAAGGCGAGGGCCAGCAACACCTGGGAGGCGTGGCACCTTTGGTGTGGGAGCAGTCGCTGGACGTTTGCAATTTCGAGCTGGGCTGCGGCGCAGGTTCCGAGAGCGAGCGAGGCACGAACGTCGGCACCCTGAGCTGGCTGGCAAGGCCGGAGCCCCAGTGTGTGTGGGGCTGTGGAAGGGCTGCCAGGGGGAGGCGACGGCCAGCAACACCTGGGAGGCGTGGCACCTTTGGTGTGGGAGCAGTCGCTGGACGTTTGCAATTTGGAGCTGGGCTGCGGCGCAGGTCCCGAGAGCGAGCGAGGCACGAACGTCGGCACCCTGAGCTGGCTGGCAGGGCCAGAGCCCCAGTGTGTGTGTGGGGCTGTGGAAGGGCTGCCAGGGGAAGGCGAGGGCCAGCAATACCTGGGAGGCGTGGCACCTTTGGTGTGGGAGCAGTCGCTGGACGTTTGCAATTTGGAGCTGGGCTGCGGCGCAGGTCCCGAGAGCGAGCGAGGCACGAACGTCGGCACCCTGTGCTGTCCGGCAGGCCCAGAGACCCTGATTGTGTGGGGCTGTGGAAGGGCTGCCAGGGGAAGGCGAGGGCCAGCAACACCTGGGAGGCGTGGCACCTTTGGTGTGGGAGCAGTCGCTGGACGTTTGCAATTTGGAGCTGGGCTGCGGCGCAGGTTCCGAGAGCGAGCGAGGCACTAACGGCACCCTGAGCTGTCTGATAGGGCGAGAGCCCCAGTGTCTGTGGGGCTGTGGAAGGGCTGCCAGGGGAAGGCGAGGGCCAGCAACACCTGGGAGGCGTGGCACAATTGGTGTGGGAGCAGTCGCTGGACGTTTGCAATTTGGAGCTGGGCTGCGGCGCAGGTCCCGTGAGCGAGCGAGGCACGAACGTCGGCACCCTGAGCTGGCTGGCAAGGCCGGAGCCCCAGTGTGTGTGGGGCTGTGGAAGGGCTGCCAGGGGAAGGCGAGGGCCAGCAACACCTGGGAGGCGTGGCACCTTTGGTGTGGGAGCAGTCGCTGGACGTTTGCAATTTGGAGCTGGGCTGCGGCGCAGGTCCTGAGAGCGAGCGAGGCACGAACGTCGGCACCCTGAGCTGGCTGGCAGGGCCAGAGCCCCTGTGTGTGTGGTGCTGTGGAAGGGCTGCCAAGGGAAGGCGAGGGCCAGCAATACCTGGGAGGCGTGGCACCTTTGGTGTGGCAGCAGTCGCTGGACGTTTGCAATTTGGAGCTGGGCTGCGGCGCAGGTCCCGAGAGCGAGCGAGGCACGAACGTCGGCACCCTGAGCTGGCCGGCAAGGCCGGAGCCCCAGTGTGTGTGGGGCTGTGGAAGGGCTGCAAGGGGAAGGCGAGGGCCAGCAACACCTGGGAGGCGTGGCACCTTTGGTGTGGGAGCAGTCGCTGGACGTTTGCAATTTGGAGCTGAGCTGCAGCGCAGGTCCCGAGAGCGAGCGAGGCACTAACGGCACCCTGAGCTGTCTGATAGGGCGAGAGCCCCAGTGTGTGTGGGGCTGTGGAAGGGCTGCCAGGGGAAGGCGAGGGCCAGCAACACCTGGGAGGCGTGGCACCTTTGGTGTGGGAGCAGTCGCTGGACGTTTGCAAGTTGGAGCTGAGCTGCGGCGCAGGTCCCGTGAGCGAGCGAGGCACGAACGTCGGCACCCTGAGCTGGCTGGCAAGGCCGGAGCCCCAGTGTGTGTGGGGCTGTGGAAGGGCTGCCAGGGGAAGGCGAGGGCCAGCAACACCTGGGAGGCGTGGCACCTTTGGTGTGGGAGCAGTTGCTGGACGTTTGCAAGTTGGAGCTGGGCTGCGGCGCAGGTTCCGAGAGCGAGCGAGGCACGAACGTCGGCACCCTGAGCTGGCTGGCAAGGCCGGAGCCCCAGTGTGTGTGGGGCTGTGGAAGGGCTGCCAGGGGGAGGCGACGGCCAGCAACACCTGGGAGGCGTGGCACCTTTGGTGTGGGAGCAGTCGCTGGACGTTTGCAATTTGGAGCTGGGCTGCGGCGCAGGTCCCGAGAGCGAGCGAGGCACGAACGTCGGCACCCTGAGCTGGCTGGCAGGGCCAGAGCCCCAGTGTGTGTGTGGGGCTGTGGAAGGGCTGCCAGGGGAAGGCGAGGGCCAGCAATACCTGGGAGGCGTGGCACCTTTGGTGTGGGAGCAGTCGCTGGACGTTTGCAATTTGGAGCTGGGCTGCGGCGCAGGTCCCGAGAGCGAGCGAGGCACGAACGTCGGCACCCTGTGCTGTCCGGCAGGCCCAGAGACCCTGATTGTGTGGGGCTGTGGAAGGGCTGCCAGGGGAAGGCGAGGGCCAGCAACACCTGGGAGGCGTGGCACCTTTGGTGTGGGAGCAGTCGCTGGACGTTTGCAATTTGGAGCTGGGCTGCGGCGCAGGTTCCGAGAGCGAGCGAGGCACTAAGGGCACCCTGAGCTGTCTGATAGGGCGAGAGCCCCAGTGTCTGTGGGGCTGTGGAAGGGCTGCCAGGGGAAGGCGAGGGCCAGCAACACCTGGGAGGCGTGGCACAATTGGTGTGGGAGCAGTCGCTGGACGTTTGCAATTTGGAGCTGGGCTGCGGCGCAGGTCCCGTGAGCGAGCGAGGCACGAACGTCGGCACCCTGAGCTGGCTGGCAAGGCCGGAGCCCCAGTGTGTGTGGGGCTGTGGAAGGGCTGCCAGGGGAAGGCGAGGGCCAGCAACACCTGGGAGGCGTGGCACCTTTGGTGTGGGAGCAGTCGCTGGACGTTTGCAATTTGGAGCTGGGCTGCGGCGCAGGTTCCGAGAGCGAGCGAGGCACGAACGTCGGCACCCTGAGCTGGCTGGCAAGGCCGGAGCCCCAGTGTGTGTGTGGCTGTGGAAGGGCTGCCAGAGGAAGGCGAGGGCCAGCAACACCTGGGAGGCCTGGCACCTTTGGTGTGGGAGCAGTCGCTGGACGTTTGCAATTTGGAGCTGGGCTCCGGCGCAGGTCCTGAGAGCGAGCAAGGCACGAACGTCGGCACCCTGAGCTGGCTGGCAGGGCCAGAGCCCCTGTGTGTGTGGTGCTGTTGAAGGGCTGCCAGGGGAAGGCGAGGGCCAGCAATACCTGGGAGGCGTGGCACCTTTGGTGTGGCAGCAGTCGCTGGACGTTTGCAATTTGGAGCTGGGCTGCGGCGCAGGTCCCGAGAGCGAGCGAGGCATGAACGTCGGCACCCTGAGCTGGCCGGCAAGGCCGGAGCCCCAGTGTGTGTGGGGCTGTGGAAGGGCTGCAAGGGGAAGGCGAGGGCCAGCAACACCTGGGAGGCCTGGCACCTTTGGTGTGGGAGCAGTCGCTGGACGTTTGCAATTTGGAGCTGGGCTGCGGCGCAGGTCCCGAGAGCGAGCGAGGCACGAACGGCACCCTGAGCTGTCTGATAGGGCGAGAGCCCCAGTGTCTGTGGGGCTGTGGAAGGGCTGCCAGGGGAAGGCGAGGGCCAGCAACACCTGGGAGGCGTGGCACCTTTGGTGTGGGAGCAGTCGCTGGACGTTTGCAAGTTGGAGCTGAGCTGCGGCGCAGGTCCCGTGAGCGAGCGAGGCACGAACGTCGGCACCCTGAGCTGGCTGGCAAGGCCGGAGCCCCAGTGTGTGTGGGGCTGTGGAAGGGCTGCCAGGGGAAGGCGAGGGCCAGCAACACCTGGGAGGCGTGGCACCTTTGGTGTGGGAGCAGTTGCTGGACGTTTGCAAGTTGGAGCTGGGCTGCGGCGCAGGTTCCGAGAGCGAGCGAGGCACGAACGTCGGCACCCTGAGCTGGCTGGCAAGGCCGGAGCCCCAGTGTGTGTGGGGCTGTGGAAGGGCTGCCAGGGGGAGGCGACGGCCAGCAACACCTGGGAGGCGTGGCACCTTTGGTGTGGGAGCAGTCGCTGGACGTTTGCAATTTGGAGCTGGGCTGCGGCGCAGGTCCCGAGAGCGAGCGAGGCACGAACGTCGGCACCCTGAGCTGGCTGGCAGGGCCAGAGCCCCAGTGTGTGTGTGGGGCTGTGGAAGGGCTGCCAGGGGAAGGCGAGGGCCAGCAATACCTGGGAGGCGTGGCACCTTTGGTGTGGGAGCAGTCGCTGGACGTTTGCAATTTGGAGCTGGGCTGCGGCGCAGGTCCCGAGAGCGAGCGAGGCACGAACGTCGGCACCCTGTGCTGTCCGGCAGGCCCAGAGACCCTGATTGTGTGGGGCTGTGGAAGGGCTGCCAGGGGAAGGCGAGGGCCAGCAACACCTGGGAGGCGTGGCACCTTTGGTGTGGGAGCAGTCGCTGGACGTTTGCAATTTGGAGCTGGGCTGCGGCGCAGGTTCCGAGAGCGAGCGAGGCACTAAGGGCACCCTGAGCTGTCTGATAGGGCGAGAGCCCCAGTGTCTGTGGGGCTGTGGAAGGGCTGCCAGGGGAAGGCGAGGGCCAGCAACACCTGGGAGGCGTGGCACAATTGGTGTGGGAGCAGTCGCTGGACGTTTGCAATTTGGAGCTGGGCTGCGGCGCAGGTCCCGTGAGCGAGCGAGGCACGAACGTCGGCACCCTGAGCTGGCTGGCAAGGCCGGAGCCCCAGTGTGTGTGGGGCTGTGGAAGGGCTGCCAGGGGAAGGCGAGGGCCAGCAACACCTGGGAGGCGTGGCACCTTTGGTGTGGGAGCAGTCGCTGGACGTTTGCAATTTGGAGCTGGGCTGCGGCGCAGGTTCCGAGAGCGAGCGAGGCACGAACGTCGGCACCCTGAGCTGGCTGGCAAGGCCGGAGCCCCAGTGTGTGTGTGGCTGTGGAAGGGCTGCCAGAGGAAGGCGAGGGCCAGCAACACCTGGGAGGCCTGGCACCTTTGGTGTGGGAGCAGTCGCTGGACGTTTGCAATTTGGAGCTGGGCTCCGGCGCAGGTCCTGAGAGCGAGCAAGGCACGAACGTCGGCACCCTGAGCTGGCTGGCAGGGCCAGAGCCCCTGTGTGTGTGGTGCTGTTGAAGGGCTGCCAGGGGAAGGCGAGGGCCAGCAATACCTGGGAGGCGTGGCACCTTTGGTGTGGCAGCAGTCGCTGGACGTTTGCAATTTGGAGCTGGGCTGCGGCGCAGGTCCCGAGAGCGAGCGAGGCATGAACGTCGGCACCCTGAGCTGGCCGGCAAGGCCGGAGCCCCAGTGTGTGTGGGGCTGTGGAAGGGCTGCAAGGGGAAGGCGAGGGCCAGCAACACCTGGGAGGCCTGGCACCTTTGGTGTGGGAGCAGTCGCTGGACGTTTGCAATTTGGAGCTGGGCTGCGGCGCAGGTCCCGAGAGCGAGCGAGGCACGAACGGCACCCTGAGCTGTCTGATAGGGCGAGAGCCCCAGTGTCTGTGGGGCTGTGGAAGGGCTGCCAGGGGAAGGCGAGGGCCAGCAACACCTGGGAGGCGTGGCACAATTGGTGTGGGAGCAGTCGCTGGACGTTTGCAAGTTGGAGCTGAGCTGCGGCGCAGGTCCCGTGAGCGAGCGAGGCACGAACGTCGGCACCCTGAGCTGGCTGGCAAGGCCGGTGCCCCAGTGTGTGTGGGGCTGTGGAAGGGCTGCCAGGGGAAGGCGAGGGCCAGCAACACCTGGGAGGCGTGGCACCTTTGGTGTGGGAGCAGTTGCTGGACGTTTGCAATTTGGAGCTGGGCTGCGGCGCAGGTTCCGAGAGCGAGCGAGGCACGAACGTCGGCACCCTGAGCTGGCTGGCAAGGCCGGAGCCCCAGTGTGTGTGGGGCTGTGGAAGGGCTGCCAGGGGAAGGCGAGGGCCATCAACACCTGGGAGGCGTGGCACCTTTGGTGTGGGAGCAGTTGCTGGACGTTTGCAAGTTGGAGCTGGGCTGCGGCGCAGGTCCCGAGAGCGAGCAAGGCACGAACGTCGGCACCCTGAGCTGGCTGGCAGGCCCAGAGACCTTGATTGTGTGGGGCTGTGGAAGGGCTGCCAGGGGAAGGCGAGGGCCAGCAACACCTGGGAGGCGTGGCACCTTTGGTGTGGGAGTAGTCGCTGGACGTTTGCAATTTCGAGCTGGGCTGCGGCGCAGGTTCCGAGAGCGAGCGAGGCACGAACGTCGGCACCGTGAGCTGGCTTGCAAGGCCGGAGCCCCAGTGTGTGTGTGGCTGTGGAAGGGCTGCCAAGGGAACGCGAGGGCCAGCAACACCTGGGAGGCGTGGCACCTTTGGTGTGGGAGCAGTCACTGGACGTTTGCAATTTGGAGCTGGGCTGCGGCGCAGGTTCCGAGAGCGAGCGAGGCACGAACGTCGGCACCCTGAGCTGGCTGGCAAGGCCGGAGCCCCAGTGTGTGTGGGGCTGTGGAAGGGCTGCCAGAGGAAGGCGAGGGCCAGCAACACCTGGGAGGCGTGGCACCTTTCGTGTGGGAGCAGTCGCTGGACGTTTGCAATTTCGAGCTGGGCTGCGGCGCAGGTCCCGAGAGCGAGCGAGGCACGAACGTCGGCACCCTGAGCTGGCTGGCAGGGCCAGAGCCCCTGTGTGTGGGGGGCTGTGGAAGGGCTGCCAGGGGAAGGCGAGGGCCAGCAATACCTGGGAGGCGTGGCACCTTTGGTGTGGGAGCAGTCGCTGGACGTTTGCAATTTGGAGCTGGGCTGCGGCGCAGGTCCCGAGAGCGAGCGAGGCACGAACGTCGGCACCCTGTGCTGTCCGGCAGGCCCAGAGACCCTGTGTGTGTGGTGCTGTGGAAGGGCTGCCAGGGGAAGGCGAGGGCCAGCAACACCTGGGAGGCGTGGCACCTTTGGTGTGGGAGCAGTCGCTGGACGTTTGGATTTTGGAGTGAGCTGCGGCGCAGGTCCCGAGAGCGAGCGAGGCACGAACGGCACCCTGAGCTGTCTGATAGGGCGAGAGCCCCAGTGTCTGTGGGGCTGTGGAAGGGCTGCCAGGGGAAGGCGAGGGCCAGCAACACCTGGGAGGCGTGTCACCTTTGGTGTGGGAGCAGTTGCTGGACGTTTTCAAGTTGGAGCTGGGCTGCGGCGCAGGTCCCGAGAGCGAGCGAGGCACGAACGTCGGCACCCTGAGCTGGCTGGCAGGGCCAGAGCCCCTGTGTGTGTGGTGCTGTGGAAGGGCTGCCAGGGGAAGGCGAGGGCCAGCAACACCTGGGAGGCGTGGCACCTTTGGTGTGGCAGCAGTCGCTGGACGTTTGCAATTTGGAGCTGGGCTGCGGCGCAGGTCCTGAGAGCGAGCGAGGCACGAACGTCGGCACCCTGAGGTGGCCGGCAAGGCCGGAGCCCCAGTGTGTGTGGGGCTGTGGAAGGGCTGCAAGAGGAAAGCGAGGGCCAGCAACACCTGGGAGGCCTGGCACCTTTGGTGTGGGAGCAGTCGCTGGACGTTTGCAATTTGGAGCTGGGCTGCGGCGCAGGTCCCGAGAGCGAGCGAGGCACTAACGGCACCCTGAGCTGTCTGATAGGGCGAGAGCCCCAGTGTCTGTGGGGCTGTGGAAGGGCTGCCAGGGGAAGGCGAGGGCCAGCAACACCTGGGAGGCGTGGCACAATTGGTGTGGGAGCAGTCGCTGGACGTTTGCAATTTGGAGCTGAGCTGCGGCGCAGGTCCCGTGAGCGAGCGAGGCACGAACGTCGGCACCCTGAGCTGGCTGGCAAGGCCGGAGCCCCAGTGTGTGTGGGGCTGTGGAAGGGCTGCCAGGGGAAGGCGAGGGCCAGCAACACCTGGGAGGCGTGGCACCTTTGGTGTGGGAGCAGTCGCTGGACGTTTGCAATTTGGAGCTGGGCTGCGGCGCAGGTCCCGAGAGCGAGCGAGGCACAAACGTCGGCACCCTGAGCTGGCTGGCAAGGCCGGAGCCCCAGTGTGTGTGGGGCTGTGGAAGGGCTGCCAGAGGAAGGCGAGGGCCAGCAACACCTGGGAGGCGTGGCACCTTTGGTGTGGGAGCAGTCGCTGGACGTTTGCAATTTGGAGCTGGGCTGCGGCGCAGGTCCCCAGAGCGAGCGAGGCACGAAAGGCACCCTGAACTGTCTGACAGGGCGAGAGCACCTGTGTGGGGGGGGCTGTGGAAGAGCTGCCAGGGGAAGGCGAGGGCCAGCAACACCTGGGAGGCGTGGCACCTTTGGTGTGGGAGCAGTCGCTGGACGTTTGCAATTTGGAGCTGGGCTGCGGCGCAGGTTCCGAGAGCGAGCGAGGCACGAACGTCGGCACCCTGAGCTGGCTGGCAGGGCCAGAGCCCCTGTGTGTGTGGGGCTGTGGAAGGGCTGCAAGGGGAAGGCGAGGGCCAGCAATACCTGGGAGGCGTGGCACCTTTGGTGTGGGAGCAGTCGCTGGACGTTTGCAATTTGGAGCTGGGCTGCGGCGCAGGTCCCGAGAGCGAGCGAGGCACGAACGTCGGCACCCTGTGCTGTCCGGCAGGCCCAGAGACCCTGTGTGTGTGGTGCTGTGGAAGGGCTGCCAGGGGAAGGCGAGGGCCAGCAACACCTGGGAGGCGTGGCACCTTTGGTGTGGGAGCAGTCGCTGGACGTTTGGATTTTGGAGTGAGCTGCGGCGCAGGTCCCGAGAGCGAGCGAGGCACGAACGGCACCCTGAGCTGTCTGATAGGGCGAGAGCCCCAGTGTCTGTGGGGCTGTGGAAGGGCTGCCAGGGGAAGGCGAGGGCCAGCAACACCTGGGAGGCGTGGCACAATTGGTGTGGGAGCAGTCGCTGGACGTTTGCAATTTGGAGCTGGGCTGCGGCGCAGGTCCCGAGAGCGAGCGAGGCACGAACGTCGGCACCCTGAGCTGGCTGGCAGGGCCAGAGCCCCTGTGTGTGTGGTGCTGTGGAAGGGCTGCCAGGGGAAGGCGAGGGCCAGCAACACCTGGGAGGCGTGGCACCTTTGGTGTCGCAGCAGTCGCTGGACGTTTGCAATTTGGAGCTGGGCTGCGGCGCAGGTCCCGAGAGCGAGCGAGGCACGAACGTCGGCACCCTGAGCTGTCCGGCAGGCCCAGAGACCCTGATTGTGTGGGGCTGTGGAAGGGCTGCCAGGGGAAGGCGAGGGCCAGCAACACCTGGGAGGTGTGGCACCTTTGGTGTGGGAGCAGTCGCTGGACGTTTGGAATTTGGAGGTGGGCTGCGGCGCAGGTCCCGAGAGCGAGCGAGGCACGAACGTCGGCACCCTGAGC
Organism: Spheniscus humboldti; assembly: GCA_027474245.1. Taxonomy (NCBI): domain Eukaryota; kingdom Metazoa; phylum Chordata; class Aves; order Sphenisciformes; family Spheniscidae; genus Spheniscus; species Spheniscus humboldti. The sequence goes on along the minus strand of CM049890.1, from coordinate 67,949,901 downwards.
TGGCTGGCAAGGCCGGAGCCCCAGTGTGTGTGTGGCTGTGGAAGGGCTGCCAGGGGAAGGCAAGGGCCAGCAACACCTGGGAGGCGTGGCACAATTGGTGTGGGAGCAGTCGCTGGACGTTTGCAATTTGGAGCTGGGCTGCGGCGCAGGTCCCGAGAGCGAGCGAGGCACTAACGGCACCCTGAACTGTCTGATAGGGCGAGAGCCCCAGTGTGTGTGGGGCTGTGGAAGGGCTGCCAGGGGAAGGCGAGGGCCAGCAACACCTGGGAGGCGTGGCACAATTGGTGTGGGAGCAGTCGCTGGACGTTTGCAATTTGGAGCTGGGCTGCGGCGCAGGTCCTGAGAGCGAGCGAGGCACGAACGTCGGCACCCTGAGCTGGCTGGCAGGGCCAGAGCCCCTGTGTGTGTGGGGCTGTGGAAGGGCTGCCAGGGGAAGGCGAGGGCCAGCAACACCTGGGAGGCGTGGCACCTTTGGTGTGGGAGCAGTCGCTGGACGTTTGCAATTTGGAGCTGGGCTGCGGCGCAGGTCCTGAGAGCGAGCGAGGCACGAACGTCGGCACCCTGAGGTGGCCGGCAAGGCCGGAGCCCCAGTGTGTGTGGGGCTGTGGAAGGGCTGCAAGAGGAAGGCGAGGGCCAGCAACACCTGGGAGGCGTGGCACCTTTGGTGTGGGAGCAGTCGCTGGACGTTTGCAATTTGGAGCTGGGCTGCGGCGCACGTCCCGAGAGCGAGCGAGGCACGAACGTCGGCACCCTGAGCTGTCTGATAGGGCGAGAGCCCCAGTGTGTGTGGGGCTGTGGAAGGGCTGCCAGGGGAAGGCGAGGGCCAGCAACACCTGGGAGGCGTGGCACAATTGGTGTGGGAGCAGTCGCTGGACGTTTGCAATTTGGAGCTGAGCTGCGGCGCAGGTCCCGTGAGCGAGCGAGGCACGAACGTCGGCACCCTGAGCTGGCTGGCAAGGCCGGAGCCCCAGTGTGTGTGGGGCTGTGGAAGGGCTGCCAGGGGAAGGCGAGGGCCAGCAACACCTGGGAGGCGTGGCACCTTTGGTGTGGGAGCAGTCGCTGGACGTTTGCAATTTGGAGCTGGGCTGCGGTGCAGGTTCCGAGAGCGAGCGAGGCACGAACGTCGGCACCCTGAGCTGGCTGGCAAGGCCGGAGCCCCAGTGTGTGTGGGGCTGTGGAAGGGCTGCCAGAGGAAGGCGAGGGCCAGCAACACCTGGGAGGCCTGGCACCTTTGGTGTGGGAGCAGTCGCTGGACGTTTGCAATTTGGAGCTGGGCTGCGGCGCAGGTCCCCAGAGCGAGCGAGGCACGAAAGGCACCCTGAGCTGTCTGACAGGGCGAGAGCACCTGTGTGGGGGGGGCTGTGGAAGAGCTGCCAGGGCAAGGCGAGGGCCAGCAACACCTGGGAGGCGTGGCACAATTGGTGTGGGAGCAGTCGCTGGACGTTTGCAATTTGGAGCTGGGCTGCGGCGCTGGTTCCGAGAGCGAGCGAGGCACGAACGTCGGCACCCTGAGCTGGCTGGCAAGGCCGGAGCCCCAGTGTGTGTGGGGCTGTGGAAGGGCTGCCAGGGGAAGGCGAGGGCCAGCAACACCTGGGAGGCGTGGCACCTTTGGTGTGGGAGCAGTCACTGGACGTTTGCAATTTGGAGCTGGGCTGCGGCGCAGGTCCTGAGAGCGAGCGAGGCACGAACGTCGGCACCCTGAGCTGGCTGGCAGGGCCAGAGCCCCTGTGTGTGTGGTGCTGTGGAAGGGCTGCCAGGGGAAGGCGAGGGCCAGCAACACCTGGGAGGCGTGGCACCTTTGGTGTGGCAGCAGTCGCTGGACGTTTGCAATTTGGAGCTGGGCTGCGGCGCAGGTCCCGAGAGCGAGCGAGGCACGAACGTCGGCACCCTGAGCTGTCCGGCAGGCCCAGAGACCCTGATTGTGTGGTGCTGTGGAAGGGCTGCCAGGGGAAGGCGAGGGCCAGCAACACCTGGGAGGCGTGGCACCTTTGGTGTGGGAGCAGTCGCTGGACGTTTGCAATTTGGAGTGAGCTGCGGCGCAGGTCCCGAGAGCGAGCGAGGCACGAACGTCGGCACCCTGAGCTGGCTGGCAAGGCCGGAGCCCCAGTGTGTGTGTGGCTGTGGAAGGGCTGCCAGGGGAAGGCAAGGGCCAGCAACACCTGGGAGGCGTGGCACAATTGGTGTGGGAGCAGTCGCTGGACGTTTGCAATTTGGAGCTGGGCTGCGGCGCAGGTCCCGAGAGCGAGCGAGGCACTAACGGCACCCTGAACTGTCTGATAGGGCGAGAGCCCCAGTGTGTGTGGGGCTGTGGAAGGGCTGCCAGGGGAAGGCGAGGGCCAGCAACACCTGGGAGGCGTGGCACAATTGGTGTGGGAGCAGTCGCTGGACGTTTGCAATTTGGAGCTGGGCTGCGGCGCAGGTCCTGAGAGCGAGCGAGGCACGAACGTCGGCACCCTGAGCTGGCTGGCAGGGCCAGAGCCCCTGTGTGTGTGGTGCTGTGGAAGGGCTGCCAGGGGAAGGCGAGGGCCAGCAACACCTGGGAGGCGTGGCACCTTTGGTGTGGGAGCAGTCGCTGGACGTTTGCAATTTGGAGCTGGGCTGCGGCGCAGGTCCTGAGAGCGAGCGAGGCACGAACGTCGGCACCCTGAGCTGTCTGATAGGGCGAGAGCCCCAGTGTCTGTGGGGCTGTGGAAGGGCTGCCAGGGGAAGGCGAGGGCCAGCAACACCTGGGAGGCGTGGCACAATTGGTGTGGGAGCAGTCGCTGGACGTTTGCAATTTGGAGCTGAGCTGCGGCGCAGGTCCCGTGAGCGAGCGAGGCACGAACGTCGGCACCCTGAGCTGGCTGGCAAGGCCGGAGCCCCAGTGTGTGTGGGGCTGTGGAAGGGCTGCCAGGGGAAGGCGAGGGCCAGCAACACCTGGGAGGCGTGGCACCTTTGGTGTGGGAGCAGTCGCTGGACGTTTGCAATTTGGAGCTGGGCTGCGGTGCAGGTTCCGAGAGCGAGCGAGGCACGAACGTCGGCACCCTGAGCTGGCTGGCAAGGCCGGAGCCCCAGTGTGTGTGGGGCTGTGGAAGGGCTGCCAGAGGAAGGCGAGGGCCAGCAACACCTGGGAGGCCTGGCACCTTTGGTGTGGGAGCAGTCGCTGGACGTTTGCAATTTGGAGCTGGGCTGCGGCGCAGGTCCCCAGAGCGAGCGAGGCACGAAAGGCACCCTGAGCTGTCTGACAGGGCGAGAGCACCTCTGTGGGGGGGGCTGTGGAAGAGCTGCCAGGGCAAGGCGAGGGCCAGCAACACCTGGGAGGCGTGGCACAATTGGTGTGGGAGCAGTCGCTGGACGTTTGCAATTTGGAGCTGGGCTGCGGCGCTGGTTCCGAGAGCGAGCGAGGCACGAACGTCGGCACCCTGAGCTGGCTGGCAAGGCCGGAGCCCCAGTGTGTGTGGGGCTGTGGAAGGGCTGCCAGGGGAAGGCGAGGGCCAGCAACACCTGGGAGGCGTGGCACCTTTGGTGTGGGAGCAGTCACTGGACGTTTGCAATTTGGAGCTGGGCTGCGGCGCAGGTCCCGAGAGCGAGCGAGGCACGAACGTCGGCACCCTGAGCTGGCTGGCAGGGCCAGAGCCCCTGTGTGTGTGGTGCTGTGGAAGGGCTGCCAGGGGAAGGCGAGGGCCAGCAACACCTGGGAGGCGTGGCACCTTTGGTGTCGCAGCAGTCGCTGGACGTTTGCAATTTGGAGCTGGGCTGCGGCGCAGGTCCCGAGAGCGAGCGAGGCACGAACGTCGGCACCCTGAGCTGTCCGGCAGGCCCAGAGACCCTGATTGTGTGGGGCTGTGGAAGGGCTGCCAGGGGAAGGCGAGGGCCAGCAACACCTGGGAGGCGTGGCACCTTTGGTGTGGGAGCAGTCGCTGGACGTTTGCAATTTGGAGTGAGCTGCGGCGCAGGTCCCGAGAGCGAGCGAGGCACGAACGTCGGCACCCTGAGCTGGCTGGCAAGGCCGGAGCCCCAGTGTGTGTGTGGCTGTGGAAGGGCTGCCAGGGGAAGGCAAGGGCCAGCAACACCTGGGAGGCGTGGCACAATTGGTGTGGGAGCAGTCGCTGGACGTTTGCAATTTGGAGCTGGGCTGCGGCGCAGGTCCCGAGAGCGAGCGAGGCACTAACGGCACCCTGAACTGTCTGATAGGGCGAGAGCCCCAGTGTGTGTGGGGCTGTGGAAGGGCTGCCAGGGGAAGGCGAGGGCCAGCAACACCTGGGAGGCGTGGCACAATTGGTGTGGGAGCAGTCGCTGGACGTTTGCAATTTGGAGCTGGGCTGCGGCGCAGGTCCTGAGAGCGAGCGAGGCACGAACGTTGGCACCCTGAGCTGGCTGGCAGGGCCAGAGCCCCTGTGTGTGTGGTGCTGTGGAAGGGCTGCCAGGGGAAGGCGAGGGCCAGCAACACCTGGGAGGCGTGGCACCTTTGGTGTGGGAGCAGTCGCTGGACGTTTGCAATTTGGAGCTGGGCTGCGGCGCAGGTCCTGAGAGCGAGCGAGGCACGAACGTCGGCACCCTGAGGTGGCCGGCAAGGCCGGAGCCCCAGTGTGTGTGGGGCTGTGGAAGGGCTGCAAGAGGAAGGCGAGGGCCAGCAACACCTGGGAGGCCTGGCACCTTTGGTGTGGGAGCAGTCGCTGGACGTTTGCAATTTGGAGCTGGGCTGCGGCGCACGTCCCGAGAGCGAGCGAGGCACGAACGTCGGCACCCTGAGCTGTCTGATAGGGCGAGAGCCCCAGTGTCTGTGGGGCTGTGGAAGGGCTGCCAGGGGAAGGCGAGGGCCAGCAACACCTGGGAGGCGTGGCACAATTGGTGTGGGAGCAGTCGCTGGACGTTTGCAATTTGGAGCTGAGCTGCGGCGCAGGTCCCGTGAGCGAGCGAGGCACGAACATCGGCACCCTGAGCTGGCTGGCAAGGCCGGAGCCCCAGTGTGTGTGGGGCTGTGGAAGGGCTGCCAGGGGAAGGCGAGGGCCAGCAACACCTGGGAGGCGTGGCACCTTTGGTGTGGGAGCAGTCGCTGGACGTTTGCAATTTGGAGCTGGGCTGCGGTGCAGGTTCCGAGAGCGAGCGAGGCACGAACGTCGGCACCCTGAGCTGGCTGGCAAGGCCGGAGCCCCAGTGTGTGTGGGGCTCTGGAAGGGCTGCCAGAGGAAGGCGAGGGCCAGCAACACCTGGGAGGCCTGGCACCTTTGGTGTGGGAGCAGTCGCTGGACGTTTGCAATTTGGAGCTGGGCTGCGGCGCAGGTCCCCAGAGCGAGCGAGGCACGAAAGGCACCCTGAGCTGTCTGACAGGGCGAGAGCACCTGTGTGGGGGGGGCTGTGGAAGAGCTGCCAGGGCAAGGCGAGGGCCAGCAACACCTGGGAGGCGTGGCACAATTGGTGTGGGAGCAGTCGCTGGACGTTTGCAATTTGGAGCTGGGCTGCGGCGCTGGTTCCGAGAGCGAGCGAGGCACGAACGTCGGCACCCTGAGCTGGCTGGCAAGGCCGGAGCCCCAGTGTGTGTGGGGCTGTGGAAGGGCTGCCAGGGGAAGGCGAGGGCCAGCAACACCTGGGAGGCGTGGCACCTTTGGTGTGGGAGCAGTCACTGGACGTTTGCAATTTGGAGCTGGGCTGCGGCGCAGGTCCCGAGAGCGAGCGAGGCACGAACGTCGGCACCCTGAGCTGGCTGGCAGGGCCAGAGCCCCTGTGTGTGTGGTGCTGTGGAAGGGCTGCCAGGGGAAGGCGAGGGCCAGCAACACCTGGGAGGCGTGGCACCTTTGGTGTCGCAGCAGTCGCTGGACGTTTGCAATTTGGAGCTGGGCTGCGGCGCAGGTCCCGAGAGCGAGCGAGGCACGAACGTCGGCACCCTGAGCTGGCTGGCAGGCCCAGAGACCCTGATTGTGTGGGGCTGTGGAAGGGCTGCCAGGGGAAGGCGAGGGCCAGCAACACCTGGGAGGCGTGGCACCTTTGGTGTGGGAGCAGTCACTGGACGTTTGCAATTTGGAGCTGGGCTGCGGCGCAGGTCCCGAGAGCGAGCGAGGCACGAACGTCGGCACCCTGAGCTGGCTGGCAGGGCCAGAGCCCCTGTGTGTGTGGTGCTGTGGAAGGGCTGCCAGGGGAAGGCGAGGGCCAGCAACACCTGGGAGGCGTGGCACCTTTGGTGTGGGAGCAGTCACTGGACGTTTGCAATTTGGAGCTGGGCTGCGGCGCAGGTCCCGAGAGCGAGCGAGGCACGAACGTCGGCACCCTGAGCTGGCTGGCAGGGCCAGAGCCCCTGTGTGTGTGGTGCTGTGGAAGGGCTGCCAGGGGAAGGCGAGGGCCAGCAACACCTGGGAGGCGTGGCACCTTTGGTGTCGCAGCAGTCGCTGGACGTTTGCAATTTGGAGCTGGGCTGCGGCGCAGGTCCCGAGAGCGAGCGAGGCACGAACGTCGGCACCCTGAGCTGTCCGGCAGGCCCAGAGACCCTGATTGTGTGGGGCTGTGGAAGGGCTGCCAGGGGAAGGCGAGGGCCAGCAACACCTGGGAGGCGTGGCACCTTTGGTGTGGGAGCAGTCGCTGGACGTTTGCAATTTGGAGTGAGCTGCGGCGCAGGTCCCGAGAGCGAGCGAGGCACGAACGTCGGCACCCTGAGCTGGCTGGCAAGGCCGGAGCCCCAGTGTGTGTGTGGCTGTGGAAGGGCTGCCAGGGGAAGGCAAGGGCCAGCAACACCTGGGAGGCGTGGCACAATTGGTGTGGGAGCAGTCGCTGGACGTTTGCAATTTGGAGCTGGGCTGCGGCGCAGGTCCCGAGAGCGAGCGAGGCACTAACGGCACCCTGAACTGTCTGATAGGGCGAGAGCCCCAGTGTGTGTGGGGCTGTGGAAGGGCTGCCAGGGGAAGGCGAGGGCCAGCAACACCTGGGAGGCGTGGCACAATTGGTGTGGGAGCAGTCGCTGGACGTTTGCAATTTGGAGCTGGGCTGCGGCGCAGGTCCTGAGAGCGAGCGAGGCACGAACGTTGGCACCCTGAGCTGGCTGGCAGGGCCAGAGCCCCTGTGTGTGTGGTGCTGTGGAAGGGCTGCCAGGGGAAGGCGAGGGCCAGCAACACCTGGGAGGCGTGGCACCTTTGGTGTGGGAGCAGTCGCTGGACGTTTGCAATTTGGAGCTGGGCTGCGGCGCAGGTCCTGAGAGCGAGCGAGGCACGAACGTCGGCACCCTGAGGTGGCCGGCAAGGCCGGAGCCCCAGTGTGTGTGGGGCTGTGGAAGGGCTGCAAGAGGAAGGCGAGGGCCAGCAACACCTGGGAGGCCTGGCACCTTTGGTGTGGGAGCAGTCGCTGGACGTTTGCAATTTGGAGCTGGGCTGCGGCGCACGTCCCGAGAGCGAGCGAGGCACGAACGTCGGCACCCTGAGCTGTCTGATAGGGCGAGAGCCCCAGTGTCTGTGGGGCTGTGGAAGGGCTGCCAGGGGAAGGCGAGGGCCAGCAACACCTGGGAGGCGTGGCACAATTGGTGTGGGAGCAGTCGCTGGACGTTTGCAATTTGGAGCTGAGCTGCGGCGCAGGTCCCGTGAGCGAGCGAGGCACGAACGTCGGCACCCTGAGCTGGCTGGCAAGGCCGGAGCCCCAGTGTGTGTGGGGCTGTGGAAGGGCTGCCAGGGGAAGGCGAGGGCCAGCAACACCTGGGAGGCGTGGCACCTTTGGTGTGGGAGCAGTCGCTGGACGTTTGCAATTTGGAGCTGGGCTGCGGTGCAGGTTCCGAGAGCGAGCGAGGCACGAACGTCGGCACCCTGAGCTGGCTGGCAAGGCCGGAGCCCCAGTGTGTGTGGGGCTGTGGAAGGGCTGCCAGAGGAAGGCGAGGGCCAGCAACACCTGGGAGGCCTGGCACCTTTGGTGTGGGAGCAGTCGCTGGACGTTTGCAATTTGGAGCTGGGCTGCGGCGCAGGTCCCCAGAGCGAGCGAGGCACGAAAGGCACCCTGAGCTGTCTGACAGGGCGAGAGCACCTGTGTGGGGGGGGCTGTGGAAGAGCTGCCAGGGCAAGGCGAGGGCCAGCAACACCTGGGAGGCGTGGCACAATTGGTGTGGGAGCAGTCGCTGGACGTTTGCAATTTGGAGCTGGGCTGCGGCGCTGGTTCCGAGAGCGAGCGAGGCACGAACGTCGGCACCCTGAGCTGGCTGGCAAGGCCGGAGCCCCAGTGTGTGTGGGGCTGTGGAAGGGCTGCCAGGGGAAGGCGAGGGCCAGCAACACCTGGGAGGCGTGGCACCTTTGGTGTGGGAGCAGTCACTGGACGTTTGCAATTTGGAGCTGGGCTGCGGCGCAGGTCCCGAGAGCGAGCGAGGCACGAACGTCGGCACCCTGAGCTGGCTGGCAGGGCCAGAGCCCCTGTGTGTGTGGTGCTGTGGAAGGGCTGCCAGGGGAAGGCGAGGGCCAGCAACACCTGGGAGGCGTGGCACCTTTGGTGTCGCAGCAGTCGCTGGACGTTTGCAATTTGGAGCTGGGCTGCGGCGCAGGTCCCGAGAGCGAGCGAGGCACGAACGTCGGCACCCTGAGCTGGCTGGCAGGCCCAGAGACCCTGATTGTGTGGGGCTGTGGAAGGGCTGCCAGGGGAAGGCGAGGGCCAGCAACACCTGGGAGGCGTGGCACCTTTGGTGTGGGAGCAGTCGCTGGACGTTTGCAATTTGGAGTGAGCTGCGGCGCAGGTCCCGAGAGCGAGCGAGGCACGAACGTCGGCACCCTGAGCTGGCTGGCAAGGCCGGAGCCCCAGTGTGTGTGTGGCTGTGGAAGGGCTGCCAGGGGAAGGCGAGGGCCAGCAACACCTGGGAGGCGTGGTACCTTTGGTGTGGGAGCAGTCGCTTGACGTTTGCAATTTGGAGCTGGGCTGCGGCGCAGGTCCCGAGAGCGAGCAAGGCACGAACGTCGGCACCCTGAGCTGGCTAGCAAGGCCGGAGCCCCAGTGTGTGTGGGGCTGTGGAAGGGCTGCCAGGGGGAGGCGAGGGCCAGCAACACCTGGGAGGCGTGGCACCTTTGGTGTGGGAGCAGTCGCTGGACGTTTGCAATTTGGAGCTGGGCTGCGGTGCAGGTCCCGAGAGCGAGCGAGGCACGAACGTCGGCACCCTGAGCTGGCTGATAGGGCGAGAGCCCCTGTGTGTGTGGGGCTGTGGAAGGGCTGCCAGGGGAAGGCGAGGGCCAGCAATACCTGGGAGGCGTGGCACCTTTGGTGTGGCAGCAGTCGCTGGACGTTTGCAATTTGGAGCTGGGCTGCGGCGCAGGTCCCGAGAGCGAGCGAGGCACGAACGTCGGCACCCTGAGCTGGCTGGCAGGCCCAGAGACCTTGATTGTGTGGGGCTGTGGAAGGGCTGCCAGGGGAAGGCGAGGGCCAGCAACACCTGGGAGGCGTGGCACAATTGGTGTGGGAGCAGTCGCTGGACGTTTGCAATTTGGAGCTGGGCTGCGGCGCAGGTCCCGAGAGCGAGCGAGGCACGAACGTCGGCACCCTGAGCTGGCTGGCAAGGCCGGAGCCCCAGTGTGTGTGGTGCTGTGGAAGGGCTGCCAGGGGGAGGCGAGGGCCAGCAACACCTGGGAGGCGTGGCACCTTTCGTGTGGGAGCAGTCGCTGGACGTTTGCAATTTGGAGCTGGGCTGCGGTGCAGGTCCCGAGAGAGAGCGAGGCACGAACGTCGGCACCCTGAGCTGGCTGATAGGGCGAGAGCCCCTGTGTGTGTGGGGCTGTGGAAGGGCTGCCAGGGGAAGGCGAGGGCCAGCAATACCTGGGAGGCGTGGCACCTTTGGTGTGGCAGCAGTCGCTGGACGTTTGCAATTTGGAGCTGGGCTGCGGCGCAGGTCCCGAGAGCGATCGAGGCACGAACGTCGGTACCCTGTGCTGTCCGGCAGGCCCAGAGACCCTGATTGTGTGGGGCTGTGGAAGGGCTGCCAGGGGAAGGCGAGGGCCAGCAACACCTGGGAGGCGTGGCACCTTTGGTGTGGGAGCAGTCGCTAGACGTTTGGATTTTGGAGTGAGCTGTGGCGCAGGTCCCGAGAGCGAGCGAGGCACGAACGGCACCCTGAGCTGTCTGATAGGGCGAGAGCCCCAGTGTGTGTGGGGCTGTGGAAGGGCTGCCAGGGGAAGGCGAGGGCCAGCAACACCTGGGAGGCGTGGCACAATTGGTGTGGGAGCAGTCGCTGGACGTTTGCAATTTGGAGCTGGGCTGCGGCGCAGGTCCTGAGAGCGAGCGAGGCACGAACGTCGGCACCCTGAGCTGGCTGGCAGGGCCAGAGCCCCTGTGTGTGTGGTGCTGTGGAAGGGCTGCCAGGGGAAGGCGAGGGCCAGCAACACCTGGGAGGCGTGGCACCTTTGGTGTGGCAGCAGTCGCTGGACGTTTGCAATTTGGAGGTGGGCTGCGGCGCAGGTCCCGAGAGCGAGCGAGGCACGAACGTCGGCACCCTGAGCTGGCTGGCAAGGCCGGAGCCCCAGTGTGTGTGGGGCTGTGGAAGGGCTGCCAGGGGAAGGCGAGGGCCAGCAACACCTGGGAGGCCTGGCACCTTTGGTGTGGGAGCAGTCGCTGGACGTTTGCAATTTGGAGCTGAGCTGCGGCGCAGGTCCCGAGAGCGAGCGAGGCACTAACGGCACCCTGAGCTGTCTGATAGGGCGAGAGCCCCAGTGTGTGTGGGGCTGTGGAAGGGCTGCCAGGGGAAGGCAAGGGCCAGCAACACCTGGGAGGCGTGGCACAATTGGTGTGGGAGCAGTCGCTGGACGTTTGCAATTTGGAGCTGGGCTGCGGCGCAGGTCCCGAGAGCGAGCGAGGCACGAACGTCGGCACCCTGTGCTGTCCGGCAGGCCCAGAGACCCTGATTGTGTGGGGCTGTGGAAGGGCTGCCAGGGGAAGGCGAGGGCCAGCAACACCTGGGAGGCGTGGCACCTTTGGTGTGGGAGCAGTCGCTGGACGTTTGGATTTTGGAGTGAGCTGCGGCGCAGGTCCCGAGAGCGAGCGAGGCACGAACGGCACCCTGAGCTCTCTGATAGGGCGAGAGCCCCAGTGTCTCTGGGGCTGTGGAAGGGCTGCCAGGGGAAGGCGAGGGCCAGCAACACCTGGGAGGCGTGGCACAATTGGTGTGGGAGCAGTCGCTGGACGTTTGGAATTTGGAGGTGGGCTGCGGCGCAGGTCCTGAGAGCGAGCGAGGCACGAACGTCGGCACCCTGAGCTGGCTGGCAGGGCCAGAGCCCCTGTGTGTGTGGTGCTGTGGAAGGGCTGCCAGGGGAAGGCGAGGGCCAGCAACACCTGGGAGGCCTGGCACCTTTGGTGTGGGAGCAGTCGCTGGACGTTTGCAATTTGGAGCTGGGCTGCGGTGCAGGTTCCGAGAGCGAGCGAGGCACGAACGTCGGCACCCTGAGCTGGCTGGCAAGGCCGGAGCCCCAGTGTGTGTGGGGCTGTGGAAGGGCTGCCAGAGGAAGGCGAGGGCCAGCAACACCTGGGAGGCCTGGCACCTTTGGTGTGGGAGCAGTCGCTGGACGTTTGCAATTTGGAGCTGGGCTGCGGCGCAGGTCCCCAGAGCGAGCGAGGCACGAAAGGCACCCTGAGCTGTCTGACAGGGCGAGAGCACCTGTGTGGGGGGGGCTGTGGAAGAGCTGCCAGGGCAAGGCGAGGGCCAGCAACACCTGGGAGGCGTGGCACAATTGGTGTGGGAGCAGTCGCTGGACGTTTGCAATTTGGAGCTGGGCTGCGGCGCTGGTTCCGAGAGCGAGCGAGGCACGAACGTCGGCACCCTGAGCTGGCTGGCAAGGCTGGAGCCCCAGTGTGTGTGGGGCTGTGGAAGGGCTGCCAGGGGAAGGCGAGGGCCAGCAACACCTGGGAGGCGTGGCACCTTTGGTGTGGGAGCAGTCACTGGACGTTTGCAATTTGGAGCTGGGCTGCGGCGCAGGTCCCGAGAGCGAGCGAGGCACGAACGTCGGCACCCTGAGCTGGCTGGCAGGGCCAGAGCCCCTGTGTGTGTGGTGCTGTGGAAGGGCTGCCAGGGGAAGGCGAGGGCCAGCAACACCTGGGAGGCGTGGCACCTTTGGTGTCGCAGCAGTCGCTGGACGTTTGCAATTTGGAGCTGGGCTGCGGCGCAGGTCCCGAGAGCGAGCGAGGCACGAACGTCGGCACCGTGAGCTGGCTGGCAGGCCCAGAGACCCTGATTGTGTGGGGCTGTGGAAGGGCTGCCAGGGGAAGGCGAGGGCCAGCAACACCTGGGAGGCGTGGCACCTTTGGTGTGGGAGCAGTCGCTGGACGTTTGCAATTTGGAGTGAGCTGCGGCGCAGGTCCCGAGAGCGAGCGAGGCACGAACGTCGGCACCCTGAGCTGGCTGGCAAGGCCGGAGCCCCAGTGTGTGTGTGGCTGTGGAAGGGCTGCCAGGGGAAGGCGAGGGCCAGCAACACCTGGGAGGCGTGGTACCTTTGGTGTGGGAGCAGTCGCTTGACGTTTGCAATTTGGAGCTGGGCTGCGGCGCAGGTCCCGAGAGCGAGCAAGGCACGAACGTCGGCACCCTGAGCTGGCTAGCAAGGCCGGAGCCCCAGTGTGTGTGGGGCTGTGGAAGGGCTGCCAGGGGGAGGCGAGGGCCAGCAACACCTGGGAGGCGTGGCACCTTTCGTGTGGGAGCAGTCGCTGGACGTTTGCAATTTGGAGCTGGGCTGCGGTGCAGGTCCCGAGAGCGAGCGAGGCACGAACGTCGGCACCCTGAGCTGGCTGGCAGGGCCAGAGCCCCTGTGTGTGTGGTGCTGTGGAAGGGCTGCCAGGGGAAGGCGAGGGCCAGCAACACCTGGGAGGCGTGGCACCTTTGGTGTCGCAGCAGTCGCTGGACGTTTGCAATTTGGAGCTGGGCTGCGGCGCAGGTCCCGAGAGCGAGCGAGGCACGAACGTCGGCACCCTGAGCTGGCTGGCAGGCCCAGAGACCCTGATTGTGTGGGGCTGTGGAAGGGCTGCCAGGGGAAGGCGAGGGCCAGCAACACCTGGGAGGCGTGGCACCTTTGGTGTGGGAGCAGTCGCTGGACGTTTGCAATTTGGAGTGAGCTGCGGCGCAGGTCCCGAGAGCGAGCGAGGCACGAACGTCGGCACCCTGAGCTGGCTGGCAAGGCCGGAGCCCCAGTGTGTGTGTGGCTGTGGAAGGGCTGCCAGGGGAAGGCGAGGGCCAGCAACACCTGGGAGGCGTGGTACCTTTGGTGTGGGAGCAGTCGCTTGACGTTTGCAATTTGGAGCTGGGCTGCGGCGCAGGTCCCGAGAGCGAGCAAGGCACGAACGTCGGCACCCTGAGCTGGCTAGCAAGGCCGGAGCCCCAGTGTGTGTGGGGCTGTGGAAGGGCTGCCAGGGGGAGGCGAGGGCCAGCAACACCTGGGAGGCGTGGCACCTTTCGTGTGGGAGCAGTCGCTGGACGTTTGCAATTTGGAGCTGGGCTGCGGTGCAGGTCCCGAGAGCGAGCGAGGCACGAACGTCGGCACCCTGAGCTGGCTGATAGGGCGAGAGCCCCTGTGTGTGTGGGGCTGTGGAAGGGCTGCCAGGGGAAGGCGAGGGCCAGCAATACCTGGGAGGCGTGGCACCTTTGGTGTGGCAGCAGTCGCTGGACGTTTGCAATTTGGAGCTGGGCTGCGGCGCAGGTCCCGAGAGCGAGCGAGGCACGAACGTCGGCACCCTGAGCTGGCTGGCAGGCCCAGAGACCTTGATTGTGTGGGGCTGTGGAAGGGCTGCCAGGGGAAGGCGAGGGCCAGCAACACCTGGGAGGCGTGGCACAATTGGTGTGGGAGCAGTCGCTGGACGTTTGCAATTTGGAGCTGGGCTGCGGCGCAGGTCCCGAGAGCGAGCGAGGCACTAACGGCACCCTGAACTGTCTGATAGGGCGAGAGCCCCAGTGTGTGTGGGGCTGTGGAAGGGCTGCCAGGGGAAGGCGAGGCCCAGCAACACCTGGGAGACGTGGAACCTTTGGTGTGGCAGCAGTCGCTGGACGTTTGCAATTTGGAGCTGGGCTGCGGCGCAGGTCCCGAGAGCGAGCGAGGCACGAACGTCGGCACCCTGAGCTGGCTGGCAAGGCCGGAGCCCCAGTGTGTGTGGTGCTGTGGAAGGGCTGCCAGGGGGAGGCGAGGGCCAGCAACACCTGGGAGGCGTGGCACCTTTCGTGTGGGAGCAGTCGCTGGACGTTTGCAATTTGGAGCTGGGCTGCGGTGCAGGTCCCGAGAGCGAGCGAGGCACGAACGTCGGCACCCTGAGCTGGCTGATAGGGCGAGAGCCCCTGTGTGTGTGGGGCTGTGGAAGGGCTGCCAGGGGAAGGCGAGGGCCAGCAATACCTGGGAGGCGTGGCACCTTTGGTGTGGCAGCAGTCGCTGGACGTTTGCAATTTGGAGCTGGGCTGCGGCGCAGGTCCCGAGAGCGATCGAGGCACGAACGTCGGTACCCTGTGCTGTCCGGCAGGCCCAGAGACCCTGATTGTGTGGGGCTGTGGAAGGGCTGCCAGGGGAAGGCGAGGGCCAGCAACACCTGGGAGGCGTGGCACCTTTGGTGTGGGAGCAGTCGCTAGACGTTTGGATTTTGGAGTGAGCTGTGGCGCAGGTCCCGAGAGCGAGCGAGGCACGAACGGCACCCTGAGCTGTCTGATAGGGCGAGAGCCCCAGTGTGTGTGGGGCTGTGGAAGGGCTGCCAGGGGAAGGCGAGGGCCAGCAACACCTGGGAGGCGTGGCACAATTGGTGTGGGAGCAGTCGCTGGACGTTTGCAATTTGGAGCTGGGCTGCGGCGCAGGTCCTGAGAGCGAGCGAGGCACGAACGTCGGCACCCTGAGCTGGCTGGCAGGGCCAGAGCCCCTGATTGTGTGGGGCTGTGGAAGGGCTGCCAGGGGAAGGCGAGGGCCAGCAACACCTGGGAGGCGTGGCACCTTTGGTGTGGCAGCAGTCGCTGGACGTTTGGAATTTGGAGCTGGGCTGCGGCGCAGGTCCCGAGAGCGAGCGAGGCACGAACGTCGGCACCCTGAGCTGGCTGGCAAGGCCGGAGCCCCAGTGTGTGTGGGGCTGTGGAAGGGCTGCCAGGGGAAGGCGAGGGCCAGCAACACCTGGGAGGCCTGGCACCTTTGGTGTGGGAGCAGTCGCTGGACGTTTGCAATTTGGAGCTGAGCTGCGGCGCAGGTCCCGAGAGCGAGCGAGGCACTAACGGCACCCTGAGCTGTCTGATAGGGCGAGAGCCCCAGTGTCTGTGGGGCTGTGGAAGGGCTGCCAGGGGAAGGCAAGGGCCAGCAACACCTGGGAGGCGTGGCACAATTGGTGTGGGAGCAGTCGCTGGACGTTTGCAATTTGGAGCTGGGCTGCGGCGCAGGTCCCGAGAGCGAGCGAGGCACGAACGTCGGCACCCTGTGCTGTCCGGCAGGCCCAGAGACCCTGATTGTGTGGGGCTGTGGAAGGGCTGCCAGGGGAAGGCGAGGGCCAGCAACACCTGGGAGGCGTGGCACCTTTGGTGTGGGAGCAGTCGCTGGACGTTTGGATTTTGGAGTGAGCTGCGGCGCAGGTCCCGAGAGCGAGCGAGGCACGAACGGCACCCTGAGCTCTCTGATAGGGCGAGAGCCCCAGTGTCTCTGGGGCTGTGGAAGGGCTGCCAGGGGAAGGCGAGGGCCAGCAACACCTGGGAGGCGTGGCACAATTGGTGTGGGAGCAGTCGCTGGACGTTTGGAATTTGGAGGTGGGCTGCGGCGCAGGTCCTGAGAGCGAGCGAGGCACGAACGTCGGCACCCTGAGCTGGCTGGCAGGGCCAGAGCCCCTGTGTGTGTGGTGCTGTGGAAGGGCTGCCAGGGGAAGGCGAGGGCCAGCAACACCTGGGAGGCCTGGCACCTTTGGTGTGGGAGCAGTCGCTGGACGTTTGCAATTTGGAGCTGGGCTGCGGCGCTGGTTCCGAGAGCGAGCGAGGCACGAACGTCGGCACCCTGAGCTGGCTGGCAAGGCCGGAGCCCCAGTGTGTGTGGGGCTGTGGAAGGGCTGCCAGGGGAAGGCGAGGGCCAGCAACACCTGGGAGGCGTGGCACCTTTGGTGTGGGAGCAGTCACTGGACGTTTGCAATTTGGAGCTGGGCTGCGGCGCAGGTCCCGAGAGCGAGCGAGGCACGAACGTCGGCACCCTGAGCTGGCTGGCAGGGCGAGAGCCCCAGTGTCTGTGGGGCTGTGGAAGGGCTGCCAGGGGAAGGCGAGGGCCAGCAACACCTGGGAGGCGTGGCACCTTTGGTGTCGCAGCAGTCGCTGGACGTTTGCAATTTGGAGCTGGGCTGCGGCGCAGGTCCCGAGAGCGAGCGAGGCACGAACGTCGGCACCCTGAGCTGGCTGGCAGGCCCAGAGACCCTGATTGTGTGGGGCTGTGGAAGGGCTGCCAGGGGAAGGCGAGGGCCAGCAACACCTGGGAGGCGTGGCACCTTTGGTGTGGGAGCAGTCGCTGGACGTTTGCAATTTGGAGTGAGCTGCGGCGCAGGTCCCGAGAGCGAGCGAGGCACGAACGTCGGCACCCTGAGCTGGCTGGCAAGGCCGGAGCCCCAGTGTGTGTGTGGCTGTGGAAGGGCTGCCAGGGGAAGGCGAGGGCCAGCAACACCTGGGAGGCGTGGTACCTTTGGTGTGGGAGCAGTCGCTTGACGTTTGCAATTTGGAGCTGGGCTGCGGCGCAGGTCCCGAGAGCGAGCAAGGCACGAACGTCGGCACCCTGAGCTGGCTAGCAAGGCCGGAGCCCCAGTGTGTGTGGGGCTGTGGAAGGGCTGCCAGGGGGAGGCGAGGGCCAGCAACACCTGGGAGGCGTGGCACCTTTCGTGTGGGAGCAGTCGCTGGACGTTTGCAATTTGGAGCTGGGCTGCGGTGCAGGTCCCGAGAGCGAGCGAGGCACGAACGTCGGCACCCTGAGCTGGCTGATAGGGCGAGAGCCCCTGTGTGTGTGGGGCTGTGGAAGGGCTGCCAGGGGAAGGCGAGGGCCAGCAATACCTGGGAGGCGTGGCACCTTTGGTGTGGCAGCAGTCGCTGGACGTTTGCAATTTGGAGCTGGGCTGCGGCGCAGGTCCCGAGAGCGAGCGAGGCACGAACGTCGGCACCCTGAGCTGGCTGGCAGGCCCAGAGACCTTGATTGTGTGGGGCTGTGGAAGGGCTGCCAGGGGAAGGCGAGGGCCAGCAACACCTGGGAGGCGTGGCACAATTGGTGTGGGAGCAGTCGCTGGACGTTTGCAATTTGGAGCTGGGCTGCGGCGCAGGTCCCGAGAGCGAGCGAGGCACTAACGGCACCCTGAGCTGGCTGGCAGGGCCAGAGCCCCTGTGTGTGTGGTGCTGTGGAAGGGCTGCCAGGGGAAGGCGAGGGCCAGCAATACCTGGGAGGCGTGGCACCTTTGGTGTGGCAGCAGTCGCTGGACGTTTGCAATTTGGAGCTGGGCTGCGGCGCAGGTCCCGAGAGCGAGCGAGGCACGAACGTCGGCACCCTGAGCTGGCTGGCAAGGCCGGAGCCCCAGTGTGTGTGGTGCTGTGGAAGGGCTGCCAGGGGGAGGCGAGGGCCAGCAACACCTGGGAGGCGTGGCACCTTTCGTGTGGGAGCAGTCGCTGGACGTTTGCAATTTGGAGCTGGGCTGCGGTGCAGGTCCCGAGAGCGAGCGAGGCACGAACGTCGGCACCCTGAGCTGGCTGATAGGGCGAGAGCCCCTGTGTGTGTGGGGCTGTGGAAGGGCTGCCAGGGGAAGGCGAGGGCCAGCAATACCTGGGAGGCGTGGCACCTTTGGTGTGGCAGCAGTCGCTGGACGTTTGCAATTTGGAGCTGGGCTGCGGCGCAGGTCCCGAGAGCGAGCGAGGCACGAACGTCGGCACCCTGAGCTGGCTGGCAGGGCCAGAGCCCCTGTGTGTGTGGTGCTGTGGAAGGGCTGCCAGGGGAAGGCGAGGGCCAGCAACACCTGGGAGGCGTGGCACAATTGGTGTGGGAGCAGTCGCTGGACGTTTGCAATTTGGAGCTGGGCTGCGGCGCAGGTCCCGAGAGCGAGCGAGGCACTAACGGCACCCTGAACTGTCTGATAGGGCGAGAGCCCCAGTGTGTGTGGGGCTGTGGAAGGGCTGCCAGGGGAAGGCGAGGGCCAGCAACACCTGGGAGACGTGGAACCTTTGGTGTGGCAGCAGTCGCTGGACGTTTGCAATTTGGAGCTGGGCTGCGGCGCAGGTCGCGAGAGCGAGCGAGGCACGAACGTCGGCACCCTGAGCTGGCTGGCAAGGCCGGAGCCCCAGTGTGTGTGGTGCTGTGGAAGGGCTGCCAGGGGAAGCCGAGGGCCAGCAACACCTGGGAGGCCTGGCACCTTTGGTGTGGGAGCAGTCGCTGGACGTTTGCAATTTGGAGCTGAGCTGCGGCGCAGGACCCGAGAGCGAGCAAGGCACTAACGGCACCCTGAGCTGTCTGATAGGGCGAGAGCCCCAGTGTGTGTGGGGCTGTGGAAGGGCTGCCAGGGGAAGGCGAGGGCCAGCAACACCTGGGAGGCGTGGCACAATTGGTGTGGGAGCAGTCGCTGGACGTTTGCAATTTGGAGCTGGGCTGCGGCGCAGGTCCCGAGAGCGATCGAGGCACGAACGTCAGTACCCTGTGCTGTCCGGCAGGCCCAGAGACCCTGATTGTGTGGGGCTGTGGAAGGGCTGCCAGGGGAAGGCGAGGGCCAGCAACACCTGGGAGGCGTGGCACCTTTGGTGTGGGAGCAGTCGCTAGACGTTTGGATTTTGGAGTGAGCTGTGGCGCAGGTCCCGAGAGCGAGCGAGGCACGAACGGCACCCTGAGCTGTCTGATAGGGCGAGAGCCCCAGTGTGTGTGGGGCTGTGGAAGGGCTGCCAGGGGAAGGCGAGGGCCAGCAACACCTGGGAGGCGTGGCACAATTGGTGTGGGAGCAGTCGCTGGACGTTTGCAATTTGGAGCTGGGCTGCGGCGCAGGTCCTGAGAGCGAGCGAGGCACGAACGTCGGCACCCTGAGCTGGCTGGCAGGGCCAGAGCCCCTGTGTGTGTGGTGCTGTGGAAGGGCTGCCAGGGGAAGGCGAGGGCCAGCAACACCTGGGAGGCGTGGCACCTTTGGTGTGGCAGCAGTCGCTGGACGTTTGGAATTTGGAGCTGGGCTGCGGCGCAGGTCCCGAGAGCGAGCGAGGCACGAACGTCGGCACCCTGAGCTGGCTGGCAAGGCCGGAGCCCCAGTGTGTGTGGGGCTGTGGAAGGGCTGCCAGGGGAAGGCGAGGGCCAGCAACACCTGGGAGGCCTGGCACCTTTGGTGTGGGAGCAGTCGCTGGACGTTTGCAATTTGGAGCTGAGCTGCGGCGCAGGTCCCGAGAGCGAGCGAGGCACTAACGGCACCCTGAGCTGTCTGATAGGGCGAGAGCCCCAGTGTCTGTGGGGCTGTGGAAGGGCTGCCAGGGGAAGGCAAGGGCCAGCAACACCTGGGAGGCGTGGCACAATTGGTGTGGGAGCAGTCGCTGGACGTTTGCAATTTGGAGCTGGGCTGCGGCGCAGGTCCCGAGAGCGAGCGAGGCACGAACGTCGGCACCCTGTGCTGTCCGGCAGGCCCAGAGACCCTGATTGTGTGGGGCTGTGGAAGGGCTGCCAGGGGAAGGCGAGGGCCAGCAACACCTGGGAGGCGTGGCACCTTTGGTGTGGGAGCAGTCGCTGGACGTTTGGATTTTGGAGTGAGCTGCGGCGCAGGTCCCGAGAGCGAGCGAGGCACGAACGGCACCCTGAGCTCTCTGATAGGGCGAGAGCCCCAGTGTCTCTGGGGCTGTGGAAGGGCTGCCAGGGGAAGGCGAGGGCCAGCAACACCTGGGAGGCGTGGCACAATTGGTGTGGGAGCAGTCGCTGGACGTTTGGAATTTGGAGGTGGGCTGCGGCGCAGGTCCTGAGAGCGAGCGAGGCACGAACGTCGGCACCCTGAGCTGGCTGGCAGGGCCAGAGCCCCTGTGTGTGTGGTGCTGTGGAAGGGCTGCCAGGGGAAGGCGAGGGCCAGCAACACCTGGGAGGCGTGGCACCTTTGGTGTGGCAGCAGTCGCTGGACGTTTGCAATTTGGAGCTGGGCTGCGGCGCAGGTTCCGAGAGCGAGCGAGGCACGAACGTCGGCACCCTGAGCTGGCCGGCAAGGCCGGAGCCCCAGTGTGTGTGGGGCTGTGGAAGGGCTGCCAGGGGAAGGCGAGGGCCAGCAACACCTGGGAGGCCTGGCACCTTTGGTGTGGGAGCAGTCGCTGGACGTTTGCAATTTGGAGCTGGGCTGCGGCGCAGGTCCCGAGAGCGAGCGAGGCACGAACGTCGGCACCCTGAGCTGGCTGGCAAGGCCGGAGCCCCAGTGTGTGTGTGGCTGTGGAAGGGCTGCCAGGGGAAGGCGAGGGCCAGCAACACCTGGGAGGCGTGGCACCTTTGGTGTGGGAGCAGTCGCTGGACGTTTGCAATTTGGAGCTGGGCTGCGGTGCAGGTTCCGAGAGCGAGCGAGGCACGAACGTCGGCACCCTGAGCTGGCTGGCAAGGCCGGAGCCCCAGTGTGTGTGGGGCTGTGGAAGGGCTGCCAGAGGAAGGCGAGGGCCAGCAACACCTGGGAGGCGTGGCACCTTTCGTGTGGGAGCAGTCGCTGGACGTTTGCAATTTCGAGCTGGGCTGCGGCGCAGGTCCCCAGAGCGAGCGAGGCACGAACGTCGGCACCCTGAGCTGGCTGGCAAGGCCGGAGCCCCAGTGTGTGTGGGGCTGTGGAAGGGCTGCCAGGGGGAGGCGAGGGCCAGCAACACCTGGGAGGCGTGGCACCTTTGGTGTGGGAGCAGTCGCTGGACGTTTGGAATTTGGAGCTGAGCTGCGGCGCAGGTCCCGAGAGCGAGCGAGGCACTAACGGCACCCTGAGCTGTCTGATAGGGCGAGAGCCCGAGTGTCTGTGGGGCTGTGGAAGGGCTGCCAGGGGAAGGCAAGGGCCAGCAACACCTGGGAGGCGTGGCACAATTGGTGTGGGAGCAGTCGCTGGACGTTTGCAATTTGGAGCTGGGCTGCGGCGCAGGTCCCGAGAGCGAGCGAGGCACGAACGTCGGCACCCTGTGCTGTCCGGCAGGCCCAGAGACCCTGATTGTGTGGGGCTGTGGAAGGGCTGCCAGGGGAAGGCGAGGGCCAGCAACACCTGGGAGGCGTGGCACCTTTGGTGTGGGAGCAGTCGCTGGACGTTTGGATTTTGGAGTGAGCTGCGGCGCAGGTCCCGAGAGCGAGCGAGGCACTAACGGCACCCTGAGCTGTCTGATAGGGCGAGAGCCCCAGTGTCTGTAGGGCTGTGGAAGGGCTGCCAGGGGAAGGCGAGGGCCAGCAACACCTCGGAGGCGTGGCACAATTGGTGTGGGAGCAGTCGCTGGACGTTTGCAATTTGGAGCTGGGCTGCGGCGCAGGTCCCGAGAGCGAGCGAGGCACGAACGTCGGCACCCTGAGCTGTCCGGCAGGCCCAGAGACCCTGATTGTGTGGGGCTGTGGAAGGGCTGCCAGGGGAAGGCGAGGGCCAGCAACACCTGGGAGGCGTGGCACCTTTGGTGTGGGAGCAGTCGCTGGACGTTTGCAATTTGGAGTGAGCTGCGGCGCAGGTCCCGAGAGCGAGCGAGGCACGAACGTCGGCACCCTTAGCTGGCTGGCAAGGCCGGAGCCCCAGTGTGTGTGTGGCTGTGGAAGGGCTGCCAGGGGAAGGCGAGGGCCAGCAACACCTGGGAGGCGTGGCACCTTTGGTGTGGCAGCAGTCGCTGGACGTTTGCAATTTGGAGCTGGGCTGCGGCGCAGGTTACGAGAGCGATCGAGGCACGAACGTCGGCACCCTGAGCTGGCTGGCAAGGCCGGAGCCCCAGTGTGTGTGTGGCTGTGGAAGGGCTGCCAGGGGAAGGCGAGGGCCAGCAACACCTGGGAGGCGTGGCACCTTTGGTGTGGGAGCAGTCGCTGGACGTTTGCAATTTGGAGCTGAGCTGCGGCGCAGGTCCCGAGAGCGAGCGAGGCACTAACGGCACCCTGAGCTGTCTGATAGGGCGAGAGCCCGAGTGTCTGTGGGGCTGTGGAAGGGCTGCCAGGGGAAGGCGAGGGCCAGCAACACCTGGGAGGTGTGGCACAATTGGTGTGGGAGCAGTCGCTGGACGTTTGGAATTTCAAGCTGGGCTGCGGCGCAGGTCCCGAGAGCGAGCGAGGCACGAACGTCGGCACCCTGTGCTGTCCGGCAGGCCCAGAGCCCCTGATTGTGTGGGGCTGTGGAAGGGCTGCCAGGGGAAGGCGAGGGCCAGCAACACCTGGGAGGCGTGGCACCTTTGGTGTGGGAGCAGTCGCTGGACGTTTGGATTTTGGAGTGAGCTGCGGCGCAGGTCCCGAGAGCGAGCGAGGCACGAACGGCACCCTGAGCTGTCTGATAGGGCAAGAGCCCCAGTGTCTGTGGGGCTGTGGAATGGCTGCCAGGGGAAGGCGAGGGCCAGCAACACCTGGGAGGCGTGGCACAATTGGTGTGGGAGCAGTCGCTGGACGTTTGCAATTTGGAGCTGGGCTGCGGCGCAGGTCCTGAGAGCGAGCGAGGCACGAACGTCGGCACCCTGAGCTGGGTGGCAGGGCCAGAGCCCCTGTGTGTGTGGTGCTGTGGAAGGGCTGCCAGGGGAAGGCGAGGGCCAGCAACACCTGGGAGGCGTGGCACCTTTGGTGTGGCAGCAGTCGCTGGACGTTTGCAATTTGGAGCTGGGCTGCGGCGCAGGTCCCGAGAGCGAGCGAGGCACGAACGTCGGCACCCTGAGCTGGCCGGCAAGGCCGGAGCCCCAGTGTGTTTGGGGCTGTGGAAGGGCTGCAAGGGGAAGGCGAGGGCCAGCAACACCTGGGAGGCGTGGCACCTTTGGTGTGGGAGCAGTCGCTGGACGTTTGCAATTTGGAGCTGGGCTGCGGCGCAGGTCCCGAGAGCGAGCGAGGCACTAACGGCACCCTGAGCTGTCTGATAGGGCGAGAGCCCCAGTGTCTGTGGGGCTGTGGAAGGGCTGCCAGGGGAAGGCGAGGGCCAGCAACACCTGGGAGGGGTGGCACAATTGGTGTGGGAGCAGTCGCTGGACGTTTGCAATTTGGAGCTGAGCTGCGGCGCAGGTCCCGAGAGCGAGCGAGGCACGAACGTCGGCACCCTGAGCTGGCTGGCAAGGCCGGAGCCCCAGTGTGTGTGTGGCTGTGGAAGGGCTGCCAGGGGAAGGCGAGGGCCAGCAACACCTGGCAGTCCTGGCACCTTTCATGTTGGAGCAGTCGCTGGAAGTTTGGATTTTGGAGTGAGCTGCGGCGCAGGTCCCGAGAGCGAGCGAGGCACGAACGGCACCCTGAGCTGTCTGATAGGGCGAGAGCCCCAGTGTCTGTGGGGCTGTGGAAGGGCTGCCAGGGGAAGGCGAGGGCCAGCAACACCTGGGAGGCGTGGCACAATTGGTGTGGGAGCAGTCGCTGGACGTTTGCAATTTGGAGCTGGGCTGCGGCGCAGGTCCCGAGAGCGAGCGAGGCACGAACGTCGGCACCCTGAGCTGGCCGGCAAGGCCGGAGCCCCAGTGTGTGTGGGGCTGTGGAAGGGCTGCAAGGGGAAGGCGAGGGCCAGCAACACCTGGGAGGCCTGGCACCTTTGGTGTGGGAGCAGTCGCTGGACGTTTGCAATTTGGAGCTGGGCTGCGGCGCAGGTCCCGAGAGCGAGCGAGGCACTAACGGCACCCTGAGCTGTCTGATAGGGCGAGAGCCCCAGTGTCTGTGGGGCTGTGGAAGGGCTGCCAGGGGAAGGCGAGGGCCAGCAACACCTGGGAGGCGTGGCACAATTGGTGTGGGAGCAGTCGCTGGACGTTTGCAATTTGGAGCTGAGCTGCGGCGCAGGTCCCGTGAGCGAGCGAGGCACGAACGTCGGCACCCTGAGCTGGCTGGCAAGGCCGGAGCCCCAGTGTGTGTGGGGCTGTGGAAGGGCTGCCAGGGGAAGGCGAGGGCCAGCAACACCTGGGAGGCGTGGCACCTTTGGTGTGGGAGCAGTCGCTGGACGTTTGCAATTTGGAGCTGGGCTGCGGTGCAGGTTCCGAGAGCGAGCGAGGCACGAACGTCGGCCCCCTGAGCTGGCTGGCAAGGCCGGAGCCCCAGTGTGTGTGGGGCTGTGGAAGGGCTGCCAGGGGGAGGCGAGGGCCAGCAACACCTGGGAGGCGTGGCACCTTTGGTGTGGGAGCAGTCGCTGGACGTTTGGAATTTGGAGCTGGGCTGCGGTGCAGGTCCCGAGAGCGAGCGAGGCACGAACGTCGGCACCCTGAGCTGGCTGGCAGGGCCAGAGCCCCTGTGTGTGTGGTGCTGTGGAAGGGCTGCCAGGGGAAGGCGAGGGCCAGCAATACCTGGGAGGCGTGGCACCTTTGGTGTCGCAGCAGTCGCTGGACGTTTGCAATTTGGAGCTGGGCTGCGGCGCAGGTTCCGAGAGCGAGCGAGGCACGAACGTCGGCACCCTGAGCTGTCCGGCAGGCCCAGAGACCCTGATTGTGTGGGGCTGTGGAAGGGCTGCCAGGGGAAGGCGAGGGCCAGCAACACCTGGGAGGCGTGGCACCTTTGGTGTGGGAGCAGTTGCTGGACGTTTGCAATTTGGAGCTGGGCTGCGGCGCAGGTCCCGAGAGCGAGCGACGCACGAACGTCGGCACCCTGTGCTGGCTGGCAAGGCCGGAGCCCCAGTGTGTGTGGGGCTGTGGAAGGGCTGCCAGGGGAAGGCGAGGGCCAGCAACACCTGGGAGGCGTGGCACCTTTGGTGTGGGAGCAGTTGCTGGACGTTTGCAATTTGGAGCTGGGCTGCGGCGCAGGTTCCGAGAGCGAGCGAGGCACGAACGTCGGCACCCTGAGCTGGCTGGCAAGGCCGGAGCCCCAGTGTGTGTGGGGCTGTGGAAGGGCTGCCAGAGGAAGGCGAGGGCCAGCAACACCTGGGAGGCGTGGCACCTTTCGTGTGGGAGCAGTCGCTGGACGTTTGCAATTTCGAGCTGGGCTGCGGCGCAGGTCCCCAGAGCGAGCGAGGCACGAACGTCGGCACCCTGAGCTGGCTGGCAAGGCCGGAGCGCCAGTGTGTGTGGGGCTGTGGAAGGGCTGCCAGGGGGAGGCGAGGGCCAGCAACACCTGGGAGGCGTGGCACCTTTGGTGTGGGAGCAGTCGCTGGACGTTTGGAATTTGGAGCTGGGCTGCGGCGCAGGTCCCGAGAGCGAGCGAGGCACGAACGTCGGCACCCTGAGCTGGCTGGCAGGGCCAGAGCCCCTGTGTGTGTGGTGCTGTGGAAGGGCTGCCAGGGGAAGGCGAGGGCCAGCAACACCTGGGAGGCCTGGCACCTTTGGTGTGGGAGCAGTCGCTGGACGTTTGCAATTTGGAGCTGGGCTGCGGCGCAGGTCCCGAGAGCGAGCGAGGCACTAACGGCACCCTGAGCTGTCTGATAGGGCGAGAGCCCCAGTGTCTGTGGGGCTGTGGAAGGGCTGCCAGGGGAAGGCGAGGGCCAGCAACACCTGGGAGGCGTGGCACAATTGGTGTGGGAGCAGTCGCTGGACGTTTGCAATTTGGAGCTGAGCTGCGGCGCAGGTCCCGTGAGCGAGCGAGGCACGAACGTCGGCACCCTGAGCTGGCTGGCAAGGCCGGAGCCCCAGTGTGTGTGGGGCTGTGGAAGGGCTGCCAGGGGAAGGCGAGGGCCAGCAACACCTGGGAGGCGTGGCACCTTTGGTGTGGGAGCAGTTGCTGGACGTTTGGAATTTGGAGCTGGGCTGCGGCGCAGGTTCCGAGAGCGAGCGAGGCACGAACGTCGGCACCCTGAGCTGGCTGGCAAGGCCGGAGCCCCAGTGTGTGTGTGGCTGTGGAAGGGCTGCCAGGGGAAGGCGAGGGTCAGCAACACCTGGCAGTCCTGGCACCTTTCATGTTGGAGCAGTCTCTGGACGTTTGGATTTTGGAGTGAGCTGCGGCGCAGGTCCCGAGAGCGAGCGAGGCACGAACGGCACCCTGAGCTGTCTGATAGGGCGAGAGCCCTAGTGTCTGTGGGGCTGTGGGAGGGCTGCCAGGGGAAGGCGAGGGCCAGCAACACCTGGGAGGCGTGGCACAATTGGTGTGGGAGCAGTCGCTGGACGTTTGCAATTTGGAGCTGGGCTGCGGCGCAGGTCCTGAGAGCGAGCGAGGCACGAACGTCGGCACCCTGAGCTGGCTGGCAGGGCCAGAGCCCCTGTGTGTGTGGTGCTGTGGAAGGGCTGCCAGGGGAAGGCGAGGGCCAGCAATACCTGGGAGGCGTGGCACCTTTGGTGTGGCAGCAGTCGCTGGACGTTTGCAATTTGGAGCTGGGCTGCGGCGCAGGTCCCGAGAGCGAGCGAGGCACGAACGTCGGCACCCTGAGCTGGCCGGCAAGGCCGGAGCCCCAGTGTGTGTGGGGCTGTGGAAGGGCTGCAAGGGGAAGGCGAGGGCCAGCAACACCTGGGAGGCCTGGCACCTTTGGTGTGGGAGCAGTCGCTGGACGTTTGCAATTTGGAGCTGGGCTGCGGCGCAGGTCCCGAGAGCGAGCAAGGCACTAACGGCACCCTGAGCTGTCTGATAGGGTGAGAGCCCCAGTGTCTGTGGGGCTGTGGAAGGGCTGCCAGGGGAAGGCGAGGGCCAGCAACACCTGGGAGGCGTGGCACAATTGGTGTGGGAGCAGTCGCTGGATGTTTGCAATTTGGAGCTGAGCTGCGGCGCAGGTCCCGTGAGCGAGCAAGGCACGAACGTCGGCACCATGAGCTGGCTGGCAAGGCCGGAGCCCCAGTGTGTGTGGGGCTGTGGAAGGGCTGCCAGGGGAAGGCGAGGGCCAGCAACACCTGGGAGGCGTGGCACCTTTGGTGTGGGAGCAGTCGCTGGACGTTTGCAATTTGGAGCTGGGCTGCGGTGCAGGTTCCGAGAGCGAGCGAGGCACGAACGTCGGCACCCTGAGCTGGCTGGCAAGGCCGGAGCCCCAGTGTGTGTGGGGCTGTGTAAGGGCTGCAAGGGGAAGGCGAGGGCCAGCAACACCTGGGAGGCCTGGCACCTTTGGTGTGGGAGCAGTCGCTGGACGTTTGGATTTTGGAGCTGGGCTGCGGCGCAGGTCCCGAGAGCGAGCAAGGCACTAACGGCACCCTGAGCTGTCTGATAGGGTGAGAGCCCCAGTGTCTGTGGGGCTGTGGAAGGGCTGCCAGGGGAAGGCGAGGGCCAGCAACACCTGGGAGGCGTGGCACAATTGGTGTGGGAGCAGTCGCTGGATGTTTGCAATTTGGAGCTGAGCTGCGGCGCAGGTCCCGTGAGCGAGCGAGGCACGAACGTCGGCACCCTGAGCTGGCTGGCAAGGCCGGAGCCCCAGTGTGTGTGGGGCTGTGGAAGGGCTGCCAGGGGAAGGCGAGGGCCAGCAACACCTGGGAGGCGTGGCACCTTTGGTGTGGGAGCAGTCGCTGGACGTTTGCAATTTGGAGCTGGGCTGCGGTGCAGGTTCCGAGAGCGAGCGAGGCACGAACGTCGGCACCCTGAGCTGGCTGGCAAGGCCGGAGCCCCAGTGTGTGTGGGGCTGTGGAAGGGCTGCCAGAGGAAGGCGAGGGCCAGCAACACCTGGGAGGCGTGGCACCTTTCGTGTGGGAGCAGTCGCTGGACGTTTGCAATTTCGAGCTGGGCTGCGGCGCAGGTCCCCAGAGCGAGCGAGGCACGAACGTCGGCACCCTGAGCTGGCTGGCAAGGCCGGAGCCCCAGTGTGTGTGGGGCTGTGGAAGGGCTGCCAGGGGGAGGCGAGGGCCAGCAACACCTGGGAGGCGTGGCACCTTTGGTGTGGGAGCAGTCGCTGGACGTTTGGAATTTGGAGCTGGGCTGCGGCGCAGGTCCCGAGAGCGAGCGAGGCACGAACGTCGGCACCCTGAGCTGGCTGGCAGGGCCAGAGCCCCTGTGTGTGTGGTGCTGTGGAAGGGCTGCCAGGGGAAGGCGAGGGCCAGCAACACCTGGGAGGCCTGGCACCTTTGGTGTGGGAGCAGTCGCTGGACGTTTGCAATTTGGAGCTGGGCTGCGGCGCAGGTCCCGAGAGCGAGCAAGGCACTAACGGCACCCTGAGCTGTCTGATAGGGTGAGAGCCCCAGTGTCTGTGGGGCTGTGGAAGGGCTGCCAGGGGAAGGCGAGGGCCAGCAACACCTGGGAGGCGTGGCACAATTGGTGTGGGAGCAGTCGCTGGATGTTTGCAATTTGGAGCTGAGCTGCGGCGCAGGTCCCGTGAGCGAGCGAGGCACGAACGTCGGCACCCTGAGCTGGCTGGCAAGGCCGGAGCCCCAGTGTGTGTGGGGCTGTGGAAGGGCTGCCAGGGGAAGGCGAGGGCCAGCAACACCTGGGAGGCGTGGCACCTTTGGTGTGGGAGCAGTCGCTGGACGTTTGCAATTTGGAGCTGGGCTGCGGTGCAGGTTCCGAGAGCGAGCGAGGCACGAACGTCGGCACCCTGAGCTGGCTGGCAAGGCCGGAGCCCCAGTGTGTGTGTGGCTGTGGAAGGGCTGCCAGGGGAAGGCGAGGGCCAGCAACACCTGGCAGTCCTGGCACCTTTCATGTTGGAGCAGTCTCTGGACGTTTGGATTTTGGAGTGAGCTGCGGCGCAGGTCCCGAGAGCGAGCGAGGCACGAACGGCACCCTGAGCTGTCTGATAGGGCGAGAGCCCCAGTGTCTGTGGGGCTGTGGGAGGGCTGCCAGGGGAAGGCGAGGGCCAGCAACACCTGGGAGGCGTGGCACAATTGGTGTGGGAGCAGTCGCTGGACGTTTGCAATTTGGAGCTGGGCTGCGGCGCAGGTCCTGAGAGCGAGCGAGGCACGAACGTCGGCACCCTGAGCTGGCTGGCAGGGCCAGAGCCCCTGTGTGTGTGGTGCTGTGGAAGGGCTGCCAGGGGAAGGCGAGGGCCAGCAATACCTGGGAGGCGTGGCACCTTTGGTGTGGCAGCAGTCGCTGGACGTTTGCAATTTGGAGCTGGGCTGCGGCGCAGGTCCCGAGAGCGAGCGAGGCACGAACGTCGGCACCCTGAGCTGGCCGGCAAGGCCGGAGCCCCAGTGTGTGTGGGGCTGTGGAAGGGCTGCAAGGGGAAGGCGAGGGCCAGCAACACCTGGGAGGCCTGGCACCTTTGGTGTGGGAGCAGTCGCTGGACGTTTGGATTTTGGAGCTGGGCTGCGGCGCAGGTCCCGAGAGCGAGCGAGGCACTAACGGCACCCTGAGCTGTCTGATAGGGCGAGAGCCCCAGTGTCTGTGGGGCTGTGGAAGGGCTGCCAGGGGAAGGCGAGGGCCAGCAACACCTGGGAGGCGTGGCACAATTGGTGTGGGAGCAGTCGCTGGATGTTTGCAATTTGGAGCTGAGCTGCGGCGCAGGTCCCGTGAGCGAGCGAGGCACGAACGTCGGCACCCTGAGCTGGCTGGCAAGGCCGGAGCCCCAGTGTGTGTGGGGCTGTGGAAGGGCTGCCAGGGGAAGGCGAGGGCCAGCAACACCTGGGAGGCGTGGCACCTTTGGTGTGGGAGCAGTCGCTGGACGTTTGCAATTTGGAGCTGGGCTGCGGTGCAGGTTCCGAGAGCGAGCGAGGCACGAACGTCGGCACCCTGAGCTGGCTGGCAAGGCCGGAGCCCCAGTGTGTGTGGGGCTGTGGAAGGGCTGCCAGAGGAAGGCGAGGGCCAGCAACACCTGGGAGGCGTGGCACCTTTCGTGTGGGAGCAGTCGCTGGACGTTTGCAATTTCGAGCTGGGCTGCGGCGCAGGTCCCCAGAGCGAGCGAGGCACGAACGTCGGCACCCTGAGCTGGCTGGCAAGGCCGGAGCCCCAGTGTGTGTGGGGCTGTGGAAGGGCTGCCAGGGGGAGGCGAGGGCCAGCAACACCTGGGAGGCGTGGCACCTTTGGTGTGGGAGCAGTCGCTGGACGTTTGGAATTTGGAGCTGGGCTGCGGCGCAGGTCCCGAGAGCGAGCGAGGCACGAACGTCGGCACCCTGAGCTGGCTGGCAGGGCCAGAGCCCCTGTGTGTGTGGTGCTGTGGAAGGGCTGCCAGGGGAAGGCGAGGGCCAGCAATACCTGGGAGGCGTGGCACCTTTGGTGTCGCAGCAGTCGCTGGACGTTTGCAATTTGGAGCTGGGCTGCGGCGCAGGTCCCGAGAGCGAGCGAGGCACGAACATCGGCACCCTGAGCTGTCCGGCAGGCCCAGAGACCCTGATTGTGTGGGGCTGTGGAAGGGCTGCCAGGGCAAGGCGAGGGCCAGCAACACCTGGGAGGCGTGGCACCTTTGGTGTGGGAGCAGTCGCTGGACGTTTGCAATTTGGAGTGAGCTGCGGCGCAGGTCCCGAGAGCGAGCGAGGCACGAACGTCGGCACCCTTAGCTGGCTGGCAAGGCCGGAGCCCCAGTGTGTGTGTGGCTGTGGAAGGGCTGCCAGGGGAAGGCGAGGGCCAGCAACACCTGGGAGGCGTGGTACCTTTCGTGTGGGAGCAGTCGCTTGACGTTTGCAATTTGGAGCTGGGCTGCGGCGCAGGTCCCGAGAGCGAGCAAGGCACGAACGTCGGCACCCTGAGCTGGCTGGCAAGGCCGGAGCCCCAGTGTGTGTGGGGCTGTGGAAGGGCTGCCAGGGGAAGGCGAGGGCAAGCAACACCTGGGAGGCGTGGCACCTTTGGTGTGGCAGCAGTCGCTGGATGTTTGGAATTTGGAGCTGGGCTGCGGCGCAGGTCCCGTGAGCGAGCGAGGCACGAACGTCGGCACCCTGAGCTGGCTGGCAAGGCCGGAGCCCCAGTGTGTGTGTGGCTGTGGAAGGGCTGCCAGGGGAAGGCGAGGGCCAGCAACACCTGGGAGGCGTGGCACCTTTGGTGTGGGAGCAGTCGCTGGACGTTTGCAATTTGGAGCTGAGCTGCGGCGCAGGTCCCGAGAGCGAGCGAGGCACTAACGGCACCCTGAGCTGTCTGATAGGGCGAGAGCCCCAGTGTCTGTGGGGCTGTGGAAGGGCTGCCAGGGGAAGGCAAGGGCCAGCAACACCTGGGAGGCGTGGCACAATTGGTGTGGCAGCAGTCGCTGGACGTTTGCAATTTGGAGCTGGGCTGCGGCGCAGGTCCCGAGAGCGAGCGAGGCACGAACGTCGGCACCCTGTGCTGTCCGGCAGGCCCAGAGACCCTGATTGTGTGGGGCTGTGGAAGGGCTGCCAGGGGAAGGCGAGGGCCAGCAACACCTGGGAGGCGTGGCACCTTTGGTGTGGGAGCAGTCGCTGGACGTTTGTAATTTGGAGCTGGGCTGCGGCGCAGGTCCCGAGAGCGAGCGAGGCACGAACGTCGGCACCCTGAGCTGTCCGGCAGGCCCAGAGACCCTGATTGTGTGGGGCTGTGGAAGGGCTGCCAGGGGAAGGCGAGGGCCAGCAACACCTGGGAGGCGTGGTACCTTTCGTGTGGGAGCAGTCGCTGGACGTTTGCAATTTGGAGCTGGGCTGCGGCGCAGGTCCCGAGAGCGAGCAAGGCACGAACGTCGGCACCCTGAGCTGGCTGGCAAGGCTGGAGCCCCAGTGTGTGTGGGGCTGTGGAAGGGCTGCCAGGGGAAGGCGAGGGCCAGCAACACCTGGGAGGCGTGGCACCTTTGGTGTGGCAGCAGTCGCTGGACGTTTGGAATTTGGAGCTGGGCTGCGGCGCAGGTCCCGAGAGCGAGCGAGGCACGAACGTCGGCACCCTGTGCTGTCCGGCAGGCCCAGAGACCCTGATTGTGTGGGGCTGTGGAAGGGCTGCCAGGGGAAGGCGAGGGCCAGCAACACCTGGGAGGCGTGGCACCTTTGGTGTGGGAGCAGTCGCTGGACGTTTGGATTTTGGAGTGAGCTGCGGCGCAGGTCCCGAGAGCGAGCGAGGCACGAACGGCACCCTGAGCTGTCTGATAGGGCGAGAGCCCCAGTGTCTGTGGGGCTGTGGAAGGGCTGCCAGGGGAAGGCGAGGGCCAGCAACACCTGGGAGGCGTGGCACAATTGGTGTGGGAGCAGTCGCTGGACGTTTGCAATTTGGAGCTGGGCTGCGGCGCAGGTCCCGAGAGCGAGCGAGGCACGAACGTCGGCACCCTGAGCTGGCTGGCAAGGCCGGAGCGCCAGTGTGTGTGGTGCTGTGGAAGGGCTGCCAGGGGAAGGCGAGGGCCAGCAACACCTGGGAGGCGTGGCACAATTGGTGTGGGAGCAGTCGCTGGACGTTTGCAATTTGGAGCTGGGCTGCGGCGCAGGTCCCGAGAGCGAGCGAGGCACGAACGTCGGCACCCTGAGCTGTCCGGCAGGCCCAGAGACCCTGATTGTGTGGGGCTGTGGAAGGGCTGCCAGGGGAAGGCGAGGGCCAGCAACACCTGGGAGGCGTGGCACCTTTGGTGTGGGAGCAGTCGCTGGACGTTTGGAATTTGGAGCTGAGCTGCGGCGCAGGTCCCGAGAGCGAGCGAGGCACTAACGGCACCCTGAGCTGTCTGATAGGGCGAGAGCCCGAGTGTCTGTGGGGCTGTGGAAGGGCTGCCAGGGGAAGGCAAGGGCCAGCAACACCTGGGAGGCGTGGCACAATTGGTGTGGGAGCAGTCGCTGGACGTTTGCAATTTGGAGCTGGGCTGCGGCGCAGGTCCCGAGAGCGAGCGAGGCACGAACGTCGGCACCCTGTGCTGTCCGGCAGGCCCAGAGACCCTGATTGTGTGGGGCTGTGGAAGGGCTGCCAGGGGAAGGCGAGGGCCAGCAACACCTGGGAGGCGTGGCACCTTTGGTGTGGGAGCAGTCGCTGGACGTTTGGATTTTGGAGTGAGCTGCGGCGCAGGTCCCGAGAGCGAGCGAGGCACGAACGGCACCCTGAGCTGACTGATAGGGCGAGAGCCCC
This sequence comes from Spheniscus humboldti, assembly GCA_027474245.1. NCBI lineage: Eukaryota > Metazoa > Chordata > Aves > Sphenisciformes > Spheniscidae > Spheniscus > Spheniscus humboldti. The sequence continues at coordinate 67,917,151 of CM049890.1, read as the reverse complement.
AGTGTCTGTGGGGCTGTGGAAGGGCTGCCAGGGGAAGGCGAGGGCCAGCAACACCTGGGAGGCGTGGCACAATTGGTGTGGGAGCAGTCGCTGGACGTTTGCAATTTGGAGCTGGGCTGCGGCGCAGGTCCCGAGAGCGAGCGAGGCACGAACGTCGGCACCCTGAGCTGGGTGGCAGGGCCAGAGCCCCTGTGTGTGTGGTGCTGTGGAAGGGCTGCCAGGGGAAGGCGAGGGCCAGCAACACCTGGGAGGCGTGGCACCTTTGGTGTGGCAGCAGTCGCTGGACGTTTGCAATTTGGAGCTGGGCTGCGGCGCAGGTCCCGAGAGCGAGCGAGGCACGAACGTCGGCACCCTGAGCTGGCCGGCAAGGCCGGAGCCCCAGTGTGTGTGGGGCTGTGGAAGGGCTGCAAGGGGAAGGTGAGGGCCAGCAACACCTGGGAGGCCTGGCACCTTTGGTGTGGGAGCAGTCGCTGGACGTTTGCAATTTGGAGCTGGGCTGCGGCGCAGGTCCCGAGAGCGAGCGAGGCACTAACGGCACCCTGAGCTGTCTGATAGGGCGAGAGCCCCAGTGTCTGTGGGGCTGTGGAAGGGCTGCCAGGGGAAGGCGAGGGCCAGCAACACCTGGGAGGCGTGGCACAATTGGTGTGGGAGCAGTCGCTGGACGTTTGCAATTTGGAGCTGAGCTGCGGCGCAGGTCCCGTGAGCGAGCGAGGCACGAACGTCGGCACCCTGAGCTGGCTGGCAAGGCCGGAGCCCCAGTGTGTGTGGGGCTGTGGAAGGGCTGCCAGGGGAAGGCGAGGGCCAGCAACACCTGGGAGGCGTGGCACCTTTGGTGTGGGAGCAGTTGCTGGACGTTTGGAATTTGGAGCTGGGCTGCGGCGCAGGTTCCGAGAGCGAGCGAGGCACGAACGTCGGCACCCTGAGCTGGCTGGCAAGGCCGGAGCCCCAGTGTGTGTGGGGCTGTGGAAGGGCTGCCAGGGGAAGGCGAGGGCCAGCAACACCTGGGAGGCGTGGCACCTTTGGTGTGGGAGCAGTCGCTGGACGTTTGCAATTTGGAGCTGGGCTGCGGCGCAGGTCCCGAGAGCGAGCGAGGCACGAACGTCGGCACCCTGTGCTGTCCGGCAGGCCCAGAGACCCTGATTGTGTGGGGCTGTGGAAGGGCTGCCAGGGGAAGGCGAGGGCCAGCAACACCTGGGAGGCGTGGCACCTTTGGTGTGGGAGCAGTCGCTGGACGTTTGGATTTTGGAGTGAGCTGCGGCGCAGGTCCCGAGAGCGAGCGAGGCACGAACGGCACCCTGAGCTGTCTGATAGGGCGAGAGCCCCAGTGTCTGTGGGGCTGTGGAAGGGCTGCCAGGGGAAGGCGAGGGCCAGCAACACCTGGGAGGCGTGGCACAATTGGTGTGGGAGCAGTCGCTGGACGTTTGCAATTTGGAGCTGAGCTGCGGCGCAGGTCCCGTGAGCGAGCGAGGCACGAACGTCGGCACCCTGAGCTGGCTGGCAAGGCCGGAGCCCCAGTGTGTGTGGGGCTGTGGAAGGGCTGCCAGGGGAAGGCGAGGGCCAGCAACACCTGGGAGGCGTGGCACCTTTGGTGTGGGAGCAGTTGCGGGACGTTTGGAATTTGGAGCTGGGCTGCGGCGCAGGTTCCGAGAGCGAGCGAGGCACGAACGTCGGCACCCTGAGCTGGCTGGCAAGGCCGGAGCCCCTGTGTGTGTGTGGCTGTGGAAGGGCTGCCAGGGGAAGGCGAGGGCCAGCAACACCTGGCAGTCCTGGCACCTTTCATGTTGGAGCAGTCGCTGGACGTTTGGATTTTGGAGTGAGCTGCGGCGCAGGTCCCGAGAGCGAGCGAGGCACGAACGGCACCCTGAGCTGTCTGATAGGGCGAGAGCCCCAGTGTCTGTGGGGCTGTGGAAGGGCTGCCAGGGGAAGGCGAGGGCCAGCAACACCTGGGAGGCGTGGCACAATTGGTGTGGGAGCAGTCGCTGGACGTTTGCAATTTGGAGCTGGGCTGCGGCGCAGGTCCTGAGAGCGAGCGAGGCACGAACGTCGGCACCCTGAGCTGGCTGGCAGGGCCAGAGCCCCTGTGTGTGTGGTGCTGTGGAAGGGCTGCCAGGGGAAGGCGAGGGCCAGCAATACCTGGGAGGCGTGGCACCTTTGGTGTGGCAGCAGTCGCTGGACGTTTGCAATTTGGAGCTGGGCTGCGGCGCAGGTCCCGAGAGCGAGCGAGGCACGAACGTCGGCACCCTGAGCTGGCCGGCAAGGCCGGAGCCCCAGTGTGTGTGGGGCTGTGGAAGGGCTGCAAGGGGAAGGCGAGGGCCAGCAACACCTGGGAGGCCTGGCACCTTTGGTGTGGGAGCAGTCGCTGGACGTTTGGATTTTGGAGCTGGGCTGCGGCGCAGGTCCCGAGAGCGAGCGAGGCACTAACGGCACCCTGAGCTGTCTGATAGGGCGAGAGCCCCAGTGTCTGTGGGGCTGTGGAAGGGCTGCCAGGGGAAGGCGAGGGCCAGCAACACCTGGCAGTCCTGGCACCTTTCATGTTGGAGCAGTCGCTGGACGTTTGGATTTTGGAGTGAGCTGCGGCGCAGGTCCCGAGAGCGAGCGAGGCACGAACGGCACCCTGAGCTGTCTGATAGGGCGAGAGCCCCAGTGTCTGTGGGGCTGTGGAAGGGCTGCCAGGGGAAGGCGAGGGCCAGCAACACCTGGGAGGCGTGGCACAATTGGTGTGGGAGCAGTCGCTGGACGTTTGCAATTTGGAGCTGGGCTGCGGCGCAGGTCCTGAGAGCGAGCGAGGCACGAACGTCGGCACCCTGAGCTGGCTGGCAGGGCCAGAGCCCCTGTGTGTGTGGTGCTGTGGAAGGGCTGCCAGGGGAAGGCGAGGGCCAGCAATACCTGGGAGGCGTGGCACCTTTGGTGTGGCAGCAGTCGCTGGACGTTTGCAATTTGGAGCTGGGCTGCGGCGCAGGTCCCGAGAGCGAGCGAGGCACGAACGTCGGCACCCTGAGCTGGCCGGCAAGGCCGGAGCCCCAGTGTGTGTGGGGCTGTGGAAGGGCTGCAAGGGGAAGGCGAGGGCCAGCAACACCTGGGAGGCCTGGCACCTTTGGTGTGGGAGCAGTCGCTGGACGTTTGGATTTTGGAGCTGGGCTGCGGCGCAGGTCCCGAGAGCGAGCGAGGCACTAACGGCACCCTGAGCTGTCTGATAGGGCGAGAGCCCCAGTGTCTGTGGGGCTGTGGAAGGGCTGCCAGGGGAAGGCGAGGGCCAGCAACACCTGGGAGGCGTGGCACAATTGGTGTGGGAGCAGTCGCTGGATGTTTGCAATTTGGAGCTGAGCTGCGGCGCAGGTCCCGTGAGCGAGCGAGGCACGAACGTCGGCACCCTGAGCTGGCTGGCAAGGCCGGAGCCCCAGTGTGTGTGGGGCTGTGGAAGGGCTGCCAGGGGAAGGCGAGGGCCAGCAACACCTGGGAGGCGTGGCACAATTGGTGTGGGAGCAGTCGCTGGACGTTTGCAATTTGGAGCTGGGCTGCGGTGCAGGTTCCGAGAGCGAGCGAGGCACGAACGTCGGCACCCTGAGCTGGCTGGCAAGGCCGGAGCCCCAGTGTGTGTGGGGCTGTGGAAGGGCTGCCAGAGGAAGGCGAGGGCCAGCAACACCTGGGAGGCGTGGCACCTTTCGTGTGGGAGCAGTCGCTGGACGTTTGCAATTTCGAGCTGGGCTGCGGCGCAGGTCCCCAGAGCGAGCGAGGCACGAACGTCGGCACCCTGAGCTGGCTGGCAAGGCCGGAGCCCCAGTGTGTGTGGGGCTGTGGAAGGGCTGCCAGGGGGAGGCGAGGGCCAGCAACACCTGGGAGGCGTGGCACCTTTGGTGTGGGAGCAGTCGCTGGACGTTTGGAATTTGGAGCTGGGCTGCGGCGCAGGTCCCGAGAGCGAGCGAGGCACGAACGTCGGCACCCTGAGCTGGCTGGCAGGGCCAGAGCCCCTGTGTGTGTGGTGCTGTGGAAGGGCTGCCAGGGGAAGGCGAGGGCCAGCAATACCTGGGAGGCGTGGCACCTTTGGTGTCGCAGCAGTCGCTGGACGTTTGCAATTTGGAGCTGGGCTGCGGCGCAGGTCCCGAGAGCGAGCGAGGCACGAACATCGGCACCCTGAGCTGTCCGGCAGGCCCAGAGACCCTGATTGTGTGGGGCTGTGGAAGGGCTGCCAGGGCAAGGCGAGGGCCAGCAACACCTGGGAGGCGTGGCACCTTTGGTGTGGGAGCAGTCGCTGGACGTTTGCAATTTGGAGTGAGCTGCGGCGCAGGTCCCGAGAGCGAGCGAGGCACGAACGTCGGCACCCTTAGCTGGCTGGCAAGGCCGGAGCCCCAGTGTGTGTGTGGCTGTGGAAGGGCTGCCAGGGGAAGGCGAGGGCCAGCAACACCTGGGAGGCGTGGTACCTTTCGTGTGGGAGCAGTCGCTTGACGTTTGCAATTTGGAGCTGGGCTGCGGCGCAGGTCCCGAGAGCGAGCAAGGCACGAACGTCGGCACCCTGAGCTGGCTGGCAAGGCCGGAGCCCCAGTGTGTGTGGGGCTGTGGAAGGGCTGCCAGGGGAAGGCGAGGGCAAGCAACACCTGGGAGGCGTGGCACCTTTGGTGTGGCAGCAGTCGCTGGATGTTTGGAATTTGGAGCTGGGCTGCGGCGCAGGTCCCGTGAGCGAGCGAGGCACGAACGTCGGCACCCTGAGCTGGCTGGCAAGGCCGGAGCCCCAGTGTGTGTGTGGCTGTGGAAGGGCTGCCAGGGGAAGGCGAGGGCCAGCAACACCTGGGAGGCGTGGCACCTTTGGTGTGGGAGCAGTCGCTGGACGTTTGCAATTTGGAGCTGAGCTGCGGCGCAGGTCCCGAGAGCGAGCGAGGCACTAACGGCACCCTGAGCTGTCTGATAGGGCGAGAGCCCCAGTGTCTGTGGGGCTGTGGAAGGGCTGCCAGGGGAAGGCAAGGGCCAGCAACACCTGGGAGGCGTGGCACAATTGGTGTGGCAGCAGTCGCTGGACGTTTGCAATTTGGAGCTGGGCTGCGGCGCAGGTCCCGAGAGCGAGCGAGGCACGAACGTCGGCACCCTGTGCTGTCCGGCAGGCCCAGAGACCCTGATTGTGTGGGGCTGTGGAAGGGCTGCCAGGGGAAGGCGAGGGCCAGCAACACCTGGGAGGCGTGGCACCTTTGGTGTGGGAGCAGTCGCTGGACGTTTGTAATTTGGAGCTGGGCTGCGGCGCAGGTCCCGAGAGCGAGCGAGGCACGAACGTCGGCACCCTGAGCTGTCCGGCAGGCCCAGAGACCCTGATTGTGTGGGGCTGTGGAAGGGCTGCCAGGGGAAGGCGAGGGCCAGCAACACCTGGGAGGCGTGGTACCTTTCGTGTGGGAGCAGTCGCTGGACGTTTGCAATTTGGAGCTGGGCTGCGGCGCAGGTCCCGAGAGCGAGCAAGGCACGAACGTCGGCACCCTGAGCTGGCTGGCAAGGCTGGAGCCCCAGTGTGTGTGGGGCTGTGGAAGGGCTGCCAGGGGAAGGCGAGGGCCAGCAACACCTGGGAGGCGTGGCACCTTTGGTGTGGCAGCAGTCGCTGGACGTTTGGAATTTGGAGCTGGGCTGCGGCGCAGGTCCCGAGAGCGAGCGAGGCACGAACGTCGGCACCCTGTGCTGTCCGGCAGGCCCAGAGACCCTGATTGTGTGGGGCTGTGGAAGGGCTGCCAGGGGAAGGCGAGGGCCAGCAACACCTGGGAGGCGTGGCACCTTTGGTGTGGGAGCAGTCGCTGGACGTTTGGATTTTGGAGTGAGCTGCGGCGCAGGTCCCGAGAGCGAGCGAGGCACGAACGGCACCCTGAGCTGTCTGATAGGGCGAGAGCCCCAGTGTCTGTGGGGCTGTGGAAGGGCTGCCAGGGGAAGGCGAGGGCCAGCAACACCTGGGAGGCGTGGCACAATTGGTGTGGGAGCAGTCGCTGGACGTTTGCAATTTGGAGCTGGGCTGCGGCGCAGGTCCCGAGAGCGAGCGAGGCACGAACGTCGGCACCCTGAGCTGGCTGGCAAGGCCGGAGCGCCAGTGTGTGTGGGGCTGTGGAAGGGCTGCCAGGGGAAGGCGAGGGCCAGCAACACCTGGGAGGCGTGGCACAATTGGTGTGGGAGCAGTCGCTGGACGTTTGCAATTTGGAGCTGGGCTGCGGCGCAGGTCCCGAGAGCGAGCGAGGCACGAACGTCGGCACCCTGAGCTGTCCGGCAGGCCCAGAGACCCTGATTGTGTGGGGCTGTGGAAGGGCTGCCAGGGGAAGGCGAGGGCCAGCAACACCTGGGAGGCGTGGCACCTTTGGTGTGGGAGCAGTCGCTGGACGTTTGGAATTTGGAGCTGAGCTGCGGCGCAGGTCCCGAGAGCGAGCGAGGCACTAACGGCACCCTGAGCTGTCTGATAGGGCGAGAGCCCGAGTGTCTGTGGGGCTGTGGAAGGGCTGCCAGGGGAAGGCAAGGGCCAGCAACACCTGGGAGGCGTGGCACAATTGGTGTGGGAGCAGTCGCTGGACGTTTGCAATTTGGAGCTGGGCTGCGGCGCAGGTCCCGAGAGCGAGCGAGGCACGAACGTCGGCACCCTGTGCTGTCCGGCAGGCCCAGAGACCCTGATTGTGTGGGGCTGTGGAAGGGCTGCCAGGGGAAGGCGAGGGCCAGCAACACCTGGGAGGCGTGGCACCTTTGGTGTGGGAGCAGTCGCTGGACGTTTGGATTTTGGAGTGAGCTGCGGCGCAGGTCCCGAGAGCGAGCGAGGCACGAACGGCACCCTGAGCTGACTGATAGGGCGAGAGCCCCAGTGTCTGTGGGGCTGTGGAAGGGCTGCCAGGGGAAGGCGAGGGCCAGCAACACCTGGGAGGCGTGGCACAATTGGTGTGGGAGCAGTCGCTGGACGTTTGCAATTTGGAGCTGGGCTGCGGCGCAGGTCCCGAGAGCGAGCGAGGCACGAACGTCGGCACCCTGAGCTGGGTGGCAGGGCCAGAGCCCCTGTGTGTGTGGTGCTGTGGAAGGGCTGCCAGGGGAAGGCGAGGGCCAGCAACACCTGGGAGGCGTGGCACCTTTGGTGTGGCAGCAGTCGCTGGACGTTTGCAATTTGGAGCTGGGCTGCGGCGCAGGTCCCGAGAGCGAGCGAGGCACGAACGTCGGCACCCTGAGCTGGCCGGCAAGGCCGGAGCCCCAGTGTGTGTGGGGCTGTGGAAGGGCTGCAAGGGGAAGGTGAGGGCCAGCAACACCTGGGAGGCCTGGCACCTTTGGTGTGGGAGCAGTCGCTGGACGTTTGCAATTTGGAGCTGGGCTGCGGCGCAGGTCCCGAGAGCGAGCGAGGCACTAACGGCACCCTGAGCTGTCTGATAGGGCGAGAGCCCCAGTGTCTGTGGGGCTGTGGAAGGGCTGCCAGGGGAAGGCGAGGGCCAGCAACACCTGGGAGGCGTGGCACAATTGGTGTGGGAGCAGTCGCTGGACGTTTGCAATTTGGAGCTGAGCTGCGGCGCAGGTCCCGTGAGCGAGCGAGGCACGAACGTCGGCACCCTGAGCTGGCTGGCAAGGCCGGAGCCCCAGTGTGTGTGGGGCTGTGGAAGGGCTGCCAGGGGAAGGCGAGGGCCAGCAACACCTGGGAGGCGTGGCACCTTTGGTGTGGGAGCAGTTGCTGGACGTTTGGAATTTGGAGCTGGGCTGCGGCGCAGGTTCCGAGAGCGAGCGAGGCACGAACGTCGGCACCCTGAGCTGGCTGGCAAGGCCGGAGCCCCAGTGTGTGTGGGGCTGTGGAAGGGCTGCCAGGGGAAGGCGAGGGCCAGCAACACCTGGGAGGCGTGGCACCTTTGGTGTGGGAGCAGTCGCTGGACGTTTGCAATTTGGAGCTGGGCTGCGGCGCAGGTCCCGAGAGCGAGCGAGGCACGAACGTCGGCACCCTGTGCTGTCCGGCAGGCCCAGAGACCCTGATTGTGTGGGGCTGTGGAAGGGCTGCCAGGGGAAGGCGAGGGCCAGCAACACCTGGGAGGCGTGGCACCTTTGGTGTGGGAGCAGTCGCTGGACGTTTGGATTTTGGAGTGAGCTGCGGCGCAGGTCCCGAGAGCGAGCGAGGCACGAACGGCACCCTGAGCTGTCTGATAGGGCGAGAGCCCCAGTGTCTGTGGGGCTGTGGAAGGGCTGCCAGGGGAAGGCGAGGGCCAGCAACACCTGGGAGGCGTGGCACAATTGGTGTGGGAGCAGTCGCTGGACGTTTGCAATTTGGAGCTGAGCTGCGGCGCAGGTCCCGTGAGCGAGCGAGGCACGAACGTCGGCACCCTGAGCTGGCTGGCAAGGCCGGAGCCCCAGTGTGTGTGGGGCTGTGGAAGGGCTGCCAGGGGAAGGCGAGGGCCAGCAACACCTGGGAGGCGTGGCACCTTTGGTGTGGGAGCAGTTGCGGGACGTTTGGAATTTGGAGCTGGGCTGCGGCGCAGGTTCCGAGAGCGAGCGAGGCACGAACGTCGGCACCCTGAGCTGGCTGGCAAGGCCGGAGCCCCTGTGTGTGTGTGGCTGTGGAAGGGCTGCCAGGGGAAGGCGAGGGCCAGCAACACCTGGCAGTCCTGGCACCTTTCATGTTGGAGCAGTCGCTGGACGTTTGGATTTTGGAGTGAGCTGCGGCGCAGGTCCCGAGAGCGAGCGAGGCACGAACGGCACCCTGAGCTGTCTGATAGGGCGAGAGCCCCAGTGTCTGTGGGGCTGTGGAAGGGCTGCCAGGGGAAGGCGAGGGCCAGCAACACCTGGGAGGCGTGGCACAATTGGTGTGGGAGCAGTCGCTGGACGTTTGCAATTTGGAGCTGGGCTGCGGCGCAGGTCCTGAGAGCGAGCGAGGCACGAACGTCGGCACCCTGAGCTGGCTGGCAGGGCCAGAGCCCCTGTGTGTGTGGTGCTGTGGAAGGGCTGCCAAGGGAAGGCGAGGGCCAGCAATACCTGGGAGGCGTGGCACCTTTGGTGTGGGAGCAGTCGCTGGACGTTTGCAATTTGGAGCTGGGCTGCGGCGCAGGTCCCGAGAGCGAGCGAGGCACGAACGTCGGCACCCTGAGCTGGCTGGCAAGGCCGGAGCCCCAGTGTGTGTGTGGCTGTGGAAGGGCTGCCAGGGGAAGGCGAGGGCCAGCAACACCTGGGAGGCGTGGCACCTTTGGTGTGGGAGCAGTCGCTGGACGTTTGCAATTTGGAGCTGAGCTGCGGCGCAGGTCCCGAGAGCGAGCGAGGCACTAACGGCACCCTGAGCTGTCTGATAGGGCGAGAGCCCCAGTGTCTGTGGGGCTGTGGAAGGGCTGCCAGGGGAAGGCAAGGGCCAGCAACACCTGGGAGGCATGGCACAATTGGTGTGGGAGCAGTCGCTGGACGTTTGCAATTTGGAGCTGGGCTGCGGTGCAGGTCCCGAGAGCGAGCGAGGCACGAACGTCGGCACCCTGTGCTGTCCGGCAGGCCCAGAGACCCTGATTGTGTGGGGCTGTGGAAGGGCTGCCAGGGGAAGGCGAGGGCCAGCAACACCTGGGAGGCGTGGCACCTTTGGTGTGGGAGCAGTCGCTGGACGTTTGGATTTTGGAGTGAGCTGCGGCGCAGGTCCCGAGAGCGAGCGAGGCACGAACGGCACCCTGAGCTGTCTGATAGGGCGAGAGCCCCAGTGTCTGTGGGGCTGTGGAAGGGCTGCCAGGGGAAGGCGAGGGCCAGCAACACCTGGGAGGCGTGGCACCTTTGGTGTGGGAGCAGTCGCTGGACGTTTGCAATTTGGAGCTGGGCTGCGGCGCAGGTTCCGAGAGCGAGCGAGGCACGAACGTCGGCACCCTGAGCTGGCTGGCAAGGCCGGAGCCCCAGTGTGTGTGGGGCTGTGGAAGGGCTGCCAGGGGGAGGCGAGGGCCAGCATTACCTGGGAGGCGTGGCACCTTTGGTGTGGGAGCAGTCACTGGACGTTTGCAATTTGGAGCTGGGCTGCGGCGCAGGTCCCGAGAGCGAGCGAGGCACGAACGTCGGCACCCTGAGCTGGCTGGCAGGCCCAGAGACCCTGATTGTGTGGGGCTGTGGAAGGGCTGCCAGGGGAAGGCGTGGGCCAGCAACACCTGGGAGGCCTGGCACCTTTGGTGTGGGAGCAGTCGCTGGACGTTTGGAATTTGGAGCTGGGCTGCGGCGCAGGTCCCGAGAGCGAGCGAAGCACGAACGTCGGCACCCTGAGCTGGCTGGCAGGCCCAGAGACCTTGATTGTGTGGGGCTGTGGAAGGGCTGCCAGGGGAAGGCGAGGGCCAGCAACACCTAGGAGGCGTGGCACCTTTGGTGTGGGAGCAGTCGCTGGACTTTTGCAATTTGGAGCTGGGCTGCGGCGCACGTCCCGAGAACGAGCGAGGCACGAACGTCGGCACCCTGAGCTGGCCGGCAAGGCCGGAGCCCCTGTGTGTGTGGTGCTGTGGAAGGGCTGCCAGGGGAAGGCGAGGGCCAGCAATACCTGGGAGGCGTGGCACCTTTGGTGTGGCAGCAGTCGCTGGACGTTTGCAATTTGGAGCTGAGCTGCGGCGCAGGTCCCGAGAGCGAGCGAAGCACGAACGTCGGCACCCTGAGCTGGCTGGCAAGGCCGGAGCCCCAGTGTGTGTGTGGCTGTGGAAGGGCTGCCAGGGGAAGGCGAGGGCCAGCAACACCTGGGAGGCGTGGCACAATTGGTGTGGGAGCAGTCGCTGGACGTTTGCAATTTGGAGCTGGGCTGCGGCGCAGGTCCCGAGAGCGAGCGAGGCACGAACGTCGGCACCCTGAGCTGGCTGGCAGGGCCAGAGCCCCTGTGTGTGTGGTGCTGTGGAAGGGCTGCCAGGGGAAGGCGAGGGCCAGCAACACCTGGGAGGCCTGGCACCTTTGGTGTGGGAGCAGTCGCTGGACGTTTGGAATTTGGAGCTGGGCTGCGGCGCAGGTCCCGAGAGCGAGCGAGGCACTAACGGCACCCTGAGCTGTCTGATAGGGCGAGAACCCCAGTGTGTGTGGTGCTGTGGAAGGGCTGCCAGGGGAAGGCGAGGGCCAGCAACACCTGGGAGGCGTGGCACAATTGGTGTGGGAGCAGTCGCTGGACGTTTGTAATTTGGAGCTGAGCTGCGGCGCAGGTCCCGTGAGCGAGCGAGGCACGAACGTCGGCACCCTGAGCTGGCTGGCAAGACCGGAGCCCCAGTGTGTGTGGGGCTGTGGAAGGGCTGCCAGGGGAAGGCGAGGGCCAGCAACACCTGGGAGGCGTGGCACCTTTGGTGTGGGAGCAGTTGCTGGACGTTTGCAATTTGGAGCTGGGCTGCGGCGCAGGTTCCGAGAGCGAGCGAGGCATGAACGTCGGCACCCTGAGCTGGCTGGCAAGGCCGGAGCCCCAGTGTGTGTGGGGCTGTGGAAGGGCTGCCAGGGGAAGGCGAGGGCCAGCAACACCTGGGAGGCGTGGCACCTTTGGTGTGGGAGCAGTTGCTGGACGTTTGCAAGTTGGAGCTGGGCTGCGGCGCAGGTCCCGAGAGCGAGCAAGGCACGAACGTCGGCACCCTGAGCTGGCTGGCAGGCCCAGAGACCTTGATTGTGTGGTGCTGTGGAAGGGCTGCCAGGGGTAGGCGAGGGCCAGCAACACCTGGGAGGCGTGGCACAATTGGTGTGGGAGCAGTCGCTGGACGTTTGCAATTTGGAGCTGAGCTGCGGCGCAGGTCCCGAGAGCGAGCGAGGCACGAACGTCGGCACCCTGAGCTGGCTAGCAAGGCCGGAGCCCCAGTGTGTGTGGGGCTGTGGAAGGGCTGCCAGGGGGAGGCGAGGGCCAGCAACACCTGGGAGGCGTGGCACCTTTGGTGTGGGAGCAGTCGCTGGACGTTTGGATTTTGGAGTGAGCTGCGGCGCAGGTCCCGAGAGCGAGCGAGGCACGAACGGCACCCTGAGCTGTCTGATAGGGCGAGAGCCCCAGTGTCTGTGTGGCTGTGGAAGGGCTGCCAGGGGAAGGCGAGGGCCAGCAACACCTGGGAGGCGTGGCACCTTTGGTGTGGGAGCAGTCGCTGGACGTTTGCAATTTGGAGCTGGGCTGCGGCGCAGGTTCCGAGAGCGAGCGAGGCACGAACGTCGGCACCCTGAGCTGGCTGGCAAGGCCGGAGCCCCAGTGTGTGTGGGGCTGTGGAAGGGCTGCCAGGGGGAGGCGAGGGCCAGCATTACCTGGGAGGCGTGGCACCTTTGGTGTGGGAGCAGTCACTGGACGTTTGCAATTTGGAGCTGGGCTGCGGCGCAGGTCCCGAGAGCGAGCGAGGCACGAACGTCGGCACCCTGAGCTGGCTGGCAGGCCCAGAGACCCTGATTGTGTGGGGCTGTGGAAGGGCTGCCAGGGGAAGGCGTGGGCCAGCAACACCTGGGAGGCCTGGCACCTTTGGTGTGGGAGCAGTCGCTGGACGTTTGGAATTTGGAGCTGGGCTGCGGCGCAGGTCCCGAGAGCGAGCGAAGCACGAACGTCGGCACCCTGAGCTGGCTGGCAGGCCCAGAGACCTTGATTGTGTGGGGCTGTGGAAGGGCTGCCAGGGGAAGGCGAGGGCCAGCAACACCTAGGAGGCGTGGCACCTTTGGTGTGGGAGCAGTCGCTGGACTTTTGCAATTTGGAGCTGGGCTGCGGCGCACGTCCCGAGAGCGAGCGAGGCACGAACGTCGGCACCCTGAGCTGGCCGGCAAGGCCGGAGCCCCTGTGTGTGTGGTGCTGTGGAAGGGCTGCCAGGGGAAGGCGAGGGCCAGCAATACCTGGGAGGCGTGGCACCTTTGGTGTGGCAGCAGTCGCTGGACGTTTGCAATTTGGAGCTGAGCTGCGGCGCAGGTCCCGAGAGCGAGCGAAGCACGAACGTCGGCACCCTGAGCTGGCTGGCAAGGCCGGAGCCCCAGTGTGTGTGTGGCTGTGGAAGGGCTGCCAGGGGAAGGCGAGGGCCAGCAACACCTGGGAGGCGTGGCACAATTGGTGTGGGAGCAGTCGCTGGACGTTTGCAATTTGGAGCTGGGCTGCGGCGCAGGTCCCGAGAGCGAGCGAGGCACGAACGTCGGCACCCTGAGCTGGCTGGCAGGGCCAGAGCCCCTGTGTGTGTGGTGCTGTGGAAGGGCTGCCAGGGGAAGGCGAGGGCCAGCAACACCTGGGAGGCCTGGCACCTTTGGTGTGGGAGCAGTCGCTGGACGTTTGCAATTTGGAGCTGAGCTGCGGCGCAGGTCCCGAGAGCGAGCGAGGCACTAACGGCACCCTGAGCTGTCTGATAGGGCGAGAACCCCAGTGTGTGTGGTGCTGTGGAAGGGCTGCCAGGGGAAGGCGAGGGCCAGCAACACCTGGGAGGCGTGGCACAATTGGTGTGGGAGCAGTCGCTGGACGTTTGTAATTTGGAGCTGAGCTGCGGCGCAGGTCCCGTGAGCGAGCGAGGCACGAACGTCGGCACCCTGAGCTGGCTGGCAAGACCGGAGCCCCAGTGTGTGTGGGGCTGTGGAAGGGCTGCCAGGGGAAGGCGAGGGCCAGCAACACCTGGGAGGCGTGGCACCTTTGGTGTGGGAGCAGTTGCTGGACGTTTGGAATTTGGAGCTGGGCTGCGGCGCAGGTTCCGAGAGCGAGCGAGGCATGAACGTCGGCACCCTGAGCTGGCTGGCAAGGCCGGAGCCCCAGTGTGTGTGGGGCTGTGGAAGGGCTGCCAGGGGAAGGCGAGGGCCAGCAACACCTGGGAGGCGTGGCACCTTTGGTGTGGGAGCAGTTGCTGGACGTTTGCAAGTTGGAGCTGGGCTGCGGCGCAGGTCCCGAGAGCGAGCAAGGCACGAACGTCGGCACCCTGAGCTGGCTGGCAGGCCCAGAGACCTTGATTGTGTGGTGCTGTGGAAGGGCTGCCAGGGGAAGGCGAGGGCCAGCAATACCTGGGAGGCGTGGCACCTTTGGTGTGGGAGCAGTCGCTGGACGTTTGCAATTTGGAGCTGGGCTGCGGCGCAGGTCCCGAGAGCGAGCGAGGCACGAACGTCGGCACCCTGAGCTGGCTGGCAGGCCCAGAGACCCTGATTGTGTGGGGCTGTGGAAGGGCTGCCAGGGGAAGGCGAGGGCCAGCAACACCTGGGAGGCGTGGCACCTTTGGTGTGGCAGCAGTCGCTGGACGTTTGCAATTTGGAGCTGGGCTGCGGCGCAGGTCCCGAGAGCGAGCGAGGCACGAACGTCGGCACCCTGAGCTGGCCGGCAAGGCCGGAGCCCCAGTGTGTGTGGGGCTGTGGAAGGGCTGCAAGGGGAAGGCGAGGGCCAGCAACACCTGGGAGGCCTGGCACCTTTGGTGTGGGAGCAGTCGCTGGACGTTTGCAATTTGGAGCTGGGCTGCGGCGCAGGTCCCGAGAGCGAGCGAGGCACTAACGGCACCCTGAGCTGTCTGATAGGGCGAGAGCCCCAGTGTCTGTGGGGCTGTGGAAGGGCTGCCAGGGGAAGGCGAGGGCCAGCAACACCTGGGAGGCGTGGCACAATTGGTGTGGGAGCAGTCGCTGGACGTTTGCAATTTGGAGCTGAGCTGCGGCGCAGGTCCCGTGAGCGAGCGAGGCACGAACGTCGGCACCCTGAGCTGGCTGGCAAGGCCGGAGCCCCAGTGTGTGTGGGGCTGTGGAAGGGCTGCCAGGGGAAGGCGAGGGCCAGCAACACCTGGGAGGCGTGGCACCTTTGGTGTGGGAGCAGTTGCTGGACGTTTGCAATTTGGAGCTGGGCTGCGGCGCAGGTTCCGAGAGCGAGCGAGGCACGAACGTCGGCACCCTGAGCTGGCTGGCAAGGCCGGAGCCCCAGTGTGTGTGGGGCTGTGGAAGGGCTGCCAGGGGAAGGCGAGGGCCAGCAACACCTGGGAGGCGTGGCACCTTTGGTGTGGGAGCAGTCGCTGGACGTTTGCAATTTGGAGCTGGGCTGCGGCGCAGGTCCCGAGAGCGAGCGAGGCACGAACGTCGGCACCCTGTGCTGTCCGGCAGGCCCAGAGACCCTGATTGTGTGGGGCTGTGGAAGGGCTGCCAGGGGAAGGCGAGGGCCAGCAACACCTGGGAGGCGTGGCACCTTTGGTGTGGGAGCAGTCGCTGGACGTTTGGATTTTGGAGTGAGCTGCGGCGCAGGTCCCGAGAGCGAGCGAGGCACGAACGGCACCCTGAGCTGTCTGATAGGGCGAGAGCCCCAGTGTCTGTGGGGCTGTGGAAGGGCTGCCAGGGGAAGGCGAGGGCCAGCAACACCTGGGAGGCGTGGCACAATTGGTGTGGGAGCAGTCGCTGGACGTTTGCAATTTGGAGCTGAGCTGCGGCGCAGGTCCCGTGAGCGAGCGAGGCACGAACGTCGGCACCCTGAGCTGGCTGGCAAGGCCGGAGCCCCAGTGTGTGTGGGGCTGTGGAAGGGCTGCCAGGGGAAGGCGAGGGCCAGCAACACCTGGGAGGCGTGGCACCTTTGGTGTGGGAGTAGTTGCGGGACGTTTGGAATTTGGAGCTGGGCTGCGGCGCAGGTTCCGAGAGCGAGCGAGGCACGAACGTCGGCACCCTGAGCTGGCTGGCAAGGCCGGAGCCCCTGTGTGTGTGTGGCTGTGGAAGGGCTGCCAGGGGAAGGCGAGGGCCAGCAACACCTGGCAGTCCTGGCACCTTTCATGTTGGAGCAGTCGCTGGACGTTTGGATTTTGGAGTGAGCTGCGGCGCAGGTCCCGAGAGCGAGCGAGGCACGAACGGCACCCTGAGCTGTCTGATAGGGCGAGAGCCCCAGTGTCTGTGGGGCTGTGGAAGGGCTGCCAGGGGAAGGCGAGGGCCAGCAACACCTGGGAGGCGTGGCACAATTGGTGTGGGAGCAGTCGCTGGACGTTTGCAATTTGGAGCTGGGCTGCGGCGCAGGTCCTGAGAGCGAGCGAGGCACGAACGTCGGCACCCTGAGCTGGCTGGCAGGGCCAGAGCCCCTGTGTGTGTGGTGCTGTGGAAGGGCTGCCAAGGGAAGGCGAGGGCCAGCAATACCTGGGAGGCGTGGCACCTTTGGTGTGGGAGCAGTCGCTGGACGTTTGCAATTTGGAGCTGGGCTGCGGCGCAGGTCCCGAGAGCGAGCGAGGCACGAACGTCGGCACCCTGAGCTGGCTGGCAAGGCCGGAGCCCCAGTGTGTGTGTGGCTGTGGAAGGGCTGCCAGGGGAAGGCGAGGGCCAGCAACACCTGGGAGGCGTGGCACCTTTGGTGTGGGAGCAGTCGCTGGACGTTTGCAATTTGGATCTGAGCTGCGGCGCAGGTCCCGAGAGCGAGCGAGGCACTAACGGCACCCTGAGCTGTCTGATAGGGCGAGAGCCCCAGTGTCTGTGGGGCTGTGGAAGGGCTGCCAGGGGAAGGCAAGGGCCAGCAACACCTGGGAGGCATGGCACAATTGGTGTGGGAGCAGTCGCTGGACGTTTGCAATTTGGAGCTGGGCTGCGGTGCAGGTCCCGAGAGCGAGCGAGGCACGAACGTCGGCACCCTGTGCTGTCCGGCAGGCCCAGAGACCCTGATTGTGTGGGGCTGTGGAAGGGCTGCCAGGGGAAGGCGAGGGCCAGCAACACCTGGGAGGCGTGGCACCTTTGGTGTGGGAGCAGTCGCTGGACGTTTGGATTTTGGAGTGAGCTGCGGCGCAGGTCCCGAGAGCGAGCGAGGCACGAACGGCACCCTGAGCTGTCTGATAGGGCGAGAGCCCCAGTGTCTGTGGGGCTGTGGAAGGGCTGCCAGGGGAAGGCGAGGGCCAGCAACACCTGGGAGGCGTGGCACCTTTGGTGTGGGAGCAGTCGCTGGACGTTTGCAATTTGGAGCTGGGCTGCGGCGCAGGTCCTGAGAGCGAGCGAGGCACGAACGTCGGCACCCTGAGCTGCCTGGCAGGGCCAGAGCCCCTGTGTGTGTGGTGCTGTGGAAGGGCTGCCAGGGGAAGGCGAGGGCCAGCAACACCTGGGAGGCGTGGCACCTTTGGTGTGGGAGCAGTCGCTGGACGTTTGCAATTTGGAGCTGGGCTGCGGCGCAGGTCCCGAGAGCGAGCGAGGCACGAACGTCGGCACCCTGAGCTGGCCGGCAAGGCCGGAGCCCCAGTGTGTGTGGGGCTGTGGAAGGGCTGCAAGGGGAAGGCGAGGGCCAGCAACACCTGGGAGGCCTGGCACCTTTGGTGTGGGAGCAGTCGCTGGACGTTTGCAATTTGGAGCTGGGCTGCGGCGCAGGTCCCGAGAGCGAGCGAGGCACAAACGGCACCCTGAGCTGTCTGATAGGGCGAGAGCCCCAGTGTGTGTGGGGCTGTGGAAGGGCTGCCAGGGGAAGGCGAGGGCCAGCAACACCTGGGAGGCGTGGCACAATTGGTGTGGGAGCAGTCGCTGGACGTTTGCAATTTGGAGCTGAGCTGCGGCGCAGGTCCCGTGAGCGAGCGAGGCACGAACGTCGGCACCCTGAGCTGGCTGGCAAGGCCGGAGCCCCAGTGTGTGTGGGGCTGTGGAAGGGCTGCCAGGGGAAGGCGAGGGCCAGCAACACCTGGGAGGCGTGGCACCTTTGGTGTGGGAGCAGTCGCTGGACGTTTGCAATTTGGAGCTGGGCTGCGGTGCAGGTTCCGAGAGCGAGCGAGGCACGAACGTCGGCACCCTGAGCTGGCTGGCAAGGCCGGAGCCCCAGTGTGTGGGGGGCTGTGGAAGGGCTGCCAGAGGAAGGCGAGGGCCAGCAACACCTGGGAGGCGTGGCACCTTTGGTGTGGGAGCAGTCGCTGGACGTTTGCAATTTCGAGCTGGGCTGCGGCGCAGGTCCCCAGAGCGAGCGAGGCACGAAAGGCACCCTGAGCTGTCTGACAGGGCGAGAGCACCTGTGTGTGGGGGGCTGTGGAAGGGCTGCCAGGGGAAGGCGAGGGCCAGCAACACCTGGGAGGCGTGGCACCTTTGGTGTGGGAGCAGTCGCTGGACGTTTGCAATTTGGAGCTGGGCTGCGGCGCTGGTTCCGAGAGCGAGCGAGGCACGAACGTCGGCACCCTGAGCTGGCTGGCAAGGCCGGAGCCCCAGTGTGTGTGGGGCTGTGGAAGGGCTGCCAGGGGGAGGCGAGGGCCAGCAACACCTGGGAGGCGTGGCACCTTTGGTGTGGGAGCAGTCGCTGGACGTTTGGAATTTGGAGCTGGGCTGCGGCGCAGGTCCCGAGAGCGAGCGAGGCATGAACGTCGGCACCCTGAGCTGGCTGGCAGGGCCAGAGCCCCTGTGTGTGTGGTGCTGTGGAAGGGCTGCCAGGGGAAGGCGAGGGCCAGCAATACCTGGGAGGCGTGGCACCTTTGGTGTCGCAGCAGTCGCTGGACGTTTGCAATTTGGAGCTGGGCTGCGGCGCAGGTCCCGAGAGCGAGCGAGGCACGAACGTCGGCACCCTGAGCTGGCCGGCAGGCCCAGAGACCCTGATTGTGTGGGGCTGTGGAAGGGCTGCCAGGGGAAGGCGAGGGCCAGCAACACCTGGGAGGCGTGGCACCTTTGGTGTGGGAGCAGTCGCTGGACGTTTGCAATTTGGAGTGAGCTGCGGCGCAGGTCCCGAGAGCGAGCGAGGCACGAACGTCGGCACCCTGAGCTGGCTGGCAAGGCCGGAGCCCCAGTGTGTGTGTGGCTGTGGAAGGGCTGCCAGGGGAAGGCGAGGGCCAGCAACACCTGGGAGGCGTGGTACCTTTCGTGTGGGAGCAGTCGCTTGACGTTTGCAATTTGGAGCTGGGCTGCGGCGCAGGTCCCGAGAGCGAGCGAGGCACGAAAGGCACCCTGAGCTGTCTGAGAGGGCGAGAGCACCTGTGTGTGGGGGGCTGTGGAAGGGCTGCCAGGGGAAGGCGAGGGCCAGCAACACCTGGGAGGCGTGGCACAATTGGTGTGGGAGCAGTCGCTGGACGATTGCAATTTGGAGCTGAGCTGCGGCACAGGTCCCGAGAGCGAGCGAGGCACTAACGGCACCCTGAGCTGTCTGATAGGGCGAGAGCCCCAGTGTCTGTGGGGCTGTGGAAGGGCTGCCAGGGGAAGGCGAGGGCCAGCAACACCTGGGAGGCGTGGCACAATTGGTGTGGGAGCAGTCGCTGGACGTTTGCAATTTGGAGCTGAGCTGCGGCGCAGGTCCCGAGAGCGAGCGAGGCACGAACGTCGGCACCCTGAGCTGGCTGGCAAGGCCGGAGCCCCAGTGTGTGGGGGGCTGTGGAAGGGCTGCCAGAGGAAGGCGAGGGCCAGAACACCTGGGAGGCGTGGCACCTTTGGTGTGGGAGCAGTCGCTGGACGTTTGCAATTTCGAGCTGGGCTGCGGCGCAGGTCCCCAGAGCGAGCGAGGCACGAAAGGCACCCTGAGCTGTCTGAGAGGGCGAGAGCACCTGTGTGTGGGGGGCTGTGGAAGGGCTGCCAGGGGAAGGCGAGGGCCAGCAACACCTGGGAGGCGTGGCACAATTGGTGTGGGAGCAGTCGCTGGACGTTTGCAATTTGGAGCTGGGCTGCGGCGCAGGTCCCGTGAGCGAGCGAGGCACGAACGTCGGCACCCTGAGCTGGCTGGCAAGGCCGGAGCCCCAGTGTGTGTGGTGCTGTGGAAGGGCTGCCAGGGGAAGGCGAGGGCCAGCAACACCTGGGAGGCGTGGCACCTTTGGTGTGGGAGCAGTCGCTGGACGTTTGGAATTTGGAGCTGGGCTGCGGCGCAGGTCCCGAGAGCGAGCGAGGCACGAACGTCGGCACCCTGAGCTGGCTGGCAGGGCCAGAGCCCCTGTGTGTGTGGTGCTGTGGAAGGGCTGCCAGGGGAAGGCGAGGGCCAGCAATACCTGGGAGGCGTGGCACCTTTGGTGTCGCAGCAGTCGCTGGACGTTTGCAATTTGGAGCTGGGCTGTGGCGCAGGTCCCGAGAGCGAGCGAGGCACGAACGTCGGCACCCTGAGCTGTCCGACAGGCCCAGAGACCCTGATTGTGTGGGGCTGTGGAAGGGCTGCCAGGGGAAGGCGAGGGCCAGCAACACCTGGGAGGCGTGGCACCTTTGGTGTGGGAGCAGTCGCTGGACGTTTGCAATTTGGAATGAGCTGCGGCGCAGGTCCCGAGAGCGAGCGAGGCACGAACGTCGGCACCCTTAGCTGGCTAGCAAGGCCGGAGCCCCTGTGTGTGTGGTGCTGTGGAAGGGCTGCCAGGGGAAGGCGAGGGCCAGCAACACCTGGGAGGCGTGGCACCTTTGGTGTGGGAGCAGTCGCTGGACGTTTGCAATTTGGAGCTGGGCTGCGGCGCAGGTCCCGAGAGCGAGCGAGGCACGAACGTCGGCACCCTGAGCTGGCTGATAGGGCGAGAGCCCCTGTGTGTGTGGGGCTGTGGAAGGGCTGCCAGGGGAAGGCGAGGGCCAGCAATACCTGGGAGGCGTGGCACCTTTGGTGTGGCAGCAGTCGCTGGACGTTTGCAATTTGGAGCTGGGCTGCGGCGCAGGTCCCGACAGCGAGCGAGGCACGAACGTCGGCACCCTGAGCTGGCTGGCAGGCCCAGAGACCTTGATTGTGTGGGGCTGTGGAAGGGCTGCCAGGGGAAGGCGAGGGCCAGCAACACCTGGGAGGCCTGGCACCTTTGGTGTGGGAGCAGTCGCTGGACGTTTGCAATTTGGAGCTGGGCTGCGGCGCAGGTCCCAAGAGCGAGCGAGGCACGAACGTCGGCACCCTGAGCTGGCTGGCAAGGCCGGAGCCCCAGAGTGTGTTTGGCTGTGGAAGGGCTGCCAGGGGAAGGCGAGGGCCAGCAACACCTGGGAGGCGTGGCACCTTTGGTGTGGGAGCAGTCGCTGGACGTTTGCAATTTGGAGCTGGGCTGCGGCGCAGGTCCCGAGAGCGAGCGAGGCACTAACGGCACCCTGAGCTGTCTGATAGGGCGAGAGCCCCTGTGTGTGTGGTGCTGTGGAAGGGCTGCCAGGGGAAGGCGAGGGCCAGCAACACCTGGGAGGCGTGGCACCTTTGGTGTGGGAGCAGTCGCTGGACGTTTGCAATTTGGAGCTGGGCTGCGGCGCAGGTCCCGAGAGCGAGCGAGGCACGAACGTCGGCACCCTGAGCTGGCTGGCAAGGCCGGAGCGCCAGTGTGTGTGGGGCTGTGGAAGGGCTGCCAGGGGAAGGCGAGGGCCAGCAACACCTGGGAGACGTGGAACCTTTGGTGTGGCAGCAGTCGCTGGACGTTTGCAATTTGGAGCTGGGCTGCGGCGCAGGTCCCGAGAGCGAGCGAGGCACGAACGTCGGCACCCTGAGCTGGCTGGCAAGGCCGGAGCGCCAGTGTGTGTGGGGCTGTGGAAGGGATGCCAGGGGAAGGCGAGGGCCAGCAACACCTGGGAGGCGTGGCACAATTGGTGTGGGAGCAGTCGCTGGACGTTTGCAATTTGGAGCTGGGCTGCGGCGCTGGTTCCGAGAGCGAGCGAGGCACGAACGTCGGCGCCCTGAGCTGGCTGGCAAGGCCGGAGCCCCAGTGTGTGTGGGGCTGTGGAAGGGCTGCCAGGGGGAGGCGAGGGCCAGCAACACCTGGGAGGCCTGGCACCTTTGGTGTGGGAGCAGTCGCTGGACGTTTGGAATTTGGAGCTGGGCTGCGGCGCAGGTCCCGAGAGCGAGCGAGGCACGAACGTCGGCACCCTGAGCTGGCTGGCAGGGCCAGAGCCCCAGTGTGTGTGGTGCTGTGGAAGGGCTGCCAGGGGAAGGCGAGGGCCAGCAATACCTGGGAGGCGTGGCACCTTTGGTGTCGCAGCAGTCGCTGGACGTTTGCAATTTGGAGCTGGGCTGCGGCGCAGGTCCCGAGAGCGAGCGAGGCACGAACGTCGGTACCCTGAGCTGTCCGGCAGGCCCAGAGACCCTGATTGTGTGGGGCTGTGGAAGGGCTGCCAGGGGAAGGCGAGGGCCAGCAACACCTGGGAGGCGTGGCACCTTTGGTGTGGGAGCAGTCGCTGGACGTTTGCAATTTGGAGCTGGGCTGCGGCGCAGGTCCCGAGAGCGAGCGAGGCACGAACGTCGGCACCCTTAGCTGGCTGGCAAGGCCGGAGCCCCAGTGTGTGTGGGGCTGTGGAAGGGCTGCCAGGGGAAGGCGAGGGCCAGCAACACCTGGGAGGCGTGGCACAATTGGTGTGGGAGCAGTCGCTGGACGTTTGCAATTTGGAGCTGGGCTGCGGCGCAGGTCCCGAGAGCGAGCAAGGCACGAACGTCGGCACCCTGAGCTGGCTAGCAAGGCCGGAGCCCCAGTGTGTGTGGGGCTGTGGAAGGGCTGCCAGGGGGAGGCGAGGGCCAGCAACACCTGGGAGGCGTGGCACCTTTGGTGTGGGAGCAGTCGCTGGACGTTTGCAATTTGGAGCTGGGCTGCGGCGCAGGTCCCGAGAGCGAGCGAGGCACGAACGTCGGCACCCTGAGCTGTCCGGCAGGCCCAGAGACCCTGATTGTGTGGGGCTGTGGAAGGGCTGCCAGGGGAAGGCGAGGGCCAGCAATACCTGGGAGGCGTGGCACCTTTGGTGTGGCAGCAGTCGCTGGACGTTTGCAATTTGGAGCTGGGCTGCGGCGCAGGTCCCGAGAGCGAGCGAGGCACGAACGTCGGCACCCTGAGCTGGCTGGCAGGGCCAGAGACCTTGATTGTGTGGGGCTGTGGAAGGGCTGCCAGGGGAAGGCCAGGGCCAGCAACACCTGGGAGGCCTGGCAGCTTTGGTGTGGGAGCAGTCGCTGGACGTTTGCAATTTCGAGCTGTGCTGCGGCGCAGGTCCCGAGAGCGAGCGAGGCACGAACGTCGGCACCCTGAGCTGGCTGGCAAGGCCGGAGCCCCAGTGTGTGTGTGGCTGTGGAAGGGCTGCCAGGGGAAGGCGAGGGCCAGCAACACCTGGGAGGCGTGGCACCTTTGGTGTGGGAGCAGTCGCTGGACGTTTGCAATTTGGAGCTGGGCTGCGGCGCAGGTCCCGAGAGCGAGCGAGGCACTAACGGCACCCTGAGCTGTCTAATAGGGCGAGAGCCCCAGTGTCTGTGGGGCTGTGGAAGGGCTGCCAGGGGAAGGCAAGGGCCAGCAACACCTGGGAGGCGTGGCACAATTGGTGTGGGAGCAGTCGCTGGACGTTTGCAATTTGGAGCTGGGCTGCGGCGCAGGTCCCGAGAGCGAGCGAGGCACGAACGGCACCCTGAACTGTCTGATAGGGCGAGAGCCCCAGTGTGTGTGGGGCTGTGGAAGGGCTGCCAGGGGGAGGCGAGGGCCAGCAACACCTGGGAGGCGTGGCACCTTTGGTGTGGGAGCAGTCGCTGGACGTTTGCAATTTGGAGCTGGGCTGCGGCGCAGGTCCCGAGAGCGAGCGAGGCACGAATGTCGGCACCCTGAGCTGGCTGGCAAGGCCAGAGCCCCTGTGTGTGTGGTGCTGTGGAAGGGCTGCCAGGGGAAGGCGAGGGCCAGCAATACCTGGGAGGCGTGGCACCTTTGGTGTGGCAGCAGTCGCTGGACGTTTGCAATTTGGAGCTGGGCTGCGGCGCAGGTCCCGAGAGCGAGCGAGGCACGAACGTCGGCACCCTGAGCTGTCCGACTGTCCCAGAGACCCTGATTGTGTGTGGCTGTGGAAGGGCTGCCAGGGGAAGGCGAGGGCCAGCAACACCTGGGAGGCGTGGCACCTTTGGTGTGGGAGCAGTCGCTGGACGTTTGCAATTTGGAGCTGGGCTGCGGCGCAGGTCCCGAGAGCGAGCGAGGCACGAACGTCGGCACCCTTAGCTGGCTAGCAAGGCCGGAGCCCCTGTGTGTGTGGTGCTGTGGAAGGGCTGCCAGGGGAAGGCGAGGGCCAGCAACACCTGGGAGGCGTGGCACCTTTGGTGTGGGAGCAGTCGCTGGACGTTTGCAATTTGGAGCTGGGCTGCGGCGCAGGTCCCGAGAGCGAGCGAGGCACGAACGTCGGCACCCTGAGCTGGCTGATAGGGCGAGAGCCCCTGTGTGTGTGAGGCTGTGGAAGGGCTGCCAGGGGAAGGCGAGGGCCAGCAATTCCTGGGAGGCGTGGCACCTTTGGTGTGGGAGCAGTCGCTGGACGTTTGCAATTTGGAGCTGGGCTGCGGCGCCGGTCCCGAGAGCGAGCGAGGCACGAACGTCGGCACCCTGAGCTGGCTGGCAGGCCCAGAGACCTTGATTGTGTGGGGCTGTGGAAGGGCTGCCAGGGGAAGGCGAGGGCCAGCAACACCTGGGAGGCGTGGCACCTTTGGTGTGGGAGCAGTCGCTGGACGTTTGCAATTTGGAGCTGGGCTGCGGCGCAGGTCCCGAGAGCGAGCGAGGCACGAACGTCGGCACCCTGAGCTGGCTGGCAAGGCCGGAGCCCCAGTGTGTGTGTGGCTGTGGAAGGGCTGCCAGGGGAAGGCGAGGGCCAGCAACACCTGGGAGGCGTGGCACCTTTGGTGTGGGAGCAGTCGCTGGACGTTTGCAATTTGGAGCTGGGCTGCGGCGCAGGTCCCGAGAGCGAGCGAGGCACTAACGGCACCCTGAGCTGTCTAATAGGGCGAGAGCCCCAGTGTCTGTGGGGCTGTGGAAGGGCTGCCAGGGGAAGGCAAGGGCCAGCAACACCTGGGAGGCGTGGCACAATTGGTGTGG
This sequence comes from Spheniscus humboldti, assembly GCA_027474245.1. NCBI lineage: Eukaryota > Metazoa > Chordata > Aves > Sphenisciformes > Spheniscidae > Spheniscus > Spheniscus humboldti. The sequence goes on along the minus strand of CM049890.1, from coordinate 67,892,672 downwards.
GAGCAGTCGCTGGACGTTTGCAATTTGGAGCTGGGCTGCGGCGCAGGTCCCGAGAGCGAGCGAGGCACGAACGGCACCCTGAGCTGTCTGATAGGGCGAGAGCCCCAGTGTGTGTGGGGCTGTGGAAGGGCTGCCAGGGGAAGGCGAGGGCCAGCAACACCTGGGAGACGTGGAACCTTTGGTGTGGCAGCAGTCGCTGGACGTTTGCAATTTGGAGCTGGGCTGCGGCGCAGGTCCCGAGAGCGAGCGAGGCACGAACGTCGGCACCCTGAGCTGGCTGGCAAGGCCGGAGCCCCAGTGTGTGTGTGGCTGTGGAAGGGCTGCCAGGGGAAGGCGAGGGCCAGCAATACCTGGGAGGTGTGGCACCTTTGGTGTGGGAGCAGTTGCTGGACGTTTGGAATTTGGAGCTGGGCTGCGGCGCAGGTCCCGAGAGCGAGCGAGGCACGAACGTCGGCACCCTGAGCTGGCTGGCAAGGCCGGAGCCCCAGTGTGTGTGGGGCTGTGGAAGGGCTGCCAGGGGAAGGCGAGGGCCAGCAACACCTGGGAGGCGTGGCACCTTTGGTGTGGGAGCAGTCGCTGGACGTTTGGAATTTGGAGCTGGGCTGCGGCGCAGGTTCCGAGAGCGAGCGAGGCACGAACGTCGGCACCCTGAGCTGGCTGGCAAGGCCGGAGCCCCAGTGTGTGTGTGGCTGTGGAAGGGCTGCCAGGGGAAGGCGAGGGCCAGCAACACCTGGGAGGCCTGGCACCTTTGGTGTGGGAGCAGTCGCTGGACGTTTGCAATTTGGAGCTGAGCTGCGGCGCAGGTCCCGAGAGCGAGCGAGGCACTAACGGCACCCTGAGCTGTCTGATAGGGCGAGAGCCCCAGTGTCTGTGGGGCTGTGGAAGGGCTGCCAGGGGAAGGCAAGGGCCAGCAACACCTGGGAGGCGTGGCACAATTGGTGTGGCAGCAGTCGCTGGACGTTTGCAATTTGGAGCTGGGCTGCGGCGCAGGTCCCGAGAGCGAGCGAGGCACTAACGGCACCCTGAACTGTCTGATAGGGCGAGAGCCCCAGTGTGTGTGGGGCTGTGGAAGGGCTGCCAGGGGGAGGCGAGGGCCAGCAACACCTGGGAGGCGTGGCACCTTTGGTGTGGGAGCAGTCGCTGGACGTTTGCAATTTGGAGCTGAGCTGCGGCGCAGGTCCCGAGAGCGAGCGAGGAACTAACGGCACCCTGAGCTGTCTGATAGGGCGAGAGCCCCAGTGTGTGTGGGGCTGTGGAAGGGCTGCCAGGGGAAGGCGAGGGCCAGCAACACCTGGGAGGCGTGGCACCTTTGGTGTGGGAGCAGTCGCTGGACGTTTGGAATTTGGAGCTGGGCTGCGGCGCAGGTTCCGAGAGCGAGCGAGGCACGAACGTCGGCACCCTGAGCTGGCTGGCAAGGCCGGAGCCCCAGTGTGTGTGTGGCTGTGGAAGGGCTGCCAGGGGAAGGCGAGGGCCAGCAACACCTGGGAGGCCTGGCACCTTTGGTGTGGGAGCAGTCGCTGGACGTTTGCAATTTGGAGCTGAGCTGCGGCGCAGGTCCCGAGAGCGAGCGAGGCACTAACGGCACCCTGAGCTGTCTGATAGGGCGAGAGCCCCAGTGTCTGTGGGGCTGTGGAAGGGCTGCCAGGGGAAGGCAAGGGCCAGCAACACCTGGGAGGCGTGGCACAATTGGTGTGGCAGCAGTCGCTGGACGTTTGCAATTTGGAGCTGGGCTGCGGCGCAGGTCCCGAGAGCGAGCGAGGCACTAACGGCACCCTGAACTGTCTGATAGGGCGAGAGCCCCAGTGTGTGTGGGGCTGTGGAAGGGCTGCCAGGGGAAGGCGAGGGCCAGCAACACCTGGGAGGCGTGGCACCTTTGGTGTGGGAGCAGTCGCTGGACGTTTGCAATTTGGAGCTGAGCTGCGGCGCAGGTCCCGAGAGCGAGCGAGGAACTAACGGCACCCTGAGCTGTCTGATAGGGCGAGAGCCCCAGTGTGTGTGGGGCTGTGGAAGGGCTGCCAGGGGGAGGCGAGGGCCAGCAACACCTGGGAGGCGTGGCACCTTTGGTGTGGGAGCAGTCGCTGGACGTTTGGAATTTGGAGCTGGGCTGCGGCGCAGGTCCCGAGAGCGAGCGAGGCACGAACGTCGGCACCCTGAGCTGGCTGGCAGGGCCAGAGCCCCAGTGTGTGTGGTGCTGTGGAAGGGCTGCCAGGGGAAGGCGAGGGCCAGCAATACCTGGGAGGCGTGGCACCTTTGGTGTCGCAGCAGTCGCTGGACGTTTGCAATTTGGAGCTGGGCTGCGGCGCAGGTCCCGAGAGCGAGCGAGGCACGAACGTCGGTACCCTGAGCTGTCCGGCAGGCCCAGAGACCCTGATTGTGTGGGGCTGTGGAAGGGCTGCCAGGGGAAGGCGAGGGCCAGCAACACCTGGGAGGCGTGGCACCTTTGGTGTGGGAGCAGTCGCTGGACGTTTGCAATTTGGAGCTGGGCTGCGGCGCAGGTCCCGAGAGCGAGCGAGGCACGAACGTCGGCACCCTTAGCTGGCTGGCAAGGCCGGAGCCCCAGTGTGTGTGTGGCTGTGGAAGGGCTGCCAGGGGAAGGCGAGGGCCAGCAACACCTGGGAGGCGTGGCACAATTGGTGTGGGAGCAGTCGCTGGACGTTTGCAATTTGGAGCTGGGCTGCGGCGCAGGTCCCGAGAGCGAGCAAGGCACGAACGTCGGCACCCTGAGCTGGCTAGCAAGGCCGGAGCCCCAGTGTGTGTGGGGCTGTGGAAGGGCTGCCAGGGGGAGGCGAGGGCCAGCAACACCTGGGAGGCGTGGCACCTTTGGTGTGGGAGCAGTCGCTGGACGTTTGCAATTTGGAGCTGGGCTGCGGCGCAGGTCCCGAGAGCGAGCGAGGCACGAACGTCGGCACCCTGAGCTGTCCGGCAGGCCCAGAGACCCTGATTGTGTGGGGCTGTGGAAGGGCTGCCAGGGGAAGGCGAGGGCCAGCAATACCTGGGAGGCGTGGCACCTTTGGTGTGGCAGCAGTCGCTGGACGTTTGCAATTTGGAGCTGGGCTGCGGCGCAGGTCCCGAGAGCGAGCGAGGCACGAACGTCGGCACCCTGAGCTGGCTGGCAGGGCCAGAGACCTTGATTGTGTGGGGCTGTGGAAGGGCTGCCAGGGGAAGGCCAGGGCCAGCAACACCTGGGAGGCCTGGCAGCTTTGGTGTGGGAGCAGTCGCTGGACGTTTGCAATTTCGAGCTGTGCTGCGGCGCAGGTCCCGAGAGCGAGCGCGGCACGAACGTCGGCACCCTGAGCTGGCTGGCAAGGCCGGAGCCCCAGTGTGTGTGTGGCTGTGGAAGGGCTGCCAGGGGAAGGCGAGGGCCAGCAACACCTGGGAGGCGTGGCACCTTTGGTGTGGGAGCAGTCGCTGGACGTTTGCAATTTGGAGCTGGGCTGCGGCGCAGGTCCCGAGAGCGAGCGAGGCACTAACGGCACCCTGAGCTGTCTAATAGGGCGAGAGCCCCAGTGTCTGTGGGGCTGTGGAAGGGCTGCCAGGGGAAGGCAAGGGCCAGCAACACCTGGGAGGCGTGGCACAATTGGTGTGGGAGCAGTCGCTGGACGTTTGCAATTTGGAGCTGGGCTGCGGCGCAGGTCCCGAGAGCGAGCGAGGCACGAACGGCACCCTGAACTGTCTGATAGGGCGAGAGCCCCAGTGTGTGTGGGGCTGTGGAAGGGCTGCCAGGGGAAGGTGAGGGCCAGCAACACCTGGGAGACGTGGAACCTTTGGTGTGGGAGCAGTCGCTGGACGTTTGCAATTTGGAGCTGGGCTGCGGTGCAGGTTCCGAGAGCGAGCGAGGCACGAACGTCGGCACCCTGAGCTGGCTGGCAAGGCCGGAGCCCCAGTGTGTGGGGGGCTGTGGAAGGGCTGCCAGAGGAAGGCGAGGGCCAGCAACACCTGGGAGGCGTGGCACCTTTGGTGTGGGAGCAGTCGCTGGACGTTTGCAATTTCGAGCTGGGCTGCGGCGCAGGTCCCCAGAGCGAGCGAGGCACGAAAGGCACCCTCAGCTGTCTGACAGGGCGAGAGCACCTGTGTGTGGGGGGCTGTGGAAGGGCTGCCAGGGGAAGGCGAGGGCCAGCAAAACCTGGGAGGCGTGGCACAATTGGTGTGGGAGCAGTCGCTGGACGTTTGCAATTTGGAGCTGGGCTGCGGCGCTGGTTCCGAGAGCGAGCGAGGCACGAACGTCGGCCCCCTGAGCTGGCTGGCAAGGCCGGAGCCCCAGTGTGTGTGGGGCTGTGGAAGGGCTGCCAGGGGAAGGCGAGGGCCAGCAACACCTGGGAGGCGTGGCACCTTTGGTGTGGGAGCAGTCGCTGGACGTTTGCAATTTGGAGCTGGGCTGCGGCGCAGGTCCCGAGAGCGAGCGAGGCACAAACGTCGGCACCCTGAGCTGGCTGGCAGGGCCAGAGCCCCTGTGTGTGTGGTGCTGTGGAAGGGCTGCCAGGGGAAGGCGAGGGCCAGCAATACCTGGGAGGCGTGGCACCTTTGGTGTGGCAGCAGTCGCTGGACGTTTGCAATTTGGAGCTGGGCTGCGGCGCAGGTCCCGAGAGCGAGCGAGGCACGAACGTCGGCACCCTGAGCTGTCCGACAGGCCCAGAGACCCTGATTGTGTGGGGCTGTGGAAGGGCTGCCAGGGGAAGGCGAGGGCCAGCAACACCTGGGAGGCGTGGCACCTTTGGTGTGGGAGCAGTCGCTGGACGTTTGCAATTTGGAGCTGGGCTGCGGCGCAGGTCCCGAGAGCGAGCGAGGCACGAACGTCGGCACCCTTAGCTGGCTAGCAAGGCCGGAGCCCCTGTGTGTGTGGTGCTGTGGAAGGGCTGCCAGGGGAAGGCGAGGGCCAGCAACACCTGGGAGGCGTGGCACCTTTGGTGTGGGAGCAGTCGCTGGACGTTTGCAATTTGGAGCTGGGCTGCGGCGCAGGTCCCGAGAGCGAGCGAGGCACGAACGTCGGCACCCTGAGCTGGCTGATAGGGCGAGAGCCCCTGTGTGTGTGAGGCTGTGGAAGGGCTGCCAGGGGAAGGCGAGGGCCAGCAATTCCTGGGAGGCGTGGCACCTTTGGTGTGGGAGCAGTCGCTGGACGTTTGCAATTTGGAGCTGGGCTGCGGCGCCGGTCCCGAGAGCGAGCGAGGCACGAACGTCGGCACCCTGAGCTGGCTGGCAGGCCCAGAGACCTTGATTGTGTGGGGCTGTGGAAGGGCTGCCAGGGGAAGGCGAGGGCCAGCAACACCTGGGAGGCGTGGCACCTTTGGTGTGGGAGCAGTCGCTGGACGTTTGCAATTTGGAGCTGGGCTGCGGCGCAGGTCCCGAGAGCGAGCGAGGCACGAACGTCGGCACCCTGAGCTGGCTGGCAAGGCCGGAGCCCCAGTGTGTGTGTGGCTGTGGAAGGGCTGCCAGGGGAAGGCGAGGGCCAGCAACACCTGGGAGGCGTGGCACCTTTGGTGTGGGAGCAGTCGCTGGACGTTTGCAATTTGGAGCTGGGCTGCGGCGCAGGTCCCGAGAGCGAGCGAGGCACTAACGGCACCCTGAGCTGTCTAATAGGGCGAGAGCCCCAGTGTCTGTGGGGCTGTGGAAGGGCTGCCAGGGGAAGGCAAGGGCCAGCAACACCTGGGAGGCGTGGCACAATTGGTGTGGGAGCAGTCGCTGGACGTTTGCAATTTGGAGCTGGGCTGCGGCGCAGGTCCCGAGAGCGAGCGAGGCACGAACGGCACCCTGAGCTGTCTGATAGGGCGAGAGCCCCAGTGTGTGTGGGGCTGTGGAAGGGCTGCCAGGGGAAGGCGAGGGCCAGCAACACCTGGGAGACGTGGAACCTTTGGTGTGGCAGCAGTCGCTGGACGTTTGCAATTTGGAGCTGGGCTGCGGCGCAGGTCCCGAGAGCGAGCGAGGCACGAACGTCGGCACCCTGAGCTGGCTGGCAAGGCCGGAGCCCCAGTGTGTGTGTGGCTGTGGAAGGGCTGCCAGGGGAAGGCGAGGGCCAGCAATACCTGGGAGGTGTGGCACCTTTGGTGTGGGAGCAGTTGCTGGACGTTTGGAATTTGGAGCTGGGCTGCGGCGCAGGTCCCGAGAGCGAGCGAGGCACGAACGTCGGCACCCTGAGCTGGCTGGCAAGGCCGGAGCCCCAGTGTGTGTGGGGCTGTGGAAGGGCTGCCAGGGGAAGGCGAGGGCCAGCAACACCTGGGAGGCGTGGCACCTTTGGTGTGGGAGCAGTCGCTGGACGTTTGGAATTTGGAGCTGGGCTGCGGCGCAGGTTCCGAGAGCGAGCGAGGCACGAACGTCGGCACCCTGAGCTGGCTGGCAAGGCCGGAGCCCCAGTGTGTGTGTGGCTGTGGAAGGGCTGCCAGGGGAAGGCGAGGGCCAGCAACACCTGGGAGGCCTGGCACCTTTGGTGTGGGAGCAGTCGCTGGACGTTTGCAATTTGGAGCTGAGCTGCGGCGCAGGTCCCGAGAGCGAGCGAGGCACTAACGGCACCCTGAGCTGTCTGATAGGGCGAGAGCCCCAGTGTCTGTGGGGCTGTGGAAGGGCTGCCAGGGGAAGGCAAGGGCCAGCAACACCTGGGAGGCGTGGCACAATTGGTGTGGCAGCAGTCGCTGGACGTTTGCAATTTGGAGCTGGGCTGCGGCGCAGGTCCCGAGAGCGAGCGAGGCACTAACGGCACCCTGAACTGTCTGATAGGGCGAGAGCCCCAGTGTGTGTGGGGCTGTGGAAGGGCTGCCAGGGGAAGGCGAGGGCCAGCAACACCTGGGAGGCGTGGCACCTTTGGTGTGGGAGCAGTCGCTGGACGTTTGCAATTTGGAGCTGAGCTGCGGCGCAGGTCCCGAGAGCGAGCGAGGAACTAACGGCACCCTGAGCTGTCTGATAGGGCGAGAGCCCCAGTGTGTGTGGGGCTGTGGAAGGGCTGCCAGGGGAAGGCGAGGGCCAGCAACACCTGGGAGGCGTGGCACAATTGGTGTGGGAGCAGTCGCTGGACGTTTGCAATTTGGAGCTGGGCTGCGGCGCAGGTCCCGAGAGCGATCGAGGCACGAATGTCGGCACCCTGAGCTGGCTGGCAAGGCCGGAGCCCCAGTGTGTGTGGGGCTGTGGAAGGGCTGCCAGGGGAAGGCGAGGGCCAGCAACACCTGGGAGGCGTGGCACCTTTGGTGTGGGAGCAGTTGCTGGACGTTTGGAATTTGGAGCTGGGCTGCGGCGCAGGTCCCGAGAGCGAGCGAGGCACGAACGTCGGCACCCTGAGCTGGCTGGCAAGGCCGGAGCCCCAGTGTGTGTGGGGCTGTGGAAGGGCTGCAAGGGGAAGGCGAGGGCCAGCAACACCTGGGAGGCGTGGCACCTTTGGTGTGGGAGCAGTTGCTGGACGTTTGCAAGTTGGAGCTGGGCTGCGGCGCAGGTCCCGAGAGCGAGCAAGGCACGAACGTCGGCACCCTGAGCTGGCTGGCAGGCCCAGAGACCTTGATTGTGTGGGGCTGTGGAAGGGCTGCCAGGGGAAGGCGAGGGCCAGCAACACCTGGGAGGCGTGGCACCTTTGGTGTGGGAGCAGTCGCTGGACGTTTGGAATTTCGAGCTGGGCTGCGGCGCAGGTTCCGAGAGCGAGCGAGGCACGAACGTCGGCACCCTGAGCTGGCTGGCAAGGCCGGAGCCCCAGTGTGTGTGTGGCTGTGGAAGGGCTGCCAGGGGAAGGCGAGGGCCAGCAACACCTGGGAGGCGTGGCACCTTTGGTGTGGGAGCAGTCGCTGGACGTTTGCAATTTGGAGCTGGGCTGCGGCGCAGGTCCCGAGAGCGAGCGAGGCACGAACGTCGGCACCCTGAGCTGGCTGGCAAGGCCGGAGCCCCAGTGTGTGTGTGGCTGTGGAAGGGCTGCCAGGGGAAGGCGAGGGCCAGCAACACCTGGGAGGCGTGGCACCTTTGGTGTGGGAGCAGTCGCTGGACGTTTGCAATTTGGAGCTGGGCTGCGGCGCAGGTCCCGAGAGCGAGCGAGGCACTAACGGCACCCTGAGCTGTCTAATAGGGCGAGAGCCCCAGTGTCTGTGGGGCTGTGGAAGGGCTGCCAGGGGAAGGCAAGGGCCAGCAACACCTGGGAGGCGTGGCACAATTGGTGTGGGAGCAGTCGCTGGACGTTTGCAATTTGGAGCTGGGCTGCGGCGCAGGTCCCGAGAGCGAGCGAGGCACGAACGGCACCCTGAGCTGTCTGATAGGGCGAGAGCCCCAGTGTGTGTGGGGCTGTGGAAGGGCTGCCAGGGGAAGGCGAGGGCCAGCAACACCTGGGAGACGTGGAACCTTTGGTGTGGCAGCAGTCGCTGGACGTTTGCAATTTGGAGCTGGGCTGCGGCGCAGGTCCCGAGAGCGAGCGAGGCACGAACGTCGGCACCCTGAGCTGGCTGGCAAGGCCGGAGCCCCAGTGTGTGTGTGGCTGTGGAAGGGCTGCCAGGGGAAGGCGAGGGCCAGCAATACCTGGGAGGTGTGGCACCTTTGGTGTGGGAGCAGTTGCTGGACGTTTGGAATTTGGAGCTGGGCTGCGGCGCAGGTCCCGAGAGCGAGCGAGGCACGAACGTCGGCACCCTGAGCTGGCTGGCAAGGCCGGAGCCCCAGTGTGTGTGGGGCTGTGGAAGGGCTGCCAGGGGAAGGCGAGGGCCAGCAACACCTGGGAGGCGTGGCACCTTTGGTGTGGGAGCAGTCGCTGGACGTTTGGAATTTGGAGCTGGGCTGCGGCGCAGGTTCCGAGAGCGAGCGAGGCACGAACGTCGGCACCCTGAGCTGGCTGGCAAGGCCGGAGCCCCAGTGTGTGTGTGGCTGTGGAAGGGCTGCCAGGGGAAGGCGAGGGCCAGCAACACCTGGGAGGCCTGGCACCTTTGGTGTGGGAGCAGTCGCTGGACGTTTGCAATTTGGAGCTGAGCTGCGGCGCAGGTCCCGAGAGCGAGCGAGGCACTAACGGCACCCTGAGCTGTCTGATAGGGCGAGAGCCCCAGTGTCTGTGGGGCTGTGGAAGGGCTGCCAGGGGAAGGCAAGGGCCAGCAACACCTGGGAGGCGTGGCACAATTGGTGTGGCAGCAGTCGCTGGACGTTTGCAATTTGGAGCTGGGCTGCGGCGCAGGTCCCGAGAGCGAGCGAGGCACTAACGGCACCCTGAACTGTCTGATAGGGCGAGAGCCCCAGTGTGTGTGGGGCTGTGGAAGGGCTGCCAGGGGAAGGCGAGGGCCAGCAACACCTGGGAGGCGTGGCACCTTTGGTGTGGGAGCAGTCGCTGGACGTTTGCAATTTGGAGCTGAGCTGCGGCGCAGGTCCCGAGAGCGAGCGAGGAACTAACGGCACCCTGAGCTGTCTGATAGGGCGAGAGCCCCAGTGTGTGTGGGGCTGTGGAAGGGCTGCCAGGGGAAGGCGAGGGCCAGCAACACCTGGGAGGCGTGGCACAATTGGTGTGGGAGCAGTCGCTGGACGTTTGCAATTTGGAGCTGGGCTGCGGCGCAGGTCCCGAGAGCGATCGAGGCACGAATGTCGGCACCCTGAGCTGGCTGGCAAGGCCGGAGCCCCAGTGTGTGTGGGGCTGTGGAAGGGCTGCCAGGGGAAGGCGAGGGCCAGCAACACCTGGGAGGCGTGGCACCTTTGGTGTGGGAGCAGTTGCTGGACGTTTGGAATTTGGAGCTGGGCTGCGGCGCAGGTCCCGAGAGCGAGCGAGGCACGAACGTCGGCACCCTGAGCTGGCTGGCAAGGCCGGAGCCCCAGTGTGTGTGGGGCTGTGGAAGGGCTGCAAGGGGAAGGCGAGGGCCAGCAACACCTGGGAGGCGTGGCACCTTTGGTGTGGGAGCAGTTGCTGGACGTTTGCAAGTTGGAGCTGGGCTGCGGCGCAGGTCCCGAGAGCGAGCAAGGCACGAACGTCGGCACCCTGAGCTGGCTGGCAGGCCCAGAGACCTTGATTGTGTGGGGCTGTGGAAGGGCTGCCAGGGGAAGGCGAGGGCCAGCAACACCTGGGAGGCGTGGCACCTTTGGTGTGGGAGCAGTCGCTGGACGTTTGGAATTTCGAGCTGGGCTGCGGCGCAGGTTCCGAGAGCGAGCGAGGCACGAACGTCGGCACCCTGAGCTGGCTGGCAAGGCCGGAGCCCCAGTGTGTGTGTGGCTGTGGAAGGGCTGCCAGGGGAAGGCGAGGGCCAGCAACACCTGGGAGGCGTGGCACCTTTGGTGTGGGAGCAGTCGCTGGACGATTGCAATTTGGAGCTGAGCTGCGGCACAGGTCCCGAGAGCGAGCGATGCACTAACAGCAGCCTGAGCTGTCTGATATGGCGAGAGCCCCAGTGCCTGTGGGGCTGTGGAAGGGCTGCCAGGGGAAGGCGAGGGCCAGCAACACCTGGGAGGCGTGGCACCTTTGGTGTGGGAGCAGTCGCTGGACGTTTGCAATTTGGAGCTGGGCTGCGGCGCAGGTCCCGAGAGCGAGTGAGGCACGAACGTCGGCACCCTGAGCTGGCTGGCAGGGCCAGAGCCCCTGTGTGTGTGGTGCTGTGGAAGGGCTGCCAGGGGAAGGCGAGGGCCAGCAATACCTGGGAGGCGTGGCACCTTTGGTGTGGGAGCAGTCGCTGGACGTTTGCAATTTGGAGCTGGGCTGCGGCGCAGGTCCCGAGAGCGAGCGAGGCACGAACGTCGGCACCCTGAGCTGGCCGGCAAGGCCGGAGCCCCAGTGTGTGTGGGGCTGTGGAAGGGCTGCAAGGGGAAGGCGAGGGCCAGCAACACCTGGGAGGCCTGGCACCTTTGGTGTGGGAGCAGTCGCTGGACGTTTGCAATTTGGAGCTGAGCTGCGGCGCAGGTCCCGAGAGCGAGCGAGGCACTAACGGCACCATGAGCTGTCTGATAGGGCGAGAGCCCCAGTGTGTGTGGGGCTGTGGAAGGGCTGCCAGGGGAAGGCGAGGGCCAGCAACACCTGGGAGGTGTGGCACCTTTGGTGTGGGAGCAGTTGCTGGACGTTTGCAATTTGGAGCTGGGCTGCGGCGCAGGTCCCGAGAGCAAGCGAGGCACGAACGTCGGCACCCTGAGCTGGCTGGCAAGGCCGGAGCCCCAGTGTGTGTGGGGCTGTGGAAGGGCTGCAAGGGGAAGGCGAGGGCCAGCAATACCTGGGAGGCGTGGCACCTTTGGTGTGGGAGCAGTTGCTGGACGTTTGCAAGTTGGAGCTGGGCTGCGGCGCAGGTCCCGAGAGCGAGCAAGGCACGAACGTCGGCACCCTGAGCTGGCTGGCAGGCCCAGAGACCTTGATTGTGTGGGGCTGTGGAAGGGCTGCCAGGGGAAGGCGAGGGCCAGCAACACCTGGGAGGCGTGGCACCTTTGGTGTGGGAGCAGTCGCTGGACGTTTGGAATTTCGAGCTGGGCTGCGGCGCAGGTTCCGAGAGCGAGCGAGGCACGAACGTCGGCACCCTGAGCTGGCTGGCAATGCCGGAGCCCCAGTGTGTGTGGGGCTGTGGAAGGGCTGCCAGGGGAAGGCGAGGGCCAGCAACACCTGGGAGGCGTGGCACCTTTGGTGTGGGAGCAGTCGCTGGACGTTTGGAATTTCGAGCTGGGCTGCGGCGCAGGTTCCGAGAGCGAGCGAGGCACGAACGTCGGCACCCTGAGCTGGCTGGCAAGGCCGGAGCCCCAGTGTGTGTGTGGCTGTGGAAGGGCTGCCAGGGGAAGGCGAGGGCCAGCAACACCTGGGAGGCGTGGCACCTTTGGTGTGGGAGCAGTCGCTGGACGATTGCAATTTGGAGCTGAGCTGCGTCACAGGTCCCGAGAGCGAGCGATGCACTAACAGCACCCTGAGCTGTCTGATATGGCGAGAGCCCCAGTGCCTGTGGGGCTGTGGAAGGGCTGCCAGGGGAAGGCGAGGGCCAGCAACACCTGGGAGGCGTGGCACCTTTGGTGTGGGAGCAGTCGCTGGACGTTTGCAATTTGGAGCTGGGCTGCGGCGCAGGTCCCAAGAGCGAGTGAGGCACGAACGTCGGCACCCTGAGCTGGCTGGCAGGGCCAGAGCCCCTGTGTGTGTGGTGCTGTGGAAGGGCTGCCAGGGGAAGGCGAGGGCCAGCAATACCTGGGAGGCGTGGCACCTTTGGTGTGGGAGCAGTCGCTGGACGTTTGCAATTTGGAGCTGGGCTGCGGCGCAGGTCCCGAGAGCGAGCGAGGCACGAACGTCGGCACCCTGAGCTGGCCGGCAAGGCCGGAGCCCCAGTGTGTGTGGGGCTGTGGAAGGGCTGCAAGGGGAAGGCGAGGGCCAGCAACACCTGGGAGGCCTGGCACCTTTGGTGTGGGAGCAGTCGCTGGACGTTTGCAATTTGGAGCTGAGCTGCGGCGCAGGTCCCGAGAGCGAGCGAGGCACTAACGGCACCATGAGCTGTCTGATAGGGCGAGAGCCCCAGTGTGTGTGGGGCTGTGGAAGGGCTGCCAGGGGAAGGCGAGGGCCAGCAACACCTGGGAGGTGTGGCACCTTTGGTGTGGGAGCAGTTGCTGGACGTTTGCAATTTGGAGCTGGGCTGCGGCGCAGGTCCCGTGAGCGAGCGAGGCACGAACGTCGGCACCCTGAGCTGGCTGGCAAGGCCGGAGCCCCAGTGTGTGTGGGGCTGTGGAAGGGCTGCCAGGGGAAGCCGAGGGCCAGCAACACCTGGGAGGCGTGGCACCTTTGGTGTGGGAGCAGTTGCTGGACATTTGGAATTTGGAGCTGGGCTGCGGCGCAGGTCCCGAGAGCGAGCGAGGCACGAACGTCGGCACCCTGAGCTGGCTGGCAGGGCCAGAGCCCCTGTGTGTGTGGGGCTGTGGAAGGGCTGCCAGGGGAAGGCGAGGGCCAGCAATACCTGGGAGGCGTGGCACCTTTGGTGTGGGAGCAGTCGCTGGACGTTTGCAATTTGGAGCTGGGCTGCGGCGCAGGTCCCGAGAGCAAGCGAGGCACGAACGTCGGCACCCTGAGCTGGCTGGCAAGGCCGGAGCCCGAGTGTGTGTGGGGCTGTGGAAGGGCTGCCAGGGGAATGCGAGGGCCAGCAACACCTGGGAGGCGTGGCACCTTTGGTGTGGGAGCAGTTGCTGGACATTTGGAATTTGGAGCTGGGCTGCGGCGCAGGTCCCGAGAGCGAGCGAGGCACGAACGTCGGCACCCTGAGCTGGCTGGCAGGGCCAGAGCCCCTGTGTGTGTGGGGCTGTGGAAGGGCTGCCAGGGGAAGGCGAGGGCCAGCAATACCTGGGAGGCGTGGCACCTTTGGTGTGGGAGCAGTCGCTGGACGTTTGCAATTTGGAGCTGGGCTGCGGCGCAGGTCCCGAGAGCGAGCGAGGCACGAACGTCGGCACCCTGAGCTGGCCGGCAAGGCCGGAGCCCCAGTGTGTGTGGGGCTGTGGAAGGGCTGCAAGGGGAAGGCGAGGGCCAGCAACACCTGGGAGGCCTGGCACCTTTGGTGTGGGAGCAGTCGCTGGATGTTTGCAATTTGGAGCTGAGCTGCGGCGCAGGTCCCGAGAGCGAGCGAGGCACTAACGGCACCCTGAGCTGTCTGATAGGGCGAGAGCCCCAGTGTGTGTGGGGCTGTGGAAGGGCTGCCAGGGGAAGGCGAGGGCCAGCAACACCTGGGAGGCGTGGCACCTTTGGTGTGGGAGCAGTTGCTGGACGTTTGGAATTTGGAGCTGGGCTGCGGCGCAGGTCCCGAGAGCGAGCGAGGCACGAACGTCGGCACCCTGAGCTGGCTGGCAAGGCCGGAGCCCGAGTGTGTGTGGGGCTGTGGAAGGGCTGCCAGGGGAATGCGAGGGCCAGCAACACCTGGGAGGCGTGGCACCTTTGGTGTGGGAGCAGTTGCTGGACGTTTTCAAGTTGGAGCTGGGCTGCGGCGCAGGTCCCGAGAGCGAGCGAGGCACGAACATCGGCACCCTGAGCTGGCTGGCAGGCCCAGAGACCTTGATTGTGTGGGGCTGTGGAAGGGCTGCCAGGGGAAGGCGAGGGCCAGCAACACCTGGGAGGCGTGGCACCTTTGGTGTGGGAGCAGTCGCTGGACGTTTGCAATTTGGAGCTGGGCTGCGGCGCAGGTCCCGAGAGCGAGCGAGGCACGAACGTCGGCACCCTGAGCTGGCTGGCAAGGCCGGAGCCCCAGTGTGTGTGTGGCTGTGGAAGGGCTGCCAGGGGGAGGCGAGGGCCAGCAACACCTGGGAGGCGTGGCACCTTTGGTGTGGGAGCAGTCGCTGGACGTTTGCAATTTGGAGCTGGGCTGCGGCGCAGGTCCCGAGAGCGAGCGAGGCACTAAGGGCACCCTGAACTGTCTGATAGGGCGAGAGCCCCTGTGTGTGTGGGGCTGTGGAAGGGCTGCCAGGGGAAGGCGAGGGCCAGCAATACCTGGGAGGCGTGGCACCTTTGGTGTGGCAGCAGTCGCTGGACGTTTGCAATTTGGAGCTGGGCTGCGGCGCAGGTCCCGAGAGCGAGCGAGGCACGAACGTCGGCACCCTGAGCTGGCTGGCAGGCCCAGAGACCCTGATTGTGTGGGGCTGTGGAAGGGCTGCCAGGGGAAGGCGAGGGCCAGCAACACCTGGGAGGCCTGGCACCTTTGGTGTGGGAGCAGTCGCTGGACGTTTGCAATTTGGAGCTGAGCTGCGGCGCAGGTCCCGAGAGCGAGCGAGGCACTAACGGCACCATGAGCTGTCTGATAGGGCGAGAGCCCCAGTGTGTGTGGGGCTGTGGAAGGGCTGCCAGGGGAAGGCGAGGGCCAGCAACACCTGGGAGGTGTGGCACCTTTGGTGTGGGAGCAGTTGCTGGACGTTTGCAATTTGGAGCTGGGCTACAGCGCAGGTTCCGAGAGCGAGCGAGGCACGAACGTCGGCACCCTGAGCTGGCTGGCAAGGCCGGAGCCCCAGTGTGTGTGGGGCTGTGGAAGGGCTGCCAGGGGAAGCCGAGGGCCAGCAACACCTGGGAGGCGTGGCACCTTTGGTGTGGGAGCAGTTGCTGGACATTTGGAATTTGGAGCTGGGCTGCGGCGCAGGTCCCGAGAGCGAGCGAGGCACGAACGTCGGCACCCTGAGCTGGCTGGCAGGGCCAGAGCCCCTGTGTGTGTGGGGCTGTGGAAGGGCTGCCAGGGGAAGGCGAGGGCCAGCAATACCTGGGAGGCGTGGCACCTTTGGTGTGGGAGCAGTCGCTGGACGTTTGCAATTTGGAGCTGGGCTGCGGCGCAGGTCCCGAGAGCGAGCGAGGCACGAACGTCGGCACCCTGAGCTGGCCGGCAAGGCCGGAGCCCCAGTGTGTGTGGGGCTGTGGAAGGGCTGCAAGGGGAAGGCGAGGGCCAGCAACACCTGGGAGGCCTGGCACCTTTGGTGTGGGAGCAGTCGCTGGATGTTTGCAATTTGGAGCTGAGCTGCGGCGCAGGTCCCGAGAGCGAGCGAGGCACGAACGTCGGCACCCTGAGCTGGCTGGCAGGGCCAGAGCCCCTGTGTGTGTGGGGCTGTGGAAGGGCTGCCAGGGGAAGGCGAGGGCCAGCAATACCTGGGAGGCGTGGCACCTTTGGTGTGGGAGCAGTCGCTGGACGTTTGCAATTTGGAGCTGGGCTGCGGCGCAGGTCCCGAGAGCGAGCGAGGCACGAACGTCGGCACCCTGAGCTGGCCGGCAAGGCCGGAGCCCCAGTGTGTGTGGGGCTGTGGAAGGGCTGCAAGGGGAAGGCGAGGGCCAGCAACACCTGGGAGGCCTGGCACCTTTGGTGTGGGAGCAGTCGCTGGATGTTTGCAATTTGGAGCTGAGCTGCGGCGCAGGTCCCGAGAGCGAGCGAGGCACTAACGGCACCCTGAGCTGTCTGATAGGGCGAGAGCCCCAGTGTGTGTGGGGCTGTGGAAGGGCTGCCAGGGGAAGGCGAGGGCCAGCAACACCTGGGAGGCGTGGCACCTTTGGTGTGGGAGCAGTTGCTGGACGTTTGGAATTTGGAGCTGGGCTGCGGCGCAGGTCCCGAGAGCGAGCGAGGCACGAACATCGGCACCCTGAGCTGGCTGGCAAGGCCGGAGCCCGAGTGTGTGTGGGGCTGTGGAAGGGCTGCCAGGGGAATGCGAGGGCCAGCAACACCTGGGAGGCGTGGCACCTTTGGTGTGGGAGCAGTTGCTGGACATTTGGAATTTGGAGCTGGGCTGCGGCGCAGGTCCCGAGAGCGAGCGAGGCACGAACGTCGGCACCCTGAGCTGGCTGGCAGGGCCAGAGCCCCTGTGTGTGTGGGGCTGTGGAAGGGCTGCCAGGGGAAGGCGAGGGCCAGCAACACCTGGGAGGCGTGGCACCTTTGGTGTGGGAGCAGTCGCTGGACGTTTGCAATTTGGAGCTGGGCTGCGGCGCAGGTCCCGAGAGCGAGCGAGGCACGAACGTCGGCACCCTGAGCTGGCCGGCAAGGCCGGAGCCCCAGTGTGTGTGGGGCTGTGGAAGGGCTGCAAGGGGAAGGCGAGGGCCAGCAACACCTGGGAGGCCTGGCACCTTTGGTGTGGGAGCAGTCGCTGGACGATTGCAATTTGGAGCTGGGCTGCGGCGCAGGTCCCGAGAGCGAGCGAGGCACTAACGGCACCCTGAACTGTCTGATAGGGCGAGAGCCCCTGTGTGTGTGGGGCTGTGGAAGGGCTGCCAGGGGAAGGCGAGGGCCAGCAATACCTGGGAGGCGTGGCACCTTTGGTGTGGCAGCAGTCGCTGGACGTTTGCAATTTGGAGCTGGGCTGCGGCGCAGGTCCCGAGAGCGAGCGAGGCACGAACGTCGGCACCCTGAGCTGGCTGGCAGGCCCAGAGACCCTGATTGTGTGGGGCTGTGGAAGGGCTGCCAGGGGAAGGCGAGGGCCAGCAACACCTGGGAGGCCTGGCACCTTTGGTGTGGGAGCAGTCGCTGGACGTTTGCAATTTGGAGCTGAGCTGCGGCGCAGGTCCCGAGAGCGAGCGAGGCACTAACGGCACCATGAGCTGTCTGATAGGGCGAGAGCCCCAGTGTGTGTGGGGCTGTGGAAGGGCTGCCAGGGGAAGGCGAGGGCCAGCAACACCTGGGAGGTGTGGCACCTTTGGTGTGGGAGCAGTTGCTGGACGTTTGGAATTTGGAGCTGGGCTGCGGCGCAGGTCCCGAGAGCGAGCGAGGCACGAACGTCGGCACCCTGAGCTGGCTGGCAAGGCCGGAGCCCGAGTGTGTGTGGGGCTGTGGAAGGGCTGCCAGGGGAATGCGAGGGCCAGCAACACCTGGGAGGCGTGGCACCTTTGGTGTGGGAGCAGTTGCTGGACGTTTTCAAGTTGGAGCTGGGCTGCGGCGCAGGTCCCGAGAGCGAGCGAGGCACGAACATCGGCACCCTGAGCTGGCTGGCAGGCCCAGAGACCTTGATTGTGTGGGGCTGTGGAAGGGCTGCCAGGGGAAGGCGAGGGCCAGCAACACCTGGGAGGCGTGGCACCTTTGGTGTGGGAGCAGTCGCTGGACGTTTGCAATTTGGAGCTGGGCTGCGGCGCAGGTCCCGAGAGCGAGCGAGGCACGAACGTCGGCACCCTGAGCTGGCTGGCAAGGCCGGAGCCCCAGTGTGTGTGTGGCTGTGGAAGGGCTGCCAGGGGGAGGCGAGGGCCAGCAACACCTGGGAGGCGTGGCACCTTTGGTGTGGGAGCAGTCGCTGGACGTTTGCAATTTGGAGCTGGGCTGCGGCGCAGGTCCCGAGAGCGAGCGAGGCACTAACGGCACCCTGAACTGTCTGATAGGGCGAGAGCCCCTGTGTGTGTGGGGCTGTGGAAGGGCTGCCAGGGGAAGGCGAGGGCCAGCAATACCTGGGAGGCGTGGCACCTTTGGTGTGGCAGCAGTCGCTGGACGTTTGCAATTTGGAGCTGGGCTGCGGCGCAGGTCCCGAGAGCGAGCGAGGCACGAACGTCGGCACCCTGAGCTGGCTGGCAGGCCCAGAGACCCTGATTGTGTGGGGCTGTGGAAGGGCTGCCAGGGGAAGGCGAGGGCCAGCAACACCTGGGAGGCCTGGCACCTTTGGTGTGGGAGCAGTCGCTGGACGTTTGCAATTTGGAGCTGAGCTGCGGCGCAGGTCCCGAGAGCGAGCGAGGCACTAACGGCACCATGAGCTGTCTGATAGGGCGAGAGCCCCAGTGTGTGTGGGGCTGTGGAAGGGCTGCCAGGGGAAGGCGAGGGCCAGCAACACCTGGGAGGTGTGGCACCTTTGGTGTGGGAGCAGTTGCTGGACGTTTGCAATTTGGAGCTGGGCTGCGGCGCAGGTCCCGTGAGCGAGCGAGGCACGAACGTCGGCACCCTGAGCTGGCTGGCAAGGCCGGAGCCCCAGTGTGTGTGGGGCTGTGGAAGGGCTGCCAGGGGAAGCCGAGGGCCAGCAACACCTGGGAGGCGTGGCACCTTTTGTGTGGGAGCAGTTGCTGGACATTTGGAATTTGGAGCTGGGCTGCGGCGCAGGTCCCGAGAGCGAGCGAGGCACGAACGTCGGCACCCTGAGCTGGCTGGCAGGGCCAGAGCCCCTGTGTGTGTGGGGCTGTGGAAGGGCTGCCAGGAGAAGGCGAGGGCCAGCAATACCTGGGAGGCGTGGCACCTTTGGTGTGGGAGCAGTCGCTGGACGTTTGCAATTTGGAGCTGGGCTGCGGCGCAGGTCCCGAGAGCGAGCGAGGCACGAACGTCGGCACCCTGAGCTGGCCGGCAAGGCTGGAGCCCCAGTGTGTGTGGGGCTGTGGAAGGGCTGCAAGGGGAAGGCGAGGGCCAGCAACACCTGGGAGGCCTGGCACCTTTGGTGTGGGAGCAGTCGCTGGATGTTTGCAATTTGGAGCTGAGCTGCGGCGCAGGTCCCGAGAGCGAGCGAGGCACTAACGGCACCCTGAGCTGTCTGATAGGGCGAGAGCCCCAGTGTGTGTGGGGCTGTGGAAGGGCTGCCAGGGGAAGGCGAGGGCCAGCAACACCTGGGAGGCGTGGCACCTTTGGTGTGGGAGCAGTTGCTGGACGTTTGGAATTTGGAGCTGGGCTGCGGCGCAGGTCCCGAGAGCGAGCGAGGCACGAACGTCGGCACCCTGAGCTGGCTGGCAAGGCCGGAGCCCCAGTGTGTGTGGGGCTGTGGAAGGGCTGCCAGGGGAATGCGAGGGCCAGCAACACCTGGGAGGCGTGGCACCTTTGGTGTGGGAGCAGTTGCTGGACATTTGGAATTTGGAGCTGGGCTGCGGCGCAGGTCCCGAGAGCGAGCGAGGCACGAACGTCGGCAACCTGAGCTGGCTGGCAGGGCCAGAGCCCCTGTGTGTGTGGGGCTGTGGAAGGGCTGCCAGGGGAAGGCGAGGGCCAGCAATACCTGGGAGGCGTGGCACCTTTGGTGTGGGAGCAGTCGCTGGACGTTTGCAATTTGGAGCTGGGCTGCGGCGCAGGTCCCGAGAGCGAGCGAGGCACGAACGTCGGCACCCTGAGCTGGCCGGCAAGGCCGGAGCCCCAGTGTGTGTGTGGCTGTGTAAGGGCTGCAAGGGGAAGGCGAGGGCCAGCAACACCTGGGAGGCCTGGCACCTTTGGTGTGGGAGCAGTCGCTGGATGTTTGCAATTTGGAGCTGAGCTGCGGCGCAGGTCCCGAGAGCGAGCGAGGCACTAACGGCACACTGAGCTGTCTGATAGGGCGAGAGCCCCTGTGTGTGTGGGGCTGTGGAAGGGCTGCCAGGGGAAGGCGAGGGCCAGCAACACCTGGGAGGCGTGGCACCTTTGGTGTGGGAGCAGTTGCTGGACGTTTGGAATTTGGAGCTGGGCTGCGGCGCAGGTCCCGAGAGCGAGCGAGGCACGAACGTCGGCACCCTGAGCTGGCTGGCAAGGCCGGAGCCCGAGTGTGTGTGGGGCTGTGGAAGGGCTGCCAGGGGAATGCGAGGGCCAGCAACACCTGGGAGGCGTGTCACCTTTGGTGTGGGAGCAGTTGCTGGACGTTTTCAAGTTGGAGCTGGGCTGCGGCGCAGGTCCCGAGAGCGAGCGAGGCACGAACATCGGCACCCTGAGCTGGCTGGCAGGCCCAGAGACCTTGATTGTGTGGGGCTGTGGAAGGGCTGCCAGGGGAAGGCGAGGGCCAGCAACACCTGGGAGGCGTGGCACCTTTGGTGTGGGAGCAGTCGCTGGACGTTTGCAATTTGGAGCTGGGCTGCGGCGCAGGTCCCGAGAGCGAGCGAGGCACGAACGTCGGCACCCTGAGCTGGCTGGCAAGGCCGGAGCCCCAGTGTGTGTGTGGCTGTGGAAGGGCTGCCAGGGGGAGGCGAGGGCCAGCAACACCTGGGAGGCGTGGCACCTTTGGTGTGGGAGCAGTCGCTGGACGTTTGCAATTTGGAGCTGAGCTGCGGCGCAGGTCCCGAGAGCGAGCGAGGCACTAACGGCACCCTGAACTGTCTGATAGGGCGAGAGCCCCTGTGTGTGTGGGGCTGTGGAAGGGCTGCCAGGGGAAGGCGAGGGCCAGCAATACCTGGGAGGCGTGGCACCTTTGGTGTGGCAGCAGTCGCTGGACGTTTGCAATTTGGAGCTGGGCTGCGGCGCAGGTCCCGAGAGCGAGCGAGGCACGAACGTCGGCACCCTGAGCTGGCTGGCAGGCCCAGAGACCCTGATTGTGTGGGGCTGTGGAAGGGCTGCCAGGGGAAGGCGAGGGCCAGCAACACCTGGGAGGCCTGGCACCTTTGGTGTGGGAGCAGTTGCTGGACGTTTGCAAGTTGGAGCTGGGCTGCGGCGCAGGTCCCGAGAGCAAGCGAGGCACGAACGTCGGCACCCTGAGCTGGCTGGCAAGGCCGGAGCCCCAGTGTGTGTGTGGCTGTGGAAGGGCTGCCAGGGGAAGGCGAGGGCCAGCAACACCTGAGAGGCGTGGCACCTTTGGTGTGGGAGCAGTCGCTGGACGTTTGCAATTTGGAGCTGGGCTGCGGCGCAGGTTCCGAGAGCGAGCGAGGCACGAACGTCGGCACCCTGAGCTGGCTGGCAAGGCCGGAGCCCCAGTGTGTGTGGGGCTGTGGAAGGGCTGCAAGGGGAAGGCGAGGGCCAGCAACACCTGGGAGGCGTGGCACCTTTGGTGTGGGAGCAGTCGCTGGACGTTTGCAATTTGGAGCTGGGCTGCGGCGCAGGTCCCGAGAGGGAGCGAGGCACGAACGTCGGCACCCTTAGCTGGCTGGCAAGGCCGGAGCCCCAGTGTGTGTGTGGCTGTGGAAGGGCTGCCAGGGGGAGGCGAGGGCCAGCAACACCTGGGAGGCATGGTACCTTTGGTGTGGGAGCAGTCGCTGGACGTTTGCAATTTGGAGCTGGGCTGCGGCGCAGGTCCCGAGAGCGAGCGAGGCACTAACGGCACCCTGAACTGTCTGATAGGGCGAGAGCCCCTGTGTGTGTGGGGCTGTGGAAGGGCTGCCAGGGGAAGGCGAGGGCCAGCAATACCTGGGAGGCGTGGCACCTTTGGTGTCGCAGCAGTCGCTGGACGTTTGCAATTTGGAGCTGGGCTGCGGCGCAGGTCCCGAGAGCGAGCGAGGCACGAACGTCGGCACCCTGAGCTGGCTGGCAGGCCCAGAGACCCTGATTGTGTGGGGCTGTGGAAGGGCTGCCAGGGGAAGGCGAGG
Source organism: Spheniscus humboldti (assembly GCA_027474245.1). Classification (NCBI taxonomy): domain Eukaryota; kingdom Metazoa; phylum Chordata; class Aves; order Sphenisciformes; family Spheniscidae; genus Spheniscus; species Spheniscus humboldti. The sequence continues at coordinate 67,871,158 of CM049890.1, read as the reverse complement.
GCCAGCAACACCTGGGAGGCCTGGCACCTTTGGTGTGGGAGCAGTTGCTGGATGTTTGCAAGTTGGAGCTGGGCTGCGGCGCAGGTCCCGAGAGCGAGCGAGGCACGAACGTCGGCACCCTGAGCTGGCTGGCAAGGCCGGAGCCCCAGTGTGTGTGTGGCTGTGGAAGGGCTGCCAGGGGAAGGCGAGGGCCAGGAACACCTGAGAGGCGTGGCACCTTTGGTGTGGGAGCAGTCGCTGGACGTTTGCAATTTGGAGCTGGGCTGCGGCGCAGGTCCCGAGAGCGAGCGAGGCACGAACGTCGGCACCCTGAGCTGGCTGGCAAGGCCGGAGCCCCAGTGTGTGTGGGGCTGTGGAAGGGCTGCCAGGGGGAGGCGAGGGCCAGCAACACCTGGGAGGCGTGGCACAATTGGTGTGGGAGCAGTCGCTGGACGTTTGCAATTTGGAGCTGGGCTGCGGCGCAGGTCCCGAGAGCGAGCGAGGCACGAACGTCGGCACCCTGAGCTGGCTGGCAGGGCCAGAGCCCCTGTGTGTGTGGTGCTGTGGAAGGGCTGCCAGGGGAAGGCGAGGGCCAGCAATACCTGGGAGGAGTGGCACCTTTGGTGTGGGAGCAGTCGCTGGACGTTTGCAATTTGGAGCTGAGCTGCGGCGCAGGTCCCGAGAGCGAGCGAGGCACGAACGTCGGCACCCTGAGCTGTCTGATAGGGCGAGAGCCCCAGTGTCTGTGGGGCTGTGGAAGGGCTGCCAGGGGAAGGCAAGGGCCAGCAACACCTGGGAGGCGTGGCACAATTGGTGTGGGAGCAGTCGCTGGACGTTTGCAATTTGGAGCTGGTCTGCGGCGCAGGTCCCGAGAGCGAGTGAGGCACGAACGGCACCCTGAACTGTCTGATAGGGCGAGAGCCCCTGTGTGTGTGGGGCTGTGGAAGGGCTGCCAGGGCAAGGCGAGGGCCAGCAACACCTGGGAGGCGTGGCACCTTTGGTGTGGGAGCAGTCGCTGGACGTTTGCAATTTGGAGCTGAGCTGCGGCGCAGGTCCCGAGAGCGAGCGAGGCACTAACGGCACCCTGAGCTGTCTGATAGGGCGAGAGCCCCAGTGTGTGTGTGGCTGTGGAAGGGCTGCCAGGGGAAGGCGAGGGCCAGCAACACCTGGGAGGCGTGGCACAATTGGTGTGGGAGCAGTCGCTGGACGTTTGCAATTTGGAGCTGGGCTGCGGCGCAGGTCCCGAGAGCGAGCGAGGCACGAATGTCGGCACCCTGAGCTGGCTGGCAAGGCCGGAGCCCCAGTGTGTGTGTGGCTGTGGAAGGGCTGCCAGGGGAAGCCGAGGGCCAGCAACACCTGGGAGGCGTGGCACAATTGGTGTGGGAGCAGTCGCTGGACGTTTGCAATTTGGAGCTGAGCTGCGGCGCAGGTCCCGTGAGCGAGCGAGGCACGAACGTCAGCACCCTGAGCTGGCTGGCAAGGCCGGAGCCCCAGTGTGTGTGGGGCTGTGGAAGGGCTGCCAGGGGAAGGCGAGGGCCAGCAACACCTGGGAGGCGTGGCACCTTTGGTGTGGGAGCAGTCGCTGGACGTTTGGAATTTGGAGCTGGGCTGCGGCGCAGGTCCCGAGAGCAAGCGAGGCACGAACGTCGGCACCCTGAGCTGGCTGGCAAGGCCGGAGCCCCAGTGTGTGTGGGGCTGTGGAAGGGCTGCCAGGGGAAGGCGAGGGCCAGCAACAGCTGGGAGGCCTGGCACCTTTGGTGTGGGAGCAGTCGCTGGACGTTTGCAATTTGGAGCTGGGCTGCGGCGCAGGTCCCGAGAGCGAGCGAGGCACGAACGTCGGCACCCTTAGCTGGCTGGCAGGGCCAGAGCCCCTGTGTGTGTGGTGCTGTGGAAGGGCTGCCAGGGGAAGGCGAGGGCCAGCAATACCTGGGAGGCGTGGCACCTTTGGTGTGGCAGCAGTCGCTGGACGTTTGCAATTTGGAGCTGGGCTGCGGCGCAGGTCCCGAGAGCGAGCGAGGCACGAACGTCGGCACCCTGAGCTGGCCGGCAAGGCCGGAGCCCCAGTGTGTGTGGGGCTGTGGAAGGGCTGCCAGGGGAAGGCGAGGGCCAGCAACACCTGGGAGGCCTGGCACCTTTGGTGTGGGAGCAGTCGCTGGACGTTTGCAATTTGGAGCTGGGCTGCGGCGCAGGTCCCGAGAGCGAGCGAGGCACGAACGTCGGCACCCTGAGCTGGCTGGCAAGGCCGGAGCCCCAGTGTGTGTGTGGCTGTGGAAGGGCTGCCAGGGGGAGGCGAGGGCCAGCAACACCTGGGAGGCGTGGCACCTTTGGTGTGGGAGCAGTCGCTGGACGTTTGCAATTTGGAGCTGGGCTGCGGCGCAGGTCCCGAGAGCGAGCGAGGCACTAACGGCACCCTGAACTGTCTGATAGGGCGAGAGCCCCTGTGTGTGTGGGGCTGTGGAAGGGCTGCCAGGGGAAGGCGAGGGCCAGCAATACCTGGGAGGCGTGGCACCTTTGGTGTGGCAGCAGTCGCTGGACGTTTGCAATTTGGAGCTGGGCTGCGGCGCAGGTCCCGAGAGCGAGCGAGGCACGAACGTCGGCACCCTGAGCTGGCTGGCAGGCCCAGAGACCCTGATTGTGTGGGGCTGTGGAAGGGCTGCCAGGGGAAGGCGAGGGCCAGCAACACCTGGGAGGCCTGGCACCTTTGGTGTGGGAGCAGTTGCTGGACGTTTGCAAGTTGGAGCTGGGCTGCGGCGCAGGTCCCGAGAGCAAGCGAGGCACGAACGTCGGCACCCTGAGCTGGCTGGCAAGGCCGGAGCCCCAGTGTGTGTGTGGCTGTGGAAGGGCTGCCAGGGGAAGGCGAGGGCCAGCAACACCTGAGAGGCGTGGCACCTTTGGTGTGGGAGCAGTCGCTGGACGTTTGCAATTTGGAGCTGGGCTGCGGCGCAGGTTCCGAGAGCGAGCGAGGCACGAACGTCGGCACCCTGAGCTGGCTGGCAAGGCCGGAGCCCCAGTGTGTGTGGGGCTGTGGAAGGGCTGCAAGGGGAAGGCGAGGGCCAGCAACACCTGGGAGGCGTGGCACCTTTGGTGTGGGAGCAGTCGCTGGACGTTTGCAATTTGGAGCTGGGCTGCGGCGCAGGTCCCGAGAGGGAGCGAGGCACGAACGTCGGCACCCTTAGCTGGCTGGCAAGGCCGGAGCCCCCGTGTGTGTGTGGCTGTGGAAGGGCTGCCAGGGGGAGGCGAGGGCCAGCAACACCTGGGAGGCGTGGTACCTTTGGTGTGGGAGCAGTCGCTGGACGTTTGCAATTTGGAGCTGGGCTGCGGCGCAGGTCCCGAGAGCGAGCGAGGCACTAACGGCACCCTGAACTGTCTGATAGGGCGAGAGCCCCTGTGTGTGTGGGGCTGTGGAAGGGCTGCCAGGGGAAGGCGAGGGCCAGCAATACCTGGGAGGCGTGGCACCTTTGGTGTGGGAGCAGTCGCTGGACGTTTGCAATTTGGAGCTGGGCTGCGGCGCAGGTCCCGAGAGCGAGCGAGGCACGAACGTCGGCACCCTGAGCTGGCTGGCAGGCCCAGAGACCCTGATTGTGTGGGGCTGTGGAAGGGCTGCCAGGGGAAGGCGAGGGCCAGCAACACCTGGGAGGCCTGGCACCTTTGGTGTGGGAGCAGTTGCTGGACGTTTGCAAGTTGGAGCTGGGCTGCGGCGCAGGTCCCGAGAGCGAGCGAGGCACGAACGTCGGCACCCTGAGCTGGCTGGCAAGGCCGGAGCCCCAGTGTGTGTGTGGCTGTGGAAGGGCTGCCAGGGGAAGGCGAGGGCCAGGAACACCTGAGAGGCGTGGCACCTTTGGTGTGGGAGCAGTCGCTGGACGTTTGCAATTTGGAGCTGGGCTGCGGCGCAGGTCCCGAGAGCGAGCGAGGCACGAACGTCGGCACCCTGAGCTGGCTGGCAAGGCCGGAGCCCCTGTGTGTGTGGTGCTGTGGAAGGGCTGCCAGGGGAAGGCGAGGGCCAGCAATACCTGGGAGGAGTGGCACCTTTGGTGTGGGAGCAGTCGCTGGACGTCTGCAATTTGGAGCTGGGCTGCGGCGCAGGTCCCGAGAGCGAGCGAGGCACGAACGTCGGCACCCTGAGCTGGCTGGCAAGGCCGGAGCCCCAGTGTGTGTGTGGCTGTGGAAGGGCTGCAAGGGGAAGGCGAGGGCCAGCAACACCTGGGAGGCGTGGCACCTTTGGTGTGGGAGCAGTCGCTGGACGTTTGCAATTTGGAGCTGAGCTGCGGCGCAGGTCCCGAGAGCGAGCGAGGCACTAACGGCACCCTGAGCTGTCTAATAGGGCGAGAGCCCCAGTGTGTGTGGGGCTGTGGAAGGGCTGCCAGGGGAAGGCAAGGGCCAGCAACACCTGGGAGGCGTGGCACAATTGGTGTGGGAGCAGTCGCTGGACGTTTGCAATTTGGAGCTGGGCTGCGGCGCAGGTCCCGAGAGCGAGTGAGGCACGAACGGCACCCTGAACTGTCTGATAGGGCGAGAGCCCCTGTGTGTGTGGGGCTGTGGAAGGGCTGCCAGGGCAAGGCGAGGGCCAGCAACACCTGGGAGGCCTGGCACCTTTGGTGTGGGAGCAGTCGCTGGACGTTTGCAATTTGGAGCTGAGCTGCGGCGCAGGTCCCGAGAGCGAGCGAGGCACTAACGGCACCCTGAGCTGTCTGATAGGGCGAGAGCCCCAGTGTGTGTGTGGCTGTGGAAGGGCTGCCAGGGGAAGGCGAGGGCCAGCAACACCTGGGAGGCGTGGCACAATTGGTGTGGGAGCAGTCGCTGGACGTTTGCAATTTGGAGCTGGGCTGCGGCGCAGGTCCCGAGAGCGAGCGAGGCACGAATGTCGGCACCCTGAGCTGGCTGGCAAGGCCGGAGCCCCAGTGTGTGTGTGGCTGTGGAAGGGCTGCAAGGGGAAGCCGAGGGCCAGCAACACCTGGGAGGCGTGGCACAATTGGTGTGGGAGCAGTCGCTGGACGTTTGCAATTTGGAGCTGAGCTGCGGCGCAGGTCCCGTGAGCGAGCGAGGCACGAACGTCAGCACCCTGAGCTGGCTGGCAAGGCCGGAGCCCCAGTGTGTGTGGGGCTGTGGAAGGGCTGCCAGGGGAAGGCGAGGGCCAGCAACACCTGGGAGGCGTGGCACCTTTGGTGTGGGAGCAGTCGCTGGACGTTTGGAATTTGGAGCTGGGCTGCGGCGCAGGTCCCGAGAGCAAGCGAGGCACGAACGTCGGCACCCTGAGCTGGCTGGCAAGGCCGGAGCCCCAGTGTGTGTGGGGCTGTGGAAGGGCTGCCAGGGGAAGGCGAGGGCCAGCAACACCTGGGAGGCCTGGCACATTTGGTGTGGGAGCAGTCGCTGGACGTTTGCAATTTGGAGCTGGGCTGCGGCGCAGGTCCCGAGAGCGAGCGAGGCACGAACGTCGGCACCCTTAGCTGGCTGGCAGGGCCAGAGCCCCTGTGTGTGTGGTGCTGTGGAAGGGCTGCCAGGGGAAGGCGAGGGCCAGCAATACCTGGGAGGCGTGGCACCTTTGGTGTGGCAGCAGTCGCTGGACGTTTGCAATTTGGAGCTGGGCTGCGGCGCAGGTCCCGAGAGCGAGCGAGGCACGAACGTCGGCACCCTGAGCTGGCCGGCAAGGCCGGAGCCCCAGTGTGTGTGGGGCTGTGGAAGGGCTGCCAGGGGAAGGCGAGGGCCAGCAACACCTGGGAGGCCTGGCACCTTTGGTGTGGGAGCAGTCGCTGGACGTTTGCAATTTGGAGCTGAGCTGCGGCGCAGGTCCCGAGAGCGAGCGAGGCACTAACGGCACCCTGAGCTGTCTGATAGGGCGAGAGCCCCAGTGTGTGTGGGGCTGTGGAAGGGCTGCCAGGGGAAGGCGAGGGCCAGCAACACCTGGGAGGTGTGGCACCTTTGGTGTGGGAGCAGTCGCTGGACGTTTGCAATTTGGAGCTGGGCTGCGGCGCAGGTCCCGTGAGCGAGCGAGGCACGAACGTCGGCACCCTGAGCTGGCTGGCAAGGCCGGAGCCCCAGTGTGTGTGGGGCTGTGGAAGGGCTGCCAGGGGAAGCCGAGGGCCAGCAACACCTGGGAGGCGTGGCACCTTTGGTGTGGGAGCAGTTGCTGGACATTTGGAATTTGGAGCTGGGCTGCGGCGCAGGTCCCGAGAGCGAGCGAGGCACGAACGTCGGCACCCTGAGCTGGCTGGCAGGGCCAGAGCCCCTGTGTGTGTGGGGCTGTGGAAGGGCTGCCAGGGGAAGGCGAGGGCCAGCAATACCTGGGAGGCGTGGCACCTTTGGTGTGGGAGCAGTCGCTGGACGTTTGCAATTTGGAGCTGGGCTGCGGCGCAGGTCCCGAGAGCGAGCGAGGCACGAACGTCGGCACCCTGAGCTGGCCGGCAAGGCCGGAGCCCCAGTGTGTGTGGGGCTGTGGAAGGGCTGCAAGGGGAAGGCGAGGGCCAGCAACACCTGGGAGGCCTGGCACCTTTGGTGTGGGAGCAGTCGCTGGATGTTTGCAATTTGGAGCTGAGCTGCGGCGCAGGTCCCGAGAGCGAGCGAGGCACTAACGGCACCCTGAGCTGTCTGATAGGGCGAGAGCCCCAGTGTGTGTGTGGCTGTGGAAGGGCTGCCAGGGGAAGGCGAGGGCCAGCAACACCTGGGAGGCGTGGCACCTTTGGTGTGGGAGCAGTTGCTGGACGTTTGGAATTTGGAGCTGGGCTGCGGCGCAGGTCCCGAGAGCGAGCGATGCACTAACAGCACCCTGAGCTGTCTGATAGGGCGAGAGCCCCAGTGCCTGTGGGGCTGTGGAAGGGCTGCCAGGGGAAGGCGAGGGCCAGCAACACCTGGGAGGCGTGGCACCTTTGGTGTGGGAGCAGTCGCTGGACGTTTGCAATTTGGAGCTGGGCTGCGGCGCAGGTCCCGAGAGCGAGCGAAGCACGAACGTCGGCACCCTGAGCTGGCTGGCAGGGCCAGAGCCCCTGTGTGTGTGGTGCTGTGGAAGGGCTGCCAGGGGAAGGCGAGGGCCAGCAATACCTGGGAGGCGTGGCACCTTTGGTGTGGCAGCAGTCGCTGGACGTTTGGAATTTGGAGCTGGGCTGCGGCGCAGGTCCCGAGAGCGAGCGAGGCACGAACGTCGGCACCCTGAGCTGGCCGGCAAGGCCGGAGCCCCAGTGTGTGTGGGGCTGTGGAAGGGCTGCCAGGGGAAGGCGAGGGCCAGCAACACCTGGGAGGCCTGGCACCTTTGGTGTGGGAGCAGTCGCTGGACGTTTGCAATTTGGAGCTGAGCTGCGGCGCAGGTCCCGAGAGCGAGCGAGGCACTAACGGCACCCTGAGCTGTCTGATAGGGCGAGAGCCCCAGTGTGTGTGGGGCTGTGGAAGGGCTGCCAGGGGAAGGCGAGGGCCAGCAACACCTGGGAGGTGTGGCACCTTTGGTGTGGGAGCAGTTGCTGGACGTTTGGAATTTGGAGCTGGGCTGCGGCGCAGGTCCCGTGAGCGAGCGAGGCACGAACGTCGGCACCCTGAGCTGGCTGGCAAGGCCGGAGCCCCAGTGTGTGTGGGGCTGTGGAAGGGCTGCCAGGGGAAGCCGAGGGCCAGCAACACCTGGGAGGCGTGGCACCTTTGGTGTGGGAGCAGTTGCTGGACATTTGGAATTTGGAGCTGGGCTGCGGCGCAGGTCCCGAGAGCGAGCGAGGCACGAACGTCGGCACCCTGAGCTGGCTGGCAGGGCCAGAGCCCCTGTGTGTGTGGGGCTGTGGAAGGGCTGCCAGGGGAAGGCGAGGGCCAGCAATACCTGGGAGGCGTGGCACCTTTGGTGTGGGAGCAGTCGCTGGACGTTTGCAATTTGGAGCTGGGCTGCGGCGCAGGTCCCGAGAGCGAGCGAGGCACGAACGTCGGCACCCTGAGCTGGCCGGCAAGGCCGGAGCCCCAGTGTGTGTGGGGCTGTGTAAGGGCTGCAAGGGGAAGGCGAGGGCCAGCAACACCTGGGAGGCCTGGCACCTTTGGTGTGGGAGCAGTCGCTGGATGTTTGCAATTTGGAGCTGAGCTGCGGCGCAGGTCCCGAGAGCGAGCGAGGCACTAACGGCACCCTGAGCTGTCTGATAGGGCGAGAGCCCCAGTGTGTGTGTGGCTGTGGAAGGGCTGCCAGGGGAAGGCGAGGGCCAGCAACACCTGGGAGGCGTGGCACCTTTGGTGTGGGAGCAGTCGCTGGACGATTGCAATTTGGAGCTGAGCTGCGGCACAGGTCCCGAGAGCGAGCGATGCACTAACAGCACCCTGAGCTGTCTGATAGGGCGTGAGCCCCAGTGCCTGTGGGGCTGTGGAAGGGCTGCCAGGGGAAGGCGAGGGCCAGCAACACCTGGGAGGCCTGGCACTTTTGGTGTGGGAGCAGTCGCTGGACGTTTGCAATTTGGAGCTGGGCTGCGGCGCAGGTCCCGAGAGCGAGCGAGGCACGAACGTCGGCACCCTGAGCTGGCTGGCAGGGCCAGAGCCCCTGTGTGTGTGGTGCTGTGGAAGGGCTGCCAGGGGAAGGCGAGGGCCAGCAATACCTGGGAGGCGTGGCACCTTTGGTGTGGCAGCAGTCGCTGGACGTTTGCAATTTGGAGCTGGGCTGCGGCGCAGGTCCCGAGAGCGAGCGAGGCACGAACGTCGGCACCCTGAGCTGGCCGGCAAGGCCGGAGCCCCAGTGTGTGTGGGGCTGTGGAAGGGCTGCCAGGGGAAGGCGAGGGCCAGCAACACCTGGGAGGCCTGGCACCTTTGGTGTGGGAGCAGTCGCTGGACGTTTGCAATTTGGAGCTGGGCTGCGGTGCAGGTTCCGAGAGCGAGCGAGGCACGAACGTCGGCACCCTGAGCTGGCTGGCAAGGCCGGAGCCCCAGTGTGTGTGTGGCTGTGGAAGGGCTGCCAGGGGAAGGCGAGGGCCAGCAACACCTGGGAGGCGTGGCACCTTTGGTGTGGGAGCAGTCGCTGGACGTTTGCAATTTGGAGCTGAGCTGCGGCGCAGGTCCCGAGAGCGAGCGAGGCACTAACGGCACCCTGAGCTGTCTAATAGGGCGAGAGCCCCAGTGTGTGTGGGGCTGTGGAAGGACTGCCAGGGGAAGGCAAGGGCCAGCAACACCTGGGAGGCGTGGCACAATTGGTGTGGGAGCAGTCGCTGGACGTTTGCAATTTGGAGCTGGGCTGCGGCGCAGGTCCCGAGAGCGAGTGAGGCACGAACGGCACCCTGAACTGTCTGATAGGGCGAGAGCCCCTGTGTGTGTGGGGCTGTGGAAGGGCTGCCAGGGCAAGGCGAGGGCCAGCAACACCTGGGAGGCCTGGCACCTTTGGTGTGGGAGCAGTCGCTGGACGTTTGCAATTTGGAGCTGAGCTGCGGCGCAGGTCCCGAGAGCGAGCGAGGCACTAACGGCACCCTGAGCTGTCTGATAGGGCGAGAGCCCCAGTGTGTGTGTGGCTGTGGAAGGGCTGCCAGGGGAAGGCGAGGGCCAGCAACACCTGGGAGGCGTGGCACCTTTGGTGTGGGAGCAGTCGCTGGACGATTGCAATTTGGAGCTGAGCTGCGGCACAGGTCCCGAGAGCGAGCGATGCACTAACAGCACCCTGAGCTGTCTGATAGGGCGTGAGCCCCAGTGCCTGTGGGGCTGTGGAAGGGCTGCCAGGGGAAGGCGAGGGCCAGCAACACCTGGGAGGCGTGGCACTTTTGGTGTGGGAGCAGTCGCTGGACGTTTGCAATTTGGAGCTGGGCTGCGGCGCAGGTCCCGAGAGCGAGCGAGGCACGAACGTCGGCACCCTGAGCTGGCTGGCAGGGCCAGAGCCCCTGTGTGTGTGGTGCTGTGGAAGGGCTGCCAGGGGAAGGCGAGGGCCAGCAATACCTGGGAGGCGTGGCACCTTTGGTGTGGCAGCAGTCGCTGGACGTTTGGAATTTCGAGCTGGGCTGCGGCGCAGGTCCCGAGAGCGAGCGAGGCACGAACGTCGGCACCCTGAGCTGGCCGGCAAGGCCGGAGCCCCAGTGTGTGTGGGGCTGTGGAAGGGCTGCCAGGGGAAGGCGAGGGCCAGCAACACCTGGGAGGCCTGGCACCTTTGGTGTGGGAGCAGTCGCTGGACGTTTGCAATTTGGAGCTGGGCTGCGGTGCAGGTTCCGAGAGCGAGCGAGGCACGAACGTCGGCACCCTGAGCTGGCTGGCAAGGCCGGAGCCCCAGTGTGTGTGTGGCTGTGGAAGGGCTGCCAGGGGAAGGCGAGGGCCAGCAACACCTGGGAGGCGTGGCACCTTTGGTGTGGGAGCAGTCGCTGGACGTTTGCAATTTGGAGCTGAGCTGCGGCGCAGGTCCCGAGAGCGAGCGAGGCACTAACGGCACCCTGAGCTGTCTAATAGGGCGAGAGCCCCAGTGTGTGTGGGGCTGTGGAAGGACTGCCAGGGGAAGGCAAGGGCCAGCAACACCTGGGAGGCGTGGCACAATTGGTGTGGGAGCAGTCGCTGGACGTTTGCAATTTGGAGCTGGGCTGCGGCGCAGGTCCCGAGAGCGAGTGAGGCACGAACGGCACCCTGAACTGTCTGATAGGGCGAGAGCCCCTGTGTGTGTGGGGCTGTGGAAGGGCTGCCAGGGCAAGGCGAGGGCCAGCAACACCTGGGAGGCCTGGCACCTTTGGTGTGGGAGCAGTCGCTGGACGTTTGCAATTTGGAGCTGAGCTGCGGCGCAGGTCCCGAGAGCGAGCGAGGCACTAACGGCACCCTGAGCTGTCTGATAGGGCGAGAGCCCCAGTGTGTGTGTGGCTGTGGAAGGGCTGCCAGGGGAAGGCGAGGGCCAGCAACACCTGGGAGGCCTGGCACAATTGGTGTGGGAGCAGTCGCTGGACGTTTGCAATTTGGAGCTGGGCTGCGGCGCAGGTCCCGAGAGCGAGCGAGGCACGAATGTCGGCACCCTGAGCTGGCTGGCAAGGCCGGAGCCCCAGTGTGTGTGTGGCTGTGGAAGGGCTGCCAGGGGAAGCCGAGGGCCAGCAACACCTGGGAGGCGTGGCACAATTGGTGTGGGAGCAGTCGCTGGACGTTTGCAATTTGGAGCTGAGCTGCGGCGCAGGTCCCGTGAGCGAGCGAGGCACGAACGTCAGCACCCTGAGCTGGCTGGCAAGGCCGGAGCCCCAGTGTGTGTGGGGCTGTGGAAGGGCTGCCAGGGGAAGGCGAGGGCCAGCAACACCTGGGAGGCGTGGCACCTTTGGTGTGGGAGCAGTCGCTGGACGTTTGGAATTTGGAGCTGGGCTGCGGCGCAGGTCCCGAGAGCAAGCGAGGCACGAACGTCGGCACCCTGAGCTGGCTGGCAAGGCCGGAGCCCCAGTGTGTGTGGGGCTGTGGAAGGGCTGCCAGGGGAAGGCGAGGGCCAGCAACACCTGGGAGGCCTGGCACATTTGGTGTGGGAGCAGTCGCTGGACGTTTGCAATTTGGAGCTGGGCTGCGGCGCAGGTCCCGAGAGCGAGCGAGGCACGAACGTCGGCACCCTTAGCTGGCTGGCAGGGCCAGAGCCCCTGTGTGTGTGGTGCTGTGAAAGGGCTGCCAGGGGAAGGCGAGGGCCAGCAATACCTGGGAGGCGTGGCACCTTTGGTGTGGCAGCAGTCGCTGGACGTTTGCAATTTGGAGCTGGGCTGCGGCGCAGGTCCCGAGAGCGAGCGAGGCACGAACGTCGGCACCCTGAGCTGGCCGGCAAGGCCGGAGCCCCAGTGTGTGTGGGGCTGTGGAAGGGCTGCCAGGGGAAGGCGAGGGCCAGCAACACCTGGGAGGCCTGGCACCTTTGGTGTGGGAGCAGTCGCTGGACGTTTGCAATTTGGAGCTGAGCTGCGGCGCAGGTCCCGAGAGCGAGCGAGGCACTAACGGCACCCTGAGCTGTCTGATAGGGCGAGAGCCCCATTGTGTGTGCGGCTGTGGAAGGGCTGCCAGGGGAAGGCGAGGGCCAGCAACACCTGGGAGGTGTGGCACCTTTGGTGTGGGAGCAGTCGCTGGACGTTTGGAATTTGGAGCTGGGCTGCGGCGCAGGTCCCGAGAGCGAGCGAGGCACGAACGTCGGCACCCTGAGCTGGCTGGCAAGGCCGGAGCCCCAGTGTGTGTGGGGCTGTGGAAGGGCTGCCAGGGGAAGCCGAGGGCCAGCAACACCTGGGAGGCGTGGCACCTTTGGTGTGGGAGCAGTTGCTGGACATTTGGAATTTGGAGCTGGGCTGCGGCGCAGGTCCCGAGAGCGAGCGAGGCACGAACGTCGGCACCCTGAGCTGGCTGGCAGGGCCAGAGCCCCTGTGTGTGTGGGGCTGTGGAAGGGCTGCCAGGGGAAGGCGAGGGCCAGCAATACCTGGGAGGCGTGGCACCTTTGGTGTGGGAGCAGTCGCTGGACGTTTGCAATTTGGAGCTGGGCTGCGGCGCAGGTCCCGAGAGCGAGCGAGGCACGAACGTCGGCACCCTGAGCTGGCCGGCAAGGCCGGAGCCCCAGTGTGTGTGGGGCTGTGGAAGGGCTGCAAGGGGAAGGCGAGGGCCAGCAACACCTGGGAGGCCTGGCACCTTTGGTGTGGGAGCAGTCGCTGGATGTTTGCAATTTGGAGCTGAGCTGCGGCGCAGGTCCCGAGAGCGAGCGAGGCACTAACGGCACCCTGAGCTGTCTGATAGGGCGAGAGCCCCAGTGTGTGTGTGGCTGTGGAAGGGCTGCCAGGGGAAGGCGAGGGCCAGCAACACCTGGGAGGCGTGGCACCTTTGGTGTGGGAGCAGTTGCTGGACGTTTGGAATTTGGAGCTGGGCTGCGGCGCAGGTCCCGAGAGCGAGCGATGCACTAACAGCACCCTGAGCTGTCTGATAGGGCGAGAGCCCCAGTGCCTGTGGGGCTGTGGAAGGGCTGCCAGGGGAAGGCGAGGGCCAGCAACACCTGGGAGGCCTGGCACCTTTGGTGTGGGAGCAGTCGCTGGACGTTTGCAATTTGGAGCTGGGCTGCGGCGCAGGTCCCGAGAGCGAGCGAAGCACGAACGTCGGCACCCTGAGCTGGCTGGCAGGGCCAGAGCCCCTGTGTGTGTGGTGCTGTGGAAGGGCTGCCAGGGGAAGGCGAGGGCCAGCAATACCTGGGAGGCGTGGCACCTTTGGTGTGGCAGCGGTCGCTGGACGTTTGGAATTTGGAGCTGGGCTGCGGCGCAGGTCCCGAGAGCGAGCGAGGCACGAACGTCGGCACCCTGAGCTGGCCGGCAAGGCCGGAGCCCCAGTGTGTGTGGGGCTGTGGAAGGGCTGCCAGGGGAAGGCGAGGGCCAGCAACACCTGGGAGGCCTGGCACCTTTGGTGTGGGAGCAGTCGCTGGACGTTTGCAATTTGGAGCTGAGCTGCGGCGCAGGTCCCGAGAGCGAGCGAGGCACTAACGGCACCCTGAGCTGTCTGATAGGGCGAGAGCCCCAGTGTGTGTGGGGCTGTGGAAGGGCTGCCAGGGGAAGGCGAGGGCCAGCAACACCTGGGAGGTGTGGCACCTTTGGTGTGGGAGCAGTTGCTGGACGTTTGGAATTTGGAGCTGGGCTGCGGCGCAGGTCCCGTGAGCGAGCGAGGCACGAACGTCGGCACCCTGAGCTGGCTGGCAAGGCCGGAGCCCCAGTGTGTGTGGGGCTGTGGAAGGGCTGCCAGGGGAAGCCGAGGGCCAGCAACACCTGGGAGGCGTGGCACCTTTGGTGTGGGAGCAGTTGCTGGACATTTGGAATTTGGAGCTGGGCTGCGGCGCAGGTCCCGAGAGCGAGCGAGGCACGAACGTCGGCACCCTGAGCTGGCTGGCAGGGCCAGAGCCCCTGTGTGTGTGGGGCTGTGGAAGGGCTGCCAGGGGAAGGCGAGGGCCAGCAATACCTGGGAGGCGTGGCACCTTTGGTGTGGGAGCAGTCGCTGGACGTTTGCAATTTGGAGCTGGGCTGCGGCGCAGGTCCCGAGAGCGAGCGAGGCACGAACGTCGGCACCCTGAGCTGGCCGGCAAGGCCGGAGCCCCAGTGTGTGTGGGGCTGTGGAAGGGCTGCAAGGGGAAGGCGAGGGCCAGCAACACCTGGGAGGCCTGGCACCTTTGGTGTGGGAGCAGTCGCTGGATGTTTGCAATTTGGAGCTGAGCTGCGGCGCAGGTCCCGAGAGCGAGCGAGGCACTAACGGCACCCTGAGCTGTCTGATAGGGCGAGAGCCCCAGTGTGTGTGTGGCTGTGGAAGGGCTGCCAGGGGAAGGCGAGGGCCAGCAACACCTGGGAGGCGTGGCACCTTTGGTGTGGGAGCAGTCGCTGGACGATTGCAATTTGGAGCTGAGCTGCGGCACAGGTCCCGAGAGCGAGCGATGCACTAACAGCACCCTGAGCTGTCTGATAGGGCGAGAGCCCCAGTGCCTGTGGGGCTGTGGAAGGGCTGCCAGGGGAAGGCGAGGGCCAGCAACACCTGGGAGGCCTGGCACCTTTGGTGTGGGAGCAGTCGCTGGACGTTTGCAATTTGGAGCTGGGCTGCGGCGCAGGTCCCGAGAGCGAGCGAGGCACGAACGTCGGCACCCTGAGCTGGCTGGCAGGGCCAGAGCCCCTGTGTGTGTGGTGCTGTGGAAGGGCTGCCAGGGGAAGGCGAGGGCCAGCAATACCTGGGAGGCGTGGCACCTTTGGTGTGGCAGCAGTCGCTGGACGTTTGCAATTTGGAGCTGGGCTGCGGCGCAGGTCCCGAGAGCGAGCGAGGCACGAACGTCGGCACCCTGAGCTGGCCGGCAAGGCCGGAGCCCCAGTGTGTGTGGGGCTGTGGAAGGGCTGCCAGGGGAAGGCGAGGGCCAGCAACACCTGGGAGGCCTGGCACCTTTGGTGTGGGAGCAGTCGCTGGACGTTTGCAATTTGGAGCTGAGCTGCGGCGCAGGTCCCGAGAGCGAGCGAGGCACTAACGGCACCCTGAGCTGTCTGATAGGGCGAGAGCCCCAGTGTCTGTGGGGCTGTGGAAGGGCTGCCAGGGGAAGGCAAGGGCCAGCAACACCTGGGAGGTGTGGCACCTTTGGTGTGGGAGCAGTTGCTGGACGTTTGGAATTTGGAGCTGGGCTGCGGCGCAGGTCCCGTGAGCGAGCGAGGCACGAACGTCGGCACCCTGAGCTGGCTGGCAAGGCCGGAGCCCCAGTGTGTGTGGGGCTGTGGAAGGGCTGCCAGGGGAAGCCGAGGGCCAGCAACACCTGGGAGGCGTGGCACCTTTGGTGTGGGAGCAGTTGCTGGACATTTGGAATTTGGAGCTGGGCTGCGGCGCAGGTCCCGAGAGCGAGCGAGGCACGAACGTCGGCACCCTGAGCTGGCTGGCAGGGCCAGAGCCCCTGTGTGTGTGGGGCTGTGGAAGGGCTGCCAGGGGAAGGCGAGGGCCAGCAATACCTGGGAGGCGTGGCACCTTTGGTGTGGGAGCAGTCGCTGGACGTTTGCAATTTGGAGCTGGGCTGCGGCGCAGGTCCCGAGAGCGAGCGAGGCACGAACGTCGGCACCCTGAGCTGGCCGGCAAGGCCGGAGCCCCAGTGTGTGTGGGGCTGTGGAAGGGCTGCAAGGGGAAGGCGAGGGCCAGCAACACCTGGGAGGCCTGGCACCTTTGGTGTGGGAGCAGTCGCTGGATGTTTGCAATTTGGAGCTGAGCTGCGGCGCAGGTCCCGAGAGCGAGCGAGGCACTAACGGCACCCTGAGCTGTCTGATAGGGCGAGAGCCCCAGTGTGTGTGTGGCTGTGGAAGGGCTGCCAGGGGAAGGCGAGGGCCAGCAACACCTGGGAGGCGTGGCACCTTTGGTGTGGGAGCAGTTGCTGGACGTTTGGAATTTGGAGCTGGGCTGCGGCGCAGGTCCCGAGAGCGAGCGAGGCACGAACGTCGGCACCCTGAGCTGGCTGGCAAGGCCGGAGCCCGAGTGTGTGTGGGGCTGTGGAAGGGCTGCCAGGGGAATGCGAGGGCCAGCAACACCTGGGAGGCGTGGCACCTTTGGTGTGGGAGCAGTTGCTGGACGTTTTCAAGTTGGAGCTGGGCTGCGGCGCAGGTCCCAAGAGCGAGCGAGGCACGAACATCGGCACCCTGAGCTGGCTGGCAGGCCCAGAGACCTTGATTGTGTGGGGCTGTGGAAGGGCTGCCAGGGGAAGGCGAGGGCCAGCAACACCTGGGAGGCGTGGCACCTTTGGTGTGGGAGCAGTCGCTGGACGTTTGCAATTTGGAGCTGGGCTGCGGCGCAGGTCCCGAGAGCGAGCGAGGCACGAACGTCGGCACCCTGAGCTGGCTGGCAAGGCCGGAGCCCCAGTGTGTGTGGGGCTGTGGAAGGGCTGCCAGGGGGAGGCGAGGGCCAGCAACACCTGGGAGGCGTGGCACCTTTGGTGTGGGAGCAGTCACTGGACGTTTGCAATTTGGAGCTGGGCTGCGGCGCAGGTCCCGAGAGCGAGCGAGGCACTAACGGCACCCTGAACTGTCTGATAGGGCGAGAGCCCCTGTGTGTGTGGGGCTGTGGAAGGGCTGCCAGGGGAAGGCGAGGGCCAGCAATACCTGGGAGGCGTGGCACCTTTGGTGTGGGAGCAGTCGCTGGACGTTTGCAATTTGGAGCTGGGCTGCGGCGCAGGTCCCGAGAGCGAGAAAGGCACGAACGTCGGCACCCTGAGCTGTCCGGCAGGCCCAGAGACATTGATTGTGTGGGGCTGTGGAAGGGCTGCCAGGGGAAGGCGAGGGCCAGCAACACCTGGGAGGCGTGGCACCTTTGGTGTGGCAGCAGTCGCTGGACGTTTGCAATTTGGAGTGAGCTGCGGCGCAGGTCCCGAGAGGGAGCGAGGCACGAACGTCGGCACCCTTAGCTGGCTGGCAAGGCCGGAGCCCCAGTGTGTGTGTGGCTGTGGAATGGCTGCCAGGGGGAGGCGAGGGCCAGCAACACCTGGGAGGCGTGGTACCTTTGGTGTGGGAGCAGTCGCTGGACGTTTGCAATTTGGAGCTGGGCTGCGGCGCAGGTCCCGAGAGCGAGCGAGGCACGAACGTCGGCACCCTGAGCTGGCTGGCAAGGCCGGAGCCCCAGTGTGTGTGGGGCTGTGGAAGGGCTGCCAGGGGGAGGCGAGGGCCAGCAACACCTGGGAGGCGTGGCACCTTTCGTGTGGGAGCAGTCGCTGGACGTTTGCAATTTGGAGCTGGGCTGCGGCGCACGTCCCGAGAGCGAGCGAGGCACTAACGGCACCCTGAACTGTCTGATAGGGCGAGAGCCCCTGTGTGTGTGGGGCTGTGGAAGGGCTGCCAGGGGAAGGCGAGGGCCAGCAATACCTGGGAGGCGTGGCACCTTTGGTGTGGGAGCAGTCGCTGGACGTTTGCAATTTGGAGCTGGGCTGCGGCGCAGGTCCCGAGAGCGAGCGAGGCACGAACGTCGGCACCCTGAGCTGGCTGGCAGGCCCAGAGACCCTGATTGTGTGGGGCTGTGGAAGGGCTGCCAGGGGAAGGCGAGGGCCAGCAACACCTGGGAGGCCTGGCACCTTTGGTGTGGGAGCAGTTGCTGGACGTTTGCAAGTTGGAGCTGGGCTGCGGCGCAGGTCCCGAGAGCGAGCGAGGCACGAACGTCGGCACCCTGAGCTGGCTGGCAAGGCCGGAGCCCCAGTGTGTGTGTGGCTGTGGAAGGGCTGCCAGGGGAAGGCGAGGGCCAGCAACACCTGAGAGGCGTGGCACCTTTGGTGTGGGAGCAGTCGCTGGACGTTTGCAATTTGGAGCTGGGCTGCGGCGCAGGTCCCGAGAGCGAGCGAGGCACGAACGTCGGCACCCTGAGCTGGCTGGCAAGGCCGGAGCCCCAGTGTGTGTGGGGCTGTGGAAGGGCTGCCAGGGGGAGGCGAGGGCCAGCAACACCTGGGAGGCGTGGCACCTTTCGTGTGGGAGCAGTCGCTGGACGTTTGCAATTTGGAGCTGGGCTGCGGCGCAGGTCCCGAGAGCGAGCGAGGCACTAACGGCACCCTGAGCTGTCTGATAGGGCGAGAGCCCCTGTGTGTGTGTGGCTGTGGAAGGGCTGCAAGGGGAAGGCGAGGGCCAGCAATACCTGGGAGGCGTGGCACCTTTGGTGTGGGAGCAGTCGCTGGACGTTTGCAATTTGGAGCTGGGCTGCGGCGCAGGTCCCGAGAGCGAGCGAGGCACGAACGTCGGCACCCTGAGCTGGCTGGCAGGCCCAGAGACCCTGATTGTGTGGGGCTGTGGAAGGGCTGCCAGGGGAAGGCGAGGGCCAGCAATACCTGGGAGGAGTGGCACCTTTGGTGTGGGAGCAGTCGCTGGACGTCTGCAATTTGGAGCTGGGCTGCGGCGCAGGTCCCGAGAGCGAGCGAGGCACGAACGTCGGCACCCTGAGCTGGCCGGCAAGGCGGGAGCCCCAGTGTGTGTGTGGCTGTGGAAGGGCTGCAAGGGGAAGGCGAGGGCCAGCAACACCTGGGAGGTGTGGCACCTTTGGTGTGGGAGCAGTCGCTGGACGTTTGCAATTTGGAGCTGGGCTGCGGCGCAGGTCCCGAGAGCGAGCGAGGCACTAACGGCACCCTGAACTGTCTGATAGGGCGAGAGCCCCAGTGTGTGTGTGGCTGTGGAAGGGCTGCCAGGGGAAGGCGAGGGCCAGCAATACCTGGGAGGCGTGGCACCTTTGGTGTGGGAGCAGTTGCTGGACGTTTGGAATTTGGAGCTGGGCTGCGGCGCAGGTCCCGTGAGCGAGCGAGGCACGAACGTCGGCACCCTGAGCTGGCTGGCAAGGCCGGAGCCCCAGTGTGTGTGGGGCTGTGGAAGGGCTGCCAGGGGAAGCCGAGGGCCAGCAACACCTGGGAGGCGTGGCACCTTTGGTGTGGGAGCAGTTGCTGGACATTTGGAATTTGGAGCTGGGCTGCGGCGCAGGTCCCGAGAGCGAGCGAGGCACGAACGTCGGCACCCTGAGCTGGCTGGCAGGGCCAGAGCCCCTGTGTGTGTGGGGCTGTGGAAGGGCTGCCAGGGGAAGGCGAGGGCCAGCAATACCTGGGAGGCGTGGCACCTTTGGTGTGGGAGCAGTCGCTGGACGTTTGCAATTTGGAGCTGGGCTGCGGCGCAGGTCCCGAGAGCGAGCGAGGCACGAACGTCGGCACCCTGAGCTGGCCGGCAAGGCCGGAGCCCCAGTGTGTGTGGGGCTGTGGAAGGGCTGCAAGGGGAAGGCGAGGGCCAGCAACACCTGGGAGGCCTGGCACCTTTGGTGTGGGAGCAGTCGCTGGATGTTTGCAATTTGGAGCTGAGCTGCGGCGCAGGTCCCGAGAGCGAGCGAGGCACTAACGGCACCCTGAGCTGTCTGATAGGGCGAGAGCCCCAGTGTGTGTGTGGCTGTGGAAGGGCTGCCAGGGGAAGGCGAGGGCCAGCAACACCTGGGAGGCGTGGCACCTTTGGTGTGGGAGCAGTTGCTGGACGTTTGGAATTTGGAGCTGGGCTGCGGCGCAGGTCCCGAGAGCGAGCGAGGCACGAACGTCGGCACCCTGAGCTGGCTGGCAAGGCCGGAGCCCGAGTGTGTGTGGGGCTGTGGAAGGGCTGCCAGGGGAATGCGAGGGCCAGCAACACCTGGGAGGCGTGGCACCTTTGGTGTGGGAGCAGTTGCTGGACGTTTTCAAGTTGGAGCTGGGCTGCGGCGCAGGTCCCAAGAGCGAGCGAGGCACGAACATCGGCACCCTGAGCTGGCTGGCAGGCCCAGAGACCTTGATTGTGTGGGGCTGTGGAAGGGCTGCCAGGGGAAGGCGAGGGCCAGCAACACCTGGGAGGCGTGGCACCTTTGGTGTGGGAGCAGTCGCTGGACGTTTGCAATTTGGAGCTGGGCTGCGGCGCAGGTCCCGAGAGCGAGCGAGGCACGAACGTCGGCACCCTGAGCTGGCTGGCAAGGCCGGAGCCCCAGTGTGTGTGGGGCTGTGGAAGGGCTGCCAGGGGGAGGCGAGGGCCAGCAACACCTGGGAGGCGTGGCACCTTTGGTGTGGGAGCAGTCGCTGGACGTTTGCAATTTGGAGCTGGGCTGCGGCGCAGGTCCCGAGAGCGAGCGAGGCACTAACGGCACCCTGAACTGTCTGATAGGGCGAGAGCCCCTGTGTGTGTGGGGCTGTGGAAGGGCTGCCAGGGGAAGGCGAGGGCCAGCAATACCTGGGAGGCGTGGCACCTTTGGTGTGGGAGCAGTCGCTGGACGTTTGCAATTTGGAGCTGGGCTGCGGCGCAGGTCCCGAGAGCGAGAAAGGCACGAACGTCGGCACCCTGAGCTGTCCGGCAGGCCCAGAGACATTGATTGTGTGGGGCTGTGGAAGGGCTGCCAGGGGAAGGCGAGGGCCAGCAACACCTGGGAGGCGTGGCACCTTTGGTGTGGCAGCAGTCGCTGGACGTTTGCAATTTGGAGTGAGCTGCGGCGCAGGTCCCGAGAGGGAGCGAGGCACGAACGTCGGCACCCTTAGCTGGCTGGCAAGGCCGGAGCCCCAGTGTGTGTGTGGCTGTGGAATGGCTGCCAGGGGGAGGCGAGGGCCAGCAACACCTGGGAGGCGTGGTACCTTTGGTGTGGGAGCAGTCGCTGGACGTTTGCAATTTGGAGCTGGGCTGCGGCGCAGGTCCCGAGAGCGAGCGAGGCACGAACGTCGGCACCCTGAGCTGGCTGGCAAGGCCGGAGCCCCAGTGTGTGTGTGGCTGTGGAAGGGCTGCCAGGGGGAGGCGAGGGCCAGCAACACCTGGGAGGCGTGGCACCTTTCGTGTGGGAGCAGTCGCTGGACGTTTGCAATTTGGAGCTGGGCTGCGGCGCACGTCCCGAGAGCGAGCGAGGCACTAACGGCACCCTGAACTGTCTGATAGGGCGAGAGCCCCTGTGTGTGTGGGGCTGTGGAAGGGCTGCCAGGGGAAGGCGAGGGCCAGCAATACCTGGGAGGCGTGGCACCTTTGGTGTGGGAGCAGTCGCTGGACGTTTGCAATTTGGAGCTGGGCTGCGGCGCAGGTCCCGAGAGCGAGCGAGGCACGAACGTCGGCACCCTGAGCTGGCTGGCAGGCCCAGAGACCCTGATTGTGTGGGGCTGTGGAAGGGCTGCCAGGGGAAGGCGAGGGCCAGCAACACCTGGGAGGCCTGGCACCTTTGGTGTGGGAGCAGTTGCTGGACGTTTGCAAGTTGGAGCTGGGCTGCGGCGCAGGTCCCGAGAGCGAGCGAGGCACGAACGTCGGCACCCTGAGCTGGCTGGCAAGGCCGGAGCCCCAGTGTGTGTGTGGCTGTGGAAGGGCTGCCAGGGGAAGGCGAGGGCCAGCAACACCTGAGAGGCGTGGCACCTTTGGTGTGGGAGCAGTCGCTGGACGTTTGCAATTTGGAGCTGGGCTGCGGCGCAGGTCCCGAGAGCGAGCGAGGCACGAACGTCGGCACCCTGAGCTGGCTGGCAAGGCCGGAGACCCAGTGTGTGTGGGGCTGTGGAAGGGCTGCCAGGGGGAGGCGAGGGCCAGCAACACCTGGGAGGCGTGGCACCTTTCGTGTGGGAGCAGTCGCTGGACGTTTGCAATTTGGAGCTGGGCTGCGGCGCAGGTCCCGAGAGCGAGCGAGGCACTAACGGCACCCTGAGCTGTCTGATAGGGCGAGAGCCCCTGTGTGTGTGTGGCTGTGGAAGGGCTGCCAGGGGAAGGCGAGGGCCAGCAATACCTGGGAGGCGTGGCACCTTTGGTGTGGCAGCAGTCGCTGGACGTTTGCAATTTGGAGCTGGGCTGCGGCGCAGGTCCCGAGAGCGAGCGAGGCACGAACGTCGGCACCCTGAGCTGGCTGGCAGGCCCAGAGACCCTGATTGTGTGGGGCTGTGGAAGGGCTGCCAGGGGAAGGCGAGGGCCAGCAATACCTGGGAGGAGTGGCACCTTTGGTGTGGGAGCAGTCGCTGGACGTCTGCAATTTGGAGCTGGGCTGCGGCGCAGGTCCCGAGAGCGAGCGAGGCACGAACGTCGGCACCCTGAGCTGGCCGGCAAGGCGGGAGCCCCAGTGTGTGTGTGGCTGTGGAAGGGCTGCAAGGGGAAGGCGAGGGCCAGCAACACCTGGGAGGTGTGGCACCTTTGGTGTGGGAGCAGTCGCTGGATGTTTGCAATTTGGAGCTGGGCTGCGGCGCAGGTCCCGAGAGCGAGCGAGGCACTAACGGCACCCTGAACTGTCTGATAGGGCGAGAGCCCCAGTGTGTGTGTGGCTGTGGAAGGGCTGCCAGGGGAAGGCGAGGGCCAGCAATACCTGGGAGGCGTGGCACCTTTGGTGTGGGAGCAGTTGCTGGACGTTTGGAATTTGGAGCTGGGCTGCGGCGCAGGTCCCGTGAGCGAGCGAGGCACGAACGTCGGCACCCTGAGCTGGCTGGCAAGGCCGGAGCCCCAGTGTGTGTGGGGCTGTGGAAGGGCTGCCAGGGGAAGCCGAGGGCCAGCAACACCTGGGAGGCGTGGCACCTTTGGTGTGGGAGCAGTTGCTGGACATTTGGAATTTGGAGCTGGGCTGCGGCGCAGGTCCCGAGAGCGAGCGAGGCACGAACGTCGGCACCCTGAGCTGGCTGGCAGGGCCAGAGCCCCTGTGTGTGTGGGGCTGTGGAAGGGCTGCCAGGGGAAGGCGAGGGCCAGCAATACCTGGGAGGCGTGGCACCTTTGGTGTGGGAGCAGTCGCTGGACGTTTGCAATTTGGAGCTGGGCTGCGGCGCAGGTCCCGAGAGCGAGCGAGGCACGAACGTCGGCACCCTGAGCTGGCCGGCAAGGCCGGAGCCCCAGTGTGTGTGGGGCTGTGGAAGGGCTGCAAGGGGAAGGCGAGGGCCAGCAACACCTGGGAGGCCTGGCACCTTTGGTGTGGGAGCAGTCGCTGGATGTTTGCAATTTGGAGCTGAGCTGCGGCGCAGGTCCCGAGAGCGAGCGAGGCACTAACGGCACCCTGAGCTGTCTGATAGGGCGAGAGCCCCAGTGTGTGTGTGGCTGTGGAAGGGCTGCCAGGGGAAGGCGAGGGCCAGCAACACCTGGGAGGCGTGGCACCTTTGGTGTGGGAGCAGTTGCTGGACGTTTGGAATTTGGAGCTGGGCTGCGGCGCAGGTCCCGAGAGCGAGCGAGGCATGAACGTCGGCACCCTGAGCTGGCTGGCAAGGCCGGAGCCCGAGTGTGTGTGGGGCTGTGGAAGGGCTGCCAGGGGAATGCGAGGGCCAGCAACACCTGGGAGGCGTGGCACCTTTGGTGTGGGAGCAGTTGCTGGACGTTTTCAAGTTGGAGCTGGGCTGCGGCGCAGGTCCCAAGAGCGAGCGAGGCACGAACATCGGCACCCTGAGCTGGCTGGCAGGCCCAGAGACCTTGATTGTGTGGGGCTGTGGAAGGGCTGCCAGGGGAAGGCGAGGGCCAGCAACACCTGGGAGGCGTGGCACCTTTGGTGTGGGAGCAGTCGCTGGACGTTTGCAATTTGGAGCTGGGCTGCGGCGCAGGTCCCGAGAGCGAGCGAGGCACGAACGTCGGCACCCTGAGCTGGCTGGCAAGGCCGGAGCCCCAGTGTGTGTGGGGCTGTGGAAGGGCTGCCAGGGGGAGGCGAGGGCCAGCAACACCTGGGAGGCGTGGCACCTTTGGTGTGGGAGCAGTCGCTGGACGTTTGCAATTTGGAGCTGGGCTGCGGCGCAGGTCCCGAGAGCGAGCGAGGCACTAACGGCACCCTGAACTGTCTGATAGGGCGAGAGCCCCTGTGTGTGTGGGGCTGTGGAAGGGCTGCCAGGGGAAGGCGAGGGCCAGCAATACCTGGGAGGCGTGGCACCTTTGGTGTGGGAGCAGTCGCTGGACGTTTGCAATTTGGAGCTGGGCTGCGGCGCAGGTCCCGAGAGCGAGAAAGGCACGAACGTCGGCACCCTGAGCTGTCCGGCAGGCCCAGAGACATTGATTGTGTGGGGCTGTGGAAGGGCTGCCAGGGGAAGGCGAGGGCCAGCAACACCTGGGAGGCGTGGCACCTTTGGTGTGGCAGCAGTCGCTGGACGTTTGCAATTTGGAGTGAGCTGCGGCGCAGGTCCCGAGAGGGAGCGAGGCACGAACGTCGGCACCCTTAGCTGGCTGGCAAGGCCGGAGCCCCAGTGTGTGTGTGGCTGTGGAATGGCTGCCAGGGGGAGGCGAGGGCCAGCAACACCTGGGAGGCGTGGTACCTTTGGTGTGGGAGCAGTCGCTGGACGTTTGCAATTTGGAGCTGGGCTGCGGCGCAGGTCCCGAGAGCGAGCGAGGCACGAACGTCGGCACCCTGAGCTGGCTGGCAAGGCCGGAGCCCCAGTGTGTGTGTGGCTGTGGAAGGGCTGCCAGGGGGAGGCGAGGGCCAGCAACACCTGGGAGGCGTGGCACCTTTCGTGTGGGAGCAGTCGCTGGACGTTTGCAATTTGGAGCTGGGCTGCGGCGCACGTCCCGAGAGCGAGCGAGGCACTAACGGCACCCTGAACTGTCTGATAGGGCGAGAGCCCCTGTGTGTGTGGGGCTGTGGAAGGGCTGCCAGGGGAAGGCGAGGGCCAGCAATACCTGGGAGGCGTGGCACCTTTGGTGTGGGAGCAGTCGCTGGACGTTTGCAATTTGGAGCTGGGCTGCGGCGCAGGTCCCGAGAGCGAGCGAGGCACGAACGTCGGCACCCTGAGCTGGCTGGCAGGCCCAGAGACCCTGATTGTGTGGGGCTGTGGAAGGGCTGCCAGGGGAAGGCGAGGGCCAGCAACACCTGGGAGGCCTGGCACCTTTGGTGTGGGAGCAGTTGCTGGACGTTTGCAAGTTGGAGCTGGGCTGCGGCGCAGGTCCCGAGAGCGAGCGAGGCACGAACGTCGGCACCCTGAGCTGGCTGGCAAGGCCGGAGCCCCAGTGTGTGTGTGGCTGTGGAAGGGCTGCCAGGGGAAGGCGAGGGCCAGCAACACCTGAGAGGCGTGGCACCTTTGGTGTGGGAGCAGTCGCTGGACGTTTGCAATTTGGAGCTGGGCTGCGGCGCAGGTCCCGAGAGCGAGCGAGGCACGAACGTCGGCACCCTGAGCTGGCTGGCAAGGCCGGAGACCCAGTGTGTGTGGGGCTGTGGAAGGGCTGCCAGGGGGAGGCGAGGGCCAGCAACACCTGGGAGGCGTGGCACCTTTCGTGTGGGAGCAGTCGCTGGACGTTTGCAATTTGGAGCTGGGCTGCGGCGCAGGTCCCGAGAGCGAGCGAGGCACTAACGGCACCCTGAGCTGTCTGATAGGGCGAGAGCCCCTGTGTGTGTGTGGCTGTGGAAGGGCTGCCAGGGGAAGGCGAGGGCCAGCAATACCTGGGAGGCGTGGCACCTTTGGTGTGGCAGCAGTCGCTGGACGTTTGCAATTTGGAGCTGGGCTGCGGCGCAGGTCCCGAGAGCGAGCGAGGCACGAACGTCGGCACCCTGAGCTGGCTGGCAGGCCCAGAGACCCTGATTGTGTGGGGCTGTGGAAGGGCTGCCAGGGGAAGGCGAGGGCCAGCAATACCTGGGAGGCGTGGCACCTTTGGTGTGGGAGCAGTCGCTGGACGTTTGCAATTTGGAGCTGGGCTGCGGCGCAGGTCCCGAGAGCGAGCGAGGCACGAACGTCGGCACCCTGAGCTGGCTGGCAAGGCCGGAGCCCCAGTGTGTGTGTGGCTGTGGAAGGGCTGCCAGGGGAAGGCGAGGGCCAGCAATACCTGGGAGGAGTGGCACCTTTGGTGTGGGAGCAGTCGCTGGACGTCTGCAATTTGGAGCTGGGCTGCGGCGCAGGTCCCGAGAGCGAGCGAGGCACGAACGTCGGCACCCTGAGCTGGCCGGCAAGGCGGGAGCCCCAGTGTGTGTGTGGCTGTGGAAGGGCTGCAAGGGGAAGGCGAGGGCCAGCAACACCTGGGAGGTGTGGCACCTTTGGTGTGGGAGCAGTCGCTGGACGTTTGCAATTTGGAGCTGGGCTGCGGCGCAGGTCCCGAGAGCGAGCGAGGCACTAACGGCACCCTGAACTGTCTGATAGGGCGAGAGCCCCAGTGTGT
Source organism: Spheniscus humboldti (assembly GCA_027474245.1). Taxonomy (NCBI): domain Eukaryota; kingdom Metazoa; phylum Chordata; class Aves; order Sphenisciformes; family Spheniscidae; genus Spheniscus; species Spheniscus humboldti. Next base: position 67,845,293 of record CM049890.1, on the reverse strand, counting down.
GTGTGGCTGTGGAAGGGCTGCCAGGGGAAGGCGAGGGCCAGCAATACCTGGGAGGCGTGGCACCTTTGGTGTGGGAGCAGTCGCTGGACGTTTGCAATTTGGAGCTGGGCTGCGGCGCAGGTCCCGAGAGCGAGCGAGGCACGAACGTCGGCACCCTGAGCTGGCCTGCAGGCCCACAGACCCTGATTGTGTGGGGCTGTGGAAGGGCTGCCAGGGGAAGGCGAGGGCCAGCAACACCTGGGAGGCGTGGCACAATTGGTGTGGGAGCAGTCGCTGGACGTTTGGAATTTCGAGCTGGGCTGCGGCGCAGGTCCCGAGAGCGAGCGAGGCACGAACGTCGGCACCCTGAGCTGGCTGGCAAGGCCGGAGCCCCAGTGTGTGTGTGGCTGTGGAAGGGCTGCCAGGGGAAGGCGAGGGCCAGCAACACCTGAGAGGCGTGGCACCTTTCGTGTGGGAGCAGTCGCTGGACGTTTGCAATTTGGAGCTGGGCTGCGGCGCAGGTCCCGAGAGCGAGCGAGGGATGAACATCGGCACCCTGAGCTGGCTAGCAAGGCCGGAGCCCCAGTGTGTGTGGGGCTGTGGAAGGGCTGCCAGGGGTAGGCGAGGGCCAGCAACACCTGGGAGGCGTGGCACAATTGGTGTGGGAGCAGTCGCTGGACGTTTGCAATTTGGAGCTGGGCTGCGGCGCAGGTCCCGAGAGCGAGCGAGGCACGAACGTCGGCACCCTGAGCTGGCCGGCAAGGCCGGAGCCCCAGTGTGTGTGTGGCTGTGGAAGGGCTGCCAGGGGAAGGCGAGGGCCAGCAACACCTGGGAGGCGTAGCACCTTTCGTGTGGGAGCAGTCGCTGGACGTTTGCAATTTGGAGCTGGGCTGCGGCGCAGGTCCCGAGAGCGAGCGAGGCACTAACGGCACCCTGAGCTGGCTGGCAGGCCCAGAGACCCTGATTGTGTGGGGCTGTGGAAGGGCTGCCAGGGGAAGGCGAGGGCCAGCAACACCTGGGAGGCCTGGCACCTTTGGTGTGGGAGCAGTTGCTGGACGTTTGCAAGTTGGAGCTGGGCTGCGGCGCAGGTCCCGAGAGCGAGCGAGGCACGAACGTCGGCACCCTGAGCTGGCTGGCAAGGCCGGAGCCCCAGTGTGTGTGTGGCTGTGGAAGGGCTGCCAGGGGAAGGCGAGGGCCAGCAACACCTGAGAGGCGTGGCACCTTTGGTGTGGGAGCAGTCGCTGGATGTTTGCAATTTGGAGCTGGGCTGCGGCGCAGGTCCCGAGAGCGAGCGAGGCACGAACGTCGGCACCCTGAGCTGGCTGGCAGGGCCAGAGCCCCTGTGTGTGTGGTGCTGTGGAAGGGCTGCCAGGGGAAGGCGAGGGCCAGCAATACCTGGGAGGAGTGGCACCTTTGGTGTGGGAGCAGTCGCTGGACGTCTGCAATTTGGAGCTGGGCTGCGGCGCAGGTCCCGAGAGCGAGCGAGGCACGAACGTCGGCACCCTGAGCTGGCCGGCAAGGCCGGAGCCCCAGTGTGTGTGTGGCTGTGGAAGGGCTGCCAGGGGGAGGCGAGGGCCAGCAACACCTGGGAGGCCTGGCACCTTTCGTGTGGGAGCAGTCGCTGGACGTTTGCAATTTGGAGCTGGGCTGCGGCGCAGGTCCCGAAAGCGAGCGAGGCACTAACGGCACCATGAACTGTCTGATAGGGCGAGAGCCCCTGTGTGTGGGGGGCTGTGGAAGGGCTGCCAGGGGAAGGCGAGGGCCAGCAATACCTGGGAGGCGTGGCACCTTTGGTGTGGGAGCAGTCGCTGGACGTTTGCAATTTGGAGCTGGGCTGCGGCGCAGGTCCCGAGAGCGAGCGAGGCACGAACGTCGGCACCCTGAGCTGGCTGGCAGGCCCAGAGACCCTGATTGTGTGGGGCTGTGGAAGGGCTGCCAGGGGAAGGCGAGGGCCAGCAATACCTGGGAGGCGTGGCACCTTTGGTGTGGGAGCAGTCGCTGGACGTTTGCAATTTGGAGCTGGGCTGCGGCGCAGGTCCCGAGAGCGAGCAAGGGACGAACGTCGGCACCCTGAGCTGGCTAGCAAGGCCGGAGCCCCACTGTGTGTGGGGCTGTGGAAGGGCTGCCAGGGGGAGGCAAGGGCCAGCAACACCTGGGAGGCGTGGCACAATTGGTGTGGGAGCAGTCGCTGGACGTTTGCAATTTGGAGCTGGGCTGCGGCGCAGGTCCCGAGAGCGAGCGAGGCACGAACGTCGGCACCCTGAGCTGGCCGGCAAGGCCGGAGCCCCAGTGTGTGTGTGGCTGTGGAAGGGCTACAAGGGGAAGGCGAGGGCCAGCAACACCTGGGAGGCGTAGCACCTTTCGTGTGGGAGCAGTCGCTGGACGTTTGCAATTTCGAGCTGGGCTGCGGCGCAGGTCCCGAGAGCGAGCGAGGCACTAACGGCACCCTGAACTGTCTGATAGGGCGAGAGCCCCTGTGTGTGTGGGGCTGTGGAAGGGCTGCCAGGGGAAGGCGAGGGCCAGCAATACCTGGGAGGCGTGGCACCTTTGGTGTGGCAGCAGTCGCTGGACGTTTGCAATTTGGAGCTGGGCTGCGGCGCAGGTCCCGAGAGCGAGCAAGGGACGAACGTCGGCACCCTGAGCTGGCTAGCAAGGCCGGAGCCCCAGTGTGTGTGGGGCTGTGGAAGGGCTGCCAGGGGGAGGCAAGGGCCAGCAACACCTGGGAGGCGTGGCACAATTGGTGTGGGAGCAGTCGCTGGACGTTTGCAATTTGGAGCTGGGCTGCGGCGCAGGTCCCGAGAGCGAGCGAGGCACGAACGTCGGCACCCTGAGCTGGCCGGCAAGGCCGGAGCCCCAGTGTGTGTGTGGCTGTGGAAGGGCTACAAGGGGAAGGCGAGGGCCAGCAACACCTGGGAGGCGTAGCACCTTTCGTGTGGGAGCAGTCGCTGGACGTTTGCAATTTCGAGCTGGGCTGCGGCGCAGGTCCCGAGAGCGAGCGAGGCACTAACGGCACCCTGAACTGTCTGATAGGGCGAGAGCCCCTGTGTGTGTGGGGCTGTGGAAGGGCTGCCAGGGGAAGGCGAGGGCCAGCAATACCTGGGAGGCGTGGCACCTTTGGTGTGGGAGCAGTCGCTGGACGTTTGCAATTTGGAGCTGGGCTGCGGCGCAGGTCCCGAGAGCGAGCGAGGCACGAACGTCGGCACCCTGAGCTGGCTGGCAGGCCCAGAGACCCTGATTGTGTGGGGCTGTGGAAGGGCTGCCAGGGGAAGGCGAGGGCCAGCAACACCTGGGAGGCCTGGCACCTTTGGTGTGGGAGCAGTCGCTGGACGTTTGGAATTTGGAGCTGGGCTGCGGCGCAGGTCCCGAGAGCGAGCGAGGCACGAACGTCGGCACCCTGAGCTGGCTGGCAAGGCCGGAGCCCCAGTGTGTGTGTGGCTGTGGAAGGGCTGCCAGGGGAAGGCGAGGGCCAGCAACACCTGGGAGGCGTAGCACCTTTCGAGTGGGAGCAGTCGCTGGACGTTTGCAATTTCGAGCTGGGCTGCGGCGCAGGTCCCGAGAGCGAGCGAGGCACTAACGGCACCCTGAACTGTCTGATAGGGCGAGAGCCCCTGTGTGTGTGGGGCTGTGGAAGGGCTGCCAGGGGAAGGCGAGGGCCAGCAATACCTGGGAGGCGTGGCACCTTTGGTGTGGGAGCAGTCGCTGGACGTTTGCAATTTGGAGCTGGGCTGCGGCGCAGGTCCCGAGAGCGAGCGAGGCACGAACGTCGGCACCCTGAGCTGGCTGGCAGGCCCAGAGACCCTGATTGTGTGGGGCTGTGGAAGGGCTGCCAGGGGAAGGCGAGGGCCAGCAACACCTGGGAGGCCTGGCACCTTTGGTGTGGCAGCAGTCGCTGGACGTTTGCAATTTGGAGCTGGGCTGCGGCGCAGGTCCCGAGAGCGAGCGAGGCACGAACGTCGGCACCCTGAGCTGGCTGGCAAGGCCGGAGCCCCAGTGTGTGTGGGGCTGTGGAAGGGCTGCCAGGGGTAGCCGAGGGCCAGCAACACCTGGGAGGCGTGGCACAATTGGTGTGGGAGCAGTCGCTGGACGTTTGCCATTTGGAGCTGGGCTGCGGCGCAGGTCCCGAGAGCGAGCGAGGCACGAACGTCGGCACCCTGAGCTGGCTGGCAGGGCCAGAGCCCCTGTGTGTGTGGTGCTGTGGAAGGGCTGCCAGGGGAAGGCGAGGGCCAGCAATACCTGGGAGGCGTGGCACCTTTGGTGTGGGAGCAGTCGCTGGACGTTTGGAATTTGGAGCTGGGCTGCGGCGCAGGTCCCGAGAGCGAGCGAGGCACGAACGTCGGCACCCTGAGCTGGCTGGCAAGGCCGGAGCCCCAGTGTGTGTGTGGCTGTGGAAGGGCTGCCAGGGGAAGGCGAGGGCCAGCAACACCTGGGAGGCGTAGCACCTTTCGTGTGGGAGCAGTCGCTGGACGTTTGCAATTTGGAGCTGGGCTGCGGCGCAGGTCCCGAGAGCGAGCGAGGCACTAACGGCACCCTGAACTGTCTGATAGGGCGAGAGCCCCTGTGTGTGTGGGGCTGTGGAAGGGCTGCCAGGGGAAGGCGAGGGCCAGCAATACCTGGGAGGCGTGGCACCTTTGGTGTGGGAGCAGTCGCTGGACGTTTGCAATTTGGAGCTGGGCTGCGGCGCAGGTCCCGAGAGCGAGCGAGGCACGAACGTCGGCACCCTGAGCTGGCTGGCAGGCCCAGAGACCCTGATTGTGTGGGGCTGTGGAAGGGCTGCCAGGGGAAGGCGAGGGCCAGCAACACCTGGGAGGCGTGGCACCTTTGGTGTGGGAGCAGTCGCTGGACGTTTGGAATTTGGAGCTGGGCTGCGGCGCAGGTCCCGAGACCGAGCGAGGCACGAACGTCGGCACCCTGAGCTGGCTGGCAAGGCCGGAGCCCCAGTGTGTGTGGGGCTGTGGAAGGGCTGCCAGGGGAAGGCGAGGGCCAGCAACACCTGGGAGGCGTGGCACAATTGGTGTGGGAGCAGTCGCTGGACGTTTGCCATTTGGAGCTGGGCTGCGGCGCAGGTCCCGAGAGCGAGCGAGGCACGAACGTCGGCACCCTGAGCTGGCTGGCAGGGCCAGAGCCCCTGTGTGTGTGGTGCTGTGGAAGGGCTGCCAGGGGAAGGCGAGGGCCAGCAATACCTGGGAGGCGTGGCACCTTTGGTGTGGCAGCAGTCGCTGGACGTTTGCAATTTGGAGCTGGGCTGCGGCGCAGGTCCCGAGAGCGAGCGAGGCACGAACGTCGGCACCCTGAGCTGGCCGGCAAGGCCGGAGCCCCATTGTGTGTGCGGCTGTGGAAGGGATGCAAGGGGAAGGCGAGGGCCAGCAACACCTGGGAGGCGTGGCACCTTTGGTGTGGGAGCAGTCGCTGGACGTTTGCAATTTGGAGCTGGGCTGCGGCGCAGGTCCCGAGAGCGAGCGAGGCACGAACGTCGGCACCCTGAGCTGGCTGGCAGGCCCAGAGACCCTGTGTGTGTGGGGCTGTGGAAGGGCTGCCAGGGGAAGGCGAGGGCCAGCAACACCTGGGAGGCCTGGCACCTTTGGTGTGGGAGCAGTCGCTGGACGTTTGGAATTTCGAGCTGGGCTGCGGCGCAGGTCCCGAGACCGAGCGAGGCACGAACGTCGGCACCCTGAGCTGGCTGGCAAGGCCGGAGCCCCAGTGTGTGTGTGGCTGTGGAAGGGCTGCCAGGGGAAGGCGAGGGCCAGCAACACCTGGGAGGCGTGGCACAATTGGTGTGGGAGCAGTCGCTGGACGTTTGCCATTTGGAGCTGGGCTGCGGCGCAGGTCCCGAGAGCGAGCGAGGCACGAACGTCGGCACCCTGAGCTGGCTGGCAGGGCCAGAGCCCCTGTGTGTGTGGTGCTGTGGAAGGGCTGCCAGGGGAAGGCGAGGGCCAGCAATACCTGGGAGGCGTAGCACCTTTCGTGTGGGAGCAGTCGCTGGACGTTTGCAATTTCGAGCTGGGCTGCGGCGCAGGTCCCGAGAGCGAGCGAGGCACTAACGGCACCCTGAACTGTCTGATAGGGCGAGAGCCCCTGTGTGTGTGGGGCTGTGGAAGGGCTGCCAGGGGAAGGCGAGGGCCAGCAATACCTGGGAGGCGTGGCACCTTTGGTGTGGGAGCAGTCGCTGGACGTTTGCAATTTGGAGCTGGGCTGCGGCGCAGGTCCCGAGAGCGAGCGAGGCACGAACGTCGGCACCCTGAGCTGGCTGGCAGGCCCAGAGACCCTGATTGTGTGGGGCTGTGGAAGGGCTGCCAGGGGAAGGCGAGGGCCAGCAACACCTGGGAGGCCTGGCACCTTTGGTGTGGGAGCAGTCGCTGGACGTTTGGAATTTGGAGCTGGGCTGCGGCGCAGGTCCCGAGAGCGAGCGAGGCACGAACGTCGGCACCCTGAGCTGGCTGGCAAGGCCGGAGCCCCAGTGTGTGTGTGGCTGTGGAAGGGCTGCCAGGGGAAGGCGAGGGCCAGCAACACCTGGGAGGCGTAGCACCTTTCGAGTGGGAGCAGTCGCTGGACGTTTGCAATTTCGAGCTGGGCTGCGGCGCAGGTCCCGAGAGCGAGCGAGGCACTAACGGCACCCTGAACTGTCTGATAGGGCGAGAGCCCCTGTGTGTGTGGGGCTGTGGAAGGGCTGCCAGGGGAAGGCGAGGGCCAGCAATACCTGGGAGGCGTGGCACCTTTGGTGTGGGAGCAGTCGCTGGACGTTTGCAATTTGGAGCTGGGCTGCGGCGCAGGTCCCGAGAGCGAGCGAGGCACGAACGTCGGCACCCTGAGCTGGCTGGCAGGCCCAGAGACCCTGATTGTGTGGGGCTGTGGAAGGGCTGCCAGGGGAAGGCGAGGGCCAGCAACACCTGGGAGGCCTGGCACCTTTGGTGTGGCAGCAGTCGCTGGACGTTTGCAATTTGGAGCTGGGCTGCGGCGCAGGTCCCGAGAGCGAGCGAGGCACGAACGTCGGCACCCTGAGCTGGCTGGCAAGGCCGGAGCCCCAGTGTGTGTGGGGCTGTGGAAGGGCTGCCAGGGGTAGCCGAGGGCCAGCAACACCTGGGAGGCGTGGCACAATTGGTGTGGGAGCAGTCGCTGGACGTTTGCCATTTGGAGCTGGGCTGCGGCGCAGGTCCCGAGAGCGAGCGAGGCACGAACGTCGGCACCCTGAGCTGGCTGGCAGGGCCAGAGCCCCTGTGTGTGTGGTGCTGTGGAAGGGCTGCCAGGGGAAGGCGAGGGCCAGCAATACCTGGGAGGCGTGGCACCTTTGGTGTGGGAGCAGTCGCTGGACGTTTGGAATTTGGAGCTGGGCTGCGGCGCAGGTCCCGAGAGCGAGCGAGGCACGAACGTCGGCACCCTGAGCTGGCTGGCAAGGCCGGAGCCCCAGTGTGTGTGTGGCTGTGGAAGGGCTGCCAGGGGAAGGCGAGGGCCAGCAACACCTGGGAGGCGTAGCACCTTTCGTGTGGGAGCAGTCGCTGGACGTTTGCAATTTCGAGCTGGGCTGCGGCGCAGGTCCCGAGAGCGAGCGAGGCACTAACGGCACCCTGAACTGTCTGATAGGGCGAGAGCCCCTGTGTGTGTGGGGCTGTGGAAGGGCTGCCAGGGGAAGGCGAGGGCCAGCAATACCTGGGAGGCGTGGCACCTTTGGTGTGGGAGCAGTCGCTGGACGTTTGCAATTTGGAGCTGGGCTGCGGCGCAGGTCCCGAGAGCGAGCGAGGCACGAACGTCGGCACCCTGAGCTGGCTGGCAGGCCCAGAGACCCTGATTGTGTGGGGCTGTGGAAGGGCTGCCAGGGGAAGGCGAGGGCCAGCAACACCTGGGAGGCGTGGCACCTTTGGTGTGGGAGCAGTCGCTGGACGTTTGGAATTTGGAGCTGGGCTGCGGCGCAGGTCCCGAGACCGAGCGAGGCACGAACGTCGGCACCCTGAGCTGGCTGGCAAGGCCGGAGCCCCAGTGTGTGTGGGGCTGTGGAAGGGCTGCCAGGGGAAGGCGAGGGCCAGCAACACCTGGGAGGCGTGGCACAATTGGTGTGGGAGCAGTCGCTGGACGTTTGCCATTTGGAGCTGGGCTGCGGCGCAGGTCCCGAGAGCGAGCGAGGCACGAACGTCGGCACCCTGAGCTGGCTGGCAGGGCCAGAGCCCCTGTGTGTGTGGTGCTGTGGAAGGGCTGCCAGGGGAAGGCGAGGGCCAGCAATACCTGGGAGGCGTGGCACCTTTGGTGTGGCAGCAGTCGCTGGACGTTTGCAATTTGGAGCTGGGCTGCGGCGCAGGTCCCGAGAGCGAGCGAGGCACGAACGTCGGCACCCTGAGCTGGCCGGCAAGGCCGGAGCCCCATTGTGTGTGCGGCTGTGGAAGGGATGCAAGGGGAAGGCGAGGGCCAGCAACACCTGGGAGGCGTGGCACCTTTGGTGTGGGAGCAGTCGCTGGACGTTTGCAATTTGGAGCTGGGCTGCGGCGCAGGTCCCGAGAGCGAGCGAGGCACGAACGTCGGCACCCTGAGCTGGCTGGCAGGGCCAGAGACCCTGTGTGTGTGGGGCTGTGGAAGGGCTGCCAGGGGAAGGCGAGGGCCAGCAACACCTGGGAGGCCTGGCACCTTTGGTGTGGGAGCAGTCGCTGGACGTTTGGAATTTCGAGCTGGGCTGCGGCGCAGGTCCCGAGACCGAGCGAGGCACGAACGTCGGCACCCTGAGCTGGCTGGCAAGGCCGGAGCCCCAGTGTGTGTGTGGCTGTGGAAGGGCTGCCAGGGGAAGGCGAGGGCCAGCAACACCTGGGAGGCGTGGCACAATTGGTGTGGGAGCAGTCGCTGGACGTTTGCAATTTGGAGCTGGGCTGCGGCGCAGGTCCCGAGAGCGAGCGAGGCACGAACGTCGGCACCCTGAGCTGGCTGGCAGGGCCAGAGCCCCTGTGTGTGTGGTGCTGTGGAAGGGCTGCCAGGGGAAGGCGAGGGCCAGCAATACCTGGGAGGCGTGGCACCTTTGGTGTGGCAGCAGTCGCTGGACGTTTGCAATTTGGAGCTGGGCTGCGGCGCAGGTCCCGAGAGCGAGCGAGGCACGAACGTCGGCACCCTGAGCTGGCCGGCAAGGCCGGAGCCCCATTGTGTGTGCGGCTGTGGAAGGGATGCAAGGGGAAGGCGAGGGCCAGCAACACCTGGGAGGCGTGGCACCTTTGGTGTGGGAGCAGTCGCTGGACGTTTGCAATTTGGAGCTGGGCTGCGGCGCAGGTCCCGAGAGCGAGCGAGGCACTAACGGCACCCTGAACTGTCTGATAGGGCGAGAGCCCCTGTGTGTGTGGGGCTGTGGAAGGGCTGCCAGGGGAAGGCGAGGGCCAGCAATACCTGGGAGGCGTGGCACCTTTGGTGTGGGAGCAGTCGCTGGACGTTTGCAATTTGGAGCTGGGCTGCGGCGCAGGTCCCGAGAGCGAGCGAGGCACGAACGTCGGCACCCTGAGCTGGCTGGCAGTCCCAGAGACCTTGATTGTGTGGGGCTGTGGAAGGGCTGCCAGGGGAAGGCGAGGGCCAGCAACACCTGGGAGGCCTGGCACCTTTGGTGTGGGAGCAGTCGCTGGACGTTTGGAATTTCGAGCTGGGCTGCGGCGCAGGTCCCGAGAGCGAGCGAGGCACGAACGTCGGCACCCTGAGCTGGCTGGCAAGGCCGGAGCCCCAGTGTGTGTGTGGCTGTGGAAGGGCTGCCAGGGGAAGGCGAGGGCCAGCAACACCTGGGAGGCGTGGCACCTTTGGTGTGGGAGCAGTCGCTTGACGTTTGCAATTTGGAGCTGGGCTGCGGCGCAGGTCCCGAGAGCGAGCAAGGCACGAACGTCGGCACCCTGAGCTGGCTAGCAAGGCCGGAGCCCCAGTGTGTGTGGGGCTGTGGAAGGGCTGCCAGGGGGAGGCGAGGGCCAGCAACACCTGGGAGGCGTGGCACAATTGGTGTGGGAGCAGTCGCTGGACGTTTGCAATTTGGAGCTGGGCTGCGGCGCAGGTCCCGAGAGCGAGCGAGGCACGAACGTCGGCACCCTGAGCTGGCCGGCAAGGCCGGAGCCCCAGTGTGTGTGTGGCTGTGGAAGGGCTACAAGGGGAAGGCGAGGGCCAGCAATACCTGGGAGGCGTAGCACCTTTCGTGTGGGAGCAGTCGCTGGACGTTTGCAATTTGGAGCTGGGCTGCGGCGCAGGTCCCGAGAGCGAGCGAGGCACTAACGGCACCCTGAACTGTCTGATAGGGCGAGAGCCCCTGTGTGTGTGGGGCTGTGGAAGGGCTGCCAGGGGAAGGCGAGGGCCAGCAATACCTGGGAGGCGTGGCACCTTTGGTGTGGGAGCAGTCGCTGGACGTTTGCAATTTGGAGCTGGGCTGCGGCGCAGGTCCCGAGAGCGAGCGAGGCACTAATGGCACACTGAGCTGTCTGATAGGGCGAGAGCCCCTGTGTGTGTGGGGCTGTGGAAGGGCTGCCAGGGGAAGGCGAGGGCCAGCAATACCTGGGAGGCGTGGCACCTTTGGTGTGGGAGCAGTCGCTGGACGTTTGCAATTTGGAGCTGGGCTGCGGCGCAGGTCCCGAGAGCGAGCGAGGCACGAACGTCGGCACCCTGAGCTGGCTGGCAGGCCCAGAGACCCTGATTGTGTGGGGCTGTGGAAGGGCTGCCAGGGGAAGGCGAGGGCCAGCAACACCTGGGAGGCCTGGCACCTTTGGTGTGGGAGCAGTCGCTGGACGTTTGGAATTTGGAGCTGGGCTGCGGCGCAGGTCCCGAGAGCGAGCGAGGCACGAACGTCGGCACCCTGAGCTGGCTGGCAAGGCCGGAGCCCCAGTGTGTGTGTGGCTGTGGAAGGGCTGCCAGGGGAAGGCGAGGGCCAGCAACACCTGGGAGGCGTAGCACCTTTCGAGTGGGAGCAGTCGCTGGACGTTTGCAATTTCGAGCTGGGCTGCGGCGCAGGTCCCGAGAGCGAGCGAGGCACTAACGGCACCCTGAACTGTCTGATAGGGCGAGAGCCCCTGTGTGTGTGGGGCTGTGGAAGGGCTGCCAGGGGAAGGCGAGGGCCAGCAATACCTGGGAGGCGTGGCACCTTTGGTGTGGGAGCAGTCGCTGGACGTTTGCAATTTGGAGCTGGGCTGCGGCGCAGGTCCCGAGAGCGAGCGAGGCACGAACGTCGGCACCCTGAGCTGGCTGGCAGGCCCAGAGACCCTGATTGTGTGGGGCTGTGGAAGGGCTGCCAGGGGAAGGCGAGGGCCAGCAACACCTGGGAGGCCTGGCACCTTTGGTGTGGCAGCAGTCGCTGGACGTTTGCAATTTGGAGCTGGGCTGCGGCGCAGGTCCCGAGAGCGAGCGAGGCACGAACGTCGGCACCCTGAGCTGGCTGGCAAGGCCGGAGCCCCAGTGTGTGTGTGGCTGTGGAAGGGCTGCCAGGGGAAGGCGAGGGCCAGCAACACCTGGGAGGCGTGGCACCTTTGGTGTGGCAGCAGTCGCTGGACGTTTGCAATTTGGAGCTGGGCTGCGGCGCAGGTCCCGAGAGCGAGCGAGGCACGAACGTCGGCACCCTGAGCTGGCTGGCAAGGCCGGAGCCCCAGTGTGTGTGTGGCTGTGGAAGGGCTGCCAGGGGAAGGCGAGGGCCAGCAACACCTGGGAGGCGTAGCACCTTTCGTGTGGGAGCAGTCGCTGGACGTTTGGAATTTCGAGCTGGGCTGCGGCGCAGGTCCCGAGAGCGAGCGAGGCACGAACGTCGGCACCCTGAGCTGGCTGGCAAGGCCGGAGCCCCAGTGTGTGTGTGGCTGTGGAAGGGCTGCCAGGGGAAGGCGAGGGCCAGCAACACCTGGGAGGCGTGGCACCTTTGGTGTGGGAGCAGTCGCTTGACGTTTGCAATTTGGAGCTGGGCTGCGGCGCAGGTCCCGAGAGCGAGCAAGGCACGAACGTCGGCACCCTGAGCTGGCTAGCAAGGCCGGAGCCCCAGTGTGTGTGGGGCTGTGGAAGGGCTGCCAGGGGGAGGCGAGGGCCAGCAACACCTGGGAGGCGTGGCACAATTGGTGTGGGAGCAGTCGCTGGACGTTTGCAATTTGGAGCTGGGCTGCGGCGCAGGTCCCGAGAGCGAGCGAGGCACGAACGTCGGCACCCTGAGCTGGCCGGCAAGGCCGGAGCCCCAGTGTGTGTGTGGCTGTGGAAGGGCTACAAGGGGAAGGCGAGGGCCAGCAATACCTGGGAGGCGTAGCACCTTTCGTGTGGGAGCAGTCGCTGGACGTTTGCAATTTGGAGCTGGGCTGCGGCGCAGGTCCCGAGAGCGAGCGAGGCACTAACGGCACCCTGAACTGTCTGATAGGGCGAGAGCCCCTGTGTGTGTGGGGCTGTGGAAGGGCTGCCAGGGGAAGGCGAGGGCCAGCAATACCTGGGAGGCGTGGCACCTTTGGTGTGGGAGCAGTCGCTGGACGTTTGCAATTTGGAGCTGGGCTGCGGCGCAGGTCCCGAGAGCGAGCGAGGCACTAATGGCACACTGAGCTGTCTGATAGGGCGAGAGCCCCTGTGTGTGTGGGGCTGTGGAAGGGCTGCCAGGGGAAGGCGAGGGCCAGCAATACCTGGGAGGCGTGGCACCTTTGGTGTGGGAGCAGTCGCTGGACGTTTGCAATTTGGAGCTGGGCTGCGGCGCAGGTCCCGAGAGCGAGCGAGGCACGAACGTCGGCACCCTGAGCTGGCTGGCAGGCCCAGAGACCCTGATTGTGTGGGGCTGTGGAAGGGCTGCCAGGGGAAGGCGAGGGCCAGCAACACCTGGGAGGCCTGGCACCTTTGGTGTGGGAGCAGTCGCTGGACGTTTGGAATTTGGAGCTGGGCTGCGGCGCAGGTCCCGAGAGCGAGCGAGGCACGAACGTCGGCACCCTGAGCTGGCTGGCAAGGCCGGAGCCCCAGTGTGTGTGTGGCTGTGGAAGGGCTGCCAGGGGAAGGCGAGGGCCAGCAACACCTGGGAGGCGTAGCACCTTTCGAGTGGGAGCAGTCGCTGGACGTTTGCAATTTCGAGCTGGGCTGCGGCGCAGGTCCCGAGAGCGAGCGAGGCACTAACGGCACCCTGAACTGTCTGATAGGGCGAGAGCCCCTGTGTGTGTGGGGCTGTGGAAGGGCTGCCAGGGGAAGGCGAGGGCCAGCAATACCTGGGAGGCGTGGCACCTTTGGTGTGGGAGCAGTCGCTGGACGTTTGCAATTTGGAGCTGGGCTGCGGCGCAGGTCCCGAGAGCGAGCGAGGCACGAACGTCGGCACCCTGAGCTGGCTGGCAGGCCCAGAGACCCTGATTGTGTGGGGCTGTGGAAGGGCTGCCAGGGGAAGGCGAGGGCCAGCAACACCTGGGAGGCCTGGCACCTTTGGTGTGGCAGCAGTCGCTGGACGTTTGCAATTTGGAGCTGGGCTGCGGCGCAGGTCCCGAGAGCGAGCGAGGCACGAACGTCGGCACCCTGAGCTGGCTGGCAAGGCCGGAGCCCCAGTGTGTGTGTGGCTGTGGAAGGGCTGCCAGGGGAAGGCGAGGGCCAGCAACACCTGGGAGGCGTGGCACCTTTGGTGTGGCAGCAGTCGCTGGACGTTTGCAATTTGGAGCTGGGCTGCGGCGCAGGTCCCGAGAGCGAGCGAGGCACGAACGTCGGCACCCTGAGCTGGCTGGCAAGGCCGGAGCCCCAGTGTGTGTGTGGCTGTGGAAGGGCTGCCAGGGGAAGGCGAGGGCCAGCAACACCTGGGAGGCGTAGCACCTTTCGTGTGGGAGCAGTCGCTGGACGTTTGCAATTTGGAGCTGGGCTGCGGCGCAGGTCCCCAGAGCGAGCGAGGCACTAACGGCACCCTGAACTGTCTGATAGGGCGAGAGCCCCAGTGTGTGTGGGGCTGTGGAAGGGCTGCCAGGGGAAGGCGAGGGCCAGCAATACCTGGGAGGCGTGGCACCTTTGGTGTGGGAGCAGTCGCTGGACGTTTGCAATTTGGAGCTGGGCTGCGGCGCAGGTCCCGAGAGCGAGCGAGGCACGAACGTCGGCACCCTGAGCTGGCTGGCAGGCCCAGAGACCCTGATTGTGTGGGGCTGTGGAAGGGCTGCCAGGGGAAGGCGAGGGCCAGCAACACCTGGGAGGCCTGGCACCTTTGGTGTGGGAGCAGTCGCTGGACGTTTGGAATTTCGAGCTGGGCTGCGGCGCAGGTCCCGAGACCGAGCGAGGCACGAACGTCGGCACCCTGAGCTGGCTGGCAAGGCCGGAGCCCCAGTGTGTGTGTGGCTGTGGAAGGGCTGCCAGGGGAAGGCGAGGGCCAGCAACACCTGGGAGGCGTGGCACAATTGGTGTGGGAGCAGTCGCTGGACGTTTGCCATTTGGACTGGGCTGCGGCGCAGGTCCCGAGAGCGAGCGAGGCACGAACGTCGGCACCCTGAGCTGGCTGGCAGGGCCAGAGCCCCTGTGTGTGTGGTGCTGTGGAAGGGCTGCCAGGGGAAGGCGAGGGCCAGCAATACCTGGGAGGCGTGGCACCTTTGGTGTGGCAGCAGTCGCTGGACGTTTGCAATTTGGAGCTGGGCTGCGGCGCAGGTCCCGAGAGCGAGCGAGGCACGAACGTCGGCACCCTGAGCTGGCCGGCAAGGCCGGAGCCCCATTGTGTGTGCGGCTGTGGAAGGGATGCAAGGGGAAGGCGAGGGCCAGCAACACCTGGGAGGCGTGGCACCTTTGGTGTGGGAGCAGTCGCTGGACGTTTGCAATTTGGAGCTGGGCTGCGGCGCAGGTCCCGAGAGCGAGCGAGGCACGAACGTCGGCACCCTGAGCTGGCTGGCAGGCCCAGAGACCCTGATTGTGTGGGGCTGTGGAAGGGCTGCCAGGGGAAGGCGAGGGCCAGCAACACCTGGGAGGCCTGGCACCTTTGGTGTGGGAGCAGTCGCTGGACGTTTGGAATTTCGAGCTGGGCTGCGGCGCAGGTCCCGAGACCGAGCGAGGCACGAACGTCGGCACCCTGAGCTGGCTGGCAAGGCCGGAGCCCCATTGTGTGTGTGGCTGTGGAAGGGCTGCCAGGGGAAGGCGAGGGCCAGCAACACCTGGGAGGCGTGGCACAATTGGTGTGGGAGCAGTCGCTGGACGTTTGCCATTTGGAGCTGGGCTGCGGCGCAGGTCCCGAGAGCGAGCGAGGCACGAACGTCGGCACCCTGAGCTGGCTGGCAGGGCCAGAGCCCCTGTGTGTGTGGTGCTGTGGAAGGGCTGCCAGGGGAAGGCGAGGGCCAGCAATACCTGGGAGGCGTGGCACCTTTGGTGTGGCAGCAGTCGCTGGACGTTTGCAATTTGGAGCTGGGCTGCGGCGCAGGTCCCGAGAGCGAGCGAGGCACGAACGTCGGCACCCTGAGCTGGCCGGCAAGGCCGGAGCCCCATTGTGTGTGCGGCTGTGGAAGGGATGCAAGGGGAAGGCGAGGGCCAGCAACACCTGGGAGGCGTGGCACCTTTGGTGTGGGAGCAGTCGCTGGACGTTTGCAATTTGGAGCTGGGCTGCGGCGCAGGTCCCGAGAGCGAGCGAGGCACTAACGGCACCCTGAACTGTCTGATAGGGCGAGAGCCCCTGTGTGTGTGGGGCTGTGGAAGGGCTGCCAGGGGAAGGCGAGGGCCAGCAATACCTGGGAGGCGTGGTACCTTTGGTGTGGGAGCAGTCGCTGGACGTTTGCAATTTGGAGCTGGGCTGCGGCGCAGGTCCCGAGAGCGAGCGAGGCACGAACGTCGGCACCCTGAGCTGGCTGGCAGTCCCAGAGACCTTGATTGTGTGGGGCTGTGGAAGGGCTGCCAGGGGAAGGCGAGGGCCAGCAACACCTGGGAGGCCTGGCACCTTTGGTGTGGGAGCAGTCGCTGGACGTTTGGAATTTCGAGCTGGGCTGCGGCGCAGGTCCCGAGAGCGAGCGAGGCACGAACGTCGGCACCCTGAGCTGGCTGGCAAGGCCGGAGCCCCAGTGTGTGTGTGGCTGTGGAAGGGCTGCCAGGGGAAGGCGAGGGCCAGCAACACCTGGGAGGCGTGGCACCTTTGGTGTGGGAGCAGTCGCTGGACGTTTGCAATTTGGAGCTGGGCTGCGGCGCAGGTCCCGAGAGCGAGCAAGGGACGAACGTCGGCACCCTGAGCTGGCTAGCAAGGCCGGAGCCCCAGTGTGTGTGGGGCTGTGGAAGGGCTGCCAGGGGGAGGCGAGGGCCAGCAACACCTGGGAGGCGTGGCACAATTGGTGTGGGAGCAGTCGCTGGACGTTTGCAATTTGGAGCTGGGCTGCGGCGCAGGTCCCCAGAGCGAGCGAGGCACGAACGTCGGCACCCTGAGCTGGCCGGCAAGGCCGGAGCCCCAGTGTGTGTGGGGCTGTGGAAGGGCTGCCAGGGGAAGGCGAGGGCCAGCAATACCTGGGAGGCGTAGCACCTTTCGTGTGGGAGCAGTCGCTGGACGTTTGCAATTTGGAGCTGGGCTGCGGCGCAGGTCCCGAGAGCGAGCGAGGCACTAACGGCACCCTGAACTGTCTGATAGGGCGAGAGCCCCTGTGTGTGTGGGGCTGTGGAAGGGCTGCCAGGGGAAGGCGAGGGCCAGCAATACCTGGGAGGCGTGGCACCTTTGGTGTGGGAGCAGTTGCTGGACGTTTGCAATTTGGAGCTGGGCTGCGGCGCAGGTCCCGAGAGCGAGCGAGGCACGAACGTCGGCACCCTGAGCTGGCTGGCAGGCCCAGAGACCCTGATTGTGTGGGGCTGTGGAAGGGCTGCCAGGGGAAGGCGAGGGCCAGCAACACCTGGGAGGCGTGGCACCTTTGGTGTGGGAGCAGTCGCTGGACGTTTGGAATTTGGAGCTGGGCTGCGGCGCAGGTCCCGAGAGCGAGCGAGGCACGAACGTCGGCACCCTGAGCTGGCCGGCAAGGCCGGAGCCCCAGTGTGTGTGTGGCTGTGGAAGGGCTGCCAGGGGAAGGCGAGGGCCAGCAACACCTGGGAGGCGTAGCACCTTTCGTGTGGGAGCAGTCGCTGGACGTTTGCAATTTCGAGCTGGGCTGCGGCGCAGGTCCCGAGAGCGAGCGAGGCACTAACGGCACCCTGAACTGTCTGATAGGGCGAGAGCCCCTGTGTGTGTGGGGCTGTGGAAGGGCTGCCAGGGGAAGGCGAGGGCCAGCAATACCTGGGAGGCGTGGCACCTTTGGTGTGGCAGCAGTCGCTGGACGTTTGCAATTTGGAGCTGGGCTGCGGCGCAGGTCCCGAGAGCGAGCGAGGCACGAACGTCGGCACCCTGAGCTGGCCGGCAAGGCCGGAGCCCCATTGTGTGTGCGGCTGTGGAAGGGCTGCAAGGGGAAGGCGAGGGCCAGCAACACCTGGGAGGCGTGGCACCTTTGGTGTGGGAGCAGTCGCTGGACGTTTGCAATTTGGAGCTGGGCTGCGGCGCAGGTCCCGAGAGCGAGCGAGGCACGAACGTCGGCACCCTGAGCTGGCCGGCAAGGCCGGAGCCCCAGTGTGTGTGTGGCTGTGGAAGGGCTGCAAGGGGAAGGCGAGGGCCAGCAACACCTGGGAGGCGTAGCACCTTTCGTGTGGGAGCAGTCGCTGGACGTTTGCAATTTCGAGCTGGGCTGCGGCGCAGGTCCCGAGAGCGAGCGAGGCACTAACGGCACCCTGAACTGTCTGATAGGGCGAGAGCCCCTGTGTGTGTGGGGCTGTGGAAGGGCTGCCAGGGGAAGGCGAGGGCCAGCAACACCTGGGAGGCGTGGCACCTTTGGTGTGGGAGCAGTCGCTGGACGTTTGGAATTTCGAGCTGGGCTGCGGCGCAGGTCCCGAGAGCGAGCGAGGCACGAACGTCGGCACCCTGAGCTGGCTGGCAAGGCCGGAGCCCCAGTGTGTGTGTGGCTGTGGAAGGGCTGCCAGGGGAAGGCGAGGGCCAGCAACACCTGGGAGGCGTGGCACAATTGGTGTGGGAGCAGTCGCTGGACGTTTGCAATTTGGAGCTGGGCTGCGGCGCAGGTCCCGAGAGCGAGCGAGGCACGAACGTCGGCACCCTGAGCTGGCTGGCAGGGCCAGAGCCCCTGTGTGTGTGGTGCTGTGGAAGGGCTGCCAGGGGAAGGCGAGGGCCAGCAATACCTGGGAGGCGTGGCACCTTTGGTGTGGCAGCAGTCGCTGGACGTTTGCAATTTGGAGCTGGGCTGCGGCGCAGGTCCCGAGAGCGAGCAAGGCACGAACGTCGGCACCCTGAGCTGGCCGGCAAGGCCGGAGCCCCATTGTGTGTGCGGCTGTGGAAGGGCTGCAAGGGGAAGGCGAGGGCCAGCAACACCTGGGAGGCGTAGCACCTTTCGTGTGGGAGCAGTCGCTGGACGTTTGCAATTTCGAGCTGGGCTGCGGCGCAGGTCCCGAGAGCGAGCGAGGCACTAACGGCACCCTGAACTGTCTGATAGGGCGAGAGCCCCTGTGTGTGTGGGGCTGTGGAAGGGCTGCCAGGGGAAGGCGAGGGCCAGCAATACCTGGGAGGCGTGGCACCTTTGGTGTGGGAGCAGTCGCTGGACGTTTGCAATTTGGAGCTGGGCTGCGGCGCAGGTCCCGAGAGCGAGCGAGGCACGAACGTCGGCACCCTGAGCTGGCTGGCAGGCCCAGAGACCCTGATTGTGTGGGGCTGTGGAAGGGCTGCCAGGGGAAGGCGAGGGCCAGCAACACCTGGGAGGCGTGGCACCTTTGGTGTGGGAGCAGTTGCTGGACGTTTGGAATTTCGAGCTGGGCTGCGGCGCAGGTCCCGAGAGCGAGCGAGGCACGAACGTCGGCACCCTGAGCTGGCTGGCAAGGCCGGAGCCCCAGTGTGTGTGGTGCTGTGGAAGGGCTGCCAGGGGAAGGCGAGGGCCAGCAACACCTGAGAGGCGTGGCACCTTTGGTGTGGGAGCAGTCACTGGACGTTTGCAATTTGGAGCTGAGCTGCGGCGCAGGTCCCGAGAGCGAGCGAGGCACTAACGGCACCCTGAGCTGTCTGACAGGGCGAGAGCCCCAGTGTCTGTGTGGCTGTGGAAGGGCTGCCAGGGGAAGGCGAGGGCCAGCAACTCCTGGGAGGCGTGGCACAATTGGTGTGGGAGCAGTCGCTGGACGTTTGGAATTTCAAGCTGGGCTGCGGCGCAGGTCCCGAGAGCGAGCGAGGCACGAACGTCGGCACCCTGAGCTGGCCGGCAAGGCCGGAGCCCCAGTGTGTGTGTGGCTGTGGAAGGGCTGCCAGGGGAAGGCGAGGGCCAGCAACACCTGGGAGGCGTGGCACCTTTGGTGTGGGAGCAGTCGCTGGACGTTTGCAATTTGGAGCTGGGCTGCGGCGCAGGTCCCGAGAGCGAGCAAGGGACGAACGTCGGCACCCTGAGCTGGCTAGCAAGGCCGGAGCCCCAGTGTGTGTGGGGCTGTGGAAGGGCTGCCAGGGGGAGGCGAGGGCCAGCAACACCTGGGAGGCGTGGCACAATTGGTGTGGGAGCAGTCGCTGGACGTTTGCAATTTGGAGCTGGGCTGCGGCGCAGGTCCCGAGAGCGAGCGAGGCACGAACGTCGGCACCCTGAGCTGGCCGGCAAGGCCGGAGCCCCAGTGTGTGTGTGGCTGTGGAAGGGCTACAAGGGGAAGGCGAGGGCCAGCAATACCTGGGAGGCGTAGCACCTTTCGTGTGGGAGCAGTCGCTGGACGTTTGCAATTTGGAGCTGGGCTGCGGCGCAGGTCCCGAGAGCGAGCGAGGCACTAACGGCACCCTGAACTGTCTGATAGGGCGAGAGCCCCTGTGTGTGTGGGGCTGTGGAAGGGCTGCCAGGGGAAGGCGAGGGCCAGCAATACCTGGGAGGCGTGGCACCTTTGGTGTGGGAGCAGTTGCTGGACGTTTGCAATTTGGAGCTGGGCTGCGGCGCAGGTCCCGAGAGCGAGCGAGGCACGAACGTCGGCACCCTGAGCTGGCTGGCAGGCCCAGAGACCCTGATTGTGTGGGGCTGTGGAAGGGCTGCCAGGGGAAGGCGAGGGCCAGCAACACCTGGGAGGCCTGGCACCTTTGGTGTGGGAGCAGTCGCTGGACGTTTGGAATTTGGAGCTGGGCTGCGGCGCAGGTCCCGAGAGCGAGCGAGGCACGAACGTCGGCACCCTGAGCTGGCCGGCAAGGCCGGAGCCCCAGTGTGTGTGTGGCTGTGGAAGGGCTGCCAGGGGAAGGCGAGGGCCAGCAACACCTGGGAGGCGTAGCACCTTTCGTGTGGGAGCAGTCGCTGGACGTTTGCAATTTCGAGCTGGGCTGCGGCGCAGGTCCCGAGAGCGAGCGAGGCACTAACGGCACCCTGAACTGTCTGATAGGGCGAGAGCCCCTGTGTGTGTGGGGCTGTGGAAGGGCTGCCAGGGGAAGGCGAGGGCCAGCAATACCTGGGAGGCGTGGCACCTTTGGTGTGGGAGCAGTCGCTGGACGTTTGCAATTTGGAGCTGGGCTGCGGCGCAGGTCCCGAGAGCGAGCGAGGCACGAACGTCGGCACCCTGAGCTGGCCGGCAAGGCCGGAGCCCCATTGTGTGTGCGGCTGTGGAAGGGCTGCAAGGGGAAGGCGAGGGCCAGCAACACCTGGGAGGCGTGGCACCTTTGGTGTGGGAGCAGTCGCTGGACGTTTGCAATTTGGAGCTGGGCTGCGGCGCAGGTCCCGAGAGCGAGCGAGGCACGAACGTCGGCACCCTGAGCTGGCCGGCAAGGCCGGAGCCCCAGTGTGTGTGTGGCTGTGGAAGGGCTGCAAGGGGAAGGCGAGGGCCAGCAACACCTGGGAGGCGTAGCACCTTTCGTGTGGGAGCAGTCGCTGGACGTTTGCAATTTCGAGCTGGGCTGCGGCGCAGGTCCCGAGAGCGAGCGAGGCACTAACGGCACCCTGAACTGTCTGATAGGGCGAGAGCCCCTGTGTGTGTGGGGCTGTGGAAGGGCTGCCAGGGGAAGGCGAGGGCCAGCAACACCTGGGAGGCGTGGCACCTTTGGTGTGGGAGCAGTCGCTGGACGTTTGGAATTTCGAGCTGGGCTGCGGCGCAGGTCCCGAGAGCGAGCGAGGCACGAACGTCGGCACCCTGAGCTGGCTGGCAAGGCCGGAGCCCCAGTGTGTGTGTGGCTGTGGAAGGGCTGCCAGGGGAAGGCGAGGGCCAGCAACACCTGGGAGGCGTGGCACAATTGGTGTGGGAGCAGTCGCTGGACGTTTGCAATTTGGAGCTGGGCTGCGGCGCAGGTCCCGAGAGCGAGCAAGGGACGAACGTCGGCACCCTGAGCTGGCTAGCAAGGCCGGAGCCCCAGTGTGTGTGGGGCTGTGGAAGGGCTGCCAGGGGGAGGCGAGGGCCAGCAACACCTGGGAGGCGTGGCACAATTGGTGTGGGAGCAGTCGCTGGACGTTTGCAATTTGGAGCTGGGCTGCGGCGCAGGTCCCGAGAGCGAGCGAGGCACGAACGTCGGCACCCTGAGCTGGCCGGCAAGGCCGGAGCCCCATTGTGTGTGCGGCTGTGGAAGGGCTGCAAGGGGAAGGCGAGGGCCAGCAACACCTGGGAGGCGTAGCACCTTTCGTGTGGGAGCAGTCGCTGGACGTTTGCAATTTCGAGCTGGGCTGCGGCGCAGGTCCCGAGAGCGAGCGAGGCACTAACGGCACCCTGAACTGTCTGATAGGGCGAGAGCCCCTGTGTGTGTGGGGCTGTGGAAGGGCTGCCAGGGGAAGGCGAGGGCCAGCAATACCTGGGAGGCGTGGCACCTTTGGTGTGGGAGCAGTCGCTGGACGTTTGCAATTTGGAGCTGGGCTGCGGCGCAGGTCCCGAGAGCGAGCGAGGCACGAACGTCGGCACCCTGAGCTGGCTGGCAGGCCCAGAGACCCTGATTGTGTGGGGCTGTGGAAGGGCTGCCAGGGGAAGGCGAGGGCCAGCAACACCTGGGAGGCGTGGCACCTTTGGTGTGGGAGCAGTTGCTGGACGTTTGGAATTTCGAGCTGGGCTGCGGCGCAGGTCCCGAGAGCGAGCGAGGCACGAACGTCGGCACCCTGAGCTGGCTGGCAAGGCCGGAGCCCCAGTGTGTGTGGTGCTGTGGAAGGGCTGCCAGGGGAAGGCGAGGGCCAGCAACACCTGAGAGGCGTGGCACCTTTGGTGTGGGAGCAGTCACTGGACGTTTGCAATTTGGAGCTGAGCTGCGGCGCAGGTCCCGAGAGCGAGCGAGGCACTAACGGCACCCTGAGCTGTCTGACAGGGCGAGAGCCCCAGTGTCTGTGTGGCTGTGGAAGGGCTGCCAGGGGAAGGCGAGGGCCAGCAACTCCTGGGAGGCGTGGCACAATTGGTGTGGGAGCAGTCGCTGGACGTTTGGAATTTCAAGCTGGGCTGCGGCGCAGGTCCCGAGAGCGAGCGAGGCACGAACGTCGGCACCCTGAGCTGGCCGGCAAGGCCGGAGCCCCAGTGTGTGTGTGGCTGTGGAAGGGCTGCCAGGGGAAGGCGAGGGCCAGCAACACCTGAGAGGCGTGGCACCTTTGGTGTGGGAGCAGTCGCTGGACATTTGCAATTTGGAGCTGAGCTGCGGCGCAGGTCCCGAGAGCGAGCGAGGCTCTAACGGCACCCTGAGCTGTCTGACAGGGCGAGAGCCCCAGTGTCTGTGTGGCTGTGGAAGGGCTGCCAGGGGAAGGCGAGGGCCAGCAACTCCTGGGAGGCGTGGTACCTTTGGTGTGGGAGCAGTCGCTGGACGTTTGCAATTTGGAGCTGGGCTGCGGCGCAGGTCCCGAGAGCGAGCGAGGCACGAACGTCGGCACCCTGAGCTGGCCGGCAAGGCCGGAGCCCCAGTGTGTGTGTGGCTGTGGAAGGGCTGCAAGGGGAAGGCGAGGGCCAGCAACACCTGGGAGGCGTAGCACCTTTGGTGTGGGAGCAGTCGCTGGACGTTTGCAATTTGGAGCTGGGCTGCGGCGCAGGTCCCGAGAGCGAGCGAGGCACTAACGGCACCCTGAACTGTCTGATAGGGCGAGAGCCCCTGTGTGTGTGGGGCTGTGGAAGGGCTGCCAGGGGAAGGCGAGGGCCAGCAATACCTGGGAGGCGTGGCACCTTTGGTGTGGGAGCAGTTGCTGGACGTTTGCAATTTGGAGCTGGGCTGCGGCGCAGGTCCCGAGAGCGAGCGAGGCACGAACGTCGGCACCCTGAGCTGGCTGGCAGGCCCAGAGACCCTGATTGTGTGGGGCTGTGGAAGGGCTGCCAGGGGAAGGCGAGGGCCAGCAACACCTGGGAGGCGTGGTACCTTTGGTGTGGGAGCAGTCGCTGGACGTTTGGAATTTGGAGCTGGGCTGCGGCGCAGGTCCCGAGAGCGAGCGAGGCACGAACGTCGGCACCCTGAGCTGGCCGGCAAGGCCGGAGCCCCAGTGTGTGTGTGGCTGTGGAAGGGCTGCAAGGGGAAGGCGAGGGCCAGCAACACCTGGGAGGCGTAGCACCTTTGGTGTGGGAGCAGTCGCTGGACGTTTGCAATTTGGAGCTGGGCTGCGGCGCAGGTCCCGAGAGCGAGCGAGGCACTAACGGCACCCTGAACTGTCTGATAGGGCGAGAGCCCCTGTGTGTGTGGGGCTGTGGAAGGGCTGCCAGGGGAAGGCGAGGGCCAGCAATACCTGGGAGGCGTGGCACCTTTGGTGTGGGAGCAGTTGCTGGACGTTTGCAATTTGGAGCTGGGCTGCGGCGCAGGTCCCGAGAGCGAGCGAGGCACGAACGTCGGCACCCTGAGCTGGCTGGCAGGCCCAGAGACCCTGATTGTGTGGGGCTGTGGAAGGGCTGCCAGGGGAAGGCGAGGGCCAGCAACACCTGGGAGGCCTGGCACCTTTGGTGTGGGAGCAGTCGCTGGACGTTTGGAATTTGGAGCTGGGCTGCGGCGCAGGTCCCGAGAGCGAGCGAGGCACGAACGTCGGCACCCTGAGCTGGCCGGCAAGGCCGGAGCCCCAGTGTGTGTGTGGCTGTGGAAGGGCTGCCAGGGGAAGGCGAGGGCCAGCAACACCTGGGAGGCGTAGCACCTTTCGTGTGGGAGCAGTCGCTGGACGTTTGCAATTTCGAGCTGGGCTGCGGCGCAGGTCCCGAGAGCGAGCGAGGCACTAACGGCACCCTGAACTGTCTGATAGGGCGAGAGCCCCTGTGTGTGTGGGGCTGTGGAAGGGCTGCCAGGGGAAGGCGAGGGCCAGCAATACCTGGGAGGCGTGGCACCTTTGGTGTGGGAGCAGTCGCTGGACGTTTGCAATTTGGAGCTGGGCTGCGGCGCAGGTCCCGAGAGCGAGCGAGGCACGAACGTCGGCACCCTGAGCTGGCCGGCAAGGCCGGAGCCCCATTGTGTGTGCGGCTGTGGAAGGGCTGCAAGGGGAAGGCGAGGGCCAGCAACACCTGGGAGGCGTGGCACCTTTGGTGTGGGAGCAGTCGCTGGACGTTTGCAATTTGGAGCTGGGCTGCGGCGCAGGTCCCGAGAGCGAGCGAGGCACGAACGTCGGCACCCTGAGCTGGCCGGCAAGGCCGGAGCCCCAGTGTGTGTGTGGCTGTGGAAGGGCTGCAAGGGGAAGGCGAGGGCCAGCAACACCTGGGAGGCGTAGCACCTTTCGTGTGGGAGCAGTCGCTGGACGTTTGCAATTTGGAGCTGGGCTGCGGCGCAGGTCCCGAGAGCGAGCGAGGCACTAACGGCACCCTGAACTGTCTGATAGGGCGAGAGCCCCTGTGTGTGTGGGGCTGTGGAAGGGCTGCCAGGGGAAGGCGAGGGCCAGCAATACCTGGGAGGCGTGGCACCTTTGGTGTGGGAGCAGTTGCTGGACGTTTGCAATTTGGAGCTGGGCTGCGGCGCAGGTCCCGAGAGCGAGCGAGGCACGAACGTCGGCACCCTGAGCTGGCTGGCAGGCCCAGAGACCCTGATTGTGTGGGGCTGTGGAAGGGCTGCCAGGGGAAGGCGAGGGCCAGCAACACCTGGGAGGCCTGGCACCTTTGGTGTGGGAGCAGTCGCTGGACGTTTGGAATTTGGAGCTGGGCTGCGGCGCAGGTCCCGAGAGCGAGCGAGGCACGAACGTCGGCACCCTGAGCTGGCCGGCAAGGCCGGAGCCCCAGTGTGTGTGTGGCTGTGGAAGGGCTGCCAGGGGAAGGCGAGGGCCAGCAACACCTGGGAGGCGTAGCACCTTTCGTGTGGGAGCAGTCGCTGGACGTTTGCAATTTCGAGCTGGGCTGCGGCGCAGGTCCCGAGAGCGAGCGAGGCACTAACGGCACCCTGAACTGTCTGATAGGGCGAGAGCCCCTGTGTGTGTGGGGCTGTGGAAGGGCTGCCAGGGGAAGGCGAGGGCCAGCAATACCTGGGAGGCGTGGCACCTTTGGTGTGGGAGCAGTCGCTGGACGTTTGCAATTTGGAGCTGGGCTGCGGCGCAGGTCCCGAGAGCGAGCGAGGCACGAACGTCGGCACCCTGAGCTGGCCGGCAAGGCCGGAGCCCCATTGTGTGTGCGGCTGTGGAAGGGCTGCAAGGGGAAGGCGAGGGCCAGCAACACCTGGGAGGCGTGGCACCTTTGGTGTGGGAGCAGTCGCTGGACGTTTGCAATTTGGAGCTGGGCTGCGGCGCAGGTCCCGAGAGCGAGCGAGGCACGAACGTCGGCACC
Source organism: Spheniscus humboldti (assembly GCA_027474245.1). Lineage (NCBI taxonomy): Eukaryota > Metazoa > Chordata > Aves > Sphenisciformes > Spheniscidae > Spheniscus > Spheniscus humboldti. The sequence continues at coordinate 67,819,781 of CM049890.1, read as the reverse complement.
CTGAGCTGGCCGGCAAGGCCGGAGCCCCAGTGTGTGTGTGGCTGTGGAAGGGCTGCAAGGGGAAGGCGAGGGCCAGCAACACCTGGGAGGCGTAGCACCTTTCGTGTGGGAGCAGTCGCTGGACGTTTGCAATTTCGAGCTGGGCTGCGGCGCAGGTCCCGAGAGCGAGCGAGGCACTAACGGCACCCTGAACTGTCTGATAGGGCGAGAGCCCCTGTGTGTGTGGGGCTGTGGAAGGGCTGCCAGGGGAAGGCGAGGGCCAGCAACACCTGGGAGGCGTGGCACCTTTGGTGTGGGAGCAGTCGCTGGACGTTTGGAATTTCGAGCTGGGCTGCGGCGCAGGTCCCGAGAGCGAGCGAGGCACGAACGTCGGCACCCTGAGCTGGCTGGCAAGGCCGGAGCCCCAGTGTGTGTGTGGCTGTGGAAGGGCTGCCAGGGGAAGGCGAGGGCCAGCAACACCTGGGAGGCGTGGCACAATTGGTGTGGGAGCAGTCGCTGGACGTTTGCAATTTGGAGCTGGGCTGCGGCGCAGGTCCCGAGAGCGAGCGAGGCACGAACGTCGGCACCCTGAGCTGGCTGGCAGGGCCAGAGCCCCTGTGTGTGTGGTGCTGTGGAAGGGCTGCCAGGGGAAGACGAGGGCCAGCAATACCTGGGAGGCGTGGCACCTTTGGTGTGGCAGCAGTCGCTGGACGTTTGCAATTTGGAGCTGGGCTGCGGCGCAGGTCCCGAGAGCGAGCAAGGCACGAACGTCGGCACCCTGAGCTGGCCGGCAAGGCCGGAGCCCCATTGTGTGTGCGGCTGTGGAAGGGCTGCAAGGGGAAGGCGAGGGCCAGCAACACCTGGGAGGCGTAGCACCTTTCGTGTGGGAGCAGTCGCTGGACGTTTGCAATTTCGAGCTGGGCTGCGGCGCAGGTCCCGAGAGCGAGCGAGGCACTAACGGCACCCTGAACTGTCTGATAGGGCGAGAGCCCCTGTGTGTGTGGGGCTGTGGAAGGGCTGCCAGGGGAAGGCGAGGGCCAGCAATACCTGGGAGGCGTGGCACCTTTGGTGTGGGAGCAGTCGCTGGACGTTTGCAATTTGGAGCTGGGCTGCGGCGCAGGTCCCGAGAGCGAGCGAGGCACGAACGTCGGCACCCTGAGCTGGCTGGCAGGCCCAGAGACCCTGATTGTGTGGGGCTGTGGAAGGGCTGCCAGGGGAAGGCGAGGGCCAGCAACACCTGGGAGGCGTGGCACCTTTGGTGTGGGAGCAGTTGCTGGACGTTTGGAATTTCGAGCTGGGCTGCGGCGCAGGTCCCGAGAGCGAGCGAGGCACGAACGTCGGCACCCTGAGCTGGCTGGCAAGGCCGGAGCCCCAGTGTGTGTGGTGCTGTGGAAGGGCTGCCAGGGGAAGGCGAGGGCCAGCAACACCTGAGAGGCGTGGCACCTTTGGTGTGGGAGCAGTCACTGGACGTTTGCAATTTGGAGCTGAGCTGCGGCGCAGGTCCCGAGAGCGAGCGAGGCACTAACGGCACCCTGATCTGTCTGACAGGGCGAGAGCCCCAGTGTGTGTGTGGCTGTGGAAGGGCTGCCAGGGGAAGGCGAGGGCCAGCAACTCCTGGGAGGCGTGGCACAATTGGTGTGGGAGCAGTCGCTGGACGTTTGGAATTTCAAGCTGGGCTGCGGCGCAGGTCCCGAGAGCGAGCGAGGCACGAACGTCGGCACCCTGAGCTGGCCGGCAAGGCCGGAGCCCCAGTGTGTGTGTGGCTGTGGAAGGGCTGCCAGGGGAAGGCGAGGGCCAGCAACACCTGAGAGGCGTGGCACCTTTGGTGTGGGAGCAGTCGCTGGACATTTGCAATTTGGAGCTGAGCTGCGGCGCAGGTCCCGAGAGCGAGCGAGGCTCTAACGGCACCCTGAGCTGTCTGACAGGGCGAGAGCCCCAGTGTCTGTGTGGCTGTGGAAGGGCTGCCAGGGGAAGGCGAGGGCCAGCAACTCCTGGGAGGCGTGGTACCTTTGGTGTGGGAGCAGTCGCTGGACGTTTGCAATTTGGAGCTGGGCTGCGGCGCAGGTCCCGAGAGCGAGCGAGGCACGAACGTCGGCACCCTGAGCTGGCCGGCAAGGCCGGAGCCCCAGTGTGTGTGTGGCTGTGGAAGGGCTGCAAGGGGAAGGCGAGGGCCAGCAACACCTGGGAGGCGTAGCACCTTTGGTGTGGGAGCAGTCGCTGGACGTTTGCAATTTGGAGCTGGGCTGCGGCGCAGGTCCCGAGAGCGAGCGAGGCACTAACGGCACCCTGAACTGTCTGATAGGGCGAGAGCCCCTGTGTGTGTGGGGCTGTGGAAGGGCTGCCAGGGGAAGGCGAGGGCCAGCAATACCTGGGAGGCGTGGCACCTTTGGTGTGGGAGCAGTCGCTGGACGTTTGCAATTTGGAGCTGGGCTGCGGCGCAGGTCCCGAGAGCGAGCGAGGCACGAACGTCGGCACCCTGAGCTGGCTGGCAGGCCCAGAGACCCTGATTGTGTGGGGCTGTGGAAGGGCTGCCAGGGGAAGGCGAGGGCCAGCAACACCTGGGAGGCCTGGCACCTTTGGTGTGGGAGCAGTCGCTGGACGTTTGGAATTTCGAGCTGGGCTGCGGCGCAGGTCCCGAGACCGAGCGAGGCACGAACGTCGGCACCCTGAGCTGGCTGGCAAGGCCGGAGCCCCAGTGTGTGTGGGGCTGTGGAAGGGCTGCCAGGGGAAGGCGAGGGCCAGCAACACCTGGGAGGCGTGGCACCTTTGGTGTGGGAGCAGTCGTTGGACGTTTGCAATTTGGAGCTGAGCTGCGGCGCAGGTCCCGAGAGCGAGCGAGGCACTAACGGCACCCTGAGCTGTCTGACAGGGCGAGAGCCCCAGTGTCTGTGTGGCTGTGGAAGGGCTGCCAGGGGAAGGCGAGGGCCAGGAACTCCTGGGAGGCGTGGTACCTTTGGTGTGGGAGCAGTCGCTGGACGTTTGCAATTTGGAGCTGGGCTGCGGCGCAGGTCCCGAGAGCGAGCGAGGCACGAACGTCGGCACCCTGAGCTGGCTAGCAAGGCCGGAGCCCCAGTGTGTGTGTGGCTGTGGAAGGGCTGCCAGGGGAAGGCGAGGGCCAGCAATACCTGGGAGGCGTGGCACCTTTGGTGTGGGAGCAGTCGCTGGACGTTTGCAATTTGGAGCTGGGCTGCGGCGCAGGTCCCGAGAGCGAGCGAGGCACGAACGTCGGCACCCTGAGCTGGCTGGCAGGCCCAGAGACCCTGATTGTGTGGGGCTGTGGAAGGGCTGCCAGGGGAAGGCGAGGGCCAGCAACACCTGGGAGGCGTGGCACCTTTGGTGTGGGAGCAGTCGCTGGACGTTTGCAATTTGGAGCTGGGCTGCGGCGCAGGTCCCGAGAGCGAGCGAGGCACGAACGTCGGCACCCTGAGCTGGCCGGCAAGGCCGGAGCCCCATTGTGTGTGCGGCTGTGGAAGGGCTGCAAGGGGAAGGCGAGGGCCAGCAACACCTGGGAGGCGTGGCACCTTTGGTGTGGGAGCAGTCGCTGGACGTTTGCAATTTGGAGCTGGGCTGCGGCGCAGGTCCCGAGAGCGAGCGAGGCACGAACGTCGGCACCCTGAGCTGGCCGGCAAGGCCGGAGCCCCAGTGTGTGTGTGGCTGTGGAAGGGCTGCAAGGGGAAGGCGAGGGCCAGCAACACCTGGGAGGCGTAGCACCTTTCGTGTGGGAGCAGTCGCTGGACGTTTGCAATTTCGAGCTGGGCTGCGGCGCAGGTCCCGAGAGCGAGCGAGGCACTAACGGCACCCTGAACTGTCTGATAGGGCGAGAGCCCCTGTGTGTGTGGGGCTGTGGAAGGGCTGCCAGGGGAAGGCGAGGGCCAGCAACACCTGGGAGGCGTGGCACCTTTGGTGTGGGAGCAGTCGCTGGACGTTTGGAATTTCGAGCTGGGCTGCGGCGCAGGTCCCGAGAGCGAGCGAGGCACGAACGTCGGCACCCTGAGCTGGCTGGCAAGGCCGGAGCCCCAGTGTGTGTGTGGCTGTGGAAGGGCTGCCAGGGGAAGGCGAGGGCCAGCAACACCTGGGAGGCGTGGCACAATTGGTGTGGGAGCAGTCGCTGGACGTTTGCAATTTGGAGCTGGGCTGCGGCGCAGGTCCCGAGAGCGAGCGAGGCACGAACGTCGGCACCCTGAGCTGGCTGGCAGGGCCAGAGCCCCTGTGTGTGTGGTGCTGTGGAAGGGCTGCCAGGGGAAGGCGAGGGCCAGCAATACCTGGGAGGCGTGGCACCTTTGGTGTGGCAGCAGTCGCTGGACGTTTGCAATTTGGAGCTGGGCTGCGGCGCAGGTCCCGAGAGCGAGCAAGGCACGAACGTCGGCACCCTGAGCTGGCCGGCAAGGCCGGAGCCCCATTGTGTGTGCGGCTGTGGAAGGGCTGCAAGGGGAAGGCGAGGGCCAGCAACACCTGGGAGGCGTGGCACCTTTGGTGTGGGAGCAGTCGCTGGACCTTTGGAATTTGGAGCTGGGCTGCGGCGCAGGTCCCGAGAGCGAGCGAGGCACGAACGTCGGCACCCTGAGCTGGCCGGCAAGGCCGGAGCCCCTGTGTGTGTGTGGCTGTGGAAGGGCTGCAAGGGGAAGGCGAGGGCCAGCAACACCTGGGAGGCGTAGCACCTTTCGTGTGGGAGCAGTCGCTGGACGTTTGCAATTTCGAGCTGGGCTGCGGCGCAGGTCCCGAGAGCGAGCGAGGCACTAACGGCACCCTGAACTGTCTGATAGGGCGAGAGCCCCTGTGTGTGTGTGGCTGTGGAAGGGCTGCCAGGGGAAGGCGAGGGCCAGCAATACCTGGGAGGCGTGGCACCTTTGGTGTGGGAGCAGTCGCTGGACGTTTGGAATTTGGAGCTGGGCTGCGGCGCAGGTCCCGAGAGCGAGCGAGGCACGAACGTCGGCACCCTGAGCTGGCTGGCAGGCCCAGAGACCCTGATTGTGTGGGGCTGTGGAAGGGCTGCCAGGGGAAGGCGAGGGCCAGCAACACCTGGGAGTCGTGGCACCTTTGGTGTGGGAGCAGTCGCTGGACGTTTGCAATTTGGAGCTGGGCTGCGGCGCAGGTCCCGAGAGCGAGCGAGGCACGAACGTCGGCACCCTGAGCTGGCCGGCAAGGCCGGAGCCCCATTGTGTGTGCGGCTGTGGAAGGGCTGCAAGGGGAAGGCGAGGGCCAGCAACACCTGGGAGGCGTGGCACCTTTGGTGTGGGAGCAGTCGCTGGACGTTTGCAATTTGGAGCTGGGCTGCGGCGCAGGTCCCGAGAGCGAGCGAGGCACGAACGTCGGCACCCTGAGCTGGCCGGCAAGGCCGGAGCCCCAGTGTGTGTGTGGCTGTGGAAGGGCTGCAAGGGGAAGGCGAGGGCCAGCAACACCTGGGAGGCGTAGCACCTTTCGTGTGGGAGCAGTCGCTGGACGTTTGCAATTTCGAGCTGGGCTGCGGCGCAGGTCCCGAGAGCGAGCGAGGCACTAACGGCACCCTGAACTGTCTGATAGGGCGAGAGCCCCTGTGTGTGGGGGGCTGTGGAAGGGCTGCCAGGGGAAGGCGAGGGCCAGCAACACCTGGGAGGCGTGGCACCTTTGGTGTGGGAGCAGTCGCTGGACGTTTGGAATTTCGAGCTGGGCTGCGGCGCAGGTCCCGAGAGCGAGCGAGGCACGAACGTCGGCACCCTGAGCTGGCTGGCAAGGCCGGAGCCCCAGTGTGTGTGTGGCTGTGGAAGGGCTGCCAGGGGAAGGCGAGGGCCAGCAACACCTGGGAGGCGTGGCACAATTGGTGTGGGAGCAGTCGCTGGACGTTTGCAATTTGGAGCTGGGCTGCGGCGCAGGTCCCGAGAGCGAGCGAGGCACGAACGTCGGCACCCTGAGCTGGCTGGCAGGGCCAGAGCCCCTGTGTGTGTGGTGCTGTGGAAGGGCTGCCAGGGGAAGGCGAGGGCCAGCAATACCTGGGAGGCGTGGCACCTTTGGTGTGGCAGCAGTCGCTGGACGTTTGCAATTTGGAGCTGGGCTGCGGCGCAGGTCCCGAGAGCGAGCAAGGCACGAACGTCGGCACCCTGAGCTGGCCGGCAAGGCCGGAGCCCCATTGTGTGTGCGGCTGTGGAAGGGCTGCAAGGGGAAGGCGAGGGCCAGCAACACCTGGGAGGCGTGGCACCTTTGGTGTGGGAGCAGTCGCTGGACGTTTGCAATTTGGAGCTGGGCTGCGGCGCAGGTTCCGAGAGCGAGCGAGGCACGAACGTCGGCACCCTGAGCTGGCCGGCAAGGCCGGAGCCCCAGTGTGTGTGTGGCTGTGGAAGGGCTGCAAGGGGAAGGCGAGGGCCAGCAACACCTGGGAGGCGTAGCACCTTTCGTGTGGGAGCAGTCGCTGGACGTTTGCAATTTCGAGCTGGGCTGCGGCGCAGGTCCCGAGAGCGAGCGAGGCACTAACGGCACCCTGAACTGTCTGATAGGGCGAGAGCCCCTGTGTGTGGGGGGCTGTGGAAGGGCTGCCAGGGGAATGCGAGGGCCAGCAATACCTGGGAGGCGTGGCACCTTTGGTGTGGCAGCAGTCGCTGGACGTTTGCAATTTGGAGCTGGGCTGCGGCGCAGGTCCCGAGAGCGAGCGAGGCACGAACGTCGGCACCCTGAGCTGGCTGGCAGGCCCAGAGACCCTGATTGTGTGGGGCTGTGGAAGGGCTGCCAGGGGGAGGCGAGGGCCAGCAACACCTGGGAGGCGTGGCACCTTTGGTGTGGGAGCAGTCGCTGGACGTTTGCAATTTGGAGCTGGGCTGCGGCGCAGGTCCCGAGAGCGAGCGAGGCACGAACGTCGGCACCCTGAGCTGGCTGGCAAGGCCGGAGCCCCAGTGTGTGTGGTGCTGTGGAAGGGCTGCCAGGGGAAGGCGAGGGCCAGCAACACCTGAGAGGCGTGGCACCTTTGGTGTGGGAGCAGTCGCTGGACGTTTGCAATTTGGAGCTGAGCTGCGGCGCAGGTCCCGAGAGCGAGCGAGGCACTAACGGCACCCTGAGCTGTCTGACAGGGCGAGAGCCCCAGTGTCTGTGTGGCTGTGGAAGGGCTGCCAGGGGAAGGCGAGGGCCAGCAACTCCTGGGAGGCGTGGCACAATTGGTGTGGGAGCAGTCGCTGGACGTTTGGAATTTCAAGCTGGGCTGCGGCGCAGGTCCCGAGAGCAAGCGAGGCACGAACGTCGGCACCCTGAGCTGGCTGGCAAGGCCGGAGCCCCAGTGTGTGTGTGGCTGTGGAAGGGCTGCCAGGGGAAGGCGAGGGCCAGCAACACCTGAGAGGCGTGGCACCTTTGGTGTGGGAGCAGTCGCTGGACGTTTGCAATTTGGAGCTGAGCTGCGGCGCAGGTCCCGAGAGCGAGCGAGGCTCTAACGGCACCCTGAGCTGTCTGACAGGGCGAGAGCCCCAGTGTCTGTGTGGCTGTGGAAGGGCTGCCAGGGGAAGGCGAGGGCCAGCAACTCCTGGGAGGCGTGGTACCTTTGGTGTGGGAGCAGTCGCTGGACGTTTGCAATTTGGAGCTGGGCTGCGGCGCAGGTCCCGAGAGCGAGCGAGGCACGAACGTCGGCACCCTGAGCTGGCCGGCAAGGCCGGAGCCCCAGTGTGTGTGTGGCTGTGGAAGGGCTGCAAGGGGAAGGCGAGGGCCAGCAACACCTGGGAGGCGTGGTACCTTTGGTGTGGGAGCAGTCGCTGGACGTTTGCAATTTGGAGCTGGGCTGCGGCGCAAGTCCCGAGAGCGAGCGAGGCACTAACGGCACCCTGAACTGTCTGATAGGGCGAGAGCCCCTGTGTGTGTGGGGCTGTGGAAGGGCTGCAAGGGGAAGGCAAGGGCCAGCAACACCTGGGAGGCGTGGCACCTTTGGTGTGGGAGCAGTCGCTGGACGTTTGCAATTTGGAGCTGGGCTGCGGCAAAGGTCCCGAGAGCGAGCGAGGCACGAACGTCGGCACCCTGAGCTGGCCGGCAAGGCCGGAGCCCCAGTGTGTGTGGGGCTGTGGAAGGGCTGCCAGGGGAAGGCGAGGGCCAGCAATACCTGGGAGGCGTGGCACCTTTGGTGTGGGAGCAGTCGCTGGACGTTTGCAATTTGGAGCTGGGCTGCGGCGCAGGTCCCGAGAGCGAGCGAGGCACGAACGTCGGCACCCTGAGCTGGCTGGCAGGCCCAGAGACCCTGATTGTGTGGTGCTGTGGAAGGGCTGCCAGGGGAAGGCGAGGGCCAGCAACACCTGGGAGGCCTGGCACCTTTGGTGTGGGAGCAGTCGCTGGATGTTTGGAATTTCGAGCTGGGCTGCGGCGCAGGTCCCGAGAGCGAGCGAGGCACGAACGTCGGCACCCTGAGCTGGCTGGCAAGGCCGGAGCCCCAGTGTGTGTATGGCTGTGGAAGGGCTGCCAGGGGAAGGCGAGGGCCAGCAACACCTGGGAGGCGTGGCACCTTTGGTGTGGGAGCAGTCGCTGGACGTTTGCAATTTGGAGCTGAGCTGCGGCGCAGGTCCCGAGAGCGAGCGAGGCACTAACGGCACCCTGAGCTGTCTGACAGGGAGAGAGCCCCAGTGTCTGTGTGGCTGTGGAAGGGCTGCCAGGGGAAGGCGAGGGCCAGCAACTCCTGGGAGGCGTGGTACCTTTGGTGTGGGAGCAGTCGCTGGACGTTTGCAATTTGGAGCTGGGCTGCGGCGCAGGTCCCGAGAGCGAGCGAGGCACGAACGTCGGCACCCTGAGCTGGCCGGCAAGGCCGGAGCCCCAGTGTGTGTGGGGCTGTGGAAGGGCTGCCAGGGGAAGGCGAGGGCCAGCAATACCTGGGAGGCGTGGCACCTTTGGTGTGGGAGCAGTCGCTGGACGTTTGCAATTTGGAGCTGGGCTGCGGCGCAGGTCCCGAGAGCGAGCGAGGCACGAACGTCGGCACCCTGAGCTGGCTGGCAGGCCCAGAGACCCTGATTGTGTGGGGCTGTGGAAGGGCTGCCAGGGGAAGGCGAGGGCCAGCAACACCTGGGAGGCCTGGCACCTTTGGTGTGGGAGCAGTCGCTGGACGTTTGGAATTTCGAGCTGGGCTGCGGCGCAGGTCCCGAGAGCGAGCGAGGCACGAACGTCGGCACCCTGAGCTGGCTGGCAAGGCCGGAGCCCCAGTGTGTGTGGGGCTGTGGAAGGGCTGCCAGGGGAAGGCGAGGGCCAGCAACACCTGGGAGGCGTGGCACCTTTGGTGTGGGAGCAGTCGCTGGACGTTTGCAATTTGGAGCTGAGCTGCGGCGCAGGTCCCGAGAGCGAGCGAGGCACTAACGGCACCCTGAGCTGTCTGACAGGGCGAGAGCCCCAGTGTCTGTGTGGCTGTGGAAGGGCTGCCAGGGGAAGGCGAGGGCCAGCAACTCCTGGGAGGCGTGGTACCTTTGGTGTGGGAGCAGTCGCTGGACGTTTGCAATTTGGAGCTGGGCTGCGGCGCAGGTCCCGAGAGCGAGCGAGGCACGAACGTCGGCACCCTGAGCTGGCCGGCAAGGCCGGAGCCCCAGTGTGTGTGTGGCTGTGGAAGGGCTGCCAGGGGAAGGCGAGGGCCAGCAATACCTGGGAGGCGTGGCACCTTTGGTGTGGGAGCAGTCGCTGGACGTTTGGAATTTGGAGCTGGGCTGCGGCGCAGGTCCCGAGAGCGAGCGAGGCACGAACGTCGGCACCCTGAGCTGGCTGGCAGGCCCAGAGACCCTGATTGTGTGGGGCTGTGGAAGGGCTGCCAGGGGAAGGCGAGGGCCAGCAACACCTGGGAGGCCTGGCACCTTTGGTGTGGGAGCAGTCGCTGGACGTTTGGAATTTCGAGCTGGGCTGCGGCGCAGGTCCCGAGAGCGAGCGAGGCACGAACGTCGGCACCCTGAGCTGGCTGGCAAGGCCGGAGCCCCTGTGTGTGTGGTGCTGTGGAAGGGCTGCCAGGGGAAGGCGAGGGCCAGCAATACCTGGGAGGCGTGGCACCTTTGGTGTGGCAGCAGTCGCTGGACGTTTGCAATTTGGAGCTGGGCTGCGGCGCAGGTCCCGAGAGCGAGCAAGGCACGAACGTCGGCACCCTGAGCTGGCCGGCAAGGCCGGAGCCCCATTGTGTGTGCGGCTGTGGAAGGGCTGCAAGGGGAAGGCGAGGGCCAGCAACACCTGGGAGGCGTGGCACCTTTGGTGTGGGAGCAGTCGCTGGACGTTTGCAATTTGGAGCTGGGCTGCGGCGCAGGTCCCGAGAGCGAGCGAGGCACGAACGTCGGCACCCTGAGCTGGCCGGCAAGGCCGGAGCCCCAGTGTGTGTGTGGCTGTGGAAGGGCTGCAAGGGGAAGGCGAGGGCCAGCAACACCTGGGAGGCGTAGCACCTTTGGTGTGGGAGCAGTCGCTGGACGTTTGCAATTTGGAGCTGGGCTGCGGCGCAAGTCCCGAGAGCGAGCGAGGCACTAACGGCACCCTGAACTGTCTGATAGGGCGAGAGCCCCTGTGTGTGTGGGGCTGTGGAAGGGCTGCCAGGGGAAGGCGAGGGCCAGCAATACCTGGGAGGCGTGGCACCTTTGGTGTGGCAGCAGTCGCTGGACGTTTGCAATTTGGAGCTGGGCTGCGGCGCAGGTCCCGAGAGCGAGCGAGGCACGAACGTCGGCACCCTGAGCTGGCTGGCAGGCCCAGAGACCCTGATTGTGTGGGGCTGTGGAAGGGCTGCCAGGGGAAGGCGAGGGCCAGCAACACCTGGGAGGCGTGGCACCTTTGGTGTGGGAGCAGTCGCTGGACGTTTGCAATTTGGAGCTGGGCTGCGGCGCAGGTCCCGAGAGCGAGCGAGGCACGAACGTCGGCACCCTGAGCTGGCTGGCAAGGCCGGAGCCCCAGTGTGTGTGTGGCTGTGGAAGGGCTGCCAGGGGAAGGCGAGGGCCAGCAACACCTGGGAGGCGTGGCACCTTTGGTGTGGGAGCAGTCGCTGGACGTTTGCAATTTGGAGCTGGGCTGCGGCGCAGGTCCCGAGAGCGAGCGAGGCACTAACGGCACCCTGAGCTGTCTGACAGGGCGAGAGCCCCAGTGTCTGTGTGGCTGTGGAAGGGCTGCCAGGGGAAGGCGAGGGCCAGCAACTCCTGGGAGGCGTGGTACCTTTGGTGTGGGAGCAGTCGCTGGACGTTTGCAATTTGGAGCTGGGCTGCGGCGCAGGTCCCGAGAGCGAGCGAGGCACGAACGTCGGCACCCTGAGCTGGCCGGCAATGCCGGAGCCCCAGTGTGTGTGGGGCTGTGGAAGGGCTGCCAGGGGAAGGCGAGGGCCAGCAACACCTGGGAGGCGTGGCACCTTTGGTGTGGGAGCAGTCGCTGGACGTTTGCAATTTGGAGCTGGGCTGCGGCGCAGGTCCCGAGAGCGAGCGAGGCACGAACGTCGGCACCCTGAGCTGGCTGGCAGGGCCAGAGCCCCTGTGTGTGTGGTGCTGTGGAAGGGCTGCCAGGGGAAGGCGAGGGCCAGCAACACCTGAGAGGCGTGGCACAATTGGTGTGGGAGCAGTCGCTGGACGTTTGGAATTTCAAGCTGGGCTGCGGCGCAGGTCCCGAGAGCGAGCGAGGCACGAACGTCGGCACCCTGAGCTGGCTGGCAAGGCCGGAGCCCCAGTGTGTGTGTGGCTGTGGAAGGGCTGCCAGGGGAAGGCGAGGGCCAGCAACACCTGAGAGGCGTGGCACCTTTGGTGTGGGAGCAGTCGCTGGACGTTTGCAATTTGGAGCTGAGCTGCGGCGCAGGTCCCGAGAGCGAGCGAGGCTCTAACGGCACCCTGAGCTGTCTGACAGGGCGAGAGCCCCAGTGTCTGTGTGGCTGTGGAAGGGCTGCCAGGGGAAGACGAGGGCCAGCAACTCCTGGGAGGCGTGGTACCTTTGGTGTGGGAGCAGTCGCTGGACGTTTGCAATTTGGAGCTGGGCTGCGGCGCAGGTCCCGAGAGCGAGCGAGGCACGAACGTCGGCACCCTGAGCTGGCCGGCAAGGCCGGAGCCCCAGTGTGTGTGTGGCTGTGGAAGGGCTGCCAGGGGAAGGCGAGGGCCAGCAACACCTGAGAGGCGTGGCACCTTTGGTGTGGGAGCAGTCGCTGGACGTTTGCAATTTGGAGCTGGGCTGCGGCGCAGGTCCCGAGAGCGAGCAAGGCACGAACGTCGGCACCCTGAGCTGTCTGATAGGGCGAGAGCCCCTGTGTGTGTGGTGCTGTGGAAGGGCTGCCAGGGGAAGGCGAGGGCCAGCAATACCTGGGAGGCGTGGCACCTTTGGTGTGGGAGCAGTCGCTGGACGTTTGCAATTTGGAGCTGGGCTGCGGCGCAGGTCCCGAGAGCGAGCGAGGCACGAACGTCGGCACCCTGAGCTGGCTAGCAAGGCCGGAGCCCCAGTGTGTGTGGGGCTGTGTAAGGGCTGCAAGGGGAAGGCGAGGGCCAGCAACACCTGGGAGGCGTGGCACATTTGGTGTGGGAGCAGTCGCTGGACGTTTGGAATTTCGAGCTGGGCTGCGGCGCAGGTCCCGAGAGCGAGCGAGGCACGAACGTCGGCACCCTGAGCTGGCTGGCAAGGCCGGAGCCCCAGTGTGTGTGGTGCTGTGGAAGGGCTGCCAGGGGAAGGCGAGGGCCAGCAACACCTGAGAGGCGTGGCACCTTTGGTGTGGGAGCAGTCGCTGGACGTTTGGAATTTGGAGCTGAGCTGCGGCGCAGGTCCCGAGAGCGAGCGAGGCTCTAACGGCACCCTGAGCTGTCTGACAGGGCGAGAGCCCCAGTGTCTGTGTGGCTGTGGAAGGGCTGCCAGGGGAAGGCGAGGGCCAGCAACTCCTGGGAGGCGTGGTACCTTTGGTGTGGGAGCAGTCGCTGGACGTTTGCAATTTGGAGCTGGGCTGCGGCGCAGGTCCCGAGAGCGAGCGAGGCACGAACGTCGGCACCCTGAGCTGGCCGGCAAGGCCGGAGCCCCAGTGTGTGTGTGGCTGTGGAAGGGCTGCAAGGGGAAGGCGAGGGCCAGCAACACCTGGGAGGCGTAGCACCTTTGGTGTGGGAGCAGTCGCTGGACGTTTGCAATTTGGAGCTGGGCTGCGGCGCAAGTCCCGAGAGCGAGCGAGGCACTAACGGCACCCTGAACTGTCTGATAGGGCGAGAGCCCCTGTGTGTGTGGGGCTGTGGAAGGGCTGCCAGGGGAAGGCGAGGGCCAGCAATACCTGGGAGGCGTGGCACCTTTGGTGTGGGAGCAGTCGCTGGACGTTTGCAATTTGGAGCTGGGCTGCGGCACAGGTCCCGAGAGCGAGCGAGGCACGAACGTCGGCACCCTGAGCTGGCTGGCAGGCCCAGAGACCCTGATTGTGTGGGGCTGTGGAAGGGCTGCCAGGGGAAGGCGAGGGCCAGCAACACCTGGGAGGCCTGGCACCTTTGGTGTGGGAGCAGTCGCTGGACGTTTGGAATTTCGAGCTGGGCTGCGGCGCAGGTCCCGAGAGCGAGCGAGGCACGAACGTCGGCACCCTGAGCTGGCTGGCAAGGCCGGAGCCCCAGTGTGTGTGTGGCTGTGGAAGGGCTGCCAGGGGAAGGCGAGGGCCAGCAACACCTGGGAGGCGTGGCACCTTTGGTGTGGGAGCAGTCGCTGGACGTTTGCAATTTGGAGCTGAGCTGCGGCGCAGGTCCCGAGAGCGAGCGAGGCACTAACGGCACCCTGAGCTGTCTGACAGGGCGAGAGCCCCAGTGTCTGTGTGGCTGTGGAAGGGCTGCCAGGGGAAGGCGAGGGCCAGCAACTCCTGGGAGGCGTGGTACCTTTGGTGTGGGAGCAGTCGCTGGACGTTTGCAATTTGGAGCTGGGCTGCGGCGCAGGTCCCGAGAGCGAGCGAGGCACGAACGTCGGCACCCTGAGCTGGCCGGCAAGGCCGGAGCCCCAGTGTGTGTGTGGCTGTGGAAGGGCTGCAAGGGGAAGGCGAGGGCCAGCAACACCTGGGAGGCGTAGCACCTTTCGTGTAAGAGCAGTCGCTGGACGTTTGCAATTTCGAGCTGGGCTGCGGCGCAGGTCCCGAGAGCGAGCGAGGCACTAACGGCACCCTGAACTGTCTGATAGGGCGAGAGCCCCTGTGTGTGTGGGGCTGTGGAAGGGCTGCCAGGGGAAGGCGAGGGCCAGCAATACCTGGGAGGCGTGGCACCTTTGGTGTGGCAGCAGTCGCTGGACGTTTGCAATTTGGAGCTGGGCTGCGGCGCAGGTCCCGGACCGAGCGAGGCACGAACGTCGGCACCCTGAGCTGGCTGGCAGGCCCAGAGACCCTGATTGTGTGGGGCTGTGGAAGGGCTGCCAGGGGAAGGCGAGGGCCAGCAACACCTGGGAGGCCTGGCACCTTTGGTGTGGGAGCAGTCGCTGGACGTTTGGAATTTCGAGCTGGGCTGCGGCGCAGGTCCCGAGAGCGAGCGAGGCACGAACGTCGGCACCCTGAGCTGGCTGGCAAGGCCGGAGCCCCAGTGTGTGTGTGGCTGTGGAAGGGCTGCCAGGGGAAGGCGAGGGCCAGCAACACCTGGGAGGCGTGGCACCTTTGGTGTGGGAGCAGTCGCTGGACGTTTGCAATTTGGAGCTGAGCTGCGGCGCAGGTCCCGAGAGCGAGCGAGGCACTAACGGCACCCTGAGCTGTCTGACAGGGCGAGAGCCCCAGTGTCTGTGTGGCTGTGGAAGGGCTGCCAGGGGAAGGCGAGGGCCAGCAACTCCTGGGAGGCGTGGTACCTTTGGTGTGGGAGCAGTCGCTGGACGTTTGCAATTTGGAGCTGGGCTGCGGCGCAGGTCCCGAGAGCGAGCGAGGCACGAACGTCGGCACCCTGAGCTGGCCGGCAAGGCCGGAGCCCCAGTGTGTGTGTGGCTGTGGAAGGGCTGCAAGGGGAAGGCGAGGGCCAGCAACACCTGGGAGGCGTAGCACCTTTCGTGTAAGAGCAGTCGCTGGACGTTTGCAATTTCGAGCTGGGCTGCGGCGCAGGTCCCGAGAGCGAGCGAGGCACTAACGGCACCCTGAACTGTCTGATAGGGCGAGAGCCCCTGTGTGTGTGGGGCTGTGGAAGGGCTGCCAGGGGAAGGCGAGGGCCAGCAATACCTGGGAGGCGTGGCACCTTTGGTGTGGCAGCAGTCGCTGGACGTTTGCAATTTGGAGCTGGGCTGCGGCGCAGGTCCCGGACCGAGCGAGGCACGAACGTCGGCACCCTGAGCTGGCTGGCAGGCCCAGAGACCCTGATTGTGTGGGGCTGTGGAAGGGCTGCCAGGGGAAGGCGAGGGCCAGCAACACCTGGGAGGCCTGGCACCTTTGGTGTGGGAGCAGTCGCTGGACGTTTGGAATTTCGAGCTGGGCTGCGGCGCAGGTCCCGAGAGCGAGCGAGGCACGAACGTCGGCACCCTGAGCTGGCTGGCAAGGCCGGAGCCCCAGTGTGTGTGGCGCTGTGGAAGGGCTGCCAGGGGAAGGCGAGGGCCAGCAACACCTGGGAGGCGTGGCACCTTTGGTGTGGGAGCAGTCGCTGGACGTTTGCAATTTGGAGCTGAGCTGCGGCGCAGGTCCCGAGAGCGAGCGAGGCACTAACGGCACCCTGAGCTGTCTGACAGGGCGAGAGCCCCAGTGTCTGTGTGGCTGTGGAAGGGCTGCCAGGGGAAGGCGAGGGCCAGCAACTCCTGGGAGGCGTGGTACCTTTGGTGTGGGAGCAGTCGCTGGACGTTTGCAATTTGGAGCTGGGCTGCGGCGCAGGTCCCGAGAGCGAGCGAGGCACGAACGTCGGCACCCTGAGCTGGCCGGCAAGGCCGGAGCCCCAGTGTGTGTGTGGCTGTGGAAGGGCTGCAAGGGGAAGGCGAGGGCCAGCAACACCTGGGAGGCGTAGCACCTTTCGTGTGGGAGCAGTCGCTGGACGTTTGCAATTTCGAGCTGGGCTGCGGCGCAGGTCCCGAGAGCGAGCGAGGCACTAACGGCACCCTGAACTGTCTGATAGGGCGTGAGCCCCAGTGTGTGTGGGGCTGTGGAAGGGCTGCAAGGGGAAGGCGAGGGCCAGCAATTCCTGGGAGGCGTGGCACAATTGGTGTGGGAGCAGTCGCTGGACGTTTGCAATTTGGAGCTGGGCTGCGGCGCAGGTCCCGAGAGCGAGCAAGGGACGAACGTCGGCACCCTGAGCTGGCTAGCAAGGCCGGAGCCCCAGTGTGTGTGGGGCTGTGGAAGGGCTGCCAGGGGGAGGCGAGGGCCAGCAACACCTGGGAGGCATGGCACAATTGGTGTGGGAGCAGTCGCTGGACGTTTGCAATTTGGAGCTGGGCTGCGGCGCCGGTCCCGAGAGCGAGCGAGGCACGAACGTCGGCACCCTGAGCTGGCTGGCAGGGCCAGAGCCCCTGTGTGTGTGGTGCTGTGGAAGGGCTGCCAGGGGAAGGCGAGGGCCAGCAATACCTGGGAGGCGTGGCACCTTTGGTGTGGCAGCAGTCGCTGGAAGTTTGCAATTTGGAGCTGGGCTGCGGCACAGGTCCCGAGAGCGAGCGAGGCACGAACGTCGGCACCCTGAGCTGGCCGGCAAGGCCGGAGCCCCATTGTGTGTGTGGGGCTGTGGAAGGGCTGCAAGGGGAAGGCGAGGGCCAGCAACACCTGGGAGGCGTGGCACCTTTGGTGTGGCAGCAGTCGCTGGACGTTTGCAATTTGGAGATGAGCTGTGGCGCAGGTCCCGAGAGCGAGCGAGGCACGAACGGCACCCTGAGCTGTCTGATAGGGCGAGAGCCCCAGTGTGTGTGGGGCTCTGGAAGGGCTGCCAGAGGAAGGCGAGGGCCAGCAATACCTGGGAGGCGTGGCACCTTTGGTGTGGGAGCAGTCGCTGGACGTTTGCAATTTGGAGCTGGGCTGCGGCGCAGGTCCCGAGAGCGAGCGAGGCACGAACGTCGGCACCCTGAGCTGGCTAGCAAGGCCGGAGCCCCAGTGTGTGTGGGGCTGTGGAAGGGCTGCCAGGGGAAGGCGAGGGCCAGCAACACCTGGGAGGCGTGGCACCTTTGGTGTGGGAGCAGTCGCTGGACGTTTGCAATTTGGAGCTGAGCTGCGGCGCAGGTCCCGAGAGCGAGCAAGGCACGAACGTCGGCACCCTGAGCTGTCTGATAGGGCGAGAGCCCCAGTGTGTGTGTGGCTGTGGAAGGGCTGCCAGGGGAAGGCGAGGGCCAGCAACTCCTGGGAGGCGTGGCACAATTGGTGTGGGAGCAGTCGCTGGACGTTTGCAATTTGGAGCTGGGCTGCGGCGCAGGTCCCGAGAGCGAGCGAGGCACGAACGTCGGCACCCTGAGCTGGCCGGCAAGGCCGGAGCCCCAGTGTGTGTGTGGCTGTGGAAGGGCTGCAAGGGGAAGGCGAGGGCCAGCAACACCTGGGAGGCGTAGCACCTTTCGTGTGGGAGCAGTCGCTGGACGTTTGCAATTTGGAGCTGGGCTGCGGCGCAGGTCCCGAGAGCGAGCGAGGCACTAACGGCACCCTGAACTGTCTGATAGGGCGAGAGCCCCTGTGTGTGTGGGGCTGTGGAAGGGCTGCCAGGGGAAGGCGAGGGCCAGCAATACCTGGGAGGCGTGGCACCTTTGGTGTGGGAGCAGTCGCTGGACGTTTGCAAGTTGGAGCTGGGCTGCGGCGCAGGTCCCGAGAGCGAGCGAGGCACGAACGTCGGCACCCTGAGCTGGCTGGCAGGCCCAGAGACCCTGATTGTGTGGGGCTGTGGAAGGGCTGCCAGGGGAAGGCGAGGGCCAGCAACACCTGGGAGGCGTGGCACCTTTGGTGTGGGAGCAGTCGCTGGACGTTTGCAATTTGGAGCTGGGCTGCGGCGCAGGTCCCGAGAGCGAGCGAGGCACGAACGTCGGCACCCTGAGCTGGCCGGCAAGGCCGGAGCCCCATTGTGTGTGCGGCTGTGGAAGGGCTGCAAGGGGAAGGCGAGGGCCAGCAACACCTGGGAGGCGTGGCACCTTTGGTGTGGGAGCAGTCGCTGGACGTTTGCAATTTGGAGCTGGGCTGCGGCGCAGGTCCCGAGAGCGAGCGAGGCACGAACGTCGGCACCCTGAGCTGGCTGGCAAGGCCAGAACCCCAATGTGTGTGGGGCTGTGGAAGGGCTGCAAGGGGAAGGCAAGGGCCAGCAACACCTGGGAGGCGTGGCACCTTTGGTGTGGGAGCAGTTGCTGGACGTTTGCAATTTGGAGCTGAGCTGCGGCGCAGGTTCCGAGAGCGAGCGAGGCACGAACGTCGGCACCCTGAGCTGGCTGGCAAGGCCGGAGCCCCAGTGTGTGTGTGGCTGTGGAAGGGCTGCCAGGGGAAGGCGAGGGCCAGCAACACCTGGGAGGCGTGGCACCTTTGGTGTGGGAGCAGTTGCTGGACGTTTGCAAGTTGGAGCTGGGCTGCGGCGCAGGTCCCGAGAGCGAGCAAGGCACGAACGTCGGCACCCTGAGCTGGCTGGCAGGCCCAGAGACCTTGATTGTGTGGGGCTGTGGAAGGGCTGCCAGGGGAAGGCGAGGGCCAGCAACACCTGGGAGGCGTGGCACCTTTGATGTGGGAGCAGTCGCTGGACGTTTGGAATTTGGAGCTGGGCTGCGGCGCAGGTTCCGAGAGCGAGCGAGGCACGAACGTCGGCACCCTGAGCTGGCTGGCAAGGCCGGAGCCCCAGTGTGTGTGGGGCTGTGGAAGGGCTGCCAGGGGAAGGCGAGGGCCAGCAACACCTGGGAGGCATGGCACCTTTGGTGTGGGAGCAGTCGCTGGACGTTTGCAATATCGAGCTGGGCTGCGGCGCAGGTTCCGAGAGCGAGCGAGGCACGAACGTCGGCACCCTGAGCTGGCCGGCAAGGCCGGAGCCCCAGTGTGTGTGTGGCTGTGGAAGGGCTGCCAAGGGAACGCGAGGGCCAGCAACACCTGGGAGGCGTGGCACCTTTGGTGTGGGAGCAGTCGCTGGACGTTTGCAATTTGGAGCTGGGCTGCGGCGCAGGTCCCGAGAGCGAGCAAGGGACGAACGTCGGCACCCTGAGCTGGCTAGCAAGGCCGGAGCCCCAGTGTGTGTGGGGCTGTGGAAGGGCTGCCAGGGGGAGGCGAGGGCCAGCAACACCTGGGAGGCGTGGCACAATTGGTGTGGGAGCAGTCGCTGGACGTTTGCAATTTGGAGCTGGGCTGCGGCGCAGGTCCCGAGAGCGAGCGAGGCACGAACGTCGGCACCCTGAGCTGGCTGGCAGGGCCAGAGCCCCTGTCTGTGTGGTGCTGTGGAAGGGCTGCCAGGGGAAGGCGAGGGCCAGCAATACCTGGGAGGCGTGGCACCTTTGGTGTGGCAGCAGTCGCTGGACGTTTGCAATTTGGAGCTGGGCTGCGGCGCAGGTCCCGAGAGCGAGCGAGGCACGAACGTCGGCACCCTGAGCTGGCCGGCAAGGCCGGAGCCCCAGTGTGTGTGTGGCTGTGGAAGGGCTGCCAGGGGAAGGCGAGGGCCAGCAACACCTGAGAGGCGTGGCACCTTTGGTGTGGGAGCAGTCGCTGGACGTTTGCAATTTGGAGCTGGGCTGCGGCGCAGGTCCCGTGAGCGAGCAAGGCACGAACGTCGGCACCCTGAGCTGTCTGATAGGGCGAGAGCCCCAGTGTGTGTGGTGCTGTGGAAGGGCTGCCAGGGGAAGGCGAGGGCCAGCAATACCTGGGAGGCGTGGCACCTTTGGTGTGGGAGCAGTCGCTGGACGTTTGCAATTTCGAGCTGGGCTGCGGCGCAGGTCCCGAGAGCGAGCGAGGCACTAACGGCACCCTGAACTGTCTGATAGGGCGAGAGCCCCTGTGTGTGTGGGGCTGTGGAAGGGCTGCCAGGGGAAGGCGAGGGCCAGCAATACCTGGGAGGCGTGGCACCTTTGGTGTGGGAGCAGTCGCTGGACGTTTGCAAGTTGGAGCTGGGCTGCGGCGCAGGTCCCGAGAGCGAGCGAGGCACGAACGTCGGCACCCTGAGCTGGCTGGCAGGCCCAGAGACCCTGATTGTGTGGGGCTGTGGAAGGGCTGCCAGGGGAAGGCGAGGGCCAGCAACACCTGGGAGGCCTGGCACCTTTGGTGTGGGAGCAGTCGCTGGACGTTTGCAATTTGGAGCTGGGCTGCGGCGCAGGTCCCGAGAGCGAGCGAGGCACGAACGTCGGCACCCTGAGCTGGCCGGCAAGGCCGGAGCCCCATTGTGTGTGCGGCTGTGGAAGGGCTGCAAGGGGAAGGCGAGGGCCAGCAACACCTGGGAGGCGTGGCACCTTTGGTGTGGGAGCAGTCGCTGGACGTTTGCAATTTGGAGCTGGGCTGCGGCGCAGGTCCCGAGAGCGAGCGAGGCACGAACGTCGGCACCCTGAGCTGGCTGGCAAGGCCAGAACCCCAATGTGTGTGGGGCTGTGGAAGGGCTGCCAGGGGAAGGCAAGGGCCAGCAACACCTGGGAGGCGTGGCACCTTTGGTGTGGGAGCAGTTGCTGGACGTTTGCAATTTGGAGCTGAGCTGCGGCGCAGGTTCCGAGAGCGAGCGAGGCACGAACGTCGGCACCCTGAGCTGGCTGGCAAGGCCGGAGCCCCAGTGTGTGTGTGGCTGTGGAAGGGCTGCCAGGGGAAGGCGAGGGCCAGCAACACCTGGGAGGCGTGGCACCTTTGGTGTGGGAGCAGTTGCTGGACGTTTGCAAGTTGGAGCTGGGCTGCGGCGCAGGTCCCGAGAGCGAGCAAGGCACGAACGTCGGCACCCTGAGCTGGCTGGCAGGCCCAGAGACCTTGATTGTGTGGGGCTGTGGAAGGGCTGCCAGGGGAAGGCGAGGGCCAGCAACACCTGGGAGGCGTGGCACCTTTGGTGTGGGAGCAGTCGCTGGACGTTTGGAATTTGGAGCTGGGCTGCGGCGCAGGTTCCGAGAGCGAGCGAGGCACGAACGTCGGCACCCTGAGCTGGCTGGCAAGGCCGGAGCCCCAGTGTGTGTGGGGCTGTGGAAGGGCTGCCAGGGGAAGGCGAGGGCCAGCAACACCTGGGAGGCATGGCACCTTTGGTGTGGGAGCAGTCGCTGGACGTTTGCAATATCGAGCTGGGCTGCGGCGCAGGTTCCGAGAGCGAGCGAGGCACGAACGTCGGCACCCTGAGCTGGCCGGCAAGGCCGGAGCCCTAGTGTGTGTGTGGCTGTGGAAGGGCTGCCAAGGGAACGCGAGGGCCAGCAACACCTGGGAGGCGTGGCACCTTTGGTGTGGGAGCAGTCGCTGGACGTTTGCAATTTGGAGCTGGGCTGCGGCGCAGGTCCCGAGAGCGAGCGAGGCACGAACGTCGGCACCCTGAGCTGGCCGGCAAGGCCGGAGCCCCAGTGTGTGTGTGGCTGTGGAAGGGCTGCCAGGGGAAGGCGAGGGCCAGCAACACCTGAGAGGCGTGGCACCTTTGGTGTGGGAGCAGTCGCTGGACGTTTGCAATTTGGAGCTGGGCTGCGGCGCAGGTCCCGAGAGCGAGCAAGGCACGAACGTCGGCACCCTGAGCTGTCTGATAGGGCGAGAGCCCCAGTGTGTGTGGTGCTGTGGAAGGGCTGCCAGGGGAAGGCGAGGGCCAGCAATACCTGGGAGGCGTGGCACCTTTGGTGTGGGAGCAGTCGCTGGACGTTTGCAATTTGGAGCTGGGCTGCGACGCAGGTCCCGAGAGCGAGCGAGGCACGAACGTCGGCACCCTGAGCTGGCTAGCAAGGCCGGAGCCCCAGTGTGTGTGGGGCTGTGGAAGGGCTGCAAGGGGAAGGCGAGGGCCAGCAACACCTGGGAGGCGTGGCACCTTTGGTGTGGGAGCAGTCGCTGGACGTTTGCAATTTGGAGCTGAGCTGCGGCGCAGGTCCCGAGAGCGAGCGAGGCACTAACGGCACCCTGAGCTGTCTGATAGGGCGAGAGCCCCAGTGTGTGTGTGGCTGTGGAAGGGCTGCCAGGGGAAGGCGAGGGCCAGCAACACCTGGGAGGCGTGGCACAATTGGTGTGGGAGCAGTCGCTGGACGTTTGCAATTTGGAGCTGGGCTGCGGCGCAGGTTCCGAGAGTGAGCGAGGCACGAACGTCGGCACCCTGAGCTGGCTGGCAAGGCCGGAGCCCCAGTGTGTGTGGGGCTGTGGAAGGGCTGCCAGGGGAAGGCAAGGGCCAGCAACACCTGGGAGGCGTGGCACCTTTGGTGTGGGAGCAGTTGCTGGACGTTTGGAATTTGGAGCTGGGCTGCGGCGCAGGTTCCGAGAGCGAGCGAGGCACGAACGTCGGCACCCTGAGCTGGCTGGCAAGGCCGGAGCCCCAGTGTGTGTGGGGCTGTGGAAGGGCTGCCAGGGGAAGGCGAGGGCCAGCAACACCTGGGAGGCGTGGCACCTTTGGTGTGGGAGCAGTTGCTGGACGTTTGCAAGTTGGAGCTGGGCTGCGGCGCAGGTCCCGAGAGCGAGCGAGGCACGAACGTCGGCACCCTGAGCTTGCCGGCAAGGCCGGAGCCCCAGTGTGTGTGGGGCTGTGGAAGGGCTGCAAGGGGAAGGCGAGGGCCAGCAACACCTGGGAGGCATGGCACCTTTGGTGTGGGAGCAGTCGCTGGACGTTTGCAATATCGAGCTGGGCTGCGGCGCAGGTTCCGAGAGCGAGCGAGGCACGAACGTCGGCACCCTGAGCTGGCCGGCAAGGCCGGAGCCCCAGTGTGTGTGTGGCTGTGGAAGGGCTGCCAGGGGAAGGCGAGGGCCAGCAACACCTGGGAGGCGTGGCACCTTTGGTGTGGGAGCAGTCGCTGGACGTTTGCAATTTGGAGCTGGGCTGCGGCGCAGGTCCCGAGAGCGAGCGAGGCACGAACGTCGGCACCCTGAGCTGGCTGGCAGGGCCAGAGCCCCTGTGTGTGTGGTGCTGTGGAAGGGCTGCCAGGGGAAGGCGAGGGCCAGCAATACCTGGGAGGCGTGGCACCTTTGGTGTGGCAGCAGTCGCTGGACGTTTGCAATTTGGAGCTGGGCTGCGGCGCAGGTCCCGAGAGCGAGCGAGGCACGAACGTCGGCACCCTGAGCTGGCCGGCAAGGCCGGAGCCCCAGTGTGTGTGTGGCTGTGGAAGGGCTGCCAGGGGAAGGCGAGGGCCAGCAACACCTGAGAGGCGTGGCACCTTTGGTGTGGGAGCAGTCGCTGGACGTTTGCAATTTGGAGCTGGGCTGCGGCGCAGGTCCCGAGAGCGAGCAAGGCACGAACGTCGGCACCCTGAGCTGTCTGATAGGGCGAGAGCCCCAGTGTCTGTGGGGCTGTGGAAGGGCTGCAAGGGGAAGGCGAGGGCCAGCAACACCTGGGAGGCGTGGCACCTTTGGTGTGGGAGCAGTCGCTGGACGTTTGCAATTTGGAGCTGGGCTGCGGCGCATGTCCCGAGAGCGAGCGAGGCACGAACGTCGGCACCCTGAGCTGGCCGGCAAGGCCGGAGCCCCAGTGTGTGTGGGGCTGTGGAAGGGCTGCAAGGGGAAGGCGAGGGCCAGCAACACCTGGGAGGCGTGGCACCTTTGGTGTGGGAGCAGTCGCTGGACGTTTGCAATTTGGAGCTGAGCTGCGGCGCAGGTCCCGAGAGCGAGCGAGGCACGAACGTCGGCACCCTGAGCTGTCTGATAGGGCGAGAGCCCCAGTGTGTGTGTGGCTGTGGAAGGGCTGCCAGGGGAAGGCGAGGGCCAGCAACACCTGGGAGGCGTGGCACCTTTGGTGTGGGAGCAGTTGCTGGACGTTTGCAAGTTGGAGCTGGGCTGCGGCGCAGGTCCCGAGAGCGAGCGAGGCACGAACGTCGGCACCCTGAGCTGGCTGGCAAGGCCGGAGCCCCAGTGTGTGTGGGGCTGTGGAAGGGCTGCAAGGGGAAGGCGAGGGCCAGCAACACCTTGGAGGCATGGCACCTTTGGTGTGGGAGCAGTCGCTGGACGTTTGCAATATCGAGCTGGGCTGCGGCGCAGGTTCCGAGAGCGAGCGAGGCAC
This sequence comes from Spheniscus humboldti, assembly GCA_027474245.1. Classification (NCBI taxonomy): domain Eukaryota; kingdom Metazoa; phylum Chordata; class Aves; order Sphenisciformes; family Spheniscidae; genus Spheniscus; species Spheniscus humboldti. The sequence goes on along the minus strand of CM049890.1, from coordinate 67,795,944 downwards.
GAACGTCGGCACCCTGAGCTGGCCGGCAAGGCCGGAGCCCCAGTGTGTGTGGGGCTGTGGAAGGGCTGCCAAGGGAATGCGAGGGCCAGCAACACCTGGGAGGCGTGGCACCTTTGGTGTGGGAGCAGTCGCTGGACGTTTGCAATTTGGAGCTGGGCTGCGGCGCAGGTTCCGAGAGCGAGCGAGGCACGAACGTCGGCACCCTGAGCTGGCTGGCAGGGCCAGAGCCCCTGTGTGTGTGGTGCTGTGGAAGGGCTGCCAGGGGAAGGCGAGGGCCAGCAATACCTGGGAGGCGTGGCACCTTTGGTGTGGGAGCAGTCGCTGGACGTTTGCAATTTGGAGCTGGGCTGCGGCGCAGGTCCCGAGAGCGAGCAAGGCACGAACGTCGGCACCCTAAGCTGGCTGGCAGGCCCAGAGACCCTGATTGTGTGGGGCTGTGGAAGGGCTGCCAGGGGAAGGCGAGGGCCAGCAACACCTGGGAGGCCTGGCACCTTTGGTGTGGGAGCAGTCACTGGACGTTTGGAATTTCGAGCTGGGCTGCGGCGCAGGTCCCGAGAGCGAGCGAGGCACGAACGTCGGCACCCTGAGCTGGCTGGCAAGGCCGGAGCCCCAGTGTGTGTGGTGCTGTGGAAGGGCTGCCAGGGGAAGGCGAGGGCCAGCAACACCTGGGAGGCGTGGCACCTTTGGTGTGGGAGCAGTCGCTGGACGTTTGCAATTTGGAGCTGAGCTGTGGCGCAGGTCCCGAGAGCGAGCGAGGCACTAACGGCACCCTGAGCTGTCTGATAGGGCGAGAGCCCCAGTGTGTGTGGGGCTGTGGAAGGGCTGCCAGGGGAAGGCAAGGGCCAGCAACACCTGGGAGGCCTGGCACCTTTGGTGTGGGAGCAGTCGCTGGACGTTTGGAATTTGGAGCTGGGCTGCGGCGCAGGTTCCGAGAGCGAGCGAGGCACGAACGTCGGCACCCTGAGCTGGCCGGCAAGGCCGGAGCCCCAGTGTGTGTGTGGCTGTGGAAGGGCTGCCAGGGGAAGGCGAGGGCCAGCAACACCTGGGAGGCCTGGCACCTTTGGTGTGGGAGCAGTCGCTGGACGTTTGGAATTTGGAGCTGGGCTGCGGCGCAGGTTCCGAGAGCGAGCGAGGCACGAACGTCGGCACCCTGAGCTGGCTGGCAAGGCCGGAGCCCCAGTGTGTGTGGGGCTGTGGAAGGGCTGCCAGGGCAAGGCGAGGGCCAGCAACACCTGGGAGGCGTGGCACCTTTGGTGTGGGAGCAGTCACTGGACGTTTGCAATTTGGAGCTGGGCTGCGGCGCAGGTTCCGAGAGCGAGCGAGGCACGAACGTCGGCACCCTGAGCTGGCTGGCAAGGCCGGAGCCCCAGTGTGTGTGGGGCTGTGGAAGGGCTGCCAAGGGAAGGCGAGGGCCAGCAACATCTGGCAGGCGTGGCACCTTTGGTGTGGGAGCAGTCGCTGGACGTTTGCAATTTCGGAGCTGGGCTCTGGTGGCTGCGCTGAGAGTGAGCAAGGCACCAACGTTGGCACCCTGAGCTGGCTGGCAAGGCCGGAGCCCCAGTGTGTGTGGGGCTGTGGAAGGGCTGCCAGGGGAAGGCGAGGGCCAGCAATACCTGGGAGGCGTGGCACAATTGGTGTGGGAGCAGTCGCTGGACGTTTGCAATTTGGAGCTGGGCTGCGGCGCAGGTCCCGTGAGCGAGCGAGGCACGAACGTCGGCACCCTGAGCTGGCTAGCAAGGCCGGAGCCCCAGTGTGTGTGGGGCTGTGGAAGGGCTGCCAGGGGAAGGCGAGGGCCAGCAACACGTGGGAGGCGTGGCACCTTTGGTGTGGGAGCAGTCGCTGGACGTTTGCAATTTGGAGCTGAGCTGTGGCGCAGGTCCCGAGAGCGAGCGAGGCACTAACGGCACCCTGAGCTGTCTGATAGGGCGAGAGCCCCAGTGTGTGTGGGGCTGTGGAAGGGCTGCCAGGGGAAGGCGAGGGCCAGCAACACCTCGGAGGCGTGGTACCTTTGGTGTGGGAGCAGTCGCTGGACGTTTGCAATTTGGAGCTGGGCTGCGGCGCAGGTTCCGAGAGCGAGCGAGGCACGAACGTCGGCACCCTGAGCTGGCTGGCAAGGCCGGAGCCCCAGTGTGTGTGTGGCTGTGGAAGGGCTGCCAGGGGAAGGCGAGGGCCAGCAACACCTGGGAGGCGTGGCACCTTTGGTGTGGGAGCAGTCGCTGAACGTTTGCAATTTGGAGCTGAGCTGCGGCGCAGGTCCCGAGAGCGAGCGAGGCACTAATGGCACCCTGAGCTGTCTGATAGGGCGAGAGCCCCAGTGTCTGTGGGGCTGTGGAAGGGCTGCCAGGGGAAGGCGAGGGCCAGCAACACCTGGGAGGCGTGGCACCTTTGGTGTGGGAGCAGTCGCTGGACGTTTGCAATTTGGAGCTGAGCTGCGGCGCAGGTCCCGTGAGCGAGCGAGGCACGAACGTCGGCACCCTGAGCTGGCTGGCAAGGCCGGAGCCCCAGTGTGTGTGGGGCTGTGGAAGGGCTGCCAGGGGAAGGCGAGGGCCAGCAACACCTGGCAGGCGTGGCACCTTTGGTGTGGGAGCAGTCGCTGGACGTTTGGAATTTGGAGCTGGGCTGCGGCGCAGGTTCCGAGAGCGAGCGAGGCACGAACGTCGGCACCCTGAGCTGGCTGGCAAGGCCGGAGCCCCAGTGTGTGTGGGGCTGTGGAAGGGCTGCCAGGGGAAGGCGAGGGCCAGCAACACCTGGGAGGCCTGGCACCTTTGGTGTGGGAGCAGTCGCTGGACGTTTGCAATTTGGAGCTGGGCTGCGGCGCAGGTTCCGAGAGCGAGCGAGGCACGAACGTCGGCACCCTGAGCTGGCTGGCAAGGCCGGAGCCCCAGTGTGTGTGGGGCTGTGGAAGGGCTGCCAGGGCAAGGCGAGGGCCAGCAACACCTGGGAGGCGTGGCACCTTTGGTGTGGGAGCAGTCACTGGACGTTTGCAATTTGGAGCTGGGCTGCGGCGCAGGTTCCGAGAGCGAGCGAGGCACGAACGTCGGCACCCTGAGCTGGCTGGCAAGGCCGGAGCCCCAGTGTGTGTGGGGCTGTGGAAGGGCTGCCAAGGGAAGGCGAGGGCCAGCAACATCTGGCAGGCGTGGCACCTTTGGTGTGGGAGCAGTCGCTGGACGTTTGCAATTTCGGAGCTGGGCTCTGGTGGCTGCGCTGAGAGCGAGCAAGGCACCAACGTTGGCACCCTGAGCTGGCTGGCAAGGCCGGAGCCCCAGTGTGTGTGGGGCTGTGGAAGGGCTGCCAGGGGAAGGCGAGGGCCAGCAATACCTGGGAGGCGTGGCACAATTGGTGTGGGAGCAGTCGCTGGACGTTTGCAATTTGGAGCTGGGCTGCGGCGCAGGTCCCGTGAGCGAGCGAGGCACGAACGTCGGCACCCTGAGCTGGCTAGCAAGGCCGGAGCCCCAGTGTGTGTGGGGCTGTGGAAGGGCTGCCAGGGGAAGGCGAGGGCCAGCAACACCTGGGAGGCGTGGCACCTTTGGTGTGGGAGCAGTTGCTGGACGTTTGGAATTTGGAGCTGGGCTGCGGCGCAGGTTCCGAGAGCGAGCGAGGCACGAACGTCGGCACCCTGAGCTGGCTGGCAAGGCCGGAGCCCCAGTGTGTGTGGGGCTGTGGAAGGGCTGCCAGGGGAAGGCGAGGGCCAGCAACACCTGGGAGGCGTGGCACCTTTGGTGTGGGAGCAGTCACTGGACGTTTGCAATTTGGAGCTGGGCTGCGGCGCAGGTTCCGAGAGCGAGCGAGGCACGAACGTCGGCACCCTGAGCTGGCTGGCAAGGCCGGAGCCCCAGTGTGTGTGGGGCTGTGGAAGGGCTGCCAAGGGAAGGCGAGGGCCAGCAACATCTGGCAGGCGTGGCACCTTTGGTGTGGGAGCAGTCGCTGGACGTTTGCAATTTCGGAGCTGGGCTCTGGTGGCTGCGCTGAGAGTGAGCAAGGCACCAACGTTGGCACCCTGAGCTGGCTGGCAAGGCCGGAGCCCCAGTGTGTGTGGGGCTGTGGAAGGGCTGCCAGGGGAAGGCGAGGGCCAGCAATACCTGGGAGGCGTGGCACAATTGGTGTGGGAGCAGTCGCTGGACGTTTGCAATTTGGAGCTGGGCTGCGGCGCAGGTCCCGTGAGCGAGCGAGGCACGAACGTCGGCACCCTGAGCTGGCTAGCAAGGCCGGAGCCCCAGTGTGTGTGGGGCTGTGGAAGGGCTGCCAGGGGAAGGCGAGGGCCAGCAACACGTGGGAGGCGTGGCACCTTTGGTGTGGGAGCAGTCGCTGGACGTTTGCAATTTGGAGCTGAGCTGTGGCGCAGGTCCCGAGAGCGAGCGAGGCACTAACGGCACCCTGAGCTGTCTGATAGGGCGAGAGCCCCAGTGTGTGTGGGGCTGTGGAAGGGCTGCCAGGGGAAGGCGAGGGCCAGCAACACCTCGGAGGCGTGGTACCTTTGGTGTGGGAGCAGTCGCTGGACGTTTGCAATTTGGAGCTGGGCTGCGGCGCAGGTTCCGAGAGCGAGCGAGGCACGAACGTCGGCACCCTGAGCTGGCCGGCAAGGCCGGAGCCCCAGTGTGTGTGTGGCTGTGGAAGGGCTGCCAGGGGAAGGCGAGGGCCAGCAACACCTGGGAGGCCTGGCACCTTTGGTGTGGGAGCAGTCGCTGAACGTTTGCAATTTGGAGCTGAGCTGCGGCGCAGGTCCCGAGAGCGAGCGAGGCACTAATGGCACCCTGAGCTGTCTGATAGGGCGAGAGCCCCAGTGTCTGTGGGGCTGTGGAAGGGCTGCCAGGGGAAGGCGAGGGCCAGCAACACCTGGGAGGCGTGGCACCTTTGGTGTGGGAGCAGTCGCTGGACGTTTGCAATTTGGAGCTGAGCTGCGGCGCAGGTCCCGTGAGCGAGCGAGGCACGAACGTCGGCACCCTGAGCTGGCTGGCAAGGCCGGAGCCCCAGTGTGTGTGGGGCTGTGGAAGGGCTGCCAGGGGAAGGCGAGGGCCAGCAACACCTGGCAGGCGTGGCACCTTTGGTGTGGGAGCAGTCGCTGGACGTTTGGAATTTGGAGCTGGGCTGCGGCGCAGGTTCCGAGAGCGAGCGAGGCACGAACGTCGGCACCCTGAGCTGGCTGGCAAGGCCGGAGCCCCAGTGTGTGTGGGGCTGTGGAAGGGCTGCCAGGGGAAGGCGAGGGCCAGCAACACCTGGGAGGCCTGGCACCTTTGGTGTGGGAGCAGTCGCTGGACGTTTGCAATTTGGAGCTGGGCTGCGGCGCAGGTTCCGAGAGCGAGCGAGGCACGAACGTCGGCACCCTGAGCTGGCTGGCAAGGCCGGAGCCCCAGTGTGTGTGTGGCTGTGGAAGGGCTGCCAAGGGAAGGCGAGGGCCAGCAACATCTGGCAGGCGTGGCACCTTTGGTGTGGGAGCAGTCGCTGGACGTTTGCAATTTCGGAGCTGGGCTCTGGTGGCTGCGCTGAGAGTGAGCAAGGCACCAACGTTGGCACCCTGAGCTGGCTGGCAAGGCCGGAGCCCCAGTGTGTGTGGGGCTGTGGAAGGGCTGCCAGGGGAAGGTGAGGGCCAGCAATACCTGGGAGGTGTGGCACCTTTGGTGTGGGAGCAGTCGCTGGACGTTTGCAATTTGGAGCTGGGCTGCGGCGCAGGTCCCGAGAGCGAGCGAGGCACGAACGTCGGCACCCTGATCTGTCCGGCAGGCCCAGAGACCCGGAGTGTGTGGGGCTGTGGAAGGGCTGCCAGGGGAAGGCGAGGGCCAGCAACACCTGGGAGGCGTGGCACCTTTGGTGTGGGAGCAGTCGCTGGACGTTTGCAATTTGGAGTGAGCTGCGGCGCAGGTCCCGAGAGCGAGCGAGGCACGAACGTCGGCACCCTTAGCTGGCTGGCATGGCCGGAGCCCCAGTGTGTGTGTGGCTGTGGAAGGGCTGCCAGGGGAAGGCGAGGGCCAGCAACACCTGGGAGGCGTGGCACAATTGGTGTGGGAGCAGTCGCTGGACGTTTGCAATTTGGAGCTGGGCTGCGGCGCAGGTCCCGAGAGCGAGCGAGGCACGAACGTCGGCACCCTGAGCTGGCTGGCAGGGCCAGAGCCCCAGTGTGTGTGGTGCTGTGGAAGGGCTGCCAGGGGAAGGCGAGGGCCAGCAACACCTGGGAGGCGTGGCACCTTTGGTGTGGGAGCAGTCGCTGGACGTTTGCAATTTGGAGTGAGCTGCGGCGCAGGTCCCGAGAGCGAGCGAGGCACGAACGTCGGCACCCTTAGCTGGCTGGCAAGGCCGGAGCCCCAGTGTGTGTGTGGCTGTGGAAGGGCTGCCAGGGGAAGGCGAGGGCCAGCAACACCTGGGAGGCGTGGCACAATTGGTGTGGGAGCAGTCGCTGGACGTTTGCAATTTGGAGCTGGGCTGCGGCGCAGGTCCCGAGAGCGAGCGAGGCACGAACGTCGGCACCCTGAGCTGGCTGGCAGGGCCAGAGCCCCAGTGTGTGTGGTGCTGTGGAAGGGCTGCCAGGGGAAGGCGAGGGCCAGCAACACCTGGGAGGCGTGGCACCTTTGGTGTGGGAGCAGTTGCTGGACGTTTGCAAGTTGGAGCTGGGCTGCGGCGCAGGTCCCGAGAGCGAGCGAGGCACGAACGTCGGCACCCTGAGCTGGCCGGCAAGGCCGGAGCCCCAGTGTGTGTGTGGCTGTGGAAGGGCTGCAAGGGGAAGGCGAGGGCCAGCAACACCTGGGAGGCCTGGCACCTTTGGTGTGGCAGCAGTCGCTGGACGTTTGCAATTTGGAGCTGAGCTGCGGCGCAGGTCCCGAGAGCGAGCGAGGCACTAACGGCACCCTGAGCTGTCTGATAGGGCGAGAGCCCCAGTGTCTCTGGGGCTGTGGAAGGGCTGCCAGGGGAAGGCGAGGGCCAGCAACACCTGGGAGGCGTGGCACAATTGGTGTGGGAGCAGTCGCTGGACATTTGCAATTTGGAGCTGGGCTGCGGCGCAGGTCCCGAGAGCGAGCGAGGCACGAACGTCGGCACCCTGAGCTGGCTGGCAAGGCCGGAGCCCCAGTGTGTGTGTGGCTGTGGAAGGGCTGCAAGGGGAAGGCGAGGGCCAGCAACACCTGGGAGGCCTGGCACCTTTGGTGTGGCAGCAGTCGCTGGACGTTTGCAATTTGGAGCTGAGCTGCGGCGCAGGTCCCGAGAGCGAGCGAGGCACTAACGGCACCCTGAGCTGTCTGATAGGGCGAGAGCCCCAGTGTCTGTGGGGCTGTGGAAGGGCTGCCAGGGGAAGGCGAGGGCCAGCAACACCTGGGAGGCGTGGCACAATTGGTGTGGGAGCAGTCGCTGGACGTTTGCAATTTGGAGCTGGGCTGCGGCGCAGGTCCCGAGAGCGAGCGAGGCACGAACGTCGGCACCCTGAGCTGGCTGGCAAGGCCGGAGCCCCAGTGTGTGTGGGGCTGTGGAAGGGCTGCCAGGGGAAGGCGAGGGCCAGCAACACCTGGGAGGCGTGGCACCTTTGGTGTGGGAGCAGTTGCTGGACGTTTGGAATTTGGAGCTGGGCTGCGGCGCAGGTTCCGAGAGCGAGCGAGGCACGAACGTCGGCACCCTGAGCTGGCTGGCAAGGCCGGAGCCCCAGTGTGTGTGGGGCTGTGGAAGGGCTGCCAGGGGAACGCGAGGGCCAGCAACACCTGGGAGGCGTGGCACCTTTGGTGTGGGAGCAGTCGCTGGACGTTTGGAATTTGGAGCTGGGCTGCGGCGCAGGTTCCGAGAGCGAGCGAGGCACGAACGTCGGCACCCTGAGCTGGCTGGCAAGGCCGGAGCCCCAGTGTGTGTGGGGCTGTGGAAGGGCTGCCAGGGGAAGGCGAGGGCCAGCAACACCTGGGAGGCCTGGCACCTTTGGTGTGGGAGCAGTCGCTGGACGTTTGCAATTTGGAGCTGGGCTGCGGCGCAGGTTCCGAGAGCGAGCGAGGCACGAACGTCGGCACCCTGAGCTGGCTGGCAAGGCCGGAGCCCCAGTGTGTGTGTGGCTGTGGAAGGGCTGCCAAGGGAAGGCGAGGGCCAGCAACATCTGGCAGGCGTGGCACCTTTGGTGTGGGAGCAGTCGCTGGACGTTTGCAATTTCGGAGCTGGGCTCTGGTGGCTGCGCTGAGAGTGAGCAAGGCACCAACGTTGGCACCCTGAGCTGGCTGGCAAGGCCGGAGCCCCAGTGTGTGTGGGGCTGTGGAAGGGCTGCCAGGGGAAGGTGAGGGCCAGCAATACCTGGGAGGTGTGGCACCTTTGGTGTGGGAGCAGTCGCTGGACGTTTGCAATTTGGAGCTGGGCTGCGGCGCAGGTCCCGAGAGCGAGCGAGGCACGAACGTCGGCACCCTGATCTGTCCGGCAGGCCCAGAGACCCGGAGTGTGTGGGGCTGTGGAAGGGCTGCCAGGGGAAGGCGAGGGCCAGCAACACCTGGGAGGCGTGGCACCTTTGGTGTGGGAGCAGTCGCTGGACGTTTGCAATTTGGAGTGAGCTGCGGCGCAGGTCCCGAGAGCGAGCGAGGCACGAACGTCGGCACCCTTAGCTGGCTGGCAAGGCCGGAGCCCCAGTGTGTGTGTGGCTGTGGAAGGGCTGCCAGGGGAAGGCGAGGGCCAGCAACACCTGGGAGGCGTGGCACAATTGGTGTGGGAGCAGTCGCTGGACGTTTGCAATTTGGAGCTGGGCTGCGGCGCAGGTCCCGAGAGCGAGCGAGGCACGAACGTCGGCACCCTGAGCTGGCTGGCAGGGCCAGAGCCCCAGTGTGTGTGGTGCTGTGGAAGGGCTGCCAGGGGAAGGCGAGGGCCAGCAACACCTGGGAGGCGTGGCACCTTTGGTGTGGGAGCAGTTGCTGGACGTTTGCAAGTTGGAGCTGGGCTGCGGCGCAGGTCCCGAGAGCGAGCGAGGCACGAACGTCGGCACCCTGAGCTGGCCGGCAAGGCCGGAGCCCCAGTGTGTGTGTGGCTGTGGAAGGGCTGCAAGGGGAAGGCGAGGGCCAGCAACACCTGGGAGGCCTGGCACCTTTGGTGTGGCAGCAGTCGCTGGACGTTTGCAATTTGGAGCTGAGCTGCGGCGCAGGTCCCGAGAGCGAGCGAGGCACTAACGGCACCCTGAGCTGTCTGATAGGGCGAGAGCCCCAGTGTCTGTGGGGCTGTGGAAGGGCTGCCAGGGGAAGGCGAGGGCCAGCAACACCTGGGAGGCGTGGCACAATTGGTGTGGGAGCAGTCGCTGGACGTTTGCAATTTGGAGCTGGGCTGCGGCGCAGGTCCCGAGAGCGAGCGAGGCACGAACGTCGGCACCCTGAGCTGGCTGGCAAGGCCGGAGCCCCAGTGTGTGTGGGGCTGTGGAAGGGCTGCCAGGGGAAGGCGAGGGCCAGCAACACCTGGGAGGCGTGGCACCTTTGGTGTGGGAGCAGTTGCTGGACGTTTGGAATTTGGAGCTGGGCTGCGGCGCAGGTTCCGAGAGCGAGCGAGGCACGAACGTCGGCACCCTGAGCTGGCTGGCAAGGCCGGAGCCCCAGTGTGTGTGTGGCTGTGGAAGGGCTGCCAGGGGAAGGCGAGGGCCAGCAACACCTGGGAGGCGTGGTACCTTTGGTGTGGGAGCAGTCGCTGGACGTTTGCAATTTGGAGCTGGGCTGCGGCGCAGGTCCCGAGAGCGAGCGAGGCACTAACGGCACCCTGAGTTGTCTGATAGGGCGAGAGCCCCAGTGTCTGTGGGGCTGTGGAAGGGCTGCCAGGGGAAGGCGAGGGCCAGCAACACCTGGGAGGCGTGGCACCTTTGGTGTGGCAGCAGTCGCTGGACGTTTGCAATTTTGAGCTGGGCTGCGGCGCAGGTCCCGAGAGCGAGCGAGGCACGAACGTCGGCACCCTGAGCTGGCCGGCAAGGCCGGAGCCCCAGTGTGTGTGGGGCTGTGGAAGGACTGCCAGGGGAACGCGAGGGCCAGCAACACCTGGGAGGCGTGGCACCTTTGGTGTGGGAGCAGTTGCTGGACGTTTGCAAGTTGGAGCTGGGCTGCGGCGCAGGTCCCGAGAGCGAGCAAGGCATGAACGTCGGCACCCTGAGCTGGCTGGCAGGCCCAGAGACCCTGATTGTGTGGGGCTGTGGAAGGGCTGCCAGGGGAAGGCGAGGGCCAGCAACACCTGGGAGGCGTGGCACCTTTGGTGTGGGAGCAGTCGCTGGACGTTTGGAATTTCAAGCTGGGCTGCGGCGCAGGTTCCGAGAGCGAGCGAGGCACGAACGTCGGCACCCTGAGCTGGCTGGCAAGGCCGGAGCCCCAGTGTGTGTGGGGCTGTGGAAGGGCTGCCAGGGGAAGGCGAGGGCCAGCAACACCTGGGAGGCGTGGCACCTTTGGTGTGGGAGCAGTCGCTGGACGTTTGCAATTTCGAGCTGGGCTGCGGCGCAGGTCCCGAGAGCGAGCGAGGCACGAACGTCGGCACCCTGAGCTGTCCGGCATGGCCGGAGCCCCAGTGTGTGTGTGGCTGTGGAAGGGCTGCCAGGGGAAGGCGAGGGCCAGCAACACCTGGGAGGCGTGGCACCTTTGGTGTGGGAGCAGTCGCTGGACGTTTGCAATTTGGAGCTGAGCTGCGGCGCAGGTCCCGAGAGCGAGCGAGGCACTAACGGCACCCTGAGCTGTCTGATAGGGCGAGAGCCCCAGTGTCTGTGGGGCTGTGGAAGGGCTGCCAGGGGAAGGCGAGGGCCAGCAACACCTGGGAGGCGTGGCACAATTAGTGTGGGAGCAGTCGCTGGACGTTTGCAATTTGGAGCTGGGCTGCGGCGCAGGTCCTGAGAGCGAGCAAGGCACGAACGTCGGCACCCTGAGCTGGCTGGCAGGGCCAGAGCCCCTGTGTGTGTGGTGCTGTGGAAGGGCTGCCAGGGGAAGGCGAGGGCCAGCAACACCTGGGAGGCGTGGCACCTTTGGTGTGGGAGCAGTCGCTGGACGTTTGCAATTTGGAGCTGGGCTGCGGCGCAGGTCCCGAGAGCGAGCGAGGCACGAACGTCGGCACCCTGAGCTGGCCGGCAAGGCCGGAGCCCCAGTGTGTGTGGGGCTGTGGAAGGGCTGCAAGGGGAAGGCGAGGGCCAGCAACACCTGGGAGGCCTGGCACAATTGGTGTGGGAGCAGTCGCTGGACGTTTGCAATTTGGAGCTGAGCTGCAGCGCAGGTCCCGAGAGCGAGCGAGGCACTAACGGCACCCTGAGCTGTCTGATAGGGCGAGAGCCCCAGTGTCTGTGGGGCTGTGGAAGGGCTGCCAGGGGAAGGCGAGGGCCAGCAACACCTGGGAGGCGTGGCACAATTGGTGTGGGAGCAGTCGCTGGACGTTTGCAATTTGGAGCTGGGCTGCGGCGCAGGTCCCGTGAGCGAGCGAGGCACGAACGTCGGCACCCTGAGCTGGCTAGCAAGGCCGGAGCCCCAGTGTGTGTGGGGCTGTGGAAGGGCTGCCAGGGGGAGGCGAGGGCCAGCAACACCTGGGAGGCGTGGCACCTTTGGTGTGGGAGCAGTCGCTGGACGTTTGCAATTTGGAGCTGGGCTGCGGCGCAGGTCCTGAGAACGAGCGAGGCACGAATGTCGGCACCCTGAGCTGGCTGGCAGGGCCAGAGCCCCAGTGTGTGTGATGCTTTGGAAGGGCTGCCAGGGGAAGGCGAGGGCCAGGAATACCTGGGAGGCCTGACACCTTTGGTGTGGCAGCAGTCGCTGGACGTTTGCAATTTGGAGCTGGGCTGCGGTGCAGGTCCCGAGAGCGAGCGAGGCACGAACGTCGGCACCCTGAGCTGGCCGGCAAGGCCGGAGCCCCAGTGTGTGTGGGGCTGTGGAAGGGCTGCAAGGGGAAGGCGAGGGCCAGCAACACCTGGGAGGCCTGGCACCTTTGGTGTGGGAGCAGTCGCTGGACATTTGCAATTTGGAGCTGAGCTGCGGCGCAGGTCCCGAGAGCGAGCGAGGCACGAACGTCGGCACCCTGAGCTGTCTGATAGGGCGAGAGCCCCAGTGTCTGTGGGGCTGTGGAAGGGCTGCCAGGGGAAGGCGAGGGCCAGCAACACCTGGGAGGCGTGGCACAATTGGTGTGGGAGCAGTCGCTGGACGTTTGCAATTTGGAGCTGAGCTGCGGCGCAGGTCCCGTGAGCGAGCGAGGCACGAACGTCGGCACCCTGTGCTGGCTGGCAAGGCCGGAGCCCCAGTGTGTGTGGGGCTGTGGAAGGGCTGCCAGGGGAAGGCGAGGGCCAGCAACACCTGGGAGGCGTGGCACCTTTGGTGTGGGAGCAGTTGCTGGACGTTTGGAATTTGGAGCTGGGCTGCGGCGCAGGTCCCGAGAGCGAGCGAGGCACGAACGTCGGCACCCTGAGCTGGCTGGCAAGGCCGGAGCCCCAGTGTGTGTGGGGCTGTGGAAGGGCTGCCAGGGGAAGGCGAGGGCCAGCAACACCTGGGAGGCGTGGCACCTTTGGTGTGGGAGCAGTTGCTGGACGTTTGCAAGTTGGAGCTGGGCTGCGGCGCAGGTCCCGAGAGCAAGCAAGGCACGAACGTCGGCACCCTGAGCTGTCTGGCAGGCCCAGAGACCCTGATTGTGTGGGGCTGTGGAAGGGCTGCCAGGGGAAGGCGAGGGCCAGCAACACCTGGGAGGCGTGGCACCTTTGGTGTGGGAGCAGTCGCTGGACGTTTGGATTTTCAAGCTGGGCTGCGGCGCAGGTCCCGAGAGCGAGCGAGGCACGAACGTCGGCACCCTGAGCTGGCCGGCAAGGCCGGAGCCCCAGTGTGTGTGGGGCTGTGGAAGGGCTGCCAGGGGAAGGCGAGGGCCAGCAACACCTGGGAGGCGTGGCACCTTTGGTGTGGGAGCAGTCGCTGGACGTTTGCAATTTCGAGCTGGGCTGCGGCGCAGGTCCCGAGAGCGAGCGAGGCACGAACGTCGGCACCCTGAGCTGTCCGGCAGGCCCAGAGACCCTGAGTGTGTGGGGCTGTGGAAGGGCTGCCAGGGGAAGGCGAGGGCCAGCAACACCTGGGAGGCGTGGCACCTTTGGTGTGGGAGCAGTCGCTGGACGTTTGCAATTTGGAGCTGAGCTGCGGCGCAGGTCCCGTGAGCGAGCGAGGCACGAACGTCGGCACCCTGAGCTGGCTGGCAAGGCCGGAGCCCCAGTGTGTGTGGGGCTGTGGAAGGGCTGCCAGGGGAAGGCGAGGGCCAGCAACACCTGGGAGGCGTGGCACCTTTGGTGTGGGAGCAGTTGCTGGACGTTTGGAATTTGGAGCTGGGCTGCGGCGCAGGTTCCGAGAGCGAGCGAGGCACGAACGTCGGCACCCTGTGCTGGCTGGCAAGGCCGGAGCCCCAGTGTGTGTGGGGCTGTGGAAGGGCTGCCAGGGGAAGGCGAGGGCCAGCAACACCTGGGAGGCGTGGCACCTTTGGTGTGGGAGCAGTCGCTGGACGTTTGCAATTTGGAGCTGGGCTGCGGCGCAGGTCCCGAGAGCGAGCGAGGCACGAACGTCGGCACCCTGAGCTGGCCGGCAAGGCCGGAGCCCCAGTGTGTGTGGGGCTGTGGAAGGGCTGCAAGGGGAAGGCGAGGGCCAGCAACACCTGGGAGGCCTGGCACAATTGGTGTGGGAGCAGTCGCTGGACGTTTGCAATTTGGAGCTGAGCTGCAGCGCAGGTCCCGAGAGCGAGCGAGGCACTAACGGCACCCTGAGCTGTCTGATAGGGCGAGAGCCCCAGTGTCTGTGGGGCTGTGGAAGGGCTGCCAGGGGAAGGCGAGGGCCAGCAACACCTGGGAGGCGTGGCACAATTGGTGTGGGAGCAGTTGCTGGACGTTTGCAATTTGGAGCTGGGCTGCGGCGCAGGTTCCGAGAGCGAGCGAGGCACGAACGTCGGCACCCTGAGCTGGCTGGCAAGGCCGGAGCCCCAGTGTGTGTGGGGCTGTGGAAGGGCTGCCAGGGGGAGGCGAGGGCCAGCAACACCTGGGAGGCGTGGCACCTTTGGTGTGGGAGCAGTCGCTGGACGTTTGCAATTTGGAGCTGGGCTGCGGCGCAGGTCCTGAGAACGAGCGAGGCACGAATGTCGGCACCCTGAGCTGGCTGGCAGGGCCAGAGCCCCAGTGTGTGTGATGCTTTGGAAGGGCTGCCAGGGGAAGGCGAGGGCCAGGAATACCTGGGAGGCCTGGCACCTTTGGTGTGGCAGCAGTCGCTGGACGTTTGCAATTTGGAGCTGGGCTGCGGTGCAGGTCCCGAGAGCGAGCGAGGCACGAACGTCGGCACCCTGAGCTGGCCGGCAAGGCCGGAGCCCCAGTGTGTGTGGGGCTGTGGAAGGGCTGCAAGGGGAAGGCGAGGGCCAGCAACACCTGGGAGGCCTGGCACCTTTGGTGTGGGAGCAGTCGCTGGACATTTGCAATTTGGAGCTGAGCTGCGGCGCAGGTCCCGAGAGCGAGCGAGGCACGAACGTCGGCACCCTGAGCTGTCTGATAGGGCGAGAGCCCCAGTGTCTGTGGGGCTGTGGAAGGGCTGCCAGGGGAAGGCGAGGGCCAGCAACACCTGGGAGGCGTGGCACAATTGGTGTGGGAGCAGTCGCTGGACGTTTGCAATTTGGAGCTGAGCTGCGGCGCAGGTCCCGTGAGCGAGCGAGGCACGAACGTCGGCACCCTGTGCTGGCTGGCAAGGCCGGAGCCCCAGTGTGTGTGGGGCTGTGGAAGGGCTGCCAGAGGAAGGCGAGGGCCAGCAACACCTGGGAGGCGTGGCACCTTTGGTGTGGGAGCAGTTGCTGGACGTTTGGAATTTGGAGCTGGGCTGCGGCGCAGGTCCCGAGAGCGAGCGAGGCACGAACGTCGGCACCCTGAGCTGGCTGGCAAGGCCGGAGCCCCAGTGTGTGTGGGGCTGTGGAAGGGCTGCCAGGGGAAGGCGAGGGCCAGCAACACCTGGGAGGCGTGGCACCTTTGGTGTGGGAGCAGTTGCTGGACGTTTGCAAGTTGGAGCTGGGCTGCGGCGCAGGTCCCGAGAGCAAGCAAGGCACGAACGTCGGCACCCTGAGCTGTCTGGCAGGCCCAGAGACCCTGATTGTGTGGGGCTGTGGAAGGGCTGCCAGGGGAAGGCGAGGGCCAGCAACACCTGGGAGGCGTGGCACCTTTGGTGTGGGAGCAGTCGCTGGACGTTTGGATTTTCAAGCTGGGCTGCGGCGCAGGTTCCGAGAGCGAGCGAGGCACGAACGTCGGCACCCTGAGCTGGCCGGCAAGGCCGGAGCCCCAGTGTGTGTGGGGCTGTGGAAGGGCTGCCAGGGGAAGGCGAGGGCCAGCAACACCTGGGAGGCGTGGCACCTTTGGTGTGGGAGCAGTCGCTGGACGTTTGCAATTTCGAGCTGGGCTGCGGCGCAGGTCCCGAGAGCGAGCGAGGCACGAACGTCGGCACCCTGAGCTGTCCGGCAGGCCCAGAGACCCTGAGTGTGTGGGGCTGTGGAAGGGCTGCCAGGGGAAGGCGAGGGCCAGCAACACCTGGGAGGCGTGGCACCTTTGGTGTGGGAGCAGTCGCTGGACGTTTGCAATTTGGAGCTGAGCTGCGGCGCAGGTCCCGTGAGCGAGCGAGGCACGAACGTCGGCACCCTGAGCTGGCTGGCAAGGCCGGAGCCCCAGTGTGTGTGGGGCTGTGGAAGGGCTGCCAGGGGAAGGCGAGGGCCAGCAACACCTGGGAGGCGTGGCACCTTTGGTGTGGGAGCAGTTGCTGGACGTTTGGAATTTGGAGCTGGGCTGCGGCGCAGGTTCCGAGAGCGAGCGAGGCACGAACGTCGGCACCCTGAGCTGGCTGGCAAGGCCGGAGCCCCAGTGTGTGTGGGGCTGTGGAAGGGCTGCCAGGGGAAGGCGAGGGCCAGCAACACCTGGGAGGCGTGGCACCTTTGGTGTGGGAGCAGTTGCTGGACGTTTGCAAGTTGGAGCTGGGCTGCGGCGCAGGTCCCGAGAGCGAGCGAGGCACGAACGTCGGCACCCTGAGCTGGCTGGCAAGGCCGGAGCCCCAGTGTGTGTGGGGCTGTGGAAGGGCTGCCAGGGGAAGGCGAGGGCCAGCAACACCTGGGAGGCATGGCACCTTTGGTGTGGGAGCAGTCGCTGGACGTTTGCAATATCGAGCTGGGCTGCGGCGCAGGTTCCGAGAGAGAGCGAGGCACGAACGTCGGCACCCTGAGCTGGCCGGCAAGGCCAGAGCCCCAGTGTGTGTGTGGCTGTGGAAGGGCTGCAAGGGGAAGGCGAGGGCCAGCAACACCTGGGAGGCGTGGCACCTTTCATGTGGGAGCAGTCGCTGGACGTTTGCAATTTGGAGCTGGGCTGCGGCGCAGGTCCCGAGAGCGAGCGAGGTACTAACGGCACCCTGAACTGTCTGATAGGGCGAGAGCCCCTGTGTGTGTGGGGCTGTGGAAGGGCTGCCAGGGGAAGGCGAGGGCCAGCAATACCTGGGAGGCGTAGCACCTTTCGTGTGGGAGCAGTCGCTGGACGTTTGCAATTTCGAGCTGGGCTGCGGCGCAGGTCCCGAGAGCGAGCGAGGCACGAACGTCGGCACCCTGAGCTGGCTGGCAGGGCGAGAGCCCCAGTGTCTGTGGTGCTGTGGAAGGGCTGCCAGGGGAAGGCGAGGGCCAGCAATACCTGGGAGGCGTGGCACCTTTGGTGTGGCAGCAGTCGCTGGACGTTTGCAATTTGGAGCTGGGCTGCGGCGCAGGTCCCGAGAGCGAGCGAGGCACGAACGTCGGCACCCTGAGCTGGCCGGCAAGGCCGGAGCCCCAGTGTGTGTGTGGCTGTGGAAGGGCTGCAAGGGGAAGGTGAGGGCCAGCAACACCTGGGAGGCCTGGCACCTTTGGTGTGGGAGCAGTCGCTGGAAGTTTGCAATTTGGAGCTGGGCTGCGGCGCAGGTTCCGAGAGCGAGCGAGGCACGAACGTCGGCACCCTGAGCTGGCTGGCAAGGCCGGAGCCCCAGTGTGTGTGGGGCTGTGGAAGGGCTGCCAGGGGAAGGCGAGGGCCAGCAACACCTGGGAGGCATGGCACCTTTGGTGTGGCAGCAGTCGCTGGACGTTTGCAATTTGGAGCTGGGCTGCGGCGCAGGTCCCGAGAGCGAGCGAGGCACGAACGTCGGCACCCTGAGCTGGCTGGCAAGGCCGGAGCCCCAGTGTGTGTGGGGCTGTGGAAGGGCTGCCAGGGGAAGGCGAGGGCCAGCAATACCTGGGAGGCGTGGCACCTTTGGTGTGGCAGCAGTCGCTGGACGTTTGCAATTTGGAGCTGGGCTGCGGCGCAGGTCCCGAGAGCGAGCGAGGCACGAACGTCGGCACCCTGAGCTGGCCGGCAAGGCCGGAGCCCCAGTGTGTGTGTGGCTGTGGAAGGGCTGCAAGGGGAAGGTGAGGGCCAGCAACACCTGGGAGGCCTGGCACCTTTGGTGTGGGAGCAGTCGCTGGAAGTTTGCAATTTGGAGCTGGGCTGCGGCGCAGGTTCCGAGAGCGAGCGAGGCACGAACGTCGACACCCTGAGCTGGCTGGCAAGGCCGGAGCCCCAGTGTGTGTGGGGCTGTGGAAGGGCTGCCAGGGGAAGGCGAGGGCCAGCAACACCTGGGAGGCATGGCACCTTTGGTGTGGGAGCAGTCGCTGGACGTTTGCAATATCGAGCTGGGCTGCGGCGCAGGTTCCGAGAGCGAGCGAGGCACGAACGTCGGCACCCTGAGCTGGCCGGCAAGGCCGGAGCCCCAGTGTGTGTGTGGCTGTGGAAGGGCTGCAAGGGGAAGGCGAGGGCCAGCAACACCTGGGAGGCCTGGCACCTTTGGTGTGGGAGCAGTCGCTGGACGATTGCAATTTGGAGCTGGGCTGCGGCGCAGGTCCCGAGAGCGAGCGAGGCACGAATGTCGGCACCGTGAGCTGTCTGATAGGGCGAGAGCCCCAGTGTGTGTGGGGCTGTGGAAGGGCTGCCAGAGGAAGGCGAGGGCCAGCAACACCTGGGAGGCGTGGTACCTTTGGTGTGGGAGCAGTCGCTGGACGTTTGCAATTTGGAGCTGGGCTGCGGCGCAGGTCCCGAGAGCGAGCGAGGCACGAACGTCGGCACCCTGAGCTGGCTGGCAGGGCCAGAGCCCCTGTGTGTGTGGTGCTGTGGAAGGGCTGCCAGGGGAAGGCGAGGGCCAGCAATACCTGGGAGGCGTGGCACCTTTGGTGTGGCAGCAGTCGCTGGACGTTTGCAATTTGGAGCTGGGCTGCGGCGCAGGTCCCGAGAGCGAGCGAGGCACGAACGTCGGCACCCTGAGCTGGCCGGCAAGGCCGGAGCCCCAGTGTGTGTGTGGCTGTGGAAGGGCTGCAAGGGGAAGGTGAGGGCCAGCAACACCTGGGAGGCCTGGCACCTTTGGTGTGGGAGCAGTCGCTGGAAGTTTGCAATTTGGAGCTGGGCTGCGGCGCAGGTTCCGAGAGCGAGCGAGGCACGAACGTCGGCACCCTGAGCTGGCTGGCAAGGCCGGAGCCCCAGTGTGTGTGTGGCTGTGGAAGGGCTGCCAGGGGAAGGCGAGGGCCAGCAACACCTGGGAGGCATGGCACCTTTGGTGTGGCAGCAGTCGCTGGACGTTTGCAATTTGGAGCTGGGCTGCGGCGCAGGTCCCGAGAGCGAGCGAGGCACGAACGTCGGCACCCTGAGCTGGCTGGCAAGGCCGGAGCCCCAGTGTGTGTGGGGCTGTGGAAGGGCTGCCAGGGGAAGGCGAGGGCCAGCAATACCTGGGAGGCGTGGCACCTTTGGTGTGGCAGCAGTCGCTGGACGTTTGCAATTTGGAGCTGGGCTGCGGCGCAGGTCCCGAGAGCGAGCGAGGCACGAACGTCGGCACCCTGAGCTGGCCGGCAAGGCCGGAGCCCCAGTGTGTGTGTGGCTGTGGAAGGGCTGCAAGGGGAAGGTGAGGGCCAGCAACACCTGGGAGGCCTGGCACCTTTGGTGTGGGAGCAGTCGCTGGAAGTTTGCAATTTGGAGCTGGGCTGCGGCGCAGGTTCCGAGAGCGAGCGAGGCACGAACGTCGGCACCCTGAGCTGGCTGGCAAGGCCGGAGCCCCAGTGTGTGTGGGGCTGTGGAAGGGCTGCCAGGGGAAGGCGAGGGCCAGCAACACCTGGGAGGCATGGCACCTTTGGTGTGGGAGCAGTCGCTGGACGTTTGCAATATCGAGCTGGGCTGCGGCGCAGGTTCCGAGAGCGAGCGAGGCACGAACGTCGGCACCCTGAGCTGGCCGGCAAGGCCGGAGCCCCAGTGTGTGTGTGGCTGTGGAAGGGCTGCAAGGGGAAGGCGAGGGCCAGCAACACCTGGGAGGCCTGGCACCTTTGGTGTGGGAGCAGTCGCTGGACGATTGCAATTTGGAGCTGGGCTGCGGCGCAGGTCCCGAGAGCGAGCGAGGCACGAATGTCGGCACCGTGAGCTGTCTGATAGGGCGAGAGCCCCAGTGTGTGTGGGGCTGTGGAAGGGCTGCCAGAGGAAGGCGAGGGCCAGCAACACCTGGGAGGCGTGGTACCTTTGGTGTGGGAGCAGTCGCTGGACGTTTGCAATTTGGAGCTGGGCTGCGGCGCAGGTCCCGAGAGCGAGCGAGGCACGAACGTCGGCACCCTGAGCTGGCTGGCAGGGCCAGAGCCCCTGTGTGTGTGGTGCTGTGGAAGGGCTGCCAGGGGAAGGCGAGGGCCAGCAATACCTGGGAGGCGTGGCACCTTTGGTGTGGCAGCAGTCGCTGGACGTTTGCAATTTGGAGCTGGGCTGCGGCGCAGGTCCCGAGAGCGAGCGAGGCACGAACGTCGGCACCCTGAGCTGGCCGGCAAGGCCGGAGCCCCAGTGTGTGTGTGGCTGTGGAAGGGCTGCAAGGGGAAGGTGAGGGCCAGCAACACCTGGGAGGCCTGGCACCTTTGGTGTGGGAGCAGTCGCTGGAAGTTTGCAATTTGGAGCTGGGCTGCGGCGCAGGTTCCGAGAGCGAGCGAGGCACGAACGTCGGCACCCTGAGCTGGCTGGCAAGGCCGGAGCCCCAGTGTGTGTGTGGCTGTGGAAGGGCTGCCAGGGGAAGGCGAGGGCCAGCAACACCTGGGAGGCATGGCACCTTTGGTGTGGCAGCAGTCGCTGGACGTTTGCAATTTGGAGCTGGGCTGCGGCGCAGGTCCCGAGAGCGAGCGAGGCACGAACGTCGGCACCCTGAGCTGGCTGGCAAGGCCGGAGCCCCAGTGTGTGTGGGGCTGTGGAAGGGCTGCCAGGGGAAGGCGAGGGCCAGCAATACCTGGGAGGCGTGGCACCTTTGGTGTGGCAGCAGTCGCTGGACGTTTGCAATTTGGAGCTGGGCTGCGGTGCAGGTCCCGAGAGCGAGCGAGGCACGAACGTCGGCACCCTGAGCTGGCCGGCAAGGCCGGAGCCCCAGTGTGTGTGTGGCTGTGGAAGGGCTGCAAGGGGAAGGTGAGGGCCAGCAACACCTGGGAGGCCTGGCACCTTTGGTGTGGGAGCAGTCGCTGGAAGTTTGCAATTTGGAGCTGGGCTGCGGCGCAGGTTCCGAGAGCGAGCGAGGCACGAACGTCGGCACCCTGAGCTGGCTGGCAAGGCCGGAGCCCCAGTGTGTGTGGGGCTGTGGAAGGGCTGCCAGGGGAAGGCGAGGGCCAGCAACACCTGGGAGGCATGGCACCTTTGGTGTGGGAGCAGTCGCTGGACGTTTGCAATATCGAGCTGGGCTGCGGCGCAGGTTCCGAGAGCGAGCGAGGCACGAACGTCGGCACCCTGAGCTGGCCGGCAAGGCCGGAGCCCCAGTGTGTGTGTGGCTGTGGAAGGGCTGCAAGGGGAAGGCGAGGGCCAGCAACACCTGGGAGGCCTGGCACCTTTGGTGTGGGAGCAGTCGCTGGACGATTGCAATTTGGAGCTGGGCTGCGGCGCAGGTCCCGAGAGCGAGCGAGGCACGAATGTCGGCACCGTGAGCTGTCTGATAGGGCGAGAGCCCCAGTGTGTGTGGGGCTGTGGAAGGGCTGCCAGAGGAAGGCGAGGGCCAGCAACACCTGGGAGGCGTGGTACCTTTGGTGTGGGAGCAGTCGCTGGACGTTTGCAATTTGGAGCTGGGCTGCGGCGCAGGTCCCGAGAGCGAGCGAGGCACGAACGTCGGCACCCTGAGCTGGCTGGCAGGGCCAGAGCCCCTGTGTGTGTGGTGCTGTGGAAGGGCTGCCAGGGGAAGGCGAGGGCCAGCAATACCTGGGAGGCGTGGCACCTTTGGTGTGGCAGCAGTCGCTGGACGTTTGCAATTTGGAGCTGGGCTGCGGCGCAGGTCCCGAGAGCGAGCGAGGCACGAACGTCGGCACCCTGAGCTGGCCGGCAAGGCCGGAGCCCCAGTGTGTGTGTGGCTGTGGAAGGGCTGCAAGGGGAAGGTGAGGGCCAGCAACACCTGGGAGGCCTGGCACCTTTGGTGTGGGAGCAGTCGCTGGAAGTTTGCAATTTGGAGCTGGGCTGCGGCGCAGGTTCCGAGAGCGAGCGAGGCACGAACGTCGGCACCCTGAGCTGGCTGGCAAGGCCGGAGCCCCAGTGTGTGTGTGGCTGTGGAAGGGCTGCCAGGGGAAGGCGAGGGCCAGCAACACCTGGGAGGCATGGCACCTTTGGTGTGGCAGCAGTCGCTGGACGTTTGCAATTTGGAGCTGGGCTGCGGCGCAGGTCCCGAGAGCGAGCGAGGCACGAACGTCGGCACCCTGAGCTGGCTGGCAAGGCCGGAGCCCCAGTGTGTGTGGGGCTGTGGAAGGGCTGCCAGGGGAAGGCGAGGGCCAGCAATACCTGGGAGGCGTGGCACCTTTGGTGTGGCAGCAGTCGCTGGACGTTTGCAATTTGGAGCTGGGCTGCGGCGCAGGTCCCGAGAGCGAGCGAGGCACGAACGTCGGCACCCTGAGCTGGCCGGCAAGGCCGGAGCCCCAGTGTGTGTGTGGCTGTGGAAGGGCTGCAAGGGGAAGGTGAGGGCCAGCAACACCTGGGAGGCCTGGCACCTTTGGTGTGGGAGCAGTCGCTGGAAGTTTGCAATTTGGAGCTGGGCTGCGGCGCAGGTTCCGAGAGCGAGCGAGGCACGAACGTCGGCACCCTGAGCTGGCTGGCAAGGCCGGAGCCCCAGTGTGTGTGGGGCTGTGGAAGGGCTGCCAGGGGAAGGCGAGGGCCAGCAACACCTGGGAGGCATGGCACCTTTGGTGTGGGAGCAGTCGCTGGACGTTTGCAATATCGAGCTGGGCTGCGGCGCAGGTTCCGAGAGCGAGCGAGGCACGAACGTCGGCACCCTGAGCTGGCCGGCAAGGCCGGAGCCCCAGTGTGTGTGTGGCTGTGGAAGGGCTGCAAGGGGAAGGCGAGGGCCAGCAACACCTGGGAGGCCTGGCACCTTTGGTGTGGGAGCAGTCGCTGGACGATTGCAATTTGGAGCTGGGCTGCGGCGCAGGTCCCGAGAGCGAGCGAGGCACGAATGTCGGCACCGTGAGCTGTCTGATAGGGCGAGAGCCCCAGTGTGTGTGGGGCTGTGGAAGGGCTGCCAGAGGAAGGCGAGGGCCAGCAACACCTGGGAGGCGTGGTACCTTTGGTGTGGGAGCAGTCGCTGGACGTTTGCAATTTGGAGCTGGGCTGCGGCGCAGGTCCCGAGAGCGAGCGAGGCACGAACGTCGGCACCCTGAGCTGGCTGGCAGGGCCAGAGCCCCTGTGTGTGTGGTGCTGTGGAAGGGCTGCCAGGGGAAGGCGAGGGCCAGCAATACCTGGGAGGCGTGGCACCTTTGGTGTGGCAGCAGTCGCTGGACGTTTGCAATTTGGAGCTGGGCTGCGGCGCAGGTCCCGAGAGCGAGCGAGGCACGAACGTCGGCACCCTGAGCTGGCCGGCAAGGCCGGAGCCCCAGTGTGTGTGTGGCTGTGGAAGGGCTGCAAGGGGAAGGTGAGGGCCAGCAACACCTGGGAGGCCTGGCACCTTTGGTGTGGGAGCAGTCGCTGGAAGTTTGCAATTTGGAGCTGGGCTGCGGCGCAGGTTCCGAGAGCGAGCGAGGCACGAACGTCGGCACCCTGAGCTGGCTGGCAAGGCCGGAGCCCCAGTGTGTGTGGGGCTGTGGAAGGGCTGCCAGGGGAAGGCGAGGGCCAGCAACACCTGGGAGGCATGGCACCTTTGGTGTGGGAGCAGTCGCTGGACGTTTGCAATATCGAGCTGGGCTGCGGCGCAGGTTCCGAGAGCGAGCGAGGCACGAACGTCGGCACCCTGAGCTGGCCGGCAAGGCCAGAGCCCCAGTGTGTGTGTGGCTGTGGAAGGGCTGCAAGGGGAAGGCGAGGGCCAGCAACACCTGGGAGGCGTGGCACCTTTCGTGTGGGAGCAGTCGCTGGACGTTTGCAATTTGGAGCTGGGCTGCGGCGCAGGTCCCGAGAGCGAGCGAGGCACGAACGTCGGCACCCTGAACTGTCTGATAGGGCGAGAGCCCCTGTGTGTGTGGGGCTGTGGAAGGGCTGCCAGGGGAAGGCGAGGGCCAGCAACACCTGGGAGGCGTAGCACCTTTCGTGTGGGAGCAGTCGCTGGACGTTTGCAATTTCGAGCTGGGCTGCGGCGCAGGTCCCGAGAGCGAGCGAGGCACGAACGTCGGCACCCTGAGCTGTCTGATAGGGCGAGAGCCCCAGTGTCTGTGGGGCTGTGGAAGGGCTGCCAGAGGAAGGCGAGGGCCAGCAACACCTGGGAGGCGTGGTACCTTTGGTGTGGGAGCAGTCGCTGGATGTTTGCAATTTGGAGCTGGGCTGCGGCGCAGGTCCCGAGAGCGAGCAAGGGACGAACGTCGGCACCCTGAGCTGGCTAGCAAGGCCGGAGACCCAGTGTGTGTGGGGCTGTGGAAGGGCTGCCAGGGGGAGGCGAGGGCCAGCAACACCTGGGAGGCGTGGCACAATTGGTGTGGGAGCAGTCGCTGGATGTTTGCAATTTGGAGCTGGGCTGCGGCGCAGGTCCCGAGAGCGAGCGAGGCACGAACGTCGGCACCCTGAGCTGGCCGGCAAGGCCGGAGCCCCAGTGTGTGTGTGGCTGTGGAAGGGCTGCAAGGGGAAGGCGAGGGCCAGCAACACCTGGGAGGCCTGGCACCTTTGGTGTGGGAGCAGTCGCTGGACGATTGCAATTTGGAGCTGGGCTGCGGCGCAGGTCCCGAGAGCGAGCGAGGCACGAATGTCGGCACCGTGAGCTGTCTGATAGGGCGAGAGCCCCAGTGTGTGTGGGGCTGTGGAAGGGCTGCCAGAGGAAGGCGAGGGCCAGCAACACCTGGGAGGCGTGGTACCTTTGGTGTGGGAGCAGTCGCTGGACGTTTGCAATTTGGAGCTGGGCTGCGGCGCAGGTCCCGAGAGCGAGCAAGGGACGAACGTCGGCACCCTGAGCTGGCTAGCAAGGCCGGAGCCCCAGTGTGTGTGGGGCTGTGGAAGGGCTGCCAGGGGGAGGCGAGGGCCAGCAACACCTGGGAGGCGTGGCACAATTGGTGTGGGAGCAGTCGCTGGACGTTTGCAATTTGGAGCTGGGCTGCGGCGCAGGTCCCGAGAGCGAGCGAGGCACGAATGTCGGCACCCTGAGCTGTCTGGCAGGGCGAGAGCCCCTGTGTGTGTGGTGCTGTGGAAGGGCTGCCAGGGGAAGGCGAGGGCCAGCAATACCTGGGAGGCGTGGCACCTTTGGTGTGGCAGCAGTCGCTGGACGTTTGCAATTTGGAGCTGGGCTGCGGCGCAGGTCCCGAGAGCGAGCGAGGCACTAACGGCACCCTGAGCTGTCTGATAGGGCGAGAGCCCCAGTGTGTGTGGGGCTGTGGAAGGGCTGCCAGAGGAAGGCGAGGGCCAGCAACACCTGGGAGGCGTGGTACCTTTGGTGTGGGAGCAGTCGCTGGACGTTTGCAATTTGGAGCTGGGCTGCGACACAGGTCCCGAGAGCGAGCAAGGCACGAACGTCGGCACCCTGAGCTGGCTAGCAAGGCCGGAGCCCCAGTGTGTGTGGGGCTGTGGAAGGGCTGCCAGGGGGAGGCGAGGGCCAGCAACACCTGGGAGGCGTGGCACAATTGGTGTGGGAGCAGTCGCTGGACGTTTGCAATTTGGAGCTGGGCTGCGGCGCAGGTCCCGAGAGCGAGCGAGGCACGAACGTCGGCACCCTGAGCTGGCTGGCAGGGCCAGAGCCCCTGTGTGTGTGGTGCTGTGGAAGGGCTGCCAGGGGAAGGCGAGGGCCAGCAATACCTGGGAGGCGTGGCACCTTTGGTGTGGCAGCAGTCGCTGGACGTTTGCAATTTGGAGCTGGGCTGCGGCGCAGGTCCCGAGAGCGAGCGAGGCACGAACGTCGGCACCCTGAGCTGGCCGGCAAGGCCGGAGCCCCAGTGTGTGTGTGGCTGTGGAAGGGCTGCAAGGGGAAGGCGAGGGCCAGCAACACCTGGGAGGCCTGGCACCTTTGGTGTGGGAGCAGTCACTGGACGTTTGCAAGTTGGAGCTGGGCTGCGGCGCAGGTCCCGAGAGCGAGCGAGGCACGAACGGCACCCTGAGCTGTCTGATAGGGCGAGAGCCCCAGTGTGTGTGGGGCTGTGGAAGGGCTGCCAGAGGAAGGCGAGGGCCAGCAACACCTGGGAGGCGTGGTACCTTTGGTGTGGGAGCAGTCGCTGGACGTTTGCAATTTGGAGCTGGGCTGCGACACAGGTCCCGAGAGCGAGCAAGGCACGAACGTCGGCACCCTGAGCTGGCTAGCAAGGCCGGAGCCCCAGTGTGTGTGTGGCTGTGGAAGGGCTGCCAGGGGGAGGCGAGGGCCAGCAACACCTGGGAGGCGTGGCACAATTGGTGTGGGAGCAGTCGCTGGACGTTTGCAATTTGGAGCTGGGCTGCGGCGCAGGTCCCGAGAGCGAGCGAGGCACGAACGTCGGCACCCTGAGCTGGCTGGCAGGCCCAGAGCACCTGTGTGTGTGGTGCTGTGGAAGGGCTGCCAGGGGAAGGCGAGGGCCAGCAATACCTGGGAGGCGTGGCACCTTTGGTGTGGGAGCAGTCGCTGGACGTTTGCAATTTGGAGCTGGGCTGCGGCGCAGGTCCCGAGAGCGAGCGAGGCACGAACGTCGGCACCCTGAGCTGGCTGGCAGGCCCAGAGCCCCAGTGTCTGTGTGGCTGTGGAAGGGCTGCCAGGGGAAGGCGAGGGCCAGCAACACCTGGGAGGCGTGGTACCTTTGGTGTGGGAGCAGTCGCTGGACGTTTGCAATTTGGAGCTGGGCTGCGGCGCAGGTCCCGAGAGCGAGCAAGGGACGAACGTCGGCACCCTGAGCTGGCTAGCAAGGCCGGAGCCCCAGTGTCTGTGGGGCTGTGGAAGGGCTGCCAGGGGGAGGCGAGGGCCAGCAACACCTGGGAGGCGTGGCACAATTGGTGTGGGAGCAGTCGCTGGACGTTTGCAATTTGGAGCTGGGCTGCGGCGCAGGTCCCGAGAGCGAGCGAGGCACGAACGTCGGCACCCTGAGCTGGCTGGCAGGGCCAGAGCCCCTGTGTGTGTGGTGCTGTGGAAGGGCTGCCAGGGGAAGGCGAGGGCCAGCAATACCTGGGAGGCGTGGCACCTTTGGTGTGGCAGCAGTCGCTGGACGTTTGCAATTTGGAGCTGGGCTGCGGCGCAGGTCCCGAGAGCGAGCGAGGCACGAACGTCGGCACCCTGAGCTGGCCGGCAAGGCCGGAGCCCCAGTGTGTGTGTGGCTGTGGAAGGGCTGCAAGGGGAAGGTGAGGGCCAGCAACACCTGGGAGGCCTGGCACCTTTGGTGTGGGAGCAGTCGCTGGACGTTTGCAATTTGGAGCTGGGCTGCGACACAGGTCCCGAGAGCGAGCAAGGCACGAACGTCGGCACCCTGAGCTGGCTAGCAAGGCCGGAGCCCCAGTGTGTGTGTGGCTGTGGAAGGGCTGCCAGGGGAAGGCGAGGGCCAGCAACACCTGGGAGGCGTGGCACAATTGGTGTGGGAGCAGTCGCTGGACGTTTGCAATTTGGAGCTGGGCTGCGGCGCAGGTCCCGAGAGCGAGCGAGGCACGAACGTCGGCACCCTGAGCTGGCTGGCAGGCCCAGAGCAGCTGTGTGTGTGGTGCTGTGGAAGGGCTGCCAGGGGAAGGCGAGGGCCAGCAATACCTGGGAGGCGTGGCACCTTTGGTGTGGGAGCAGTCGCTGGACGTTTGCAATTTGGAGCTGGGCTGCGGCGCAGGTCCCGAGAGCGAGCGAGGCACGAACGTCGGCACCCTGAGCTGGCTGGCAGGCCCAGAGCCCCAGTGTCTGTGTGGCTGTGGAAGGGCTGCCAGGGGAAGGCGAGGGCCAGCAACACCTGGGAGGCGTGGCACCTTTGGTGTGGCAGCAGTCGCTGGACGTTTGCAATTTGGAGCTGGGCTGCGGCGCAGGTCCCGAGAGCGAGCAAGGGACGAACGTCGGCACCCTGAGCTGGCTAGCAAGGCCGGAGCCCCAGTGTCTGTGGGGCTGTGGAAGGGCTGCCAGGGGGAGGCGAGGGCCAGCAACACCTGGGAGGCGTGGCACAATTGGTGTGGGAGCAGTCGCTGGACGTTTGCAATTTGGAGCTGGGCTGCGGCGCAGGTCCCGAGAGCGAGCGAGGCACGAACGTCGGCACCCTGAGCTGGCTGGCAGGGCCAGAGCCCCTGTGTGTGTGGTGCTGTGGAAGGGCTGCCAGGGGAAGGCGAGGGCCAGCAATACCTGGGAGGCGTGGCACCTTTGGTGTGGCAGCAGTCGCTGGACGTTTGCAATTTGGAGCTGGGCTGCGGCGCAGGTCCCGAGAGCGAGCGAGGCACGAACGTCGGCACCCTGAGCTGGCCGGCAAGGCCGGAGCCCCAGTGTGTGTGTGGCTGTGGAAGGGCTGCAAGGGGAAGGTGAGGGCCAGCAACACCTGGGAGGCCTGGCACCTTTGGTGTGGGAGCAGTCGCTGGAAGTTTGCAATTTGGAGCTGGGCTGCGGCGCAGGTCCCGAGAGCGAGCAAGGGACGAACGTCGGCACCCTGAGCTGGCTAGCAAGGCCGGAGCCCCAGTGTGTGTGGGGCTGTGGAAGGGCTGCCAGGGGGAGGCGAGGGCCAGCAACACCTGGGAGGCGTGGCACAATTGGTGTGGGAGCAGTCGCTGGACGTTTGCAATTTGGAGCTGGGCTGCGGCGCAGGTCCCGAGAGCGAGCGAGGCACGAACGTCGGCACCCTGAGCTGGCTGGCAGGGCCAGAGCCCCTGTGTGTGTGGTGCTGTGGAAGGGCTGCCAGGGGAAGGCGAGGGCCAGCAATACCTGGGAGGCGTGGTACCTTTGGTGTGGCAGCAGTCGCTGGACGTTTGCAATTTGGAGCTGGGCTGCGACGCAGGTCCCGAGAGCGAGCGAGGCACGAACGTCGGCACCCTGAGCTGGCCGGCAAGGCCGGAGCCCCAGTGTGTGTGTGGCTGTGGAAGGGCTGCAAGGGGAAGGCGAGGGCCAGCAACACCTGGGAGGCCTGGCACCTTTGGTGTGGGAGCAGTCACTGGACGTTTGCAATTTGGAGCTGGGCTGCGGCGCAGGTCCCGAGAGCGAGCGAGGCACGAACGTCGGCACCCTGAGCTGTCTGATAGGGCGAGAGCCCCAGTGTCTGTGGGGCTGTGGAAGGGCTGCCAGGGGAAGGCGAGGGCCAGCAACACCTGGGAGGCGTGGTACCTTTGGTGTGGGAGCAGTCGCTGGACGTTTGCAATTTGGAGCTGGGCTGCGGCGCAGGTCCCGAGAGCGAGCGAGGCACGAACGTCGGCACCCTGAGCTGGCCGGCAAGGCCGGAGCCCCAGTGTGTGTGTGGCTGTGGAAGGGCTGCAAGGGGAAGGCGAGGGCCAGCAACACCTGGGAGGCCTGGCACCTTTGGTGTGGGAGCAGTCGCTGGACGATTGCAATTTGGAGCTGGGCTGCGGCGCAGGTCCCGAGAGCGAGCGAGGCACGAATGTCGGCACCGTGAGCTGTCTGATAGGGCGAGAGCCCCAGTGTGTGTGGGGCTGTGGAAGGGCTGCCAGAGGAAGGCGAGGGCCAGCAACACCTGGGAGGCGTGGTACCTTTGGTGTGGGAGCAGTCGCTGGACGTTTGCAATTTGGAGCTGGGCTGCGGCGCAGGTCCCGAGAGCGAGCAAGGGACGAACGTCGGCACCCTGAGCTGGCTAGCAAGGCCGGAGCCCCAGTGTCTGTGGGGCTGTGGAAGGGCTGCCAGGGGGAGGCGAGGGCCAGCAACACCTGGGAGGCGTGGCACAATTGGTGTGGGAGCAGTCGCTGGACGTTTGCAATTTGGAGCTGGGCTGCGGCGCAGGTCCCGAGAGCGAGCGAGGCACGAACGTCGGCACCCTGAGCTGGCTGGCAGGGCCAGAGCCCCTGTGTGTGTGGTGCTGTGGAAGGGCTGCCAGGGGAAGGCGAGGGCCAGCAATACCTGGGAGGCGTGGCACCTTTGGTGTGGCAGCAGTCGCTGGACGTTTGCAATTTGGAGCTGGGCTGCGGCGCAGGTCCCGAGAGCGAGCGAGGCACGAACGTCGGCACCCTGAGCTGGCCGGCAAGGCCGGAGCCCCAGTGTGTGTGTGGCTGTGGAAGGGCTGCAAGGGGAAGGTGAGGGCCAGCAACACCTGGGAGGCCTGGCACCTTTGGTGTGGGAGCAGTCGCTGGAAGTTTGCAATTTGGAGCTGGGCTGCGGCGCAGGTCCCGAGAGCGAGCGAGGCACGAACGTCGGCACCCTGAGCTGGCTAGCAAGGCCGGAGCCCCAGTGTGTGTGGGGCTGTGGAAGGGCTGCCAGGGGGAGGCGAGGGCCAGCAACACCTGGGAGGCGTGGCACAATTGGTGTGGGAGCAGTCGCTGGACGTTTGCAATTTGGAGCTGGGCTGCGGCGCAGGTCCCGAGAGCGAGCGAGGCACGAACGTCGGCACCCTGAGCTGGCTGGCAGGGCCAGAGCCCCTGTGTGTGTGGTGCTGTGGAAGGGCTGCCAGGGGAAGGCGAGGGCCAGCAATACCTGGGAGGCGTGGTACCTTTGGTGTGGCAGCAGTCGCTGGACGTTTGCAATTTGGAGCTGGGCTGCGACGCAGGTCCCGAGAGCGAGCGAGGCACGAACGTCGGCACCCTGAGCTGGCCGGCAAGGCCGGAGCCCCAGTGTGTGTGTGGCTGTGGAAGGGCTGCAAGGGGAAGGCGAGGGCCAGCAACACCTGGGAGGCCTGGCACCTTTGGTGTGGGAGCAGTCACTGGACGTTTGCAAGTTGGAGCTGGGCTGCGGCGCAGGTCCCGAGAGCGAGCGAGGCACGAACGTCGGCACCCTGAGCTGTCTGATAGGGCGAGAGCCCCAGTGTCTGTGGGGCTGTGGAAGGGCTGCCAGGGGAAGGCGAGGGCCAGCAACACCTGGGAGGCGTGGTACCTTTGGTGTGGGAGCAGTCGCTGGACGTTTGCAATTTGGAGCTGGGCTGCGGCGCAGGTCCCGAGAGCGAGCGAGGCACGAACGTCGGCACCCTGAGCTGGCCGGCAAGGCCGGAGCCCCAGTGTGTGTGTGGCTGTGGAAGGGCTGCAAGGGGAAGGCGAGGGCCAGCAACACCTGGGAGGCCTGGCACCTTTGGTGTGGGAGCAGTCGCTGGACGATTGCAATTTGGAGCTGGGCTGCGGCGCAGGTCCCGAGAGCGAGCGAGGCACGAATGTCGGCACCGTGAGCTGTCTGATAGGGTGAGAGCCCCAGTGTGTGTGGGGCTGTGGAAGGGCTGCCAGAGGAAGGCGAGGGCCAGCAACACCTGGGAGGCGTGGTACCTTTGGTGTGGGAGCAGTCGCTGGACGTTTGCAATTTGGAGCTGGGCTGCGGCGCAGGTCCCGAGAGCGAGCAAGGGACGAACGTCGGCACCCTGAGCTGGCTAGCAAGGCCGGAGCCCCAGTGTCTGTGGGGCTGTGGAAGGGCTGCCAGGGGGAGGCGAGGGCCAGCAACACCTGGGAGGCGTGGCACAATTGGTGTGGGAGCAGTCGCTGGACGTTTGCAATTTGGAGCTGGGCTGCGGCGCAGGTCCCGAGAGCGAGCGAGGCACGAACGTCGGCACCCTGAGCTGGCTGGCAGGGCCAGAGCCCCTGTGTGTGTGGTGCTGTGGAAGGGCTGCCAGGGGAAGGCGAGGGCCAGCAATACCTGGGAGGCGTGGCACCTTTGGTGTGGCAGCAGTCGCTGGACGTTTGCAATTTGGAGCTGGGCTGCGGCGCAGGTCCCGAGAGCGAGCGAGGCACGAACGTCGGCACCCTGAGCTGGCCGGCAAGGCCGGAGCCCCAGTGTGTGTGTGGCTGTGGAAGGGCTGCAAGGGGAAGGTGAGGGCCAGCAACACCTGGGAGGCCTGGCACCTTTGGTGTGGGAGCAGTCGCTGGAAGTTTGCAATTTGGAGCTGGGCTGCGGCGCAGGTCCCGAGAGCGAGCAAGGGACGAACGTCGGCACCCTGAGCTGGCTAGCAAGGCCGGAGCCCCAGTGTGTGTGGGGCTGTGGAAGGGCTGCCAGGGGGAGGCGAGGGCCAGCAACACCTGGGAGGCGTGGCACAATTGGTGTGGGAGCAGTCGCTGGACGTTTGCAATTTGGAGCTGGGCTGCGGCGCAGGTCCCGAGAGCGAGCGAGGCACGAACGTCGGCACCCTGAGCTGGCTGGCAGGGCCAGAGCCCCTGTGTGTGTGGTGCTGTGGAAGGGCTGCCAGGGGAAGGCGAGGGCCAGCAATACCTGGGAGGCGTGGTACCTTTGGTGTGGCAGCAGTCGCTGGACGTTTGCAATTTGGAGCTGGGCTGCGACGCAGGTCCCGAGAGCGAGCGAGGCACGAACGTCGGCACCCTGAGCTGGCCGGCAAGGCCGGAGCCCCAGTGTGTGTGGGGCTGTGGAAGGGCTGCAAGGGGAAGGCGAGGGCCAGCAACACCTGGGAGGCCTGGCACCTTTGGTGTGGGAGCAGTCACTGGACGTTTGCAAGTTGGAGCTGGGCTGCGGCGCAGGTCCCGAGAGCGAGCGAGGCACGAACGTCGGCACCCTGAGCTGTCTGATAGGGCGAGAGCCCCAGTGTCTGTGGGGCTGTGGAAGGGCTGCCAGGGGAAGGCGAGGGCCAGCAACACCTGGGAGGCGTGGTACCTTTGGTGTGGGAGCAGTCGCTGGACGTTTGCAATTTGGAGCTGGGCTGCGGCGCAGGTCCCGAGAGCGAGCGAGGCACGAACGTCGGCACCCTGAGCTGGCCGGCAAGGCCGGAGCCCCAGTGTGTGTGTGGCTGTGGAAGGGCTGCAAGGGGAAGGCGAGGGCCAGCAACACCTGGGAGGCCTGGCACCTTTGGTGTGGGAGCAGTCGCTGGACGATTGCAATTTGGAGCTGGGCTGCGGCGCAGGTCCCGAGAGCGAGCGAGGCACGAATGTCGGCACCGTGAGCTGTCTGATAGGGCGAGAGCCCCAGTGTGTGTGGGGCTGTGGAAGGGCTGCCAGAGGAAGGCGAGGGCCAGCAACACCTGGGAGGCGTGGTACCTTTGGTGTGGGAGCAGTCGCTGGACGTTTGCAATTTGGAGCTGGGCTGCGGCGCAGGTCCCGAGAGCGAGCAAGGGACGAACGTCGGCACCCTGAGCTGGCTAGCAAGGCCGGAGCCCCAGTGTGTGTGGGGCTGTGGAAGGGCTGCCAGGGGGAGGCGAGGGCCAGCAACACCTAGGAGGCGTGGCACAATTGGTGTGGGAGCAGTCGCTGGACGTTTGCAATTTGGAGCTGGGCTGCGGCGCAGGTCCCGAGAGCGAGCGAGGCACGAATGTCGGCACCCTGAGCTGGCTGGCAAGGCCGGAGCCCCTGTGTGTGTGGTGCTGTGGAAGGGCTGCCAGGGGAAGGCGAGGGCCAGCAATACCTGGGAGGCGTGGCACCTTTGGTGTGGGAGCAGTCGCTGGACGTTTGCAATTTGGAGCTGGGCTGCGGCGCAGGTCCCGAGAGCGAGCGAGGCACGAACGTCGGCACCCTGAGCTGTCTGATAGGGCGAGAGCCCCAGTGTGTGTGGGGCTGTGGAAGGGCTGCCAGGGGAAGGCGAGGGCCAGCAACACCTGGGAGGCGTGGTACCTTTGGTGTGGGAGCAGTCGCTGGACGTTTGCAATTTGGAGCTGGGCTGCGACACAGGTCCCGAGAGCGAGCAAGGCACGAACGTCGGCACCCTGAGCTGGCTAGCAAGGCCGGAGCCCCAGTGTGTGTGTGGCTGTGGAAGGGCTGCCAGGGGGAGGCGAGGGCCAGCAACACCTGGGAGGCGTGGCACAATTGGTGTGGGAGCAGTCGCTGGACGTTTGCAATTTGGAGCTGGGCTGCGGCGCAGGTCCCGAGAGCGAGCGAGGCACGAACGTCGGCACCCTGAGCTGGCTGGCAGGGCCAGAGCCCCTGTGTGTGTGGTGCTGTGGAAGGGCTGCCAGGGGAAGGCGAGGGCCAGCAATACCTGGGAGGCGTGGCACCTTTGGTGTGGCAGCAGTCGCTGGACGTTTGCAATTTGGAGCTGGGCTGCGGCGCAGGTCCCGAGAGCGAGCGAGGCACGAACGTCGGCACCCTGAGCTGGCCGGCAAGGCCGGAGCCCCAGTGTGTGTGTGGCTGTGGAAGGGCTGCAAGGGGAAGGCGAGGGCCAGCAACACCTGGGAGGCCTGGCACCTTTGGTGTGGGAGCAGTCACTGGACGTTTGCAAGTTGGAGCTGGGCTGCGGCGCAGGTCCCGAGAGCGAGCGAGGCACTAACGGCACCCTGAGCTGTCTGATAGGGCGAGAGCCCCAGTGTGTGTGGGGCTGTGGAAGGGCTGCCAGAGGAAGGCGAGGGCCAGCAACACCTGGGAGGCGTGGTACCTTTGGTGTGGGAGCAGTCGCTGGACGTTTGCAATTTGGAGCTGGGCTGCGGCGCAGGTCTCGAGAGCGAGCGAGGCACGAACGTCGGCACCCTGAGCTGGCTGGCAGGCCCAGAGCCCCAGTGTCTGTGTGGCTGTGGAAGGGCTGCCAGGGGAAGGCGAGGGCCAGCAACACCTGGGAGGCGTGGTACCTTTGGTGTGGGAGCAGTCGCTGGACGTTTGCAATTTGGAGCTGGGCTGCGGCGCAGGTCCCGAGAGCGAGCAAGGGACGAACGTCGGCACCCTGAGCTGGCTAGCAAGGCCGGAGCCCCAGTGTGTGTGGGGCTGTGGAAGGGCTGCCAGGGGGAGGCGAGGGCCAGCAACACCTGGGAGGCGTGGCACAATTGGTGTGGGAGCAGTCGCTGGACGTTTGCAATTTGGAGCTGGGCTGCGGCGCAGGTCCCGAGAGCGAGCGAGGCACGAACGTCGGCACCCTGAGCTGGCTGGCAGGGCCAGAGCCCCAGTGTGTGTGGGGCTGTGGAAGGGCTGCAAGGGGAAGGCGAGGGCCAGCAACACCTGGGAGGCGTGGCACCTTTGGTGTGGGAGCAGTCACTGGACGTTTGCAAGTTGGAGCTGGGCTGCGGCGCAGGTCCCGAGAGCGAGCGAGGCACTAACGGCACCCTGAGCTGTCTGATAGGGCGAGAGCCCCAGTGTGTGTGTGGCTGTGGAAGGGCTGCCAGAGGAAGGCGAGGGCCAGCAACACCTGGGAGGCGTGGTACCTTTGGTGTGGGAGCAGTCGCTGGACGTTTGCAATTTGGAGCTGGGCTGCGACACAGGTCCCGAGAGCGAGCAACGCACGAACGTCGGCACCCTGAGCTGTCTGACAAGGCCGGAGCCCCAGTGTGTGTGGGGCTGTGGAAGGGCTGCCAGGGGGAGGCGAGGGCCAGCAACACCTGGGAGGCGTGGCACAATTGGTGTGGGAGCAGTCGCTGGACGTTTGCAATTTGGAGCTGGGCTGCGGCGCAGGTCCCGAGAGCGAGCGAGGCACGAACGTCGGCACCCTGAGCTGGCTGGCAGGCCCAGAGCACCTGTGTGTGTGGTGCTGTGGAAGGGCTGCCAGGGGGAGGCGAGGGCCAGCAATACCTGGGAGGCGTGGCACCTTTGGTGTGGGAGCAGTCGCTGGACGTTTGCAATTTGGAGCTGGGCTGCGGCGCAGGTCCCGAGAGCGAGCGAGGCACGAACGTCGGCACCCTGAGCTGGCTGGCAGGCCCAGAGCCCCAGTGTCTGTGTGGCTGTGGAAGGGCTGCCAGGGGAAGGCGAGGGCCAGCAACACCTGGGAGGCGTGGTACCTTTGGTGTGGGAGCAGTCGCTGGACGTTTGCAATTTGGAGCTGGGCTGCGGCGCAGGTCCCGAGAGCGAGCAAGGGACGAACGTCGGCACCCTGAGCTGGCTAGCAAGGCCGGAGCCCCAGTGTATGTGGGGCTGTGGAAGGGCTGCCAGGGGGAGGCGAGGGCCAGCAACACCTGGGAGGCGTGGCACAATTGGTGTGGGAGCAGTCGCTGGACGTTTGCAATTTGGAGCTGGGCTGCGGCGCAGGTCCCGAGAGCGAGCGAGGCACGAACGTCGGCACCCTGAGCTGGCTGGCAGGGCCAGAGCCCCTGTGTGTGTGGGGCTGTGGAAGGGCTGCCAGGGGAAGGCGAGGGCCAGCAATACCTGGGAGGCGTGGCACAATTGGTGTGGGAGCAGTCGCTGGACGTTTGCAATTTGGAGCTGGGCTGCGGCGCAGGTCCCGAGAGCGAGCGAGGCACGAACGTCGGCACCCTGAGCTGGCCGGCAAGGCCGGAGCCCCAGTGTGTGTGTGGCTGTGGAAGGGCTGCAAGGGGAAGGCGAGGGCCAGCAACACCTGGGAGGCGTGGCACCTTTGGTGTGGGAGCAGTCGCTGGACGTTTGCAATTTGGAGCTGGGCTGCGGCGCAGGTCCCGAGAGCGAGCAAGGGACGAACGTCGGCACCCTGAGCTGGCTAGCAAGGCCGGAGCCCCAGTGTGTGTGGGGCTGTGGAAGGGCTGCCAGGGGGAGGCTAGGGCCAGCAACACCTGGGAGGCGTGGCACAATTGGTGTGGGAGCAGTCGCTGGACGTTTGCAATTTGGAGCTGGGCTGCGGCGCAGGTCCCGAGAGCGAGCGAGGCACGAACGTCGGCACCCTGAGCTGGCTGGCAGGGCCAGAGCCCCTGTGTGTGTGGTGCTGTGGAAGGGCTGCCAGGGGAAGGCGAGGGCCAGCAATACCTGGGAGGCGTGGTACCTTTGGTGTGGCAGCAGTCGCTGGACGTTTGCAATTTGGAGCTGGGCTGCGACGCAGGTCCCGAGAGCGAGCGAGGCACGAACGTCGGCACCCTGAGCTGGCTGGCAAGGCCGGAGCCCCAGTGTGTGTGGGGCTGTGGAAGGGCTGCAAGGGGAAGGCGAGGGCCAGCAACACCTGGGAAGCCTGGCACCTTTGGTGTGGCAGCAGTCGCTGGACGTTTGCAATTTGGAGCTGGGCTGCGGCGCAGGTCCCGAGAGCGAGCGAGGCACTAACGGCACCCTGAGCTGTCTGATAGGGCGAGAGCCCCAGTGTGTGTGGGGCTGTGGAAGGGCTGCCAGAGGAAGGCGAGGGCCAGCAACACCTGGGAGGCGTGGTACCTTTGGTGTGGGAGCAGTCGCTGGACGTTTGCAATTTGGAGCTGGGCTGCGACACAGGTCCCGAGAGCGAGCAAGGCACGAACGTCGGCACCCTGAGCTGGCTAGCAAGGCCGGAGCCCCAGTGTGTGTGCGGCTGTGGAAGGGCTGCCAGGGGGAGGCGAGGGCCAGCAACACCTGGGAGGCGTGGCACAATTGGTGTGGGAGCAGTCGCTGGACGTTTGCAATTTGGAGCTGGGCTGCGGCGCAGGTCCCGAGAGCGAGCGAGGCACGAACGTCGGCACCCTGAGCTGGCCGGCAAGGCCGGAGCCCCAGTGTGTGTGTGGCTGTGGAAGGGCTGCAAGGGGAAGGCGAGGGCCAGCAACACCTGGGAGGCCTGGCACCTTTGGTGTGGGAGCAGTCGCTGGATGATTGCAATTTGGAGCTGGGCTGCGGCGCAGGTCCCGAGAGCGAGCAAGGGACGAACGTCGGCACCCTGAGCTGGCTAGCAAGGCCGGAGCCCCAGTGTGTGTGGGGCTGTGGAAGGGCTGCCAGGGGGAGGCGAGGGCCAGCAACACCTGGGAGGCGTGGCACAATTGGTGTGGGAGCAGTCGCTGGACGTTTGCAATTTGGAGCTGGGCTGCGGCGCAGGTCCCGAGAGCGAGCAAGGGACGAACGTCGGCACCCTGAGCTGGCTAGCAAGGCCGGAGCCCCAGTGTGTGTGGGGCTGTGGAAGGGCTGCCAGGGGGAGGCGAGGGCCAGCAACACCTGGGAGGCGTGGCACAATTGGTGTGGGAGCAGTCGCTGGACGTTTGCAATTTGGAGCTGGGCTGCGGCGCAGGTCCCGAGAGCGAGCGAGGCACGAATGTCGGCACCCTGAGCTGGCTGGCAGGGCCAGAGCCCCTGTGTGTGTGGTGCTGTGGAAGGGCTGCCAGGGGAAGGCGAGGGCCAGCAATACCTGGGAGGCGTGGCACCTTTGGTGTGGCAGCAGTCGCTGGACGTTTGCAATTTGGAGCTGGGC
Organism: Spheniscus humboldti; assembly: GCA_027474245.1. Lineage (NCBI taxonomy): Eukaryota > Metazoa > Chordata > Aves > Sphenisciformes > Spheniscidae > Spheniscus > Spheniscus humboldti. The sequence continues at coordinate 67,758,598 of CM049890.1, read as the reverse complement.
TGCGGCGCAGGTCCCGAGAGCGAGCGAGGCACGAACGGCACCCTGAGCTGTCTGATAGGGCGAGAGCCCCAGTGTGTGTGGGGCTGTGGAAGGGCTGCCAGAGGAAGGCGAGGGCCAGCAACGCCTGGGAGGCGTGGTACCTTTGGTGTGGGAGCAGTCGCTGGACGTTTGCAATTTGGAGCTGGGCTGCGACACAGGTCCCGAGAGCGAGCAAGGCACGAACGTCGGCACCCTGAGCTGGCTAGCAAGGCCGGAGCCCCAGTGTGTGTGGGGCTGTGGAAGGGCTGCCAGGGGGAGGCGAGGGCCAGCAACACCTGGGAGGCGTGGCACAATTGGTGTGGGAGCAGTCGCTGGACGTTTGCAATTTGGAGCTGGGCTGCGGCGCAGGTCCCGAGAGCGAGCGAGGCACGAACGTCGGCACCCTGAGCTGCCTGGCAGGGCCAGAGCCCCTGTGTGTGTGGTGCTGTGGAAGGGCTGCCAGGGGAAGGCGAGGGCCAGCAATACCTGGGAGGCGTGGCACCTTTGGTGTGGCAGCAGTCGCTGGACGTTTGCAATTTGGAGCTGGGCTGCGGCGCAGGTCCCGAGAGCGAGCGAGGCACGAACGTCGGCACCCTGAGCTGGCCGGCAAGGCCGGAGCCCCAGTGTGTGTGTGGCTGTGGAAGGGCTGCAAGGGGAAGGCGAGGGCCAGCAACACCTGGGAGGCCTGGCACCTTTGGTGTGGGAGCAGTCACTGGACGTTTGCAAGTTGGAGCTGGGCTGCGGCGCAGGTCCCGAGAGCGAGCGAGGCACTAACGGCACCCTGAGCTGTCTGATAGGGCGAGAGCCCCAGTGTGTGTGGGGCTGTGGAAGGGCTGCCAGAGGAAGGCGAGGGCCAGCAACACCTGGGAGGCGTGGTACCTTTGGTGTGGGAGCAGTCGCTGGACGTTTGCAATTTGGAGCTGGGCTGCGGCGCAGGTCCCGAGAGCGAGCGAGGCACGAACGTCGGCACCCTGAGCTGGCTGGCAGGCCCAGAGCACCTGTGTGTGTGGTGCTGTGGAAGGGCTGCCAGGGGAAGGCGAGGGCCAGCAATACCTGGGAGGCGTGGCACCTTTGGTGTGGCAGCAGTCGCTGGACGTTTGCAATTTCGAGCTGGGCTGCGGCGCAGGTCCCGAGAGCGAGCGAGGCACGAACGTCGGCACCCTGAGCTGGCTGGCAGGCCCAGAGCCCCAGTGTCTGTGTGGCTGTGGAAGGGCTGCCAGGGGAAGGCGAGGGCCAGCAACACCTGGGAGGCGTGGTACCTTTGGTGTGGGAGCAGTCGCTGGACGTTTGCAATTTGGAGCTGGGCTGCGGCGCAGGTCCCGAGAGCGAGCAAGGGACGAACGTCGGCACCCTGAGCTGGCTAGCAAGGCCGGAGCCCCAGTGTATGTGGGGCTGTGGAAGGGCTGCCAGGGGGAGGCGAGGGCCAGCAACACCTGGGAGGCGTGGCACAATTGGTGTGGGAGCAGTCGCTGGACGTTTGCAATTTGGAGCTGGGCTGCGGCGCAGGTCCCGAGAGTGAGAATAGGCACGAACGTCGGCACCCTGAGCTGGCTGGCAGGGCCAGAGCCCCTGTGTGTGTGGTGCTGTGGAAGGGCTGCCAGGGGAAGGCGAGGGCCAGCAATACCTGGGAGGCGTGGCACCTTTGGTGTGGGAGCAGTCGCTGGACGTTTGCAATTTGGAGCTGGGCTGCGGCGCAGGTCCCGAGAGCGAGCAAGGGACGAACGTCGGCACCCTGAGCTGGCTAGCAAGGCCGGAGCCCCAGTGTGTGTGGGGCTGTGGAAGGGCTGCCAGGGGGAGGCGAGGGCCAGCAACACCTGGGAGGCGTGGCACAATTGGTGTGGGAGCAGTCGCTGGACGTTTGCAATTTGGAGCTGGGCTGCGGCGCAGGTCCCGAGAGCGAGCGAGGCACGAACGTCGGCACCCTGAGCTGGCTGGCAGGGCCAGAGCCCCTGTGTGTGTGGTGCTGTGGAAGGGCTGCCAGGGGAAGGCGAGGGCCAGCAATACCTGGGAGGCGTGGTACCTTTGGTGTGGCAGCAGTCGCTGGACGTTTGCAATTTGGAGCTGGGCTGCGACGCAGGTCCCGAGAGCGAGCGAGGCACGAACGTCGGCACCCTGAGCTGGCTCTCAGGCCCAGAGCCCCAGTGTCTGTGTGGCTGTGGAAGGGCTGCCAGGGGAAGGCGAGGGCCAGCAACACCTGGGAGGCGTGGTACCTTTGGTGTGGGAGCAGTCGCTGGACGTTTGCAATTTGGAGCTGGGCTGCGACACAGGTCCCGAGAGCGAGCAAGGCACGAACGTCGGCACCCTGAGCTGGCTAGCAAGGCCGGAGCCCCAGTGTGTGTGCGGCTGTGGAAGGGCTGCCAGGGGGAGGCGAGGGCCAGCAACACCTGGGAGGCGTGGCACAATTGGTGTGGGAGCAGTCGCTGGACGTTTGCAATTTGGAGCTGGGCTGCGGCGCAGGTCCCGAGAGCGAGCGAGGCACGAACGTCGGCACCCTGAGCTGGCCGGCAAGGCCGGAGCCCCAGTGTGTGTGTGGCTGTGGAAGGGCTGCAAGGGGAAGGCGAGGGCCAGCAACACCTGGGAGGCCTGGCACCTTTGGTGTGGGAGCAGTCGCTGGACGATTGCAATTTGGAGCTGGGCTGCGGCGCAGGTCCCGAGAGCGAGCAAGGGACGAACGTCGGCACCCTGAGCTGGCTAGCAAGGCCGGAGCCCCAGTGTGTGTGGGGCTGTGGAAGGGCTGCCAGGGGGAGGCGAGGGCCAGCAACACCTGGGAGGCGTGGCACAATTGGTGTGGGAGCAGTCGCTGGACGTTTGCAATTTGGAGCTGGGCTGCGGCGCAGGTCCCGAGAGCGAGCAAGGGACGAACGTCGGCACCCTGAGCTGGCTAGCAAGGCCGGAGCCCCAGTGTGTGTGGGGCTGTGGAAGGGCTGCCAGGGGGAGGCGAGGGCCAGCAACACCTGGGAGGCGTGGCACAATTGGTGTGGGAGCAGTCGCTGGACGTTTGCAATTTGGAGCTGGGCTGCGGCGCAGGTCCCGAGAGCGAGCGAGGCACGAATGTCGGCACCCTGAGCTGGCTGGCAGGGCCAGAGCCCCTGTGTGTGTGGTGCTGTGGAAGGGCTGCCAGGGGAAGGCGAGGGCCAGCAATACCTGGGAGGCGTGGCACCTTTGGTGTGGCAGCAGTCGCTGGACGTTTGCAATTTGGAGCTGGGCTGCGGCGCAGGTCCCGAGAGCGAGCGAGGCACGAACGGCACCCTGAGCTGTCTGATAGGGCGAGAGCCCCAGTGTGTGTGGGGCTGTGGAAGGGCTGCCAGAGGAAGGCGAGGGCCAGCAACGCCTGGGAGGCGTGGTACCTTTGGTGTGGGAGCAGTCGCTGGACGTTTGCAATTTGGAGCTGGGCTGCGACACAGGTCCCGAGAGCGAGCAAGGCACGAACGTCGGCACCCTGAGCTGGCTAGCAAGGCCGGAGCCCCAGTGTGTGTGGGGCTGTGGAAGGGCTGCCAGGGGAAGGCGAGGGCCAGCAACACCTGGGAGGCGTGGCACAATTGGTGTGGGAGCAGTCGCTGGACGTTTGCAATTTGGAGCTGGGCTGCGGCGCAGGTCCCGAGAGCGAGCGAGGCACGAACGTCGGCACCCTGAGCTGCCTGGCAGGGCCAGAGCCCCTGTGTGTGTGGTGCTGTGGAAGGGCTGCCAGGGGAAGGCGAGGGCCAGCAATACCTGGGAGGCGTGGCACCTTTGGTGTGGCAGCAGTCGCTGGACGTTTGCAATTTGGAGCTGGGCTGCGGCGCAGGTCCCGAGAGCGAGCGAGGCACGAACGTCGGCACCCTGAGCTGGCCGGCAAGGCCGGAGCCCCAGTGTGTGTGTGGCTGTGGAAGGGCTGCAAGGGGAAGGCGAGGGCCAGCAACACCTGGGAGGCCTGGCACCTTTGGTGTGGGAGCAGTCACTGGACGTTTGCAAGTTGGAGCTGGGCTGCGGCGCAGGTCCCGAGAGCGAGCGAGGCACTAACGGCACCCTGAGCTGTCTGATAGGGCGAGAGCCCCAGTGTGTGTGGGGCTGTGGAAGGGCTGCCAGAGGAAGGCGAGGGCCAGCAACACCTGGGAGGCGTGGTACCTTTGGTGTGGGAGCAGTCGCTGGACGTTTGCAATTTGGAGCTGGGCTGCGGCGCAGGTCCCGAGAGCGAGCGAGGCACGAACGTCGGCACCCTGAGCTGGCTGGCAGGCCCAGAGCACCTGTGTGTGTGGTGCTGTGGAAGGGCTGCCAGGGGAAGGCGAGGGCCAGCAATACCTGGGAGGCGTGGCACCTTTGGTGTGGCAGCAGTCGCTGGACGTTTGCAATTTCGAGCTGGGCTGCGGCGCAGGTCCCGAGAGCGAGCGAGGCACGAACGTCGGCACCCTGAGCTGGCTGGCAGGCCCAGAGCCCCAGTGTCTGTGTGGCTGTGGAAGGGCTGCCAGGGGAAGGCAAGGGCCAGCAACACCTGGGAGGCGTGGTACCTTTGGTGTGGGAGCAGTCGCTGGACGTTTGCAATTTGGAGCTGGGCTGCGGCGCAGGTCCCGAGAGCGAGCAAGGGACGAACGTCGGCACCCTGAGCTGGCTAGCAAGGCCGGAGCCCCAGTGTATGTGGGGCTGTGGAAGGGCTGCCAGGGGGAGGCGAGGGCCAGCAACACCTGGGAGGCGTGGCACAATTGGTGTGGGAGCAGTCGCTGGACGTTTGCAATTTGGAGCTGGGCTGCGGCGCAGGTCCCGAGAGCGAGCGAGGCACGAACGTCGGCACCCTGAGCTGGCTGGCAGGGCCAGAGCCCCTGTGTGTGTGGTGCTGTGGAAGGGCTGCCAGGGGAAGGCGAGGGCCAGCAATACCTGGGAGGCGTGGCACCTTTGGTGTGGGAGCAGTCGCTGGACGTTTGCAATTTGGAGCTGGGCTGCGACGCAGGTCCCGAGAGCGAGCGAGGCACGAACGTCGGCACCCTGAGCTGGCTCTCAGGCCCAGAGCCCCAGTGTCTGTGTGGCTGTGGAAGGGCTGCCAGGGGAAGGCAAGGGCCAGCAACACCTGGGAGGCGTGGTACCTTTGGTGTGGGAGCAGTCGCTGGACGTTTGCAATTTGGAGCTGGGCTGCGGCGCAGGTCCCGAGAGCGAGCAAGGGACGAACGTCGGCACCCTGAGCTGGCTAGCAAGGCCGGAGCCCCAGTGTATGTGGGGCTGTGGAAGGGCTGCCAGGGGGAGGCGAGGGCCAGCAACACCTGGGAGGCGTGGCACAATTGGTGTGGGAGCAGTCGCTGGACGTTTGCAATTTGGAGCTGGGCTGCGGCGCAGGTCCCGAGAGCGAGCGAGGCACGAACGTCGGCACCCTGAGCTGGCTGGCAGGGCCAGAGCCCCTGTGTGTGTGGTGCTGTGGAAGGGCTGCCAGGGGAAGGCGAGGGCCAGCAATACCTGGGAGGCGTGGCACCTTTGGTGTGGGAGCAGTCACTGGACGTTTGCAATTTGGAGCTGGGCTGCGGCGCAGGTCCCGAGAGCGAGCAAGGGACGAACGTCGGCACCCTGAGCTGGCTAGCAAGGCCGGAGCCCCAGTGTGTGTGGGGCTGTGGAAGGGCTGCCAGGGGGAGGCGAGGGCCAGCAACACCTGGGAGGCGTGGCACAATTGGTGTGGGAGCAGTCGCTGGACGTTTGCAATTTGGAGCTGGGCTGCGGCGCAGGTCCCGAGAGCGAGCGAGGCACGAACGTCGGCACCCTGAGCTGGCTGGCAGGGCCAGAGCCCCTGTGTGTGTGGTGCTGTGGAAGGGCTGCCAGGGGAAGGCGAGGGCCAGCAATACCTGGGAGGCGTGGTACCTTTGGTGTGGCAGCAGTCGCTGGACGTTTGCAATTTGGAGCTGGGCTGCGACGCAGGTCCCGAGAGCGAGCGAGGCACGAACGTCGGCACCCTGAGCTGGCTCTCAGGCCCAGAGCCCCAGTGTCTGTGTGGCTGTGGAAGGGCTGCCAGGGGAAGGCGAGGGCCAGCAACACCTGGGAGGCGTGGTACCTTTGGTGTGGGAGCAGTCGCTGGACGTTTGCAATTTGGAGCTGGGCTGCGGCGCAGGTCCCGAGAGCGAGCAAGGGACGAACGTCGGCACCCTGAGCTGGCTAGCAAGGCCGGAGCCCCAGTGTATGTGGGGCTGTGGAAGGGCTGCCAGGGGAAGGCGAGGGCCAGCAACACCTGGGAGGCGTGGCACAATTGGTGTGGGAGCAGTCGCTGGACGTTTGCAATTTGGAGCTGGGCTGCGGCGCAGGTCCCGAGAGCGAGCGAGGCACGAACGTCGGCACCCTGAGCTGGCTGGCAGGGCCAGAGCCCCTGTGTGTGTGGTGCTGTGGAAGGGCTGCCAGAGGAAGGCGAGGGCCAGCAATACCTGGGAGGCGTGGCACCTTTGGTGTGGCAGCAGTCGCTGGACGTTTGCAATTTGGAGCTGGGCTGCGGCGCAGGTCCCGAGAGCGAGCGAGGCACTAACGGCACCCTGAGCTGTCTGATAGGGCGAGAGCCCCAGTGTGTGTGGGGCTGTGGAAGGGCTGCCAGAGGAAGGCGAGGGCCAGCAACACCTGGGAGGCGTGGTACCTTTGGTGTGGGAGCAGTCGCTGGACGTTTGCAATTTGGAGCTGGGCTGCGACACAGGTCCCGAGAGCGAGCAAGGCACGAACGTCGGCACCCTGAGCTGGCTAGCAAGGCCGGAGCCCCAGTGTGTGTGGGGCTGTGGAAGGGCTGCCAGGGGGAGGCGAGGGCCAGCAACACCTGGGAGGCGTGGCACAATTGGTGTGGGAGCAGTCGCTGGACGTTTGCAATTTGGAGCTGGGCTGCGGCGCAGGTCCCGAGAGCGAGCGAGGCACGAACGTCGGCACCCTGAGCTGGCTGGCAGGGCCAGAGCACCTGTGTGTGTGGTGCTGTGGAAGGGCTGCCAGGGGAAGGCGAGGGCCAGCAATACCTGGGAGGCGTGGCACCTTTGGTGTGGCAGCAGTCGCTGGACGTTTGCAATTTGGAGCTGGGCTGCGGCGCAGGTCCCGAGAGCGAGCGAGGCACGAACGTCGGCACCCTGAGCTGGCTGGCAGGCCCAGAGCCCCAGTGTCTGTGTGGCTGTGGAAGGGCTGCCAGGGGAAGGCGAGGGCCAGCAACACCTGGGAGGCGTGGTACCTTTGGTGTGGGAGCAGTCGCTGGACGTTTGCAATTTGGAGCTGGGCTGCGACACAGGTCCCGAGAGCGAGCAAGGCACGAACGTCGGCACCCTGAGCTGGCTAGCAAGGCCGGAGCCCCAGTGTGTGTGGGGCTGTGGAAGGGCTGCCAGGGGGAGGCGAGGGCCAGCAACACCTGGGAGGCGTGGCACAATTGGTGTGGGAGCAGTCGCTGGACGTTTGCAATTTGGAGCTGGGCTGCGGCGCAGGTCCCGAGAGCGAGCGAGGCACGAACGTCGGCACCCTGAGCTGGCTGGCAGGGCCAGAGCACCTGTGTGTGTGGTGCTGTGGAAGGGCTGCCAGGGGAAGGCGAGGGCCAGCAATACCTGGGAGGCGTGGCACCTTTGGTGTGGGAGCAGTCGCTGGACGTTTGCAATTTGGAGCTGGGCTGCGGCGCAGGTCCCGAGAGCGAGCGAGGCACGAACGTCGGCACCCTGAGCTGGCTGGCAGGCCCAGAGCCCCAGTGTCTGTGTGGCTGTGGAAGGGCTGCCAGGGGAAGGCGAGGGCCAGCAACACCTGGGAGGCGTGGTACCTTTGGTGTGGGAGCAGTCGCTGGACGTTTGCAATTTGGAGCTGGGCTGCGGCGCAGGTCCCGTGAGCGAGCGAGGCACTAACGTCGGCACCCTGAGCTGGCTAGCAAGGCCGGAGCCCCAGTGTATGTGGGGCTGTGGAAGGGCTGCCAGGGGGAGGCGAGGGCCAGCAACACCTGGGAGGCGTGGCACAATTGGTGTGGGAGCAGTCGCTGGACGTTTGCAATTTGGAGCTGGGCTGCGGCGCAGGTCCCGAGAGCGAGCGAGGCACGAACGTCGGCACCCTGAGCTGGCTGGCAGGGCCAGAGCCCCTGTGTGTGTGGTGCTGTGGAAGGGCTGCCAGGGGAAGGCGAGGGCCAGCAATACCTGGGAGGCGTGGCACCTTTGGTGTGGCAGCAGTCGCTGGACGTTTGCAATTTGGAGCTGGGCTGCGGCGCAGGTCCCGAGAGCGAGCGAGGCACGAACGTCGGCACCCTGAGCTGGCCGGCAAGGCCGGAGCCCCAGTGTGTGTGGGGCTGTGGAAGGGCTGCAAGGGGAAGGCGAGGGCCAGCAACACCTGGGAGGCCTGGCACCTTTGGTGTGGGAGCAGTCACTGGACGTTTGCAAGTTGGAGCTGGGCTGCGGCGCAGGTCCCGAGAGCGAGCGAGGCACTAACGGCACCCTGAGCTGTCTGATAGGGCGAGAGCCCCAGTGTGTGTGGGGCTGTGGAAGGGCTGCCAGAGGAAGGCGAGGGCCAGCAACACCTGGGAGGCGTGGTACCTTTGGTGTGGGAGCAGTCGCTGGACGTTTGCAATTTGGAGCTGGGCTGCGGCGCAGGTCCCGAGAGCGAGCGAGGCACGAACGTCGGCACCCTGAGCTGGCTCTCAGGCCCAGAGTCCCAGGGTCTGTGTGGCTGTGGAAGGGCTGCCAGGGGAAGGCGAGGGCCAGCAACACCTGGGAGGCGTGGTACCTTTGGTGTGGGAGCAGTCGCTGGACGTTTGCAATTTGGAGCTGGGCTGCGGCGCAGGTCCCGAGAGCGAGCAAGGGACGAACGTCGGCACCCTGAGCTGGCTAGCAAGGCCGGAGCCCCAGTGTATGTGGGGCTGTGGAAGAGCTGCCAGGGGGAGGCGAGGGCCAGCAACACCTGGGAGGCGTGGCACAATTGGTGTGGGAGCAGTCGCTGGACGTTTGCAATTTGGAGCTGGGCTGCGGCGCAGGTCCCGAGAGCGAGCGAGGCACGAACGTCGGCACCCTGAGCTGGCTGGCAGGGCCAGAGCCCCTGTGTGTGTGGTGCTGTGGAAGGGCTGCCAGGGGAAGGCGAGGGCCAGCAATACCTGGGAGGCGTGGCACCTTTGGTGTGGCAGCAGTCGCTGGACGTTTGCAATTTGGAGCTGGGCTGCGGCGCAGGTCCCGAGAGCGAGCGAGGCACGAACGTCGGCACCCTGAGCTGGCCGGCAAGGCCGGAGCCCCAGTGTGTGTGTGGCTGTGGAAGGGCTGCAAGGGGAAGGCGAGGGCCAGCAACACCTGGGAGGCGTAGCACCTTTCGTGTGGGAGCAGTCGCTGGACGTTTGCAATTTGGAGCTGGGCTGCGGCGCAGGTCCCGAGAGCGAGCAAGGCACTAACGGCACCCTGAACTGTCTGATAGGGCGAGAGCCCCTGTGTGTGTGGTGCTGTGGAAGGGCTGCCAGGGGAAGGCGAGGGCCAGCAATACCTGGGAGGCGTGGCACCTTTGGTGTGGGAGCAGTCGCTGGACGTTTGCAATTTGGAGCTGGGCTGCCGCGCAGGTCCCGAGAGCGAGCGAGGCACGAACGTCGGCACCCTGAGCTGGCTGGCAGGCCCAGAGCCCCAGTGTGTGTGTGGCTGTGGAAGGGCTGCCAGGGGAAGGCGAGGGCCAGCAACACCTGGGAGGCGTGGTACCTTTGGTGTGGGAGCAGTCGCTGGACGTTTGCAATTTGGAGCTGGGCTGCGGCGCAGGTCCCGAGAGCGAGCAAGGGACGAACGTCGGCACCCTGAGCTGGCTAGCAAGGCCGGAGCCCCAGTGTGTGTGGGGCTGTGGAAGGGCTGCCAGGGGGAGGCGAGGGCCAGCAACACCTGGGAGGCGTGGCACAATTGGTGTGGGAGCAGTCGCTGGACGTTTGCAATTTGGAGCTGGGCTGCGGCGCAGGTCCCGAGAGCGAGCGAGGCACGAACGTCGGCACCCTGAGCTGGCTGGCAGGGCCAGAGCCCCAGTGTGTGTGGGGCTGTGGAAGGGCTGCCAGGGGAAGGCGAGGGCCAGCAATACCTGGGAGGCGTGGCACCTTTGGTGTGGCAGCAGTCGCTGGAAGTTTGCAATTTGGAGCTGGGCTGCGGCGCAGGTCCCGAGAGCGAGCGAGGCACGAACGTCGGCACCCTGAGCTGGCCGGCAAGGCCGGAGCCCCTGTGTGTGTGCGGCTGTGGAAGGGCTGCAAGGGGAAGGCGAGGGCCAGCAACACCTGGGAGGCCTGGCACCTTTGGTGTGGGAGCAGTCGCTGGACGTTTGCAATTTGGAGCTGGGCTGCGGCGCAGGTCCCGAGAGCGAGCGAGGGACGAACGGCACCCTGAGCTGTCTGATAGGGCGAGAGCCCCAGTGTGTGTGTGGCTGTGGAAGGGCTGCCAGAGGAAGGCGAGGGCCAGCAACACCTGGGAGGCGTGGTACCTTTGGTGTGGGAGCAGTCGCTGGACGTTTGCAATTTGGAGCTGGGCTGCGGCGCAGGTCCCGAGAGCGAGCAAGGGACAAACGTCGGCACCCTGAGCTGGCTAGCAAGGCCGGAGCCCCAGTGTGTGTGGGGCTGTGGAAGGGCTGCCAGGGGGAGGCGAGGGCCAGCAACACCTGGGAGGCGTGGCACCTTTGGTGTGGGAGCAGTCGCTGGACGTTTGCAATTTGGAGCTGGGCTGCAGCGCAGGTCCCGAGAGCAAGCGAGGCACTAACGGCACCCTGAGCTGTCTGATAGGGCGAGAGCCCCAGTGTGTGTGGGGCTGTGGAAGGGCTGCCAGAGGAAGGCGAGGGCCAGCAACACCTGGGAGGCGTGGTACCTTTGGTGTGGGAGCAGTCGCTGGACGTTTGCAATTTGGAGCTGAGCTGCGGCGCAGGTCCCGAGAGCGAGCGAGGCACGAACGTCGGCACCCTGAGCTGGCTGGCAGGCCCAGAGCCCCAGTGTCTGTGTGGCTGTGGAAGGGCTGCCAGGGGAAGGCGAGGGCCAGCAACACCTGGGAGGCGTGGCACCTTTCGTGTGGGAGCAGTCGCTGGACGTTTGCAATTTGGAGCTGGGCTGCGGCGCAGGTCCCGAGAGCGAGCGAGGCACGAACGTCGGCACCCTGAGCTGGCTGGCAGGGCCAGAGCCCCTGTGTGTGTGGTGCTGTGGAAGGGCTGCCAGGGGAAGGCGAGGGCCAGCAATACCTGGGAGGCGTGGCACCTTTGGTGTGGGAGCAGTCGCTGGACGTTTGCAATTTGGAGCTGGGCTGCGGCGCAGGTCCCGAGAGCGAGCAAGGGACGAACGTCGGCACCCTGAGCTGGCTAGCAAGGCCGGAGCCCCAGTGTGTGTGGGGCTGTGGAAGGGCTGCCAGGGGGAGGCGAGGGCCAGCAACACCTGGGAGGCGTGGCACAATTGGTGTGGGAGCAGTTGCTGGACGTTTGCAATTTGGAGCTGGGCTGCGGCGCAGGTCCCGAGAGCGAGCGAGGCACGAACGTCGGCACCCTGAGCTGGCTGGCAGGGCCAGAGCCCCTGTGTGTGTGGTGCTGTGGAAGGGCTGCCAGAGGAAGGCGAGGGCCAGCAATACCTGGGAGGCGTGGCACCTTTGGTGTGGCAGCAGTCGCTGGACGTTTGCAATTTGGAGCTGGGCTGCGGCGCAGGTCCCGAGAGCGAGCGAGGCACTAACGGCACCCTGAGCTGTCTGATAGGGCGAGAGCCCCAGTGTGTGTGGGGCTGTGGAAGGGCTGCCAGAGGAAGGCGAGGGCCAGCAACACCTGGGAGGCGTGGTACCTTTGGTGTGGGAGCAGTCGCTGGACGTTTGCAATTTGGAGCTGGGCTGCGACATAGGTCCCGAGAGCGAGCAAGGCACGAACGTCGGCACCCTGAGCTGGCTAGCAAGGCCGGAGCCCCAGTGTGTGTGGGGCTGTGGAAGGGCTGCCAGGGGGAGGCGAGGGCCAGCAACACCTGGGAGGCGTGGCACAATTGGTGTGGGAGCAGTCGCTGGACGTTTGCAATTTGGAGCTGGGCTGCGGCGCAGGTCCCGAGAGCGAGCGAGGCACGAACGTCGGCACCCTGAGCTGGCTGGCAGGGCCAGAGCACCTGTGTGTGTGGTGCTGTGGAAGGGCTGCCAGGGGAAGGCGAGGGCCAGCAATACCTGGGAGGCGTGGCACCTTTGGTGTGGGAGCAGTCGCTGGACGTTTGCAATTTGGAGCTGGGCTGCGGCGCAGGTCCCGAGAGCGAGCGAGGCACGAACGTCGGCACCCTGAGCTGGCTGGCAGGCCCAGAGCCCCAGTGTCTGTGTGGCTGTGGAAGGGCTGCCAGGGGAAGGCGAGGGCCAGCAACACCTGGGAGGCGTGGTACCTTTGGTGTGGGAGCAGTCGCTGGACGTTTGCAATTTGGAGCTGGGCTGCGACACAGGTCCCGAGAGCGAGCAAGGCACGAACGTCGGCACCCTGAGCTGGCTAGCAAGGCCGGAGCCCCAGTGTGTGTGGGGCTGTGGAAGGGCTGCCAGGGGGAGGCGAGGGCCAGCAACACCTGGGAGGCGTGGCACAATTGGTGTGGGAGCAGTCGCTGGACGTTTGCAATTTGGAGCTGGGCTGCGGCGCAGGTCCCGAGAGCGAGCGAGGCACGAACGTCGGCACCCTGAGCTGGCTGGCAGGGCCAGAGCACCTGTGTGTGTGGTGCTGTGGAAGGGCTGCCAGGGGAAGGCGAGGGCCAGCAATACCTGGGAGGCGTGGCACCTTTGGTGTGGGAGCAGTCGCTGGACGTTTGCAATTTGGAGCTGGGCTGCGGCGCAGGTCCCGTGAGCGAGCGAGGCACTAACGTCGGCACCCTGAGCTGGCTAGCAAGGCCGGAGCCCCAGTGTATGTGGGGCTGTGGAAGGGCTGCCAGGGGGAGGCGAGGGCCAGCAACACCTGGGAGGCGTGGCACAATTGGTGTGGGAGCAGTCGCTGGACGTTTGCAATTTGGAGCTGGGCTGCGGCGCAGGTCCCGAGAGCGAGCGAGGCACGAACGTCGGCACCCTGAGCTGGCTGGCAGGGCCAGAGCCCCTGTGTGTGTGGTGCTGTGGAAGGGCTGCCAGGGGAAGGCGAGGGCCAGCAATACCTGGGAGGCGTGGCACCTTTGGTGTGGCAGCAGTCGCTGGACGTTTGCAATTTGGAGCTGGGCTGCGGCGCAGGTCCCGAGAGCGAGCGAGGCACGAACGTCGGCACCCTGAGCTGGCCGGCAAGGCCGGAGCCCCAGTGTGTGTGTGGCTGTGGAAGGGCTGCAAGGGGAAGGCGAGGGCCAGCAACACCTGGGAGGCGTGGCACAATTGGTGTGGGAGCAGTCGCTGGACGTTTGCAATTTGGAGCTGGGCTGCGGCGCAGGTCCCGAGAGCGAGCAAGGCACTAACGGCACCCTGAACTGTCTGATAGGGCGAGAGCCCCAGTGTGTGTGGTGCTGTGGAAGGGCTGCCAGGGCAAGGCGAGGGCCAGCAATACCTGGGAGGCGTGGCACCTTTGGTGTGGGAGCAGTCGCTGGACGTTTGCAATTTGGAGCTGGGCTGCCGCGCAGGTCCCGAGAGCGAGCGAGGCACGAACGTCGGCACCCTGAGCTGGCTGGCAGGCCCAGAGCCCCAGTGTGTGTGTGGCTGTGGAAGGGCTGCCAGGGGAAGGCGAGGGCCAGCAACACCTGGGAGGCGTGGTACCTTTGGTGTGGGAGCAGTCGCTGGACGTTTGCAATTTGGAGCTGGGCTGCGGCGCAGGTCCCGAGAGCGAGCAAGGGACGAACGTCGGCACCCTGAGCTGGCTAGCAAGGCCGGAGCCCCAGTGTGTGTGGGGCTGTGGAAGGGCTGCCAGGGGGAGGCGAGGGCCAGCAACACCTGGGAGGCGTGGCACAATTGGTGTGGGAGCAGTCGCTGGACGTTTGCAATTTGGAGCTGGGCTGCGGCGCAGGTCCCGAGAGCGAGCGAGGCACGAACGTCGGCACCCTGAGCTGGCTGGCAGGGCCAGAGCCCCAGTGTGTGTGGGGCTGTGGAAGGGCTGCCAGGGGAAGGCGAGGGCCAGCAATACCTGGGAGGCGTGGCACCTTTGGTGTGGCAGCAGTCGCTGGAAGTTTGCAATTTGGAGCTGGGCTGCGGCGCAGGTCCCGAGAGCGAGCGAGGCACGAACGTCGGCACCCTGAGCTGGCCGGCAAGGCCGGAGCCCCTGTGTGTGTGCGGCTGTGGAAGGGCTGCAAGGGGAAGGCGAGGGCCAGCAACACCTGGGAGGCCTGGCACCTTTGGTGTGGGAGCAGTCGCTGGACGTTTGCAATTTGGAGCTGAGCTGCGGCGCAGGTCCCGAGAGCGAGCGAGGGACGAACGGCACCCTGAGCTGTCTGATAGGGCGAGAGCCCCAGTGTATGTGTGGCTGTGGAAGGGCTGCCAGAGGAAGGCGAGGGCCAGCAACACCTGGGAGGCGTGGTACCTTTGGTGTGGGAGCAGTCGCTGGACGTTTGCAATTTGGAGCTGGGCTGCGGCGCAGGTCCCGAGAGCGAGCAAGGGACAAACGTCGGCACCCTGAGCTGGCTAGCAAGGCCGGAGCCCCAGTGTGTGTGGGGCTGTGGAAGGGCTGCCAGGGGGAGGCGAGGGCCAGCAACACCTGGGAGGCGTGGCACCTTTGGTGTGGGAGCAGTCGCTGGACGTTTGCAATTTGGAGCTGGGCTGCAGCGCAGGTCCCGAGAGCAAGCGAGGCACGAACGTCGGCACCCTGAGCTGGCCGGCAAGGCCGGAGCCCCTGTGTGTGTGCGGCTGTGGAAGGGCTGCAAGGGGAAGGCGAGGGCCAGCAACACCTGGGAGGCCTGGCACCTTTGGTGTGGGAGCAGTCGCTGGACGTTTGCAATTTGGAGCTGGGCTGCGGCGCAGGTCCCGAGAGCGAGCGAGGCACTAACGGCACCCTGAGCTGTCTGATAGGGCGAGAGCCCCAGTGTGTGTGGGGCTGTGGAAGGGCTGCCAGAGGAAGGCGAGGGCCAGCAACACCTGGGAGGCGTGGTACCTTTGGTGTGGGAGCAGTCGCTGGACGTTTGCAATTTGGAGCTGAGCTGCGGCGCAGGTCCCGAGAGCGAGCGAGGCACGAACGTCGGCACCCTGAGCTGGCTGGCAGGCCCAGAGCCCCAGTGTCTGTGTGGCTGTGGAAGGGCTGCCAGGGGAAGGCGAGGGCCAGCAACACCTGGGAGGCGTGGTACCTTTGGTGTGGGAGCAGTCGCTGGACGTTTGCAATTTGGAGCTGGGCTGCGGCGCAGGTCCCGAGAGCGAGCAAGGCACGAACGTCGGCACCCTGAGCTGGCTAGCAAGGCCGGAGCCCCAGTGTGTGTGGGGCTGTGGAAGGGCTGCCAGGGGGAGGCGAGGGCCAGCAACACCTGGGAGGCGTGGCACAATTGGTGTGGGAGCAGTCGCTGGACGTTTGCAATTTGGAGCTGGGCTGCGGCGCAGGTCCCGAGAGCGAGCGAGGCACGAACGTCGGCACCCTGAGCTGGCCGGCAAGGCCGGAGCCCCAGTGTGTGTGCGGCTGTGGAAGGGCTGCAAGGGGAAGGCGAGGGCCAGCAACACCTGGGAGGCCTGGCACCTTTGGTGTGGGAGCAGTCGCTGGACGTTTGCAATTTGGAGCTGGGCTGCGGCGCAGGTCCCGAGAGCGAGCGAGGCACTAACGGCACCCTGAGCTGTCTGATAGGGCGAGAGCCCCAGTGTGTGTGGGGCTGTGGAAGGGCTGCCAGAGGAAGGCGAGGGCCAGCAACACCTGGGAGGCGTGGTACCTTTGGTGTGGGAGCAGTCGCTGGACGTTTGCAATTTGGAGCTGGGCTGCGGCGCAGGTCCCGAGAGCGAGCGAGGGACGAACGTCGGCACCCTGAGCTGGCTAGCAAGGCCGGAGCCCCAGTGTGTGTGGGGCTGTGGAAGGGCTGCCAGGGGGAGGCGAGGGCCAGCAACACCTGGGAGGCGTGGCACAATTGGTGTGGGAGCAGTCACTGGACGTTTGCAATTTGGAGCTGAGCTGCGGCGCAGGTCCCGAGAGCGAGCGAGGCACTAACGGCACCCTGAGCTCTCTGATAGGGCGAGAGCCCCAGTGTCTGTGGGGCTGTGGAAGGGCTGCCAGAGGAAGGCGAGGGCCAGCAACACCTGGGAGGCGTGGTACCTTTGGTGTGGGAGCAGTCGCTGGACGTTTGCAATTTGGAGCTGGGCTGCGGCGCAGGTCCCGAGAGCGAGCAAGGCACGAACGTCGGCACCCTGAGCTGGCTAGCAAGGCCAGAGCCCCAGTGTGTGTGGGGCTGTGGAAGGGCTGCCAGGGGGAGGCGAGGGCCAGCAACACCTGGGAGGCGTGGCACAATTGGTGTGGGAGCAGTCGCTGGACGTTTGCAATTTGGAGCTGGGCTGCGGCGCAGGTCCCGAGAGCGAGCGAGGCACGAACGTCGGCACCCTGAGCTGCCTGGCAGGGCCAGAGCCCCAGTGTGTGTGGTGCTGTGGAAGGGCTGCCAGGGGAAGGCGAGGGCCAGCAATACCTGGGAGGCGTGGCACCTTTGGTGTGGCAGCAGTCGCTGGACGTTTGCAATTTGGAGCTGGGCTGCGACGCAGGTCCCGAGAGCGAGCGAGGCACTAACGGCACCCTGAACTGTCTGATAGGGCGAGAGCCCCTGTGTGTGTGGGGCTGTGGAAGGGCTGCCAGGGGAAGGCGAGGGCCAGCAATACCTGGGAGGCGTGGCACCTTTGGTGTGGGAGCAGTCGCTGGACGTTTGCAATTTGGAGCTGGGCTGCGGCGCAGGTCCCGAGAGCGAGCGAGGCACGAACGTCGGCACCCTGAGCTGGCTAGCAAGGCCGGAGCCCCAGTGTGTGTGGGGCTGTGGAAGGGCTGCCAGGGGGAGGCGAGGGCCAGCAACACCTGGGAGGCGTGGCACAATTGGTGTGGGAGCAGTCGCTGGACGTTTGCAATTTGGAGCTGGGCTGCGGCGCAGGTCCCGAGAGCGAGCGAGGCACGAACGTCGGCACCCTGAGCTGGCTGGCAGGGCCAGAGCCCCTGTGTGTGTGGGGCTGTGGAAGGGCTGCCAGGGGAAGGCGAGGGCCAGCAATACCTGGGAGGCGTGGCACCTTTGGTGTGGCAGCAGTCGCTGGACTTTTGGAATTTGGAGCTGGGCTGCGGCGCAGGTCCCGAGAGCGAGCGAGGCACGAACGTCGGCACCCTGAGCTGGCCGGCAAGGCCGGAGCCCCAGTGTCTGTGGGGCTGTGGAAGGGCTGCCAGGGGAAGGCGAGGGCCAGCAACACCTGGGAGGCCTGGCACCTTTGGTGTGGGAGCAGTCGCTGGACGTTTGCAATTTGGAGCTGAGCTGCGGCGCAGGTCCCGAGAGCGAGCGAGGCACTAACGGCACCCTGAGCTGTCTGATAGGGCGAGAGCCCCAGTGTCTGTGGGGCTGTGGAAGGGCTGCCAGAGGAAGGCGAGGGCCAGCAACACCTGGGAGGCGTGGTACCTTTGGTGTGGGAGCAGTCGCTGGACGTTTGCAATTTGGAGCTGGGCTGCGGCGCAGGTCCCGAGAGCGAGCAAGGCACGAACGTCGGCACCCTGAGCTGGCTAGGAAGGCCGGAGCCCCAGTGTGTCTGTGGCTGTGGAAGGGCTGCCAGGGGGAGACGAGGGCCAGCAACACCTGGGAGGCGTGGCACAATTGGTGTGGGAGCAGTCGCTGGACGTTTGCAATTTGGAGCTGGGCTGCGGCGCAGGTCCCGAGAGCGAGCGAGGCACGAACGTCGGCACCCTGAGCTGGCTGGCAGGCCCAGAGACCTTGATTGTGTGGGGCTGTGGAAGGGCTGCCAGGGGAAGGCGAGGGCCAGCAACACCTGGGAGGCGTGGCACCTTTGGTGTGGCAGCAGTCGCTGGACGTTTGCAATTTGGAGCTGGGCTGCGGCGCAGGTCCCGAGAGCGAGCGAGGCACTAACGGCACCCTGAACTGTCTGATAGGGCGAGAGCCCCTGTGTGTGTGGGGCTGTGGAAGGGCTGCCAGGGGAAGGCGAGGGCCAGCAATACCTGGGAGGCGTGGCACCTTTGGTGTGGGAGCAGTCGCTGGACGTTTGCAATTTGGAGCTGGGCTGCGGCGCAGGTCCCGAGAGCGAGCAAGGGACAAAGGTCGGCACCCTGAGCTGGCTAGCAAGGCCGGAGCCCCAGTGTGTGTGGGGCTGTGGAAGGGCTGCCAGGGGGAGGCGAGGGCCAGCAACACCTGGGAGGCGTGGCACAATTGGTGTGGGAGCAGTCGCTGGACGTTTGGAATTTGGAGCTGGGCTGCGGCGCAGGTCCCGAGAGCGAGCGAGGCACGAACGTCGGCACCCTGAGCTGGCTGGCAGGCCCAGAGCCCCAGTGTGTGTGTGGCTGTGGAAGGGCTGCCAGGGGAAGGCGAGGGCCAGCAACACCTGGGAGGCGTGGCACAATTGGTGTGGGAGCAGTCGCTGGACGTTTGCAATTTGGAGCTGGGCTGCGGCGCAGGTCCCGAGAGCGAGCAAGGGACAAAGGTCGGCACCCTGAGCTGGCTAGCAAGGCCGGAGCCCCAGTGTGTGTGGGGCTGTGGAAGGGCTGCCAGGGGGAGGCGAGGGCCAGCAACACCTGGGAGGCGTGGCACAATTGGTGTGGGAGCAGTCGCTGGACGTTTGCAATTTGGAGCTGAGCTGCGGCGCAGGTCCCGAGAGCGAGCGAGGCACTAACGGCACCCTGAGCTGTCTGATAGGGCGAGAGCCCCAGTGTGTGTGGGGCTGTGGAAGGGCTGCCAGAGGAAGGCGAGGGCCAGCAACACCTGGGAGGCGTGGTACCTTTGGTGTGGGAGCAGTCGCTGGACGTTTGCAATTTGGAGCTGGGCTGCGGCGCAGGTCCCGAGAGCGAGCAAGGGACAAACGTCGGCACCCTGAGCTGGCTAGCAAGGCCGGAGCCCCAGTGTGTGTGGGGCTGTGGAAGGGCTGCCAGGGGAAGGCGAGGGCCAGCAACACCTGGGAGGCGTGGCACCTTTGGTGTGGGAGCAGTCGCTGGACGTTTGCAATTTGGAGCTGGGCTGCGGCGCAGGTCCCAAGAGCGAGCGAGGCACGAACGTCGGCACCCTGAGCTGGCCGGCAAGGCCGGAGCCCCAGTGTGTGTGCGGCTGTGGAAGGGCTGCAAGGGGAAGGCGAGGGCCAGCAACACCTGGGAGGCGTGGTACCTTTGGTGTGGGAGCAGTCGCTGGACGTTTGCAATTTGGAGCTGGGCTGCGGCGCAGGTCCCGAGAGCGAGCGAGGCACTAACGGCACCCTGAGCTGTCTGATAGGGCGAGAGCCCCTGTGTGTGGGGGGCTGTGGAAGGGCTGCCAGAGGAAGGCGAGGGCCAGCAACACCTGGGAGGCGTGGTACCTTTGGTGTGGGAGCAGTCGCTGGACGTTTGCAATTTGGAGCTGAGCTGCGGCGCAGGTCCCGAGAGCGAGCGAGGCACGAACGTCGGCACCCTGAGCTGGCTGGCAGTCCCAGAGCCCCAGTGTCTGTGTGGCTGTGGAAGGGCTGCCAGGGGAAGGCGAGGGCCAGCAACACCTGGGAGGCGTGGTACCTTTGGTGTGGGAGCAGTCGCTGGACGTTTGCAATTTGGAGCTGGGCTGCGGCGCAGGTCCCGAGAGCGAGCAAGGCACGAACGTCGGCACCCTGAGCTGGCTAGCAAGGCCGGAGCCCCAGTGTGTGTGGGGCTGTGGAAGGGCTGCCAGGGGGAGGCGAGGGCCAGCAACACCTGGGAGGCGTGGCACAATTGGTGTGGGAGCAGTCGCTGGACGTTTGCAATTTGGAGCTGGGCTGCGGCGCAGGTCCCGAGAGCGAGCAAGGCACGAACGTCGGCACCCTGAGCTGGCCGGCAAGGCCGGAGCCCCAGTGTGTGTGCGGCTGTGGAAGGGCTGCAAGGGGAAGGCGAGGGCCAGCAACACCTGGGAGGCCTGGCACCTTTGGTGTGGCAGCAGTCGCTGGACGTTTGCAATTTGGAGCTGGGCTGCGGCGCAGGTCCCGAGAGCGAGCGAGGCACTAACGGCACCCTGAACTGTCTGATAGGGCGGGAGCCCCAGTGTGTGTGGGGCTGTGGAAGGGCTGCCAGAGGAAGGCGAGGGCCAGCAACACCTGGGAGGCGTGGTACCTTTGGTGTGGGAGCAGTCGCTGGACGTTTGCAATTTGGAGCTGGGCTGCGGCGCAGGTCCCGAGAGCGAGCAAGGGACGAACGTCGGCACCCTGAGCTGGCTAGCAAGGCCGGAGCCCCAGTGTGTGTGGGGCTGTGGAAGGGCTGCCAGGGGGAGGCGAGGGCCAGCAACACCTGGGAGGCGTGGCACAATTGGTGTGGGAGCAGTCGCTGGACGTTTGCAATTTGGAGCTGGGCTGCGGCGCAGGTCCCGAGAGCGAGCGAGGCACGAACGTCGGCACCCTGAGCTGGCTGGCAGGGCCAGAGCCCCTGTGTGTGTGGGGCTGTGGAAGGGCTGCCAGGGGAAGGCGAGGGCCAGCAACACCTGGGAGGCGTGGCACCTTTGGTGTGGCAGCAGTCGCTGGACGTTTGCAATTTGGAGCTGGGCTGCGGCGCAGGTCCCGAGAGCGAGCGAGGCACGAACGTCGGCACCCTGAGCTGGCCGGCAAGGCCGGAGCCCCTGTGTGTGTGCGGCTGTGGAAGGGCTGCAAGGGGAAGGCGAGGGCCAGCAACACCTGGGAGGCCTGGCACCTTTGGTGTGGGAGCAGTCGCTGGACGTTTGCAATTTGGAGCTGGGCTGCGGCGCAGGTCCCGAGAGCGAGCGAGGCACTAACGGCACCCTGAGCTGTCTGATAGGGCGAGAGCCCCAGTGTCTGTGGGGCTGTGGAAGGGCTGCCAGAGGAAGGCGAGGGCCAGCAACACCTGGGAGGCGTGGTACCTTTGGTGTGGGAGCAGTCGCTGGACGTTTGCAATTTGGAGCTGGGCTGCGGCGCAGGTCCCGAGAGCGAGCGAGGCACGAACGTCGGCACCCTGAGCTGGCTGGCAGGCCCAGAGCCCCAGTGTGTGTGTGGCTGTGGAAGGGCTGCCAGGGGAAGGCGAGGGCCAGCAACACCTGGGAGGCGTGGTACCTTTGGTGTGGGAGCAGTCGCTGGACGTTTGCAATTTGGAGCTGGGCTGCGGCGCAGGTCCCGAGAGCGAGCGAGGCACGAACGTCGGCACCCTGAGCTGGCTGGCAAGGCCGGAGCCCCAGTGTGTGGGGGGCTGTGGAAGGGCTGCAAGGGGAAGGCGAGGGCCAGCAACACCTGGGAGGCGTGGCACCTTTGGTGTGGCAGCAGTCGCTGGACGTTTGCAATTTGGAGCTGGGCTGCGGCGCAGGTCCCGAGAGCGAGCGAGGCACTAACGGCACCCTGAGCTGTCTGATAGGGCGAGAGCCCCAGTGTGTGTATGGCTGTGGAAGGGCTGCCAGAGGAAGGCGAGGGCCAGCAACACCTGGGAGGCGTGGCACCTTTGGTGTGGGAGCAGTCGCTGGACGTTTGCAATTTGGAGCTGGGCTGCGGCGCAGGTCCCGAGAGCGAGCAAGGGACGAACGTCGGCACCCTGAGCTGGCTAGCAAGGCCGGAGCCCCAGTGTGTGTGGTGCTGTGGAAGGGCTGCCAGGGGGAGGCGAGGGCCAGCAACACCTGGGAGGCGTGGCACAATTGGTGTGGGAGCAGTCGCTGGACGTTTGCAATTTGGAGCTGGGCTGCGGCGCAGGTCCCGAGAGCGAGCGAGGCACGAACGTCGGCACCCTGAGCTGGCTGGCAGGGCCAGAGCCCCAGTGTGTGTGGGGCTGTGGAAGGGCTGCCAGGGGAAGGCGAGGGCCAGCAATACCTGGGAGGCGTGGCACCTTTGGTGTGGCAGCAGTCGCTGGACGTTTGCAATTTGGAGCTGGGCTGCGGCGCAGGTCCCGAGAGCGAGCGAGGCACGAACGTCGGCACCCTGAGCTGGCTGGCAGGCCCAGAGCCCCAGTGTGTGTGTGGCTGTGGAAGGGCTGCAAGGGGAAGGCGAGGGCCAGCAACACCTGGGAGGCCTGGCACCTTTGGTGTGGGAGCAGTCGCTGGACGTTTGCAATTTGGAGCTGAATTGCGGCGCAGGTCCCGAGAGCGAGCGAGGCACTAACGGCACCCTGAACTGTCTGATAGGGCGAGAGCCCCTGTGTGTGTGGGGCTGTGGAAGGGCTGCCAGGGGAAGGCGAGGGCCAGCAATACCTGGGAGGCGTGGCACCTTTGGTGTGGGAGCAGTCGCTGGACGTTTGGAATTTGGAGCTGGGCTGCGGCGCAGGTCCCGAGAGCGAGCGAGGCACGAACGTCGGCACCCTGAGCTGGCTGGCAGGCCCAGAGCCCCAGTGTGTGTGTGGCTGTGGAAGGGCTGCCAGGGGAAGGCGAGGGCCAGCAACACCTGGGAGGCGTGGTACCTTTGGTGTGGGAGCAGTCGCTGGACGTTTGCAATTTGGAGCTGGGCTGCGGCGCAGGTCCCGAGAGCGAGCAAGGGACGAACGTCGGCACCCTGAGCTGGCTAGCAAGGCCGGAGCCCCAGTGTGTGTGGGGCTGTGGAAGGGCTGCCAGGGGGAGGCGAGGGCCAGCAACACCTGGGAGGCGTGGCACAATTGGTGTGGGAGCAGTCGCTGGACGTTTGCAATTTGGAGCTGGGCTGCGGCGCAGGTCCCGAGAGCGAGCGAGGCACTAACGGCACCCTGAGCTGTCTGATAGGGCGAGAGCCCCAGTGTGTGTGGGGCTGTGGAAGGGCTGCCAGGGGAAGGCGAGGGCCAGCAACACCTGGGAGGCGTGGTACCTTTGGTGTGGGAGCAGTCGCTGGACGTTTGCAATTTGGAGCTGAGCTGCGGCGCAGGTCCCGAGAGCGAGCGAGGCACGAACGTCGGCACCCTGAGCTGGCTGGCAGGCCCAGAGCCCCAGTGTCTGTGTGGCTGTGGAAGGGCTGCCAGGGGAAGGCGAGGGCCAGCAACACCTGGGAGGCGTGGTACCTTTGGTGTGGGAGCAGTCGCTGGACGTTTGCAATTTGGAGCTGGGCTGCGGCGCAGGTTCCGAGAGCGAGCAAGGGACGAATGTCGGCACCCTGAGCTGGCTGATAGGGCGAGAGCCCCAGTGTGTGTGGGGCTGTGGAAGGGCTGCCAGGGGGAGGCGAGGGCCAGCAACACCTGGGAGGCGTGGCACAATTGGTGTGGGAGCAGTCGCTGGACGTTTGCAATTTGGAGCTGGGCTGCGGCGCAGGTCCCGAGAGCGAGCGAGGCACGAACGTCGGCACCCTGAGCTGGCTGGCAGGGCCAGAGCCCCTGTGTGTGTGGTGCTGTGGAAGGGCTGCCAGGGGAAGGCGAGGGCCAGCAATACCTGGGAGGCCTGGCACCTTTGGTGTGGGAGCAGTCGCTGGACGTTTGCAATTTGGAGCTGAGCTGCGGCGCAGGTCCCGAGAGCGAGCGAGGCACTAACGGCACCCTGAGCTGTCTGATAGGGCGAGAGCCCCAGTGTGTGTGGGGCTGTGGAAGGGCTGCCAGAGGAAGGCGAGGGCCAGCAACACCTGGGAGGCGTGGTACCTTTGGTGTGGGAGCAGTCGCTGGACGTTTGCAATTTGGAGCTGGGCTGCGGCGCAGGTCCCGAGAGCGAGCAAGGGACGAACGTCGGCACCCTGAGCTGGCTAGCAAGGCCGGAGCCCCAGTGTGTGTGGGGCTGTGGAAGGGCTGCCAGGGGGAGGCGAGGGCCAGCAACACCTGGGAGGCGTGGCACAATTGGTGTGGGAGCAGTCGCTGGACGATTGCAATTTGGAGCTGGGCTGCGGCGCAGGTCCCGAGAGCGAGCGAGGCACGAACGTCGGCACCCTGAGCTGGCCGGCAAGGCCGGAGCCCCAGTGTGTGTGTGGCTGTGGAAGGGCTGCCAGGGGAAGGCGAGGGCCAGCAACACCTGGGAGGCGTGGCACCTTTCGTGTGGGAGCAGTCGCTGGACGTTTGCAATTTGGAGCTGGGCTGCGGCGCAGGTCCCGAGAGCGAGCGAGGCACGAACGGCACCCTGAACTGTCTGATAGGGCGAGAGCCCCTGTGTGTGGGGGGCTGTGGAAGGGCTGCCAGGGGAAGGCGAGGGCCAGCAATACCTGGGAGGCGTGGCACCTTTGGTGTGGGAGCAGTCGCTGGACGTTTGCAATTTGGAGCTGGGCTGCGGCGCAGGTCCCGAGAGCGAGCGAGGCACGAACGTCGGCACCCTGAGCTGGCTAGCAAGGCCGGAGCCCCAGTGTGTGTGGGCTGTGGAAGGGCTGCCAGGGGGAGGCGAGGGCCAGCAACACCTGGGAGGCGTGGCACAATTGGTGTGGGAGCAGTCGCTGGACGATTGCAATTTGGAGCTGGGCTGCGGCGCAGGTCCCGAGAGCGAGCGAGGCACGAACGTCGGCACCCTGAGCTGGCCGGCAAGGCCGGAGCCCCAGTGTGTGTGTGGCTGTGGAAGGGCTGCCAGGGGAAGGCGAGGGCCAGCAACACCTGGGAGGCGTGGCACCTTTCGTGTGGGAGCAGTCGCTGGACGTTTGCAATTTGGAGCTGGGCTGCGGCGCAGGTCCCGAGAGCGAGCGAGGCACGAACGGCACCCTGAACTGTCTGATAGGGCGAGAGCCCCTGTGTGTGGGGGGCTGTGGAAGGGCTGCCAGGGGAAGGCGAGGGCCAGCAATACCTGGGAGGCGTGGCACCTTTGGTGTGGGAGCAGTCGCTGGACGTTTGCAATTTGGAGCTGGGCTGCGGCGCAGGTCCCGAGAGCGAGCGAGGCACGAACGTCGGCACCCTGAGCTGGCTGGCAGGCCCAGAGCCCCAGTGTGTGTGTGGCTGTGGAAGGGCTGCCAGGGGAAGGCGAGGGCCAGCAACACCTGGGAGGCGTGGTACCTTTGGTGTGGGAGCAGTCGCTGGACGTTTGCAATTTGGAGCTGGGCTGCGGCGCAGGTCCCGAGAGCGAGCGAGGCACGAACGTCGGCACCCTGAGCTGGCTGGCAGGGCCAGAGCCCCTGTGTGTGTGGTGCTGTGGAAGGGCTGCCAGGGGAAGGCGAGGGCCAGCAATACCTGGGAGGCGTGGCACCTTTGGTGTGGCAGCAGTCGCTGGAAGTTTGCAATTTGGAGCTGGGCTGCGGCGCAGGTCCCAAGAGCGAGCGAGGCACGAACGTCGGCACCCTGAGCTGGCCGGCAAGGCCGGAGCCCCAGTGTGTGTGCGGCTGTGGAAGGGCTGCAAGGGGAAGGCGAGGGCCAGCAACACCTGGGAGGCCTGGCACCTTTGGTGTGGGAGCAGTCGCTGGACGTTTGCAATTTGGAGCTGGGCTGCGGCGCAGGTCCCGAGAGCGAGCGAGGCACTAACGGCACCCTGAGCTGTCTGATAGGGCGAGAGCCCCAGTGTGTGTGGGGCTGTGGAAGGGCTGCCAGAGGAAGGCGAGGGCCAGCAACACCTGGGAGGCGTGGCACAATTGGTGTGGCAGCAGTCGCTGGACGTTTGGAATTTGGAGCTGGGCTGCGGCGCAGGTCCCGAGAGCGAGCGAGGCACGAACGTCGGCACCCTGAGCTGGCCGGCAAGGCCGGAGCCCCAGTGTGTGTGCGGGTGTGGAAGGGCTGCAAGGGGAAGGCGAGGGCCAGCAACACCTGGGAGGCCTGGCACCTTTGGTGTGGGAGCAGTCGCTGGACGTTTGCAATTTGGAGCTGAGCTGCGGCGCAGGTCCCGAGAGCGAGCGAGGCACTAACGGCACCCTGAGCTGTCTGATAGGGCGAGAGCCCCAGTGTCTGTGGGGCTGTGGAAGGGCTGCCAGAGGAAGGCGAGGGCCAGCAATACCTGCGAGGCGTGGCACCTTTGGTGTGGGAGCAGTCGCTGGACGTTTGCAATTTGGAGCTGGGCTGCGGCGCAGGTCCCGAGAGCGAGCGAGGCACGAACGTCGGCACCCTGAGCTGGCTGGCAGGCCCAGAGCCCCAGTGTGTGTGTGGCTGTGGAAGGGCTGCCAGGGGAAGGCGAGGGCCAGCAACACCTGGGAGGCGTGGTACCTTTGGTGTGGGAGCAGTCGCTGGACGTTTGCAATTTGGAGCTGGGCTGCGGCGCAGGTCCCGAGAGCGAGCAAGGGACGAACGTCGGCACCCTGAGCTGGCTAGCAAGGCCAGAGCCCCAGTGTGTGTGGGGCTGTGGAAGGGCTGCCAGAGGAAGGCGAGGGCCAGCAACACCTGGGAGGCGTGGTACCTTTGGTGTGGGAGCAGTCGCTGGACGTTTGCAATTTGGAGCTGGGCTGCGGCGCAGGTCCCGAGAGCGAGCGAGGCACGAACGTCGGCACCCTGAGCTGGCTGGCAGGGCCGGAGCCCCAGTGTGTGTGGGGCTGTGGAAGGGCTGCCAGGGGAAGGCGAGGGCCAGCAACACCTGGGAGGCCTGGCAGCTTTGGTGTGGGAGCAGTCGCTGGACGTTTGCAATTTGGAGCTGGGCTGCGGCGCAGGTCCCGAGAGCGAGCGAGGCACTAACGGCACCCTGAACTGTCTGATAGGGCGAGAGCCCCTGTGTGTGGGGGGCTGTGGAAGGGCTGCCAGGGGAAGGCGAGGGCCAGCAATACCTGGGAGGCGTGGCACCTTTGGTGTGGGAGCAGTCGCTGGACGTTTGCAATTTGGAGCTGGGCTGCGGCGCAGGTCCCGAGAGCGAGCGAGGCACGAACGTCGGCACCCTGAGCTGTCTGATAGGGCGAGAGCCCCAGTGTCTGTGGGGCTGTGGAAGGGCTGCCAGAGGAAGGCGAGGGCCAGCAACACCTGGGAGGCGTGGTACCTTTGGTGTGGGAGCAGTCGCTGGACGTTTGCAATTTGGAGCTGGGCTGCGGCGCAGGTCCCGAGAGCGAGCAAGGGACGAACGTCGGCACCCTGAGCTGGCTAGCAAGGCCGGAGCCCCAGTGTGTGTGGGGCTGTGGAAGGGCTGCCAGGGGGAGGCGAGGGCCAGCAACACCTGGGAGGCGTGGCACAATTGGTGTGGGAGCAGTCGCTGGACGTTTGCAATTTGGAGCTGGGCTGCGGCGCAGGTCCCGAGAGCAAGCGAGGCACGAACGTCGGCACCCTGAGCTGGCTGGCAGGGCCAGAGCCCCTGTGTGTGTGGTGCTGTGGAAGGGCTGCCAGGGGAAGGCGAGGGCCAGCAATACCTGGGAGGCGTGGCACCTTTGGTGTGGCAGCAGTCGCTGGAAGTTTGCAATTTGGAGCTGGGCTGCGGCGCAGGTCCCAAGAGCGAGCGAGGCACGAACGTCGGCACCCTGAGCTGGCCGGCAAGGCCGGAGCCCCAGTGTGTGTGCGGCTGTGGAAGGGCTGCCAGGGGAAGGCGAGGGCCAGCAACACCTGGGAGGCGTGGTACCTTTGGTGTGGGAGCAGTCGCTGGACGTTTGCAATTTGGAGGTGGGCTGCGGCGCAGGTCCCGAGAGCGAGCAAGGGACGAACGTCGGCACCCTGAGCTGGCTAGCAAGGCCGGAGCCCCAGTGTGTGTGGGGCTGTGGAAGGGCTGCAAGGGGAAGGCGAGGGCCAGCAACACCTGGGAGGCGTGGCACCTTTGGTGTGGGAGCAGTCGCTGGACGTTTGCAATTTGGAGCTGGGCTGCGGCGCAGGTCCCAAGAGCGAGCGAGGCACGAACGTCGGCACCCTGAGCTGGCCGGCAAGGCCGGAGCCCCTGTGTGTGTGCGGCTGTGGAAGGGCTGCAAGGGGAAGGCGAGGGCCAGCAACACCTGGGAGGCCTGGCACCTTTGGTGTGGGAGCAGTCGCTGGACGTTTGCAATTTGGAGCTGGGCTGCGGCGCAGGTCCCGAGAGCGAGCGAGGCACTAACGGCACCCTGAGCTGTCTGATAGGGCGAGAGCCCCAGTGTGTGTGGGGCTGTGGAAGGGCTGCCAGGGGAAGGCGAGGGCCAGCAATACCTGGGAGGCGTGGCATCTTTGGTGTGGGAGCAGTCGCTGGACGTTTGCAATTTGGAGCTGGGCTGCGGCGCAGGTCCCGAGAGCGAGCGAGGCACGAACGTCTGCACCCTGAGCTGGCTGGCAGGGCCAGAGCCCCTGTGTGTGTGGTGCTGTGGAATGGCTGCCAGGGGAAGGCGAGGGCCAGCAACACCTGGGAGGCGTGGCACCTTTGGTGTGGGAGCAGTCGCTGGACGTTTGCAATTTGGAGCTGAGCTGCGGCGCAGGTCCCGAGAGCGAGCGAGGCACTAACGGCACCCTGAGCTGTCTGATAGGGCGAGAGCCCCAGTGTGTGTGGGGCTGTGGAAGGGCTGCCAGAGGAAGGCGAGGGCCAGTAACACCTGGGAGGCGTGGTACCTTTGGTGTGGGAGCAGTCGCTGGACGTTTGCAATTTGGAGCTGGGCTGCGGCGCAGGTCCCGAGAGCGAGCAAGGGACGAACGTCGGCACCCTGAGCTGGCTAGCAAGGCCGGAGCCCCAGTGTGTGTGGGGCTGTGGAAGGGCTGCCAGGGGGAGGCGAGGGCCAGCAACACCTGGGAGGCGTGGCACAATTGGTGTGGGAGCAGTCGCTGGACGTTTGCAATTTGGAGCTGGGCTGTGGCGCAGGTCCCGAGAGCGAGCGAGGCACGAACGTCGGCACCCTGAGCTGTCTGATAGGGCGAGAGCCCCAGTGTGTGTGGTGCTGTGGAAGGGCTGCCAGGGGAAGGCGAGGGCCAGCAATACCTGGGAGGCGTGGCACCTTTGGTGTGGCAGCAGTCGCTGGACGTTTGCAATTTGGAGCTGGGCTGCGGCGCAGGTCCCGAGAGCGAGCGAGGCACGAACGTCGGCACCCTGAGCTGGCCGGCAAGGCCGGAGCCCCAGTGTGTGTGCGGCTGTGGAAGGGCTGCCAGGGGAAGGCGAGGGCCAGCAACACCTGGGAGGCCTGGCAGCTTTGGTGTGGGAGCAGTCGCTGGACGTTTGCAATTTGGAGCTGGGCTGCGGCGCAGGTCCCGAGAGCGAGCGAGGCACTAACGGCACCCTGAGCTGTCTGATAGGGCGAGAGCCCCTGTGTGTGGGGGGCTGTGGAAGGGCTGCCAGGGGAAGGCGAGGGCCAGCAATACCTGGGAGGCGTGGCACCTTTGGTGTGGGAGCAGTCGCTGGACGTTTGCAATTTGGAGCTGGGCTGCGGCGCAGGTCCCGAGAGCGAGCAAGGGACGAACGTCGGCACCCTGAGCTGGCTAGCAAGGCCGGAGCCCCAGTGTGTGTGGGGCTGTGGAAGGGCTGCCAGGGGGAGGCGAGGGCCAGCAACACCTGGGAGGCGTGGCACAATTAGTGTGGGAGCAGTCGCTGGACGTTTGCAATTTGGAGCTGGGCTGCGGCGCAGGTCCCGAGAGCGAGCGAGGCACGAACGTCGGCACCCTGAGCTGGCTGGCAAGGCCGGAGCCCCTGTGTGTGTGGTGCTGTGGAAGGGCTGCCAGGGGAAGGCGAGGGCCAGCAATACCTGGGAGGCGTGGCACCTTGGGTGTGGCAGCAGTCGCTGGAAGTTTGCAATTTGGAGCTGGGCTGCGGCGCAGGTCCCAAGAGCGAGCGAGGCACGAACGTCGGCACCCTGAGCTGGCCGGCAAGGCCGGAGCCCCAGTGTGTGTGGGGCTGTGGAAGGGCTGCAAGGGGAAGGCGAGGGCCAGCAACACCTGGGAGGCGTGGTACCTTTGGTGTGGGAGCAGTCGCTGGACGTTTGCAATTTGGAGGTGGGCTGCGGCGCAGGTCCCGAGAGCGAGCAAGGGACGAACGTCGGCACCCTGAGCTGGCTAGCAAGGCCGGAGCCCCAGTGTGTGTGGGGCTGTGGAAGGGCTGCCAGGGGAAGGCGAGGGCCAGCAACACCTGGGAGGCGTGGCACCTTTGGTGTGGGAGCAGTCGCTGGACGTTTGCAATTTGGAGCTGGGCTGCGGCGCAGGTCCCAAGAGCGAGCGAGGCACGAACGTCGGCACCCTGAGCTGGCCGGCAAGGCCGGAGCCCCTGTGTGTGTGCGGCTGTGGAAGGGCTGCAAGGGGAAGGCGAGGGCCAGCAACACCTGGGAGGCCTGGCACCTTTGGTGTGGGAGCAGTCGCTGGACGTTTGCAATTTGGAGCTGGGCTGCGGCGCAGGTCCCGAGAGCGAGCGAGGCACTAACGGCACCCTGAGCTGTCTGATAGAGCGAGAGCCCCAGTGTGTGTGGGGCTGTGGAAGGGCTGCAAGGGGAAGGCGAGGGCCAGCAATACCTGGGAGGCGTGGCACCTTTGGTGTGGGAGCAGTCGCTGGACGTTTGCAATTTGGAGCTGGGCTGCGGCGCAGGTCCCGAGAGCGAGCGAGGCACGAACGTCGGCACCCTGAGCTGGCTGGCAGGGCCAGAGCCCCAGTGTGTGTGTGGCTGTGGAAGGGCTGCCAGGGGAAGGCGAGGGCCAGCAACACCTGGGAGGCGTGGTACCTTTGGTGTGGGAGCAGTCGCTGGACGTTTGCAATTTGGAGCTGGGCTGCGGCGCAGGTCCCGAGAGCGAGCAAGGGACGAACGTCGGCACCCTGAGTTGGCTAGCAAGGCCGGAGCCCCAGTGTGTGTGGGGCTGTGGAAGGGCTGCCAGGGGGAGGCGAGGGCCAGCAATACCTGGGAGGCGTGGCACCTTTGGTGTGGCAGCAGTCGCTGGAAGTTTGCAATTTGGAGCTGGGCTGCGGCGCAGGTCCCGAGAGCGAGCGAGGCACGAACGTCGGCACCCTGAGCTGGCCGGCAAGGCCGGAGCCCCAGTGTGTGTGCGGCTGTGGAAGGGCTGCAAGGGGAAGGCGAGGGCCAGCAACACCTGGGAGGCCTGGCAGCTTTGGTGTGGGAGCAGTCGCTGGACGTTTGCAATTTGGAGCTGAGCTGCGGCGCAGGTCCCGAGAGCGAGCGAGGCACTAACGGCACCCTGAGCTGTCTGATAGGGCGAGAGCCCCAGTGTGTGTGGGGCTGTGGAAGGGCTGCCAGAGGAAGGCGAGGGCCAGCAACACCTGGGAGGCGTGGTACCTTTGGTGTGGGAGCAGTCGCTGGACGTTTGCAATTTGGAGCTGGGCTGCGGCGCAGGTCCCGAGAGCGAGCAAGGGACGAACGTCGGCACCCTGAGCTGGCTAGCAAGGCCGGAGCCCCAGTGTGTGTGGGGCTGTGGAAGGGCTGCCAGGGGGAGGCGAGGGCCAGCAACACCTGGGAGGCGTGGCACAATTGGTGTGGGAGCAGTCGCTGGACGTTTGCAATTTGGAGCTGGGCTGCGGCGCAGGTCCCGAGAGCGAGCGAGGCACGAACGTCGGCACCCTGAGCTGGCTGGCAGGGCCAGAGCCCCTGTGTGTGTGGTGCTGTGGAAGGGCTGCCAGGGGAAGGCGAGGGCCAGCAATACCTGGGAGGCGTGGCACCTTTGGTGTGGCAGCAGTCGCTGGACGTTTGCAATTTGGAGCTGGGCTGCGGCGCAGGTCCCGAGAGCGAGCGAGGCACGAACGTCGGCACCCTGAGCTGTCTGATAGGGCGAGAGCCCCAGTGTGTGTGGGGCTGTGGAAGGGCTGCCAGAGGAAGGCGAGGGCCAGCAACACCTGGGAGGCGTGGTACCTTTGGTGTGGGAGCAGTCGCTGGACGTTTGCAATTTGGAGCTGGGCTGCGGCGCAGGTCCCGAGAGCGAGCAAGGGACGAACGTCGGCACCCTGAGCTGGCTAGCAAGGCCGGAGCCCCAGTGTGTGTGGGGCTGTGGAAGGGCTGCCAGGGGGAGGCGAGGGCCAGCAACACCTGGGAGGCGTGGCACAATTGGTGTGGGAGCAGTCACTGGACGTTTGCAATTTGGAGCTGGGCTGCGGCGCAGGTCCCGAGAGCGAGCGAGGCACGAACGTCTGCACCCTGAGCTGGCTGGCAGGGCCAGAGCCCCTGTGTGTGTGGTGCTGTGGAATGGCTGCCAGGGGAAGGCGAGGGCCAGCAACACCTGGGAGGCGTGGCACCTTTGGTGTGGGAGCAGTCGCTGGACGTTTGCAATTTGGAGCTGAGCTGCGGCGCAGGTCCCGAGAGCGAGCGAGGCACTAACGGCACCCTGAGCTGTCTGATAGGGCGAGAGCCCCAGTGTGTGTGGGGCTGTGGAAGGGCTGCCAGAGGAAGGCGAGGGCCAGCAACACCTGGGAGGCGTGGTACCTTTGGTGTGGGAGCAGTCGCTGGACGTTTGCAATTTGGAGCTGGGCTGCGGCGCAGGTCCCGAGAGCGAGCAAGGGACGAACGTCGGCACCCTGAGCTGGCTAGCAAGGCCGGAGCCCCAGTGTGTGTGGGGCTGTGGAAGGGCTGCCAGGGGGAGGCGAGGGCCAGCAACACCTGGGAGGCGTGGCACAATTGGTGTGGGAGCAGTCGCTGGACGTTTGCAATTTGGAGCTGGGCTGCGGCGCAGGTCCCGAGAGCGAGCGAGGCACGAACGTCGGCACCCTGAGCTGGCTGGCAGGGCCAGAGCCCCTGTGTGTGTGGTGCTGTGGAAGGGCTGCCAGGGGAAGGCGAGGGCCAGCAATACCTGGGAGGCGTGGCACCTTTGGTGTGGGAGCAGTCGCTGGACGTTTGCAATTTGGAGCTGGGCTGCGGCGCAGGTCCCGAGAGCGAGCGAGGCACGAACGTCGGCACCCTGAGCTGGCCGGCAAGGCCGGAGCCCCAGTGTGTGTGTGGCTGTGGAAGGGCTGCCAGGGGAAGGCGAGGGCCAGCAACACCTGGGAGGCGTGGCACCTTTCGTGTGGGAGCAGTCGCTGGACGTTTGCAATTTGGAGCTGGGCTGCGGCGCAGGTCCCGAGAGCGAGCGAGGCACTAACGGCACCCTGAACTGTCTGATAGGGCGAGAGCCCCAGTGTGTGTGTGGCTGTGGAAGGGCTGCCAGGGGAAGGCGAGGGCCAGCAATACCTGGGAGGCGTGGCACCTTTGGTGTGGCAGCAGTCGCTGGACGTTTGCAATTTGGAGCTGGGCTGCGGCGCAGGTCCCGAGAGCGAGCGAGGCACGAACGTCGGCACCCTGAGCTGGCTGGCAGGCCCAGAGCCCCAGTGTGTGTGTGGCTGTGGAAGGGCTGCCAGGGGAAGGCGAGGGCCAGCAACACCTGGGAGGCGTGGTACCTTTGGTGTGGGAGCAGTCGCTGGACGTTTGCAATTTGGAGCTGGGCTGCGGCGCAGGTCCCGAGAGCGAGCAAGGGACGAACGTCGGCACCCTGAGCTGGCTAGCAAGGCCGGAGCCCCAGTGTGTGTGGGGCTGTGGAAGGGCTGCCAGGGGGAGGCGAGGGCCAGCAACACCTGGGAGGCCTGGCACAATTAGTGTGGGAGCAGTCGCTGGACGTTTGCAATTTGGAGCTGGGCTGCGGCGCAGGTCCCGAGAGCGAGCGAGGCACGAACGTCGGCACCCTGAGCTGGCTGGCAGGGCCAGAGCCCCTGTGTGTGTGGTGCTGTGGAAGGGCTGCCAGGGGAAGGCGAGGGCCAGCAATACCTGGGAGGCGTGGCACCTTTGGTGTGGCAGCAGTCGCTGGAAGTTTGCAATTTGGAGCTGGGCTGCGGCGCAGGTCCCAAGAGCGAGCGAGGCACGAACGTCGGCACCCTGAGCTGGCTGGCAGGCCCAGAGCCCCAGTGTGTGTGTGGCTGTGGAAGGGCTGCCAGGGGAAGGCGAGGGCCAGCAACACCTGGGAGGCGTGGTACCTTTGGTGTGGGAGCAGTCGCTGGACGTTTGCAATTTGGAGCTGGGCTGCGGCGCAGGTCCCGAGAGCGAGCGAGGCACGAACGTCGGCACCCTGAGCTGGCTGGCAGGCCCAGAGCCCCAGTGTGTGTGTGGCTGTGGAAGGGCTGCCAGGGGAAGGCGAGGGCCAGCAACACCTGGGAGGCGTGGTACCTTTGGTGTGGGAGCAGTCGCTGGACGTTTGCAATTTGGAGCTGGGCTGCGGCGCAGGTCCCGAGAGCGAGCAAGGGACGAACGTCGGCACCCTGAGTTGGCTAGCAAGGCCGGAGCCCCAGTGTGTGTGGGGCTGTGGAAGGGCTGCCAGGGGGAGGCGAGGGCCAGCAATACCTGGGAGGCGTGGCACCTTTGGTGTGGCAGCAGTCGCTGGACGTTTGCAATTTGGAGCTGGGCTGCGGCGCAGGTCCCGAGAGCGAGCGAGGCACGAACGTCGGCACCCTGAGCTGGCTGGCACGGCCGGAGCCCCAGTGTGTGTGCGGCTGTGGAAGGGCTGCAAGGGGAAGGCGAGGGCCAGCAACACCTGGGAGGCCTGGCAGCTTTGGTGTGGGAGCAGTCGCTGGACGTTTGCAATTTGGAGCTGAGCTGCGGCGCAGGTCCCGAGAGCGAGCGAGGCACTAACGGCACCCTGAGCTGTCTGATAGGGCGAGAGCCCCAGTGTGTGTGGGGCTGTGGAAGGGCTGCCAGAGGAAGGCGAGGGCCAGCAACACCTGGGAGGCGTGGTACCTTTGGTGTGGGAGCAGTCGCTGGACGTTTGCAATTTGGAGCTGGGCTGCGGCGCAGGTCCCGAGAGCGAGCAAGGGACGAACGTCGGCACCCTGAGCTGGCTAGCAAGGCCGGAGCCCCAGTGTGTGTGGGGCTGTGGAAGGGCTGCCACGGGAAGGCGAGGGCCAGCAACACCTGGGAGGCGTGGCACCTTTGGTGTGGGAGCAGTCGCTGGACGTTTGCAATTTGGAGCTGGGCTGCGGCGCAGGTCCCGAGAGCAAGCGAGGCACGAACGTCGGCACCCTGAGCTGGCCGGCAAGGCCGGAGCCCCAGTGTGTGTGTGGCTGTGGAAGGGCTGCCAGGGGAAGGCGAGGGCCAGCAACACCTGGGAGGCGTGGCACCTTTCGTGTGGGAGCAGTCGCTGGACGTTTGCAATTTGGAGCTGGGCTGCGGCGCAGGTCCCGAGAGCGAGCGAGGCACTAACGTCGGCACCCTGAGCTGTCCGGCAGGCCCAGAGCCCCAGTGTGTGTGTGGCTGTGGAAGGGCTGCCAGGGGAAGGCGAGGGCCAGCAACACCTGGGAGGCGTGGTACCTTTGGTGTGGGAGCAGTCGCTGGACGTTTGCAATTTGGAGCTGGGCTGCGGCGCAGGTCCCGAGAGCGAGCAAGGGACGAACGTCGGCACCCTGAGTTGGCTAGCAAGGCCGGAGCCCCAGTGTGTGTGGGGCTGTGGAAGGGCTGCCAGGGGGAGGCGAGGGCCAGCAATACCTGGGAGGCGTGGCACCTTTGGTGTGGCAGCAGTCGCTGGACGTTTGCAATTTGGAGCTGGGCTGCGGCGCAGGTCCCGAGAGCGAGCGAGGCACGAACGTCGGCACCCTGAGCTGGCTGGCAAGGCCGGAGCCCCAGTGTGTGTGCGGCTGTGGAAGGGCTGCAAGGGGAAGGCGAGGGCCAGCAACACCTGGGAGGCCTGGCAGCTTTGGTGTGGGAGCAGTCGCTGGACGTTTGCAATTTGGAGCTGAGCTGCGGCGCAGGTCCCGAGAGCGAGCGAGGCACTAACGGCACCCTGAGCTGTCTGATAGGGCGAGAGCCCCAGTGTGTGTGGGGCTGTGGAAGGGCTGCCAGAGGAAGGCGAGGGCCAGCAACACCTGGGAGGCGTGGTACCTTT
Source organism: Spheniscus humboldti (assembly GCA_027474245.1). Classification (NCBI taxonomy): domain Eukaryota; kingdom Metazoa; phylum Chordata; class Aves; order Sphenisciformes; family Spheniscidae; genus Spheniscus; species Spheniscus humboldti. The sequence goes on along the minus strand of CM049890.1, from coordinate 67,723,231 downwards.
GGTGTGGGAGCAGTCGCTGGACGTTTGCAATTTGGAGCTGGGCTGCGGCGCAGGTCCCGAGAGCGAGCAAGGGACGAACGTCGGCACCCTGAGCTGGCTAGCAAGGCCGGAGCCCCAGTGTGTGTGGGGCTGTGGAAGGGCTGCCACGGGAAGGCGAGGGCCAGCAACACCTGGGAGGCGTGGCACCTTTGGTGTGGGAGCAGTCGCTGGACGTTTGCAATTTGGAGCTGGGCTGCGGCGCAGGTCCCGAGAGCGAGCGAGGCACGAACGTCGGCACCCTGAGCTGGCCGGCAAGGCCGGAGCCCCAGTGTGTGTGTGGCTGTGGAAGGGCTGCCAGGGGAAGGCGAGGGCCAGCAACACCTGGGAGGCGTGGCACCTTTCGTGTGGGAGCAGTCGCTGGACGTTTGCAATTTGGAGCTGGGCTGCGGCGCAGGTCCCGAGAGCGAGCGAGGCACTAACGGCACCCTGAACTGTCTGATAGGGCGAGAGCCCCAGTGTGTGTGTGGCTGTGGAAGGGCTGCCAGGGGAAGGCGAGGGCCAGCAATACCTGGGAGGCCTGGCACCTTTGGTGTGGGAGCAGTCGCTGGACGTTTGCAATTTGGAGCTGGGCTGCGGCGCAGGTCCCGTGAGCGAGCGAGGCACGAACGTCGGCACCCTGAGCTGGCTGGCAGGCCCAGAGCCCCAGTGTGTGTGTGGCTGTGGAAGGGCTGCCAGGGGAAGGCGAGGGCCAGCAACACCTGGGAGGCGTGGTACCTTTGGTGTGGGAGCAGTCGCTGGACGTTTGCAATTTGGAGCTGGGCTGCGGCGCAGGTCCCGAGAGCGAGCAAGGGACGAACGTCGGCACCCTGAGCTGGCTAGCAAGGCCGGAGCCCCAGTGTGTGTGGGGCTGTGGAAGGGCTGCCAGGGGGAGGCGAGGGCCAGCAACACCTGGGAGGCGTGGCACAATTAGTGTGGGAGCAGTCGCTGGACGTTTGCAATTTGGAGCTGGGCTGCGGCGCAGGTCCCGAGAGCGAGCGAGGCACGAACGTCGGCACCCTGAGCTGGCTGGCAGGGCCAGAGCCCCTGTGTGTGTGGTGCTGTGGAAGGGCTGCCAGGGGAAGGCGAGGGCCAGCAATACCTGGGAGGCGTGGCACCTTTGGTGTGGCAGCAGTCGCTGGAAGTTTGCAATTTGGAGCTGGGCTGCGGCGCAGGTCCCAAGAGCGAGCGAGGCACGAACGTCGGCACCCTGAGCTGGCCGGCAAGGCCGGAGCCCCTGTGTGTGTGCGGCTGTGGAAGGGCTGCAAGGGGAAGGCGAGGGCCAGCAACACCTGGGAGGCCTGGCACCTTTGGTGTGGGAGCAGTCGCTGGACGTTTGCAATTTGGAGCTGGGCTGCGGCGCAGGTCCCGAGAGCGAGCGAGGCACGAACGTCGGCACCCTGAGCTGGCTGGCAGGCCCAGAGCCCCAGTGTGTGTGTGGCTGTGGAAGGGCTGCCAGGGGAAGGCGAGGGCCAGCAACACCTGGGAGGCGTGGTACCTTTGGTGTGGGAGCAGTCGCTGGACGTTTGCAATTTGGAGCTGGGCTGCGGCGCAGGTCCCGAGAGCGAGCAAGGGGCGAACGTCGGCACCCTGAGTTGGCTAGCAAGGCCGGAGCCCCAGTGTGTGTGGGGCTGTGGAAGGGCTGCCAGGGGGAGGCGAGGGCCAGCAATACCTGGGAGGCGTGGCACCTTTGGTGTGGCAGCAGTCGCTGGAAGTTTGCAATTTGGAGCTGGGCTGCGGCGCAGGTCCCGAGAGCGAGCGAGGCACGAACGTCGGCACACTGAGCTGGCCGGCAAGGCCGGAGCCCCAGTGTGTGTGCGGCTGTGGAAGGGCTGCAAGGGGAAGGCGAGGGCCAGCAACACCTGGGAGGCCTGGCAGCTTTGGTGTGGGAGCAGTCGCTGGACGTTTGCAATTTGGAGCTGAGCTGCGGCGCAGGTCCCGAGAGCGAGCGAGGCACTAACGGCACCCTGAGCTGTCTGATAGGGCGAGAGCCCCAGTGTGTGTGGGGCTGTGGAAGGGCTGCCAGAGGAAGGCGAGGGCCAGCAACACCTGGGAGGCGTGGTACCTTTGGTGTGGGAGCAGTCGTTGGACGTTTGCAATTTGGAGGTGGGCTGCGGCGCAGGTCCCGAGAGCGAGCAAGGGACGAACGTCGGCACCCTGAGCTGGCTAGCAAGGCCGGAGCCCCAGTGTGTGTGGGGCTGTGGAAGGGCTGCCAGGGGAAGGCGAGGGCCAGCAACACCTGGGAGGCGTGGCACCTTTGGTGTGGGAGCAGTCGCTGGACGTTTGCAATTTGGAGCTGAGCTGCGGCGCAGGTCCCGAGAGCGAGCGAGGCACTAACGGCACCCTGAGCTGTCTGATAGGGCGAGAGCCCCAGTGTGTGTGGGGCTGTGGAAGGGCTGCCAGAGGAAGGCGAGGGCCAGCAACACCTGGGAGGCGTGGTACCTTTGGTGTGGGAGCAGTCGCTGGACGTTTGCAATTTGGAGCTGGGCTGCGGCGCAGGTCCCGAGAGCGAGCAAGGGACGAACGTCGGCACCCTGAGCTGGCTAGCAAGGCCGGAGCCCCAGTGTGTGTGGGGCTGTGGAAGGGCTGCCAGGGGGAGGCGAGGGCCAGCAACACCTGGGAGGCGTGGCACAATTGGTGTGGGAGCAGTCGCTGGACGTTTGCAATTTGGAGCTGGGCTGCGGCGCAGGTCCCGAGAGCGAGCGAGGCACGAACGTCGGCACCCTGAGCTGGCTGGCAGGGCCAGAGCCCCTGTGTGTGTGGTGCTGTGGAAGGGCTGCCAGGGGAAGGCGAGGGCCAGCAATACCTGGGAGGCGTGGCACCTTTGGTGTGGCAGCAGTCGCTGGACGTTTGCAATTTGGAGCTGGGCTGCGGCGCAGGTCCCGAGAGCGAGCGAGGCACGAACGTCGGCACCCTGAGCTGGCCGGCAAGGCCGGAGCCCCAGTGTGTGTGTGGCTGTGGAAGGGCTGCCAGGGGAAGGCGAGGGCCAGCAACACCTGGGAGGCGTGGCACCTTTCGTGTGGGAGCAGTCGCTGGACGTTTGCAATTTGGAGCTGGGCTGCGGCGCAGGTCCCGAGAGCGAGCGAGGCACTAACGGCACCCTGAACTGTCTGATAGGGCGAGAGCCCCAGTGTGTGTGTGGCTGTGGAAGGGCTGCCAGGGGAAGGCGAGGGCCAGCAATACCTGGGAGGCGTGGCACCTTTGGTGTGGGAGCAGTCGCTGGACGTTTGCAATTTGGAGCTGGGCTGCGGCGCAGGTCCCGAGAGCGAGCGAGGCACGAACGTCGGCACCCTGAGCTGGCTGGCAGGCCCAGAGCCCCAGTGTGTGTGTGGCTGTGGAAGGGCTGCCAGGGGAAGGCGAGGGCCAGCAACACCTGGGAGGCGTGGTACCTTTGGTGTGGGAGCAGTCGCTGGACGTTTGCAATTTGGAGCTGGGCTGCGGCGCAGGTCCCGAGAGCGAGCAAGGGACGAACGTCGGCACCCTGAGCTGGCTAGCAAGGCCGGAGCCCCAGTGTGTGTGGGGCTGTGGAAGGGCTGCCAGGGGGAGGCGAGGGCCAGCAACACCTGGGAGGCCTGGCACAATTAGTGTGGGAGCAGTCGCTGGACGTTTGCAATTTGGAGCTGGGCTGCGGCGCAGGTCCCGAGAGCGAGCGAGGCACGAACGTCGGCACCCTGAGCTGGCTGGCAGGGCCAGAGCCCCTGTGTGTGTGGTGCTGTGGAAGGGCTGCCAGGGGAAGGCGAGGGCCAGCAATACCTGGGAGGCGTGGCACCTTTGGTGTGGCAGCAGTCGCTGGAAGTTTGCAATTTGGAGCTGGGCTGCGGCGCAGGTCCCAAGAGCGAGCGAGGCACGAACGTCGGCACCCTGAGCTGGCCGGCAAGGCCGGAGCCCCTGTGTGTGTGCGGCTGTGGAAGGGCTGCAAGGGGAAGGCGAGGGCCAGCAACACCTGGGAGGCCTGGCACCTTTGGTGTGGCAGCAGTCGCTGGACGTTTGCAATTTGGAGCTGGGCTGCGGCGCAGGTCCCGAGAGCGAGCGAGGCACGAACGTCGGCACCCTGAGCTGGCTGGCAAGGCCGGAGCCCCAGTGTGTGTGCGGCTGTGGAAGGGCTGCAAGGGGAAGGCGAGGGCCAGCAACACCTGGGAGGCCTGGCAGCTTTGGTGTGGGAGCAGTCGCTGGACGTTTGCAATTTGGAGCTGAGCTGCGGCGCAGGTCCCGAGAGCGAGCGAGGCACTAACGGCACCCTGAGCTGTCTGATAGGGCGAGAGCCCCAGTGTGTGTGGGGCTGTGGAAGGGCTGCCAGAGGAAGGCGAGGGCCAGCAACACCTGGGAGGCGTGGTACCTTTGGTGTGGGAGCAGTCGCTGGACGTTTGCAATTTGGAGCTGGGCTGCGGCGCAGGTCCCGAGAGCGAGCAAGGGACGAACGTCGGCACCCTGAGCTGGCTAGCAAGGCCGGAGCCCCAGTGTGTGTGGGGCTGTGGAAGGGCTGCCAGGGGAAGGCGAGGGCCAGCAACACCTGGGAGGCGTGGCACCTTTGGTGTGGGAGCAGTCGCTGGACGTTTGCAATTTGGAGCTGGGCTGCGGCGCAGGTCCCGAGAGCGAGCGAGGCACGAACGTCGGCACCCTGAGCTGGCCGGCAAGGCCGGAGCCCCAGTGTGTGTGTGGCTGTGGAAGGGCTGCCAGGGGAAGGCGAGGGCCAGCAACACCTGGGAGGCGTGGCACCTTTCGTGTGGGAGCAGTCGCTGGACGTTTGCAATTTGGAGCTGGGCTGCGGCGCAGGTCCCGAGAGCGAGCGAGGCACTAACGGCACCCTGAACTGTCTGATAGGGCGAGAGCCCCAGTGTGTGTGTGGCTGTGGAAGGGCTGCCAGGGGAAGGCGAGGGCCAGCAATACCTGGGAGGCCTGGCACCTTTGGTGTGGGAGCAGTCGCTGGACGTTTGCAATTTGGAGCTGGGCTGCGGCGCAGGTCCCGTGAGCGAGCGAGGCACGAACGTCGGCACCCTGAGCTGGCTGGCAGGCCCAGAGCCCCAGTGTGTGTGTGGCTGTGGAAGGGCTGCCAGGGGAAGGCGAGGGCCAGCAACACCTGGGAGGCGTGGTACCTTTGGTGTGGGAGCAGTCGCTGGACGTTTGCAATTTGGAGCTGGGCTGCGGCGCAGGTCCCGAGAGCGAGCAAGGGACGAACGTCGGCACCCTGAGCTGGCTAGCAAGGCCGGAGCCCCAGTGTGTGTGGGGCTGTGGAAGGGCTGCCAGGGGGAGGCGAGGGCCAGCAACACCTGGGAGGCGTGGCACAATTAGTGTGGGAGCAGTCGCTGGACGTTTGCAATTTGGAGCTGGGCTGCGGCGCAGGTCCCGAGAGCGAGCGAGGCACGAACGTCGGCACCCTGAGCTGGCTGGCAGGGCCAGAGCCCCTGTGTGTGTGGTGCTGTGGAAGGGCTGCCAGGGGAAGGCGAGGGCCAGCAATACCTGGGAGGCGTGGCACCTTTGGTGTGGCAGCAGTCGCTGGAAGTTTGCAATTTGGAGCTGGGCTGCGGCGCAGGTCCCAAGAGCGAGCGAGGCACGAACGTCGGCACCCTGAGCTGGCCGGCAAGGCCGGAGCCCCTGTGTGTGTGCGGCTGTGGAAGGGCTGCAAGGGGAAGGCGAGGGCCAGCAACACCTGGGAGGCCTGGCACCTTTGGTGTGGGAGCAGTCGCTGGACGTTTGCAATTTGGAGCTGGGCTGCGGCGCAGGTCCCGAGAGCGAGCGAGGCACGAACGTCGGCACCCTGAGCTGGCTGGCAGGCCCAGAGCCCCAGTGTGTGTGTGGCTGTGGAAGGGCTGCCAGGGGAAGGCGAGGGCCAGCAACACCTGGGAGGCGTGGTACCTTTGGTGTGGGAGCAGTCGCTGGACGTTTGCAATTTGGAGCTGGGCTGCGGCGCAGGTCCCGAGAGCGAGCAAGGGACGAACGTCGGCACCCTGAGTTGGCTAGCAAGGCCGGAGCCCCAGTGTGTGTGGGGCTGTGGAAGGGCTGCCAGGGGGAGGCGAGGGCCAGCAATACCTGGGAGGCGTGGCACCTTTGGTGTGGCAGCAGTCGCTGGAAGTTTGCAATTTGGAGCTGGGCTGCGGCGCAGGTCCCGAGAGCGAGCGAGGCACGAACGTCGGCACCCTGAGCTGGCCGGCAAGGCCGGAGCCCCAGTGTGTGTGCGGCTGTGGAAGGGCTGCAAGGGGAAGGCGAGGGCCAGCAACACCTGGGAGGCCTGGCAGCTTTGGTGTGGGAGCAGTCGCTGGACGTTTGCAATTTGGAGCTGAGCTGCGGCGCAGGTCCCGAGAGCGAGCGAGGCACTAACGGCACCCTGAGCTGTCTGATAGGGCGAGAGCCCCAGTGTGTGTGGGGCTGTGGAAGGGCTGCCAGAGGAAGGCGAGGGCCAGCAACACCTGGGAGGCGTGGTACCTTTGGTGTGGGAGCAGTCGCTGGACGTTTGCAATTTGGAGGTGGGCTGCGGCGCAGGTCCCGAGAGCGAGCAAGGGACGAACGTCGGCACCCTGAGCTGGCTAGCAAGGCCGGAGCCCCAGTGTGTGTGGGGCTGTGGAAGGGCTGCCAGGGGAAGGCGAGGGCCAGCAACACCTGGGAGGCGTGGCACCTTTGGTGTGGGAGCAGTCGCTGGACGTTTGCAATTTGGAGCTGGGCTGCGGCGCAGGTCCCGAGAGCGAGCGAGGCACGAACGTCGGCACCCTGAGCTGGCCGGCAAGGCCGGAGCCCCTGTGTGTGTGCGGCTGTGGAAGGGCTGCAAGGGGAAGGCGAGGGCCAGCAACACCTGGGAGGCGTGGCACCTTTGGTGTGGGAGCAGTCGCTGGACGTTTGCAATTTGGAGCTGGGCTGCGACGCAGGTCCCGAGAGCGAGCGAGGCAATAACGGCACCCTGAACTGTCTGATAGGGCAAGAGCCCCAGTGTGTGTGGGGCTGTGGAAGGGCTGCCAGAGGAAGGCGAGGGCCAGCAACACCTGGGAGGCGTGGTACCTTTGGTGTGGGAGCAGTCGCTGGACGTTTGCAATTTGGAGCTGGGCTGCGGCGCAGGTCCCGAGAGCGAGCAAGGGACGAACGTCGGCACCCTGAGCTGGCTAGCAAGGCCGGAGCCCCAGTGTGTGTGGGGCTGTGGAAGGGCTGCCAGGGGGAGGCGAGGGCCAGCAACACCTGGGAGGCGTGGCACAATTGGTGTGGGAGCAGTCGCTGGACGATTGCAATTTGGAGCTGGGCTGCGGCGCAGGTCCCGAGAGCGAGCGAGGCACGAACGTCGGCACCCTGAGCTGGCTGGCAGGGCCAGAGCCCCTGTGTGTGTGGTGCTGTGGAAGGGCTGCCAGGGGAAGGCGAGGGCCAGCAATACCTGGGAGGCGTGGCACCTTTGGTGTGGCAGCAGTCGCTGGACGTTTGCAATTTGGAGCTGGGCTGCGGCGCAGGTCCCGAGAGCGAGCGAGGCACGAACGTCGGCACACTGAGCTGGCCGGCAAGGCCGGAGCCCCAGTGTGTGTGTGGCTGTGGAAGGGCTGCCAGGGGAAGGCGAGGGCCAGCAACACCTGGGAGGCGTGGCACCTTTGGTGTGGGAGCAGTCGCTGGACGTTTGCAATTTGGAGCTGGGCTGCGGCGCAGGTCCCGAGAGCGAGCGAGGCACTAACGGCACCCTGAACTGTCTGATAGGGCGAGAGCCCCTGTGTGTGGGGGGCTGTGGAAGGGCTGCCAGGGGAAGGCGAGGGCCAGCAATACCTGGGAGGCGTGGCACCTTTGGTGTGGGAGCAGTCGCTGGACGTTTGCAATTTGGAGCTGGGCTGCGGCGCAGGTCCCGAGAGCGAGCGAGGCACGAACGTCGGCACCCTGAGCTGGCTGGCAGGCCCAGAGCCCCAGTGTGTGTGTGGCTGTGGAAGGGCTGCCAGGGGAAGGCGAGGGCCAGCAACACCTGGGAGGCGTGGTACCTTTGGTGTGGGAGCAGTCGCTGGACGTTTGCAATTTGGAGCTGGGCTGCGGCGCAGGTCCCGAGAGCGAGCAAGGGACGAACGTCGGCACCCTGAGCTGGCTAGCAAGGCCGGAGCCCCAGTGTGTGTGGGGCTGTGGAAGGGCTGCCAGGGGGAGGCGAGGGCCAGCAACACCTGGGAGGCGTGGCACAATTGGTGTGGGAGCAGTCGCTGGACGTTTGCAATTTGGAGCTGGGCTGCGGCGCAGGTCCCGAGAGCGAGCGAGGCACGAACGTCGGCACCCTGAGCTGGCTGGCAGGGCCAGAGCCCCTGTGTGTGTGGTGCTGTGGAAGGGCTGCCAGGGGAAGGCGAGGGCCAGCAATACCTGGGAGGCGTGGCACCTTTGGTGTGGCAGCAGTCGCTGGACGTTTGCAATTTGGAGCTGGGCTGCGGCGCAGGTCCCGAGAGCGAGCGAGGCACGAACGTCGGCACCCTGAGCTGGCCGGCAAGGCCGGAGCCCCAGTGTGTGTGTGGCTGTGGAAGGGCTGCAAGGGGAAGGCGAGGGCCAGCAACACCTGGGAGGCCTGGCACCTTTGGTGTGGCAGCAGTCGCTGGAAGTTTGCAATTTGGAGCTGAGCTGCGGCGCAGGTCCCGAGAGCGAGCGAGGCACTAACGGCACCCTGAGCTGTCTGATAGGGCGAGAGCCCCAGTGTCTGTGGGGCTGTGGAAGGGCTGCCAGAGGAAGGCGAGGGCCAGCAATACCTGGGAGGCGTGGTACCTTTGGTGTGGGAGCAGTCGCTGGACGTTTGCAATTTGGAGCTGGGCTGCGGCGCAGGTCCCGAGAGCGAGCAAGGCACGAACGTCGGCACCCTGAGCTGGCTAGCAAGGCCGGAGCCCCAGTGTGTGTGGGGCTGTGGAAGGGCTGCCAGGGGGAGGCGAGGGCCAGCAACACCTGGGAGGCGTGGCACAATTGGTGTGGGAGCAGTCGCTGGACGTTTGCAATTTGGAGCTGGGCTGCGGCGCAGGTCCCGAGAGCGAGCGAGGCACGAACGTCGGCACCCTGAGCTGGCTGGCAGGGCCAGAGCCCCTGTGTGTGTGGTGCTGTGGAAGGGCTGCCAGGGGAAGGCGAGGGCCAGCAATACCTGGGAGGCGTGGCACCTTTGGTGTGGGAGCAGTCGCTGGACGTTTGCAATTTGGAGCTGGGCTGCGGCGCAGGTCCCGAGAGTGAGCGAGGCACGAACGTCGGCACCCTGAGCTGTCTGATAGGGCGAGAGCCCCAGTGTCTGTGGGGCTGTGGAAGGGCTGCCAGAGGAAGGCGAGGGCCAGCAACACCTGGGAGGCGTGGTACCTTTGGTGTGGGAGCAGTCGCTGGACGTTTGCAATTTGGAGCTGGGCTGCGGCGCAGGTCCCGAGAGCGAGCAAGGCACGAACGTCGGCACCCTGAGCTGGCTAGCAAGGCCGGAGCCCCAGTGTGTGTGTGGCTGTGGAAGGGCTGCCAGGGGGAGGCGAGGGCCAGCAACACCTGGGAGGCGTGGCACAATTGGTGTGGGAGCAGTCGCTGGACGTTTGCAATTTGGAGCTGGGCTGCGGCGCAGGTCCCGAGAGCGAGCGAGGCACGAACGTCGGCACCCTGAGCTGGCTGGCAGGGCCAGAGCCCCTGTGTGTGTGGTGCTGTGGAAGGGCTGCCAGGGGAAGGCGAGGGCCAGCAATACCTGGGAGGCGTGGCACCTTTGGTGTGGCAGCAGTCGCTGGACGTTTGCAATTTGGAGCTGGGCTGCGGCGCAGGTCCCGAGAGCGAGCGAGGCACGAACGTCGGCACCCTGAGCTGGCCGGCAAGGCCGGACCCCAGTGTGTGTGCGGCTGTGGAAGGGCTGCCAGGGGAAGGCGAGGGCCAGCAACACCTGGGAGGCGTGGTACCTTTGGTGTGGGAGCAGTCGCTGGACGTTTGCAATTTGGAGCTGGGCTGCGGCGCAGGTCCCGAGAGCGAGCAAGGGACGAACGTCGGCACCCTGAGCTGGCTAGCAAGGCCGGAGCCCCAGTGTGTGTGGGGCTGTGGAAGGGCTGCCAGGGGGAGGCGAGGGCCAGCAACACCTGGGAGGCGTGGCACAATTGGTGTGGGAGCAGTCGCTGGACGTTTGCAATTTGGAGCTGGGCTGCGGCGCAGGTCCCGAGAGCGAGCGAGGCACGAACGTCGGCACCCTGAGCTGGCTGGCAGGGCCAGAGCCCCTGTGTGTGTGGTGCTGTGGAAGGGCTGCCAGGGGAAGGCGAGGGCCAGCAATACCTGGGAGGCGTGGCACCTTTGGTGTGGCAGCAGTCGCTGGACGTTTGCAATTTGGAGCTGGGCTGCGGCGCAGGTCCCGAGAGCGAGCGAGGCACGAACGTCGGCACCCTGAGCTGGCCGGCAAGGCCGGAGCCCCAGTGTGTGTGTGGCTGTGGAAGGGCTGCAAGGGGAAGGCGAGGGCCAGCAACACCTGGGAGGCCTGGCACCTTTGGTGTGGCAGCAGTCGCTGGAAGTTTGCAATTTGGAGCTGAGCTGCGGCGCAGGTCCCGAGAGCGAGCGAGGCACTAACGGCACCCTGAGCTGTCTGATAGGGCGAGAGCCCCAGTGTCTGTGGGGCTGTGGAAGGGCTGCCAGAGGAAGGCGAGGGCCAGCAACACCTGGGAGGCGTGGTACCTTTGGTGTGGGAGCAGTCGCTGGACGTTTGCAATTTGGAGCTGGGCTGCGGCGCAGGTCCCGAGAGCGAGCAAGGCACGAACGTCGGCACCCTGAGCTGGCTAGCAAGGCCGGAGCCCCAGTGTGTGTGGGGCTGTGGAAGGGCTGCCAGGGGGAGGCGAGGGCCAGCAACACCTGGGAGGCGTGGCACAATTGGTGTGGGAGCAGTCGCTGGACGTTTGCAATTTGGAGCTGGGCTGCGGCGCAGGTCCCGAGAGCGAGCGAGGCACGAACGTCGGCACCCTGAGCTGGCTGGCAGGGCCAGAGCCCCTGTGTGTGTGGTGCTGTGGAAGGGCTGCCAGGGGAAGGCGAGGGCCAGCAATACCTGGGAGGCGTGGCACCTTTGGTGTGGGAGCAGTCGCTGGACGTTTGCAATTTGGAGCTGGGCTGCGGCGCAGGTCCCGAGAGTGAGCGAGGCACGAACGTCGGCACCCTGAGCTGTCTGATAGGGCGAGAGCCCCAGTGTCTGTGGGGCTGTGGAAGGGCTGCCAGAGGAAGGCGAGGGCCAGCAACACCTGGGAGGCGTGGTACCTTTGGTGTGGGAGCAGTCGCTGGACGTTTGCAATTTGGAGCTGGGCTGCGGCGCAGGTCCCGAGAGCGAGCAAGGCACGAACGTCGGCACCCTGAGCTGGCTAGCAAGGCCGGAGCCCCAGTGTGTGTGTGGCTGTGGAAGGGCTGCCAGGGGGAGGCGAGGGCCAGCAACACCTGGGAGGCGTGGCACAATTGGTGTGGGAGCAGTCGCTGGACGTTTGCAATTTGGAGCTGGGCTGCGGCGCAGGTCCCGAGAGCGAGCGAGGCACGAACGTCGGCACCCTGAGCTGGCTGGCAGGGCCAGAGCCCCTGTGTGTGTGGTGCTGTGGAAGGGCTGCCAGGGGAAGGCGAGGGCCAGCAATACCTGGGAGGCGTGGCACCTTTGGTGTGGCAGCAGTCGCTGGACGTTTGCAATTTGGAGCTGGGCTGCGGCGCAGGTCCCGAGAGCGAGCGAGGCACGAACGTCGGCACCCTGAGCTGGCCGGCAAGGCCGGACCCCAGTGTGTGTGCGGCTGTGGAAGGGCTGCCAGGGGAAGGCGAGGGCCAGCAACACCTGGGAGGCCTGGCACCTTTGGTGTGGGAGCAGTCGCTGGACGTTTGCAATTTGGAGCTGGGCTGTGGCGCAGGTCCCGAGAGCGAGCGAGGCACTAACGGCACCCTGAGCTGTCTGATAGGGCGAGAGCCCCAGTGTGTGTGGGGCTGTGGAAGGGCTGCCAGAGGAAGGCGAGGGCCAGCAACACCTGGGAGGCGTGGTACCTTTGGTGTGGGAGCAGTCGCTGGACGTTTGCAATTTGGAGGTGGGCTGCGGCGCAGGTCCCGAGAGCGAGCAAGGGACGAACGTCGGCACCCTGAGCTGGCTAGCAAGGCCGGAGCCCCAGTGTGTGTGGGGCTGTGGAAGGGCTGCAAGGGGAAGGCGAGGGCCAGCAACACCTGGGAGGCGTGGCACCTTTGGTGTGGGAGCAGTCGCTGGACGTTTGCAATTTGGAGCTGGGCTGCGGCGCAGGTCCCGAGAGCGAGCGAGGCACGAACGTCGGCACCCTGAGCTGGCTAGCAAGGCCGGAGCCCCTGTGTGTGTGCGGCTGTGGAAGGGCTGCAAGGGGAAGGCGAGGGCCAGCAACACCTGGGAGGCCTGGCACCTTTGGTGTGGGAGCAGTCGCTGGACGTTTGCAATTTGGAGCTGGGCTGCGGCGCAGGTCCCGAGAGCGAGCGAGGCACTAACGGCACCCTGAGTTGTCTGATAGGGCGAGAGCCCCAGTGTGTGTGGGGCTGTGGAAGGGCTGCCAGAGGAAGGCGAGGGCCAGCAACACCTGGGAGGCGTGGTACCTTTGGTGTGGGAGCAGTCGCTGGACGTTTGCAATTTGGAGCTGGGCTGCGGCGCAGGTCCCGAGAGCGAGCAAGGGACGAACGTCGGCACCCTGAGCTGGCTAGCAAGGCCGGAGCCCCAGTGTGTGTGGGGCTGTGGAAGGGCTGCCAGGGGGAGGCGAGGGCCAGCAACACCTGGGAGGCGTGGCACAATTGGTGTGGGAGCAGTCGCTGGACGATTGCAATTTGGAGCTGGGCTGCGGCGCAGGTCCCGAGAGCGAGCGAGGCACGAACGTCGGCACCCTGAGCTGGGTGGCAGGGCCAGAGCCCCTGTGTGTGTGGTGCTGTGGAAGGGCTGCCAGGGGAAGGCGAGGGCCAGCAATACCTGGGAGGCGTGGCACCTTTGGTGTGGCAGCAGTCGCTGGACGTTTGCAATTTGGAGCTGGGCTGCGGCGCAGGTCCCGAGAGCGAGCGAGGCACGAACGTCGGCACCCTGAGCTGGCCGGCAAGGCCGGAGCCCCAGTGTGTGTGTGGCTGTGGAAGGGCTGCAAGGGGAAGGCGAGGGCCAGCAACACCTGGGAGGCCTGGCACCTTTGGTGTGGCAGCAGTCGCTGGAAGTTTGCAATTTGGAGCTGAGCTGCGGCGCAGGTCCCGAGAGCGAGCGAGGCACTAACGGCACCCTGAGCTGTCTGATAGGGCGAGAGCCCCAGTGTCTGTGGGGCTGTGGAAGGGCTGCCAGAGGAAGGCGAGGGCCAGCAACACCTGGGAGGCGTGGTACCTTTGGTGTGGGAGCAGTCGCTGGACGTTTGCAATTTGGAGCTGGGCTGCGGCGCAGGTCCCGAGAGCGAGCAAGGGACGAACGTCGGCACCCTGAGCTGGCTAGCAAGGCCGGAGCCCCAGTGTGTGTGGGGCTGTGGAAGGGCTGCCAGGGGGAGGCGAGGGCCAGCAACACCTGGGAGGCGTGGCACAATTGGTGTGGGAGCAGTCGCTGGACGTTTGCAATTTGGAGCTGGGCTGCGGCGCAGGTCCCGAGAGCGAGCGAGGCACGAACGTCGGCACCCTGAGCTGGCTGGCAGGGCCAGAGCCCCTGTGTGTGTGGTGCTGTGGAAGGGCTGCCAGGGGAAGGCGAGGGCCAGCAATACCTGGGAGGCGTGGCACCTTTGGTGTGGCAGCAGTCGCTGGACGTTTGCAATTTGGAGCTGGGCTGCGGCGCAGGTCCCGAGAGCGAGCGAGGCACGAACGTCGGCACCCTGAGCTGGCCGGCAAGGCCGGAGCCCCAGTGTGTGTGTGGCTGTGGAAGGGCTGCAAGGGGAAGGCGAGGGCCAGCAACACCTGGGAGGCCTGGCACCTTTGGTGTGGGAGCAGTCGCTGGAAGTTTGCAATTTGGAGCTGAGCTGCGGCGCAGGTCCCGAGAGCGAGCGAGGCACTAACGGCACCCTGAGCTGTCTGATAGGGCGAGAGCCCCAGTGTGTGTGGGGCTGTGGAAGGGCTGCCAGAGGAAGGCGAGGGCCAGCAACACCTGGGAGGCGTGGTACCTTTGGTGTGGGAGCAGTCGCTGGACGTTTGCAATTTGGAGCTGGGCTGCGGCGCAGGTCCCGAGAGCGAGCAAGGCACGAACGTCGGCACCCTGAGCTGGCTAGCAAGGCCGGAGCCCCAGTGTGTGTGGGGCTGTGGAAGGGCTGCCAGGGGGAGGCGAGGGCCAGCAACACCTGGGAGGCGTGGCACAATTGGTGTGGGAGCAGTCGCTGGACGTTTGCAATTTGGAGCTGGGCTGCGGCGCAGGTCCCGAGAGCGAGCGAGGCACGAACGTCGGCACCCTGAGCTGGCTGGCAGGGCCAGAGCCCCTGTGTGTGTGGTGCTGTGGAAGGGCTGCCAGGGGAAGGCGAGGGCCAGCAATACCTGGGAGGCGTGGCACCTTTGGTGTGGGAGCAGTCGCTGGACGTTTGCAATTTGGAGCTGGGCTGCGGCGCAGGTCCCGAGAGTGAGCGAGGCACGAACGTCGGCACCCTGAGCTGTCTGATAGGGCGAGAGCCCCAGTGTCTGTGGGGCTGTGGAAGGGCTGCCAGAGGAAGGCGAGGGCCAGCAACACCTGGGAGGCGTGGTACCTTTGGTGTGGGAGCAGTCGCTGGACGTTTGCAATTTGGAGCTGGGCTGCGGCGCAGGTCCCGAGAGCGAGCAAGGCACGAACGTCGGCACCCTGAGCTGGCTAGCAAGGCCGGAGCCCCAGTGTGTGTGTGGCTGTGGAAGGGCTGCCAGGGGGAGGCGAGGGCCAGCAACACCTGGGAGGCGTGGCACAATTGGTTTGGGAGCAGTCGCTGGACGTTTGCAATTTGGAGCTGGGCTGCGGCGCAGGTCCCGAGAGCGAGCGAGGCACGAACGTCGGCACCCTGAGCTGGCTGGCAGGGCCAGAGCCCCTGTGTGTGTGGTGCTGTGGAAGGGCTGCCAGGGGAAGGCGAGGGCCAGCAATACCTGGGAGGCGTGGCACCTTTGGTGTGGCAGCAGTCGCTGGACGTTTGCAATTTGGAGCTGGGCTGCGGCGCAGGTCCCGAGAGCGAGCGAGGCACGAACGTCGGCACCCTGAGCTGGCCGGCAAGGCCGGACCCCAGTGTGTGTGCGGCTGTGGAAGGGCTGCCAGGGGAAGGCGAGGGCCAGCAACACCTGGGAGGCCTGGCACCTTTGGTGTGGGAGCAGTCGCTGGACGTTTGCAATTTGGAGCTGGGCTGTGGCGCAGGTCCCGAGAGCGAGCGAGGCACTAACGGCACCCTGAGCTGTCTGATAGGGCGAGAGCCCCAGTGTGTGTGGGGCTGTGGAAGGGCTGCCAGAGGAAGGCGAGGGCCAGCAACACCTGGGAGGCGTGGTACCTTTGGTGTGGGAGCAGTCGCTGGACGTTTGCAATTTGGAGGTGGGCTGCGGCGCAGGTCCCGAGAGCGAGCAAGGGACGAACGTCGGCACCCTGAGCTGGCTAGCAAGGCCGGAGCCCCAGTGTGTGTGGGGCTGTGGAAGGGCTGCAAGGGGAAGGCGAGGGCCAGCAACACCTGGGAGGCGTGGCACCTTTGGTGTGGGAGCAGTCGCTGGACGTTTGCAATTTGGAGCTGGGCTGCGGCGCAGGTCCCGAGAGCGAGCGAGGCACGAACGTCGGCACCCTGAGCTGGCTAGCAAGGCCGGAGCCCCTGTGTGTGTGCGGCTGTGGAAGGGCTGCAAGGGGAAGGCGAGGGCCAGCAACACCTGGGAGGCCTGGCACCTTTGGTGTGGGAGCAGTCGCTGGACGTTTGCAATTTGGAGCTGGGCTGCGGCGCAGGTCCCGAGAGCGAGCGAGGCACTAACGGCACCCTGAGTTGTCTGATAGGGCGAGAGCCCCAGTGTGTGTGGGGCTGTGGAAGGGCTGCCAGAGGAAGGCGAGGGCCAGCAACACCTGGGAGGCGTGGTACCTTTGGTGTGGGAGCAGTCGCTGGACGTTTGCAATTTGGAGCTGGGCTGCGGCGCAGGTCCCGAGAGCGAGCAAGGGACGAACGTCGGCACCCTGAGCTGGCTAGCAAGGCCGGAGCCCCAGTGTGTGTGGGGCTGTGGAAGGGCTGCCAGGGGGAGGCGAGGGCCAGCAACACCTGGGAGGCGTGGCACAATTGGTGTGGGAGCAGTCGCTGGACGTTTGCAATTTGGAGCTGGGCTGCGGCGCAGGTCCCGAGAGCGAGCGAGGCACGAACGTCGGCACCCTGAGCTGGGTGGCAGGGCCAGAGCCCCTGTGTGTGTGGTGCTGTGGAAGGGCTGCCAGGGGAAGGCGAGGGCCAGCAATACCTGGGAGGCGTGGCACCTTTGGTGTGGCAGCAGTCGCTGGACGTTTGCAATTTGGAGCTGGGCTGCGGCGCAGGTCCCGAGAGCGAGCGAGGCACGAACGTCGGCACCCTGAGCTGGCCGGCAAGGCCGGAGCCCCAGTGTGTGTGTGGCTGTGGAAGGGCTGCAAGGGGAAGGCGAGGGCCAGCAACACCTGGGAGGCCTGGCACCTTTGGTGTGGCAGCAGTCGCTGGAAGTTTGCAATTTGGAGCTGAGCTGCGGCGCAGGTCCCGAGAGCGAGCGAGGCACTAACGGCACCCTGAGCTGTCTGATAGGGCGAGAGCCCCAGTGTCTGTGGGGCTGTGGAAGGGCTGCCAGAGGAAGGCGAGGGCCAGCAACACCTGGGAGGCGTGGTACCTTTGGTGTGGGAGCAGTCGCTGGACGTTTGCAATTTGGAGCTGGGCTGCGGCGCAGGTCCCGAGAGCGAGCAAGGCACGAACGTCGGCACCCTGAGCTGGCTAGCAAGGCCGGAGCCCCAGTGTGTGTGGGGCTGTGGAAGGGCTGCCAGGGGGAGGCGAGGGCCAGCAACACCTGGGAGGCGTGGCACAATTGGTGTGGGAGCAGTCGCTGGACGTTTGCAATTTGGAGCTGGGCTGCGGCGCAGGTCCCGAGAGCGAGCGAGGCACGAACGTCGGCACCCTGAGCTGGCTGGCAGGGCCAGAGCCCCTGTGTGTGTGGTGCTGTGGAAGGGCTGCCAGGGGAAGGCGAGGGCCAGCAATACCTGGGAGGCGTGGCACCTTTGGTGTGGCAGCAGTCGCTGGACGTTTGCAATTTGGAGCTGGGCTGCGGCGCAGGTCCCGAGAGCGAGCGAGGCACGAACGTCGGCACCCTGAGCTGGCCGGCAAGGCCGGAGCCCCAGTGTGTGTGCGGCTGTGGAAGGGCTGCAAGGGGAAGGCGAGGGCCAGCAACACCTGGGAGGCCTGGCACCTTTGGTGTGGGAGCAGTCGCTGGACGTTTGCAATTTGGAGCTGAGCTGTGGCGCAGGTCCCGAGAGCGAGCGAGGCACTAACGGCACCCTGAGCTGTCTGATAGGGCGAGAGCCCCAGTGTGTGTGGGGCTGTGGAAGGGCTGCCAGGGGAAGGCGAGGGCCAGCAACACCTGGGAGGCGTGGCACCTTTGGTGTGGGAGCAGTCGCTGGACGTTTGCAATTTGGAGCTGGGCTGCGGCGCAGGTCCCGAGAGCGAGCGAGGCACGAACGTCGGCACCCTGAGCTGGCTGGCAGGGCCAGAGCCCCTGTGTGTGTGGTGCTGTGGAAGGGCTGCCAGGGGAAGGCGAGGGCCAGCAATACCTGGGAGGCGTGGCACCTTTGGTGTGGCAGCAGTCGCTGGACATTTGCAATTTGGAGCTGGGCTGCGGCGCAGGTCCCGAGAGCGAGCGAGGCACGAACGTCGGCACACTGAGCTGGCCGGCAAGGCCGGAGCCCCAGTGTGTGTGTGGCTGTGGAAGGGCTGCCAGGGGAAGGCGAGGGCCAGCAACACCTGGGAGGCGTGGCACCTTTCGTGTGGGAGCAGTCGCTGGACGTTTGCAATTTGGAGGTGGGCTGCGGCGCAGGTCCCGAGAGCGAGCAAGGGACGAACGTCGGCACCCTGAGCTGGCTAGCAAGGCCGGAGCCCCAGTGTGTGTGGGGCTGTGGAAGGGTTGCCAGGGGAAGGCGAGGGCCAGCAACACCTGGGAGGCGTGGCACCTTTGGTGTGGGAGCAGTCGCTGGACGTTTGCAATTTGGAGCTGGGCTGCGGCGCAGGTCCCTAGAGCGAGCGAGGCACGAACGTCGGCACCCTGAGCTGTCTGATAGGGCGAGAGCCCCAGTGTCTGTGGGGCTGTGGAAGGGCTGCCAGAGGAAGGCGAGGGCCAGCAACACCTGGGAGGCGTGGTACCTTTGGTGTGGGAGCAGTCGCTGGACGTTTGCAATTTGGAGCTGGGCTGCGGCGCAGGTCCCGAGAGCGAGCAAGGCACGAACGTCGGCACCCTGAGCTGGCTAGCAAGGCCGGAGCCCCAGTGTGTGTGGGGCTGTGGAAGGGCTGCCAGGGGAAGGCGAGGGCCAGCAACACCTGGGAGGCGTGGCACCTTTGGTGTGGGAGCAGTCGCTGGACGTTTGCAATTTGGAGCTGGGCTGCGGCGCAGGTCCCGAGAGCGAGCGAGGCACGAACGTCGGCACCCTGAGCTGGCTGGCAGGGCCAGAGCCCCTGTGTGTGTGGTGCTGTGGAAGGGCTGCCAGGGGAAGGCGAGGGCCAGCAATACCTGGGAGGCGTGGCACCTTTGGTGTGGCAGCAGTCGCTGGACGTTTGCAATTTGGAGCTGGGCTGCGGCGCAGGTCCCGAGAGCGAGCGAGGCACGAACGTCGGCACCCTGAGCTGGCCGGCAAGGCCGGAGCCCCAGTGTGTGTGCGGCTGTGGAAGGGCTGCAAGGGGAAGGCGAGGGCCAGCAACACCTGGGAGGCCTGGCACCTTTGGTGTGGGAGCAGTCGCTGGACGTTTTCAATTTGGAGCTGAGCTGTGGCGCAGGTCCCGAGAGCGAGCGAGGCACTAACGGCACCCTGAGCTGTCTGATAGGGCGAGAGCCCCAGTGTGTGTGGGGCTGTGGAAGGGCTGCCAGAGGAAGGCGAGGGCCAGCAACACCTGGGAGGCGTGGCACAATTGGTGTGGGAGCAGTCGCTGGACGTTTGCAATTTGGAGCTGGGCTGCGGCGCAGGTCCCGAGAGCGAGCAAGGGACGAACGTCGGCACCCTGAGCTGGCTAGCAAGGCCGGAGCCCCAGTGTGTGTGGGGCTGTGGAAGGGCTGCCAGGGGAAGGCGAGGGCCAGCAACACCTCGGAGGCCTGGCACCTTTGGTGTGGGAGCAGTCGCTGGACGTTTGCAATTTGGAGCTGGGCTGCGGCGCAGGTCCCGAGAGCGAGCGAGGCACGAACGTCGGCACCCTGAGCTGGCTAGCAAGGCCGGAGCCCCTGTGTGTGTGCGGCTGTGGAAGGGCTGCAAGGGGAAGGCGAGGGCCAGCAACACCT
Source organism: Spheniscus humboldti (assembly GCA_027474245.1). Lineage (NCBI taxonomy): Eukaryota > Metazoa > Chordata > Aves > Sphenisciformes > Spheniscidae > Spheniscus > Spheniscus humboldti. Next base: position 67,703,932 of record CM049890.1, on the reverse strand, counting down.
GGGAGGCCTGGCACCTTTGGTGTGGGAGCAGTCGCTGGACGTTTGCAATTTGGAGCTGGGCTGCGGCGCAGGTCCCGAGAGCGAGCGAGGCACTAACGGCACCCTGAGCTGTCTGATAGGGCGAGAGCCCCAGTGTGTGTGGGGCTGTGGAAGGGCTGCCAGAGGAAGGCGAGGGCCAGCAACACCTGGGAGGCGTGGTACCTTTGGTGTGGGAGCAGTCGCTGGACGTTTGCAATTTGGAGCTGGGCTGCGGCGCAGGTCCCGAGAGCGAGCAAGGGACGAACGTCGGCACCCTGAGCTGGCTAGCAAGGCCGGAGCCCCAGTGTGTGTGGGGCTGTGGAAGGGCTGCCAGGGGGAGGCGAGGGCCAGCAACACCTGGGAGGCGTGGCACAATTGGTGTGGGAGCAGTCGCTGGACGATTGCAATTTGGAGCTGGGCTGCGGCGCAGGTCCCGAGAGCGAGCGAGGCACGAACGTCGGCACCCTGAGCTGGCTGGCAGGGCCAGAGCCCCTGTGTGTGTGGTGCTGTGGAAGGGCTGCCAGGGGAAGGCGAGGGCCAGCAATACCTGGGAGGCGTGGCACCTTTGGTGTGGCAGCAGTCGCTGGACGTTTGCAATTTGGAGCTGGGCTGCGGCGCAGGTCCCGAGAGCGAGCGAGGCACGAACGTCGGCACACTGAGCTGGCCGGCAAGGCCGGAGCCCCAGTGTGTGTGTGGCTGTGGAAGGGCTGCCAGGGGAAGGCGAGGGCCAGCAACACCTGGGAGGCGTGGCACCTTTCGTGTGGGAGCAGTCGCTGGACGTTTGCAATTTGGAGCTGGGCTGCGGCGCAGGTCCCGAGAGCGAGCGAGGCACTAACGGCACCCTGAACTGTCTGATAGGGCGAGAGCCCCTGTGTGTGGGGGGCTGTGGAAGGGCTGCCAGGGGAAGGCGAGGGCCAGCAATACCTGGGAGGCGTGGCACCTTTGGTGTGGGAGCAGTCGCTGGACGTTTGCAATTTGGAGCTGGGCTGCGGCGCAGGTCCCGAGAGCGAGCGAGGCACTAACGGCACCCTGAGCTGTCTGATAGGGCGAGAGCCCCAGTGTGTGTGGGGCTGTGGAAGGGCTGCCAGAGGAAGGCGAGGGCCAGCAACACCTGGGAGGCATGGCACCTTTGGTGTGGGAGCAGTCGCTGGACGTTTGCAATTTGGAGGTGGGCTGCGGCGCAGGTCCCGAGAGCGAGCAAGGGACGAACGTCGGCACCCTGAGCTGGCTAGCAAGGCCGGAGCCCCAGTGTGTGTGTGGCTGTGGAAGGGCTGCCAGGGGAAGGCGAGGGCCAGCAACACCTGGGAGGCGTGGCACCTTTGGTGTGGGAGCAGTCGCTGGACGTTTGCAATTTGGAGCTGGGCTGCGGCGCAGGTCCCGAGAGCGAGCGAGGCACGAACGTCGGCACCCTGAGCTGGCCGGCAAGGCCGGAGCCCCAGTGTCTGTGGGGCTGTGGAAGGGCTGCCAGGGGAAGGCGAGGGCCAGCAACACCTGGGAGGCCTGGCACCTTTGGTGTGGGAGCAGTCGCTGGACGTTTGCAATTTGGAGCTGGGCTGCGGCGCAGGTCCCGAGAGCGAGCGAGGCACGAACGTCGGCACACTGAGCTGGCCGGCAAGGCCGGAGCCCCAGTGTGTGTGTGGCTGTGGAAGGGCTGCCAGGGGAAGGCGAGGGCCAGCAACACCTGGGAGGCGTGGCACCTTTCGTGTGGGAGCAGTCGCTGGACGTTTGCAATTTGGAGCTGGGCTGCGGCGCAGGTCCCGAGAGCGAGCGAGGCACTAACGGCACCCTGAACTGTCTGATAGGGCGAGAGCCCCTGTGTGTGGGGGGCTGTGGAAGGGCTGCCAGGGGAAGGCGAGGGCCAGCAATACCTGGGAGGCGTGGCACCTTTGGTGTGGGAGCAGTCGCTGGACGTTTGCAATTTGGAGCTGGGCTGCGGCGCAGGTCCCGAGAGCGAGCGAGGCACTAACGGCACCCTGAGCTGTCTGATAGGGCGAGAGCCCCAGTGTGTGTGGGGCTGTGGAAGGGCTGCCAGAGGAAGGCGAGGGCCAGCAACACCTGGGAGGCGTGGTACCTTTGGTGTGGGAGCAGTCGCTGGACGTTTGCAATTTGGAGGTGGGCTGCGGCGCAGGTCCCGAGAGCGAGCAAGGGACGAACGTCGGCACCCTGAGCTGGCTAGCAAGGCCGGAGCCCCAGTGTGTGTGTGGCTGTGGAAGGGCTGCCAGGGGAAGGCGAGGGCCAGCAACACCTGGGAGGCGTGGCACCTTTGGTGTGGGAGCAGTCGCTGGACATTTGCAATTTGGAGCTGGGCTGCGGCGCAGGTCCCGAGAGCGAGCGAGGCACGAACGTCGGCACCCTGAGCTGGCCGGCAAGGCCGGAGCCCCTGTGTGTGTGTGGCTGTGGAAGGGCTGCCAGGGGAAGGCGAGGGCCAGCAACACCTGGGAGGCCTGGCACCTTTGGTGTGGGAGCAGTCGCTGGACGTTTGCAATTTGGAGCTGAGCTGCGGCGCAGGTCCCGAGAGCGAGCGAGGCACTAACGGCACCCTGAGCTGTCTGATAGGGCGAGAGCCCCAGTGTCTGTGGGGCTGTGGAAGGGCTGCCAGAGGAAGGCGAGGGCCAGCAACACCTGGGAGGAGTGGTACCTTTGGTGTGGGAGCAGTCGCTGGACGTTTGCAATTTGGAGCTGGGCTGCGGCGCAGGTCCCGAGAGCGAGCAAGGCACGAACGTCGGCACCCTGAGCTGGCTAGCAAGGCCGGAGCCCCAGTGTGTGTGGGGCTGTGGAAGGGCTGCCAGGGGGAGGCGAGGGCCAGCAACACCTGGGAGGCGTGGCACAATTGGTGTGGGAGCAGTCGCTGGACGTTTGCAATTTGGAGCTGGGCTGCGGCGCAGGTCCCGAGAGCGAGCGAGGCACGAACGTCGGCACCCTGAGCTGGCTGGCAGGGCCAGAGCCCCTGTGTGTGTGGTGCTGTGGAAGGGCTGCCAGGGGAAGGCGAGGGCCAGCAATACTTCGGAGGCGTGGCACCTTTGGTGTGGCAGCAGTCGCTGGACGTTTGCAATTTGGAGCTGGGCTGCGGCGCAGGTCCCGAGAGCGAGCGAGGCACGAACGTCGGCACCCTGAGCTGGCCGGCAAGGCCGGAGCCCCAGTGTGTGTGTGGCTGTGGAAGGGCTGCCAGGGGAAGGCGAGGGCCAGCAACACCTGGGAGGCCTGGCACCTTTGGTGTGGGAGCAGTCGCTGGACGTTTGCAATTTGGAGCTGGGCTGCGGCGCAGGTCCCGAGAGCGAGCGAGGCACGAACGTCGGCACACTGAGCTGGCCGGCAAGGCCGGAGCCCCAGTGTGTGTGTGGCTGTGGAAGGGCTGCCAGGGGAAGGCGAGGGCCAGCAACACCTGGGAGGCGTGGCACCTTTCGTGTGGGAGCAGTCGCTGGACGTTTGCAATTTGGAGCTGGGCTGCGGCGCAGGTCCCGAGAGCGAGCGAGGCACTAACGGCACCCTGAACTGTCTGATAGGGCGAGAGCCCCTGTGTGTGGGGGGCTGTGGAAGGGCTGCCAGGGGAAGGCGAGGGCCAGCAATACCTGGGAGGCGTGGCACCTTTGGTGTGGGAGCAGTCGCTGGACGTTTGCAATTTGGAGCTGGGCTGCGGCGCAGGTCCCGAGAGCGAGCGAGGCACTAACGGCACCCTGAGCTGTCTGATAGGGCGAGAGCCCCAGTGTGTGTGGGGCTGTGGAAGGGCTGCCAGAGGAAGGCGAGGGCCAGCAACACCTGGGAGGCGTGGTACCTTTGGTGTGGGAGCAGTCGCTGGACGTTTGCAATTTGGAGGTGGGCTGCGGCGCAGGTCCCGAGAGCGAGCAAGGGACGAACGTCGGCACCCTGAGCTGGCTAGCAAGGCCGGAGCCCCAGTGTGTGTGTGGCTGTGGAAGGGCTGCCAGGGGAAGGCGAGGGCCAGCAACACCTGGGAGGCGTGGCACCTTTGGTGTGGGAGCAGTCGCTGGACATTTGCAAGTTGGAGCTGGGCTGCGGCGCAGGTCCCGAGAGCGAGCGAGGCACGAACGTCGGCACCCTGAGCTGGCTGGCAGGGCCAGAGCCCCTGTGTGTGTGGTGCTGTGGAAGGGCTGCCAGGGGAAGGCGAGGGCCAGCAATACTTCGGAGGCGTGGCACCTTTGGTGTGGCAGCAGTCGCTGGACGTTTGCAATTTGGAGCTGGGCTGCGGCGCAGGTCCCGAGAGCGAGCGAGGCATGAACGTCGGCACCCTGAGCTGGCCGGCAAGGCCGGAGCCCCAGTGTGTGTGCGGCTGTGGAAGGGCTGCAAGGGGAAGGCGAGGGCCAGCAACACCTGGGAGGCCTGGCACCTTTGGTGTGGGAGCAGTCGCTGGACGTTTGCAATTTGGAGCTGGGCTGCGGCGCAGGTCCCGAGAGCGAGCGAGGCACTAACGGCACCCTGAGCTGTCTGATAGGGCGAGAGCCCCAGTGTCTGTGGGGCTGTGGAAGGGCTGCCAGAGGAAGGCGAGGGCCAGCAACACCTGGGAGGCGTGGTACCTTTGGTGTGGGAGCAGTTGCTGGACGTTTGCAATTTGGAGGTGGGCTGCGGCGCAGGTCCCGAGAGCGAGCAAGGGACGAACGTCGGCACCCTGAGCTGGCTAGCAAGGCCGGAGCCCCAGTGTGTGTGGGGCTGTGGAAGGGCTGCCAGGGGAAGGCGAGGGCCAGCAACACCTGGGAGGCGTGGCACCTTTGGTGTGGGAGCAGTCGCTGGACGTTTGCAATTTGGAGCTGGGCTGCGGCGCAGGTCCCGAGAGCGAGCGAGGCACTAACGGCACCCTGAGCTGTCTGATAGGGCGAGAGCCCCAGTGTGTGTGGGGCTGTGGAAGGGCTGCCAGAGGAAGGCGAGGGCCAGCAACACCTGGGAGGCGTGGTACCTTTGGTGTGGGAGCAGTCGCTGGACGTTTGCAATTTGGAGCTGGGCTGCGGCGCAGGTCCCGAGAGCGAGCAAGGCACGAACGTCGGCACCCTGAGCTGGCTAGCAAGGCCGGAGCCCCAGTGTGTGTGTGGCTGTGGAAGGGCTGCCAGGGGAAGGCGAGGGCCAGCAACACCTGGGAGGCGTGGCACAATTGGTGTGGGAGCAGTCTCTGGACGATTGCAATTTGGAGCTGGGCTGCGGCGCAGGTCCCGAGAGCGAGCGAGGCACGAACGTCGGCACCCTGAGCTGGCTGGCAGGGCCAGAGCCCCTGTGTGTGTGGTGCTGTGGAAGGGCTGCCAGGGGAAGGCGAGGGCCAGCAATACCTGGGAGGCGTGGCACCTTTGGTGTGGCAGCAGTCGCTGGACGTTTGCAATTTGGAGCTGGGCTGCGGCGCAGGTCCCGAGAGCGAGCGAGGCACGAACGTCGGCACCCTGAGCTGGCCGGCAAGGCCGGAGCCCCAGTGTGTGTGTGGCTGTGGAAGGGCTGCAAGGGGAAGGCGAGGGCCAGCAACACCTGGGAGGCGTGGCACCTTTGGTGTGGGAGCAGTCGCTGGACGTTTGCAATTTGGAGCTGAGCTGCGGCGCAGGTCCCGAGAGCGAGCGAGGCACTAACGGCACCCTGAGCTGTCTGATAGGGCGAGAGCCCCAGTGTGTGTGGGGCTGTGGAAGGGCTGCCAGAGGAAGGCGAGGGCCAGCAACACCTGGGAGGCGTGGTACCTTTGGTGTGGGAGCAGTCGCTGGACGTTTGCAATTTGGAGCTGGGCTGCGGCGCAGGTCCCGAGAGCGAGCAAGGCACGAACGTCGGCACCCTGAGCTGGCTAGCAAGGCCGGAGCCCCAGTGTGTGTGGGGCTGTGGAAGGGCTGCCAGGGGGAGGCGAGGGCCAGCAACACCTGGGAGGCGTGGCACCTTTCGTGTGGGAGCAGTCGCTGGACGTTTGCAATTTGGAGCTGGGCTGCGGCGCAGGTCCCGAGAGCGAGCGAGGCACGAACGTCGGCACCCTGAGCTGGCTGGCAGGGCCAGAGCCCCTGTGTGTGTGGTGCTGTGGAAGGGCTGCCAGGGGAAGGCGAGGGCCAGCAACACCTGGGAGGCGTGGCACCTTTGGTGTGGCAGCAGTCGCTGGACGTTTGGAATTTGGAGCTGGGCTGCGGCGCAGGTCCCGAGAGCGAGCGAGGCACGAACGTCGGCACCCTGAGCTGGCCGGCAAGGCCGGAGCCCCAGTGTGTGTGTGGCTGTGGAAGGGCTGCAAGGGGAAGGCGAGGGCCAGCAACACCTGGGAGGCATGGCACCTTTGGTGTGGGAGCAGTCGCTGGACGTTTGCAATTTGGAGCTGGGCTGCGGCGCAGGTCCCGAGAGCGAGCGAGGCACTAACGGCACCCTGAACTGTCTGATAGGGCGAGAGCCCCTGTGTGTGTGGGGCTGTGGAAGGGCTGCCAGGGGAAGGCGAGGGCCAGCAATACCTGGGAGGCGTGGCACCTTTGGTGTGGGAGCAGTCGCTGGACGTTTGCAATTTGGAGCTGGGCTGCGGCGCAGGTCCCGAGAGCGAGCGAGGCACGAACGTCGGCACCCTGAGCTGGCTGGCAGGCCCAGAGCCCCAGTGTGTGTGTGGCTGTGGAAGGGCTGCCAGGGGGAGGCGAGGGCCAGCAACACCTGGGAGGCGTGGCACAATTGGTGTGGGAGCAGTCGCTGGACGTTTGCAATTTGGAGCTGGGCTGCGGCGCAGGTCCCGAGAGCGAGCGAGGCACGAACGTCGGCACCCTGAGCTGGCTGGCAGGGCCAGAGCCCCTGTGTGTGTGGTGCTGTGGAAGGGCTGCCAGGGGAAGGCGTGGGCCAGCAATACCTGGGAGGCGTGGCACCTTTGGTGTGGGAGCAGTCGCTGGACGTTTGCAATTTGGAGCTGGGCTGCGGCGCAGGTCCCGAGAGCGAGCGAGGCACGAACGTCGGCACCCTGAGCTGGCCGGCAAGGCCGGAGCACCAGTGTGTGTGCGGCTGTGGAAGGGCTGCAAGGGGAAGGCGAGGGCCAGCAACACCTGGGAGGCGTGGTACCTTTGGTGTGGGAGCAGTCGCTGGACGTTTGCAATTTGGAACTGGGCTGCGGCGCAGGTCCCGAGAGCGAGCGAGGCACGAACGTCGGCACCCTGAGCTGGCTAGCAAGGCCGGAGCCCCAGTGTGTGTGCGGCTGTGTAAGGGCTGCAAGGGGAAGGCGAGGGCCAGCAATACCTGGGAGGCGTGGCACCTTTGGTGTGGCAGCAGTCGCTGGAAGTTTGCAATTTGGAGCTGGGCTGCGGCGCAGGTCCCGAGAGCGAGCGAGGCACGAACGTCGGCACCCTGAGCTGGCCGGCAAGGCCGGAGCCCCAGTGTGTGTGGGGCTGTGGAAGGGCTGCCAGGGGGAGGCGAGGGCCAGCAACACCTGGGAGGCGTGGCACAATTGGTGTGGGAGCAGTCGCTGGACGTTTGCAATTTGGAGCTGGGCTGCGGCGCAGGTCCCGAGAGCGAGTGAGGCACGAACGTCTGCACCCTGAGCTGGCTGGCAGGGCCAGAGCCCCTGTGTGTGTGGTGCTGTGGAATGGCTGCCAGGGGAAGGCGAGGGCCAGCAACACCTGGGAGGCGTGGCACAATTGGTGTGGGAGCAGTCGCTGGACGTTTGCAATTTGGAGCTGGGCTGCGGCGCAGGTCCCGAGAGCGAGCGAGGCACGAACGTCGGTACCCTGAGCTGGCTGGCAGGGCCAGAGCCCCTGTGTGTGTGGTGCTGTGGAAGGGCTGCCAGGGGAAGGCGAGGGCCAGCAATACCTGGGAGGCCTGGCACCTTTGGTGTGGCAGCAGTCGCTGGACGTTTGCAATTTGGAGCTGGGCTGCGGCGCAGGTCCCGAGAGCGAGCGAGGCACGAACGTCGGCACCCTGAGCTGGCCGGCAAGGCCGGAGCCCCAGTGTGTGTGTGGCTGTGGAAGGGCTGCAAGGGGAAGGCGAGGGCCAGCAACACCTGGGAGGCATGGCACCTTTGGTGTGGGAGCAGTCGCTGGACGTTTGCAATTTGGAGCTGGGCTGCGGCGCAGGTCCCGAGAGCGAGCGAGGCACTAACGGCACCCTGAACTGTCTGATAGGGCGAGAGCCCCTGTGTGTGTGGGGCTGTGGAAGGGCTGCCAGGGGAAGGCGAGGGCCAGCAATACCTGGGAGGCGTGGCACCTTTGGTGTGGGAGCAGTCGCTGGACGTTTGCAATTTGGAGCTGGGCTGCGGCGCAGGTCCCGAGAGCGAGCGAGGCACGAACGTCGGCACCCTGAGCTGGCTGGCAGGCCCAGAGCCCCAGTGTGTGTGTGGCTGTGGAAGGGCTGCCAGGGGGAGGCGAGGGCCAGCAACACCTGGGAGGCGTGGCACAATTGGTGTGGGAGCAGTCGCTGGACGTTTGCAATTTGGAGCTGGGCTGCGGCGCAGGTCCCGAGAGCGAGCGAGGCACGAACGTCGGCACCCTGAGCTGGCTGGCAGGGCCAGAGCCCCTGTGTGTGTGGTGCTGTGGAAGGGCTGCAAGGGGAAGGCGAGGGCCAGCAACACCTGGGAGGCATGGCACCTTTGGTGTGGGAGCAGTCGCTGGACGTTTGCAATTTGGAGCTGGGCTGCGGCGCAGGTCCCGAGAGCGAGCGAGGCACGAACGTCGGCACCCTGAGCTGGCTGGCAGGCCCAGAGACCCTGATTGTGTGGGGCTGTGGAAGGGCTTCCAGGGGAAGGCGTGGGCCAGCAACACCTGGGAGGCCTGGCACCTTTGGTGTGGGAGCAGTCGCTGGACGTTTTCAATTTGGAGCTGAGCTGTGGCGCAGGTCCCGAGAGCGAGCGAGGCACTAACGGCACCCTGAGCTGTCTGATAGGGCGAGAGCCCCAGTGTGTGTGGGGCTGTGGAAGGGCTGCCAGAGGAAGGCGAGGGCCAGCAACACCTGGGAGGCGTGGTACCTTTGGTGTGGGAGCAGTCGCTGGACGTTTGCAATTTGGAGGTGGGCTGCGGCGCAGGTCCCGAGAGCGAGCAAGGGACGAACGTCGGCACCCTGAGCTGGCTAGCAAGGCCGGAGCCCCAGTGTGTGTGGGGCTGTGGAAGGGCTGCAAGGGGAAGGCGAGGGCCAGCAACACCTGGGAGGCGTGGCACCTTTGGTGTGGGAGCAGTCGCTGGACGTTTGCAATTTGGAGCTGGGCTGCGGCGCAGGTCCCGAGAGCGAGCGAGGCACGAACGTCGGCACCCTGAGCTGGCTAGCAAGGCCGGAGCCCCTGTGTGTGTGCGGCTGTGGAAGGGCTGCAAGGGGAAGGCGAGGGCCAGCAACACCTGGGAGGCCTGGCACCTTTGGTGTGGGAGCAGTCGCTGGACGTTTGCAATTTGGAGCTGGGCTGCGGCGCAGGTCCCGAGAGCGAGCGAGGCACTAACGGCACCCTGAGCTGTCTGATAGGGCGAGAGCCCCAGTGTGTGTGGGGCTGTGGAAGGGCTGCCAGAGGAAGGCGAGGGCCAGCAACACCTGGGAGGCGTGGTACCTTTGGTGTGGGAGCAGTCGCTGGACGTTTGCAATTTGGAGCTGGGCTGCGGCGCAGGTCCCGAGAGCGAGCAAGGGACGAACGTCGGCACCCTGAGCTGGCTAGCAAGGCCGGAGCCCCAGTGTGTGTGGGGCTGTGGAAGGGCTGCCAGGGGGAGGCGAGGGCCAGCAACACCTGGGAGGCGTGGCACAATTGGTGTGGGAGCAGTCGCTGGACGATTGCAATTTGGAGCTGGGCTGCGGCGCAGGTCCCGAGAGCGAGCGAGGCACGAACGTCGGCACCCTGAGCTGGCTGGCAGGGCCAGAGCCCCTGTGTGTGTGGTGCTGTGGAAGGGCTGCCAGGGGAAGGCGAGGGCCAGCAATACCTGGGAGGCGTGGCACCTTTGGTGTGGCAGCAGTCGCTGGACGTTTGCAATTTGGAGCTGGGCTGCGGCGCAGGTCCCGAGAGCGAGCGAGGCACGAACGTCGGCACACTGAGCTGGCCGGCAAGGCCGGAGCCCCAGTGTGTGTGTGGCTGTGGAAGGGCTGCCAGGGGAAGGCGAGGGCCAGCAACACCTGGGAGGCGTGGCACCTTTCGTGTGGGAGCAGTCGCTGGACGTTTGCAATTTGGAGCTGGGCTGCGGCGCAGGTCCCGAGAGCGAGCGAGGCACTAACGGCACCCTGAACTGTCTGATAGGGCGAGAGCCCCTGTGTGTGTGGGGCTGTGGAAGGGCTGCCAGGGGAAGGCGAGGGCCAGCAATACCTGGGAGGCGTGGCACCTTTGGTGTGGGAGCAGTCGCTGGACGTTTGGAATTTGGAGCTGGGCTGCGGCGCAGGTCCCGAGAGCGAGCGAGGCACTAACGGCACCCTGAGCTGTCTGATAGGGCGAGAGCCCCAGTGTCTGTGGGGCTGTGGAAGGGCTGCCAGAGGAAGGCGAGGGCCAGCAACACCTGGGAGGCGTGGTACCTTTGGTGTGGGAGCAGTCGCTGGACGTTTGCAATTTGGAGCTGGGCTGCGGCGCAGGTCCCGAGAGCGAGCAAGGCACGAACGTCGGCACCCTGAGCTGGCTAGCAAGGCCGGAGCCCCAGTGTGTGTGGGGCTGTGGAAGGGCTGCCAGGGGGAGGCGAGGGCCAGCAACACCTGGGAGGCGTGGCACCTTTCGTGTGGGAGCAGTCGCTGGACGTTTGCAATTTGGAGCTGGGCTGCGGCGCAGGTCCCGAGAGCGAGCGAGGCACGAACGTCGGCACCCTGAGCTGGCTGGCAGGGCCAGAGCCCCTGTGTGTGTGGTGCTGTGGAAGGGCTGCCAGGGGAAGGCGAGGGCCAGCAATACTTCGGAGGCGTGGCACCTTTGGTGTGGCAGCAGTCGCTGGACGTTTGCAATTTGGAGCTGGGCTGCGGCGCAGGTCCCGAGAGCGAGCGAGGCACGAACGTCGGCACCCTGAGCTGGCCGGCAAGGCCGGAGCCCCAGTGTGTGTGCGGCTGTGGAAGGGCTGCAAGGGGAAGGCGAGGGCCAGCAACACCTGGGAGGCCTGGCACCTTTGGTGTGGGAGCAGTCGCTGGACGTTTGCAATTTGGAGCTGGGCTGCGGCGCAGGTCCCGAGAGCGAGCGAGGCACTAACGGCACCCTGAGCTGTCTGATAGGGCGAGAGCCCCTGTGTGTGTGGGGCTGTGGAAGGGCTGCCAGGGGAAGGCGAGGGCCAGCAATACCTGGGAGGCGTGGCACCTTTGGTGTGGGAGCAGTCGCTGGACGTTTGGAATTTGGAGCTGGGCTGCGGCGCAGGTCCCGAGAGCGAGCGAGGCACTAACGGCACCCTGAGCTGTCTGATAGGGCGAGAGCCCCAGTGTCTGTGGGGCTGTGGAAGGGCTGCCAGAGGAAGGCGAGGGCCAGCAACACCTGGGAGGCGTGGTACCTTTGGTGTGGGAGCAGTCGCTGGACGTTTGCAATTTGGAGCTGGGCTGCGGCGCAGGTCCCGAGAGCGAGCAAGGCACGAACGTCGGCACCCTGAGCTGGCTAGCAAGGCCGGAGCCCCAGTGTGTGTGGGGCTGTGGAAGGGCTGCCAGGGGGAGGCGAGGGCCAGCAACACCTGGGAGGCGTGGCACCTTTCGTGTGGGAGCAGTCGCTGGACGTTTGCAATTTGGAGCTGGGCTGCGGCGCAGGTCCCGAGAGCGAGCGAGGCACGAACGTCGGCACCCTGAGCTGGCTGGCAGGGCCAGAGCCCCTGTGTGTGTGGTGCTGTGGAAGGGCTGCCAGGGGAAGGCGAGGGCCAGCAATACTTCGGAGGCGTGGCACCTTTGGTGTGGCAGCAGTCGCTGGACGTTTGCAATTTGGAGCTGGGCTGCGGCGCAGGTCCCGAGAGCGAGCGAGGCACGAACGTCGGCACCCTGAGCTGGCCGGCAAGGCCGGAGCCCCAGTGTGTGTGCGGCTGTGGAAGGGCTGCAAGGGGAAGGCGAGGGCCAGCAACACCTGGGAGGCCTGGCACCTTTGGTGTGGGAGCAGTCGCTGGACGTTTGCAATTTGGAGCTGGGCTGCGGCGCAGGTCCCGAGAGCGAGCGAGGCACTAACGGCACCCTGAGCTGTCTGATAGGGCGAGAGCCCCAGTGTGTGTGGGGCTGTGGAAGGGCTGCCAGAGGAAGGCGAGGGCCAGCAACACCTGGGAGGCGTGGTACCTTTGGTGTGGGAGCAGTCGCTGGACGTTTGCAATTTGGAGCTGGGCTGCGGCGCAGGTCCCGAGAGCGAGCAAGGGACGAACGTCGGCACCCTGAGCTGGCTAGCAAGGCCGGAGCCCCAGTGTGTGTGGGGCTGTGGAAGGGCTGCCAGGGGGAGGCGAGGGCCAGCAACACCTGGGAGGCGTGGCACAATTGGTGTGGGAGCAGTCGCTGGACGATTGCAATTTGGAGCTGGGCTGCGGCGCAGGTCCCGAGAGCGAGCGAGGCACGAACGTCGGCACCCTGAGCTGGCTGGCAGGGCCAGAGCCCCTGTGTGTGTGGTGCTGTGGAAGGGCTGCCAGGGGAAGGCGAGGGCCAGCAATACCTGGGAGGCGTGGCACCTTTGGTGTGGCAGCAGTCGCTGGACGTTTGCAATTTGGAGCTGGGCTGCGGCGCAGGTCCCGAGAGCGAGCGAGGCACGAACGTCGGCACACTGAGCTGGCCGGCAAGGCCGGAGCCCCAGTGTGTGTGTGGCTGTGGAAGGGCTGCCAGGGGAAGGCGAGGGCCAGCAACACCTGGGAGGCGTGGCACCTTTCGTGTGGGAGCAGTCGCTGGACGTTTGCAATTTGGAGCTGGGCTGCGGCGCAGGTCCCGAGAGCGAGCGAGGCACTAACGGCACCCTGAACTGTCTGATAGGGCGAGAGCCCCTGTGTGTGGGGGGCTGTGGAAGGGCTGCCAGGGGAAGGCGAGGGCCAGCAATACCTGGGAGGCGTGGCACCTTTGGTGTGGGAGCAGTCGCTGGACGTTTGCAATTTGGAGCTGGGCTGCGGCGCAGGTCCCGAGAGCGAGCGAGGCACTAACGGCACCCTGAGCTGTCTGATAGGGCGAGAGCCCCAGTGTGTGTGGGGCTGTGGAAGGGCTGCCAGAGGAAGGCGAGGGCCAGCAACACCTGGGAGGCGTGGTACCTTTGGTGTGGGAGCAGTCGCTGGACGTTTGCAATTTGGAGGTGGGCTGCGGCGCAGGTCCCGAGAGCGAGCAAGGGACGAACGTCGGCACCCTGAGCTGGCTAGCAAGGCCGGAGCCCCAGTGTGTGTGGGGCTGTGGAAGGGCTGCCAGGGGGAGGCGAGGGCCAGCAACACCTGGGAGGCGTGGCACCTTTGGTGTGGGAGCAGTCGCTGGACGTTTGCAATTTGGAGCTGGGCTGCGGCGCAGGTCCCGAGAGCGAGCGAGGCACGAACGTCGGCACCCTGAGCTGGCCGGCAAGGCCGGAGCCCCTGTGTGTGTGCGGCTGTGGAAGGGCTGCAAGGGGAAGGCGAGGGCCAGCAACACCTGGGAGGCCTGGCACCTTTGGTGTGGGAGCAGTCGCTGGACGTTTGCAATTTGGAGCTGGGCTGCGGCGCAGGTCCCGAGAGCGAGCAAGGCACGAACGTCGGCACCCTGAGCTGGCTGGCAGGGCCAGTGCCCCTGTGTGTGTGGTGCTGTGGAAGGGCTGCCAGGGGAAGGCGAGGGCCAGCAATACCTGGGAGGCGTGGCACCTTTGGTGTGGCAGCAGTCGCTGGACATTTGCAATTTGGAGCTGGGCTGCGGCGCAGGTCCCGAGAGCGAGCGAGGCACGAACGTCGGCACCCTGAGCTGGCCGGCAAGGCCGGAGCCCCAGTGTGTGTGTGGCTGTGGAAGGGCTGCCAGGGGAAGGCGAGGGCCAGCAACACCTGGGAGGCGTGGCACCTTTGGTGTGGGAGCAGTTGCTGGACGTTTGCAATTTGGAGCTGGGCTGCGGCGCAGGTCCCGAGAGCGAGCAAGGGACGAACGTCGGCACCCTGAGCTGGCTAGCAAGGCCGGAGCCCCAGTGTGTGTGGGGCTGTGGAAGGGCTGCCAGGGGGAGGCGAGGGCCAGCAACGCCTGGGAGGCGTGGCACCTTTCGTGTGGGAGCAGTCGCTGGACGTTTGCAATTTGGAGCTGGGCTGCGGCGCAAGTCCCGAGAGCGAGCGAGGCACGAACGTCGGCACCCTGAGCTGGCTGGCAGGGCCAGAGCCCCTGTGTGTGTGGTGCTGTGGAAGGGCTGCCAGGGGAAGGCGAGGGCCAGCAATACTTCGGAGGCGTGGCACCTTTGGTGTGGCAGCAGTCGCTGGACGTTTGCAATTTGGAGCTGGGCTGCGGCGCAGGTCCCGAGAGCGAGCGAGGCACGAACGTCGGCACCCTGAGCTGGCCGGCAAGGCCGGAGCCCCAGTGTGTGTGCGGCTGTGGAAGGGCTGCAAGGGGAAGGCGAGGGCCAGCAACACCTGGGAGGCCTGGCACCTTTGGTGTGGGAGCAGTCGCTGGACGTTTGCAATTTGGAGCTGGGCTGCGGCGCAGGTCCCGAGAGCGAGCGAGGCACTAACGGCACCCTGAGCTGTCTGATAGGGCGAGAGCCCCAGTGTGTGTGGGGCTGTGGAAGGGCTGCCAGAGGAAGGCGAGGGCCAGCAACACCTGGGAGGCGTGGTACCTTTGGTGTGGGAGCAGTTGCTGGACGTTTGCAATTTGGAGGTGGGCTGCGGCGCAGGTCCCGAGAGCGAGCAAGGGACGAACGTCGGCACCCTGAGCTGGCTAGCATGGCCGGAGCCCCAGTGTGTGTGGGGCTGTGGAAGGGCTGCCAGGGGAAGGCGAGGGCCAGCAACACCTGGGAGGCGTGGCACCTTTGGTGTGGGAGCAGTCGCTGGACGTTTGCAATTTGGAGCTGGGCTGCGGCGCAGGTCCCGAGAGCGAGCGAGGCACGAACGTCGGCACCCTGAGCTGGCCGGCAAGGCCGGAGCCCCTGTGTGTGTGCGGCTGTGGAAGGGCTGCAAGGGGAAGGCGAGGGCCAGCAACACCTGGGAGGCCTGGCAGCTTTGGTGTGGGAGCAGTCGCTGGACGTTTGCAATTTGGAGGTGGGCTGCGGCGCAGGTCCCGAGAGCGAGCGAGGCACGAACGTCGGCACCCTGAGCTGGCTGGCAGGGCCAGAGCCCCTGTGTGTGTGGTGCTGTGGAAGGGCTGCCAGGGGAAGGCGAGGGCCAGCAATACCTGGGAGGCGTGGCACCTTTGGTGTGGCAGCAGTCGCTGGACGTTTGCAATTTGGAGCTGGGCTGCGGCGCAGGTCCCGAGAGCGAGCGAGGCACGAACGTCGGCACCCTGAGCTGGCCGGCAAGGCCGGAGCCCCAGTGTGTGTGTGGCTGTGGAAGGGCTGCAAGGGGAAGGCGAGGGCCAGCAACACCTGGGAGGCCTGGCACCTTTGGTGTGGGAGCAGTCGCTGGACGTTTGCAATTTGGAGCTGAGCTGCGGCGCAGGTCCCGAGAGCGAGCGAGGCACTAACGGCACCCTGAGCTGTCTGATAGGGCGAGAGCCCCAGTGTGTGTGGGGCTGTGGAAGGGCTGCCAGAGGAAGGCGAGGGCCAGCAACACCTGGGAGGCGTGGCACCTTTGGTGTGGGAGCAGTCGCTGGACGTTTGCAATTTGGAGCTGGGCTGCGGCGCAGGTCCCGAGAGCGAGCAAGGCACGAACGTCGGCACCCTGAGCTGGCTAGCAAGGCCGGAGCCCCAGTGTGTGTGAGGCTGTGGAAGGGCTGCCAGGGGGAGGCGAGGGCCAGCAACACCTGGGATGCGTGGCACCTTTCGTGTGGGAGTAGTCGCTGGACGTTTGCAATTTGGAGCTGGGCTGCGGCGCAGGTCCCGAGAGCGAGCGAGGCACGAACGTCGGCACCCTGAGCTGGCTGGCAGGGCCAGAGCCCCTGTGTGTGTGGTGCTGTGGAAGGGCTGCCAGGGGAAGGCGAGGGCCAGCAATACCTGGGAGGCGTGGCACCTTTGGTGTGGCAGCAGTCGCTGGACGTTTGCAATTTGGAGCTGGGCTGCGGCGCAGGTCCCGAGAGCGAGCGAGGCACGAACGTCGGCACCCTGAGCTGGCCGGCAAGGCCGGAGCCCCAGTGTGTGTGTGGCTGTGGAAGGGCTGCAAGGGGAAGGCGAGGGCCAGCAACACCTTGGAGGCATGGCACCTTTGGTGTGGGAGCAGTCGCTGGACGTTTGCAATTTCGAGCTGGGCTGCGGCGCAGGTCCCGAGAGCGAGCGAGGCACGAACGTCGGCACCCTGAACTGTCTGATAGGGCGAGAGCCCCTGTGTGTGTGGGGCTGTGGAAGGGCTGCCAGGGGAAGGCGAGGGCCAGCAATACCTGGGAGGCGTGGCACCTTTGGTGTGGGAGCAGTCGCTGGACGTTTGCAATTTGGAGCTGGGCTGCGGCGCAGGTCCCGAGAGCGAGCGAGGCACGAACGTCGGCACCCTGAGCTGGCTGGCAGGCCCAGAGCCCCAGTGTGTGTGTGGCTGTGGAAGGGCTGCCAGGGGGAGGCGAGGGCCAGCAACACCTGGGAGGCGTGGCACAATTGGTGTGGGAGCAGTCGCTGGACGTTTGCAATTTGGAGCTGGGCTGCGGCGCAGGTCCCGAGAGCGAGCGAGGCACGAACGTCGGCACCCTGAGCTGGCTGGCAGGGCCAGAGCCCCTGTGTGTGTGGTGCTGTGGAAGGGCTGCCAGGGGAAGGCGTGGGCCAGCAATACCTGGGAGGCGTGGCACCTTTGGTGTGGGAGCAGTCGCTGGACGTTTGCAATTTGGAGCTGGGCTGCGGCGCAGGTCCCGAGAGCGAGCGAGGCACGAACGTCGGCACCCTGAGCTAGGTGGCAAGGCCGGAGCCCCAGTGTGTGTGCGGCTGTGGAAGGGCTGCAAGGGGAAGGCGAGGGCCAGCAACACCTGGGAGGCGTGGTACCTTTGGTGTGGGAGCAGTCGCTGGACGTTTGCAATTTGGAGCTGGGCTGCGGTGCAGGTCCCGAGAGCGAGCAAGGGACGAACGTCGGCACCCTGAGCTGGCTAGCAAGGCCGGAGCCCCAGTGTGTGTGGGGCTGTGGAAGGGCTGCCAGGGGAGGCGAGGGCCAGCAACACCTGGGAGGCGTGGCACAATTGGTGTGGGAGCAGTCGCTGGACGTTTGCAATTTGGAGCTGGGCTGCGGCGCAGGTCCCGAGAGCGAGCGAGGCACGAACGTCGGCACCCTGAGCTGGCTAGCAAGGCCGGAGCCCCAGTGTGTGTGGGGCTGTGGAAGGGCTGCCAGGGGGAGGCGAGGGCCAGCAACACCTGGGAGGCGTGGCACAATTGGTGTGGGAGAAGTCGCTGGACGTTTGCAATTTGGAGCTGGGCTGCGGCGCAGGTCCCGAGAGCGAGCGAGGCACGAACGTCGGCACCCTGAGCTGGCCGGCAAGGCCGGAGCCCCAGTGTGTGTGCGGCTGTGGAAGGGCTGCAAGGGGAAGGCGAGGGCCAGCAATACCTGGGAGGCGTGGCACCTTTGGTGTGGCAGCAGTCGCTGGAAGTTTGCAATTTGGAGCTGGGCTGCGGCGCAGGTCCCGAGAGCGAGCGAGGCACGAACGTCGGCACCCTGAGCTGGCCGGCAAGGCCGGAGCCCCAGTGTGTGTGGTGCTGTGGAAGGGCTGCCAGGGGAAGGCGTGGGCCAGCAATACCTGGGAGGCGTGGCACCTTTGGTGTGGGAGCAGTCGCTGGACGTTTGCAATTTGGAGCTGGGCTGCGGCGCAGGTCCCGAGAGCGAGCGAGGCACGAACGTCGGCACCCTGAGCTAGGTGGCAAGGCCGGAGCCCCAGTGTGTGTGCGGCTGTGGAAGGGCTGCAAGGGGAAGGCGAGGGCCAGCAACACCTGGGAGGCGTGGTACCTTTGGTGTGGGAGCAGTCGCTGGACGTTTGCAATTTGGAGCTGGGCTGCGGTGCAGGTCCCGAGAGCGAGCAAGGGACGAACGTCGGCACCCTGAGCTGGCTAGCAAGGCCGGAGCCCCAGTGTGTGTGGGGCTGTGGAAGGGCTGCCAGGGGAGGCGAGGGCCAGCAACACCTGGGAGGCGTGGCACAATTGGTGTGGGAGCAGTCGCTGGACGTTTGCAATTTGGAGCTGGGCTGCGGCGCAGGTCCCGAGAGCGAGCGAGGCACGAACGTCGGCACCCTGAGCTGGCTAGCAAGGCCGGAGCCCCAGTGTGTGTGGGGCTGTGGAAGGGCTGCCAGGGGGAGGCGAGGGCCAGCAACACCTGGGAGGCGTGGCACAATTGGTGTGGGAGAAGTCGCTGGACGTTTGCAATTTGGAGCTGGGCTGCGGCGCAGGTCCCGAGAGCGAGCGAGGCACGAACGTCGGCACCCTGAGCTGGCCGGCAAGGCCGGAGCCCCAGTGTGTGTGCGGCTGTGGAAGGGCTGCAAGGGGAAGGCGAGGGCCAGCAATACCTGGGAGGCGTGGCACCTTTGGTGTGGCAGCAGTCGCTGGAAGTTTGCAATTTGGAGCTGGGCTGCGGCGCAGGTCCCGAGAGCGAGCGAGGCACGAACGTCGGCACCCTGAGCTGGCCGGCAAGGCCGGAGCCCCAGTGTGTGTGGGGCTGTGGAAGGGCTGCCAGGGGGAGGCGAGGGCCAGCAATACCTGGGAGGCGTGGCACCTTTGGTGTGGCAGCAGTCGCTGGACGTTTGCAATTTGGAGCTGGGCTGCGGCGCAGGTCCCGAGAGCGAGCGAGGCACGAACGTCGGCACCCTGAGCTGGCCGGCAAGGCCGGAGCCCCAGTGTGTGTGTGGCTGTGGAAGGGCTGCAAGGGGAAGGCGAGGGCCAGCAACACCTGGGAGGCATGGCACCTTTGGTGTGGGAGCAGTCGCTGGACGTTTGCAATTTGGAGCTGGGCTGCGGCGCAGGTCCCGAGAGCGAGCGAGGCACTAACGGCACCCTGAACTGTCTGATAGGGCGAGAGCCCCTGTGTGTGTGGGGCTGTGGAAGGGCTGCCAGGGGAAGGCGAGGGCCAGCAACACCTGGGAGGCGTGGCACAATTGGTGTGGGAGCAGTCGCTGGACGTTTGCAATTTGGAGCTGGGCTGCGGCGCAGGTCCCGAGAGCGAGCGAGGCACGAACGTCGGCACCCTGAGCTGGCTGGCAGGGCCAGAGCCCCTGTGTGTGTGGTGCTGTGGAAGGGCTGCCAGGGGAAGGCGAGGGCCAGCAACACCTGGGAGGCGTGGCACCTTTGGTGTGGCAGCAGTCGCTGGACGTTTGCAATTTGGAGCTGGGCTGCGGCGCAGGTCCCGAGAGCGAGCGAGGCACGAACGTCGGCACCCTGAGCTGGCCGGCAAGGCCGGAGCCCCAGTGTGTGTGTGGCTGTGGAAGGGCTGCAAGGGGAAGGCGAGGGCCAGCAACACCTGGGAGGCATGGCACCTTTGGTGTGGGAGCAGTCGCTGGACGTTTGCAATTTGGAGCTGGGCTGCGGCGCAGGTCCCGAGAGCGAGCGAGGCACTAACGGCACCCTGAACTGTCTGATAGGGCGAGAGCCCCTGTGTGTGTGGGGCTGTGGAAGGGCTGCCAGGGGAAGGCGAGGGCCAGCAATACCTGGGAGGCGTGGCACCTTTGGTGTGGGAGCAGTCGCTGGACGTTTGCAATTTGGAGCTGGGCTGCGGCGCAGGTCCCGAGAGCGAGCGAGGCACGAACGTCGGCACCCTGAGCTGGCTGGCAGGCCCAGAGCCCCAGTGTGTGTGTGGCTGTGGAAGGGCTGCCAGGGGGAGGCGAGGGCCAGCAACACCTGGGAGGCGTGGCACAATTGGTGTGGGAGCAGTCGCTGGACGTTTGCAATTTGGAGCTGGGCTGCGGCGCAGGTCCCGAGAGCGAGCGAGGCACGAACGTCGGCACCCTGAGCTGGCTGGCAGGGCCAGAGCCCCTGTGTGTGTGGTGCTGTGGAAGGGCTGCAAGGGGAAGGCGAGGGCCAGCAACACCTGGGAGGCATGGCACCTTTGGTGTGGGAGCAGTCGCTGGACGTTTGCAATTTGGAGCTGGGCTGCGGCGCAGGTCCCGAGAGCGAGCGAGGCACTAACGGCACCCTGAACTGTCTGATAGGGCGAGAGCCCCTGTGTGTGTGGGGCTGTGGAAGGGCTGCCAAGGGAAGGCGAGGGCCAGCAATACCTGGGAGGCGTGGCACCTTTGGTGTGGGAGCAGTCGCTGGACGTTTGCAATTTGGAGCTGGGCTGCGGCGCAGGTCCCGAGAGCGAGCGAGGCACGAACGTCGGCACCCTGAGCTGGCTGGCAGGCCCAGAGCCCCAGTGTGTGTGTGGCTGTGGAAGGGCTGCCAGGGGGAGGCGAGGGCCAGCAACACCTGGGAGGCGTGGCACAATTGGTGTGGGAGCAGTCGCTGGACGTTTGCAATTTGGAGCTGGGCTGCGGCGCAGGTCCCGAGAGCGAGCGAGGCACGAACGTCGGCACCCTGAGCTGGCTGGCAGGGCCAGAGCCCCTGTGTGTGTGGTGCTGTGGAAGGGCTGCCAGGGGAAGGCGTGGGCCAGCAATACCTGGGAGGCGTGGCACCTTTGGTGTGGGAGCAGTCGCTGGACGTTTGCAATTTGGAGCTGGGCTGCGGCGCAGGTCCCGAGAGCGAGCGAGGCACGAACGTCGGCACCCTGAGCTGGCCGGCAAGGCCGGAGCACCAGTGTGTGTGCGGCTGTGGAAGGGCTGCAAGGGGAAGGCGAGGGCCAGCAACACCTGGGAGGCGTGGTACCTTTGGTGTGGGAGCAGTCGCTGGACGTTTGCAATTTGGAGCTGGGCTGCGGCGCAGGTCCCGAGAGCGAGCAAGGGACGAACGTCGGCACCCTGAGCTGGCTAGCAAGGCCGGAGCCCCAGTGTGTGTGGGGCTGTGGAAGGGCTGCCAGGGGAGGCGAGGGCCAGCAACACCTGGGAGGCGTGGCACAATTGGTGTGGGAGCAGTCGCTGGACGTTTGCAATTTGGAGCTGGGCTGCGGCGCAGGTCCCGAGAGCGAGCGAGGCACGAACGTCGGCACCCTGAGCTGGCCGGCAAGGCCGGAGCCCCAGTGTGTGTGCGGCTGTGGAAGGGCTGCAAGGGGAAGGCGAGGGCCAGCAATACCTGGGAGGCGTGGCACCTTTGGTGTGGCAGCAGTCGCTGGAAGTTTGCAATTTGGAGCTGGGCTGCGGCGCAGGTCCCGAGAGCGAGCGAGGCACGAACGTCGGCACCCTGAGCTGGCCGGCAAGGCCGGAGCCCCAGTGTGTGTGGTGCTGTGGAAGGGCTGCCAGGGGAAGGCGTGGGCCAGCAATACCTGGGAGGCGTGGCACCTTTGGTGTGGGAGCAGTCGCTGGACGTTTGCAATTTGGAGCTGGGCTGCGGCGCAGGTCCCGAGAGCGAGCGAGGCACGAACGTCGGCACCCTGAGCTAGGTGGCAAGGCCGGAGCCCCAGTGTGTGTGCGGCTGTGGAAGGGCTGCAAGGGGAAGGCGAGGGCCAGCAACACCTGGGAGGCGTGGTACCTTTGGTGTGGGAGCAGTCGCTGGACGTTTGCAATTTGGAGCTGGGCTGCGGTGCAGGTCCCGAGAGCGAGCAAGGGACGAACGTCGGCACCCTGAGCTGGCTAGCAAGGCCGGAGCCCCAGTGTGTGTGGGGCTGTGGAAGGGCTGCCAGGGGAGGCGAGGGCCAGCAACACCTGGGAGGCGTGGCACAATTGGTGTGGGAGCAGTCGCTGGACGTTTGCAATTTGGAGCTGGGCTGCGGCGCAGGTCCCGAGAGCGAGCGAGGCACGAACGTCGGCACCCTGAGCTGGCTAGCAAGGCCGGAGCCCCAGTGTGTGTGGGGCTGTGGAAGGGCTGCCAGGGGGAGGCGAGGGCCAGCAACACCTGGGAGGCGTGGCACAATTGGTGTGGGAGAAGTCGCTGGACGTTTGCAATTTGGAGCTGGGCTGCGGCGCAGGTCCCGAGAGCGAGCGAGGCACGAACGTCGGCACCCTGAGCTGGCCGGCAAGGCCGGAGCCCCAGTGTGTGTGCGGCTGTGTAAGGGCTGCAAGGGGAAGGCGAGGGCCAGCAATACCTGGGAGGCGTGGCACCTTTGGTGTGGCAGCAGTCGCTGGAAGTTTGCAATTTGGAGCTGGGCTGCGGCGCAGGTCCCGAGAGCGAGCGAGGCACGAACGTCGGCACCCTGAGCTGGCCGGCAAGGCCGGAGCCCCAGTGTGTGTGGGGCTGTGGAAGGGCTGCCAGGGGGAGGCGAGGGCCAGCAACACCTGGGAGGCGTGGCACAATTGGTGTGGGAGCAGTCGCTGGACGTTTGCAATTTGGAGCTGGGCTGCGGCGCAGGTCCCGAGAGCGAGCGAGGCACGAACGTCTGCACCCTGAGCTGGCTGGCAGGGCCAGAGCCCCTGTGTGTGTGGTGCTGTGGAATGGCTGCCAGGGGAAGGCGAGGGCCAGCAACACCTGGGAGGCGTGGCACAATTGGTGTGGGAGCAGTCGCTGGACGTTTGCAATTTGGAGCTGGGCTGCGGCGCAGGTCCCGAGAGCGAGCGAGGCACGAACGTCGGCACCCTGAGCTGGCCGGCAAGGCCGGAGCCCCTGTGTGTGTGGTGCTGTGGAAGGGCTGCCAGGGGAAGGCGAGGGCCAGCAATACCTGGGAGGCGTGGCACCTTTGGTGTGGGAGCAGTCGCTGGACGTTTGCAATTTGGAGCTGGGCTGCGGCGCAGGTCCCGAGAGCGAGCGAGGCACGAACGTCGGCACCCTGAGCTGGCCGGCAAGGCCGGAGCCCCAGTGTGTGTGTGGCTGTGGAAGGGCTGCAAGGGGAAGGCGAGGGCCAGCAACACCTGGGAGACCTGGCATCTTTGGTGTGGGAGCAGTCGCTGGACGTTTGCAATTTGGAGCTGGGCTGCGGAGCAGGTCCTGAGAGCGAGTGAGGCACTAACGGCACCCTGAGCTGTCTGATAGGGTGAGAGCCCCAGTGTGTGTGGGGCTGTGGAAAGGCTGCCAGAGGAAGGCGTGGGCCAGCAACACCTGGGAGGCGTGGTACCTTTGGTGTGGGAGCAGTCGCTGGACGTTTGCAATTTGGAGCTGGGCTGTGGCGCAGGTCCCGAGAGCGAGCAAGGCACGAACGTCGGCACCCTGAGCTGGCTAGCAAGGCCGGAGCCCCAGTGTGTGTGGGGCTGTGGAAGGGCTGCCAGGGGGAGGCGAGGCCCAGCAACACCTGGGAGGCGTGGCACAATTGGTGTGGGAGCAGTCGCTGGACGTTTGCAATTTGGAGCTGGGCTGCGGCGCAGGTCCCGAGAGCGAGCGAGGCACGAACGTCGGCACCCTGAGCTGGCTGGCAGGGCCAGAGCCCCTGTGTGTGTGGTGCTGTGGAAGGGCTGCCAGGGGAAGGCGTGGGCCAGCAATACCTGGGAGGCGTGGCACAATTGGTGTGGGAGCAGTCGCTGGACGTTTGCAATTTGGAGCTGGGCTGCGGCGCAGGTCCCGAGAGCGAGCGAGGCACGAACGTCGGCACCCTGAGCTGGCTAGCAAGGCCGGAGCCCCAGTGTGTGTGGGGCTGTGGAAGGGCTGCCAGGGGGAGGCGAGGGCCAGCAACACCTGGGAGGCGTGGCACAATTGGTGTGGGAGAAGTCGCTGGACGTTTGCAATTTGGAGCTGGGCTGCGGCGCAGGTCCCGAGAGCGAGCGAGGCACGAACGTCGGCACCCTGAGCTGGCCGGCAAGGCCGGAGCCCCAGTGTGTGTGCGGCTGTGTAAGGGCTGCAAGGGGAAGGCGAGGGCCAGCAATACCTGGGAGGCGTGGCACCTTTGGTGTGGCAGCAGTCGCTGGAAGTTTGCAATTTGGAGCTGGGCTGCGGCGCAGGTCCCGAGAGCGAGCGAGGCACGAACGTCGGCACCCTGAGCTGGCCGGCAAGGCCGGAGCCCCAGTGTGTGTGGGGCTGTGGAAGGGCTGCCAGGGGGAGGCGAGGGCCAGCAACACCTGGGAGGCGTGGCACAATTGGTGTGGGAGCAGTCGCTGGACGTTTGCAATTTGGAGCTGGGCTGCGGCGCAGGTCCCGAGAGCGAGCGAGGCACGAACGTCTGCACCCTGAGCTGGCTGGCAGGGCCAGAGCCCCTGTGTGTGTGGTGCTGTGGAATGGCTGCCAGGGGAAGGCGAGGGCCAGCAACACCTGGGAGGCGTGGCACAATTGGTGTGGGAGCAGTCGCTGGACGTTTGCAATTTGGAGCTGGGCTGCGGCGCAGGTCCCGAGAGCGAGCGAGGCACGAACGTCGGCACCCTGAGCTGGCCGGCAAGGCCGGAGCCCCTGTGTGTGTGGTGCTGTGGAAGGGCTGCCAGGGGAAGGCGAGGGCCAGCAATACCTGGGAGGCGTGGCACCTTTGGTGTGGGAGCAGTCGCTGGACGTTTGCAATTTGGAGCTGGGCTGCGGCGCAGGTCCCGAGAGCGAGCGAGGCACGAACGTCGGCACCCTGAGCTGGCCGGCAAGGCCGGAGCCCCAGTGTGTGTGTGGCTGTGGAAGGGCTGCAAGGGGAAGGCGAGGGCCAGCAACACCTGGGAGACCTGGCATCTTTGGTGTGGGAGCAGTCGCTGGACGTTTGCAATTTGGAGCTGGGCTGCGGAGCAGGTCCTGAGAGCGAGTGAGGCAATAACGGCACCCTGAGCTGTCTGATAGGGTGAGAGCCCCAGTGTGTGTGGGGCTGTGGAAAGGCTGCCAGAGGAAGGCGTGGGCCAGCAACACCTGGGAGGCGTGGTACCTTTGGTGTGGGAGCAGTCGCTGGACGTTTGCAATTTGGAGCTGGGCTGTGGCGCAGGTCCCGAGAGCGAGCAAGGCACGAACGTCGGCACCCTGAGCTGGCTAGCAAGGCCGGAGCCCCAGTGTGTGTGGGGCTGTGGAAGGGCTGCCAGGGGGAGGCGAGGCCCAGCAACACCTGGGAGGCGTGGCACAATTGGTGTGGGAGCAGTCGCTGGACGTTTGCAATTTGGAGCTGGGCTGCGGCGCAGGTCCCGAGAGCGAGCGAGGCACGAACGTCGGCACCCTGAGCTGGCTGGCAGGGCCAGAGCCCCTGTGTGTGTGGTGCTGTGGAAGGGCTGCCAGGGGAAGGCGTGGGCCAGCAATACCTGGGAGGCGTGGCACCTTTGGTGTGGGAGCAGTCGCTGGACGTTTGCAATTTGGAGCTGGGCTGCGGCGAAGGTCCCGAGAGCGAGCGAGGCACGAACGTCGGCACCCTGAGCTGGTTGGCAGGCCCAGAGCCCCAGTGTCTGTGTGGCTGTGGAAGGGCTGCCAGGGGAAGGCGAGGGCCAGCAACACCTGGGAGGCGTGGTACCTTTGGTGTGGGAGCAGTCGCTGGACGTTTGCAATTTGGAGCTGGGCTGCGGCGCAGGTCCCGAGAGCGAGCAAGGGACGAACGTCGGCACCCTGAGCTGGCTAGCAAGGCCGGAGCCCCAGTGTGTGTGGGGCTGTGGAAGGGCTGCCAGGGGGAGGCGAGGGCCAGCAACACCTGGGAGGCGTGGCACAATTGGTGTGGGAGCAGTCGCTGGACGTTTGCAATTTGGAGCTGGGCTGCGGCGCAGGTCCCGAGAGCGAGCGAGGCACGAACGTCGGCACCCTGAGCTGGCCGGCAAGGCCGGAGCCCCAGTGTGTGTGCGGCTGTGGAAGGGCTGCAAGGGGAAGGCGAGGGCCAGCAACACCTGGGAGGCCTGGCACCTTTGGTGTGGGAGCAGTCGCTGGACGTTTGCAATTTGGAGCTGGGCTGCGGCGCAGGTCCCGAGAGCGAGCGAGGCACTAACGGCACCCTGAGCTGTCTGATAGGGCGAGAGCCCCAGTGTGTGTGGGGCTGTGGAAGGGCTGCCAGGGGAAGGCGAGGGCCAGCAACACCTGGGAGGCGTGGTACCTTTGGTGTGGGAGCAGTCGCTGGACGTTTGCAATTTGGAGCTGGGCTGCGGCGCAGGTCCCGAGAGCGAGCAAGGGACGAACGTCGGCACCCTGAGCTGGCTAGCAAGGCCGGAGCCCCAGTGTGTGTGTGGCTGTGGAAGGGCTGCCAGGGGGAGGCGAGGGCCAGCAACACCTGGGAGGCGTGGCACAATTGGTGTGGGAGCAGTCGCTGGACGTTTGCAATTTGGAGCTGGGCTGCGGCGCAGGTCCCGAGAGCGAGCGAGGCACGAACGTCGGCACCCTGAGCTGGCTGGCAGGGCCAGAGCCCCAGTGTGTGTGGGGCTGTGGAATGGCTGCCAGGGGAAGGCGAGGGCCAGCAATACCTGGGAGGCGTGGCACCTTTGGTGTGGGAGCAGTCGCTGGACGTTTGCAATTTGGAGCTGGGCTGCGGCGCAGGTCCCGAGAGCGAGCAAGGCACGAACGTCGGCACCCTGAGCTGGCTAGCAAGGCCGGAGCCCCAGTGTGTGTGGGGCTGTGGAAGGGCTGCCAGGGGGAGGCGAGGGCCAGCAACACCTGGGAGGCGTGGCACCTTTGGTGTGGCAGCAGTCGCTGGACGTTTGGAATTTGGAGCTGGGCTGCGGCGCAGGTCCCGAGAGCGAGCGAGGCACGAACGTCGGCACCCTGAGCTGGCCGGCAAGGCCGGAGCCCCAGTGTGTGTGTGGCTGTGGAAGGGCTGCAAGGGGAAGGCGAGGGCCAGCAACACCTGGGAGGCATGGCACCTTTGGTGTGGGAGCAGTCGCTGGACGTTTGCAATTTGGAGCTGGGCTGCGGCGCAGGTCCCGAGAGCGAGCGAGGCACTAACGGCACCCTGAACTGTCTGATAGGGCGAGAGCCCCTGTGTGTGTGGTGCTGTGGAAGGGCTGCCAGGGGGAGGCGAGGGCCAGCAACACCTGGGAGACCTGGCATCTTTGGTGTGGGAGCAGTCGCTGGACGTTTGCAATTTGGAGCTGGGCTGCGGAGCAGGTCCTGAGAGCGAGCGAGGCACTAACGGCACCCTGAGCTGTCTGATAGGGTGAGAGCCCCAGTGTGTGTGGGGCTGTGGAAGGGCTGCCAGGGGAAGGCGTGGGCCAGCAATACCTGGGAGGCGTGGCACCTTTGGTGTGGGAGCAGTCGCTGGACGTTTGCAATTTGGAGCTGGGCTGCGGCGAAGGTCCCGAGAGCGAGCGAGGCACGAACGTCGGCACCCTGAGCTGGCTGGCAGGCCCAGAGCCCCAGTGTCTGTGTGGCTGTGGAAGGGCTGCCAGGGGAAGGCGAGGGCCAGCAACACCTGGGAGGCGTGGTACCTTTGGTGTGGGAGCAGTCGCTGGACGTTTGCAATTTGGAGCTGGGCTGCGGCGCAGGTCCCGAGAGCGAGCAAGGGACGAACGTCGGCACCCTGAGCTGGCTAGCAAGGCCGGAGCCCCAGTGTGTGTGTGGCTGTGGAAGGGCTGCCAGGGGGAGGCGAGGGCCAGCAACACCTGGGAGGCGTGGCACAATTGGTGTGGGAGCAGTCGCTGGACGTTTGCAATTTGGAGCTGGGCTGCGGCGCAGGTCCCGAGAGCGAGCGAGGCACGAACGTCGGCACCCTGAGCTGGCCGGCAAGGCCGGAGCCCCAGTGTGTGTGCGGCTGTGGAAGGGCTGCAAGGGGAAGGCGAGGGCCAGCAACACCTGGGAGGCCTGGCACCTTTGGTGTGGGAGCAGTCGCTGGACGTTTGCAATTTGGAGCTGGGCTGCGGCGCAGGTCCCGAGAGCGAGCGAGGCACTAACGGCACCCTGAGCTGTCTGATAGGGCGAGAGCCCCAGTGTGTGTGGGGCTGTGGAAGGGCTGCCAAGGGAAGGCGAGGGCCAGCAACACCTGGGAGGCGTGGTACCTTTGGTGTGGGAGCAGTCGCTGGACGTTTGGAATTTGGAGCTGGGCTGCGGCGCAGGTCCCGAGAGCGAGCAAGGGACGAACGTCGGCACCCTGAGCTGGCTAGCAAGGCCGGAGCCCCAGTGTGTGTGGGGCTGTGGAAGGGCTGCCAGGGGGAGGCGAGGGCCAGCAACACCTGGGAGGCGTGGCACAATTGGTGTGGGAGCAGTCGCTGGACGTTTGCAATTTGGAGCTGGGCTGCGGCGCAGGTCCCGAGAGCGAGCGAGGCACGAACGTCGGCACCCTGAGCTGGCTGGCAGGGCCAGAGCCCCAGTGTGTGTGGGGCTGTGGAATGGCTGCCAGGGGAAGGCGAGGGCCAGCAATACCTGGGAGGCGTGGCACCTTTGGTGTGGGAGCAGTCGCTGGACGTTTGCAATTTGGAGCTGGGCTGCGGCGCAGGTCCCGAGAGCGAGCAAGGCACGAACGTCGGCACCCTGAGCTGGCTAGCAAGGCCGGAGCCCCAGTGTGTGTGGGGCTGTGGAAGGGCTGCCAGGGGGAGGCGAGGGCCAGCAACACCTGGGAGGCGTGGCACCTTTGGTGTGGCAGCAGTCGCTGGACGTTTGGAATTTGGAGCTGGGCTGCGGCGCAGGTCCCGAGAGCGAGCGAGGCACGAACGTCGGCACCCTGAGCTGGCCGGCAAGGCCGGAGCCCCAGTGTGTGTGTGGCTGTGGAAGGGCTGCAAGGGGAAGGCGAGGGCCAGCAACACCTGGGAGGCATGGCACCTTTGGTGTGGGAGCAGTCGCTGGACGTTTGCAATTTGGAGCTGGGCTGCGGCGCAGGTCCCGAGAGCGAGCGAGGCACTAACGGCACCCTGAACTGTCTGATAGGGCGAGAGCCCCAGTGTGTGTGGGGCTGTGGAAGGGCTGCCAGGGGGAGGCGAGGGCCAGCAACACCTGGGAGGCGTGGCACAATTGGTGTGGCAGCAGTCGCTGGACGTTTGCAATTTGGAGCTGGGCTGCGGCGCAGGTCCCGAGAGCGAGCGAGGCACGAACGTCGGCACCCTGAGCTGGCCGGCAAGGCCGGAGCCCCAGTGTGTGTGTGGCTGTGGAAGGGCTGCAAGGGGAAGGCGAGGGCCAGCAACACCTGGGAGACCTGGCATCTTTGGTGTGGGAGCAGTCGCTGGACGTTTGCAATTTGGAGCTGGGCTGCGGAGCAGGTCCTGAGAGCGAGCGAGGCACTAACGGCACCCTGAGCTGTCTGATAGGGTGAGAGCCCCAGTGTGTGTGGGGCTGTGGAAAGGCTGCCAGAGGAAGGCGAGGGCCAGCAACACCTGGGAGGCGTGGTACCTTTGGTGTGGGAGCAGTCGCTGGACGTTTGCAATTTGGAGCTGGGCTGTGGCGCAGGTCCCGAGAGCGAGCAAGGCACGAACGTCGGCACCCTGAGCTGGCTAGCAAGGCCGGAGCCCCAGTGTGTGTGGGGCTGTGGAAGGGCTGCCAGGGGGAGGCGAGGCCCAGCAACACCTGGGAGGCGTGGCACAATTGGTGTGGGAGCAGTCGCTGGACGTTTGCAATTTGGAGCTGGGCTGCGGCGCAGGTCCCGAGAGCGAGCGAGGCACGAACGTCGGCACCCTGAGCTGGCTGGCAGGGCCAGAGCCCCTGTGTGTGTGGTGCTGTGGAAGGGCTGCCAGGGGAAGGCGAGGGCCAGCAATACCTGGGAGGCGTGGCACCTTTGGTGTGGCAGCAGTCGCTGGACGTTTGCAATTTGGAGCTGGGCTGCGGCGCAGGTCCCGAGAGCGAGCGAGGCACGAACGTCGGCACCCTGAGCTGGCTGGCAAGGCCGGAGCCCCAGTGTGTGTGTGGCTGTGGAAGGGCTGCCAGGGGAAGGCGAGGGCCAGCAACACCTGGGAGGCGTAGCACCTTTCGTGTGGGAGCAGTCGCTGGACGTTTGCAATTTCGAGCTGGGCTGCGGCGCAGGTCCCGAGAGCGAGCGAGGCACTAACGGCACCCTGAACTGTCTGATAGGGCGAGAGCCCCTGTGTGTGTGGGGCTGTGGAAGGGCTGCCAGGGGAAGGCGAGGGCCAGCAATACCTGGGAGGCGTGGCACCTTTGGTGTGGGAGCAGTCGCTGGACGTTTGCAATTTGGAGCTGGGCTGCGGCGCAGGTCCCGAGAGCGAGCGAGGCACGAACGTCGGCACCCTGAGCTGGCCGGCAAGGCCGGAGCCCCAGTGTGTGTGTGGCTGTGGAAGGGCTGCAAGGGGAAGGCGAGGGCCAGCAACACCTGGGAGGCGTGGCACCTTTGGTGTGGGAGCAGTCGCTGGACGTTTGCAATTTGGAGCTGGGCTGCGGCGCAGGTCCCGAGAGCGAGCGAGGCACTAACGGCACCCTGAGCTGTCTGATAGGGCGAGAGCCCCAGTGTGTGTGGGGCTGTGGAAGGGCTGCCAAGGGAAGGCGAGGGCCAGCAACACCTGGGAGGCGTGGTACCTTTGGTGTGGGAGCAGTCGCTGGACGTTTGCAATTTGGAGCTGGGCTGCGGCGCAGGTCCCGAGAGCGAGCAAGGCACGAACGTCGGCACCCTGAGCTGGCTAGCAAGGCCGGAGCCCCAGTGTGTGTGGGGCTGTGGAAGGGCTGCCAGGGGGAGGCGAGGGCCAGCAACACCTGGGAGGCGTGGCACAATTGGTGTGGGAGCAGTCGCTGGACGTTTGCAATTTGGAGCTGGGCTGCGGCGCAGGTCCCGAGAGCGAGCGAGGCACGAACGTCGGCACCCTGAGCTGGCTGGCAGGGCCAGAGCCCCAGTGTGTGTGGGGCTGTGGAATGGCTGCCAGGGGAAGGCGAGGGCCAGCAATACCTGGGAGGCGTGGCACCTTTGGTGTGGGAGCAGTCGCTGGACGTTTGCAATTTGGAGCTGGGCTGCGGCGCAGGTCCCGAGAGCGAGCAAGGCACGAACGTCGGCACCCTGAGCTGGCTAGCAAGGCCGGAGCCCCAGTGTGTGTGGGGCTGTGGAAGGGCTGCCAGGGGGAGGCGAGGGCCAGCAACACCTGGGAGGCGTGGCACCTTTGGTGTGGCAGCAGTCGCTGGACGTTTGGAATTTGGAGCTGGGCTGCGGCGCAGGTCCCGAGAGCGAGCGAGGCACGAACGTCGGCACCCTGAGCTGGCCGGCAAGGCCGGAGCCCCAGTGTGTGTGGGGCTGTGGAAGGGCTGCCAGGGGGAGGCGAGGCCCAGCAACACCTGGGAGGCGTGGCACAATTGGTGTGGGAGCAGTCGCTGGACGTTTGCAATTTGGAGCTGGGCTGCGGCGCAGGTCCCGAGAGCGAGCGAGGCACGAACGTCGGCACCCTGAGCTGGCTGGCAGGGCCAGAGCCCCTGTGTGTGTGGTGCTGTGGAAGGGCTGCCAGGGGAAGGCGTGGGCCAGCAATACCTGGGAGGCGTGGCACCTTTGGTGTGGGAGCAGTCGCTGGACGTTTGCAATTTGGAGCTGGGCTGCGGCGAAGGTCCCGAGAGCGAGCGAGGCACGAACGTCGGCACCCTGAGCTGGCTGGCAGGCCCAGAGCCCCAGTGTCTGTGTGGCTGTGGAAGGGCTGCCAGGGGAAGGCGAGGGCCAGCAACACCTGGGAGGCGTGGTACCTTTGGTGTGGGAGCAGTCGCTGGACGTTTGCAATTTGGAGCTGGGCTGCGGCGCAGGTCCCGAGAGCGAGCAAGGGACGAACGTCGGCACCCTGAGCTGGCTAGCAAGGCCGGAGCCCCAGTGTGTGTGGGGCTGTGGAAGGGCTGCCAGGGGGAGGCGAGGGCCAGCAACACCTGGGAGGCGTGGCACAATTGGTGTGGGAGCAGTCGCTGGACGTTTGCAATTTGGAGCTGGGCTGCGGCGCAGGTCCCGAGAGCGAGCGAGGCACGAACGTCGGCACCCTGAGCTGGCCGGCAAGGCCGGAGCCCCAGTGTGTGTGCGGCTGTGGAAGGGCTGCAAGGGGAAGGCGAGGGCCAGCAACACCTGGGAGGCCTGGCACCTTTGGTGTGGGAGCAGTCGCTGGACGTTTGCAATTTGGAGCTGGGCTGCGGCGCAGGTCCCGAGAGCGAGCGAGG
Organism: Spheniscus humboldti; assembly: GCA_027474245.1. Taxonomy (NCBI): domain Eukaryota; kingdom Metazoa; phylum Chordata; class Aves; order Sphenisciformes; family Spheniscidae; genus Spheniscus; species Spheniscus humboldti. Next base: position 67,672,227 of record CM049890.1, on the reverse strand, counting down.
CACTAACGGCACCCTGAGCTGTCTGATAGGGCGAGAGCCCCAGTGTGTGTGGGGCTGTGGAAGGGCTGCCAAGGGAAGGCGAGGGCCAGCAACACCTGGGAGGCGTGGTACCTTTGGTGTGGGAGCAGTCGCTGGACGTTTGCAATTTGGAGCTGGGCTGCGGCGCAGGTCCCGAGAGCGAGCAAGGGACGAACGTCGGCACCCTGAGCTGGCTAGCAAGGCCGGAGCCCCAGTGTGTGTGGGGCTGTGGAAGGGCTGCCAGGGGGAGGCGAGGGCCAGCAACACCTGGGAGGCGTGGCACAATTGGTGTGGGAGCAGTCGCTGGACGTTTGCAATTTGGAGCTGGGCTGCGGCGCAGGTCCCGAGAGCGAGCGAGGCACGAACGTCGGCACCCTGAGCTGGCTGGCAGGGCCAGAGCCCCAGTGTGTATGGGGCTGTGGAATGGCTGCCAGGGGAAGGCGAGGGCCAGCAATACCTGGGAGGCGTGGCACCTTTGGTGTGGGAGCAGTCGCTGGACGTTTGCAATTTGGAGCTGGGCTGCGGCGCAGGTCCCGAGAGCGAGCAAGGCACGAACGTCGGCACCCTGAGCTGGCTAGCAAGGCCGGAGCCCCAGTGTGTGTGGGGCTGTGGAAGGGCTGCCAGGGGGAGGCGAGGGCCAGCAACACCTGGGAGGCGTGGCACCTTTGGTGTGGCAGCAGTCGCTGGACGTTTGCAATTTGGAGCTGGGCTGCGGCGCAGGTCCCGAGAGCGAGCGAGGCACGAACGTCGGCACCCTGAGCTGGCCGGCAAGGCCGGAGCCCCAGTGTGTGTGTGGCTGTGGAAGGGCTGCAAGGGGAAGGCGAGGGCCAGCAACACCTGGGAGGCATGGCACCTTTGGTGTGGGAGCAGTCGCTGGACGTTTGCAATTTGGAGCTGGGCTGCGGCGCAGGTCCCGAGAGCGAGCGAGGCACTAACGGCACCCTGAACTGTCTGATAGGGCGAGAGCCCCTGTGTGTGTGGGGCTGTGGAAGGGCTGCCAGGGGGAGGCGAGGGCCAGCAACACCTGGGAGGCGTGGCACAATTGGTGTGGGAGCAGTCGCTGGACGTTTGCAATTTGGAGCTGGGCTGCGGCGCAGGTCCCGAGAGCGAGCGAGGCACGAACGTCGGCACCCTGAGCTGGCCGGCAAGGCCGGAGCCCCAGTGTGTGTGTGGCTGTGGAAGGGCTGCAAGGGGAAGGCGAGGGCCAGCAACACCTGGGAGACCTGGCATCTTTGGTGTGGGAGCAGTCGCTGGACGTTTGCAATTTGGAGCTGGGCTGCGGAGCAGGTCCTGAGAGCGAGCGAGGCACTAACGGCACCCTGAGCTGTCTGATAGGGTGAGAGCCCCAGTGTGTGTGGGGCTGTGGAAAGGCTGCCAGAGGAAGGCGAGGGCCAGCAACACCTGGGAGGCGTGGTACCTTTGGTGTGGGAGCAGTCGCTGGACGTTTGCAATTTGGAGCTGGGCTGTGGCGCAGGTCCCGAGAGCGAGCAAGGCACGAACGTCGGCACCCTGAGCTGGCTAGCAAGGCCGGAGCCCCAGTGTGTGTGGGGCTGTGGAAGGGCTGCCAGGGGGAGGCGAGGCCCAGCAACACCTGGGAGGCGTGGCACAATTGGTGTGGGAGCAGTCGCTGGACGTTTGCAATTTGGAGCTGGGCTGCGGCGCAGGTCCCGAGAGCGAGCGAGGCACGAACGTCGGCACCCTGAGCTGGCTGGCAGGGCCAGAGCCCCTGTGTGTGTGGTGCTGTGGAAGGGCTGCCAGGGGAAGGCGAGGGCCAGCAATACCTGGGAGGCGTGGCACCTTTGGTGTGGGAGCAGTCGCTGGACGTTTGCAATTTGGAGCTGGGCTGCGGCGCAGGTCCCGAGAGCGAGCGAGGCACGAACGTCGGCACCCTGAGCTGGCTGGCAAGGCCGGAGCCCCAGTGTGTGTGTGGCTGTGGAAGGGCTGCCAGGGGAAGGCGAGGGCCAGCAACACCTGGGAGGCGTAGCACCTTTCGTGTGGGAGCAGTCGCTGGACGTTTGCAATTTCGAGCTGGGCTGCGGCGCAGGTCCCGAGAGCGAGCGAGGCACTAACGGCACCCTGAACTGTCTGATAGGGCGAGAGCCCCTGTGTGTGTGGGGCTGTGGAAGGGCTGCCAGGGGAAGGCGAGGGCCAGCAATACCTGGGAGGCGTGGCACCTTTGGTGTGGGAGCAGTCGCTGGACGTTTGCAATTTGGAGCTGGGCTGCGGCGCAGGTCCCGAGAGCGAGCGAGGCACGAACGTCGGCACCCTGAGCTGGCCGGCAAGGCCGGAGCCCCAGTGTGTGTGTGGCTGTGGAAGGGCTGCAAGGGGAAGGCGAGGGCCAGCAACACCTGGGAGGCGTGGCACCTTTGGTGTGGGAGCAGTCGCTGGACGTTTGCAATTTGGAGCTGGGCTGCGGCGCAGGTCCCGAGAGCGAGCGAGGCACTAACGGCACCCTGAGCTGTCTGATAGGGCGAGAGCCCCAGTGTGTGTGGGGCTGTGGAAGGGCTGCCAAGGGAAGGCGAGGGCCAGCAACACCTGGGAGGCGTGGTACCTTTGGTGTGGGAGCAGTCGCTGGACGTTTGCAATTTGGAGCTGGGCTGCGGCGCAGGTCCCGAGAGCGAGCAAGGGACGAACGTCGGCACCCTGAGCTGGCTAGCAAGGCCGGAGCCCCAGTGTGTGTGGGGCTGTGGAAGGGCTGCCAGGGGGAGGCGAGGGCCAGCAACACCTGGGAGGCGTGGCACAATTGGTGTGGGAGCAGTCGCTGGACGTTTGCAATTTGGAGCTGGGCTGCGGCGCAGGTCCCGAGAGCGAGCGAGGCACGAACGTCGGCACCCTGAGCTGGCTGGCAGGGCCAGAGCCCCAGTGTGTGTGGGGCTGTGGAATGGCTGCCAGGGGAAGGCGAGGGCCAGCAATACCTGGGAGGCGTGGCACCTTTGGTGTGGGAGCAGTCGCTGGACGTTTGCAATTTGGAGCTGGGCTGCGGCGCAGGTCCCGAGAGCGAGCAAGGCACGAACGTCGGCACCCTGAGCTGGCTAGCAAGGCCGGAGCCCCAGTGTGTGTGGGGCTGTGGAAGGGCTGCCAGGGGGAGGCGAGGGCCAGCAACACCTGGGAGGCGTGGCACCTTTGGTGTGGCAGCAGTCGCTGGACGTTTGGAATTTGGAGCTGGGCTGCGGCGCAGGTCCCGAGAGCGAGCGAGGCACGAACGTCGGCACCCTGAGCTGGCCGGCAAGGCCGGAGCCCCAGTGTGTGTGGGGCTGTGGAAGGGCTGCCAGGGGGAGGCGAGGCCCAGCAACACCTGGGAGGCGTGGCACAATTGGTGTGGGAGCAGTCGCTGGACGTTTGCAATTTGGAGCTGGGCTGCGGCGCAGGTCCCGAGAGCGAGCGAGGCACGAACGTCGGCACCCTGAGCTGGCTGGCAGGGCCAGAGCCCCTGTGTGTGTGGTGCTGTGGAAGGGCTGCCAGGGGAAGGCGTGGGCCAGCAATACCTGGGAGGCGTGGCACCTTTGGTGTGGGAGCAGTCGCTGGACGTTTGCAATTTGGAGCTGGGCTGCGGCGAAGGTCCCGAGAGCGAGCGAGGCACGAACGTCGGCACCCTGAGCTGGCTGGCAGGCCCAGAGCCCCAGTGTCTGTGTGGCTGTGGAAGGGCTGCCAGGGGAAGGCGAGGGCCAGCAACACCTGGGAGGCGTGGTACCTTTGGTGTGGGAGCAGTCGCTGGACGTTTGCAATTTGGAGCTGGGCTGCGGCGCAGGTCCCGAGAGCGAGCAAGGGACGAACGTCGGCACCCTGAGCTGGCTAGCAAGGCCGGAGCCCCAGTGTGTGTGGGGCTGTGGAAGGGCTGCCAGGGGGAGGCGAGGGCCAGCAACACCTGGGAGGCGTGGCACAATTGGTGTGGGAGCAGTCGCTGGACGTTTGCAATTTGGAGCTGGGCTGCGGCGCAGGTCCCGAGAGCGAGCGAGGCACGAACGTCGGCACCCTGAGCTGGCCGGCAAGGCCGGAGCCCCAGTGTGTGTGGGGCTGTGGAAGGGCTGCAAGGGGAAGGCGAGGGCCAGCAACACCTGGGAGGCCTGGCACCTTTGGTGTGGGAGCAGTCGCTGGACGTTTGCAATTTGGAGCTGGGCTGCGGCGCAGGTCCCGAGAGCGAGCGAGGCACTAACGGCACCCTGAGCTGTCTGATAGGGCGAGAGCCCCAGTGTGTGTGGGGCTGTGGAAGGGCTGCCAAGGGAAGGCGAGGGCCAGCAACACCTGGGAGGCGTGGTACCTTTGGTGTGGGAGCAGTCGCTGGACGTTTGCAATTTGGAGCTGGGCTGCGGCGCAGGTCCCGAGAGCGAGCGAGGCACGAACGTCGGCACCCTGAGCTGGCTAGCAAGGCCGGAGCCCCAGTGTGTGTGGGGCTGTGGAAGGGCTGCCAGGGGGAGGCGAGGGCCAGCAACACCTGGGAGGCGTGGCACAATTGGTGTGGGAGCAGTCGCTGGACGTTTGCAATTTGGAGCTGGGCTGCGGCGCAGGTCCCGAGAGCGAGCGAGGCACGAACGTCGGCACCCTGAGCTGGCTGGCAGGGCCAGAGCCCCAGTGTGTGTGGGGCTGTGGAATGGCTGCCAGGGGAAGGCGAGGGCCAGCAATACCTGGGAGGCGTGGCACCTTTGGTGTGGGAGCAGTCGCTGGACGTTTGCAATTTGGAGCTGGGCTGCGGCGCAGGTCCCGAGAGCGAGCAAGGCACGAACGTCGGCACCCTGAGCTGGCTAGCAAGGCCGGAGCCCCAGTGTGTGTGGGGCTGTGGAAGGGCTGCCAGGGGGAGGCGAGGGCCAGCAACACCTGGGAGGCGTGGCACCTTTGGTGTGGCAGCAGTCGCTGGACGTTTGGAATTTGGAGCTGGGCTGCGGCGCAGGTCCCGAGAGCGAGCGAGGCACGAACGTCGGCACCCTGAGCTGGCCGGCAAGGCCGGAGCCCCAGTGTGTGTGTGGCTGTGGAAGGGCTGCAAGGGGAAGGCGAGGGCCAGCAACACCTGGGAGGCATGGCACCTTTGGTGTGGGAGCAGTCGCTGGACGTTTGCAATTTGGAGCTGGGCTGCGGCGCAGGTCCCGAGAGCGAGCGAGGCACTAACGGCACCCTGAGCTGTCTGATAGGGCGAGAGCCCCTGTGTGTGTGGGGCTGTGGAAGGGCTGCCAGGGGAAGGCGAGGGCCAGCAATACCTGGGAGGCGTGGCACCTTTGGTGTGGGAGCAGTCGCTGGACGTTTGCAATTTCGAGCTGGGCTGCGGCGCAGGTCCCGAGAGCGAGCGAGGCACGAACGTCGGCACCCTGAGCTGGCTGGCAGGCCCAGAGCCCCAGTGTGTGTGTGGCTGTGGAAGGGCTGCCAGGGGGAGGCGAGGGCCAGCAACACCTGGGAGGCGTGGCACAATTGGTGTGGGAGCAGTCGCTGGACGTTTGCAATTTGGAGCTGGGCTGCGGCGCAGGTCCCGAGAGCGAGCGAGGCACGAACGTCGGCACCCTGAGCTGGCTGGCAGGGCCAGAGCCCCTGTGTGTGTGGTGCTGTGGAAGGGCTGCCAGGGGAAGGCGTGGGCCAGCAATACCTGGGAGGCGTGGCACCTTTGGTGTGGGAGCAGTCGCTGGACGTTTGCAATTTGGAGCTGGGCTGCGGCGCAGGTCCCGAGAGCGAGCGAGGCACGAACGTCGGCACCCTGAGCTGGCCGGCAAGGCCGGAGCACCAGTGTGTGTGTGGCTGTGGAAGGGCTGCAAGGGGAAGGCGAGGGCCAGCAACACCTGGGAGGCGTGGTACCTTTGGTGTGGGAGCAGTCGCTGGACGTTTGCAATTTGGAGCTGGGCTGCGGCGCAGGTCCCGAGAGCGAGCAAGGGACGAACGTCGGCACCCTGAGCTGGCTAGCAAGGCCGGAGCCCCAGTGTGTGTGGGGCTGTGGAAGGGCTGCCAGGGGAGGCGAGGGCCAGCAACACCTGGGAGGCGTGGCACAATTGGTGTGGGAGCAGTCGCTGGACGTTTGCAATTTGGAGCTGGGCTGCGGCGCAGGTCCCGAGAGCGAGCGAGGCACGAACGTCGGCACCCTGAGCTGGCTAGCAAGGCCGGAGCCCCAGTGTGTGTGGGGCTGTGGAAGGGCTGCCAGGGGGAGGCGAGGGCCAGCAACACCTGGGAGGCGTGGCACAATTGGTGTGGGAGAAGTCGCTGGACGTTTGCAATTTGGAGCTGGGCTGCGGCGCAGGTCCCGAGAGCGAGCGAGGCACGAACGTCGGCACCCTGAGCTGGCCGGCAAGGCCGGAGCCCCAGTGTGTGTGCGGCTGTGTAAGGGCTGCAAGGGGAAGGCGAGGGCCAGCAATACCTGGGAGGCGTGGCACCTTTGGTGTGGCAGCAGTCGCTGGAAGTTTGCAATTTGGAGCTGGGCTGCGGCGCAGGTCCCGAGAGCGAGCGAGGCACGAACGTCGGCACCCTGAGCTGGCCGGCAAGGCCGGAGCCCCAGTGTGTGTGGGGCTGTGGAAGGGCTGCCAGGGGGGGGCGAGGGCCAGCAACACCTGGGAGGCGTGGCACAATTGGTGTGGGAGCAGTCGCTGGACGTTTGCAATTTGGAGCTGGGCTGCGGCGCAGGTCCCGAGAGCGAGCGAGGCACGAACGTCTGCACCTTGAGCTGGCTGGCAGGGCCAGAGCCCCTGTGTGTGTGGTGCTGTGGAATGGCTGCCAGGGGAAGGCGAGGGCCAGCAACACCTGGGAGGCGTGGCACAATTGGTGTGGGAGCAGTCGCTGGACGTTTGCAATTTGGAGCTGGGCTGCGGCGCAGGTCCCGAGAGCGAGCGAGGCACGAACGTCGGCACCCTGAGCTGGCCGGCAAGGCCGGAGCCCCTGTGTGTGTGGTGCTGTGGAAGGGCTGCCAGGGGGAGGCGAGGGCCAGCAACACCTGGGAGGCGTGGCACAATTGGTGTGGGAGCAGTCGCTGGACGTTTGCAATTTGGAGCTGGGCTGCGGCGCAGGTCCCGAGAGCGAGCGAGGCACGAACGTCTGCACCTTGAGCTGGCTGGCAGGGCCAGAGCCCCTGTGTGTGTGGTGCTGTGGAATGGCTGCCAGGGGAAGGCGAGGGCCAGCAACACCTGGGAGGCGTGGCACAATTGGTGTGGGAGCAGTCGCTGGACGTTTGCAATTTGGAGCTGGGCTGCGGCGCAGGTCCCGAGAGCGAGCGAGGCACGAACGTCGGCACCCTGAGCTGGCCGGCAAGGCCGGAGCACCAGTGTGTGTGTGGCTGTGGAAGGGCTGCAAGGGGAAGGCGAGGGCCAGCAACACCTGGGAGGCGTGGTACCTTTGGTGTGGGAGCAGTCGCTGGACGTTTGCAATTTGGAGCTGGGCTGCGGCGCAGGTCCCGAGAGCGAGCGAGGCACTAACGGCACCCTGAGCTGTCTGATAGGGCGAGAGCCCCAGTGTGTGTGGGGCTGTGGAAGGGCTGCCAAGGGAAGGCGAGGGCCAGCAACACCTGGGAGGCGTGGTACCTTTGGTGTGGGAGCAGTCGCTGGACGTTTGCAATTTGGAGCTGGGCTGCGGCGCAGGTCCCGAGAGCGAGCAAGGGACGAACGTCGGCACCCTGAGCTGGCTAGCAAGGCCGGAGCCCCAGTGTGTGTGGGGCTGTGGAAGGGCTGCCAGGGGGAGGCGAGGGCCAGCAACACCTGGGAGGCGTGGCACAATTGGTGTGGGAGCAGTCGCTGGACGTTTGCAATTTGGAGCTGGGCTGCGGCGCAGGTCCCGAGAGCGAGCGAGGCACGAACGTCGGCACCCTGAGCTGGCTGGCAGGGCCAGAGCCCCAGTGTGTGTGGGGCTGTGGAATGGCTGCCAGGGGAAGGCGAGGGCCAGCAATACCTGGGAGGCGTGGCACCTTTGGTGTGGGAGCAGTCGCTGGACGTTTGCAATTTGGAGCTGGGCTGCGGCGCAGGTCCCGAGAGCGAGCAAGGCACGAACGTCGGCACCCTGAGCTGGCTAGCAAGGCCGGAGCCCCAGTGTGTGTGGGGCTGTGGAAGGGCTGCCAGGGGGAGGCGAGGGCCAGCAACACCTGGGAGGCGTGGCACCTTTGGTGTGGCAGCAGTCGCTGGACGTTTGGAATTTGGAGCTGGGCTGCGGCGCAGGTCCCGAGAGCGAGCGAGGCACGAACGTCGGCACCCTGAGCTGGCCGGCAAGGCCGGAGCCCCAGTGTGTGTGTGGCTGTGGAAGGGCTGCAAGGGGAAGGCGAGGGCCAGCAACACCTGGGAGGCATGGCACCTTTGGTGTGGGAGCAGTCGCTGGACGTTTGCAATTTGGAGCTGGGCTGCGGCGCAGGTCCCGAGAGCGAGCGAGGCACTAACGGCACCCTGAACTGTCTGATAGGGCGAGAGCCCCTGTGTGTGTGGGGCTGTGGAAGGGCTGCCAGGGGGAGGCGAGGGCCAGCAACACCTGGGAGGCGTGGCACAATTGGTGTGGCAGCAGTCGCTGGACGTTTGCAATTTGGAGCTGGGCTGCGGCGCAGGTCCCGAGAGCGAGCGAGGCACGAACGTCGGCACCCTGAGCTGGCCGGCAAGGCCGGAGCCCCAGTGTGTGTGTGGCTGTGGAAGGGCTGCAAGGGGAAGGCGAGGGCCAGCAACACCTGGGAGACCTGGCATCTTTGGTGTGGGAGCAGTCGCTGGACGTTTGCAATTTGGAGCTGGGCTGCGGAGCAGGTCCTGAGAGCGAGCGAGGCACTAACGGCACCCTGAGCTGTCTGATAGGGTGAGAGCCCCAGTGTGTGTGGGGCTGTGGAAAGGCTGCCAGAGGAAGGCGAGGGCCAGCAACACCTGGGAGGCGTGGTACCTTTGGTGTGGGAGCAGTCGCTGGACGTTTGCAATTTGGAGCTGGGCTGTGGCGCAGGTCCCGAGAGCGAGCAAGGCACGAACGTCGGCACCCTGAGCTGGCTAGCAAGGCCGGAGCCCCAGTGTGTGTGGGGCTGTGGAAGGGCTGCCAGGGGGAGGCGAGGCCCAGCAACACCTGGGAGGCGTGGCACAATTGGTGTGGGAGCAGTCGCTGGACGTTTGCAATTTGGAGCTGGGCTGCGGCGCAGGTCCCGAGAGCGAGCGAGGCACGAACGTCGGCACCCTGAGCTGGCTGGCAGGGCCAGAGCCCCTGTGTGTGTGGTGCTGTGGAAGGGCTGCCAGGGGAAGGCGAGGGCCAGCAATACCTGGGAGGCGTGGCACCTTTGGTGTGGGAGCAGTCGCTGGACGTTTGCAATTTGGAGCTGGGCTGCGGCGCAGGTCCCGAGAGCGAGCGAGGCACGAACGTCGGCACCCTGAGCTGGCTGGCAAGGCCGGAGCCCCAGTGTGTGTGTGGCTGTGGAAGGGCTGCCAGGGGAAGGCGAGGGCCAGCAACACCTGGGAGGCGTAGCACCTTTCGTGTGGGAGCAGTCGCTGGACGTTTGCAATTTCGAGCTGGGCTGCGGCGCAGGTCCCGAGAGCGAGCGAGGCACTAACGGCACCCTGAACTGTCTGATAGGGCGAGAGCCCCTGTGTGTGTGGGGCTGTGGAAGGGCTGCCAGGGGAAGGCGAGGGCCAGCAATACCTGGGAGGCGTGGCACCTTTGGTGTGGGAGCAGTCGCTGGACGTTTGCAATTTGGAGCTGGGCTGCGGCGCAGGTCCCGAGAGCGAGCGAGGCACGAACGTCGGCACCCTGAGCTGGCCGGCAAGGCCGGAGCCCCAGTGTGTGTGTGGCTGTGGAAGGGCTGCAAGGGGAAGGCGAGGGCCAGCAACACCTGGGAGGCGTGGCACCTTTGGTGTGGGAGCAGTCGCTGGACGTTTGCAATTTGGAGCTGGGCTGCGGCGCAGGTCCCGAGAGCGAGCGAGGCACTAACGGCACCCTGAGCTGTCTGATAGGGCGAGAGCCCCAGTGTGTGTGGGGCTGTGGAAGGGCTGCCAAGGGAAGGCGAGGGCCAGCAACACCTGGGAGGCGTGGTACCTTTGGTGTGGGAGCAGTCGCTGGACGTTTGCAATTTGGAGCTGGGCTGCGGCGCAGGTCCCGAGAGCGAGCAAGGGACGAACGTCGGCACCCTGAGCTGGCTAGCAAGGCCGGAGCCCCAGTGTGTGTGGGGCTGTGGAAGGGCTGCCAGGGGGAGGCGAGGGCCAGCAACACCTGGGAGGCGTGGCACAATTGGTGTGGGAGCAGTCGCTGGACGTTTGCAATTTGGAGCTGGGCTGCGGCGCAGGTCCCGAGAGCGAGCGAGGCACGAACGTCGGCACCCTGAGCTGGCTGGCAGGGCCAGAGCCCCAGTGTGTGTGGGGCTGTGGAATGGCTGCCAGGGGAAGGCGAGGGCCAGCAATACCTGGGAGGCGTGGCACCTTTGGTGTGGGAGCAGTCGCTGGACGTTTGCAATTTGGAGCTGGGCTGCGGCGCAGGTCCCGAGAGCGAGCAAGGCACGAACGTCGGCACCCTGAGCTGGCTAGCAAGGCCGGAGCCCCAGTGTGTGTGGGGCTGTGGAAGGGCTGCCAGGGGGAGGCGAGGGCCAGCAACACCTGGGAGGCGTGGCACCTTTGGTGTGGCAGCAGTCGCTGGACGTTTGGAATTTGGAGCTGGGCTGCGGCGCAGGTCCCGAGAGCGAGCGAGGCACGAACGTCGGCACCCTGAGCTGGCCGGCAAGGCCGGAGCCCCAGTGTGTGTGGGGCTGTGGAAGGGCTGCCAGGGGGAGGCGAGGCCCAGCAACACCTGGGAGGCGTGGCACAATTGGTGTGGGAGCAGTCGCTGGACGTTTGCAATTTGGAGCTGGGCTGCGGCGCAGGTCCCGAGAGCGAGCGAGGCACGAACGTCGGCACCCTGAGCTGGCTGGCAGGGCCAGAGCCCCTGTGTGTGTGGTGCTGTGGAAGGGCTGCCAGGGGAAGGCGTGGGCCAGCAATACCTGGGAGGCGTGGCACCTTTGGTGTGGGAGCAGTCGCTGGACGTTTGCAATTTGGAGCTGGGCTGCGGCGAAGGTCCCGAGAGCGAGCGAGGCACGAACGTCGGCACCCTGAGCTGGCTGGCAGGCCCAGAGCCCCAGTGTCTGTGTGGCTGTGGAAGGGCTGCCAGGGGAAGGCGAGGGCCAGCAACACCTGGGAGGCGTGGTACCTTTGGTGTGGGAGCAGTCGCTGGACGTTTGCAATTTGGAGCTGGGCTGCGGCGCAGGTCCCGAGAGCGAGCAAGGGACGAACGTCGGCACCCTGAGCTGGCTAGCAAGGCCGGAGCCCCAGTGTGTGTGGGGCTGTGGAAGGGCTGCCAGGGGGAGGCGAGGGCCAGCAACACCTGGGAGGCGTGGCACAATTGGTGTGGGAGCAGTCGCTGGACGTTTGCAATTTGGAGCTGGGCTGCGGCGCAGGTCCCGAGAGCGAGCGAGGCACGAACGTCGGCACCCTGAGCTGGCCGGCAAGGCCGGAGCCCCAGTGTGTGTGGGGCTGTGGAAGGGCTGCAAGGGGAAGGCGAGGGCCAGCAACACCTGGGAGGCCTGGCACCTTTGGTGTGGGAGCAGTCGCTGGACGTTTGCAATTTGGAGCTGGGCTGCGGCGCAGGTCCCGAGAGCGAGCGAGGCACTAACGGCACCCTGAGCTGTCTGATAGGGCGAGAGCCCCAGTGTGTGTGGGGCTGTGGAAGGGCTGCCAAGGGAAGGCGAGGGCCAGCAACACCTGGGAGGCGTGGTACCTTTGGTGTGGGAGCAGTCGCTGGACGTTTGCAATTTGGAGCTGGGCTGCGGCGCAGGTCCCGAGAGCGAGCGAGGGACGAACGTCGGCACCCTGAGCTGGCTAGCAAGGCCGGAGCCCCAGTGTGTGTGGGGCTGTGGAAGGGCTGCCAGGGGGAGGCGAGGGCCAGCAACACCTGGGAGGCGTGGCACAATTGGTGTGGGAGCAGTCGCTGGACGTTTGCAATTTGGAGCTGGGCTGCGGCGCAGGTCCCGAGAGCGAGCGAGGCACGAACGTCGGCACCCTGAGCTGGCTGGCAGGGCCAGAGCCCCAGTGTGTGTGGGGCTGTGGAATGGCTGCCAGGGGAAGGCGAGGGCCAGCAATACCTGGGAGGCGTGGCACCTTTGGTGTGGGAGCAGTCGCTGGACGTTTGCAATTTGGAGCTGGGCTGCGGCGCAGGTCCCGAGAGCGAGCAAGGGACGAACGTCGGCACCCTGAGCTGGCTAGCAAGGCCGGAGCCCCAGTGTGTGTGGGGCTGTGGAAGGGCTGCCAGGGGGAGGCGAGGGCCAGCAACACCTGGGAGGCGTGGCACCTTTGGTGTGGCAGCAGTCGCTGGACGTTTGGAATTTGGAGCTGGGCTGCGGCGCAGGTCCCGAGAGCGAGCGAGGCACGAACGTCGGCACCCTGAGCTGGCCGGCAAGGCCGGAGCCCCAGTGTGTGTGTGGCTGTGGAAGGGCTGCAAGGGGAAGGCGAGGGCCAGCAACACCTGGGAGGCATGGCACCTTTGGTGTGGGAGCAGTCGCTGGACGTTTGCAATTTGGAGCTGGGCTGCGGCGCAGGTCCCGAGAGCGAGCGAGGCACTAACGGCACCCTGAACTGTCTGATAGGGCGAGAGCCCCTGTGTGTGTGGGGCTGTGGAAGGGCTGCCAGGGGAAGGCGAGGGCCAGCAATACCTGGGAGGCGTGGCACCTTTGGTGTGGGAGCAGTCGCTGGACGTTTGCAATTTCGAGCTGGGCTGCGGCGCAGGTCCCGAGAGCGAGCGAGGCACGAACGTCGGCACCCTGAGCTGGCTGGCAGGCCCAGAGCCCCAGTGTGTGTGTGGCTGTGGAAGGGCTGCCAGGGGGAGGCGAGGGCCAGCAACACCTGGGAGGCGTGGCACAATTGGTGTGGGAGCAGTCGCTGGACGTTTGCAATTTGGAGCTGGGCTGCGGCGCAGGTCCCGAGAGCGAGCGAGGCACGAACGTCGGCACCCTGAGCTGGCTGGCAGGGCCAGAGCCCCTGTGTGTGTGGTGCTGTGGAAGGGCTGCCAGGGGAAGGCGTGGGCCAGCAATACCTGGGAGGCGTGGCACCTTTGGTGTGGGAGCAGTCGCTGGACGTTTGCAATTTGGAGCTGGGCTGCGGCGCAGGTCCCGAGAGCGAGCGAGGCACGAACGTCGGCACCCTGAGCTGGCCGGCAAGGCCGGAGCACCAGTGTGTGTGTGGCTGTGGAAGGGCTGCAAGGGGAAGGCGAGGGCCAGCAACACCTGGGAGGCGTGGTACCTTTGGTGTGGGAGCAGTCGCTGGACGTTTGCAATTTGGAGCTGGGCTGCGGCGCAGGTCCCGAGAGCGAGCAAGGGACGAACGTCGGCACCCTGAGCTGGCTAGCAAGGCCGGAGCCCCAGTGTGTGTGGGGCTGTGGAAGGGCTGCCAGGGGAGGCGAGGGCCAGCAACACCTGGGAGGCGTGGCACAATTGGTGTGGGAGCAGTCGCTGGACGTTTGCAATTTGGAGCTGGGCTGCGGCGCAGGTCCCGAGAGCGAGCGAGGCACGAACGTCGGCACCCTGAGCTGGCTAGCAAGGCCGGAGCCCCAGTGTGTGTGGGGCTGTGGAAGGGCTGCCAGGGGGAGGCGAGGGCCAGCAACACCTGGGAGGCGTGGCACAATTGGTGTGGGAGAAGTCGCTGGACGTTTGCAATTTGGAGCTGGGCTGCGGCGCAGGTCCCGAGAGCGAGCGAGGCACGAACGTCGGCACCCTGAGCTGGCCGGCAAGGCCGGAGCCCCAGTGTGTGTGCGGCTGTGTAAGGGCTGCAAGGGGAAGGCGAGGGCCAGCAATACCTGGGAGGCGTGGCACCTTTGGTGTGGCAGCAGTCGCTGGAAGTTTGCAATTTGGAGCTGGGCTGCGGCGCAGGTCCCGAGAGCGAGCGAGGCACGAACGTCGGCACCCTGAGCTGGCCGGCAAGGCCGGAGCCCCAGTGTGTGTGGGGCTGTGGAAGGGCTGCCAGGGGGGGGCGAGGGCCAGCAACACCTGGGAGGCGTGGCACAATTGGTGTGGGAGCAGTCGCTGGACGTTTGCAATTTGGAGCTGGGCTGCGGCGCAGGTCCCGAGAGCGAGCGAGGCACGAACGTCTGCACCTTGAGCTGGCTGGCAGGGCCAGAGCCCCTGTGTGTGTGGTGCTGTGGAATGGCTGCCAGGGGAAGGCGAGGGCCAGCAACACCTGGGAGGCGTGGCACAATTGGTGTGGGAGCAGTCGCTGGACGTTTGCAATTTGGAGCTGGGCTGCGGCGCAGGTCCCGAGAGCGAGCGAGGCACGAACGTCGGCACCCTGAGCTGGCCGGCAAGGCCGGAGCCCCTGTGTGTGTGGTGCTGTGGAAGGGCTGCCAGGGGGAGGCGAGGGCCAGCAACACCTGGGAGGCGTGGCACAATTGGTGTGGGAGCAGTCGCTGGACGTTTGCAATTTGGAGCTGGGCTGCGGCGCAGGTCCCGAGAGCGAGCGAGGCACGAACGTCTGCACCTTGAGCTGGCTGGCAGGGCCAGAGCCCCTGTGTGTGTGGTGCTGTGGAATGGCTGCCAGGGGAAGGCGAGGGCCAGCAACACCTGGGAGGCGTGGCACAATTGGTGTGGGAGCAGTCGCTGGACGTTTGCAATTTGGAGCTGGGCTGCGGCGCAGGTCCCGAGAGCGAGCGAGGCACGAACGTCGGCACCCTGAGCTGGCCGGCAAGGCCGGAGCACCAGTGTGTGTGTGGCTGTGGAAGGGCTGCAAGGGGAAGGCGAGGGCCAGCAACACCTGGGAGGCGTGGTACCTTTGGTGTGGGAGCAGTCGCTGGACGTTTGCAATTTGGAGCTGGGCTGCGGCGCAGGTCCCGAGAGCGAGCAAGGGACGAACGTCGGCACCCTGAGCTGGCTAGCAAGGCCGGAGCCCCAGCGTGTGTGGGGCTGTGGAAGGGCTGCCAGGGGAGGCGAGGGCCAGCAACACCTGGGAGGCGTGGCACAATTGGTGTGGGAGCAGTCGCTGGACGTTTGCAATTTGGAGCTGGGCTGCGGCGCAGGTCCCGAGAGCGAGCGAGGCACGAACGTCGGCACCCTGAGCTGGCCGGCAAGGCCGGAGCCCCTGTGTGTGTGGTGCTGTGGAAGGGCTGCCAGGGGGAGGCGAGGGCCAGCAACACCTGGGAGGCGTGGCACAATTGGTGTGGGAGCAGTCGCTGGACGTTTGCAATTTGGAGCTGGGCTGCGGCGCAGGTCCCGAGAGCGAGCGAGGCACGAACGTCTGCACCTTGAGCTGGCTGGCAGGGCCAGAGCCCCTGTGTGTGTGGTGCTGTGGAATGGCTGCCAGGGGAAGGCGAGGGCCAGCAACACCTGGGAGGCGTGGCACAATTGGTGTGGGAGCAGTCGCTGGACGTTTGCAATTTGGAGCTGGGCTGCGGCGCAGGTCCCGAGAGCGAGCGAGGCACGAACGTCGGCACCCTGAGCTGGCCGGCAAGGCCGGAGCACCAGTGTGTGTGTGGCTGTGGAAGGGCTGCAAGGGGAAGGCGAGGGCCAGCAACACCTGGGAGGCGTGGTACCTTTGGTGTGGGAGCAGTCGCTGGACGTTTGCAATTTGGAGCTGGGCTGCGGCGCAGGTCCCGAGAGCGAGCAAGGGACGAACGTCGGCACCCTGAGCTGGCTAGCAAGGCCGGAGCCCCAGCGTGTGTGGGGCTGTGGAAGGGCTGCCAGGGGAGGCGAGGGCCAGCAACACCTGGGAGGCGTGGCACAATTGGTGTGGGAGCAGTCGCTGGACGTTTGCAATTTGGAGCTGGGCTGCGGCGCAGGTCCCGAGAGCGAGCGAGGCACGAACGTCGGCACCCTGAGCTGGCTAGCAAGGCCAGAGCCCCAGTGTGTGTGGGGCTGTGGAAGGGCTGCCAGGGGGAGGCGAGGGCCAGCAACACCTGGGAGGCGTGGCACAATTGGTGTGGGAGAAGTCGCTGGACGTTTGCAATTTGGAGCTGGGCTGCGGCGCAGGTCCCGAGAGCGAGCGAGGCACGAACGTCGGCACCCTGAGCTGGCCGGCAAGGCCGGAGCCCCTGTGTGTGTGGTGCTGTGGAAGGGCTGCAAGGGGAAGGCGAGGGCCAGCAATACCTGGGAGGCGTGGCACCTTTGGTGTGGCAGCAGTCGCTGGAAGTTTGCAATTTGGAGCTGGGCTGCGGCGCAGGTCCCGAGAGCGAGCAAGGCACGAACGTCGGCACCCTGAGCTGGCTAGCAAGGCCGGAGCCCCAGTGTGTGTGGGGCTGTGGAAGGGCTGCCAGGGGGAGGCGAGGGCCAGCAACACCTGGGAGGCGTGGCACCTTTGGTGTGGCAGCAGTCGCTGGACATTTGGAATTTGGAGCTGGGCTGCGGCGCAGGTCCCGAGAGCGAGCGAGGCACGAACGTCGGCACCCTGAGCTGGCCGGCAAGGCCGGAGCCCCTGTGTGTGTGGGGCTGTGGAAGGGCTGCCAGGGGGAGGCGAGGCCCAGCAACACCTGGGAGGCGTGGCACAATTGGTGTGGGAGCAGTCGCTGGACGTTTGCAATTTGGAGCTGGGCTGCGGCGCAGGTCCCGAGAGCGAGCGAGGCACGAACGTCGGCACCCTGAGCTGGCTGGCAGGGCCAGAGCCCCAGTGTGTGTGGTGCTGTGGAAGGGCTGCCAGGGGAAGGCGTGGGCCAGCAATACCTGGGAGGCGTGGCACCTTTGGTGTGGGAGCAGTCGCTGGACGTTTGCAATTTGGAGCTGGGCTGCGGCGAAGGTCCCGAGAGCGAGCGAGGCACGAACGTCGGCACCCTGAGCTGGCTGGCAGGCCCAGAGCCCCAGTGTCTGTGTGGCTGTGGAAGGGCTGCCAGGGGAAGGCGAGGGCCAGCAACACCTGGGAGGCGTGGTACCTTTGGTGTGGGAGCAGTCGCTGGACGTTTGCAATTTGGAGCTGGGCTGCGGCGCAGGTCCCGAGAGCGAGCAAGGGACGAACGTCGGCACCCTGAGCTGGCTAGCAAGGCCGGAGCCCCAGTGTGTGTGGGGCTGTGGAAGGGCTGCCAGGGGGAGGCGAGGGCCAGCAACACCTGGGAGGCGTGGCACAATTGGTGTGGGAGCAGTCGCTGGACGTTTGCAATTTGGAGCTGGGCTGCGGCGCAGGTCCCGAGAGCGAGCGAGGCACGAACGTCGGCACCCTGAGCTGGCCGGCAAGGCCGGAGCCCCAGTGTGTGTGGGGCTGTGGAAGGGCTGCAAGGGGAAGGCGAGGGCCAGCAACACCTGGGAGGCCTGGCACCTTTGGTGTGGGAGCAGTCGCTGGACGTTTGCAATTTGGAGCTGGGCTGCGGCGCAGGTCCCGAGAGCGAGCGAGGCACTAACGGCACCCTGAGCTGTCTGATAGGGCGAGAGCCCCAGTGTGTGTGGGGCTGTGGAAGGGCTGCCAAGGGAAGGCGAGGGCCAGCAACACCTGGGAGGCGTGGTACCTTTGGTGTGGGAGCAGTCGCTGGACGTTTGCAATTTGGAGCTGGGCTGCGGCGCAGGTCCCGAGAGCGAGCGAGGGACGAACGTCGGCACCCTGAGCTGGCTAGCAAGGCCGGAGCCCCAGTGTGTGTGGGGCTGTGGAAGGGCTGCCAGGGGGAGGCGAGGGCCAGCAACACCTGGGAGGCGTGGCACAATTGGTGTGGGAGCAGTCGCTGGACGTTTGCAATTTGGAGCTGGGCTGCGGCGCAGGTCCCGAGAGCGAGCGAGGCACGAACGTCGGCACCCTGAGCTGGCTGGCAGGGCCAGAGCCCCAGTGTGTGTGGGGCTGTGGAATGGCTGCCAGGGGAAGGCGAGGGCCAGCAATACCTGGGAGGCGTGGCACCTTTGGTGTGGGAGCAGTCGCTGGACGTTTGCAATTTGGAGCTGGGCTGCGGCGCAGGTCCCGAGAGCGAGCAAGGCACGAACGTCGGCACCCTGAGCTGGCTAGCAAGGCCGGAGCCCCAGTGTGTGTGGGGCTGTGGAAGGGCTGCCAGGGGGAGGCGAGGGCCAGCAACACCTGGGAGGCGTGGCACCTTTGGTGTGGCAGCAGTCGCTGGACGTTTGGAATTTGGAGCTGGGCTGCGGCGCAGGTCCCGAGAGCGAGCGAGGCACGAACGTCGGCACCCTGAGCTGGCCGGCAAGGCCGGAGCCCCAGTGTGTGTGTGGCTGTGGAAGGGCTGCAAGGGGAAGGCGAGGGCCAGCAACACCTGGGAGGCATGGCACCTTTGGTGTGGGAGCAGTCGCTGGACGTTTGCAATTTGGAGCTGGGCTGCGGCGCAGGTCCCGAGAGCGAGCGAGGCACTAACGGCACCCTGAACTGTCTGATAGGGCGAGAGCCCCTGTGTGTGTGGGGCTGTGGAAGGGCTGCCAGGGGAAGGCGAGGGCCAGCAATACCTGGGAGGCGTGGCACCTTTGGTGTGGGAGCAGTCGCTGGACGTTTGCAATTTGGAGCTGGGCTGCGGCGCAGGTCCCGAGAGCGAGCGAGGCACGAACGTCGGCACCCTGAGCTGGCTGGCAGGCCCAGAGCCCCAGTGTGTGTGTGGCTGTGGAAGGGCTGCCAGGGGGAGGCGAGGGCCAGCAACACCTGGGAGGCGTGGCACAATTGGTGTGGGAGCAGTCGCTGGACGTTTGCAATTTGGAGCTGGGCTGCGGCGCAGGTCCCGAGAGCGAGCGAGGCATGAACGTCGGCACCCTGAGCTGGCTGGCAGGGCCAGAGCCCCTGTGTGTGTGGTGCTGTGGAAGGGCTGCCAGGGGAAGGCGTGGGCCAGCAATACCTGGGAGGCGTGGCACCTTTGGTGTGGGAGCAGTCGCTGGACGTTTGCAATTTGGAGCTGGGCTGCGGCGCAGGTCCCGAGAGCGAGCGAGGCACGAACGTCGGCACCCTGAGCTGGCCGGCAAGGCCGGAGCACCAGTGTGTGTGTGGCTGTGGAAGGGCTGCAAGGGGAAGGCGAGGGCCAGCAACACCTGGGAGGCGTGGTACCTTTGGTGTGGGAGCAGTCGCTGGACGTTTGCAATTTGGAGCTGGGCTGCGGCGCAGGTCCCGAGAGCGAGCAAGGGACGAACGTCGGCACCCTGAGCTGGCTAGCAAGGCCGGAGCCCCAGTGTGTGTGGGGCTGTGGAAGGGCTGCCAGGGGAGGCGAGGGCCAGCAACACCTGGGAGGCGTGGCACAATTGGTGTGGGAGCAGTCGCTGGACGTTTGCAATTTGGAGCTGGGCTGCGGCGCAGGTCCCGAGAGCGAGCGAGGCACGAACGTCGGCACCCTGAGCTGGCTAGCAAGGCCGGAGCCCCAGTGTGTGTGGGGCTGTGGAAGGGCTGCCAGGGGGAGGCGAGGGCCAGCAACACCTGGGAGGCGTGGCACAATTGGTGTGGGAGAAGTCGCTGGACGTTTGCAATTTGGAGCTGGGCTGCGGCGCAGGTCCCGAGAGCGAGCGAGGCACGAACGTCGGCACCCTGAGCTGGCCGGCAAGGCCGGAGCCCCAGTGTGTGTGCGGCTGTGTAAGGGCTGCAAGGGGAAGGCGAGGGCCAGCAATACCTGGGAGGCGTGGCACCTTTGGTGTGGCAGCAGTCGCTGGAAGTTTGCAATTTGGAGCTGGGCTGCGGCGCAGGTCCCGAGAGCGAGCGAGGCACGAACGTCGGCACCCTGAGCTGGCCGGCAAGGCCGGAGCCCCAGTGTGTGTGGGGCTGTGGAAGGGCTGCCAGGGGGGGGCGAGGGCCAGCAACACCTGGGAGGCGTGGCACAATTGGTGTGGGAGCAGTCGCTGGACGTTTGCAATTTGGAGCTGGGCTGCGGCGCAGGTCCCGAGAGCGAGCGAGGCACGAACGTCTGCACCTTGAGCTGGCTGGCAGGGCCAGAGCCCCTGTGTGTGTGGTGCTGTGGAATGGCTGCCAGGGGAAGGCGAGGGCCAGCAACACCTGGGAGGCGTGGCACAATTGGTGTGGGAGCAGTCGCTGGACGTTTGCAATTTGGAGCTGGGCTGCGGCGCAGGTCCCGAGAGCGAGCGAGGCACGAACGTCGGCACCCTGAGCTGGCCGGCAAGGCCGGAGCCCCTGTGTGTGTGGTGCTGTGGAAGGGCTGCCAGGGGGAGGCGAGGGCCAGCAACACCTGGGAGGCGTGGCACAATTGGTGTGGGAGCAGTCGCTGGACGTTTGCAATTTGGAGCTGGGCTGCGGCGCAGGTCCCGAGAGCGAGCGAGGCACGAACGTCTGCACCTTGAGCTGGCTGGCAGGGCCAGAGCCCCTGTGTGTGTGGTGCTGTGGAATGGCTGCCAGGGGAAGGCGAGGGCCAGCAACACCTGGGAGGCGTGGCACAATTGGTGTGGGAGCAGTCGCTGGACGTTTGCAATTTGGAGCTGGGCTGCGGCGCAGGTCCCGAGAGCGAGCGAGGCACGAACGTCGGCACCCTGAGCTGGCCGGCAAGGCCGGAGCACCAGTGTGTGTGTGGCTGTGGAAGGGCTGCAAGGGGAAGGCGAGGGCCAGCAACACCTGGGAGGCGTGGTACCTTTGGTGTGGGAGCAGTCGCTGGACGTTTGCAATTTGGAGCTGGGCTGCGGCGCAGGTCCCGAGAGCGAGCAAGGGACGAACGTCGGCACCCTGAGCTGGCTAGCAAGGCCGGAGCCCCAGCGTGTGTGGGGCTGTGGAAGGGCTGCCAGGGGAGGCGAGGGCCAGCAACACCTGGGAGGCGTGGCACAATTGGTGTGGGAGCAGTCGCTGGACGTTTGCAATTTGGAGCTGGGCTGCGGCGCAGGTCCCGAGAGCGAGCGAGGCACGAACGTCGGCACCCTGAGCTGGCTAGCAAGGCCAGAGCCCCAGTGTGTGTGGGGCTGTGGAAGGGCTGCCAGGGGGAGGCGAGGGCCAGCAACACCTGGGAGGCGTGGCACAATTGGTGTGGGAGAAGTCGCTGGACGTTTGCAATTTGGAGCTGGGCTGCGGCGCAGGTCCCGAGAGCGAGCGAGGCACGAACGTCGGCACCCTGAGCTGGCCGGCAAGGCCGGAGCCCCTGTGTGTGTGGTGCTGTGGAAGGGCTGCAAGGGGAAGGCGAGGGCCAGCAATACCTGGGAGGCGTGGCACCTTTGGTGTGGCAGCAGTCGCTGGAAGTTTGCAATTTGGAGCTGGGCTGCGGCGCAGGTCCCGAGAGCGAGCGAGGCACGAACGTCGGCACCCTGAGCTGGCCGGCAAGGCCGGAGCCCCAGTGTGTGTGGGGCTGTGGAAGGGCTGCCAGGGGGGGGCGAGGGCCAGCAACACCTGGGAGGCGTGGCACAATTGGTGTGGGAGCAGTCGCTGGACGTTTGCAATTTGGAGCTGGGCTGCGGCGCAGGTCCCGAGAGCGAGCGAGGCACGAACGTCTGCACCTTGAGCTGGCTGGCAGGGCCAGAGCCCCTGTGTGTGTGGTGCTGTGGAATGGCTGCCAGGGGAAGGCGAGGGCCAGCAACACCTGGGAGGCGTGGCACAATTGGTGTGGGAGCAGTCGCTGGACGTTTGCAATTTGGAGCTGGGCTGCGGCGCAGGTCCCGAGAGCGAGCGAGGCACGAACGTCGGCACCCTGAGCTGGCCGGCAAGGCCGGAGCCCCAGTGTGTGTGGTGCTGTGGAAGGGCTGCCAGGGGAAGGCGAGGGCCAGCAATACCTGGGAGGCGTGGCACCTTTGGTGTGGGAGCAGTCGGTGGACGTTTGCAATTTGGAGCTGGGCTGCGGCGCAGGTCCCGAGAGCGAGCGAGGCACGAACGTCGGCACCCTGAGCTGGCCGGCAAGGCCGGAGCCCCAGTGTGTGTGTGGCTGTGGAAGGGCTGCAAGGGGAAGGCGAGGGCCAGCAATACCTGGGAGACCTGGCATCTTTGGTGTGGGAGCAGTCGCTGGACGTTTGCAATTTGGAGCTGGGCTGCGGAGCAGGTCCTGAGAGCGAGCGAGGCACTAACGGCACCCTGAGCTGTCTGATAGGGTGAGAGCCCCAGTGTGTGTGGGGCTGTGGAAAGGCTGCCAGAGGAAGGCGAGGGCCAGCAACACCTGGGAGGCGTGGTACCTTTGGTGTGGGAGCAGTCGCTGGATGTTTGCAATTTGGAGCTGGGCTGCGGCGCAGGTCCCGAGAGCGAGCAAGGCACGAACGTCGGCACCCTGAGCTGGCTAGCAAGGCCGGAGCCCCAGTGTGTGTGGGGCTGTGGAAGGGCTGCCAGGGGGAGGCGTGGCCCAGCAACACCTGGGAGGCGTGGCACAATTGGTGTGGGAGCAGTCGCTGGACGTTTGCAATTTGGAGCTGGGCTGCGGCGCAGGTCCCGAGAGCGAGCGAGGCACGAACGTCGGCACCCTGAGCTGGCTGGCAGGGCCAGAGCCCCAGTGTGTGTGGGGCTGTGGAATGGCTGCCAGGGGAAGGCGAGGGCCAGCAACACCTGGGAGGCGTGGCACCTTTGGTGTGGGAGCAGTCGCTGGACGTTTGCAATTTGGAGCTGGGCTGCGGCGCAGGTCCCGAGAGCGAGCGAGGCACGAACGTCGGCACCCTGAGCTGGCCGGCAAGGCCGGAGCCCCAGTGTGTGTGTGGCTGTGGAAGGGCTGCAAGGGGAAGGCGAGGGCCAGCAACACCTGGGAGGCCTGGCACCTTTGGTGTGGGAGCAGTCGCTGGACGTTTGCAATTTGGAGCTGAGCTGCGGCGCAGGTCCCGAGAGCGAGCGAGGCACTAACGGCACCCTGAGCTGTCTGATAGGGCGAGAGCCCCAGTGTCTGTGGGGCTGTGGAAGGGCTGCCAGAGGAAGGCGAGGGCCAGCAACACCTGGGAGGCGTGGTACCTTTGGTGTGGGAGCAGTCGCTGGACGTTTGCAATTTGGAGCTGGGCTGCGGCGCAGGTCCCGAGAGCGAGCGAGGCACGAACGTCGGCACCCTGAGCTGGCCGGCAAGGCCGGAGCCCCAGTGTGTGTGCGGCTGTGGAAGGGCTGCAAGGGGAAGGCGAGGGCCAGCAACACCTGGGAGGCCTGGCACCTTTGGTGTGGGAGCAGTCGCTGGACGTTTGCAATTTGGAGCTGGGCTGCGGCGCAGGTCCCGAGAGCGAGCGAGGCACTAACGGCACCCTGAGCTGTCTGATAGGGCGAGAGCCCCAGTGTGTGTGGTGCTGTGGAAGGGCTGCCAGGGGAAGGCGAGGGCCAGCAACACCTGGGAGGCGTGGTACCTTTGGTGTGGGAGCAGTCGCTGGACGTTTGCAATTTGGAGCTGGGCTGCGGCGCAGGTCCCGAGAGCGAGCAAGGGACGAACGTCGGCACCCTGAGCTGGCTAGCAAGGCCGGAGCCCCAGTGTGTGTGGGGCTGTGGAAGGGCTGCCAGGGGGAGGCGAGGCCCAGCAACACCTGGGAGGCGTGGCACAATTGGTGTGGGAGCAGTCGCTGGACGTTTGCAATTTGGAGCTGGGCTGCGGCGCAGGTCCCGAGAGCGAGCGAGGCACGAACGTCGGCACCCTGAGCTGGCTGGCAGGGCCAGAGCCCCTGTGTGTGTGGGGCTGTGGAAGGGCTGCCAGGGGAAGGCGAGGGCCAGCAATACCTGGGAGGCGTGGCACCTTTGGTGTGGCAGCAGTCGCTGGACGTTTGCAATTTGGAGCTGGGCTGCGGCGCAGGTCCCGAGAGCGAGCGAGGCACGAACGTCGGCACCCTGAGCTGGCCGGCAAGGCCGGAGCCCCAGTGTGTGTGCGGCTGTGGAAGGGCTGCAAGGGGAAGGCGAGGGCCAGCAACACCTGGGAGGCCTGGCACCTTTGGTGTGGGAGCAGTCGCTGGACGTTTGCAATTTGGAGCTGGGCTGCGGCGCAGGTCCCGAGAGCGAGCGAGGCACTAACGGCACCCTGAGCTGTCTGATAGGGCGAGAGCCCCAGTGTGTGTGGGGCTGTGGAAGGGCTGCCAAGGGAAGGCGAGGGCCAGCAACACCTGGGAGGTGTGGTACCTTTGGTGTGGGAGCAGTCGCTGGACGTTTGCAATTTGGAGCTGGGCTGAGGCGCAGGTCCCGAGAGCGAGCAAGGGACGAACGTCGGCACCCTGAGCTGGCTGGCAAGGCCGGAGCCCCAGTGTGTGTGGGGCTGTGGAAGGGCTGCAAGGGGAAGGCGAGGGCCAGCAATACCTGGGAGACCTGGCATCTTTGGTGTGGGAGCAGTCGCTGGACGTTTGCAAATTGGAGCTGGGCTGCGGAGCAGGTCCTGAGAGCGAGCGAGGCACTAACGGCACCCTGAGCTGTCTGATAGGGTGAGAGCCCCAGTGTGTGTGGGGCTGTGGAAAGGCTGCCAGAGGAAGGCGAGGGCCAGCAACACCTGGGAGGCGTGGTACCTTTGGTGTGGGAGCAGTCGCTGGATGTTTGCAATTTGGAGCTGGGCTGCGGCGCAGGTCCCGAGAGCGAGCAAGGCACGAACGTCGGCACCCTGAGCTGGCTAGCAAGGCCGGAGCCCCAGTGTGTGTGGGGCTGTGGAAGGGCTGCCAGGGGGAGGCGTGGCCCAGCAACACCTGGGAGGCGTGGCACAATTGGTGTGGGAGCAGTCGCTGGACGTTTGCAATTTGGAGCTGGGCTGCGGCGCAGGTCCCGAGAGCGAGCGAGGCACGAACGTCGGCACCCTGAGCTGGCTGGCAGGGCCAGAGCCCCAGTGTGTGTGGGGCTGTGGAATGGCTGCCAGGGGAAGGCGAGGGCCAGCAACACCTGGGAGGCGTGGCACCTTTGGTGTGGGAGCAGTCGCTGGACGTTTGCAATTTGGAGCTGGGCTGCGGCGCAGGTCCCGAGAGCGAGCGAGGCACGAACGTCGGCACCCTGAGCTGGCCGGCAAGGCCGGAGCCCCAGTGTGTGTGTGGCTGTGGAAGGGCTGCAAGGGGAAGGCGAGGGCCAGCAACACCTGGGAGGCCTGGCACCTTTGGTGTGGGAGCAGTCGCTGGACGTTTGCAATTTGGAGCTGAGCTGCGGCGCAGGTCCCGAGAGCGAGCGAGGCACTAACGGCACCCTGAGCTGTCTGATAGGGCGAGAGCCCCAGTGTCTGTGGGGCTGTGGAAGGGCTGCCAGAGGAAGGCGAGGGCCAGCAACACCTGGGAGGCGTGGTACCTTTGGTGTGGGAGCAGTCGCTGGACGTTTGCAATTTGGAGCTGGGCTGCGGCGCAGGTCCCGAGAGCGAGCGAGGCACGAACGTCGGCACCCTGAGCTGGCCGGCAAGGCCGGAGCCCCAGTGTGTGTGCGGCTGTGGAAGGGCTGCAAGGGGAAGGCGAGGGCCAGCAACACCTGGGAGGCCTGGCACCTTTGGTGTGGGAGCAGTCGCTGGACGTTTGCAATTTGGAGCTGGGCTGCGGCGCAGGTCCCGAGAGCGAGCGAGGCACTAACGGCACCCTGAGCTGTCTGATAGGGCGAGAGCCCCAGTGTGTGTGGTGCTGTGGAAGGGCTGCCAGGGGAAGGCGAGGGCCAGCAACACCTGGGAGGCGTGGTACCTTTGGTGTGGGAGCAGTCGCTGGACGTTTGCAATTTGGAGCTGGGCTGCGGCGCAGGTCCCGAGAGCGAGCAAGGGACGAACGTCGGCACCCTGAGCTGGCTAGCAAGGCCGGAGCCCCAGTGTGTGTGGGGCTGTGGAAGGGCTGCCAGGGGGAGGCGAGGGCCAGCAACACCTGGGAGGCGTGGCACAATTGGTGTGGGAGAAGTCGCTGGACGTTTGCAATTTGGAGCTGGGCTGCGGCGCAGGTCCCGAGAGCGAGCGAGGCACGAACGTCGGCACCCTGAGCTGGCTGGCAGGGCCAGAGCCCCTGTGTGTGTGGGGCTGTGGAAGGGCTGCCAGGGGAAGGCGAGGGCCAGCAACACCTGGGAGGTGTGGTACCTTTGGTGTGGGAGCAGTCGCTGGACGTTTGCAATTTGGAGCTGGGCTGAGGCGCAGGTCCCGAGAGCGAGCAAGGGACGAACGTCGGCACCCTGAGCTGGCTGGCAAGGCCGGAGCCCCAGTGTGTGTGGGGCTGTGGAAGGGCTGCCAGGGGGAGGCGAGGGCCAGCAACACCTGGGAGGCGTGGCACAATTGGTGTGGGAGCAGTCGCTGGACGTTTGCAATTTGGAGCTGGGCTGCGGCGCAGGTCCCGAGAGCGAGCGAGGCACGAACGTCGGCACCCTGAGCTGGCTGGCAGGGCCAGAGCCCCAGTGTGTGTGGGGCTGTGGAATGGCTGCCAGGGGAAGGCGAGGGCCAGCAATACCTGGGAGGCGTGGCACCTTTGGTGTGGGAGCAGTCGCTGGACGTTTGCAATTTGGAGCTGGGCTGCGGCGCAGGTCCCGAGAGCGAGCGAGGCACGAACGTCGGCACCCTGAGCTGGCCGGCAAGGCCGGAGCCCCAGTGTGTGTGTGGCTGTGGAAGGGCTGCCAGGGGAAGGCGTGGGCCAGCAATACCTGGGAGGCGTGGCACCTTTGGTGTGGGAGCAGTCGCTGGACGTTTGCAATTTGGAGCTGGGCTGCGGCGCAGGTCCCGAGAGCGAGCGAGGCACGAACGTCGGCACCCTGAGCTGGCCGGCAAGGCCGGAGCACGAGTGTGTGTGCGGCTGTGGAAGGGCTGCAAGGGGAAGGCGAGGGCCAGCAACACCTGGGAGGCGTGGTACCTTTGGTGTGGGAGCAGTCGCTGGACGTTTGCAATTTGGAGCTGGGCTGCGGCGCAGGTCCCGAGAGCGAGCAAGGGACGAACGTCGGCACCCTGAGCTGGCTGGCAAGGCCGGAGCCCCAGTGTGTGTGGGGCTGTGGAAGGGCTGCCAGGGGAGGCGAGGGCCAGCAACACCTGGGAGGCGTGGTACCTTTGGTGTGGGAGCAGTCGCTGGACGTTTGCAATTTGGAGCTGGGCTGCGGCGCAGGTCCCGAGAGCGAGCAAGGGACGAACGTCGGCACCCTGAGCTGGCTAGCAAGGCCGGAGCCCCAGTGTGTGTGGGGCTGTGGAAGGGCTGCCAGGGGGAGGCGAGGGCCAGCAACACCTGGGAGGCCTGGCACAATTGGTGTGGGAGCAGTCGCTGGACGTTTGCAATTTGGAGCTGGGCTGCGGCGCAGGTCCCGAGAGCGAGCGAGGCACGAACGTCGGCACCCTGAGCTGGCTGGCAGGGCCAGAGCCCCAGTGTGTGTGGGGCTGTGGAATGGCTGCCAGGGGAAGGCGAGGGCCAGCAATACCTGGGAGGCGTGGCACCTTTGGTGTGGGAGCAGTCGCTGGACGTTTGCAATTTGGAGCTGTTCTGCGGCGCAGGTCCCGAGAGCGAGCAAGGCACGAACGTCGGCACCCTGAGCTGGCTAGCAAGGCCGGAGCCCCAGTGTGTGTGGGGCTGTGGAAGGGCTGCCAGGGGGAGGCGAGGGCCAGCAACACCTGGGAGGCGTGGCACCTTTGGTGTGGCAGCAGTCGCTGGACGTTTGGAATTTGGAGCTGGGCTGCGGCGCAGGTCCCGAGAGCGAGCGAGGCACGAACGTCGGCACCCTGAGCTGGCCGGCAAGGCCGGAGCCCCAGTGTGTGTGTGGCTGTGGAAGGGCTGCAAGGGGAAGGCGAGGGCCAGCAACACCTGGGAGGCATGGCACCTTTGGTGTGGGAGCAGTCGCTGGACGTTTGCAATTTGGAGCTGGGCTGCGGCGCAGGTCCCGAGAGCGAGCGAGGCACTAACGGCACCCTGAACTGTCTGATAGGGCGAGAGCCCCTGTGTGTGTGGGGCTGTGGAAGGGCTGCCAGGGGAAGGCGAGGGCCAGCAATACCTGGGAGGCGTGGCACCTTTGGTGTGGGAGCAGTCGCTGGACGTTTGCAATTTGGAGCTGGGCTGCGGCGCAGGTCCCGAGAGCGAGCGAGGCACGAACGTCGGCACCCTGAGCTGGCTGGCAGGCCCAGAGCCCCAGTGTGTGTGTGGCTGTGGAAGGGCTGCCAGGGGGAGGCGAGGGCCAGCAACACCTGGGAGGCGTGGCACAATTGGTGTGGGAGCAGTCGCTGGACGTTTGCAATTTGGAGCTGGGCTGCGGCGCAGGTCCCGAGAGCGAGCGAGGCACGAACGTCGGCACCCTGAGCTGGCTGGCAGGGCCAGAGCCCCTGTGTGTGTGGTGCTGTGGAAGGGCTGCCAGGGGAAGGCGTGGGCCAGCAATACCTGGGAGGCGTGGCACCTTTGGTGTGGGAGCAGTCGCTGGACGTTTGCAATTTGGAGCTGGGCTGCGGCGCAGGTCCCGAGAGCGAGCGAGGCACGAACGTCGGCACCCTGAGCTGGCCAGCAAGGCCGGAGCACCAGTGTGTGTGCGGCTGTGGAAGGGCTGCAAGGGGAAGGCGAGGGCCAGCAACACCTGGGAGGCGTGGTACCTTTGGTGTGGGAGCAGTCGCTGGACGTTTGCAATTTGGAGCTGGGCTGCGGCGCAGGTCCCGAGAGCGAGCAAGGGACGAACGTCGGCACCCTGAGCTGGCTAGCAAGGCCGGAGCCCCAGTGTGTGTGGGGCTGTGGAAGGGCTGCCAGGGGAGGCGAGGGCCAGCAACACCTGGGAGGCGTGGCACAATTGGTGTGGGAGCAGTCGCTGGACGTTTGCAATTTGGAGCTGGGCTGCGGCGCAGGTCCCGAGAGCGAGCGAGGCACGAACGTCGGCACCCTGAGCTGGCTAGCAAGGCCGGAGCCCCAGTGTGTGTGGGGCTGTGGAAGGGCTGCCAGGGGGAGGCGAGGGCCAGCAACACCTGGGAGGCGTGGCACAAGTGGTGTGGGAGAAGTCGCTGGACGTTTGCAATTTGGAGCTGGGCTGCGGCGCAGGTCCCGAGAGCGAGCGAGGCACGAACGTCGGCACCCTGAGCTGGCCGGCAAGGCCGGAGCCCCAGTGTGTGTGCGGCTGTGTAAGGGCTGCAAGGGGAAGGCGAGGGCCAGCAATACCTGGGAGGCCTGGCACCTTTGGTGTGGCAGCAGTCGCTGGAAGTTTGCAATTTGGAGCTGGGCTGCGGCGCAGGTCCCGAGAGCGAGCGAGGCACGAACGTCGGCACCCTGAGCTGGCCGGCAAGGCCGGAGCCCCAGTGTGTGTGGGGCTGTGGAATGGCTGCCAGGGGAAGGCGAGGGCCAGCAATACCTGGGAGGCGTGGCACCTTTGGTGTGGGAGCAGTCGCTGGACGTTTGCAATTTGGAGCTGGGCTGCGGCGCAGGTCCCGAGAGCGAGCGAGGCACGAACGTCGGCACCCTGAGCTGGCCGGCAAGGCCGGAGCCCCAGTGTGTGTGTGGCTGTGGAAGGGCTGCCAGGGGAAGGCGTGGGCCAGCAATACCTGGGAGGCGTGGCACCTTTGGTGTGGGAGCAGTCGCTGGACGTTTGCAATTTGGAGCTGGGCTGCGGCGCAGGTCCCGAGAGCGAGCGAGGCACGAACGTCGGCACCCTGAGCTGGCCGGCAAGGCCGGAGCACGAGTGTGTGTGCGGCTGTGGAAGGGCTGCAAGGGGAAGGCGAGGGCCAGCAACACCTGGGAGGCGTGGTACCTTTGGTGTGGGAGCAGTCGCTGGACGTTTGCAATTTGGAGCTGGGCTGCGGCGCAGGTCCCGAGAGCGAGCAAGGGACGAACGTCGGCACCCTGAGCTGGCTGGCAAGGCCGGAGCCCCAGTGTGTGTGGGGCTGTGGAAGGGCTGCCAGGGGAGGCGAGGGCCAGCAACACCTGGGAGGCGTGGTACCTTTGGTGTGGGAGCAGTCGCTGGACGTTTGCAATTTGGAGCTGGGCTGCGGCGCAGGTCCCGAGAGCGAGCAAGGGACGAACGTCGGCACCCTGAGCTGGCTAGCAAGGCCGGAGCCCCAGTGTGTGTGGGGCTGTGGAAGGGCTGCCAGGGGGAGGCGAGGGCCAGCAACACCTGGGAGGCCTGGCACAATTGGTGTGGGAGCAGTCGCTGGACGTTTGCAATTTGGAGCTGGGCTGCGGCGCAGGTCCCGAGAGCGAGCGAGGCACGAACGTCGGCACCCTGAGCTGGCTGGCAGGGCCAGAGCCCCAGTGTGTGTGGGGCTGTGGAATGGCTGCCAGGGGAAGGCGAGGGCCAGCAATACCTGGGAGGCGTGGCACCTTTGGTGTGGGAGCAGTCGCTGGACGTTTGCAATTTGGAGCTGTTCTGCGGCGCAGGTCCCGAGAGCGAGCAAGGCACGAACGTCGGCACCCTGAGCTGGCTAGCAAGGCCGGAGCCCCAGTGTGTGTGGGGCTGTGGAAGGGCTGCCAGGGGGAGGCGAGGGCCAGCAACACCTGGGAGGCGTGGCACCTTTGGTGTGGCAGCAGTCGCTGGACGTTTGGAATTTGGAGCTGGGCTGCGGCGCAGGTCCCGAGAGCGAGCGAGGCACGAACGTCGGCACCCTGAGCTGGCCGGCAAGGCCGGAGCCCCAGTGTGTGTGTGGCTGTGGAAGGGCTGCAAGGGGAAGGCGAGGGCCAGCAACACCTGGGAGGCATGGCACCTTTGGTGTGGGAGCAGTCGCTGGACGTTTGCAATTTGGAGCTGGGCTGCGGCGCAGGTCCCGAGAGCGAGCGAGGCACTAACGGCACCCTGAACTGTCTGATAGGGCGAGAGCCCCTGTGTGTGTGGGGCTGTGGAAGGGCTGCCAGGGGAAGGCGAGGGCCAGCAATACCTGGGAGGCGTGGCACCTTTGGTGTGGGAGCAGTCGCTGGACGTTTGCAATTTGGAGCTGGGCTGCGGCGCAGGTCCCGAGAGCGAGCGAGGCACGAACGTCGGCACCCTGAGCTGGCTGGCAGGCCCAGAGCCCCAGTGTGTGTGTGGCTGTGGAAGGGCTGCCAGGGGGAGGCGAGGGCCAGCAACACCTGGGAGGCGTGGCACAATTGGTGTGGGAGCAGTCGCTGGACGTTTGCAATTTGGAGCTGGGCTGCGGCGCAGGTCCCGAGAGCGAGCGAGGCACGAACGTCGGCACCCTGAGCTGGCTGGCAGGGCCAGAGCCCCTGTGTGTGTGGTGCTGTGGAAGGGCTGCCAGGGGAAGGCGTGGGCCAGCAATACCTGGGAGGCGTGGCACCTTTGGTGTGGGAGCAGTCGCTGGACGTTTGCAATTTGGAGCTGGGCTGCGGCGCAGGTCCCGAGAGCGAGCGAGGCACGAACGTCGGCACCCTGAGCTGGCCAGCAAGGCCGGAGCACCAGTGTGTGTGCGGCTGTGGAAGGGCTGCAAGGGGAAGGCGAGGGCCAGCAACACCTGGGAGGCGTGGTACCTTTGGTGTGGGAGCAGTCGCTGGACGTTTGCAATTTGGAGCTGGGCTGCGGCGCAGGTCCCGAGAGCGAGCAAGGGACGAACGTCGGCACCCTGAGCTGGCTAGCAAGGCCGGAGCCCCAGTGTGTGTGGGGCTGTGGAAGGGCTGCCAGGGGAGGCGAGGGCCAGCAACACCTGGGAGGCGTGGCACAATTGGTGTGGGAGCAGTCGCTGGACGTTTGCAATTTGGAGCTGGGCTGCGGCGCAGGTCCCGAGAGCGAGCGAGGCACGAACGTCGGCACCCTGAGCTGGCTAGCAAGGCCGGAGCCCCAGTGTGTGTGGGGCTGTGGAAGGGCTGCCAGGGGGAGGCGAGGGCCAGCAACACCTGGGAGGCGTGGCACAAGTGGTGTGGGAGAAGTCGCTGGACGTTTGCAATTTGGAGCTGGGCTGCGGCGCAGGTCCCGAGAGCGAGCGAGGCACGAACGTCGGCACCCTGAGCTGGCCGGCAAGGCCGGAGCCCCAGTGTGTGTGCGGCTGTGTAAGGGCTGCAAGGGGAAGGCGAGGGCCAGCAATACCTGGGAGGCCTGGCACCTTTGGTGTGGCAGCAGTCGCTGGAAGTTTGCAATTTGGAGCTGGGCTGCGGCGCAGGTCCCGAGAGCGAGCGAGGCACGAACGTCGGCACCCTGAGCTGGCCGGCAAGGCCGGAGCCCCAGTGTGTGTGGGGCTGTGGAAGGGCTGCCAGGGGGAGGCGAGGGCCAGCAACACCTGGGAGGCGTGGCACAATTGGTGTGGGAGCAGTCGCTGGACGTTTGCAATTTGGAGCTGGGCTGCGGCGCAGGTCCCGAGAGCGAGCGAGGCACGAACGTCTGCACCCTGAGCTGGCTGGCAGGGCCAGAGCCCCTGTGTGTGTGGTGCTGTGGAATGGCTGCCAGGGGAAGGCGAGGGCCAGCAACACCTGGGAGGCGTGGCACAATTGGTGTGGGAGCAGTCGCTGGACGTTTGCAATTTGGAGCTGGGCTGCGGCGCAGGTCCCGAGAGCGAGCGAGGCACGAACGTCGGCACCCTGAGCTGGCCGGCAAGGCCGGAGCCCCTGTGTGTGTGGTGCTGTGGAAGGGCTGCCAGGGGAAGGCGAGGGCCAGCAATACCTGGGAGGCGTGGCACCTTTGGTGTGGGAGCAGTCGGTGGACGTTTGCAATTTGGAGCTGGGCTGCGGCGCAGGTCCCGAGAGCGAGCGAGGCACGAACGTCGGCACCCTGAGCTGGCCGGCAAGGCCGGAGCCCCAGTGTGTGTGTGGCTGTGGAAGGGCTGCAAGGGGAAGGCGAGGGCCAGCAACACCTGGGAGACCTGGCATCTTTGGTGTGGGAGCAGTCGCTGGACGTTTGCAATTTGGAGCTGTGCTGCGGAGCAGGTCCTGAGAGCGAGCGAGGCACTAACGGCACCCTGAGCTGTCTGATAGGGTGAGAGCCCCAGTGTGTGTGGGGCTGTGGAAAGGCTGCCAGAGGAAGGCGAGGGCCAGCAACACCTGGGAGGCGTGGTACCTTTGGTGTGGGAGCAGTCGCTGGACGTTTGCAATTTGGAGCTGGGCTGCGGCGCAGGTCCCGAGAGCGAGCAAGGCACGAACGTCGGCACCCTGAGCTGGCTAGCAAGGCCGGAGCCCCAGTGTGTGTGGGGCTGTGGAAGGGCTGCCAGGGGGAGGCGAGGCCCAGCAACACCTGGGAGGCGTGGCACAATTGGTGTGGGAGCAGTCGCTGGACGTTTGCAATTTGGAGCTGGGCTGCGGCGCAGGTCCCGAGAGCGAGCGAGGCACGAACGTCGGCACCCTGAGCTGGCTGGCAGGGCCAGAGCCCCTGTGTGTGTGGTGCTGTGGAAGGGCTGCCAGGGGAAGGCGTGGGCCAGCAATACCTGGGAGGCCTGGCACCTTTGGTGTGGGAGCAGTCGCTGGACGTTTGCAATTTGGAGCTGGGCTGCGGCGAAGGTCCCGAGAGCGAGCGAGGCACGAACGTCGGCACCCTGAGCTGGCTGGCAGGCCCAGAGCCCCAGTGTCTGTGTGGCTGTGGAAGGGCTGCCAGGGGAAGGCGAGGGCCAGCAACACCTGGGAGGCGTGGTACCTTTGGTGTGGGAGCAGTCGCTGGACGTTTGCAATTTGGAGCTGGGCTGCGGCGCAGGTCCCGAGAGCGAGCAAGGGACGAACGTCGGCACCCTGAGCTGGCTAGCAAGGCCGGAGCCCCAGTGTGTGTGGGGCTGTGGAAGGGCTGCCAGGGGGAGGCGAGGGCCAGCAACACCTGGGAGGCGTGGCACAATTGGTGTGGGAGCAGTCGCTGGACGTTTGCAATTTGGAGCTGGGCTGCGGCGCAGGTCCCGAGAGCGAGCGAGGCACGAACGTCGGCACCCTGAGCTGGCCGGCAAGGCCGGAGCCCCAGTGTGTGTGGGGCTGTGGAAGGGCTGCAAGGGGAAGGCGAGGGCCAGCAACACCTGGGAGGCCTGGCACCTTTGGTGTGGGAGCAGTCGCTGGACGTTTGCAATTTGGAGCTGGGCTGCGGCGCAGGTCCCGAGAGCGAGCGAGGCACTAACGGCACCCTGAGCTGTCTGATAGGGCGAGAGCCCCAGTGTGTGTGGGGCTGTGGAAGGGCTGCCAAGGGAAGGCGAGGGCCAGCAACACCTGGGAGGCGTGGTACCTTTGGTGTGGGAGCAGTCGCTGGACGTTTGCAATTTGGAGCTGGGCTGCGGCGCAGGTCCCGAGAGCGAGCAAGGGACGAACGTCGGCACCCTGAGCTGGCTAGCAAGGCCGGAGCCCCAGTGTGTGTGGGGCTGTGGAAGGGCTGCCAGGGGGAGGCGAGGGCCAGCAACACCTGGGAGGCGTGGCACAATTGGTGTGGGAGCAGTCGCTGGACGTTTGCAATTTGGAGCTGGGCTGCGGCGCAGGTCCCGAGAGCGAGCGAGGCACGAACGTCGGCACCCTGAGCTGGCTGGCAGGGCCAGAGCCCCAGTGTGTGTGGGGCTGTGGAATGGCTGCCAGGGGAAGGCGAGGGCCAGCAACACCTGGGAGGCGTGGCACCTTTGGTGTGGGAGCAGTCGCTGGACGTTTGCAATTTGGAGCTGGGCTGCGGCGCAGGTCCCGAGAGCGAGCGAGGCACGAACGTCGGCACCCTGAGCTGGCCGGCAAGGCCGGAGCCCCAGTGTGTGTGTGGCTGTGGAAGGGCTGCAAGGGGAAGGCGAGGGCCAGCAACACCTGGGAGGCCTGGCACCTTTGGTGTGGGAGCAGTCGCTGGACGTTTGCAATTTGGAGCTGAGCTGCGGCGCAGGTCCCGAGAGCGAGCGAGGCACTAACGGCACCCTGAGCTGTCTGATAGGGCGAGAGCCCCAGTGTGTGTGGGGCTGTGGAAGGGCTGCCAGAGGAAGGCGAGGGCCAGCAACACCTGGGAGGCGTGGTACCTTTGGTGTGGGAGCAGTCGCTGGACGTTTGCAATTTGGAGCTGGGCTGCGGCGCAGGTCCCGAGAGCGAGCGAGGCACGAACGTCGGCACCCTGAGCTGGCCGGCAAGGCCGGAGCCCCTGTGTGTGTGCGGCTGTGGAAGGGCTGCAAGGGGAAGGCGAGGGCCAGCAACACCTGGGAGGCCTGGCACCTTTGGTGTGGGAGCAGTCGCTGGACGTTTGCAATTTGGAGCTGGGCTGCGGCGCAGGTCCCGAGAGCGAGCGAGGCACTAACGGCACCCTGAGCTGTCTGATAGGGCGAGAGCCCCTATGTGTGTGTGGCTGTGGAAGGGCTGCCAGGGGAAGGCGAGGGCCAGCAATACCTGGGAGGCGTGGCACCTTTGGTGTGGGAGCAGTCGCTGGACGTTTGCAATTTGGAGCTGGGCTGCGGCGCAGGTCCCGAGAGCGAGCGAGGCACGAACGTCGGCACCCTGAGCTGGCTGGCAGGCCCAGAGCCCCAGTGTGTGTGTGGCTGTGGAAGGGCTGCCAGGGGAAGGCGAGGGCCAGCAACACCTGGGAGGCGTGGTACCTTTGGTGTGGGAGCAGTCGCTGGACGTTTGCAATTTGGAGCTGGGCTGCGGCGCAGGTCCCGAGAGCGAGCGAGGCACGAACGTCGGCACCCTGAGCTGGCTAGCAAGGCCGGAGCCCCAGTGTGTGTGGGGCTGTGGAAGGGCTGCCAGGGGAAGGCGAGGGCCAGCAATACCTGGGAGGCGTGGCACCTTTGGTGTGGCAGCAGTCGCTGGAAGTTTGCAATTTGGAGCTGGGCTGCGGCGCAGGTCCCGAGAGCGAGCGAGGCACGAACGTCGGCACCCTGAGCTGGCCGGCAAGGCCGGAGCCCCAGTGTGTGTGCGGCTGTGGAAGGGCTGCAAGGGGAAGGCGAGGGCCAGCAACACCTGGGAGGCCTGGCACCTTTGGTGTGGGAGCAGTCGCTGGACGTTTGCAATTTGGAGCTGAGCTGCGGCGCAGGTCCCGAGAGCGAGCGAGGCACTAACGGCACCCTGAGCTGTCTGATAGGGCGAGAGCCCCAGTGTCTGTGGGGCTGTGGAAGGGCTGCCAGAGGAAGGCGAGGGCCAGCAACACCTGGGAGGCGTGGTACCTTTGGTGTGGGAGCAGTCGCTGGACGTTTGCAATTTGGAGCTGGGCTGCGGCGCAGGTCCCGAGAGCGAGCAAGGGACGAACGTCGGCACCCTGAGCTGGCTAGCAAGGCCGGAGCCCCAGTGTGTGTGGGGCTGTGGAAGGGCTGCCAGGGGAAGGCGAGGGCCAGCAACACCTGGGAGGCGTGGCACCTTTGGTGTGGGAGCAGTCGCTGGACGTTTGCAATTTGGAGCTGGGCTGCGGCGCAGGTCCCGAGAGCGAGCGAGGCACGAACTTCGGCACCCTGAGCTGGCTGGCAGGGCCAGAGCCCCTGTGTGTGTGGTGCTGTGGAAGGGCTGCCAGGGGAAGGTGAGGGCCAGCAACACCTGGGAGGCGTGGCACCTTTGGTGTGGGAGCAGTCGCTGGACGTTTGCAATTTGGAGCTGGGCTGCGGCGCAGGTCCCGAGAGCGAGCGAGGCACTAACGGCACCCTGAACTGTCTGATAGGGCGAGAGCCCCTGTGTGTGTGGGGCTGTGGAAGGGCTGCCAGGGGAAGGCGAGGGCCAGCAATACCTGGGAGGCGTGGCACCTTTGGTGTGGGAGCAGTCGCTGGACGTTTGCAATTTGGAGCTGGGCTGCGGCGCAGGTCCCGAGAGCGAGCGAGGCACGAACGTCGGCACCCTGAGCTGGCTGGCAGGCCCAGAGCCCCAGTGTGTGTGTGGCTGTGGAAGGGCTGCCAGGGGAAGGCGAGGGCCAGCAACACCTGGGAGGCGTGGTACCTTTGGTGTGGGAGCAGTCGCTGGACGTTTGCAATTTGGAGCTGGGCTGCGGCGCAGGTCCCGAGAGCGAGCAAGGGACGAACGTCGGCACCCTGAGCTGGCTAGCAAGGCCGGAGCCCCAGTGTGTGTGGGGCTGTGGAAGGGCTGCCAGGGGGAGGCGAGGGCCAGCAACACCTGGGAGGCGTGGCACAATTGGTGTGGGAGCAGTCGCTGGACGTTTGCAATTTGGAGCTGGGCTGCGGCGCAGGTCCCGAGAGCGAGCGAGGCACGAACGTCGGCACCCTGAGCTGGCTGGCAGGGCCAGAGCCCCAGTGTGTGTGGTGCTGTGGAAGGGCTGCCAGGGGAAGCCGAGGGCCAGCAATACCTGGGAGGCGTGGCACCTTTGGTGTGGCAGCAGTCGCTGGAAGTTTGCAATTTGGAGCTGGGCTGCGGCGCAGGTCCCGAGAGCGAGCGAGGGACGAACGTCGGCACCCTGAGCTGGCCGGCAAGGCCGGAGCCCCAGTGTGTGTGCGGCTGTGGAAGGGCTGCAAGGGGAAGGCGAGGGCCAGCAACACCTGGGAGGCGTGGTACCTTTGGTGTGGGAGCAGTCGCTGGACGTTTGCAATTTGGAGCTGGGCTGCGGCGCAGGTCCCGAGAGCGAGCGAGGCACGAACGTCGGCACCCTGAGCTGGCCGGCAAGGCCGGAGCCCCTGTGTGTGTGGTGCTGTGGAAGGGCTGCCAGGGGAAGGCGAGGGCCAGCAATACCTGGGAGGCCTGGCACCTTTGGTGTGGGAGCAGTCGCTGGACTTTTGCAATTTGGAGCTGGGCTGCGGCGCAGGTCCCGAGAGCGAGCGAGGCACGAACGTCGGCACCCTGAGCTGGCCGGCAAGGCCGGAGCCCCAGTGTGTGTGTGGCTGTGGAAGGGCTGCAAGGGGAAGGCGAGGGCCAGCAACACCTGGGAGGCCTGGCATCTTTGGTGTGGGAGCAGTCGCTGGACGTTTGCAATTTGGAGCTGGGCTGCGGAGCAGGTCCCGAGAGCGAGCGAGGCACGAACGGCACCCTGAGCTGTCTGATAGGGTGAGAGCCCCAGTGTGTGTGGGGCTGTGGAAAGGCTGCCAGAGGAAGGCGAGGGCCAGCAACACCTGGGAGGCGTGGCACCTTTGGTGTGGGAGCAGTCGCTGGACGTTTGCAATTTGGAGCTGGGCTGCGGCGCAGGTCCCGAGAGCGAGCAAGGCACGAACGTCGGCACCCTGAGCTGGCTAGCAAGGCCGGAGCCCCAGTGTGTGTGGGGCTGTGGAAGGGCTGCCAGGGGGAGGCGAGGCCCAGCAACACCTGGGAGGCGTGGCACAATTGGTGTGGGAGCAGTCGCTGGACGTTTGCAATTTGGAGCTGGGCTGCGGCGCAGGTCCCGAGAGCGAGCGAGGCACGAACGTCGGCACCCTGAGCTGGCTAGCAAGGCCGGAGCCCCAGTGTGTGTGGGGCTGTGGAAGGGCTGCCAGGGGAAGGCGAGGGCCAGCAATACCTGGGAGGCGTGGCACCTTTGGTGTGGCAGCAGTCGCTGGAAGTTTGCAATTTGGAGCTGGGCTGCGGCGCAGGTCCCGAGAGCGAGCGAGGCACGAACGTCGGCACCCTGAGCTGGCCGGCAAGGCCGGAGCCCCAGTGTGTGTGCGGCTGTGGAAGGGCTGCAAGGGGAAGGCGAGGGCCAGCAACACCTGGGAGGCCTGGCACCTTTGGTGTGGGAGCAGTCGCTGGACGTTTGCAATTTGGAGCTGAGCTGCGGCGCAGGTCCCGAGAGCGAGCGAGGCACTAACGGCACCCTGAGCTGTCTGATAGGGCGAGAGCCCCAGTGTCTGTGGGGCTGTGGAAGGGCTGCCAGAGGAAGGCGAGGGCCAGCAACACCTGGGAGGCGTGGTACCTTTGGTGTGGGAGCAGTCGCTGGACGTTTGCAATTTGGAGCTGGGCTGCGGCGCAGGTCCCGAGAGCGAGCAAGGGACGAACGTCGGCACCCTGAGCTGGCTAGCAAGGCCGGAGCCCCAGTGTGTGTGGGGCTGTGGAAGGGCTGCCAGGGGAAGGCGAGGGCCAGCAACACCTGGGAGGCGTGGCACCTTTGGTGTGGGAGCAGTCGCTGGACGTTTGCAATTTGGAGCTGGGCTGCGGCGCAGGTCCCGAGAGCGAGCGAGGCACGAACTTCGGCACCCTGAGCTGGCTGGCAGGGCCAGAGCCCCTGTGTGTGTGGTGCTGTGGAAGGGCTGCCAGGGGAAGGTGAGGGCCAGCAACACCTGGGAGGCGTGGCACCTTTGGTGTGGGAGCAGTCGCTGGACGTTTGCAATTTGGAGCTGGGCTGCGGCGCAGGTCCCGAGAGCGAGCGAGGCACTAACGGCACCCTGAACTGTCTGATAGGGCGAGAGCCCCTGTGTGTGTGGGGCTGTGGAAGGGCTGCCAGGGGAAGGCGAGGGCCAGCAATACCTGGGAGGCGTGGCACCTTTGGTGTGGGAGCAGTCGCTGGACGTTTGCAATTTGGAGCTGGGCTGCGGCGCAGGTCCCGAGAGCGAGCGAGGCACGAACGTCGGCACCCTGAGCTGGCTGGCAGGCCCAGAGCCCCAGTGTGTGTGTGGCTGTGGAAGGGCTGCCAGGGGAAGGCGAGGGCCAGCAACACCTGGGAGGCGTGGTACCTTTGGTGTGGGAGCAGTCGCTGGACGTTTGCAATTTGGAGCTGGGCTGCGGCGCAGGTCCCGAGAGCGAGCAAGGGACGAACGTCGGCACCCTGAGCTGGCTAGCAAGGCCGGAGCCCCAGTGTGTGTGGGGCTGTGGAAGGGCTGCCAGGGGGAGGCGAGGGCCAGCAACACCTGGGAGGCGTGGCACAATTGGTGTGGGAGCAGTCGCTGGACGTTTGCAATTTGGAGCTGGGCTGCGGCGCAGGTCCCGAGAGCGAGCGAGGCACGAACGTCGGCACCCTGAGCTGGCTGGCAGGGCCAGAGCCCCAGTGTGTGTGGTGCTGTGGAAGGGCTGCCAGGGGAAGCCGAGGGCCAGCAATACCTGGGAGGCGTGGCACCTTTGGTGTGGCAGCAGTCGCTGGAAGTTTGCAATTTGGAGCTGGGCTGCGGCGCAGGTCCCGAGAGCGAGCGAGGGACGAACGTCGGCACCCTGAGCTGGCCGGCAAGGCCGGAGCCCCAGTGTGTGTGCGGCTGTGGAAGGGCTGCAAGGGGAAGGCGAGGGCCAGCAACACCTGGGAGGCGTGGTACCTTTGGTGTGGGAGCAGTCGCTGGACGTTTGCAATTTGGAGCTGGGCTGCGGCGCAGGTCCCGAGAGCGAGCGAGGCACGAACGTCGGCACCCTGAGCTGGCCGGCAAGGCCGGAGCCCCTGTGTGTGTGGTGCTGTGGAAGGGCTGCCAGGGGAAGGCGAGGGCCAGCAATACCTGGGAGGCCTGGCACCTTTGGTGTGGGAGCAGTCGCTGGACTTTTGCAATTTGGAGCTGGGCTGCGGCGCAGGTCCCGAGAGCGAGCGAGGCACGAACGTCGGCACCCTGAGCTGGCCGGCAAGGCCGGAGCCCCAGTGTGTGTGTGGCTGTGGAAGGGC
This sequence comes from Spheniscus humboldti, assembly GCA_027474245.1. Classification (NCBI taxonomy): domain Eukaryota; kingdom Metazoa; phylum Chordata; class Aves; order Sphenisciformes; family Spheniscidae; genus Spheniscus; species Spheniscus humboldti. The sequence continues at coordinate 67,632,370 of CM049890.1, read as the reverse complement.
TGCAAGGGGAAGGCGAGGGCCAGCAACACCTGGGAGGCCTGGCATCTTTGGTGTGGGAGCAGTCGCTGGACGTTTGCAATTTGGAGCTGGGCTGCGGAGCAGGTCCCGAGAGCGAGCGAGGCACGAACGGCACCCTGAGCTGTCTGATAGGGTGAGAGCCCCAGTGTGTGTGGGGCTGTGGAAAGGCTGCCAGAGGAAGGCGAGGGCCAGCAACACCTGGGAGGCGTGGCACCTTTGGTGTGGGAGCAGTCGCTGGACGTTTGCAATTTGGAGCTGGGCTGCGGCGCAGGTCCCGAGAGCGAGCAAGGCACGAACGTCGGCACCCTGAGCTGGCTAGCAAGGCCGGAGCCCCAGTGTGTGTGGGGCTGTGGAAGGGCTGCCAGGGGGAGGCGAGGCCCAGCAACACCTGGGAGGCGTGGCACAATTGGTGTGGGAGCAGTCGCTGGACGTTTGCAATTTGGAGCTGGGCTGCGGCGCAGGTCCCGAGAGCGAGCGAGGCACGAACGTCGGCACCCTGAGCTGGCCGGCAAGGCCGGAGCCCCTGTGTGTGTGGTGCTGTGGAAGGGCTGCCAGGGGAAGGCGAGGGCCAGCAATACCTGGGAGGCGTGGCACCTTTGGTGTGGGAGCAGTCGCTGGACGTTTGGAATTTCGAGCTGGGCTGCGGCGCAGGTCCCGAGAGCGAGCGAGGCACGAACGTCGGCACCCTGAGCTGGCTGGCAAGGCCGGAGCCCCAGTGTGTGTGTGGCTGTGGAAGGGCTGCCAGGGGAAGGCGAGGGCCAGCAACACCTGGGAGGCGTGGCACAATTGGTGTGGGAGCAGTCGCTGGACGATTGCAATTTGGAGCTGGGCTGCGGCGCAGGTCCTGAGAGCGAGCAAGGGACGAACGTCGGCACCCTGAGCTGGCTAGCAAGGCCGGAGCCCCAGTGTGTGTGGGGCTGTGGAAGGGCTGCCAGGGGGAGGCGAGGGCCAGCAACACCTGGGAGGCGTGGCACAATTGGTGTGGGAGCAGTCGCTGGACGTTTGCAATTTGGAGCTGGGCTGCGGTGCAGGTCCCGAGAGCGAGCGAGGCACGAACGTCGGCACCCTGAGCTGGATGGCAGGGCCAGAGCCCCTGTGTGTGTGGTGCTGTGGAAGGGCTGCCAGGGGAAGCCGAGGGCCAGCAATACCTGGGAGGCGTGGCACCTTTGGTGTGGCAGCAGTCGCTGGAAGTTTGCAATTTGGAGCTGGGCTGCGGCGCAGGTCCCGAGAGCGAGCGAGGCACGAACGTCGGCACCCTGAGCTGGCCGGCAAGGCCGGAGCCCCAGTGTGTGTGCGGCTGTGGAAGGGCTGCAAGGGGAAGGCGAGGGCCAGCAACACCTGGGAGGCGTGGTACCTTTGGTGTGGGAGCAGTCGCTGGACGTTTGCAATTTGGAGCTGGGCTGCGGCGCAGGTCCCGAGAGCGAGCAAGGGACGAACGTCGGCACCCTGAGCTGGCTAGCAAGGCCGGAGCCCCAGTGTGTGTGGGGCTGTGGAAGGGCTGCCAGGGGAAGGCGAGGGCCAGCAACACCTGGGAGGCGTGGCACAATTGGTGTGGGAGCAGTCGCTGGACGTTTGCAATTTGGAGCTGGGCTGCGGCGCAGGTCCCGAGAGCGAGCGAGGCACGAACGTCGGCACCCTGAGCTGGCCGGCAAGGCCGGAGCCCCTGTGTGTGTGGTGCTGTGGAAGGGCTGCCAGGGGAAGGCGAGGGCCAGCAATACCTGGGAGGCGTGGCACCTTTGGTGTGGGAGCAGTCGCTGGACGTTTGCAATTTGGAGCTGGGCTGCGGCGCAGGTCCCGAGAGCGAGCGAGGCACGAACGTCGGCACCCTGAGCTGGCCGGCAAGGCCGGAGCCCCAGTGTGTGTGTGGCTGTGGAAGGGCTGCAAGGGGAAGGCGAGGGCCAGCAACACCTGGGAGGCCTGGCATCTTTGGTGTGGGAGCAGTCGCTGGACGTTTGCAATTTGGAGCTGGGCTGCGGAGCAGGTCCCGAGAGCGAGCGAGGCACGAACGGCACCCTGAGCTGTCTGATAGGGTGAGAGCCCCAGTGTGTGTGGGGCTGTGGAAAGGCTGCCAGAGGAAGGCGAGGGCCAGCAACACCTGGGAGGCGTGGCACCTTTGGTGTGGGAGCAGTCGCTGGACGTTTGCAATTTGGAGCTGGGCTGCGGCGCAGGTCCCGAGAGCGAGCAAGGCACGAACGTCGGCACCCTGAGCTGGCTAGCAAGGCCGGAGCCCCAGTGTGTGTGGGGCTGTGGAAGGGCTGCCAGGGGGAGGCGAGGCCCAGCAACACCTGGGAGGCGTGGCACAATTGGTGTGGGAGCAGTCGCTGGACGTTTGCAATTTGGAGCTGGGCTGCGGCGCAGGTCCCGAGAGCGAGCGAGGCACGAACGTCGGCACCCTGAGCTGGCTGGCAGGGCCAGAGACCCGGAGTGTGTGGTGCTGTGGAAGGGCTGCCAGGGGAAGGTGAGGGCCAGCAACACCTGGGAGGCGTGGCACCTTTGGTGTGGGAGCAGTCGCTGGACGTTTGCAATTTGGAGCTGGGCTGCGGCGCAGGTCCCGAGAGCGAGCGAGGCACTAACGGCACCCTGAGCTGTCTGATAGGGCGAGAGCCCCAGTGTGTGTGGGGCTGTGGAAGGGCTGCCAGGGGAAGGCGAGGGCCAGCAATACCTGGGAGGCGTGGCACCTTTGGTGTGGGAGCAGTCGCTGGACGTTTGCAATTTGGAGCTGGGCTGCGGCGCAGGTCCCGAGAGCGAGCAAGGGACGAACGTCGGCACCCTGAGCTGGCTAGCAAGGCCGGAGCCCCAGTGTGTGTGGGGCTGTGGAAGGGCTGCCAGGGGGAGGCGAGGGCCAGCAACACCTGGGAGGCGTGGCACAATTGGTGTGGGAGCAGTCGCTGGACGTTTGCAATTTGGAGCTGGGCTGCGGCGCAGGTCCCGAGAGCGAGCGAGGCACGAACGTCGGCACCCTGAGCTGGCTGGCAGGGCCAGAGCCCCTGTGTGTGTGGGGCTGTGGAAGGGCTGCCAGGGGAAGCCGAGGGCCAGCAATACCTGGGAGGCGTGGCACCTTTGGTGTGGGAGCAGTCGCTGGAAGATTGCAATTTGGAGCTGGGCTGCGGCGCAGGTCCCGAGAGCGAGCGAGGCACGAACGTCGGCACCCTGAGCTGGCCGGCAAGGCCGGAGCCCCAGTGTGTGTGCGGCTGTGGAAGGGCTGCAAGGGGAAGGCGAGGGCCAGCAACACCTGGGAGGCGTGGTACCTTTGGTGTGGGAGCAGTCGCTGGACGTTTGCAATTTGGAGCTGGGCTGCGGCGCAGGTCCCGAGAGCGAGCAAGGGACGAACGTCGGCACCCTGAGCTGGCTAGCAAGGCCGGAGCCCCAGTGTGTGTGTGGCTGTGGAAGGGCTGCCAGGGGAAGGCGAGGGCCAGCAACACCTGGGAGGCGTGGCACAATTGGTGTGGGAGCAGTCGCTGGACGTTTGCAATTTGGAGCTGGGCTGCGGCGCAGGTCCCGAGAGCGAGCGAGGCACGAACGTCGGCACCCTGAGCTGGCCGGCAAGGCCGGAGCCCCTGTGTGTGTGGTGCTGTGGAAGGGCTGCCAGGGGAAGGCGAGGGCCAGCAATACCTGGGAGGCGTGGCACCTTTGGTGTGGCAGCAGTCGGTGGACGTTTGCAATTTGGAGCTGGGCTGCGGCGCAGGTCCCGAGAGCGAGCGAGGCACGAACGTCGGCACCCTGAGCTGGCCGGCAAGGCCGGAGCCCCAGTGTGTGTGCGGCTGTGGAAGGGCTGCAAGGGGAAGGCGAGGGCCAGCAACACCTGGGAGGCCTGGCATCTTTGGTGTGGGAGCAGTCGCTGGACGTTTGCAATTTGGAGCTGGGCTGCGGAGCAGGTCCCGAGAGCGAGCGAGGCACGAACGGCACCCTGAGCTGTCTGATAGGGTGAGAGCCCCAGTGTGTGTGGGGCTGTGGAAAGGCTGCCAGAGGAAGGCGAGGGCCAGCAACACCTGGGAGGCGTGGCACCTTTGGTGTGGGAGCAGTCGCTGGACGTTTGCAATTTGGAGCTGGGCTGCGGCGCAGGTCCCGAGAGCGAGCAAGGCACGAACGTCGGCACCCTGAGCTGGCTAGCAAGGCCGGAGCCCCAGTGTGTGTGGGGCTGTGGAAGGGCTGCCAGGGGGAGGCGAGGCCCAGCAACACCTGGGAGGCGTGGCACAATTGGTGTGGGAGCAGTCGCTGGACGTTTGCAATTTGGAGCTGGGCTGCGGCGCAGGTCCCGAGAGCGAGCGAGGCACGAACGTCGGCACCCTGAGCTGGCTGGCAGGGCCAGAGCCCCTGTGTGTGTGGTGCTGTGGAAGGGCTGCCAGGGGAAGGTGAGGGCCAGCAACACCTGGGAGGCGTGGCACCTTTGGTGTGGGAGCAGTCGCTGGACGTTTGCAATTTGGAGCTGGGCTGCGGCGCAGGTCCCGAGAGCGAGCGAGGCACTAACGGCACCCTGAGCTGTCTGATAGGGCGAGAGCCCCAGTGTGTGTGGGGCTGTGGAAGGGCTGCCAGGGGAAGGCGAGGGCCAGCAATACCTGGGAGGCGTGGCACCTTTGGTGTGGGAGCAGTCGCTGGACGTTTGCAATTTGGAGCTGGGCTGCGGCGCAGGTCCCGAGAGCGAGCAAGGGACGAACGTCGGCACCCTGAGCTGGCTAGCAAGGCCGGAGCCCCAGTGTGTGTGGGGCTGTGGAAGGGCTGCCAGGGGGAGGCGAGGGCCAGCAACACCTGGGAGGCGTGGCACAATTGGTGTGGGAGCAGTCGCTGGACGTTTGCAATTTGGAGCTGGGCTGCGGCGCAGGTCCCGAGAGCGAGCGAGGCACGAACGTCGGCACCCTGAGCTGGCTGGCAGGGCCAGAGCCCCTGTGTGTGTGGGGCTGTGGAAGGGCTGCCAGGGGAAGCCGAGGGCCAGCAATACCTGGGAGGCGTGGCACCTTTGGTGTGGGAGCAGTCGCTGGAAGATTGCAATTTGGAGCTGGGCTGCGGCGCAGGTCCCGAGAGCGAGCGAGGCACGAACGTCGGCACCCTGAGCTGGCCGGCAAGGCCGGAGCCCCAGTGTGTGTGCGGCTGTGGAAGGGCTGCAAGGGGAAGGCGAGGGCCAGCAACACCTGGGAGGCGTGGTACCTTTGGTGTGGGAGCAGTCGCTGGACGTTTGCAATTTGGAGCTGGGCTGCGGCGCAGGTCCCGAGAGCGAGCAAGGGACGAACGTCGGCACCCTGAGCTGGCTAGCAAGGCCGGAGCCCCAGTGTGTGTGTGGCTGTGGAAGGGCTGCCAGGGGAAGGCGAGGGCCAGCAACACCTGGGAGGCGTGGCACAATTGGTGTGGGAGCAGTCGCTGGACGTTTGCAATTTGGAGCTGGGCTGCGGCGCAGGTCCCGAGAGCGAGCGAGGCACGAACGTCGGCACCCTGAGCTGGCCGGCAAGGCCGGAGCCCCTGTGTGTGTGGTGCTGTGGAAGGGCTGCCAGGGGAAGGCGAGGGCCAGCAATACCTGGGAGGCGTGGCACCTTTGGTGTGGCAGCAGTCGGTGGACGTTTGCAATTTGGAGCTGGGCTGCGGCGCAGGTCCCGAGAGCGAGCGAGGCACGAACGTCGGCACCCTGAGCTGGCCGGCAAGGCCGGAGCCCCAGTGTGTGTGCGGCTGTGGAAGGGCTGCAAGGGGAAGGCGAGGGCCAGCAACACCTGGGAGGCCTGGCATCTTTGGTGTGGGAGCAGTCGCTGGACGTTTGCAATTTGGAGCTGGGCTGCGGAGCAGGTCCCGAGAGCGAGCGAGGCACGAACGTCGGCACCCTGAGCTGGCTAGCAAGGCCGGAGCCCCAGTGTGTGTGTGGCTGTGGAAGGGCTGCCAGGGGAAGGCGAGGGCCAGCAACACCTGGGAGGCGTGGCACAATTGGTGTGGGAGCAGTCGCTGGACGTTTGCAATTTGGAGCTGGGCTGCGGCGCAGGTCCCGAGAGCGAGCGAGGCACGAATGTCGGCACCCTGAGCTGGCCGGCAAGGCCGGAGCCCCTGTGTGTGTGGTGCTGTGGAAGGGCTGCCAGGGGAAGGCGAGGGCCAGCAATACCTGGGAGGCGTGGCACCTTTGGTGTGGCAGCAGTCGGTGGACGTTTGCAATTTGGAGCTGGGCTGCGGCGCAGGTCCCGAGAGCGAGCGAGGCACGAACGTCGGCACCCTGAGCTGTCCGGCAGGCCCAGAGACCCTGATTGTGTGGGGCTGTGGAAGGGCTGCCAGAGGAAGGCGAGGGCCAGCAACACCTGGGAGGCGTGGCACAATTGGTGTGGGAGCAGTCGCTGGACGTTTGCAATTTGGAGCTGGGCTGCGGCGCAGGTCCCGAGAGCGAGCGAGGCACGAACGTCGGCACCCTGAGCTGGCTGGCAGGGCCAGAGCCCCTGTGTGTGTGGTGCTGTGGAAGGGCTGCCAGGGGAAGCCGAGGGCCAGCAATACCTGGGAGGCGTGGCACCTTTGGTGTGGCAGCAGTCGCTGGAAGTTTGCAATTTGGAGCTGGGCTGCGGCGCAGGTCCCGAGAGCGAGCGAGGCACGAACGTCGGCACCCTGAGCTGGCCGGCAAGGCCGGAGCCCCAGTGTGTGTGCGGCTGTGGAAGGGCTGCAAGGGGAAGGCGAGGGCCAGCAACACCTGGGAGGCGTGGCACCTTTGGTGTGGCAGCAGTCGCTGGACGTTTGCAATTTGGAGCTGGGCTGCGGCGCAGGTCCCGAGAGCGAGCAAGGGACGAACGTCGGCACCCTGAGCTGGCTAGCAAGGCCGGAGCCCCAGTGTGTGTGGGGCTGTGGAAGGGCTGCCAGGGGGAGGCGAGGGCCAGCAACACCTGGGAGGCGTGGCACAATTGGTGTGGGAGCAGTCGCTGGACGTTTGCAATTTGGAGCTGGGCTGCGGCGCAGGTCCCGAGAGCGAGCGAGGCACGAACGTCGGCACCCTGAGCTGGCTGGCAGGGCCAGAGCCCCTGTGTGTGTGGTGCTGTGGAAGGGCTGCCAGGGGAAGCCGAGGGCCAGCAATACCTGGGAGGCGTGGCACCTTTGGTGTGGCAGCAGTCGCTGGAAGTTTGCAATTTGGAGCTGGGCTGCGGCGCAGGTTCCGAGAGCGAGCGAGGCACGAACGTCGGCACCCTGAGCTGGCCGGCAAGGCCGGAGCCCCAGTGTGTGTGCGGCTGTGGAAGGGCTGCAAGGGGAAGGCGAGGGCCAGCAACACCTGGGAGGCGTGGTACCTTTGGTGTGGGAGCAGTCGCTGGACGTTTGCAATTTGGAGCTGGGCTGCGGCGCAGGTCCCGAGAGCGAGCAAGGGACGAACGTCGGCACCCTGAGCTGGCTAGCAAGGCCGGAGCCCCAGTGTGTGTGGGGCTGTGGAAGGGCTGCCAGGGGAAGGCGAGGGCCAGCAACACCTGGGAGGCGTGGCACAATTGGTGTGGGAGCAGTCGCTGGACGTTTGCAATTTGGAGCTGGGCTGCGGCGCAGGTCCCGAGAGCGAGCGAGGCACGAACGTCGGCACCCTGAGCTGGCCGGCAAGGCCGGAGCCCCTGTGTTTGTGGTGCTGTGGAAGGGCTGCCAGGGGAAGGCGAGGGCCAGCAATACCTGGGAGGCGTGGCACCTTTGGTGTGGGAGCAGTCGCTGGACGTTTGCAATTTGGAGCTGGGCTGCGGCGCAGGTCCCGAGAGCGAGCGAGGCACGAACGTCGGCACCCTGAGCTGGCTAGCAAGGCCGGAGCCCCAGTGTGTGTGGGGCTGTGGAAGGGCTGCCAGGGGGAGGCGAGGCCCAGCAACACCTGGGAGGCGTGGCACAATTGGTGTGGGAGCAGTCGCTGGACGTTTGCAATTTGGAGCTGGGCTGCGGCGCAGGTCCCGAGAGCGAGCGAGGCACGAACGTCGGCACCCTGAGCTGGCTGGCAGGGCCAGAGCCCCTGTGTGTGTGGTGCTGTGGAAGGGCTGCCAGGGGAAGGTGAGGGCCAGCAACACCTGGGAGGCGTGGCACCTTTGGTGTGGGAGCAGTCGCTGGACGTTTGCAATTTGGAGCTGGGCTGCGGCGCAGGTCCCGAGAGCGAGCGAGGCACTAACGGCACCCTGAGCTGTCTGATAGGGCGAGAGCCCCAGTGTGTGTGGGGCTGTGGAAGGGCTGCCAGGGGAAGGCGAGGGCCAGCAATACCTGGGAGGCGTGGCACCTTTGGTGTGGGAGCAGTCGCTGGACGTTTGCAATTTGGAGCTGGGCTGCGGCGCAGGTCCCGAGAGCGAGCAAGGCACGAACGTCGGCACCCTGAGCTGGCTAGCAAGGCCGGAGCCCCAGTGTGTGTGGGGCTGTGGAAGGGCTGCCAGGGGGAGGCGAGGGCCAGCAACACCTGGGAGGCGTGGCACAATTGGTGTGGGAGCAGTCGCTGGACGTTTGCAATTTGGAGCTGGGCTGCGGCGCAGGTCCCGAGAGCGAGCGAGGCACGAACGTCGGCACCCTGAGCTGGCTGGCAGGGCCAGAGCCCCTGTGTGTGTGGGGCTGTGGAAGGGCTGCCAGGGGAAGCCGAGGGCCAGCAATACCTGGGAGGCGTGGCACCTTTGATGTGGCAGCAGTCGCTGGAAGATTGCAATTTGGAGCTGGGCTGCGGCGCAGGTCCCGAGAGCGAGCGAGGCACGAACGTCGGCACCCTGAGCTGGCCGGCAAGGCCGGAGCCCCAGTGTGTGTGTGGCTGTGGAAGGGCTGCAAGGGGAAGGCGAGGGCCAGCAACACCTGGGAGGCCTGGCATCTTTGGTGTGGGAGCAGTCGCTGGACGTTTGCAATTTGGAGCTGGGCTGCGGCGCAGGTCCCGAGAGCGAGCAAGGGACGAACGTCGGCACCCTGAGCTGGCTAGCAAGGCCGGAGCCCCAGTGTGTGTGGGGCTGTGGAAGGGCTGCAAGGGGAAGGCGAGGGCCAGCAACACCTGGGAGGCGTGGCACCTTTGGTGTGGCAGCAGTCGCTGGACGTTTGCAATTTGGAGCTGGGCTGCGGCGCAGGTCCCGAGAGCGAGCAAGGGACGAACGTCGGCACCCTGAGCTGGCTAGCAAGGCCGGAGCCCCAGTGTGTGTGGGGCTGTGGAAGGGCTGCCAGGGGAAGGCGAGGGCCAGCAACACCTGGGAGGCGTGGCACCTTTGGTGTGGGAGCAGTCGCTGGACGTTTGCAATTTGGAGCTGGGCTGCGGCGCAGGTCCCGAGAGCGAGCGAGGCACGAATGTCGGCACCCTGAGCTGGCCGGCAAGGCCGGAGCCCCTGTGTGTGTGGTGCTGTGGAAGGGCTGCCAGGGGAAGGCGAGGGCCAGCAATACCTGGGAGGCGTGGCACCTTTGGTGTGGCAGCAGTCGGTGGACGTTTGCAATTTGGAGCTGGGCTGCGGCGCAGGTCCCGAGAGCGAGCGAGGCACGAATGTCGGCACCCTGAGCTGGCCGGCAAGGCCGGAGCCCCAGTGTGTGTGTGGCTGTGGAAGGGCTGCAAGGGGAAGGCGAGGGCCAGCAACACCTGGGAGGCCTGGCATCTTTGGTGTGGGAGCAGTCGCTGGACGTTTGCAATTTGGAGCTGGGCTGCGGCGCAGGTCCCGAGAGCGAGCGAGGCACTAACGGCACCCTGAGCTGTCTGATAGGGCGAGAGCCCCAGTGTCTGTGGGGCTGTGGAAGGGCTGCCAGAGGAAGGCGAGGGCCAGCAACACCTGGGAGGCGTGGTACCTTTGGTGTGGGAGCAGTCGCTGGACGTTTGCAATTTGGAGCTGGGCTGCGGCGCAGGTCCCGAGAGCGAGCAAGGCACGAACGTCGGCACCCTGAGCTGGCTAGCAAGGCCGGAGCCCCAGTGTGTGTGGGCCTGTGGAAGGGCTGCCAGGGGAAGGCGAGGGCCAGCAACACCTGGGAGGCGTGGCACCTTTGGTGTGGGAGCAGTCGCTGGACGTTTGCAATTTGGAGCTGGGCTGCGGCGCAGGTCCCGAGAGCGAGCGAGGCACGAACGTCGGCACCCTGAGCTGGCCGGCAAGGCCGGAGCCCCTGTGTGTGTGCGGCTGCGGAAGGGCTGCAAGGGGAAGGCGAGGGCCAGCAACACCTGGGAGGCCTGGCACCTTTGGTGTGGGAGCAGTCGCTGGACGTTTGCAATTTGGAGCTGGGCTGCGGCGCAGGTCCCGAGAGCGAGCAAGGCACTAACGGCACCCTGAGCTGTCTGATAGGGCGAGAGCCCCAGTGTGTGTGGGGCTGTGGAAGGGCTGCCAGGGGGAGGCGAGGGCCAGCAACACCTGGGAGGCGTGGCACAATTGGTGTGGGAGCAGTCGCTGGACGTTTGCAATTTGGAGCTGGGCTGCGGCGCAGGTCCCGAGAGCGAGCGAGGCACGAACGTCGGCACCCTGAGCTGGCTGGCAGGGCCAGAGCCCCTGTGTGTGTGGTGCTGTGGAAGGGCTGCCAGGGGAAGCCGAGGGCCAGCAATACCTGGGAGGCGTGGCACCTTTGGTGTGGCAGCAGTCGCTGGAAGTTTGCAATTTGGAGCTGGGCTGCGGCGCAGGTCCCGAGAGCGAGCGAGGCACGAACGTCGGCACCCTGAGCTGGCCGGCAAGGCCGGAGCCCCAGTGTGTGTGCGGCTGTGGAAGGGCTGCAAGGGGAAGGCGAGGGCCAGCAACACCTGGGAGGCGTGGCACCTTTGGTGTGGCAGCAGTCGCTGGACGTTTGCAATTTGGAGCTGGGCTGCGGCGCAGGTCCCGAGAGCGAGCAAGGGACGAACGTCGGCACCCTGAGCTGGCTAGCAAGGCCGGAGCCCCAGTGTGTGTGGGGCTGTGGAAGGGCTGCCAGGGGAAGGCGAGGGCCAGCAACACCTGGGAGGCGTGGCACCTTTGGTGTGGGAGCAGTCGCTGGACGTTTGCAATTTGGAGCTGGGCTGCGGCGCAGGTCCCGAGAGCGAGCGAGGCACGAACGTCGGCACCCTGAGCTGGCCGGCAAGGCCGGAGCCCCTGTGTGTGTGGTGCTGTGGAAGGGCTGCCAGGGGAAGGCGAGGGCCAGCAATACCTGGGAGGCGTGGCACCTTTGGTGTGGCAGCAGTCGGTGGACGTTTGCAATTTGGAGCTGGGCTGCGGCGCAGGTCCCGAGAGCGAGCGAGGCACGAATGTCGGCACCCTGAGCTGGCCGGCAAGGCCGGAGCCCCAGTGTGTGTGTGGCTGTGGAAGGGCTGCAAGGGGAAGGCGAGGGCCAGCAACACCTGGGAGGCCTGGCATCTTTGGTGTGGGAGCAGTCGCTGGACGTTTGCAATTTGGAGCTGGGCTGCGGCGCAGGTCCCGAGAGCGAGCGAGGCACTAACGGCACCCTGAGCTGTCTGATAGGGCGAGAGCCCCAGTGTCTGTGGGGCTGTGGAAGGGCTGCCAGAGGAAGGCGAGGGCCAGCAACACCTGGGAGGCGTGGTACCTTTGGTGTGGGAGCAGTCGCTGGACGTTTGCAATTTGGAGCTGGGCTGCGGCGCAGGTCCCGAGAGCGAGCAAGGCACGAACGTCGGCACCCTGAGCTGGCTAGCAAGGCCGGAGCCCCAGTGTGTGTGGGCCTGTGGAAGGGCTGCCAGGGGAAGGCGAGGGCCAGCAACACCTGGGAGGCGTGGCACCTTTGGTGTGGGAGCAGTCGCTGGACGTTTGCAATTTGGAGCTGGGCTGCGGCGCAGGTCCCGAGAGCGAGCGAGGCACGAACGTCGGCACCCTGAGCTGGCTAGCAAGGCCGGAGCCCCAGTGTGTGTGGGGCTGTGGAAGGGCTGCCAGGGGGAGGCGAGGCCCAGCAACACCTGGGAGGCGTGGCACAATTGGTGTGGGAGCAGTCGCTGGACGTTTGCAATTTGGAGCTGGGCTGCGGCGCAGGTCCCGAGAGCGAGCGAGGCACGAACGTCGGCACCCTGAGCTGGCTGGCAGGCCCAGAGCCCCAGTGTGTGTGTGGCTGTGGAAGGGCTGCCAGGGGAAGGCGAGGGCCAGCAACACCTGGGAGGCGTGGTACCTTTGGTGTGGGAGCAGTCGCTGGACGTTTGCAATTTGGAGCTGGGCTGCGGCGCAGGTCCCGAGAGCGAGCAAGGGACGAACGTCGGCACCCTGAGCTGGCTAGCGAGGCTGGAGCCCCAGTGTGTGTGGGGCTGTGGAAGGGCTGCCAGGGGGAGGCGAGGGCCAGCAACACCTGGGAGGCGTGGCACAATTGGTGTGGGAGCAGTCGCTGGACGTTTGCAATTTGGAGCTGGGCTGCGGCGCAGGTCCCGAGAGAGAGCGAGGCACGAACGTCGGCACCCTGAGCTGGCTGGCAGGGCCAGAGCCCCTGTGTGTGTGGTGCTGTGGAAGGGCTGCCAGGGGAAGCCGAGGGCCAGCAATACCTGGGAGGCGTGGCACCTTTGGTGTGGCAGCAGTCGCTGGAAGTTTGCAATTTGGAGCTGGGCTGCGGCGCAGGTCCCGAGAGCGAGCGAGGCACGAACGTCGGCACCCTGAGCTGGCCGGCAAGGCCGGAGCCCCAGTGTGTGTGCGGCTGTGGAAGGGCTGCAAGGGGAAGGCGAGGGCCAGCAACACCTGGGAGGCGTGGCACCTTTGGTGTGGCAGCAGTCGCTGGACGTTTGCAATTTGGAGCTGGGCTGCGGCGCAGGTCCCGAGAGCGAGCAAGGGACGAACGTCGGCACCCTGAGCTGGCTAGCAAGGCCGGAGCCCCAGTGTGTGTGGGGCTGTGGAAGGGCTGCCAGGGGAAGGCGAGGGCCAGCAACACCTGGGAGGCGTGGCACCTTTGGTGTGGGAGCAGTCGCTGGACGTTTGCAATTTGGAGCTGGGCTGCGGCGCAGGTCCCGAGAGCGAGCGAGGCACGAACGTCGGCACCCTGAGCTGGCCGGCAAGGCCGGAGCCCCTGTGTGTGTGGTGCTGTGGAAGGGCTGCCAGGGGAAGGCGAGGGCCAGCAATACCTGGGAGGCGTGGCACCTTTGGTGTGGCAGCAGTCGGTGGACGTTTGCAATTTGGAGCTGGGCTGCGGCGCAGGTCCCGAGAGCGAGCGAGGCACGAATGTCGGCACCCTGAGCTGGCCGGCAAGGCCGGAGCCCCAGTGTGTGTGTGGCTGTGGAAGGGCTGCAAGGGGAAGGCGAGGGCCAGCAACACCTGGGAGGCCTGGCATCTTTGGTGTGGGAGCAGTCGCTGGACGTTTGCAATTTGGAGCTGGGCTGCGGCGCAGGTCCCGAGAGCGAGCGAGGCACTAACGGCACCCTGAGCTGTCTGATAGGGCGAGAGCCCCAGTGTCTGTGGGGCTGTGGAAGGGCTGCCAGAGGAAGGCGAGGGCCAGCAACACCTGGGAGGCGTGGTACCTTTGGTGTGGGAGCAGTCGCTGGACGTTTGCAATTTGGAGCTGGGCTGCGGCGCAGGTCCCGAGAGCGAGCAAGGCACGAACGTCGGCACCCTGAGCTGGCTAGCAAGGCCGGAGCCCCAGTGTGTGTGGGCCTGTGGAAGGGCTGCCAGGGGAAGGCGAGGGCCAGCAACACCTGGGAGGCGTGGCACCTTTGGTGTGGGAGCAGTCGCTGGACGTTTGCAATTTGGAGCTGGGCTGCGGCGCAGGTCCCGAGAGCGAGCGAGGCACGAACGTCGGCACCCTGAGCTGGCTAGCAAGGCCGGAGCCCCAGTGTGTGTGGGGCTGTGGAAGGGCTGCCAGGGGGAGGCGAGGCCCAGCAACACCTGGGAGGCGTGGCACAATTGGTGTGGGAGCAGTCGCTGGACGTTTGCAATTTGGAGCTGGGCTGCGGCGCAGGTCCCGAGAGCGAGCGAGGCACGAACGTCGGCACCCTGAGCTGGCTGGCAGGCCCAGAGCCCCAGTGTCTGTGTGGCTGTGGAAGGGCTGCCAGGGGAAGGCGAGGGCCAGCAACACCTGGGAGGCGTGGTACCTTTGGTGTGGGAGCAGTCGCTGGACGTTTGCAATTTGGAGCTGGGCTGCGGCGCAGGTCCCGAGAGCGAGCAAGGGACGAACGTCGGCACCCTGAGCTGGCTAGCAAGGCCGGAGCCCCAGTGTGTGTGGGGCTGTGGAAGGGCTGCCAGGGGGAGGCGAGGGCCAGCAACACCTGGGAGGCGTGGCACAATTGGTGTGGGAGCAGTCGCTGGACGTTTGCAATTTGGAGCTGGGCTGCGGCGCAGGTCCCGAGAGCGAGCGAGGCACGAACGTCGGCACCCTGAGCTGGCTGGCAGGGCCAGAGCCCCTGTGTGTGTGGTGCTGTGGAAGGGCTGCCAGGGGAAGCCGAGGGCCAGCAATACCTGGGAGGCGTGGCACCTTTGGTGTGGCAGCAGTCGCTGGAAGTTTGCAATTTGGAGCTGGGCTGCGGCGCAGGTCCCGAGAGCGAGCGAGGCACGAACGTCGGCACCCTGAGCTGGCCGGCAAGGCCGGAGCCCCAGTGTGTGTGCGGCTGTGGAAGGGCTGCAAGGGGAAGGCGAGGGCCAGCAACACCTGGGAGGCGTGGCACCTTTGGTGTGGCAGCAGTCGCTGGACGTTTGCAATTTGGAGCTGGGCTGCGGCGCAGGTCCCGAGAGCGAGCAAGGGACGAACGTCGGCACCCTGAGCTGGCTAGCAAGGCCGGAGCCCCAGTGTGTGTGGGGCTGTGGAAGGGCTGCCAGGGGAAGGCGAGGGCCAGCAACACCTGGGAGGCGTGGCACCTTTGGTGTGGGAGCAGTCGCTGGACGTTTGCAATTTGGAGCTGGGCTGCGGCGCAGGTCCCGAGAGCGAGCGAGGCACGAACGTCGGCACCCTGAGCTGGCCGGCAAGGCCGGAGCCCCTGTGTGTGTGGTGCTGTGGAAGGGCTGCCAGGGGAAGGCGAGGGCCAGCAATACCTGGGAGGCGTGGCACCTTTGGTGTGGCAGCAGTCGCTGGACGTTTGCAATTTGGAGCTGGGCTGCGGCGCAGGTCCCGAGAGCGAGCGAGGCACGAATGTCGGCACCCTGAGCTGGCCGGCAAGGCCGGAGCCCCAGTGTGTGTGTGGCTGTGGAAGGGCTGCAAGGGGAAGGCGAGGGCCAGCAACACCTGGGAGGCCTGGCATCTTTGGTGTGGGAGCAGTCGCTGGACGTTTGCAATTTGGAGCTGGGCTGCGGCGCAGGTCCCGAGAGCGAGCGAGGCACTAACGGCACCCTGAGCTGTCTGATAGGGCGAGAGCCCCAGTGTCTGTGGGGCTGTGGAAGGGCTGCCAGAGGAAGGCGAGGGCCAGCAACACCTGGGAGGCGTGGTACCTTTGGTGTGGGAGCAGTCGCTGGACGTTTGCAATTTGGAGCTGGGCTGCGGCGCAGGTCCCGAGAGCGAGCAAGGCACGAACGTCGGCACCCTGAGCTGGCTAGCAAGGCCGGAGCCCCAGTGTGTGTGGGCCTGTGGAAGGGCTGCCAGGGGAAGGCGAGGGCCAGCAACACCTGGGAGGCGTGGCACCTTTGGTGTGGGAGCAGTCGCTGGACGTTTGCAATTTGGAGCTGGGCTGCGGCGCAGGTCCCGAGAGCGAGCGAGGCACGAACGTCGGCACCCTGAGCTGGCTAGCAAGGCCGGAGCCCCAGTGTGTGTGGGGCTGTGGAAGGGCTGCCAGGGGGAGGCGAGGCCCAGCAACACCTGGGAGGCGTGGCACAATTGGTGTGGGAGCAGTCGCTGGACGTTTGCAATTTGGAGCTGGGCTGCGGCGCAGGTCCCGAGAGCGAGCGAGGCACGAACGTCGGCACCCTGAGCTGGCTGGCAGGCCCAGAGCCCCAGTGTGTGTGTGGCTGTGGAAGGGCTGCCAGGGGAAGGCGAGGGCCAGCAACACCTGGGAGGCGTGGTACCTTTGGTGTGGGAGCAGTCGCTGGACGTTTGCAATTTGGAGCTGGGCTGCGGCGCAGGTCCCGAGAGCGAGCAAGGGACGAACGTCGGCACCCTGAGCTGGCTAGCAAGGCCGGAGCCCCAGTGTGTGTGGGGCTGTGGAAGGGCTGCCAGGGGGAGGCGAGGGCCAGCAACACCTGGGAGGCGTGGCACAATTGGTGTGGGAGCAGTCGCTGGACGTTTGCAATTTGGAGCTGGGCTGCGGCGCAGGTCCCGAGAGCGAGCGAGGCACGAACGTCGGCACCCTGAGCTGGCTGGCAGGGCCAGAGCCCCTGTGTGTGTGGTGCTGTGGAAGGGCTGCCAGGGGAAGGCGAGGGCCAGCAATACCTGGGAGGCGTGGCACCTTTGGTGTGGCAGCAGTCGCTGGAAGTTTGCAATTTGGAGCTGGGCTGCGGCGCAGGTCCCGAGAGCGAGCGAGGCACGAACGTCGGCACCCTGAGCTGGCCGGCAAGGCCGGAGCCCCAGTGTGTGTGCGGCTGTGGAAGGGCTGCAAGGGGAAGGCGAGGGCCAGCAACACCTGGGAGGCGTGGCACCTTTGGTGTGGCAGCAGTCGCTGGACGTTTGCAATTTGGAGCTGGGCTGCGGCGCAGGTCCCGAGAGCGAGCAAGGGACGAACGTCGGCACCCTGAGCTGGCTAGCAAGGCCGGAGCCCCAGTGTGTGTGGGGCTGTGGAAGGGCTGCCAGGGGAAGGCGAGGGCCAGCAACACCTGGGAGGCGTGGCACCTTTGGTGTGGGAGCAGTCGCTGGACGTTTGCAATTTGGAGCTGGGCTGCGGCGCAGGTCCCGAGAGCGAGCGAGGCACGAACGTCGGCACCCTGAGCTGGCCGGCAAGGCCGGAGCCCCTGTGTGTGTGGTGCTGTGGAAGGGCTGCCAGGGGAAGGCGAGGGCCAGCAATACCTGGGAGGCGTGGCACCTTTGGTGTGGCAGCAGTCGGTGGACGTTTGCAATTTGGAGCTGGGCTGCGGCGCAGGTCCCGAGAGCGAGCGAGGCACGAATGTCGGCACCCTGAGCTGGCCGGCAAGGCCGGAGCCCCAGTGTGTGTGTGGCTGTGGAAGGGCTGCAAGGGGAAGGCGAGGGCCAGCAACACCTGGGAGGCCTGGCATCTTTGGTGTGGGAGCAGTCGCTGGACGTTTGCAATTTGGAGCTGGGCTGCGGCGCAGGTCCCGAGAGCGAGCGAGGCACTAACGGCACCCTGAGCTGTCTGATAGGGCGAGAGCCCCAGTGTCTGTGGGGCTGTGGAAGGGCTGCCAGAGGAAGGCGAGGGCCAGCAACACCTGGGAGGCGTGGTACCTTTGGTGTGGGAGCAGTCGCTGGACGTTTGCAATTTGGAGCTGGGCTGCGGCGCAGGTCCCGAGAGCGAGCAAGGCACGAACGTCGGCACCCTGAGCTGGCTAGCAAGGCCGGAGCCCCAGTGTGTGTGGGCCTGTGGAAGGGCTGCCAGGGGAAGGCGAGGGCCAGCAACACCTGGGAGGCGTGGCACCTTTGGTGTGGGAGCAGTCGCTGGACGTTTGCAATTTGGAGCTGGGCTGCGGCGCAGGTCCCGAGAGCGAGCGAGGCACGAACGTCGGCACCCTGAGCTGGCCGGCAAGGCCGGAGCCCCTGTGTGTGTGCGGCTGCGGAAGGGCTGCAAGGGGAAGGCGAGGGCCAGCAACACCTGGGAGGCCTGGCACCTTTGGTGTGGGAGCAGTCGCTGGACGTTTGCAATTTGGAGCTGGGCTGCGGCGCAGGTCCCGAGAGCGAGCGAGGCACTAACGGCACCCTGAGCTGTCTGATAGGGCGAGAGCCCCAGTGTGTGTGGGGCTGTGGAAGGGCTGCCAGAGGAAGGCGAGGGCCAGCAACACCTGGGAGGCGTGGTACCTTTGGTGTGGGAGCAGTCGCTGGACGTTTGCAATTTGGAGCTGGGCTGCGGCGCAGGTCCCGAGAGCGAGCAAGGGACGAACGTCGGCACCCTGAGCTGGCTAGCAAGGCCGGAGCCCCAGTGTGTGTGGGGCTGTGGAAGGGCTGCCAGGGGGAGGCGAGGCCCAGCAACACCTGGGAGGCGTGGCACAATTGGTGTGGGAGCAGTCGCTGGACGTTTGCAATTTGGAGCTGGGCTGCGGCGCAGGTCCCGAGAGCGAGCGAGGCACTAATGGCACCCTGAACTGTCTGATAGGGCAAGAGCCCCTGTGTGTGTGGGGCTGTGGAAGGGCTGCCAGGGGAAGGCGAGGGCCAGCAATACCTGGGAGGCGTGGCACCTTTGGTGTGGCAGCAGTCGCTGGACGTTTGCAATTTGGAGCTGGGCTGCGGCGCAGGTCCCGAGAGCGAGCGAGGCACGAATGTCGGCACCCTGAGCTGGCCGGCAAGGCCGGAGCCCCAGTGTGTGTGTGGCTGTGGAAGGGCTGCAAGGGGAAGGCGAGGGCCAGCAACACCTGGGAGGCCTGGCATCTTTGGTGTGGGAGCAGTCGCTGGACGTTTGCAATTTGGAGCTGGGCTGCGGCGCAGGTCCCGAGAGCGAGCGAGGCACTAACGGCACCCTGAGCTGTCTGATAGGGCGAGAGCCCCAGTGTCTGTGGGGCTGTGGAAGGGCTGCCAGAGGAAGGCGAGGGCCAGCAACACCTGGGAGGCGTGGTACCTTTGGTGTGGGAGCAGTCGCTGGACGTTTGCAATTTGGAGCTGGGCTGCGGCGCAGGTCCCGAGAGCGAGCAAGGCACGAACGTCGGCACCCTGAGCTGGCTAGCAAGGCCGGAGCCCCAGTGTGTGTGGGCCTGTGGAAGGGCTGCCAGGGGAAGGCGAGGGCCAGCAACACCTGGGAGGCGTGGCACCTTTGGTGTGGGAGCAGTCGCTGGACGTTTGCAATTTGGAGCTGGGCTGCGGCGCAGGTCCCGAGAGCGAGCGAGGCACGAACGTCGGCACCCTGAGCTGGCTAGCAAGGCCGGAGCCCCAGTGTGTGTGGGGCTGTGGAAGGGCTGCCAGGGGGAGGCGAGGCCCAGCAACACCTGGGAGGCGTGGCACAATTGGTGTGGGAGCAGTCGCTGGACGTTTGCAATTTGGAGCTGGGCTGCGGCGCAGGTCCCGAGAGCGAGCGAGGCACGAACGTCGGCACCCTGAGCTGGCTGGCAGGCCCAGAGCCCCAGTGTGTGTGTGGCTGTGGAAGGGCTGCCAGGGGAAGGCGAGGGCCAGCAACACCTGGGAGGCGTGGTACCTTTGGTGTGGGAGCAGTCGCTGGACGTTTGCAATTTGGAGCTGGGCTGCGGCGCAGGTCCCGAGAGCGAGCAAGGGACGAACGTCGGCACCCTGAGCTGGCTAGCAAGGCCGGAGCCCCAGTGTGTGTGGGGCTGTGGAAGGGCTGCCAGGGGGAGGCGAGGGCCAGCAACACCTGGGAGGCGTGGCACAATTGGTGTGGGAGCAGTCGCTGGACGTTTGCAATTTGGAGCTGGGCTGCGGCGCAGGTCCCGAGAGCGAGCGAGGCACGAACGTCGGCACCCTGAGCTGGCTGGCAGGGCCAGAGCCCCTGTGTGTGTGGTGCTGTGGAAGGGCTGCCAGGGGAAGCCGAGGGCCAGCAATACCTGGGAGGCGTGGCACCTTTGGTGTGGCAGCAGTCGCTGGAAGTTTGCAATTTGGAGCTGGGCTGCGGCGCAGGTCCCGAGAGCGAGCGAGGCACGAACGTCGGCACCCTGAGCTGGCCGGCAAGGCCAGAGCCCCAGTGTGTGTGCGGCTGTGGAAGGGCTGCAAGGGGAAGGCGAGGGCCAGCAACACCTGGGAGGCGTGGCACCTTTGGTGTGGCAGCAGTCGCTGGACGTTTGCAATTTGGAGCTGGGCTGCGGCGCAGGTCCCGAGAGCGAGCAAGGGACGAACGTCGGCACCCTGAGCTGGCTAGCAAGGCCGGAGCCCCAGTGTGTGTGGGGCTGTGGAAGGGCTGCCAGGGGAAGGCGAGGGCCAGCAACACCTGGGAGGCGTGGCACCTTTGGTGTGGGAGCAGTCGCTGGACGTTTGCAATTTGGAGCTGGGCTGCGGCGCAGGTCCCGAGAGCGAGCGAGGCACGAACGTCGGCACCCTGAGCTGGCCGGCAAGGCCGGAGCCCCTGTGTGTGTGGTGCTGTGGAAGGGCTGCCAGGGGAAGGCGAGGGCCAGCAATACCTGGGAGGCGTGGCACCTTTGGTGTGGCAGCAGTCGGTGGACGTTTGCAATTTGGAGCTGGGCTGCGGCGCAGGTCCCGAGAGCGAGCGAGGCACGAATGTCGGCACCCTGAGCTGGCCAGCAAGGCCGGAGCCCCAGTGTGTGTGTGGCTGTGGAAGGGCTGCAAGGGGAAGGCGAGGGCCAGCAACACCTGGGAGGCCTGGCATCTTTGGTGTGGGAGCAGTCGCTGGACGTTTGCAATTTGGAGCTGGGCTGCGGCGCAGGTCCCGAGAGCGAGCGAGGCACTAACGGCACCCTGAGCTGTCTGATAGGGCGAGAGCCCCAGTGTCTGTGGGGCTGTGGAAGGGCTGCCAGAGGAAGGCGAGGGCCAGCAACACCTGGGAGGCGTGGTACCTTTGGTGTGGGAGCAGTCGCTGGACGTTTGCAATTTGGAGCTGGGCTGCGGCGCAGGTCCCGAGAGCGAGCAAGGCACGAACGTCGGCACCCTGATCTGGCTAGCAAGGCCGGAGCCCCAGTGTGTGTGGGCCTGTGGAAGGGCTGCCAGGGGAAGGCGAGGGCCAGCAACACCTGGGAGGCGTGGCACCTTTGGTGTGGGAGCAGTCGCTGGACGTTTGCAATTTGGAGCTGGGCTGCGGCGCAGGTCCCGAGAGCGAGCGAGGCACGAACGTCGGCACCCTGAGCTGGCCGGCAAGGCCGGAGCCCCTGTGTGTGTGCGGCTGCGGAAGGGCTGCAAGGGGAAGGCGAGGGCCAGCAACACCTGGGAGGCCTGGCACCTTTGGTGTGGGAGCAGTCGCTGGACGTTTGCAATTTGGAGCTGGGCTGCGGCGCAGGTCCCGAGAGCGAGCGAGGCACTAACGGCACCCTGAGCTGTCTGATAGGGCGAGAGCCCCAGTGTGTGTGGGGCTGTGGAAGGGCTGCCAGAGGAAGGCGAGGGCCAACAACACCTGGGAGGCGTGGTACCTTTGGTGTGGGAGCAGTCGCTGGACGTTTGCAATTTGGAGCTGGGCTGCGGCGCAGGTCCCGAGAGCGAGCAAGGGACGAACGTCGGCACCCTGAGCTGGCTAGCAAGGCCGGAGCCCCAGTGTGTGTGGGGCTGTGGAAGGGCTGCCAGGGGGAGGCGAGGCCCAGCAACACCTGGGAGGCGTGGCACAATTGGTGTGGGAGCAGTCGCTGGACGTTTGCAATTTGGAGCTGGGCTGCGGCGCAGGTCCCGAGAGCGAGCGAGGCACTAATGGCACCCTGAACTGTCTGATAGGGCAAGAGCCCCTGTGTGTGTGGGGCTGTGGAAGGGCTGCCAGGGGAAGGCGAGGGCCAGCAATACCTGGGAGGCGTGGCACCTTTGGTGTGGGAGCAGTCGCTGGACGTTTGCAATTTGGAGCTGGGCTGCGGCGCAGGTCCCGAGAGCGAGCGAGGCACGAACGTCGGCACCCTGAGCTGGCTGGCAGGCCCAGAGCCCCAGTGTGTGTGTGGCTGTGGAAGGGCTGCCAGGGGGAGGCGAGGGCCAGCAACACCTGGGAGGCGTGGTACCTTTGGTGTGGGAGCAGTCGCTGGACGTTTGCAATTTGGAGCTGGGCTGCGGCGCAGGTCCCGAGAGCGAGCAAGGGACGAACGTCGGCACCCTGAGCTGGCTAGCAAGGCCGGAGCCCCAGTGTGTGTGGGGCTGTGGAAGGGCTGCCAGGGGGAGGCGAGGGCCAGCAACACCTGGGAGGCGTGGCACAATTGGTGTGGGAGCAGTCGCTGGACGTTTGCAATTTGGAGCTGGGCTGCGGCGCAGGTCCCGAGAGCGAGCGAGGCACGAACGTCGGCACCCTGAGCTGGCTGGCAGGGCCAGAGCCCCTGTGTGTGTGGTGCTGTGGAAGGGCTGCCAGGGGAAGCCGAGGGCCAGCAATACCTGGGAGGCGTGGCACCTTTGGTGTGGCAGCAGTCGCTGGAAGTTTGCAATTTGGATCTGGGCTGCGGCGCAGGTCCCGAGAGCGAGCGAGGCACGAACGTCGGCACCCTGAGCTGGCCGGCAAGGCCGGAGCCCCAGTGTGTGTGCGGCTGTGGAAGGGCTGCAAGGGGAAGGCGAGGGCCAGCAACACCTGGGAGGCGTGGCACCTTTGGTGTGGGAGCAGTCGCTGGACGTTTGCAATTTGGAGCTGGGCTGCGGCGCAGGTCCCGAGAGCGAGCAAGGGACGAACGTCGGCACCCTGAGCTGGCTAGCAAGGCCGGAGCCCCAGTGTGTGTGGGGCTGTGGAAGGGCTGCCAGGGGAAGGCGAGGGCCAGCAACACCTGGGAGGCGTGGCACCTTTGGTGTGGGAGCAGTCGCTGGACGTTTGCAATTTGGAGCTGGGCTGCGGCGCAGGTCCCGAGAGCGAGCGAGGCACGAACGTCGGCACCCTGAGCTGGCCGGCAAGGCCGGAGCCCCTGTGTGTGTGGTGCTGTGGAAGGGCTGCCAGGGGAAGGCGAGGGCCAGCAATACCTGGGAGGCGTGGCACCTTTGGTGTGGCAGCAGTCGGTGGACGTTTGCAATTTGGAGCTGGGCTGCGGCGCAGGTCCCGAGAGCGAGCGAGGCACGAATGTCGGCACCCTGAGCTGGCCGGCAAGGCCGGAGCCCCAGTGTGTGTGTGGCTGTGGAAGGGCTGCAAGGGGAAGGCGAGGGCCAGCAACACCTGGGAGGCCTGGCATCTTTGGTGTGGGAGCAGTCGCTGGACGTTTGCAATTTGGAGCTGGGCTGCGGCGCAGGTCCCGAGAGCGAGCGAGGCACTAACGGCACCCTGAGCTGTCTGATAGGGCGAGAGCCCCAGTGTCTGTGGGGCTGTGGAAGGGCTGCCAGAGGAAGGCGAGGGCCAGCAACACCTGGGAGGCGTGGTACCTTTGGTGTGGGAGCAGTCGCTGGACGTTTGCAATTTGGAGCTGGGCTGCGGCGCAGGTCCCGAGAGCGAGCAAGGCACGAACGTCGGCACCCTGAGCTGGCTAGCAAGGCCGGAGCCCCAGTGTGTGTGGGCCTGTGGAAGGGCTGCCAGGGGAAGGCGAGGGCCAGCAACACCTGGGAGGCGTGGCACCTTTGGTGTGGGAGCAGTCGCTGGACGTTTGCAATTTGGAGCTGGGCTGCGGCGCAGGTCCCGAGAGCGAGCGAGGCACGAACGTCGGCACCCTGAGCTGGCCGGCAAGGCCGGAGCCCCTGTGTGTGTGCGGCTGCGGAAGGGCTGCAAGGGGAAGGCGAGGGCCAGCAACAGCTGGGAGGCCTGGCACCTTTGGTGTGGGAGCAGTCGCTGGACGTTTGCAATTTGGAGCTGGGCTGCGGCGCAGGTCCCGAGAGCGAGCGAGGCACTAACGGCACCCTGAGCTGTCTGATAGGGCGAGAGCCCCAGTGTGTGTGGGGCTGTGGAAGGGCTGCCAGAGGAAGGCGAGGGCCAGCAACACCTGGGAGGCGTGGTACCTTTGGTGTGGGAGCAGTCGCTGGACGTTTGCAATTTGGAGCTGGGCTGCGGCGCAGGTCCCGAGAGCGAGCAAGGGACGAACGTCGGCACCCTGAGCTGGCTAGCAAGGCCGGAGCCCCAGTGTGTGTGGGGCTGTGGAAGGGCTGCCAGGGGGAGGCGAGGCCCAGCAACACCTGGGAGGCGTGGCACAATTGGTGTGGGAGCAGTCGCTGGACGTTTGCAATTTGGAGCTGGGCTGCGGCGCAGGTCCCGAGAGCGAGCGAGGCACTAATGGCAACCTGAACTGTCTGATAGGGCAAGAGCCCCTGTGTGTGTGGGGCTGTGGAAGGGCTGCCAGGGGAAGGCGAGGGCCAGCAATACCTGGGAGGCGTGGCACCTTTGGTGTGGGAGCAGTCGCTGGACGTTTGCAATTTGGAGCTGGGCTGCGGCGCAGGTCCCGAGAGCGAGCGAGGCACGAACGTCGGCACCCTGAGCTGGCTGGCAGGCCCAGAGCCCCAGTGTGTGTGTGGCTGTGGAAGGGCTGCCAGGGGGAGGCGAGGGCCAGCAACACCTGGGAGGCGTGGTACCTTTGGTGTGGGAGCAGTCGCTGGACGTTTGCAATTTGGAGCTGGGCTGCGGCGCAGGTCCCGAGAGCGAGCAAGGGACGAACGTCGGCACCCTGAGCTGGCTAGCAAGGCCGGAGCCCCAGTGTGTGTGGGGCTGTGGAAGGGCTGCCAGGGGGAGGCGAGGGCCAGCAACACCTGGGAGGCGTGGCACAATTGGTGTGGGAGCAGTCGCTGGACGTTTGCAATTTGGAGCTGGGCTGCGGCGCAGGTCCCGAGAGCGAGCGAGGCACGAACGTCGGCACCCTGAGCTGGCTGGCAGGGCCAGAGCCCCTGTGTGTGTGGTGCTGTGGAAGGGCTGCCAGGGGAAGCCGAGGGCCAGCAATACCTGGGAGGCGTGGCACCTTTGGTGTGGCAGCAGTCGCTGGAAGTTTGCAATTTGGATCTGGGCTGCGGCGCAGGTCCCGAGAGCGAGCGAGGCACGAACGTCGGCACCCTGAGCTGGCCGGCAAGGCCGGAGCCCCAGTGTGTGTGCGGCTGTGGAAGGGCTGCAAGGGGAAGGCGAGGGCCAGCAACACCTGGGAGGCGTGGCACCTTTGGTGTGGCAGCAGTCGCTGGACGTTTGCAATTTGGAGCTGGGCTGCGGCGCAGGTCCCGAGAGCGAGCAAGGGACGAACGTCGGCACCCTGAGCTGGCTAGCAAGGCCGGAGCCCCAGTGTGTGTGGGGCTGTGGAAGGGCTGCCAGGGGAAGGCGAGGGCCAGCAACACCTGGGAGGCGTGGCACCTTTGGTGTGGGAGCAGTCGCTGGACGTTTGCAATTTGGAGCTGGGCTGCGGCGCAGGTCCCGAGAGCGAGCGAGGCACGAACGTCGGCACCCTGAGCTGGCCGGCAAGGCCGGAGCCCCTGTGTGTGTGGTGCTGTGGAAGGGCTGCCAGGGGGAGGCGAGGGCCAGCAACACCTGGGAGGCCTGGCATCTTTGGTGTGGGAGCAGTCGCTGGACGTTTGCAATTTGGAGCTGGGCTGCGGCGCAGGTCCCGAGAGCGAGCGAGGCACTAACGGCACCCTGAGCTGTCTGATAGGGCGAGAGCCCCAGTGTCTGTGGGGCTGTGGAAGGGCTGCCAGAGGAAGGCGAGGGCCAGCAACACCTGGGAGGCGTGGTACCTTTGGTGTGGGAGCAGTCGCTGGACGTTTGCAATTTGGAGCTGGGCTGCGGCGCAGGTCCCGAGAGCGAGCAAGGCACGAACGTCGGCACCCTGAGCTGGCTAGCAAGGCCGGAGCCCCAGTGTGTGTGGGCCTGTGGAAGGGCTGCCAGGGGAAGGCGAGGGCCAGCAACACCTGGGAGGCGTGGCACCTTTGGTGTGGGAGCAGTCGCTGGACGTTTGCAATTTGGAGCTGGGCTGCGGCGCAGGTCCCGAGAGCGAGCGAGGCACGAACGTCGGCACCCTGAGCTGGCCGGCAAGGCCGGAGCCCCTGTGTGTGTGCGGCTGCGGAAGGGCTGCAAGGGGAAGGCGAGGGCCAGCAACACCTGGGAGGCCTGGCACCTTTGGTGTGGGAGCAGTCGCTGGACGTTTGCAATTTGGAGCTGGGCTGCGGCGCAGGTCCCGAGAGCGAGCGAGGCACTAACGGCACCCTGAGCTGTCTGATAGGGCGAGAGCCCCAGTGTGTGTGGGGCTGTGGAAGGGCTGCCAGAGGAAGGCGAGGGCCAGCAACACCTGGGAGGCGTGGTACCTTTGGTGTGGGAGCAGTCGCTGGACGTTTGCAATTTGGAGCTGGGCTGCGGCGCAGGTCCCGAGAGCGAGCGAGGCACGAACGTCGGCACCCTGAGCTGGCCGGCAAGGCCGGAGCCCCAGTGTGTGTGTGGCTGTGGAAGGGCTGCAAGGGGAAGGCGAGGGCCAGCAACACCTGGGAGGCCTGGCACCTTTGGTGTGGGAGCAGTCGCTGGACGTTTGCAATTTGGAGCTGAGCTGCGGCGCAGGTCCCGAGAGCGAGCGAGGCACTAACGGCACCCTGAGCTGTCTGATAGGGCGAGAGCCCCAGTGTCTGTGGGGCTGTGGAAGGGCTGCCAGGGGAAGGCGAGGGCCAGCAACACCTGGGAGGCGTGGCACAATTGGTGTGGGAGCAGTCGCTGGACGTTTGCAATTTGGAGCTGGGCTGCGGCGCAGGTCCCGAGAGCGAGCGAGGCACGAACGTCGGCACCCTGAGCTGGCTGGCAGGGCCAGAGCCCCTGTGTGTGTGGTGCTGTGGAAGGGCTGCCAGGGGAAGGCGAGGGCCAGCAATACCTAGGAGGCGTGGCACCTTTGGTGTGGCAGCAGTCGCTGGACGTTTGCAATTTGGAGCTGGGCTGCGGCGCAGGTCCCGAGAGCGAGCGAGGCACGAACGTCGGCACCCTGAGCTGGCCGGCAAGGCCGGAGCCCCAGTGTGTGTGTGGCTGTGGAAGGGCTGCAAGGGGAAGGCGAGGGCCAGCAACACCTGGGAGGCCTGGCACCTTTGGTGTGGGAGCAGTCGCTGGACGTTTGCAATTTGGAGCTGAGCTGCGGCGCAGGTCCCGAGAGCGAGCGAGGCACTAACGGCACCCTGAGCTGTCTGATAGGGCGAGAGCCCCAGTGTCTGTGGGGCTGTGGAAGGGCTGCCAGGGGAAGGCGAGGGCCAGCAACACCTGGGAGGCGTGGCACAATTGGTGTGGGAGCAGTCGCTGGACGTTTGCAATTTGGAGCTGGGCTGCGGCGCAGGTCCCGAGAGCGAGCGAGGCACGAACGTCGGCACCCTGAGCTGGCTGGCAGGGCCAGAGCCCCTGTGTGTGTGGTGCTGTGGAAGGGCTGCCAGGGGAAGGCGAGGGCCAGCAATACCTAGGAGGCGTGGCACCTTTGGTGTGGCAGCAGTCGCTGGACGTTTGCAATTTGGAGCTGGGCTGCGGCGCAGGTCCCGAGAGCGAGCGAGGCACGAACGTCGGCACCCTGAGCTGGCCGGCAAGGCCGGAGCCCCAGTGTGTGTGTGGCTGTGGAAGGGCTGCAAGGGGAAGGCGAGGGCCAGCAACACCTGGGAGGCGTGGCACCTTTGGTGTGGGAGCAGTCGCTGGACGTTTGCAATTTGGAGCTGGGCTGCGGCGCAGGTCCCGAGAGCGAGCGAGGCACTAACGGCACCCTGAGCTCTCTGATAGGGCGAGAGCCCCAGTGTCTGTGGGGCTGTGGAAGGGCTGCCAGAGGAAGGCGAGGGCCAGCAACACCTGGGAGGCGTGGTACCTTTGGTGTGGGAGCAGTCGCTGGACGTTTGCAATTTGGAGCTGGGCTGCGGCGCAGGTCCCGAGAGCGAGCAAGGGACGAACGTCGGCACCCTGAGCTGGCTAGCAAGGCCGGAGCCCCAGTGTGTGTGGGGCTGTGGAAGGGCTGCCAGGGGAAGGCGAGGGCCAGCAACACCTGGGAGGCGTGGCACCTTTGGTGTGGGAGCAGTCGCTGGACGTTTGCAATTTGGAGCTGGGCTGCGGCGCAGGTCCCGAGAGCGAGCGAGGCACGAACGTCGGCACCCTGAGCTGGCCGGCAAGGCCGGAGCCCCTGTGTCTGTGGGGCTGTGGAAGGGCTGCCAGGGGAAGGCGAGGGCCAGCAACACCTGGGAGGCCTGGCACCTTTGGTGTGGGAGCAGTCGCTGGACGTTTGCAATTTGGAGCTGAGCTGCGGCGCAGGTCCCGAGAGCGAGCGAGGCACTAACGGCACCCTGAGCTGTCTGATAGGGCGAGAGCCCCAGTGTGTGTGGGGCTGTGGAAGGGCTGCCAGAGGAAGGCGAGGGCCAGCAACACCTGGGAGGCGTGGTAGCTTTGGTGTGGGAGCAGTCGCTGGACGTTTGCAATTTGGAGCTGGGCTGCGGCGCAGGTCCCGAGAGCGAGCAAGGGACGAACGTCGGCACCCTGAGCTGGCTGGCAGGGCGAGAGCCCCAGTGTGTGTGGTGCTGTGGAAGGGCTGCCAGGGGGAGGCGAGGGCCAGCAACACCTGGGAGGCGTGGCACAATTGGTGTGGGAGCAGTCGCTGGACGTTTGCAATTTGGAGCTGGGCTGCGGCGCAGGTCCCGAGAGCGAGCGAGGCACGAACGTCGGCACCCTGAGCTGGCTGGCAGGGCCAGAGCCCCAGTGTGTGTGGTGCTGTGGAAGGGCTGCCAGGGGAAGGCGAGGGCCAGCAACACCTGGGAGGCGTGGCACCTTTGGTGTGGCAGCAGTCGCTGGAAGTTTGCAATTTGGAGCTGGGCTGCGGCGCAGGTCCCGAGAGCGAGCGAGGCACGAACGTCGGCACCCTGAGCTGGCCGGCAAGGCCGGAGCCCCAGTGTGTGTGCGGCTGTGGAAGGGCTGCAAGGGGAAGGCGAGGGCCAGCAACACCTGGGAGGCGTGGTACCTTTGGTGTGGGAGCAGTCGCTGGACGTTTGCAATTTGGAGCTGGGCTGCGGCGCAGGTCCCGAGAGCGAGCAAGGCACGAACGTCGGCACCCTGAGCTGGCTAGCAAGGCCGGAGCCCCAGTGTGTGTGGGGCTGTGGAAGGGCTGCCAGGGGAAGGCGAGGGCCAGCAACACCTGGGAGGCGTGGCACAATTGGTGTGGGAGCAGTCGCTGGACATTTGCAATTTGGAGCTGGGCTGCGGCGCAGGTCCCGAGAGCGAGCGAGGCACGAACGTCGGCACCCTGAGCTGGCCGGCAAGGCCGGAGCCCCTGTGTGTGTGGTGCTGTGGAAGGGCTGCCAGGGGAAGGCGAGGGCCAGCAATACCTGGGAGGCGTGGCACCTTTGGTGTGGGAGCAGTCGCTGGACGTTTGCAATTTGGAGCTGGGCTGCGGCGCAGGTCCCGAGAGCGAGCGAGGCACGAATGTCGGCACCCTGAGCTGGCCGGCAAGGCCGGAGCCCCAGTGTGTGTGTGGCTGTGGAAGGGCTGCAAGGGGAAGGCGAGGGCCAGCAACACCTGGGAGGCCTGGCATCTTTGGTGTGGGAGCAGTCGCTGGACGTTTGCAATTTGGAGCTGGGCTGCGGCGCAGGTCCCGAGAGCGAGCGAGGCACGAACGGCACCCTGAGCTGTCTGATAGGGTGAGAGCCCCAGTGTGTGTGGGGCTGTGGAAAGGCTGCCAGGGGAAGGAGAGGGCCAGCAACACCTGGGAGGCGTGGCACAATTGGTGTGGCAGCAGTCGCTGGACGTTTGCAATTTGGAGCTGGGCTGCGGCGCAGGTCCCGAGAGCGAGCGAGGCACGAACTTCGGCACCCTGAGCTGGCTGGCAGGGCCAGAGCCCCTGTGTGTGTGGTGCTGTGGAAGGGCTGCCAGGGGAAGGTGAGGGCCAGCAACTCCTGGGAGGCGTGGCACCTTTGGTGTGGGAGCAGTCGCTGGACGTTTGCAATTTGGAGCTGGGCTGCGGCGCAGGTCCCGAGAGCGAGCGAGGCACTAACGGCACCCTGAACTGTCTGATAGGGCGAGAGCCCCTGTGTGTGTGGGGCTGTGGAAGGGCTGCCAGGGGAAGGCGAGGGCCAGCAATACCTGGGAGGCGTGGCACCTTTGGTGTGGGAGCAGTCGCTGGACGTTTGCAATTTCGAGCTGGGCTGCGGCGCAGGTCCCGAGAGCGAGCGAGGCACGAACGTCGGCACCCTGAGCTGGCTGGCAGGCCCAGAGCCCCAGTGTGTGTGTGGCTGTGGAAGGGCTGCCAGGGGAAGGCGAGGGCCAGCAACACCTGGGAGGCGTGGTACCTTTGGTGTGGGAGCAGTCGCTGGACGTTTGCAATTTGGAGCTGGGCTGAGGCGCAGGTCCCGAGAGCGAGCAAGGGACGAACGTCGGCACCCTGAGCTGGCTAGCAAGGCCGGAGCCCCAGTGTGTGTGGGGCTGTGGAAGGGCTGCCAGGGGGAGGCGAGGGCCAGCAACACCTGGGAGGCGTGGCACAATTGGTGTGGGAGCAGTCGCTGGACGTTTGCAATTTGGAGCTGGGCTGCGGCGCAGGTCCCGAGAGCGAGCGAGGCACGAACGTCGGCACCCTGAGCTGGCTGGCAGGGCCAGAGCCCCTGTGTGTGTGGTGCTGTGGAAGGGCTGCCAGGGGAAGGCGAGGGCCAGCAATACCTGGGAGGCGTGGCACCTTTGGTGTGGCAGCAGTCGCTGGAAGTTTGCAATTTGGAGCTGGGCTGCGGCGCAGGTCCCGAGAGCGAGCGAGGCACGAACGTCGGCACCCTGAGCTGGCCGGCAAGGCCGGAGCCCCAGTGTGTGTGCGGCTGTGGAAGGGCTGCAAGGGGAAGGCGAGGGCCAGCAACACCTGGGAGGCGTGGTACCTTTGGTGTGGGAGCAGTCGCTGGACGTTTGCAATTTGGAGCTGGGCTGCGGCGCAGGTCCCGAGAGCGAGCAAGGGACGAACGTCGGCACCCTGAGCTGGCTAGCAAGGCCGGAGCCCCAGTGTGTGTGGGGCTGTGGAAGGGCTGCCAGGGGAAGGCGAGGGCCAGCAACACCTGGGAGGCGTGGCACAATTGGTGTGGGAGCAGTCGCTGGACGTTTGCAATTTGGAGCTGGGCTGCGGCGCAGGTCCCGAGAGCGAGCGAGGCACGAACGTCGGCACCCTGAGCTGGCCGGCAAGGCCGGAGCCCCTGTGTGTGTGGTGCTGTGGAAGGGCTGCCAGGGGAAGGCGAGGGCCAGCAATACCTGGGAGGCGTGGCACCTTTGGTGTGGGAGCAGTCGCTGGACGTTTGCAATTTGGAGCTGGGCTGCGGCGCAGGTCCCGAGAGCGAGCGAGGCACGAACGTCGGCACCCTGAGCTGGCCGGCAAGGCTGGAGCCCCAGTGTGTGTGTGGCTGTGGAAGGGCTGCAAGGGGAAGGCGAGGGCCAGCAACACCTGGGAGGCGTGGCACCTTTGGTGTGGGAGCAGTCGCTGGACGTTTGCAATTTGGAGCTGGGCTGCGGAGCAGGTCCCGAGAGCGAGCGAGGCACGAACGGCACCCTGAGCTGTCTGATAGGGTGAGAGCCCCAGTGTGTGTGGGGCTGTGGAAAGGCTGCCAGAGGAAGGCGAGGGCCAGCAACACCTGGGAGGCGTGGCACCTTTGGTGTGGGAGCAGTCGCTGGACGTTTGCAATTTGGAGCTGGGCTGCGGCGCAGGTCCCGAGAGCGAGCAAGGCACGAACGTCGGCACCCTGAGCTGGCTAGCAAGGCCGGAGCCCCAGTGTGTGTGGGGCTGTGGAAGGGCTGCCAGGGGGAGGCGAGGGCCAGCAACACCTGGGAGGCGTGGCACAATTGGTGTGGGAGCAGTCGCTGGACGTTTGCAATTTGGAGCTGGGCTGCGGCGCAGGTCCCGAGAGCGAGCGAGGCACGAACTTCGGCACCCTGAGCTGGCTGGCAGGGCCAGAGCCCCTGTGTGTGTGGTGCTGTGGAAGGGCTGCCAGGGGAAGGCGTGGGCCAGCAATACCTGGGAGGCGTGGCACCTTTGGTGTGGGAGCAGTCGCTGGACGTTTGCAATTTGGAGCTGGGCTGCGGCGCAGGTCCCGAGAGCGAGCGAGGCACGAACGTCGGCACCCTGAGCTGGCCGGCAAGGCCGGAGCCCCAGTGTGTGTGCGGCTGTGGAAGGGCTGCAAGGGGAAGGCGAGGGCCAGCAACACCTGGGAGGCGTGGTACCTTTGGTGTGGGAGCAGTCGCTGGACGTTTGCAATTTGGAGCTGGGCTGCGGCGCAGGTCCCGAGAGCGAGCAAGGCACGAACGTCGGCACCCTGAGCTGGCTAGCAAGGCCGGAGCCCCAGTGTGTGTGGGGCTGTGGAAGGGCTGCCAGGGGAAGGCGAGGGCCAGCAACACCTGGGAGGCGTGGCACAATTGGTGTGGGAGCAGTCGCTGGACGTTTGCAATTTGGAGCTGGGCTGCGGCGCAGGTCCCGAGAGCGAGCGAGGCACGAACGTCGGCACCCTGAGCTGGCCGGCAAGGCCGGAGCCCCTGTGTGTGTGGTGCTGTGGAAGGGCTGCCAGGGGAAGGCGAGGGCCAGCAATACCTGGGAGGCGTGGCACCTTTGGTGTGGCAGCAGTCGGTGGACGTTTGGAATTTGGAGCTGGGCTGCGGCGCAGGTCCCGAGAGCGAGCGAGGCACGAACGTCGGCACCCTGAGCTGGCCGGCAAGGCCGGAGCCCCAGTGTGTGTGTGGCTGTGGAAGGGCTGCAAGGGGAAGGCGAGGGCCAGCAACACCTGGGAGGCCTGGCATCTTTGGTGTGGGAGCAGTCGCTGGACGTTTGCAATTTGGAGTTGGACTGCGGAGCAGGTCCCGAGAGCGAGCGAGGCACTAACGGCACCCTGAGCTGTCTGATAGGGTGAGAGCCCCACTGTGTGTGGGGCTGTGGAAAGGCTGCCAGAGGAAGGCGAGGGCCAGCAACACCTGGGAGGCGTGGTACCTTTGGTGTGGGAGCAGTCGCTGGACGTTTGCAATTTGGAGCTGGGCTGCGGCGCAGGTCCCGAGAGCGAGCAAGGCACGAACGTCGGCACCCTGAGCTGGCTAGCAAGGCCGGAGCCCCAGTGTGTGTGGGGCTGTGGAAGGGCTGCCAGGGGGAGGCGAGGCCCAGCAACACCTGGGAGGCGTGGCACAATTGGTGTGGGAGCAGTCGCTGGACGTTTGCAATTTGGAGCTGGGCTGCGGCGCAGGTCCCGAGAGCGAGCGAGGCACGAACGTCGGCACCCTGAGCTGGCTGGCAGGGCCAGAGCCCCTGTGTGTGTGGTGCTGTGGAAGAGCTGCCAGGGGAAGGCGTGGGCCAGCAATACCTGGGAGGCGTGGCACCTTTGGTGTGGGAGCAGTCGCTGGACGTTTGCAATTTGGAGCTGGGCTGCGGCGAAGGTCCCGAGAGCGAGCGAGGCACGAACGTCGGCACCCTGAGCTGGCTGGCAGGGCCAGAGCCCCTGTGTGTGTGGTGCTGTGGAAGGGCTGCCAGGGGAAGGCGAGGGCCAGCAATACCTGGGAGGCGTGGCACCTTTGGTGTGGCAGCAGTCGCTGGACGTTTGCAATTTGGAGCTGGGCTGCGGCGCAGGTCCCGAGAGCGAGCGAGGCACGAACGTCGGCACCCTGAGCTGGCCGGCAAGGCCGGAGCCCCAGTGTGTGTGTGGCTGTGGAAGGGCTGCAAGGGGAAGGCGAGGGCCAGCAACACCTGGGAGGCGTGGCACCTTTCGTGTGGGAGCAGTCGGTGGACGTTTGCAATTTGGAGCTGGGCTGCGGCGCAGGTCCCGAGAGCGAGCGAGGCACTAACGGCACCCTGAACTGTCTGATAGGGCGAGAGCCCCTGTGTGTGTGGGGCTGTGGAAGGGCTGCCAGGGGAAGGCGAGGGCCAGCAATACCTGGGAGGCGTGGCACCTTTGGTGTGGGAGCAGTCGCTGGACGTTTGCAATTTGGAGCTGGGCTGCGGCGCAGGTCCCGAGAGCGAGCGAGGCACGAACGGCACCCTGAGCTGTCTGATAGGGTGAGAGCCCCAGTGTGTGTGGGGCTGTGGAAAGGCTGCCAGGGGAAGGAGAGGGCCAGCAACACCTGGGAGGCGTGGCACAATTGGTGTGGCAGCAGTCGCTGGACGTTTGCAATTTGGAGCTGGGCTGCGGCGCAGGTCCCGAGAGCGAGCGAGGCACGAACTTCGGCACCCTGAGCTGGCTGGCAGGGCCAGAGCCCCTGTGTGTGTGGTGCTGTGGAAGGGCTGCCAGGGGAAGGTGAGGGCCAGCAACTCCTGGGAGGCGTGGCACCTTTGGTGTGGGAGCAGTCGCTGGACGTTTGCAATTTGGAGCTGGGCTGCGGCGCAGGTCCCGAGAGCGAGCGAGGCACTAACGGCACCCTGAGCTGTCTGATAGGGCGAGAGCCCCAGTGTGTGTGGGGCTGTGGAAGGGCTGCCAGGGGAAGGCGAGGGCCAGCAATACCTGGGAGGCGTGGCACCTTTGGTGTGGGAGCAGTCGCTGGACGTTTGCAATTTCGAGCTGGGCTGCGGCGCAGGTCCCGAGAGCGAGCGAGGCACGAACGTCGGCACCCTGAGCTGGCTGGCAGGCCCAGAGCCCCAGTGTGTGTGTGGCTGTGGAAGGGCTGCCAGGGGAAGGCGAGGGCCAGCAACACCTGGGAGGCGTGGTACCTTTGGTGTGGGAGCAGTCGCTGGACGTTTGCAATTTGGAGCTGGGCTGAGGCGCAGGTCCCGAGAGCGAGCAAGGGACGAACGTCGGCACCCTGAGCTGGCTAGCAAGGCCGGAGCCCCAGTGTGTGTGGGGCTGTGGAAGGGCTGCCAGGGGGAGGCGAGGGCCAGCAACACCTGGGAGGCGTGGCACAATTGGTGTGGGAGCAGTCGCTGGACGTTTGCAATTTGGAGCTGGGCTGCGGCGCAGGTCCCGAGAGCGAGCGAGGCACGAACGTCGGCACCCTGAGCTGGCTGGCAGGGCCAGAGCCCCTGTGTGTGTGGTGCTGTGGAAGGGCTGCCAGGGGAAGGCGAGGGCCAGCAATACCTGGGAGGCGTGGCACCTTTGGTGTGGCAGCAGTCGCTGGAAGTTTGCAATTTGGAGCTGGGCTGCGGCGCAGGTCCCGAGAGCGAGCGAGGCACGAACGTCGGCACCCTGAGCTGGCCGGCAAGGCCGGAGCCCCAGTGTGTGTGCGGCTGTGGAAGGGCTGCAAGGGGAAGGCGAGGGCCAGCAACACCTGGGAGGCGTGGTACCTTTGGTGTGGGAGCAGTCGCTGGACGTTTGCAATTTGGAGCTGGGCTGCGGCGCAGGTCCCGAGAGCGAGCAAGGGACGAACGTCGGCACCCTGAGCTGGCTAGCAAGGCCGGAGCCCCAGTGTGTGTGGGGCTGTGGAAGGGCTGCCAGGGGAAGGCGAGGGCCAGCAACACCTGGGAGGCGTGGCACAATTGGTGTGGGAGCAGTCGCTGGACGTTTGCAATTTGGAGCTGGGCTGCGGCGCAGGTCCCGAGAGCGAGCGAGGCACGAACGTCGGCACCCTGAGCTGGCCGGCAAGGCCGGAGCCCCTGTGTGTGTGGTGCTGTGGAAGGGCTGCCAGGGGAAGGCGAGGGCCAGCAATACCTGGGAGGCGTGGCACCTTTGGTGTGGGAGCAGTCGCTGGACGTTTGCAATTTGGAGCTGGGCTGCGGCGCAGGTCCCGAGAGCGAGCGAGGCACGAACGTCGGCACCCTGAGCTGGCCGGCAAGGCTGGAGCCCCAGTGTGTGTGTGGCTGTGGAAGGGCTGCAAGGGGAAGGCGAGGGCCAGCAACACCTGGGAGGCGTGGCACCTTTGGTGTGGGAGCAGTCGCTGGACGTTTGCAATTTGGAGCTGGGCTGCGGAGCAGGTCCCGAGAGCGAGCGAGGCACGAACGGCACCCTGAGCTGTCTGATAGGGTGAGAGCCCCAGTGTGTGTGGGGCTGTGGAAAGGCTGCCAGAGGAAGGCGAGGGCCAGCAACACCTGGGAGGCGTGGCACCTTTGGTGTGGGAGCAGTCGCTGGACGTTTGCAATTTGGAGCTGGGCTGCGGCGCAGGTCCCGAGAGCGAGCAAGGCACGAACGTCGGCACCCTGAGCTGGCAAGCAAGGCCGGAGCCCCAGTGTGTGTGGGGCTGTGGAAGGGCTGCCAGGGGGAGGCGAGGGCCAGCAACACCTGGGAGGCGTGGCACAATTGGTGTGGGAGCAGTCGCTGGACGTTTGCAATTTGGAGCTGGGCTGCGGCGCAGGTCCCGAGAGCGAGCGAGGCACGAACTTCGGCACCCTGAGCTGGCTGGCAGGGCCAGAGCCCCTGTGTGTGTGGTGCTGTGGAAGGGCTGCCAGGGGAAGGCGTGGGCCAGCAATACCTGGGAGGCGTGGCACCTTTGGTGTGGGAGCAGTCGCTGGACGTTTGCAATTTGGAGCTGGGCTGCGGCGCAGGTCCCGAGAGCGAGCGAGGCACGAACGTCGGCACCCTGAGCTGGCCGGCAAGGCCGGAGCCCCAGTGTGTGTGCGGCTGTGGAAGGGCTGCAAGGGGAAGGCGAGGGCCAGCAACACCTGGGAGGCGTGGTACCTTTGGTGTGGGAGCAGTCGCTGGACGTTTGCAATTTGGAGCTGGGCTGCGGCGCAGGTCCCGAGAGCGAGCAAGGCACGAACGTCGGCACCCTGAGCTGGCTAGCAAGGCCGGAGCCCCAGTGTGTGTGGGGCTGTGGAAGGGCTGCCAGGGGAAGGCGAGGGCCAGCAACACCTGGGAGGCGTGGCACAATTGGTGTGGGAGCAGTCGCTGGACGTTTGCAATTTGGAGCTGGGCTGCGGCGCAGGTCCCGAGAGCGAGCGAGGCACGAACGTCGGCACCCTGAGCTGGCCGGCAAGGCCGGAGCCCCTGTGTGTGTGGTGCTGTGGAAGGGCTGCCAGGGGAAGGCGAGGGCCAGCAATACCTGGGAGGCGTGGCACCTTTGGTGTGGCAGCAGTCGGTGGACGTTTGGAATTTGGAGCTGGGCTGCGGCGCAGGTCCCGAGAGCGAGCGAGGCACGAACGTCGGCACCCTGAGCTGGCCGGCAAGGCCGGAGCCCCAGTGTGTGTGTGGCTGTGGAAGGGCTGCAAGGGGAATGCGAGGGCCAGCAACACCTGGGAGGCCTGGCATCTTTGGTGTGGGAGCAGTCGCTGGACGTTTGCAATTTGGAGTTGGACTGCGGAGCAGGTCCCGAGAGCGAGCGAGGCACTAACGGCACCCTGAGCTGTCTGATAGGGTGAGAGCCCCACTGTGTGTGGGGCTGTGGAAAGGCTGCCAGAGGAAGGCGAGGGCCCTCAACACCTGGGAGGCGTGGTACCTTTGGTGTGGGAGCAGTCGCTGGACGTTTGCAATTTGGAGCTGGGCTGCGGCGCAGGTCCCGAGAGCGAGCAAGGCACGAACGTCGGCACCCTGAGCTGGCTAGCAAGGCCGGAGCCCCAGTGTGTGTGGGGCTGTGGAAGGGCTGCCAGGGGGAGGCGAGGCCCAGCAACACCTGGGAGGCGTGGCACAATTGGTGTGGGAGCAGTCGCTGGACGTTTGCAATTTGGAGCTGGGCTGCGGCGCAGGTCCCGAGAGCGAGCGAGGCACGAACTTCGGCACCCTGAGCTGGCTGGCAGGGCCAGAGCCCCTGTGTGTGTGGTGCTGTGGAAGGGCTGCCAGGGGAAGGTGAGGGCCAGCAACACCTGGGAGGCGTGGCACCTTTGGTGTGGGAGCAGTCGCTGGACGTTTGCAATTTGGAGCTGGGCTGCGGCGCAGGTCCCGAGAGCGAGCGAGGCACTAACGGCACCCTGAACTGTCTGATAGGGCGAGAGCCCCTGTGTGTGTGGGGCTGTGGAAGGGCTGCCAGGGGAAGGCGAGGGCCAGCAATACCTGGGAGGCGTGGCACCTTTGGTGTGGGAGCAGTCGCTGGACGTTTGCAATTTGGAGCTGGGCTGCGGCGCAGGTCCCGAGAGCGAGCGAGGCACGAACGTCGGCACCCTGAGCTGGCCGGCAAGGCCGGAGCCCCAGTGTGTGTGCGGCTGTGGAAGGGCTGCAAGGGGAAGGCGAGGGCCAGCAACACCTGGGAGGCGTGGCACCTTTCGTGTGGGAGCAGTCGCTGGACGTTTGCAATTTGGAGCTGGGCTGCGGCGCAGGTCCCGAGAGCGAGCAAGGGACGAACGTCGGCACCCTGAGCTGGCTAGCAAGGCCGGAGCCCCAGTGTGTGTGGGGCTGTGGAAGGGCTGCCAGGGGAAGGCGAGGGCCAGCAACACCTGGGAGGCGTGGCACAATTGGTGTGGGAGCAGTCGCTGGACGTTTGCAATTTGGAGCTGGGCTGCGGCGCAGGTCCCGAGAGCGAGCGAGGCACGAACGTCGGCACCCTGAGCTGGCCGGCAAGGCCGGAGCCCCTGTGTGTGTGGTGCTGTGGAAGGGCTGCCAGGGGAAGGCGAGGGCCAGCAATACCTGGGAGGCGTGGCACCTTTGGTGTGGCAGCAGTCGGTGGACGTTTGCAATTTGGAGCTGGGCTGCGGCGCAGGTCCCGAGAGCGAGCAAGGGACGAACGTCGGCACCCTGAGCTGGCCGGCAAGGCCGGAGCCCCAGTGTGTGTGTGGCTGTGGAAGGGCTGCAAGGGGAAGGCGAGGGCCAGCAACACCTGGGAGGCCTGGCATCTTTGGTGTGGGAGCAGTCGCTGGACGTTTGCAATTTGGAGCTGGGCTGCGGAGCAGGTCCCGAGAGCGAGCGAGGCACGAACGGCACCCTGATCTGTCTGATAGGGTGAGAGCCCCAGTGTGTGGGGGGCTGTGGAAAGGCTGCCAGAGGAAGGCGAGGGCCAGCAACACCTGGGAGGCGTGGCACCTTTGGTGTGGGAGCAGTCGCTGGACGTTTGCAATTTGGAGCTGGGCTGCGGCGCAGGTCCCGAGAGCGAGCAAGGCACGAACGTCGGCACCCTGAGCTGGCTAGCAAGGCCGGAGCCCCAGTGTGTGTGGGGCTGTGGAAGGGCTGCCAGGGGGAGGCGAGGGCCAGCAACACCTGGGAGGCGTGGCACAATTGGTGTGGGAGCAGTCGCTGGACGTTTGCAATTTGGAGCTGGGCTGCGGCGCAGGTCCCGAGAGCGAGCGAGGCACTAATGGCACCCTGAACTGTCTGATAGGGCAAGAGACCCTGATTGTGTGGGGCTGTGGAAGGGCTGCCAGGGGAAGGCGAGGGCCAGCAATACCTGGGAGGCGTGGCACCTTTGGTGTGGGAGCAGTCGCTGGACGTTTGCAATTTGGAGCTGGGCTGCGGCGCAGGTCCCGAGAGCGAGCGAGGCACGAACGTCGGCACCCTGAGCTGGCTGGCAGGCCCAGAGCCCCAGTGTGTCTGTGGCTGTGGAAGGGCTGCCAGGGGAAGGCGAGGGCCAGCAACACCTGGGAGGCGTGGTACCTTTGGTGTGGGAGCAGTCGCTGGACGTTTGCAATTTGGAGCTGGGCTGCGGCGCAGGTCCCGAGAGCGAGCAAGGGACGAACGTCGGCACCCTGAGCTGGCTAGCAAGGCCGGAGCCCCAGTGTGTGTGGGGCTGTGGAAGGGCTGCCAGGGGGAGGCGAGGGCCAGCAACACCTGGGAGGCGTGGCACAATTGGTGTGGGAGCAGTCGCTGGACGTTTGCAATTTGGAGCTGGGCTGCGGCGCAGGTCCCGAGAGCGAGCGAGGCACGAACGTCGGCACCCTGAGCTGGCTGGCAGGGCCAGAGCCCCTGTGTGTGTGGTGCTGTGGAAGGGCTGCCAGGGGAAGCCGAGGGCCAGCAATACCTGGGAGGCGTGGCACCTTTGGTGTGGCAGCAGTCGCTGGAAGTTTGCAATTTGGAGCTGGGCTGCGGCGCAGGTCCCGAGAGCGAGCGAGGCACGAACGTCGGCACCCTGAGCTGGCCGGCAAGGCCGGAGCCCCAGTGTGTGTGGGGCTGTGGAAGGGCTGCCAGGGGGAGGCGAGGCCCAGCAACACCTGGGAGGCGTGGCACAATTGGTGTGGGAGCAGTCGCTGGACGTTTGCAATTTGGAGCTGGGCTGCGGCGCAGGTCCCGAGAGCGAGCGAGGCACTAATGGCACCCTGAACTGTCTGATAGGGCAAGAGCCCCTGTGTGTGTGGGGCTGTGGAAGGGCTGCCAGGGGAAGGCGAGGGCCAGCAATACCTGGGAGGCGTGGCACCTTTGGTGTGGGAGCAGTCGCTGGACGTTTGCAATTTGGAGCTGGGCTGCGGCGCAGGTCCCGAGAGCGAGCGAGGCACGAACGTCGGCACCCTGAGCTGGCTGGCAGGCCCAGAGCCCCAGTGTGTGTGTGGCTGTG
This sequence comes from Spheniscus humboldti, assembly GCA_027474245.1. Classification (NCBI taxonomy): domain Eukaryota; kingdom Metazoa; phylum Chordata; class Aves; order Sphenisciformes; family Spheniscidae; genus Spheniscus; species Spheniscus humboldti. The sequence continues at coordinate 67,592,787 of CM049890.1, read as the reverse complement.
GAAGGGCTGCCAGGGGAAGGCGAGGGCCAGCAACACCTGGGAGGCGTGGTACCTTTGGTGTGGGAGCAGTCGCTGGACGTTTGCAATTTGGAGCTGGGCTGCGGCGAAGGTCCCGAGAGCGAGCAAGGGACGAACGTCGGCACCCTGAGCTGGCTAGCAAGGCCGGAGCCCCAGTGTGTGTGGGGCTGTGGAAGGGCTGCCAGGGGGAGGCGAGGGCCAGCAACACCTGGGAGGCGTGGCACAATTGGTGTGGGAGCAGTCGCTGGACGTTTGCAATTTGGAGCTGGGCTGCGGCGCAGGTCCCGAGAGCGAGCGAGGCACGAACGTCGGCACCCTGAGCTGGCTGGCAGGGCCAGAGCCCCTGTGTGTGTGGTGCTGTGGAAGGGCTGCCAGGGGAAGCCGAGGGCCAGCAATACCTGGGAGGCGTGGCAGCTTTGGTGTGGCAGCAGTCGCTGGAAGTTTGCAATTTGGAGCTGGGCTGCGGCGCAGGTCCCGAGAGCGAGCGAGGCACGAACGTCGGCACCCTGAGCTGGCCGGCAAGGCCGGAGCCCCAGTGTGTGTGCGGCTGTGGAAGGGCTGCAAGGGGAAGGCGAGGGCCAGCAACACCTGGGAGGCGTGGCACCTTTGGTGTGGCAGCAGTCGCTGGACGTTTGCAATTTGGAGCTGGGCTGCGGCGCAGGTCCCGAGAGCGAGCAAGGGACGAACGTCGGCACCCTGAGCTGGCTAGCAAGGCCGGAGCCCCAGTGTGTGTGGGGCTGTGGAAGGGCTGCCAGGGGAAGGCGAGGGCCAGCAACACCTGGGAGGCGTGGCACCTTTGGTGTGGGAGCAGTCGCTGGACGTTTGCAATTTGGAGCTGGGCTGCGGCGCAGGTCCCGAGAGCGAGCGAGGCACGAACGTCGGCACCCTGAGCTGGCCGGCAAGGCCGGAGCCCCAGTGTGTGTGTGGCTGTGGAAGGGCTGCCAGGGGAAGGCGAGGGCCAGCAATACCTGGGAGGCGTGGCACCTTTGGTGTGGGAGCAGTCGGTGGACGTTTGCAATTTGGAGCTGGGCTGCGGCGCAGGTCCCGAGAGCGAGCGAGGCACGAACGTCGGCACCCTGAGCTGGCCGGCAAGGCCGGAGCCCCAGTGTGTGTGTGGCTGTGGAAGGGCTGCAAGGGGAAGGCGAGGGCCAGCAACACCTGGGAGGCCTGGCATCTTTGGTGTGGGAGCAGTCGCTGGACGTTTGCAATTTGGAGCTGGGCTGCGGCGCAGGTCCCGAGAGCGAGCGAGGCACTAACGGCACCCTGAGCTGTCTGATAGGGCGAGAGCCCCAGTGTCTGTGGGGCTGTGGAAGGGCTGCCAGAGGAAGGCGAGGGCCAGCAACACCTGGGAGGCGTGGTACCTTTGGTGTGGGAGCAGTCGCTGGACGTTTGCAATTTGGAGCTGGGCTGCGGCGCAGGTCCCGAGAGCGAGCAAGGCACGAACGTCGGCACCCTGAGCTGGCTAGCAAGGCCGGAGCCCCAGTGTGTGTGGGGCTGTGGAAGGGCTGCCAGGGGAAGGCGAGGGCCAGCAACACCTGGGAGGCGTGGCACCTTTGGTGTGGGAGCAGTCGCTGGACGTTTGCAATTTGGAGCTGGGCTGCGGCGCAGGTCCCGAGAGCGAGCGAGGCACGAACGTCGGCACCCTGAGCTGGCCGGCAAGGCCGGAGCCCCTGTGTGTGTGCGGCTGCGGAAGGGCTGCAAGGGGAAGGCGAGGGCCAGCAACACCTGGGAGGCCTGGCACCTTTGGTGTGGGAGCAGTCGCTGGACGTTTGCAATTTGGAGCTGGGCTGCGGCGCAGGTCCCGAGAGCGAGCGAGGCACTAACGGCACCCTGAGCTGTCTGATAGGGCGAGAGCCCCAGTGTGTGTGGGGCTGTGGAAGGGCTGCCAGAGGAAGGCGAGGGCCAGCAACACCTGGGAGGCGTGGCACCTTTGGTGTGGGAGCAGTTGCTGGACGTTTGCAATTTGGAGCTGGGCTGCGGCGCAGGTCCCGAGAGCGAGCAAGGGACGAACGTCGGCACCCTGAGCTGGCTAGCAAGGCCGGAGCCCCAGTGTGTGTGGGGCTGTGGAAGGGCTGCCAGGGGGAGGTGAGGGCCAGCAACACCTGGGAGGCGTGGCACAATTGGTGTGGGAGCAGTCGCTGGATGATTGCAATTTGGAGCTGGGCTGCGGCGCAGGTCCCGAGAGCGAGCAAGGGACGAACGTCGGCACCCTGAGCTGGCTAGCAAGGCCGGAGCCCCAGTGTGTGTGGGGCTGTGGAAGGGCTGCCAGGGGGAGGCGAGGGCCAGCAACACCTGGGAGGCGTGGCACAATTGGTGTGGGAGCAGTCGCTGGACGTTTGCAATTTGGAGCTGGGCTGCGGCGCAGGTCCCGAGAGCGAGCGAGGCACGAACGTCGGCACCCTGAGCTGGCTGGCAGGGCCAGAGCCCCTGTGTGTGTGGGGCTGTGGAAGGGCTGCCAGGGGAAGGCGAGGGCCAGCAATACCTGGGAGGCGTGGCACCTTTGGTGTGGCAGCAGTCGCTGGACGTTTGCAATTTGGAGCTGGGCTGCGGCGCAGGTCCCGAGAGCGAGCGAGGCACGAACGTCGGCACCCTGAGCTGGCCGGCAAGGCCGGAGCCCCAGTGTGTGTGTGGCTGTGGAAGGGCTGCAAGGGGAAGGCGAGGGCCAGCAACACCTGGGAGGCCTGGCACCTTTGGTGTGGGAGCAGTCGCTGGACGTTTGCAATTTGGAGCTGAGCTGCGGCGCAGGTCCCGAGAGCGAGCGAGGCACTAACGGCACCCTGAGCTGTCTGATAGGGCGAGAGCCCCAGTGTGTGTGGGGCTGTGGAAGGGCTGCCAGGGGAAGGCGAGGGCCAGCAACACCTGGGAGGCGTGGCACAATTGGTGTGGGAGCAGTCGCTGGACGTTTGCAATTTGGAGCTGGGCTGCGGCACAGGTCCCGAGAGCGAGCGAGGCACGAACGTCGGCACCCTGAGCTGGCTGGCAGGGCCAGAGCCCCTGTGTGTGTGGTGCTGTGGAAGGGCTGCCAGGGGAAGGCGAGGGCCAGCAATACCTGGGAGGCGTGGCACCTTTGGTGTGGCAGCAGTCGCTGGACGTTTGCAATTTGGAGCTGGGCTGCGGCGCAGGTCCCGAGAGCGAGCGAGGCACGAACTTCGGCACCCTGAGCTGGCCGGCAAGGCCGGAGCCCCAGTGTGTGTGTGTCTGTGGAAGGGCTGCAAGGGGAAGGCGAGGGCCAGCAACACCTGGGAGGCGTGGCACCTTTGGTGTGGGAGCAGTCGCTGGACGTTTGCAATTTGGAGCTGGGCTGCGGCGCAGGTCCCGAGAGCGAGCGAGGCACTAACGGTACCCTGAGCTCTCTGATAGGGCGAGAGCCCCAGTGTCTGTGGGGCTGTGGAAGGGCTGCCAGAGGAAGGCGAGGGCCAGCAACACCTGGGAGGCGTGGTACCTTTGGTGTGGGAGCAGTCGCTGGACGTTTGCAATTTGGAGCTGGGCTGCGGCGCAGGTCCCGAGAGCGAGCAAGGGACGAACGTCGGCACCCTGAGCTGGCTAGCAAGGCCGGAGCCCCAGTGTGTGTGGGGCTGTGGAAGGGCTGCCAGGGGAAGGCGAGGGCCAGCAACACCTGGGAGGCGTGGCACCTTTGGTGTGGGAGCAGTCGCTGGACGTTTGCAATTTGGAGCTGGGCTGCGGCGCAGGTCCCGAGAGCGAGCGAGGCACGAACGTCGGCACCCTGAGCTGGCCGGCAAGGCCGGAGCCCCTGTGTGTGTGCGGCTGCGGAAGGGCTGCAAGGGGAAGGCGAGGGCCAGCAACACCTGGGAGGCCTGGCACCTTTGGTGTGGGAGTAGTCGCTGGACGTTTGCAATTTGGAGCTGGGCTGCGGCGCAGGTCCCGAGAGCGAGCGAGGCACTAACGGCACCCTGAGCTGTCTGATAGGGCGAGAGCCCCAGTGTGTGTGGGGCTGTGGAAGGGCTGCCAGAGGAAGGCGAGGGCCAGCAACACCTGGGAGGCGTGGTAGCTTTGGTGTGGGAGCAGTCGCTGGACGTTTGCAATTTGGAGCTGGGCTGCGGCGCAGGTCCCGAGAGCGAGCAAGGGACGAACGTCGGCACCCTGAGCTGGCTAGCAAGGCCGGAGCCCCAGTGTGTGTGGTGCTGTGGAAGGGCTGCCAGGGGGAGGCGAGGGCCAGCAACACCTGGGAGGCGTGGCACAATTGGTGTGGGAGCAGTCGCTGGACGATTGCAATTTGGAGCTGGGCTGCGGCGCAGGTCCCGAGAGCGAGCAAGGGACGAACGTCGGCACCCTGAGCTGGCTAGCAAGGCCGGAGCCCCAGTGTATGTGGGGCTGTGGAAGGGCTGCCAGGGGGAGGCGAGGGCCAGCAACACCTGGGAGGCGTGGCACAATTGGTGTGGGAGCAGTCGCTGGACGTTTGCAATTTGGAGCTGGGCTGCGGCGCAGGTCCCGAGAGCGAGCGAGGCACGAACGTCGGCACCCTGAGCTGGCTGGCAGGGCCAGAGCCCCAGTGTGTGTGGTGCTGTGGAAGGGCTGCCAGGGGAAGGCGAGGGCCAGCAACACCTGGGAGGCGTGGCACCTTTGGTGTGGCAGCAGTCGCTGGAAGTTTGCAATTTGGAGCTGGGCTGCGGCGCAGGTCCCGAGAGCGAGCGAGGCACGAACGTCGGCACCCTGAGCTGGCCGGCAAGGCCGGAGCCCCAGTGTGTGTGCGGCTGTGGAAGGGCTGCAAGGGGAAGGCGAGGGCCAGCAACACCTGGGAGGCGTGGTACCTTTGGTGTGGGAGCAGTCGCTGGACGTTTGCAATTTGGAGCTGGGCTGCGGCGCAGGTCCCGAGAGCGAGCAAGGGACGAACGTCGGCACCCTGAGCTGGCTAGCAAGGCCGGAGCCCCAGTGTGTGTGGGGCTGTGGAAGGGCTGCCAGGGGAAGGCGAGGGCCAGCAACACCTGGGAGGCGTGGCACAATTGGTGTGGGAGCAGTCGCTGGACGTTTGCAATTTGGAGCTGGGCTGCGGCGCAGGTCCCGAGAGCGAGCGAGGCACGAACGTCGGCACCCTGAGCTGGCCGGCAAGGCCGGAGCCCCAGTGTGTGTGGGGCTGTGGAAGGGCTGCCAGGGGAAGGCGAGGGCCAGCAATACCTGGGAGGCGTGGCACCTTTGGTGTGGCAGCAGTCGGTGGACGTTTGCAATTTGGAGCTGGGCTGCGGCGCAGGTCCCGAGAGCGAGCGAGGCACGAATGTCGGCACCCTGAGCTGGCCGGCAAGGCCGGAGCCCCAGTGTGTGTGTGGCTGTGGAAGGGCTGCAAGGGGAAGGCGAGGGCCAGCAACACCTGGGAGGCCTGGCATCTTTGGTGTGGGAGCAGTCGCTGGACGTTTGCAATTTGGAGCTGGGCTGCGGAGCAGGTCCCGAGAGCGAGCGAGGCACGAACGGCACCCTGAGCTGTCTGATAGGGTGAGAGCCCCAGTGTGTGTGGGGCTGTGGAAAGGCTGCTAGGGGAAGGAGAGGGCCAGCAACACCTGGGAGGCGTGGCACCTTTGGTGTGGGAGCAGTCGCTGGACGTTTGCAATTTGGAGCTGGGCTGCGGCGCAGGTCCCGAGAGCGAGCAAGGCACGAACGTCGGCACCCTGAGCTGGCTAGCAAGGCCGGAGCCCCAGTGTGTGTGGGGCTGTGGAAGGGCTGCCAGGGGGAGGCGAGGGCCAGAAACACCTGGGAGGCGTGGTACAATTGGTGTGGGAGCAGTCGCTGGACGTTTGCAATTTGGAGCTGGGCTGCGGCGCAGGTCCCGAGAGCGAGCGAGGCACGAACTTCGGCACCCTGACCTGGCTGGCAGGGCCAGAGCCCCTGTGTGTGTGGTGCTGTGGAAGGGCTGCCAGGGGAAGGTGAGGGCCAGCAACTCCTGGGAGGCGTGGCACCTTTGGTGTGGGAGCAGTCGCTGGACGTTTGCAATTTGGAGCTGGGCTGCGGCGCAGGTCCCGAGAGCGAGCGAGGCACTAACGGCACCCTGAACTGTCTGATAGGGCGAGAGCCCCTGTGTGTGTGGGGCTGTGGAAGGGCTGCCAGGGGAAGGCGAGGGCCAGCAATACCTGGGAGGCGTGGCACCTTTGGTGTGGGAGCAGTCGCTGGACGTTTGCAATTTGGAGCTGGGCTGCGGCGCAGGTCCCGAGAGCGAGCGAGGCACGAACGTCGGCACCCTGAGCTGGCTGGCAGGGCCAGAGCCCCAGTGTGTGTGTGGCTGTGGAAGGGCTGCCAGGGGAAGGCGAGGGCCAGCAACACCTGGGAGGCGTGGTACCTTTGGTGTGGGAGCAGTCGCTGGACGTTTGCAATTTGGAGCTGGGCTGAGGCGCAGGTCCCGAGAGCGAGCAAGGGACGAACGTCGGCACCCTGAGCTGGCTAGCAAGGCCGGAGCCCCAGTGTGTGTGGGGCTGTGGAAGGGCTGCCAGGGGGAGGCGAGGGCCAGCAACACCTGGGAGGCGTGGCACAATTGGTGTGGGAGCAGTCGCTGGACGTTTGCAATTTGGAGCTGGGCTGCGGCGCAGGTCCCGAGAGCGAGCGAGGCACGAACGTCGGCACCCTGAGCTGGCTGGCAGGGCCAGAGCCCCTGTGTGTGTGGTGCTGTGGAAGGGCTGCCAGGGGAAGCCGAGGGCCAGCAATACCTGGGAGGCGTGGCACCTTTGGTGTGGCAGCAGTCGCTGGACGTTTGCAATTTGGAGCTGGGCTGCGGCGCAGGTCCCGAGAGCGAGCGAGGCACGAACGTCGGCACCCTGAGCTGGCCGGCAAGGCCGGAGCCCCAGTGTGTGTGCGGCTGTGGAAGGGCTGCAAGGGGAAGGCGAGGGCCAGCAACACCTGGGAGGCGTGGTACCTTTGGTGTGGGAGCAGTCGCTGGACGTTTGCAATTTGGAGCTGGGCTGCGGCGCAGGTCCCGAGAGCGAGCAAGGGACGAACGTCGGCACCCTGAGCTGGCTAGCAAGGCCGGAGCCCCAGTGTGTGTGGGGCTGTGGAAGGGCTGCCAGGGGAAGGCGAGGGCCAGCAACACCTGGGAGGCGTGGCACAATTGGTGTGGGAGCAGTCGCTGGACGTTTGCAATTTGGAGCTGGGCTGCGGCGCAGGTCCCGAGAGCGAGCGAGGCACGAACGTCGGCACCCTGAGCTGGCCGGCAAGGCCGGAGCCCCTGTGTGTGTGGTGCTGTGGAAGGGCTGCCAGGGGAAGGCGAGGGCCAGCAATACCTGGGAGGCGTGGCACCTTTGGTGTGGGAGCAGTCGCTGGACGTTTGCAATTTGGAGCTGGGCTGCGGCGCAGGTCCCGAGAGCGAGCGAGGCACGAACGGTACCCTGAGCTGTCTGATAGGGTGAGAGCCCCAGTGTGTGTGGGGCTGTGGAAAGGCTGCCAGAGGAAGGCGAGGGCCAGCAACACCTGGGAGGCGTGGCACCTTTGGTGTGGGAGCAGTCGCTGGACGTTTGCAATTTGGAGCTGGGCTGCGGCGCAGGTCCCGAGAGCGAGCAAGGCACGAACGTCGGCACCCTGAGCTGGCTAGCAAGGCCGGAGCCCCAGTGTGTGTGGGGCTGTGGAAGGGCTGCCAGGGGGAGGCGAGGGCCAGCAACACCTGGGAGGCGTGGCACAATTGGTGTGGGAACAGTCGCTGGACGTTTGCAATTTGGAGCTGGGCTGCGGCGCAGGTCCCGAGAGCGAGCGAGGCACGAACGTCGGCACCCTGAGCTGGCTGGCAGGGCCAGAGCCCCTGTGTGTGTGGTGCTGTGGAAGGGCTGCCAGGGGAAGGTGAGGGCCAGCAACTCCTGGGAGGCGTGGCACCTTTGGTGTGGGAGCAGTCGCTGGACGTTTGCAATTTGGAGCTGGGCTGCGGCGCAGGTCCTGATATCGAGCGAGGCACTAACGGCACCCTGAACTGTCTGATAGGGCGAGAGCCCCTGTGTGTGTGGGGCTGTGGAAGGGCTGCCAGGGGAAGGCGAGGGCCAGCAACACCTGGGAGGCGTGGCACCTTTGGTGTGGGAGCAGTCGCTGGACGTTTGCAATTTGGAGCTGGGCTGCGGCGCAGGTCCCGAGAGCGAGCGAGGCACGAACGTCGGCACCCTGAGCTGGCTGGCAGGCCCAGAGCCCCAGTGTGTGTGTGGCTGTGGAAGGGCTGCCAGGGGAAGGCGAGGGCCAGCAACACCTGGGAGGCGTGGTACCTTTGGTGTGGGAGCAGTCGCTGGACGTTTGCAATTTGGAGCTGGGCTGCGGCGCAGGTCCCGAGAGCGAGCAAGGGACGAACGTCGGCACCCTGAGCTGGCTAGCAAGGCCGGAGCCCCAGTGTGTGTGGGGCTGTGGAAGGGCTGCCAGGGGAAGGCGAGGGCCAGCAACACCTGGGAGGCGTGGCACAATTGGTGTGGGAGCAGTCGCTGGACGTTTGCAATTTGGAGCTGGGCTGCGGCGCAGGTCCCGAGAGCGAGCGAGGCACGAACGTCGGCACCCTGAGCTGGCCGGCAAGGCCGGAGCCCCTGTGTGTGTGGTGCTGTGGAAGGGCTGCCAGGGGAAGGCGAGGGCCAGCAATACCTGGGAGGCGTGGCACCTTTGGTGTGGGAGCAGTCGCTGGACGTTTGCAATTTGGAGCTGGGCTGCGGCGCAGGTCCCGAGAGCGAGCGAGGCACGAACGGTACCCTGAGCTGTCTGATAGGGTGAGAGCCCCAGTGTGTGTGGGGCTGTGGAAAGGCTGCCAGAGGAAGGCGAGGGCCAGCAACACCTGGGAGGCGTGGCACCTTTGGTGTGGGAGCAGTCGCTGGACGTTTGCAATTTGGAGCTGGGCTGCGGCGCAGGTCCCGAGAGCGAGCAAGGCACGAACGTCGGCACCCTGAGCTGGCTAGCAAGGCCGGAGCCCCAGTGTGTGTGGGGCTGTGGAAGGGCTGCCAGGGGGAGGCGAGGGCCAGCAACACCTGGGAGGCGTGGCACAATTGGTGTGGGAACAGTCGCTGGACGTTTGCAATTTGGAGCTGGGCTGCGGCGCAGGTCCCGAGAGCGAGCGAGGCACGAACGTCGGCACCCTGAGCTGGCTGGCAGGGCCAGAGCCCCTGTGTGTGTGGTGCTGTGGAAGGGCTGCCAGGGGAAGGTGAGGGCCAGCAACTCCTGGGAGGCGTGGCACCTTTGGTGTGGGAGCAGTCGCTGGACGTTTGCAATTTGGAGCTGGGCTGCGGCGCAGGTCCTGATATCGAGCGAGGCACTAACGGCACCCTGAACTGTCTGATAGGGCGAGAGCCCCTGTGTGTGTGGGGCTGTGGAAGGGCTGCCAGGGGAAGGCGAGGGCCAGCAACACCTGGGAGGCGTGGCACCTTTGGTGTGGGAGCAGTCGCTGGACGTTTGCAATTTGGAGCTGGGCTGCGGCGCAGGTCCCGAGAGCGAGCGAGGCACGAACGTCGGCACCCTGAGCTGGCTGGCAGGCCCAGAGCCCCAGTGTGTGTGTGGCTGTGGAAGGGCTGCCAGGGGAAGGCGAGGGCCAGCAACACCTGGGAGGCGTGGTACCTTTGGTGTGGGAGCAGTCGCTGGACGTTTGCAATTTGGAGCTGGGCTGAGGCGCAGGTCCCGAGAGCGAGCAAGGGACGAACGTCGGCACCCTGAGCTGGCTAGCAAGGCCGGAGCCCCAGTGTGTGTGGGGCTGTGGAAGGGCTGCCAGGGGGAGGCGAGGGCCAGCAACACCTGGGAGGCGTGGCACAATTGGTGTGGGAGCAGTCGCTGGACGTTTGCAATTTGGAGCTGGGCTGCGGCGCAGGTCCCGAGAGCGAGCGAGGCACGAACGTCGGCACCCTGAGCTGGCTGGCAGGGCCAGAGCCCCTGTGTGTGTGGTGCTGTGGAAGGGCTGCCAGGGGAAGCCGAGGGCCAGCAATACCTGGGAGGCGTGGTACCTTTGGTGTGGCAGCAGTCGCTGGAAGTTTGCAATTTGGAGCTGGGCTGCGGCGCAGGTCCCGAGAGCGAGCGAGGCACGAACGTCGGCACCCTGAGCTGGCCGGCAAGGCCGGAGCCCCAGTGTGTGTGCGGCTGTGGAAGGGCTGCAAGGGGAAGGCGAGGGCCAGCAACACCTGGGAGGCGTGGTACCTTTGGTGTGGGAGCAGTCGCTGGACGTTTGCAATTTGGAGCTGGGCTGCGGCGCAGGTCCCGAGAGCGAGCAAGGGACGAACGTCGGCACCCTGAGCTGGCTAGCAAGGCCGGAGCCCCAGTGTGTGTGGGGCTGTGGAAGGGCTGCCAGGGGAAGGCGAGGGCCAGCAACACCTGGGAGGCGTGGCACAATTGGTGTGGGAGCAGTCGCTGGACGTTTGCAATTTGGAGCTGGGCTGCGGCGCAGGTCCCGAGAGCGAGCGAGGCACGAACGTCGGCACCCTGAGCTGGCTGGCAGGGCCAGAGCCCCTGTGTGTGTGGGGCTGTGGAAGGGCTGCCAGGGGAAGGCGAGGGCCAGCAATACCTGGGAGGCGTGGCACCTTTGGTGTGGGAGCAGTCGCTGGACGTTTGCAATTTGGAGCTGGGCTGCGGCGCAGGTCCCGAGAGCGAGCGAGGCACGAACGTCGGCACCCTGAGCTGGCCGGCAAGGCTGGAGCCCCAGTGTGTGTGTGGCTGTGGAAGGGCTGCAAGGGGAAGGCGAGGGCCAGCAACACCTGGGAGGCGTGGCACCTTTGGTGTGGGAGCAGTCGCTGGACGTTTGCAATTTGGAGCTGGGCTGCGGAGCAGGTCCCGAGAGCGAGCGAGGCACGAACGGCACCCTGAGCTGTCTGATAGGGTGAGAGCCCCAGTGTGTGTGGGGCTGTGGAAAGGCTGCCAGAGGAAGGCGAGGGCCAGCAACACCTGGGAGGCGTGGCACCTTTGGTGTGGGAGCAGTCGCTGGACGTTTGCAATTTGGAGCTGGGCTGCGGCGCAGGTCCCGAGAGCGAGCAAGGCACGAACGTCGGCACCCTGAGCTGGCTAGCAAGGCCGGAGCCCCAGTGTGTGTGGGGCTGTGGAAGGGCTGCCAGGGGGAGGCGAGGGCCAGCAACACCTGGGAGGCGTGGCACAATTGGTGTGGGAGCAGTCGCTGGACGTTTGCAATTTGGAGCTGGGCTGCGGCGCAGGTCCCGAGAGCGAGCGAGGCACGAACTTCGGCACCCTGAGCTGGCTGGCAGGGCCAGAGCCCCTGTGTGTGTGGTGCTGTGGAAGGGCTGCCAGGGGAAGGTGAGGGCCAGCAACTCCTGGGAGGCGTGGCACCTTTGGTGTGGCAGCAGTCGCTGGACGTTTGCAATTTGGAGCTGGGCTGCGGCGCAGGTCCCGAGAGCGAGCGAGGCACTAACGGCACCCTGAACTGTCTGATAGGGCGAGAGCCCCAGTGTGTGTGGGGCTGTGGAAGGGCTGCCAGGGGAAGGCGAGGGCCAGCAATACCTGGGAGGCGTGGCACCTTTGGTGTGGGAGCAGTCGCTGGACGTTTGCAATTTGGAGCTGGGCTGCGGCGCAGGTCCCGAGAGCGAGCGAGGCACGAACGTCGGCACCCTGAGCTGGCTGGCAGGCCCAGAGCCCCAGTGTGTGTGTGGCTGTGGAAGGGCTGCCAGGGGAAGGCGAGGGCCAGCAACACCTGGGAGGCGTGGTACCTTTGGTGTGGGAGCAGTCGCTGGACGTTTGCAATTTGGAGCTGGGCTGAGGCGCAGGTCCCGAGAGCGAGCAAGGGACGAACGTCGGCACCCTGAGCTGGCTAGCAAGGCCGGAGCCCCAGTGTGTGTGGGGCTGTGGAAGGGCTGCCAGGGGGAGGCGAGGGCCAGCAACACCTGGGAGGCGTGGCACAATTGGTGTGGGAGCAGTCGCTGGACGTTTGCAATTTGGAGCTGGGCTGCGGCGCAGGTCCCGAGAGCGAGCGAGGCACGAACTTCGGCACCCTGAGCTGGCTGGCAGGGCCAGAGCCCCTGTGTGTGTGGTGCTGTGGAAGGGCTGCCAGGGGAAGGCGTGGGCCAGCAATACCTGGGAGGCGTGGCACCTTTGGTGTGGGAGCAGTCGCTGGACGTTTGCAATTTGGAGCTGGGCTGCGGCGCAGGTCCCGAGAGCGAGCGAGGCACGAACGTCGGCACCCTGAGCTGGCCGGCAAGGCCGGAGCCCCAGTGTGTGTGCGGCTGTGGAAGGGCTGCAAGGGGAAGGCGAGGGCCAGCAACACCTGGGAGGCGTGGTACCTTTGGTGTGGGAGCAGTCGCTGGACGTTTGCAATTTGGAGCTGGGCTGCGGCGCAGGTCCCGAGAGCGAGCAAGGGACGAACGTCGGCACCCTGAGCTGGCTAGCAAGGCCGGAGCCCCAGTGTGTGTGGGGCTGTGGAAGGGCTGCCAGGGGAAGGCGAGGGCCAGCAACACCTGGGAGGCGTGGCACAATTGGTGTGGGAGCAGTCGCTGGACGTTTGCAATTTGGAGCTGGGCTGCGGCGCAGGTCCCGAGAGCGAGCGAGGCACGAACGTCGGCACCCTGAGCTGGCCGGCAAGGCCGGAGCCCCTGTGTGTGTGGTGCTGTGGAAGGGCTGCCAGGGGAAGGCGAGGGCCAGCAATACCTGGGAGGCGTGGCACCTTTGGTGTGGCAGCAGTCGGTGGACGTTTGCAATTTGGAGCTGGGCTGCGGCGCAGGTCCCGAGAGCGAGCGAGGCACGAACGTCGGCACCCTGAGCTGGCCGGCAAGGCCGGAGCCCCAGTGTGTGTGTGGCTGTGGAAGGGCTGCAAGGGGAAGGCGAGGGCCAGCAACACCTGGGAGGCCTGGCATCTTTGGTGTGGGAGCAGTCGCTGGACGTTTGCAATTTGGAGCTGGGCTGCGGAGCAGGTCCCGAGAGCGAGCGAGGCACTAACGGCACCCTGAGCTGTCTGATAGGGTGAGAGCCCCAGTGTGTGTGGGGCTGTGGAAAGGCTGCCAGAGGAAGGCGAGGGCCAGCAACACCTGGGAGGCGTGGTACCTTTGGTGTGGGAGCAGTCGCTGGACGTTTGCAATTTGGAGCTGGGCTGCGGCGCAGGTCCCGAGAGCGAGCAAGGCACGAACGTCGGCACCCTGAGCTGGCTGGCAGGGCCAGAGCCCCTGTGTGTGTGGTGCTGTGGAAGAGCTGCCAGGGGAAGGCGTGGGCCAGCAATACCTGGGAGGCGTGGCACCTTTGGTGTGGGAGCAGTCGCTGGACGTTTGCAATTTGGAGCTGGGCTGCGGCGAAGGTCCCGAGAGCGAGCGAAGCACGAACGTCGGCACCCTGAGCTGGCTGGCAGGGCCGGAGCCCCTGTGTGTGTGGTGCTGTGGAAGGGCTGCCAGGGGAAGGCGAGGGCCAGCAATACCTGGGAGGCGTGGCACCTTTGGTGTGGCAGCAGTCGCTGGACGTTTGCAATTTGGAGCTGGGCTGCGGCGCAGGTCCCGAGAGCGAGCGAGGCACGAACGTCGGCACCCTGAGCTGGCCGGCAAGGCCGGAGCCCCAGTGTGTGTGTGGCTGTGGAAGGGCTGCAAGGGGAAGGCGAGGGCCAGCAACACCTGGGAGGCGTGGCACCTTTCGTGTGGGAGCAGTCGGTGGACGTTTGCAATTTGGAGCTGGGCTGCGGCGCAGGTCCCGAGAGCGAGCGAGGCACTAACGGCACCCTGAACTGTCTGATAGGGCGAGAGCCCCTGTGTGTGTGGGGCTGTGGAAGGGCTGCCAGGGGAAGGCGAGGGCCAGCAATACCTGGGAGGCGTGGCACCTTTGGTGTGGGAGCAGTCGCTGGACGTTTGCAATTTGGAGCTGGGCTGCGGCGCAGGTCCCGAGAGCGAGCGAGGCACGAACGTCGGCACCCTGAGCTGGCCGGCAAGGCCGGAGCCCCAGTGTGTGTGGGGCTGTGGAAGGGCTGCCAGGGGGAGGCGAGGGCCAGCAACACCTGGGAGGCGTGGCACAATTGTTGTGGGAGCAGTCGCTGGACGTTTGCAATTTGGAGCTGGGCTGCGGCGCAGGTCCCGAGAGCGAGCGAGGCACGAACGTCGGCACCCTGAGCTGGCCGGCAAGGCCGGAGCCCCTGTGTGTGTGCGGCTGTGGAAGGGCTGCAAGGGGAAGGCGAGGGCCAGCAACACCTGGGAGGCCTGGCACCTTTGGTGTGGGAGCAGTCGCTGGACGTTTGCAATTTGGAGCTGGGCTGCGGCGCAGGTCCCGAGAGCGAGCGAGGCACTAACGGCACCCTGAGCTGTCTGATAGGGCGAGAGCCCCAGTGTGTGTGGGGCTGTAGAAGGGCTGCCAGAGGAAGGCGAGGGCCAGCAACACCTGGGAGGCGTGGTACCTTTGGTGTGGGAGCAGTCGCTGGACGTTTGCAATTTGGAGCTGGGCTGCGGCGCAGGTCCCGAGAGCGAGCAAGGGACGAACGTCGGCACCCTGAGCTGGCTAGCAAGGCCAGAGCCCCAGTGTGTGTGGGGCTGTGGAAGGGCTGCCAGGGGAAGGCGAGGGCCAGCAACACCTGGGAGGCGTGGCACAATTGTTGTGGGAGCAGTCGCTGGACGATTGCAATTTGGAGCTGGGCTGCGGCGCAGGTCCCGAGAGCGAGCGAGGCACGAACGTCGGCACCCTGAGCTGGCTGGCAGGGCCAGAGACCCTGATTGTGTGGGGCTGTGGAAGGGCTGCAAGGGGAAGGCGAGGGCCAGCAACACCTGGGAGGCGTGGCACCTTTGGTGTGGGAGCAGTCGCTGGACGTTTGCAATTTGGAGCTGAGCTGCGGCGCAGGTCCCGAGAGCGAGCGAGGCACTAACGGCACCCTGAGATGTCTGATAGGGCGAGAGCCCCAGTGTCTGTGGGGCTGTGGAAGGGCTGCCAGAGGAAGGCGAGGGCCAGCAACACCTGGGAGGCGTGGTACCTTTGGTGTGGGAGCAGTCGCTGGACGTTTGCAATTTGGAGCTGGGCTGCGGCGCAGGTCCCGAGAGCGAGCAAGGCACGAACGTCGGCACCCTGAGCTGGCTAGCAAGGCCGGAGCCCCAGTGTGTGTGGGGCTGTGGAAGGGCTGCCAGGGGGAGGCGAGGGCCAGCAACACCTGGGAGGCGTGGCACAATTGGTGTGGGAGCAGTCGCTGGACGTTTGCAATTTGGAGCTGGGCTGCGGCGCAGGTCCCGAGAGCGAGCGAGGCACGAACGTCGGCACCCTGTGCTGGCTGGCAGGGCCAGAGCCCCTGTGTGTGTGGGGCTGTGGAAGGGCTGCCAGGGGAAGGCGAGGGCCAGCAATACCTGGGAGGCGTGGCACCTTTGGTGTGGGAGCAGTCGCTGGACGTTTGCAATTTGGAGCTGGGCTGCGGCGCAGGTCCCGAGAGCGAGCGAGGCACGAACGTCGGCACCCTGAGCTGGCCGGCAAGGCCGGAGCCCCAGTGTGTGTGTGGCTGTGGAAGGGCTGCAAGGGGAAGGCGAGGGCCAGCAACACCTGGGAGGCCTGGCACCTTTGGTGTGGGAGCAGTCGCTGGACGTTTGCAATTTGGAGCTGGGCTGCGGCGCAGGTCCCGAGAGCGAGCGAGGCACTAACGGCACCCTGAGCTGTCTGATAGGGCGAGAGCCCCAGTGTGTGTGGGGCTGTGGAAGGGCTGCCAGAGGAAGGCGAGGGCCAGCAACACCTGGGAGGCGTGGTACCTTTGGTGTGGGAGCAGTCGCTGGACGTTTGCAATTTGGAGCTGGGCTGCGGCGCAGGTCCCGAGAGCGAGCAAGGGACGAACGTCGGCACCCTGAGCTGGCTAGCAAGGCCAGAGCCCCAGTGTGTGTGGGGCTGTGGAAGGGCTGCCAGGGGAAGGCGAGGGCCAGCAACACCTGGGAGGCGTGGCACAATTGGTGTGGGAGCAGTCGCTGGACGATTGCAATTTGGAGCTGGGCTGCGGCGCAGGTCCCGAGAGCGAGCGAGGCACGAACGTCGGCACCCTGAGCTGGCTGGCAGGGCCAGAGACCCTGATTGTGTGGGGCTGTGGAAGGGCTGCCAGGGGAAGGCGAGGGCCAGCAATACCTGGGAGGCGTGGCACCTTTGGTGTGGCAGCAGTCGCTGGACGTTTGCAATTTGGAGCTGGGCTGCGGCGCAGGTCCCGAGAGCGAGCGAGGCACGAACGTCGGCACCCTGAGCTGGCCGGAAAGGCCGGAGCCCCAGTGTGTGTGTGGCTGTGGAAGGGCTGCAAGGGGAAGGCGAGGGCCAGCAACACCTGGGAGGCGTGGCACCTTTGGTGTGGGAGCAGTCGCTGGACGTTTGCAATTTGGAGCTGAGCTGCGGCGCAGGTCCCGAGAGCGAGCGAGGCACTAACGGCACCCTGAGATGTCTGATAGGGCGAGAGCCCCAGTGTCTGTCGGGCTGTGGAAGGGCTGCCAGAGGAAGGCGAGGGCCAGCAACACCTGGGAGGCGTGGTACCTTTGGTGTGGGAGCAGTCGCTGGACGTTTGCAATTTGGAGCTGGGCTGCGGCGCAGGTCCCGAGAGCGAGCAAGGCACGAACGTCGGCACCCTGAGCTGGCTAGCAAGGCCGGAGCCCCAGTGTGTGTGGGGCTGTGGAAGGGCTGCCAGGGGGAGGCGAGGGCCAGCAACACCTGGGAGGCGTGGCACACTTGGTGTGGGAGCAGTCGCTGGACGTTTGCAATTTGGAGCTGGGCTGCGGCGCAGGTCCCGAGAGCGAGCGAGGCACGAACGTCGGCACCCTGTGCTGGCTGGCAGGGCCAGAGCCCCTGTGTGTGTGGTGCTGTGGAAGGGCTGCAAGGGGAAGGCGAGGGCCAGCAACACCTGGGAGGCATGGCACCTTTCGTGTGGGAGCAGTCGCTGGACGTTTGCAATTTGGAGCTGGGCTGCGGCGCAGGTCCCGAGAGCGAGCGAGGCACTAACGGCACCCTGAGCTGTCTGATAGGGCGAGAGCCCCAGTGTGTGTGGGGCTGTGGAAGGGCTGCCAGAGGAAGGCGAGGGCCAGCAATACCTGGGAGGCGTGGCACCTTTGGTGTGGGAGCAGTCGCTGGACGTTTGCAATTTGGAGCTGGGCTGCGGCGCAGGTCCCGAGAGCGAGCGAGGCACGAACGTCGGCACCCTGAGCTGGCTGGCAGGCCCAGAGCCCCAGTGTCTGTGTGGCTGTGGAAGGGCTGCCAGGGGAAGGCGAGGGCCAGCAACACCTGGGAGGCGTGGTACCTTTGGTGTGGGAGCAGTCGCTGGACGTTTGCAATTTGGAGCTGGGCTGCGGCGCAGGTCCCGAGAGCGAGCAAGGGACGAACGTCGGCACCCTGAGCTGGCTAGCAAGGCCGGAGCCCCAGTGTGTGTGGGGCTGTGGAAGGGCTGCCAGGGGGAGGCGAGGGCCAGCAACACCTGGGAGGCGTGGCACAATTGGTGTGGGAGCAGTCGCTGGACGTTTGCAATTTGGAGCTGGGCTGCGGCGCAGGTCCCGAGAGCGAGCGAGGCACGAACGTCGGCACCCTGAGCTGGCTGGCAGGGCCAGAGCCCCTGTGTGTGTGGTGCTGTGGAAGGGCTGCCAGGGGAAGCCGAGGGCCAGCAACACCTGGGAGGCGTGGCACCTTTGGTGTGGCAGCAGTCGCTGGAAGTTTGCAATTTGGAGCTGGGCTGCGGCGCAGGTCCCGAGAGCGAGCGAGGCACGAACGTCGGCACCCTGAGCTGGCCGGCAAGGCCGGAGCCCCAGTGTGTGTGCGGCTGTGGAAGGGCTGCAAGGGGAAGGCGAGGGCCAGCAACACCTGGGAGGCGTGGTACCTTTGGTGTAGGAGCAGTCGCTGGACGTTTGCAATTTGGAGCTGAGCTGCGGCGCAGGTCCCGAGAGCGAGCAAGGGACGAACGTCGGCACCCTGAGCTGGCTAGCAAGGCCGGAGCCCCAGTGTGTGTGGGGCTGTGGAAGGGCTGCCAGGGGAAGGCGAGGGCCAGCAACACCTGGGAGGCGTGGCACCTTTGGTGTGGCAGCAGTCGCTGGACGTTTGCAATTTGGAGCTGGGCTGCGGTGCAGGTCCCGAGAGCGAGCGAGGCACGAACGTCGGCACCCTGAGCTGGCCGGCAAGGCCGGAGCCCCAGTGTGTGTGGGGCTGTGGAAGGGCTGCCAGGGGAAGGCGAGGGCCAGCAATACCTGGGAGGCGTGGCACCTTTGGTGTGGCAGCAGTCGCTGGACGTTTGCAATTTGGAGCTGGGCTGCGGCGCAGGTCCCGAGAGCGAGCGAGGCACGAACGTCGGCACCCTGAGCTGGCCGGCAAGGCCGGAGCCCCAGTGTGTGTGTGGCTGTGGAAGGGCTGCAAGGGGAAGGCGAGGGCCAGCAACACCTGGGAGGCCTGGCATCTTTGGTGTGGGAGCAGTCACTGGACGTTTGCAATTTGGAGCTGGGCTGCGGCGCAGGTCCCGAGAGCGAGCGAGGCACTAACGGCACCCTGAGCTGTCTGATAGGGTGAGAGCCCCAGTGTGTGTGGGGCTGTGGAAAGGCTGCCAGAGGAAGGCGAGGGCCAGCAACACCTGGGAGGCGTGGTACCTTTGGTGTGGGAGCAGTCGCTGGACGTTTGCAATTTGGAGCTGGGCTGCGGCGCAGGTCCCGAGAGCGAGCAAGGCACGAACGTCGGCACCCTGAGCTGGCTAGCAAGGCCGGAGCCCCAGTGTGTGTGGGGCTGTGGAAGGGCTGCCAGGGGAAGGCGAGGCCCAGCAACACCTGGGAGGCGTGGCACAATTGGTGTGGGAGCAGTCGCTGGACGTTTGCAATTTGGAGCTGGGCTGCGGCGCAGGTCCCGAGAGCGAGCGAGGCACGAACGTCGGCACCCTGAGCTGGCTGGCAGGGCCAGAGCCCCTGTGTGTCTGGTGCTGTGGAAGGGCTGCCAGGGGAAGGCGTGGGCCAGCAATACCTGGGAGGCGTGGCACCTTTGGTGTGGGAGGAGTCGCTGGACGTTTGCAATTTGGAGCTGGGCTGCGGCGCAGGTCCCGAGAGCGAGCGAGGCACGAACGTCGGCACCCTGAGCTGGCCGGCAAGGCCGGAGCCCCAGTGTGTGTGTGGCTGTGGAAGGGCTGCAAGGGGAAGGCGAGGGCCAGCAACACCTGGGAGGCCTGGCACCTTTGGTGTGGGAGCAGTCGCTGGACGTTTGCAATTTGGAGCTGAGCTGCGGCGCAGGTCCCGAGAGCGAGCGAGGCACTAACGGCACCCTGAGCTGTCTGATAGGGCGAGAGCCCCAGTGTGTGTGTGGCTGTGGAAGGGCTGCCAGGGGAAGGCGAGGGCCAGCAACACCTGGGAGGCGTGGCAAAATTGGTGTGGGAGCAGTCGGTGGACGTTTGCAATTTGGAGCTGGGCTGCGGCGCAGGTCCCGAGAGCGAGCGAGGCACGAACGTCGGCACCCTGAGCTGGCTGGCAAGGCCGGAGCCCCTGTGTGTGTGGTGCTGTGGAAGGGCTGCCAGGGGAAGCCGAGGGCCAGCAACACCTGGGAGGCGTGGCACCTTTGGTGTGGCAGCAGTCGCTGGAAGTTTGCAATTTGGAGCTGGGCTGCGGCGCAGGTCCCGAGAGCGAGCGAGGCACGAACGTCGGCACCCTGAGCTGGCCGGCAAGGCCGGAGCCCCAGTGTGTGTGCGGCTGTGGAAGGGCTGCAAGGGGAAGGCGAGGGCCAGCAACACCTGGGAGGCGTGGTACCTTTGGTGTAGGAGCAGTCGCTGGACGTTTGCAATTTGGAGCTGGGCTGCGGCGCAGGTCCCGAGAGCGAGCAAGGGACGAACGTCGGCACCCTGAGCTGGCTAGCAAGGCCGGAGCCCCAGTGTGTGTGGGGCTGTGGAAGGGCTGCCAGGGGAAGGCGAGGGCCAGCAACACCTGGGAGGCGTGGCACCTTTGGTGTGGCAGCAGTCGCTGGACGTTTGCAATTTGGAGCTGGGCTGCGGCGCAGGTCCCGAGAGCGAGCGAGGCACGAACGTCGGCACCCTGAGCTGGCCGGCAAGGCCGGAGCCCCAGTGTGTGTGGGGCTGTGGAAGGGCTGCCAGGGGAAGGCGAGGGCCAGCAATACCTGGGAGGCGTGGCACCTTTGGTGTGGGAGCAGTCGCTGGACGTTTGCAATTTGGAGCTGGGCTGCGGCGCAGGTCCCGAGAGCGAGCGAGGCACGAACGTCGGCACCCTGAGCTGGCCGGCAAGGCCGGAGCCCCAGTGTGTGTGTGGCTGTGGAAGGGCTGCAAGGGGAAGGCGAGGGCCAGCAACACCTGGGAGGCCTGGCACCTTTGGTGTGGGAGCAGTCACTGGACGTTTGCAATTTGGAGCTGGGCTGCGGCGCAGGTCCCGAGAGCGAGCGAGGCACTAACGGCACCCTGAGCTGTCTGATAGGGTGAGAGCCCCAGTGTGTGTGGGGCTGTGGAAAGGCTGCCAGAGGAAGGCGAGGGCCAGCAACACCTGGGAGGCGTGGTACCTTTGGTGTGGGAGCAGTCGCTGGACGTTTGCAATTTGGAGCTGGGCTGCGGCGCAGGTCCCGAGAGCGAGCGAGGCACGAACGTCGGCACCCTGAGCTGGCTGGCAGGGCCAGAGCCCCTGTGTGTGTGGTGCTGTGGAAGGGCTGCCAGGGGAAGGCGAGGGCCAGCAATACCTGGGAGGCGTGGCACCTTTGGTGTGGCAGCAGTCGCTGGACGTTTGCAATTTGGAGCTGGGCTGCGGCGCAGGTCCCGAGAGCGAGCGAGGCACGAACGTCGGCACCCTGAGCTGGCCGGCAAGGCCGGAGCCCCAGTGTGTGTGTGGCTGTGGAAGGGCTGCCAGGGGAAGGCGAGGGCCAGCAACACCTGGGAGGCCTGGCACCTTTGGTGTGGGAGCAGTCGCTGGACGTTTGCAATTTGGAGCTGAGCTGCGGCGCAGGTCCCGAGAGCGAGCGAGGCACTAACGGCACCCTGAGCTGTCTGATAGGGCGAGAGCCCCAGTGTCTGTGGGGCTGTGGAAGGGCTGCCAGAGGAAGGCGAGGGCCAGCAACACCTGGGAGGCGTGGTACCTTTGGTGTGGGAGCAGTCGCTGGACGTTTGCAATTTGGAGCTGGGCTGCGGCGCAGGTCCCGAGAGCGAGCAAGGCACGAACGTCGGCACCCTGAGCTGGCTAGCAAGGCCGGAGCCCCAGTGTGTGTGGGGCTGTGGAAGGGCTGCCAGGGGGAGGCGAGGGCCAGCAACACCTGGGAGGCGTGGTACCTTTGGTGTGGGAGCAGTCGCTGGACGTTTGCAATTTGGAGCTGGGCTGCGGCGCAGGTCCCGAGAGCGAGCGAGGCACGAACGTCGGCACCCTGAGCTGGCTGTCAGGGCCAGAGCCCCTGTGTGTGTGGTGCTGTGGAAGGGCTGCCAGGGGAAGGCGAGGGCCAGCAACACCTGGGAGGCATGGCACCTTTCGTGTGGGAGCAGTCGCTGGACGTTTGCAATTTGGAGCTGGGCTGCGGCGCAGGTCCCGAGAGCGAGCGAGGCACTAACGGCACCCTGAGCTGTCTGATAGGGCGAGAGCCCCAGTGTGTGTGGGGCTGTGGAAGGGCTGCCAGAGGAAGGCGAGGGCCAGCAACACCTGGGAGGCGTGGTACCTTTGGTGTGGGAGCAGTCGCTGGACGTTTGCAATTTGGAGCTGGGCTGCGGCGCAGGTCCCGAGAGCGAGCAAGGGACGAACGTCGGCACCCTGAGCTGGCTAGCAAGGCCAGAGCCCCAGTGTGTGTGGGGCTGTGGAAGGGCTGCCAGGGGAAGGCGAGGGCCAGCAACACCTGGGAGGCGTGGCACCTTTGGTGTGGGAGCAGTCGCTGGACGTTTGCAATTTGGAGCTGAGCTGCGGCGCAGGTCCCGAGAGCGAGCGAGGCACTAACGGCACCCTGAGATGTCTGATAGGGCGAGAGCCCCAGTGTCTGTGGGGCTGTGGAAGGGCTGCCAGAGGAAGGCGAGGGCCAGCAACACCTGGGAGGCGTGGTACCTTTGGTGTGGGAGCAGTCGCTGGACGTTTGCAATTTGGAGCTGGGCTGCGGCGCAGGTCCCGAGAGCGAGCAAGGCACGAACGTCGGCACCCTGAGCTGGCCGGCAAGGCCGGAGCCCCAGTGTGTGTGGGGCTGTGGAAGGGCTGCCAGGGGGAGGCGAGGGCCAGCAACACCTGGGAGGCGTGGCACAATTGGTGTGGGAGCAGTCGCTGGACGTTTGCAATTTGGAGCTGGGCTGCGGCGCAGGTCCCGAGAGCGAGCGAGGCACGAACGTCGGCACCCTGTGCTGGCTGGCAGGCCCAGAGACCTTGATTGTGTGGGGCTGTGGAAGGGCTGCCAGGGGAAGGCGAGGGCCAGCAATACCTGGGAGGCGTGGCACCTTTGGTGTGGGAGCAGTCGCTGGACGTTTGCAATTTGGAGCTGGGCTGCGGCGCAGGTCCCGAGAGCGAGCGAGGCACTAACGGCACCCTGAACTGTCTGATAGGGCGAGAGCCCCTGTGTGTGTGGGGCTGTGGAAGGGCTGCCAGGGGAAGGCGAGGGCCAGCAATACCTGGGAGGCGTGGCACCTTTGGTGTGGGAGCAGTCGCTGGACGTTTGCAATTTGGAGCTGGGCTGCGGCGCAGGTCCCGAGAGCGAGCGAGGCACGAACGTCGGCACCCTGAGCTGGCTGGCAGGCCCAGAGCCCCAGTGTCTGTGTGGCTGTGGAAGGGCTGCCAGGGGAAGGCGAGGGCCAGCAACACCTGGGAGGCGTGGTACCTTTGGTGTGGGAGCAGTCGCTGGACGTTTGCAATTTGGAGCTGGGCTGCGGCGCAGGTCCCGAGAGCGAGCAAGGGACGAACGTCGGCACCCTGAGCTGGCTAGCAAGGCCGGAGCCCCAGTGTGTGTGGGGCTGTGGAAGGGCTGCCAGGGGGAGGCGAGGGCCAGCAACACCTGGGAGGCGTGGCACAATTGGTGTGGGAGCAGTCGCTGGACGTTTGCAATTTGGAGCTGGGCTGCGGCGCAGGTCCCGAGAGCGAGCGAGGCACGAACGTCGGCACCCTGAGCTGGCTGGCAGGGCCAGAGCCCCTGTGTGTGTGGTGCTGTGGAAGGGCTGCCAGGGGAAGGCGAGGGCCAGCAACACCTGGGAGGCGTGGCACCTTTGGTGTGGCAGCAGTCGCTGGAAGTTTGCAATTTGGAGCTGGGCTGCGGCGCAGGTCCCGAGAGCGAGCGAGGCACGAACGTCGGCACCCTGAGCTGGCCGGCAAGGCCGGAGCCCCAGTGTGTGTGGTGCTGTGGAAGGGCTGCCAGGGGAAGGCGAGGGCCAGCAACACCTGGGAGGCGTGGTACCTTTGGTGTGGGAGCAGTCGCTGGACGTTTGCAATTTGGAGCTGAGCTGCGGCGCAGGTCCCGAGAGCGAGCAAGGGACGAACGTCGGCACCCTGAGCTGGCTAGCAAGGCCGGAGCCCCAGTGTGTGTGGGGCTGTGGAAGGGCTGCCAGGGGAAGGCGAGGGCCAGCAACACCTGGGAGGCGTGGCACCTTTGGTGTGGCAGCAGTCGCTGGACGTTTGCAATTTGGAGCTGGGCTGCGGCGCAGGTCCCGAGAGCGAGCAAGGGACGAACGTCGGCACCCTGAGCTGGCCGGCAAGGCCGGAGCCCCTGTGTGTGTGGTGCTGTGGAAGGGCTGCCAGGGGAAGGCGAGGGCCAGCAATACCTGGGAGGCGTGGCACCTTTGGTGTGGCAGCAGTCGCTGGACGTTTGCAATTTGGAGCTGGGCTGCGGCGCAGGTCCCGAGAGCGAGCGAGGCACGAACGTCGGCACCCTGAGCTGGCCGGCAAGGCCGGAGCCCCAGTGTGTGTGTGGCTGTGGAAGGGCTGCAAGGGGAAGGCGAGGGCCAGCAACACCTGGGAGGCCTGGCATCTTTGGTGTGGGAGCAGTCACTGGACGTTTGCAATTTGGAGCTGAGCTGCGGCGCAGGTCCCGAGAGCGAGCGAGGCACTAACGGCACCCTGAGCTGTCTGATAGGGCGAGAGCCCCAGTGTGTGTGTGGCTGTGGAAGGGCTGCCAGGGGAAGGCGAGGGCCAGCAACACCTGGGAGGCGTGGCACAATTGGTGTGGGAGCAGTCGCTGGACGTTTGCAATTTGGAGCTGGGCTGCGGCGCAGGTCCCGAGAGCGAGCGAGGCACGAACGTCGGCACCCTGAGCTGGCTGGCAAGGCCGGAGCCCCTGTGTGTGTGGTGCTGTGGAAAGGCTGCCAGGGGAAGCCGAGGGCCAGCAACACCTGGGAGGCGTGGCACCTTTGGTGTGGCAGCAGTCGCTGGAAGTTTGCAATTTGGAGCTGGGCTGCGGCGCAGGTCCCGAGAGCGAGCGAGGCACGAACGTCGGCACCCTGAGCTGGCCGGCAAGGCCGGAGCCCCAGTGTGTGTGCGGCTGTGGAAGGGCTGCAAGGGGAAGGCGAGGGCCAGCAACACCTGGGAGGCGTGGTACCTTTGGTGTAGGAGCAGTCGCTGGACGTTTGCAATTTGGAGCTGAGCTGCGGCGCAGGTCCCGAGAGCGAGCAAGGGACGAACGTCGGCACCCTGAGCTGGCTAGCAAGGCCGGAGCCCCAGTGTGTGTGGGGCTGTGGAAGGGCTGCCAGGGGAAGGCGAGGGCCAGCAACACCTGGGAGGCGTGGCACCTTTGGTGTGGCAGCAGTCGCTGGACGTTTGCAATTTGGAGCTGGGCTGCGGCGCAGGTCCCGAGAGCGAGCGAGGCACGAACGTCGGCACCCTGAGCTGGCCGGCAAGGCCGGAGCCCCAGTGTGTGTGGGGCTGTGGAAGGGCTGCCAGGGGAAGGCGAGGGCCAGCAATACCTGGGAGGCGTGGCACCTTTGGTGTGGCAGCAGTCGCTGGACGTTTGCAATTTGGAGCTGGGCTGCGGCGCAGGTCCCGAGAGCGAGCGAGGCACGAACGTCGGCACCCTGAGCTGGCCGGCAAGGCCGGAGCCCCAGTGTGTGTGTGGCTGTGGAAGGGCTGCAAGGGGAAGGCGAGGGCCAGCAACACCTGGGAGGCCTGGCACCTTTGGTGTGGGAGCAGTCACTGGACGTTTGCAATTTGGAGCTGGGCTGCGGCGCAGGTCCCGAGAGCGAGCGAGGCACTAACGGCACCCTGAGCTGTCTGATAGGGTGAGAGCCCCAGTGTGTGTGGGGCTGTGGAAAGGCTGCCAGAGGAAGGCGAGGGCCAGCAACACCTGGGAGGCGTGGTACCTTTGGTGTGGGAGCAGTCGCTGGACGTTTGCAATTTGGAGCTGGGCTGCGGCGCAGGTCCCGAGAGCGAGCGAGGCACGAACGTCGGCACCCTGAGCTGGCTGGCAGGGCCAGAGCCCCTGTGTGTGTGGTGCTGTGGAAGGGCTGCCAGGGGAAGGCGAGGGCCAGCAATACCTGGGAGGCGTGGCACCTTTGGTGTGGCAGCAGTCGCTGGACGTTTGCAATTTGGAGCTGGGCTGCGGCGCAGGTCCCGAGAGCGAGCGAGGCACGAACGTCGGCACCCTGAGCTGGCCGGCAAGGCCGGAGCCCCAGTGTGTGTGTGGCTGTGGAAGGGCTGCCAGGGGAAGGCGAGGGCCAGCAACACCTGGGAGGCCTGGCACCTTTGGTGTGGGAGCAGTCGCTGGACGTTTGCAATTTGGAGCTGAGCTGCGGCGCAGGTCCCGAGAGCGAGCGAGGCACTAACGGCACCCTGAGCTGTCTGATAGGGCGAGAGCCCCAGTGTCTGTGGGGCTGTGGAAGGGCTGCCAGAGGAAGGCGAGGGCCAGCAACACCTGGGAGGCGTGGTACCTTTGGTGTGGGAGCAGTCGCTGGACGTTTGCAATTTGGAGCTGGGCTGCGGCGCAGGTCCCGAGAGCGAGCAAGGCACGAACGTCGGCACCCTGAGCTGGCTAGCAAGGCCGGAGCCCCAGTGTGTGTGGGGCTGTGGAAGGGCTGCCAGGGGGAGGCGAGGGCCAGCAACACCTGGGAGGCGTGGTACCTTTGGTGTGGGAGCAGTCGCTGGACGTTTGCAATTTGGAGCTGGGCTGCGGCGCAGGTCCCGAGAGCGAGCGAGGCACGAACGTCGGCACCCTGAGCTGGCTGTCAGGGCCAGAGCCCCTGTGTGTGTGGTGCTGTGGAAGGGCTGCCAGGGGAAGGCGAGGGCCAGCAACACCTGGGAGGCATGGCACCTTTCGTGTGGGAGCAGTCGCTGGACGTTTGCAATTTGGAGCTGGGCTGCGGCGCAGGTCCCGAGAGCGAGCGAGGCACTAACGGCACCCTGAGCTGTCTGATAGGGCGAGAGCCCCAGTGTGTGTGGGGCTGTGGAAGGGCTGCCAGAGGAAGGCGAGGGCCAGCAACACCTGGGAGGCGTGGTACCTTTGGTGTGGGAGCAGTCGCTGGACGTTTGCAATTTGGAGCTGGGCTGCGGCGCAGGTCCCGAGAGCGAGCAAGGGACGAACGTCGGCACCCTGAGCTGGCTAGCAAGGCCAGAGCCCCAGTGTGTGTGGGGCTGTGGAAGGGCTGCCAGGGGAAGGCGAGGGCCAGCAACACCTGGGAGGCGTGGCACCTTTGGTGTGGGAGCAGTCGCTGGACGTTTGCAATTTGGAGCTGAGCTGCGGCGCAGGTCCCGAGAGCGAGCGAGGCACTAACGGCACCCTGAGATGTCTGATAGGGCGAGAGCCCCAGTGTCTGTGGGGCTGTGGAAGGGCTGCCAGAGGAAGGCGAGGGCCAGCAACACCTGGGAGGCGTGGTACCTTTGGTGTGGGAGCAGTCGCTGGACGTTTGCAATTTGGAGCTGGGCTGCGGCGCAGGTCCCGAGAGCGAGCAAGGCACGAACGTCGGCACCCTGAGCTGGCCGGCAAGGCCGGAGCCCCAGTGTGTGTGGGGCTGTGGAAGGGCTGCCAGGGGGAGGCGAGGGCCAGCAACACCTGGGAGGCGTGGCACAATTGGTGTGGGAGCAGTCGCTGGACGTTTGCAATTTGGAGCTGGGCTGCGGCGCAGGTCCCGAGAGCGAGCGAGGCACGAACGTCGGCACCCTGTGCTGGCTGGCAGGCCCAGAGACCTTGATTGTGTGGGGCTGTGGAAGGGCTGCCAGGGGAAGGCGAGGGCCAGCAATACCTGGGAGGCGTGGCACCTTTGGTGTGGGAGCAGTCGCTGGACGTTTGCAATTTGGAGCTGGGCTGCGGCGCAGGTCCCGAGAGCGAGCGAGGCACTAACGGCACCCTGAACTGTCTGATAGGGCGAGAGCCCCTGTGTGTGTGGGGCTGTGGAAGGGCTGCCAGGGGAAGGCGAGGGCCAGCAATACCTGGGAGGCGTGGCACCTTTGGTGTGGGAGCAGTCGCTGGACGTTTGCAATTTGGAGCTGGGCTGCGGCGCAGGTCCCGAGAGCGAGCGAGGCACGAACGTCGGCACCCTGAGCTGGCTGGCAGGGCCAGAGCCCCAGTGTCTGTGTGGCTGTGGAAGGGCTGCCAGGGGAAGGCGAGGGCCAGCAACACCTGGGAGGCGTGGTACCTTTGGTGTGGGAGCAGTCGCTGGACGTTTGCAATTTGGAGCTGGGCTGCGGCGCAGGTCCCGAGAGCGAGCAAGGGACGAACGTCGGCACCCTGAGCTGGCTAGCAAGGCCGGAGCCCCAGTGTGTGTGGGGCTGTGGAAGGGCTGCCAGGGGGAGGCGAGGGCCAGCAACACCTGGGAGGCGTGGCACAATTGGTGTGGGAGCAGTCGCTGGACGTTTGCAATTTGGAGCTGGGCTGCGGCGCAGGTCCCGAGAGCGAGCGAGGCACGAACGTCGGCACCCTGAGCTGGCTGGCAGGGCCAGAGCCCCTGTGTGTGTGGTGCTGTGGAAGGGCTGCCAGGGGAAGCCGAGGGCCAGCAACACCTGGGAGGCGTGGCACCTTTGGTGTGGCAGCAGTCGCTGGAAGTTTGCAATTTGGAGCTGGGCTGCGGCGCAGGTCCCGAGAGCGAGCGAGGCACGAACGTCGGCACCCTGAGCTGGCCGGCAAGGCCGGAGCCCCAGTGTGTGTGGTGCTGTGGAAGGGCTGCAAGGGGAAGGCGAGGGCCAGCAACACCTGGGAGGCGTGGTACCTTTGGTGTGGGAGCAGTCGCTGGACGTTTGCAATTTGGAGCTGAGCTGCGGCGCAGGTCCCGAGAGCGAGCAAGGGACGAACGTCGGCACCCTGAGCTGGCTAGCAAGGCCGGAGCCCCAGTGTGTGTGGGGCTGTGGAAGGGCTGCCAGGGGAAGGCGAGGGCCAGCAACACCTGGGAGGCGTGGCACCTTTGGTGTGGCAGCAGTCGCTGGACGTTTGCAATTTGGAGCTGGGCTGCGGCGCAGGTCCCGAGAGCGAGCAAGGGACGAACGTCGGCACCCTGAGCTGGCCGGCAAGGCCGGAGCCCCTGTGTGTGTGGTGCTGTGGAAGGGCTGCCAGGGGAAGGCGAGGGCCAGCAATACCTGGGAGGCGTGGCACCTTTGGTGTGGCAGCAGTCGCTGGACGTTTGCAATTTGGAGCTGGGCTGCGGCGCAGGTCCCGAGAGCGAGCGAGGCACGAACGTCGGCACCCTGAGCTGGCCGGCAAGGCCGGAGCCCCAGTGTGTGTGTGGCTGTGGAAGGGCTGCAAGGGGAAGGCGAGGGCCAGCAACACCTGGGAGGCCTGGCATCTTTGGTGTGGGAGCAGTCACTGGACGTTTGCAATTTGGAGCTGGGCTGCGGCGCAGGTCCCGAGAGCGAGCGAGGCACTAACGGCACCCTGAGCTGTCTGATAGGGTGAGAGCCCCTGTGTGTGTGGGGCTGTGGAAAGGCTGCCAGAGGAAGGCGAGGGCCAGCAACACCTGGGAGGCGTGGTACCTTTGGTGTGGGAGCAGTCGCTGGACGTTTGCAATTTGGAGCTGGGCTGCGGCGCAGGTCCCGAGAGCGAGCAAGGCACGAACGTCGGCACCCTGAGCTGGCTAGCAAGGCCGGAGCCCCAGTGTGTGTGGGTCTGTGGAAGGGCTGCCAGGGGGAGGCGAGGCCCAGCAACACCTGGGAGGCGTGGCACAATTGGTGTGGGAGCAGTCGCTGGACGTTTGCAATTTGGAGCTGGGCTGCGGCGCAGGTCCCGAGAGCGAGCGAGGCACGAACGTCGGCACCCTGAGCTGGCTGGCAGGGCCAGAGCCCCTGTGTGTGTGGTGCTGTGGAAGGGCTGCCAGGGGAAGGCGTGGGCCAGCAATACCTGGGAGGCGTGGCACCTTTGGTGTGGGAGGAGTCGCTGGACGTTTGCAATTTGGAGCTGGGCTGCGGCGCAGGTCCCGAGAGCGAGCGAGGCACGAACGTCGGCACCCTGAGCTGGCCGGCAAGGCCGGAGCCCCAGTGTGTGTGTGGCTGTGGAAGGGCTGCAAGGGGAAGGCGAGGGCCAGCAACACCTGGGAGGCCTGGCACCTTTGGTGTGGGAGCAGTCGCTGGACGTTTGCAATTTGGAGCTGAGCTGCGGCGCAGGTCCCGAGAGCGAGCGAGGCACTAACGGCACCCTGAGCTGTCTGATAGGGCGAGAGCCCCAGTGTGTGTGTGGCTGTGGAAGGGCTGCCAGGGGAAGGCGAGGGCCAGCAACACCTGGGAGGCGTGGCACAATTGGTGTGGGAGCAGTCGCTGGACGTTTGCAATTTGGAGCTGGGCTGCGGCGCAGGTCCCGAGAGTGAGCGAGGCACGAACGTCGGCACCCTGAGCTGGCTGGCAAGGCCGGAGCCCCAGTGTGTGTGGGGCTGTGGAAGGGCTGCCAGGGGGAGGCGAGGGCCAGCAACACCTGGGAGGCGTGGCACCTTTCGTGTGGGAGCAGTCGCTGGACGTTTGCAATTTGGAGCTGGGCTGCGGCGCAGGTCCCGAGAGCGAGCGAGGCACTAACGGCACCCTGAACTGTCTGATAGGGCGAGAGCCCCTGTGTGTGTGGGGCTGTGGAAGGGCTGCCAGGGGAAGGCGAGGGCCAGCAATACCTGGGAGGCGTGGCACCTTTGGTGTGGGAGCAGTCGCTGGACGTTTGCAATTTGGAGCTGGGCTGCGGCGCAGGTCCCGAGAGCGAGCGAGGCACGAACGTCGGCACCCTGAGCTGGCTGGCAGGGCCAGAGCCCCTGTGTGTGTGGTGCTGTGGAAGGGCTGCCAGGGGAAGGCGAGGGCCAGCAATACCTGGGAGGCGTGGCACCTTTGGTGTGGCAGCAGTCGCTGGACGTTTGCAATTTGGAGCTGGGCTGCGGCGCAGGTCCCGAGAGCGAGCGAGGCACGAACGTCGGCACCCTGAGCTGGCCGGCAAGGCCGGAGCCCCAGTGTGTGTGTGGCTGTGGAAGGGCTGCAAGGGGAAGGCGAGGGCCAGCAACACCTGGGAGGCCTGGCACCTTTGGTGTGGGAGCAGTCGCTGGACGTTTGCAATTTGGAGCTGGGCTGCGGCGCAGGTCCCGAGAGCGAGCGAGGCACTAACGGCACCCTGAGCTGTCTGATAGGGCGAGAGCCCCAGTGTCTGTGGGGCTGTGGAAGGGCTGCCAGGGGAAGGCGAGGGCCAGCAACACCTGGGAGGCGTGGTACCTTTGGTGTGGGAGCAGTCGCTGGACGTTTGCAATTTGGAGCTGGGCTGCGGCGCAGGTCCCGAGAGCGAGCAAGGCACGAACGTCGGCACCCTGAGCTGGCTAGCAAGGCCGGAGCCCCAGTGTGTGTGGGGCTGTGGAAGGGCTGCCAGGGGGAGGCGAGGGCCAGCAACACCTGGGAGGCGTGGTACCTTTGGTGTGGGAGCAGTCGCTGGACGTTTGCAATTTGGAGCTGGGCTGCGGCGCAGGTCCCGAGAGCGAGCGAGGCACGAACGTCGGCACCCTGAGCTGGCTGTCAGGGCCAGAGCCCCTGTGTGTGTGGTGCTGTGGAAGGGCTGCCAGGGGAAGGCGAGGGCCAGCAACACCTGGGAGGCATGGCACCTTTCGTGTGGGAGCAGTCGCTGGACGTTTGCAATTTGGAGCTGGGCTGCGGCGCAGGTCCCGAGAGCGAGCGAGGCACGAACGTCGGCACCCTGAGCTGGCTGGCAGGGCCAGAGCCCCTGTGTGTGTGGTGCTGTGGAAGGGCTGCCAGGGGAAGGCGAGGGCCAGCAATACCTGGGAGGCGTGGCACCTTTGGTGTGGGAGCAGTCGCTGGACGTTTGCAATTTGGAGCTGGGCTGCGGCGCAGGTCCCGAGAGCGAGCGAGGCACGAACGTCGGCACCCTGAGCTGGCTAGCAAGGCCGGAGCCCCAGTGTGTGTGGGGCTGTGGAAGGGCTGCCAGGGGAAGGCGAGGGCCAGCAACACCTGGGAGGACTGGCACCTTTGGTGTGGGAGCAGTCGCTGGACGTTTGCAATTTGGAGCTGAGCTGCGGCGCAGGTCCCGAGAGCGAGCGAGGCACTAACGGCACCCTGAGCTGTCTGATAGGGCGAGAGCCCCAGTGTCTGTGGGGCTGTGGAAGGGCTGCCAGGGGAAGGCGAGGGCCAGCAATACCTGGGAGGCGTGGCACAATTGGTGTGGGAGCAGTCGCTGGACGTTTGCAATTTGGAGCTGGGCTGCGGCGCAGGTCCCGAGAGTGAGCGAGGCACGAACGTCGGCACCCTGAGCTGGCTGGCAAGGCCGGAGCCCCAGTGTGTGTGGGGCTGTGGAAGGGCTGCCAGGGGGAGGCGAGGGCCAGCAACACCTGGGAGGCGTGGCACCTTTCGTGTGGGAGCAGTCGCTGGACGTTTGCAATTTGGAGCTGGGCTGCGGCGCAGGTCCCGAGAGCGAGCGAGGCACTAACGGCACCCTGAACTGTCTGATAGGGCGAGAGCCCCTGTGTGTGTGGGGCTGTGGAAGGGCTGCCAGGGGAAGGCGAGGGCCAGCAATACCTGGGAGGCGTGGCACCTTTGGTGTGGGAGCAGTCGCTGGACGTTTGCAATTTGGAGCTGGGCTGCGGCGCAGGTCCCGAGAGCGAGCGAGGCACGAACGTCGGCACCCTGAGCTGGCTGGCAGGGCCAGAGCCCCTGTGTGTGTGGTGCTGTGGAAGGGCTGCCAGGGGAAGGCGAGGGCCAGCAATACCTGGGAGGCGTGGCACCTTTGGTGTGGCAGCAGTCGCTGGACGTTTGCAATTTGGAGCTGGGCTGCGGCGCAGGTCCCGAGAGCGAGCGAGGCACGAACGTCGGCACCCTGAGCTGGCCGGCAAGGCCGGAGCCCCAGTGTGTGTGTGGCTGTGGAAGGGCTGCAAGGGGAAGGCGAGGGCCAGCAACACCTGGGAGGCCTGGCACCTTTGGTGTGGGAGCAGTCGCTGGACGTTTGCAATTTGGAGCTGGGCTGCGGCGCAGGTCCCGAGAGCGAGCGAGGCACTAACGGCACCCTGAGCTGTCTGATAGGGCGAGAGCCCCAGTGTCTGTGGGGCTGTGGAAGGGCTGCCAGGGGAAGGCGAGGGCCAGCAACACCTGGGAGGCGTGGTACCTTTGGTGTGGGAGCAGTCGCTGGACGTTTGCAATTTGGAGCTGGGCTGCGGCGCAGGTCCCGAGAGCGAGCAAGGCACGAACGTCGGCACCCTGAGCTGGCTAGCAAGGCCGGAGCCCCAGTGTGTGTGGGGCTGTGGAAGGGCTGCCAGGGGGAGGCGAGGGCCAGCAACACCTGGGAGGCGTGGTACCTTTGGTGTGGGAGCAGTCGCTGGACGTTTGCAATTTGGAGCTGGGCTGCGGCGCAGGTCCCGAGAGCGAGCGAGGCACGAACGTCGGCACCCTGAGCTGGCTGTCAGGGCCAGAGCCCCTGTGTGTGTGGTGCTGTGGAAGGGCTGCCAGGGGAAGGCGAGGGCCAGCAACACCTGGGAGGCATGGCACCTTTCGTGTGGGAGCAGTCGCTGGACGTTTGCAATTTGGAGCTGGGCTGCGGCGCAGGTCCCGAGAGCGAGCGAGGCACTAACGGCACCCTGAACTGTCTGATAGGGCGAGAGCCCCTGTGTGTGTGGGGCTGTGGAAGGGCTGCCAGGGGAAGGCGAGGGCCAGCAATACCTGGGAGGCATGGCACCTTTGGTGTGGGAGCAGTCGCTGGACGTTTGCAATTTGGAGCTGGGCTGCGGCGCAGGTCCCGAGAGCGAGCGAGGCACGAACGTCGGCACCCTGAGCTGTCCGGCAGGCCCAGAGACCCTGATTGTGTGGGGCTGTGGAAGGGCTGCCAGGGGAAGGCGAGGGCCAGCAATACCTGGGAGGCGTGGCACCTTTGGTGTGGGAGCAGTCGCTGGACGTTTGCAATTTGGAGCTGGGCTGCGGCGCAGGTCCCGAGAGCGAGCGAGGCACGAACGTCGGCACCCTGAGCTGGCTAGCAAGGCCGGAGCCCCAGTGTGTGTGGGGCTGTGGAAGGGCTGCCAGGGGAAGGCGAGGGCCAGCAACACCTGGGAGGCGTGGCACCTTTGGTGTGGGAGCAGTCGCTGGACGTTTGCAATTTGGAGCTGAGCTGCGGCGCAGGTCCCGAGAGCGAGCGAGGCACTAACGGCACCCTGAGCTGTCTGATAGGGCGAGAGCCCCAGTGTCTGTGGGGCTGTGGAAGGGCTGCCAGGGGAAGGCGAGGGCCAGCAATACCTGGGAGGCGTGGCACCTTTGGTGTGGGAGCAGTCGCTGGACGTTTGCAATTTGGAGCTGGGCTGCGGCGCAGGTCCCGAGAGCGAGCGAGGCACGAACGTCGGCACCCTGAGCTGGCTAGCAAGGCCGGAGCCCCAGTGTGTGTGGGTCTGTGGAAGGGCTGCCAGGGGGAGGCGAGGCCCAGCAACACCTGGGAGGCGTGGCACAATTGGTGTGGGAGCAGTCGCTGGACGTTTGCAATTTGGAGCTGGGCTGCGGCGCAGGTCCCGAGAGCGAGCGAGGCACGAACGTCGGCACCCTGAGCTGGCTGGCAGGGCCAGAGCCCCTGTGTGTGTGGTGCTGTGGAAGGGCTGCCAGGGGAAGGCGTGGGCCAGCAATACCTGGGAGGCGTGGCACCTTTGGTGTGGGAGGAGTCGCTGGACGTTTGCAATTTGGAGCTGGGCTGCGGCGCAGGTCCCGAGAGCGAGCGAGGCACGAACGTCGGCACCCTGAGCTGGCCGGCAAGGCCGGAGCCCCAGTGTGTGTGTGGCTGTGGAAGGGCTGCAAGGGGAAGGCGAGGGCCAGCAACACCTGGGAGGCCTGGCACCTTTGGTGTGGGAGCAGTCGCTGGACGTTTGCAATTTGGAGCTGAGCTGCGGCGCAGGTCCCGAGAGCGAGCGAGGCACTAACGGCACCCTGAGCTGTCTGATAGGGCGAGAGCCCCAGTGTCTGTGGGGCTGTGGAAGGGCTGCCAGGGGAAGGCGAGGGCCAGCAATACCTGGGAGGCGTGGCACCTTTGGTGTGGGAGCAGTCGCTGGACGTTTGCAATTTGGAGCTGGGCTGCGGCGCAGGTCCCGAGAGCGAGCGAGGCACGAACGTCGGCACCCTGAGCTGGCTGGCAGGGCCAGAGCCCCTGTGTGTGTGGTGCTGTGGAAAGGCTGCCAGAGGAAGGTGAGGGCCAGCAACACCTGGGAGGCGTGGTACCTTTGGTGTGGGAGCAGTCGCTGGACGTTTGCAATTTGGAGCTGGGCTGCGGCGCAGGTCCCGAGAGCGAGCAAGGCACGAACGTCGGCACCCTGAGCTGGCTAGCAAGGCCGGAGCCCCAGTGTGTGTGGGTCTGTGGAAGGGCTGCCAGGGGGAGGCGAGGCCCAGCAACACCTGGGAGGCGTGGCACAATTGGTGTGGGAGCAGTCGCTGGACGTTTGCAATTTGGAGCTGGGCTGCGGCGCAGGTCCCGAGAGCGAGCGAGGCACGAACGTCGGCACCCTGAGCTGGCTGGCAGGGCCAGAGCCCCTGTGTGTGTGGTGCTGTGGAAGGGCTGCCAGGGGAAGGCGTGGGCCAGCAACACCTGGGAGGCCTGGCACCTTTGGTGTGGGAGCAGTCGCTGGACGTTTGCAATTTGGAGCTGGGCTGCGGCGCAGGTCCCGAGAGCGAGCGAGGCACGAACGTCGGCACCCTGAGCTGGCCGGCAAGGCCGGAGCCCCAGTGTGTGTGTGGCTGTGGAAGGGCTGCAAGGGGAAGGCGAGGGCCAGCAACACCTGGGAGGCCTGGCACCTTTGGTGTGGGAGCAGTCGCTGGACGTTTGCAATTTGGAGCTGAGCTGCGGCGCAGGTCCCGAGAGCGAGCGAGGCACTAACGGCACCCTGAGCTGTCTGATAGGGCGAGAGCCCCAGTGTGTGTGTGGCTGTGGAAGGGCTGCCAGGGGAAGGCGAGGGCCAGCAACACCTGGGAGGCGTGGCACAATTGGTGTGGGAGCAGTCGCTGGACGTTTGCAATTTGGAGCTGGGCTGCGGCGCAGGTCCCGAGAGCGAGCGAGGCACGAACGTCGGCACCCTGAGCTGGCCGGCAAGGCCGGAGCCCCAGTGTGTGTGTGGCTGTGGAAGGGCTGCAAGGGGAAGGCGAGGGCCAGCAACACCTGGGAGGCCTGGCACCTTTGGTGTGGGAGCAGTCGCTGGACGTTTGCAATTTGGAGCTGAGCTGCGGCGCAGGTCCCGAGAGCGAGCGAGGCACTAACGGCACCCTGAGCTGTCTGATAGGGCGAGAGCCCCAGTGTGTGTGTGGCTGTGGAAGGGCTGCCAGAGGAAGGCGAGGGCCAGCAACACCTGGGAGGCGTGGCACCTTTGGTGTGGGAGCAGTTGCTGGACGTTTGGAATTTGGAGCTGGGCTACGGCGCAGGTTCCGAGAGCGAGCGAGGCACGAACGTCGGCACCCTGAGCTGGCTGGCAAGGCCGGAGCCCCAGTGTGTGTGGGGCTGTGGAAGGGCTGCCAGGGGAAGGCGAGGGCCAGCAACACCTGGGAGGCGTGGCACCTTTCGTGTGGGAGCAGTCGCTGGACGTTTGCAATTTGGAGCTGGGCTGCGGCGCAGGTCCCGAGAGCGAGCGAGGCACTAACGGCACCCTGAACTGTCTGATAGGGCGAGAGCCCCTGTGTGTGTGGGGCTGTGGAAGGGCTGCCAGGGGAAGGCGAGGGCCAGCAATACCTGGGAGGCGTGGCACCTTTGGTGTGGGAGCAGTCGCTGGACGTTTGCAATTTGGAGCTGGGCTGCGGCGCAGGTCCCGAGAGCGAGCGAGGCACGAACGTCGGCACCCTGAGCTGGCTGGCAGGGCCAGAGCCCCTGTGTGTGTGGTGCTGTGGAAGGGCTGCCAGGGGAAGGCGAGGGCCAGCAATACCTGGGAGGCGTGGCACCTTTGGTGTGGCAGCAGTCGCTGGACGTTTGCAATTTGGAGCTGAGCTGCGGCGCAGGTCCCGAGAGCGAGCGAGGCACGAACGTCGGCACCCTGAGCTGGCCGGCAAGGCCGGAGCCCCAGTGTGTGTGTGGCTGTGGAAGGGCTGCAAGGGGAAGGCGAGGGCCAGCAACACCTGGGAGGCCTGGCACCTTTGGTGTGGGAGCAGTCGCTGGACGTTTGCAATTTGGAGCTGAGCTGCGGCGCAGGTCCCGAGAGCGAGCGAGGCACTAACGGCACCCTGAGCTGTCTGATAGGGCGAGAGCCCCAGTGTCTGTGGGGCTGTGGAAGGTCTGCCAGGGGAAGGCGAGGGCCAGCAACACCTGGGAGGCGTGGCACCTTTGGTGTGGGAGCAGTCGCTGGACGTTTGCAATTTGGAGCTGGGCTGCGGCGCAGGTCCCGAGAGCGAGCAAGGCACGAACGTCGGCACCCTGAGCTGGCTAGCAAGGCCGGAGCCCCAGTGTGTGTGGGGCTGTGGAAGGGCTGCCAGGGGAAGGCGAGGGCCAGCAACACCTGGGAGGCTTGGTACCTTTGGTGTGGGAGCAGTCGCTGGACGTTTGCAATTTGGAGCTGGGCTGCGGCGCAGGTCCCAAGAGCGAGCGAGGCACGAACGTCGGCACCCTGAGCTGGCTAGCAAGGCCGGAGCCCCAGTGTGTGTGGGGCTGTGGAAGGGCTGCCAGGGGGAGGCGAGGGCCAGCAACACCTGGGAGGCGTGGTACCTTTGGTGTGGGAGCAGTCGCTGGACGTTTGCAATTTGGAGCTGGGCTGCGGCGCAGGTCCCGAGAGCGAGCGAGGCACGAACGTCGGCACCCTGAGCTGGCTGTCAGGGCCAGAACCCCTGTGTGTGTGGTGCTGTGGAAGGGCTGCCAGGGGAAGGCGAGGGCCAGCAACACCTGGGAGGCATGGCACCTTTCGTGTGGGAGCAGTCGCTGGACGTTTGCAATTTGGAGCTGGGCTGCGGCGCAGGTCCCGAGAGCGAGCGAGGCACTAACGGCACCCTGAACTGTCTGATAGGGCGAGAGCCCCTGTGTGTGTGGGGCTGTGGAAGGGCTGCCAGGGGAAGGCGAGGGCCAGCAATACCTGGGAGGCATGGCACCTTTGTTGTGGGAGCAGTCGCTGGACGTTTGCAATTTGGAGCTGGGCTGCGGCGCAGGTCCCGAGAGCGAGCGAGGCACGAACGTCGGCACCCTGAGCTGGCTGGCAGGGCCAGAGCCCCTGTGTGTGTGGTGCTGTGGAAGGGCTGCCAGGGGAAGGCGAGGGCCAGCAATACCTGGGAGGCGTGGCACCTTTGGTGTGGGAGCAGTCGCTGGACGTTTGCAATTTGGAGCTGGGCTGCGGCGCAGGTCCCGAGAGCGAGCGAGGCACGAACGTCGGCACCCTGAGCTGGCTAGCAAGGCCGGAGCCCCAGTGTGTGTGGGGCTGTGGAAGGGCTGCCAGGGGAAGGCGAGGGCCAGCAACACCTGGGAGGCCTGGCACCTTTGGTGTGGGAGCAGTCGCTGGACGTTTGCAATTTGGAGCTGAGCTGCGGCGCAGGTCCCGAGAGCGAGCGAGGCACTAACGGCACCCTGAGCTGTCTGATAGGGCGAGAGCCCCAGTGTCTGTGGGGCTGTGGAAGGGCTGCCAGGGGAAGGCGAGGGCCAGCAATACCTGGGAGGCGTGGCACCTTTGGTGTGGGAGCAGTCGCTGGACGTTTGCAATTTGGAGCTGGGCTGCGGCGCAGGTCCCGAGAGCGAGCGAGGCACGAACGTCGGCACCCTGAGCTGGC
Source organism: Spheniscus humboldti (assembly GCA_027474245.1). Lineage (NCBI taxonomy): Eukaryota > Metazoa > Chordata > Aves > Sphenisciformes > Spheniscidae > Spheniscus > Spheniscus humboldti. Next base: position 67,554,970 of record CM049890.1, on the reverse strand, counting down.
TGGCAGGGCCAGAGCCCCTGTGTGTGTGGTGCTGTGGAAGGGCTGCCAGGGGAAGGCGAGGGCCAGCAATACCTGGGAGGCGTGGCACCTTTGGTGTGGCAGCAGTCGCTGGACGTTTGCAATTTGGAGCTGGGCTGCGGCGCAGGTCCCGAGAGCGAGCGAGGCACGAACGTCGGCACCCTGAGCTGGCCGGCAAGGCCGGAGCCCCAGTGTGTGTGTGGCTGTGGAAGGGCTGCCAGGGGAAGGCGAGGGCCAGCAACACCTGGGAGGCGTGGTACCTTTGGTGTGGGAGCAGTCGCTGGACGTTTGCAATTTGGAGCTGGGCTGCGGCGCAGGTCCCGAGAGCGAGCAAGGCACGAACGTCGGCACCCTGAGCTGGCTAGCAAGGCCGGAGCCCCAGTGTGTGTGGGGCTGTGGAAGGGCTGCCAGGGGGAGGCGAGGGCCAGCAACACCTGGGAGGCATGGCACAATTGGTGTGGGAGCAGTCGCTGGACGTTTGCAATTTGGAGCTGGGCTGCGGCGCAGGTCCCGAGAGCGAGCGAGGCACGAACGTCGGCACCCTGAGCTGGCTGGCAGGGCCAGAGCCCCTGTGTGTGTGGTGCTGTGGAAGGGCTGCCAGGGGAAGGCGAGGGCCAGCAACACCTGGGAGGCATGGCACCTTTCGTGTGGGAGCAGTCGCTGGACGTTTGCAATTTGGAGCTGGGCTGCGGCGCAGGTCCCGAGAGCGAGCGAGGCACGAACGGCACCCTGAACTGTCTGATAGGGCGAGAGCCCCTGTGTGTGTGGGGCTGTGGAAGGGCTGCCAGGGGAAGGCAAGGGCCAGCAATACCTGGGAGGCATGGCACCTTTGGTGTGGGAGCAGTCGCTGGACGTTTGCAATTTGGAGCTGGGCTGCGGCGCAGGTCCCGAGAGCGAGCGAGGCACGAACGTCGGCACCCTGAGCTGGCTGGCAGGGCCAGAGCCCCTGTGTGTGTGGTGCTGTGGAAGGGCTGCCAGGGGAAGGCGAGGGCCAGCAATACCTGGGAGGCGTGGCACCTTTGGTGTGGGAGCAGTCGCTGGACGTTTGCAATTTGGAGCTGGGCTGCGGCGCAGGTCCCGAGAGCGAGCGAGGCACGAACGTCGGCACCCTGAGCTGGCCGGCAAGGCCGGAGCCCCAGTGTGTGTGTGGCTGTGGAAGGGCTGCAAGGGGAAGGCGAGGGCCAGCAACACCTGGGAGGCCTGGCACCTTTGGTGTGGGAGCAGTCGCTGGACGTTTGCAATTTGGAGCTGAGCTGCGGCGCAGGTCCCGAAAGCGAGCGAGGCACTAACGGCACCCTGAGCTGTCTGATAGGGCGAGAGCCCCAGTGTCTGTGGGGCTGTGGAAGGGCTGCCAGGGGAAGGCGAGGGCCAGCAACACCTGGGAGGCGTGGTACCTTTGGTGTGGGAGCAGTCGCTGGACTTTTGGAATTTCGAGCTGGGCTGCGGCGCAGGTCCCGAGAGCGAGCGAGGCACGAACGTCGGCACCCTGAGCTGGCTGTCAGGGCCAGAGCCCCTGTGTGTGTGGTGCTGTGGAAGGGCTGCCAGGGGAAGGCGAGGGCCAGCAACACCTGGGAGGCATGGCACCTTTCGTGTGGGAGCAGTCGCTGGACGTTTGCAATTTGGAGCTGGGCTGCGGCGCAGGTCCCGAGAGCGAGCGAGGCACGAACGTCGGCACCCTGAACTGTCTGATAGGGCGAGAGCCCCTGTGTGTGTGGGGCTGTGGAAGGGCTGCCAGGGGAAGGCGAGGGCCAGCAATACCTGGGAGGCATGGCACCTTTGGTGTGGGAGCAGTCGCTGGACGTTTGCAATTTGGAGCTGGGCTGCGGCGCAGGTCCCGAGAGCGAGCGAGGCACGAACGTCGGCACCCTGAGCTGGCTGGCAGGGCCAGAGCCCCTGTGTGTGTGGGGCTGTGGAAGGGCTGCCAGGGGAAGGCGAGGGCCAGCAATACCTGGGAGGCGTGGCACCTTTGGTGTGGCAGCAGTCGCTGGACGTTTGCAATTTGGAGCTGGGCTGCGGCGCAGGTCCCGAGAGCGAGCGAGGCACGAACGTCGGCACCCTGAGCTGGCCGGCAAGGCCGGAGCCCCAGTGTGTGTGTGGCTGTGGAAGGGCTGCAAGGGGAAGGCGAGGGCCAGCAACACCTGGGAGGCCTGGCACCTTTGGTGTGGGAGCAGTCGCTGGACGTTTGCAATTTGGAGCTGAGCTGCGGCGCAGGTCCCGAGAGCGAGCGAGGCACTAAACGGCACCCTGAGCTGTCTGATAGGGCGAGAGCCCCAGTGTCTGTGGGGCTGTGGAAGGGCTGCCAGAGGAAGGCGAGGGCCAGCAACACCTGGGAGGCGTGGTACCTTTGGTGTGGGAGCAGTCGCTGGACGTTTGCAATTTGGAGCTGGGCTGCGGCGCAGGTCCCGAGAGCGAGCGAGGCACGAACGTCGGCACCCTGAGCTGGCTGTCAGGGCCAGAGCCCCTGTGTGTGTGGTGCTGTGGAAGGGCTGCCAGGGGAAGGCGAGGGCCAGCAATACCTGGGAGGCGTGGCACCTTTGGTGTGGGAGCAGTCGCTGGACGTTTGCAATTTGGAGCTGGGCTGCGGCGCAGGTCCCGAGAGCGAGCGAGGCACGAACGTCGGCACCCTGAGCTGGCTGGCAGGCCCAGAGCCCCAGTGTGTGTGTGGCTGTGGAAGGGCTGCCAGGGGAAGGCGAGGGCCAGCAACACCTGGGAGGCGTGGTACCTTTGGTGTGGGAGCAGTCGCTGGACGTTTGCAATTTGGAGCTGGGCTGCGGCACAGGTCCCGAGAGCGAGCAAGGGACGAACGTCGGCACCCTGAGCTGGCTAGCAAGGCCGGAGCCCCTGTGTGTGTGGGGCTGTGGAAGGGCTGCCAGGGGGAGGCGAGGGCCAGCAACACCTGGGAGGCGTGGCACAATTGGTGTGGCAGCAGTCGCTGGACGTTTGCAATTTCGAGCTGGGCTGCGGCGCAGGTCCCGAGAGCGAGCGAGGCACGAACGTCGGCACCCTGAGCTGGCTGGCAGGGCCAGAGCCCCTGTGTGTGTGGTGCTGTGGAAGGGCTGCCAGGGGAAGGCGAGGGCCAGCAACACCTGGGAGGCGTGGTACCTTTGGTGTGGGAGCAGTCGCTGGACGTTTGCAATTTGGAGCTGGGCTGCGGCGCAGGTCCCGAGAGCGAGCGAGGCACGAACGTCGGCACCCTGAGCTGGCCGGCAAGGCCGGAGCCCCAGTGTGTGTGGGGCTGTGGAAGGGCTGCCAGGGGAAGGCGAGGGCCAGCAACACCTGGGAGGCGTGGCACAATTGGTGTGGGAGCAGTCGCTGGACGTTTGCAATTTGGAGCTGGGCTGCGGCGCAGATCCCGAGAGCGAGCGAGGCACGAACGTCGGCACCCTGAGCTGGCCGGCAAGGCCGGAGCCCCTGTGTGTGTGGTGCTGTGGAAGGGCTGCCAGGGGAAGGCGAGGGCCAGCAATACCTGGGAGGCGTGGCACCTTTGGTGTGGCAGCAGTCGGTGGACGTTTGCAATTTGGAGCTGGGCTGCGGCGCAGGTCCCGAGAGCGAGCGAGGCACGAACGTCGGCACCCTGAGCTGGCCGGCAAGGCCGGAGCCCCAGTGTGTGTGGGGCTGTGGAAGGGCTGCAAGGGGAAGGCGAGGGCCAGCAACACCTGGGAGGCCTGGCATCTTTGGTGTGGGAGCAGTCGCTGGACGTTTGCAATTTGGAGCTGGGCTGCGGAGCAGGTCCCGAGAGCGAGCGAGGCACGAACGTCGGCACCCTGAGCTGTCTGATAGGGTGAGAGCCCCAGTGTGTGTGGGGCTGTGGAAAGGCTGCCAGAGGAAGGCGAGGGCCAGCAACACCTGGGAGGCGTGGTACCTTTGGTGTGGGAGCAGTCGCTGGACGTTTGCAATTTGGAGCTGGGCTCCGGCGCAGGTCCCGAGAGCGAGCAAGGCACGAACGTCGGCACCCTGAGCTGGCTAGCAAGGCCGGAGCCCCAGTGTGTGTGGGGCTGTGGAAGGGCTGCCAGGGGGAGGCGAGGCCCAGCAACACCTGGGAGGCATGGCACCTTTCGTGTGGGAGCAGTCGCTGGACGTTTGCAATTTGGAGCTGGGCTGCGGCGCAGGTCCCGAGAGCGAGCGAGGCACGAACGTCGGCACCCTGAGCTGGCTGGCAGGCCCAGAGCCCCTGTGTGTGTGGTGCTGTGGAAGGGCTGCCAGGGGAAGGCGTGGGCCAGCAATACCTGGGAGGCGTGGCACCTTTGGTGTGGGAGGAGTCGCTGGACGTTTGCAATTTGGAGCTGGGCTGCGGCGCAGGTCCCGAGAGCGAGCGAGGCATGAACGTCGGCACCCTGAGCTGGCCGGCAAGGCCGGAGCCCCAGTGTGTGTGTGGCTGTGGAAGGGCTGCAAGGGGAAGGCGAGGGCCAGCAACACCTGGGAGGCCTGGCACCTTTGGTGTGGGAGCAGTCGCTGGACGTTTGCAATTTGGAGCTGGGCTGCGGCGCAGGTCCCGAGAGCGAGCGAGGCACGAACGTCGGCACCCTGAGCTGGCTGGCAGGCCCAGAGCCCCAGTGTCTGTGTGGCTGTGGAAGGGCTGCCAGGGGAAGGCGAGGGCCAGCAATACCTGGGAGGCGTGGTACCTTTGGTGTGGGAGCAGTCGCTGGACGTTTGCAATTTGGAGCTGGGCTGCGGCGCAGGTCCCGAGAGCGAGCAAGGGACGAACGTCGGCACCCTGAGCTGGCTAGCAAGGCCGGAGCCCCAGTGTGTGTGGGGCTGTGGAAGGGCTGCCAGGGGGAGGCGAGGGCCAGCAACACCTGGGAGGCGTGGCACAATTGGTGTGGGAGCAGTCGCTGGACGTTTGCAATTTGGAGCTGGGCTGCGGCGCAGGTCCCGAGAGCGAGCGAGGCACGAACGTCGGCACCCTGAGCTGGCCGGCAAGGCCGGAGCCCCTGTGTGTGTGGTGCTGTGGAAGGGCTGCCAGGGGAAGGCGAAGGCCAGCAATACCTGGGAGGCCTGGCACCTTTGGTGTGGCAGCAGTCGGTGGACGTTTGCAATTTGGAGCTGGGCTGCGGCGCAGGTCCCGAGAGCGAGCGAGGCACGAACATCGGCACCCTGAGCTGGCCGGCAAGGCCGGAGCCCCAGTGTGTGTGTGGCTGTGGAAGGGCTGCAAGGGGAAGGCGAGGGCCAGCAACACCTGGGAGGCGTGGCATCTTTGGTGTGGGAGCAGTCGCTGGACGTTTGCAATTTGGAGCTGGGCTGCGGCGCAGGTCCCGAGAGCGAGCGAGGCACTAACGGCACCCTGAGCTGTCTGATAGGGTGAGAGCCCCAGTGTGTGTGGGGCTGTGGAAAGGCTGCCAGAGGAAGGCGAGGGCCAGCAACACCTGGGAGGCGTGGTACCTTTGGTGTGGGAGCAGTCGCTGGACGTTTGCAATTTGGAGCTGGGCTGCGGCGCAGGTCCCGAGAGCGAGCAAGGCACGAACGTCGGCACCCTGAGCTGGCTAGCAAGGCCGGAGCCCCAGTGTGTGTGGGGCTGTGGAAGGGCTGCCAGGGGGAGGCGAGGGCCAGCAACACCTGGGAGGCGTGGCACAATTGGTGTGGGAGCAGTTGCTGGACGTTTGCAATTTGGAGCTGGGCTGCGGCGCAGGTCCCGAGAGCGAGCGAGGCACGAACGTCGGCACCCTGAGCTGGCTGGCAGGGCCAGAGCCCCTGTGTGTGTGGTGCTGTGGAAGGGCTGCCAGGGGAAGGCGTGGGCCAGCAATACCTGGGAGGAGTGGCACCTTTGGTGTGGGAGGAGTCGCTGGACGTTTGCAATTTGGAGCTGGGCTGCGGCGCAGGTCCCGAGAGCGAGCAAGGGACGAACGTCGGCACCCTGAGCTGGCTAGCAAGGCCGGAGCCCCAGTGTGTGTGGGGCTGTGGAAGGGCTGCCAGGGGAAGGCGAGGGCCAGCAACACCTGGGAGGCGTGGCACAATTGGTGTGGGAGCAGTCGCTGGACGTTTGGAATTTGGAGCTGGGCTGCGGCGCAGGTCCCGAGAGCGAGCGAGGCACGAACGTCGGCACCCTGAGCTGGCTGGCAGGGCCAGAGCCCCAGTGTGTGTGGGGCTGTGGAAGGGCTGCCAGGGGAAGGCGTGGGCCAGCAACACCTGGGAGGCGTGGCACCTTTGGTGTGGCAGCAGTCGCTGGACGTTTGCAATTTGGAGCTGGGCTGCGGCGCAGGTCCCGAGAGCGAGCGAGGCACGAACGTCGGCACCCTGAGCTGGCCGGCAAGGCCGGAGCCCCAGTGTGTGTGTGGCTGTGGAAGGGCTGCAAGGGGAAGGCGAGGGCCAGCAACACCTGGGAGGCCTGGCACCTTTGGTGTGGGAGCAGTCGCTGGACGTTTGCAATTTGGAGCTGGGCTGCGGCGCAGGTCCCGAGAGCGAGCGAGGCACGAACGTCGGCACCCTGAGCTGGCTGGCAGGCCCAGAGCCCCAGTGTCTGTGTGGCTGTGGAAGGGCTGCCAGGGGAAGGCGAGGGCCAGCAATACCTGGGAGGCGTGGTACCTTTGGTGTGGGAGCAGTCGCTGGACGTTTGCAATTTGGAGCTGGGCTGCGGCGCAGGTCCCGAGAGCGAGCAAGGGACGAACGTCGGCACCCTGAGCTGGCTAGCAAGGCCGGAGCCCCAGTGTGTGTGGGGCTGTGGAAGGGCTGCCAGGGGGAGGCGAGGGCCAGCAACACCTGGGAGGCGTGGCACAATTGGTGTGGGAGCAGTCGCTGGACGTTTGCAATTTGGAGCTGGGCTGCGGCGCAGGTCCCGAGAGCGAGCGAGGCACGAACATCGGCACCCTGAGCTGGCCGGCAAGGCCGGAGCCCCTGTGTGTGTGGTGCTGTGGAAGGGCTGCCAGGGGAAGGCGAAGGCCAGCAATACCTGGGAGGCCTGGCACCTTTGGTGTGGCAGCAGTCGGTGGACGTTTGCAATTTGGAGCTGGGCTGCGGCGCAGGTCCCGAGAGCGAGCGAGGCACGAACATCGGCACCCTGAGCTGGCCGGCAAGGCCGGAGCCCCAGTGTGTGTGTGGCTGTGGAAGGGCTGCAAGGGGAAGGCGAGGGCCAGCAACACCTGGGAGGCGTGGCATCTTTGGTGTGGGAGCAGTCGCTGGACGTTTGCAATTTGGAGCTGGGCTGCGGCGCAGGTCCCGAGAGCGAGCGAGGCACTAACGGCACCCTGAGCTGTCTGATAGGGTGAGAGCCCCAGTGTGTGTGGGGCTGTGGAAAGGCTGCCAGAGGAAGGCGAGGGCCAGCAACACCTGGGAGGCGTGGTACCTTTGGTGTGGGAGCAGTCGCTGGACGTTTGCAATTTGGAGCTGGGCTGCGGCGCAGGTCCCGAGAGCGAGCAAGGCACGAACGTCGGCACCCTGAGCTGGCTAGCAAGGCCGGAGCCCCAGTGTGTGTGGGGCTGTGGAAGGGCTGCCAGGGGGAGGCGAGGGCCAGCAACACCTGGGAGGCGTGGCACAATTGGTGTGGGAGCAGTTGCTGGACGTTTGCAATTTGGAGCTGGGCTGCGGCGCAGGTCCCGAGAGCGAGCGAGGCACGAACGTCGGCACCCTGAGCTGGCTGGCAGGGCCAGAGCCCCTGTGTGTGTGGTGCTGTGGAAGGGCTGCCAGGGGAAGGCGTGGGCCAGCAATACCTGGGAGGAGTGGCACCTTTGGTGTGGGAGGAGTCGCTGGACGTTTGCAATTTGGAGCTGGGCTGCGGCGCAGGTCCCGAGAGCGAGCAAGGGACGAACGTCGGCACCCTGAGCTGGCTAGCAAGGCCGGAGCCCCAGTGTGTGTGGGGCTGTGGAAGGGCTGCCAGGGGAAGGCGAGGGCCAGCAACACCTGGGAGGCGTGGCACAATTGGTGTGGGAGCAGTCGCTGGACGTTTGGAATTTGGAGCTGGGCTGCGGCGCAGGTCCCGAGAGCGAGCGAGGCACGAACGTCGGCACCCTGAGCTGGCTGGCAGGGCCAGAGCCCCAGTGTGTGTGGGGCTGTGGAAGGGCTGCCAGGGGAAGGCGTGGGCCAGAAATACCTGGGAGGCGTGGCACCTTTGGTGTGGCAGCAGTCGCTGGACGTTTGCAATTTGGAGCTGGGCTGCGGCGCAGGTCCCGAGAGCGAGCGAGGCACGAACGTCGGCACCCTGAGCTGGCCGGCAAGGCCGGAGCCCCAGTGTGTGTGTGGCTGTGGAAGGGCTGCAAGGGGAAGGCGAGGGCCAGCAACACCTGGGAGGCGTGGCACAATTGCTGTGGGAGCAGTCGCTGGACGTTTGCAATTTGGAGCTGAGCTGCGGCGCAGGTCCCGAGAGCGAGCGAGGCACGAACGTCGGCACCCTGAGCTGGCTGGCAAGGCCGGAGGCCCAGTGTGTGTGGGGCTGTGGAAGGGCTGCCAGGGGGAGGCGAGGGCCAGCAACACCTGGGAGGCGTGGCACCTTTCGTGTGGGAGCAGTCGCTGGACGTTTGCAATTTGGAGCTGGGCTGCGGCGCAGGTTCCGAGAGCGAGCGAGGCACTAACGGCACCCTGAACTGTCTGATAGGGCGAGAGCCCCTGTGTGTGGGGGGCTGTGGAAGGGCTGCCAGGGGAAGGCGAGGGCCAGCAACACCTGGGAGGCGTGGCACCTTTGGTGTGGGAACAGTCGCTGGACGTTTGGAATTTGGAGCTGGGCTGCGGCGCAGGTCCCGAGAGCGAGCGAGGCACGAACGTCGGCACCCTGAGCTGGCTGGCAGGCCCAGAGACCCTGATTGTGTGGGGCTGTGGAAGGGCTGCCAGGGGAAGGCGAGGGCCAGCAACACCTGGGAGGCCTGGCACCTTTGGTGTGGGAGCAGTTGCTGGACGTTTGCAAGTTGGAGCTGGGCTGCGGCGCAGGTCCCGAGAGCGAGCGAGGCACGAACGTCGGCACCCTGAGCTGGCTGGCAAGGCCGGAGCCCCAGTGTGTGTGTGGCTGTGGAAGGGCTGCCAGGGGAAGGCGAGGGCCAGCAACACCTGAGAGGCGTGGCACCTTTGGTGTGGGAGCAGTCGCTGGACGTTTTCAATTTGGAGCTGAGCTGTGGCGCAGGTCCCGAGAGCGAGCGAGGCACTAACGGCACCCTGAGCTGTCTGATAGGGCGAGAGCCCCAGTGTGTGTGGGGCTGTGGAAGGGCTGCCAGAGGAAGGCGAGGGCCAGCAACACCTGGGAGGCGTGGTACCTTTGGTGTGGGAGCAGTCGCTGGACGTTTGCAATTTGGAGCTGGGCTGCGGCGCAGGTCCCGAGAGCGAGCGAGGCACGAACGTCGGCACCCTGAGCTGGCTAGCAAGGCCGGAGCCCCAGTGTGTGTGGGGCTGTGGAAGGGCTGCCAGGGGGAGGCGAGGGCCAGCAACACCTGGGAGGCGTGGCACAATTGGTGTGGGAGCAGTCGCTGGACGTTTGCAATTTGGAGCTGGGCTGCGGCGCAGGTCCCGAGAGCGAGCGAGGCACTAACGGCACCCTGAGCTGTCTGATAGGGCGAGAGCCCCAGTGTGTGTGGGGCTGTGGAAGGGCTGCCAGAGGAAGGCGAGGGCCAGCAACACCTGGGAGGCGTGGTACCTTTGGTGTGGGAGCAGTCGCTGGACGTTTGCAATTTGGAGCTGGGCTGCGGCGCAGGTCCCGAGAGCGAGCAAGGGACGAACGTCGGCAGCCTGAGCTGGCTGGCAGGGCCAGAGCCCCTGTGTGTGTGGTGCTGTGGAAGGGCTGCCAGGGGAAGGCGAGGGCCAGCAATACCTGGGAGGCGTGGCACCTTTGGTGTGGGAGCAGTCGCTGGACGTTTGCAATTTGGAGCTGGGCTGCGGCGCAGGTCCCGAGAGCGAGCGAGGCACGAACGTCGGCACCCTGAGCTGGCCGGCAAGGCCGGAGCCCCAGTGTGTGTGTGGCTGTGGAAGGGCTGCAAGGGGAAGGCGAGGGCCAGCAACACCTGGGAGGCCTGGCACCTTTCGTGTGGGAGCAGTCGCTGGACGTTTGCAATTTGGAGCTGAGCTGTGGCGCAGGTCCCGAGAGCGAGCGAGGCACTAACGGCACCCTGAGCTGTCTGATAGGGCGAGAGCCCCAGTGTGTGTGGGGCTGTGGAAGGGCTGCCAGAGGAAGGCGAGGGCCAGCAACACCTGGGAGGCGTGGTACGTTTGGTGTGGGAGCAGTCGCTGGACGTTTGCAATTTGGAGCTGGGCTGCGGCGCAGGTCCTGAGAGCGAGCAAGGGACGAACGTCGGCACCCTGAGCTGGCTAGCAAGGCCGGAGCCCCAGTGTGTGTGGGGCTGTGGAAGGGCTGCCAGGGGGAGGCGAGGGCCAGCAACACCTGGGAGGCGTGGCACAATTGGTGTGGGAGCAGTCGCTGGACGTTTGCAATTTGGAGCTGGGCTGCGGCGCAGGTCCCGAGAGCGAGCGAGGCATGAACGTCGGCACCCTGAGCTGGCTGGCAGGGCCAGAGCCCCTGTGTGTGTGGTGCTGTGGAAGGGCTGCCAGGGGAAGGCGAGGGCCAGCAATACCTGGGAGGCGTGGCACCTTTGGTGTGGCAGCAGTCGCTGGACGTTTGCAATTTGGAGCTGGGCTGCGGCGCAGGTCCCGAGAGCGAGCGAGGCACGAACGTCGGCACCCTGAGCTGGCCGGCAAGGCCGGAGCCCCAGTGTGTGTGTGGCTGTGGAAGGGCTGCAAGGGGAAGGCGAGGGCCAGCAACACCTGGGAGGCCTGGCACAATTGGTGTGGGAGCAGTCGCTGGACGTTTGCAATTTGGAGCTGAGCTGCGGCGCAGGTCCCGAGAGCGAGCGAGGCACTAACGGCACCCTGAGCTGTCTGATAGGGCGAGAGCCCCAGTGTGTGTGGGGCTGTGGAAGGGCTGCCAGAGGAAGGCGAGGACCAGCAACACCTAGGAGGCGTGGTATCTTTGGTGTGGGAGCAGTCGCTGGACGTTTGCAATTTGGAGCTGGGCTGCGGCGCAGGTCCCGAGAGCGAGCAAGGGACGAACGTCGGCACCCTGAGCTGGCTAGCAAGGCCGGAGCCCCAGTGTGTGTGGGGCTGTGGAAGGGCTGCCAGGGGGAGGCGAGGGCCAGCAACACCTGGGAGGCGTGGCACAATTGGTGTGGGAGCAGTCGCTGGACGTTTGCAATTTGGAGCTGGGCTGCGGCGCAGGTCCCGAGAGCGAGCGAGGCACGAACGTCGGCACCCTGAGCTGGCCGGCAAGGCCGGAGCCCCTGTGTGTGTGGTGCTGTGGAAGGGCTGCCAGGGGAAGGCGAAGGCCAGCAATACCTGGGAGGCCTGGCACCTTTGGTGTGGCAGCAGTCGGTGGACGTTTGCAATTTGGAGCTGGGCTGCGGCGCAGGTCCCGAGAGCGAGCGAGGCACGAACATCGGCACCCTGAGCTGGCCGGCAAGGCCGGAGCCCCAGTGTGTGTGTGGCTGTGGAAGGGCTGCAAGGGGAAGGCGAGGGCCAGCAACACCTGGGAGGCGTGGCATCTTTGGTGTGGGAGCAGTCGCTGGACGTTTGCAATTTGGAGCTGGGCTGCGGCGCAGGTCCCGAGAGCGAGCGAGGCACTAACGGCACCCTGAGCTGTCTGATAGGGTGAGAGCCCCAGTGTGTGTGGGGCTGTGGAAAGGCTGCCAGAGGAAGGCGAGGGCCAGCAACACCTGGGAGGCCTGGCACAATTGGTGTGGGAGCAGTCGCTGGACGTTTGCAATTTGGAGCTGGGCTGCGGCGCAGGTCCCGAGAGCGAGCAAGGCACGAACGTCGGCACCCTGAGCTGGCTAGCAAGGCCGGAGCCCCAGTGTGTGTGGGGCTGTGGAAGGGCTGCCAGGGGGAGGCGAGGGCCAGCAACACCTGGGAGGCGTGGCACAATTGGTGTGGGAGCAGTTGCTGGACGTTTGCAATTTGGAGCTGGGCTGCGGCGCAGGTCCCGAGAGCGAGCGAGGCACGAACGTCGGCACCCTGAGCTGGCTGGCAGGGCCAGAGCCCCTGTGTGTGTGGTGCTGTGGAAGGGCTGCCAGGGGAAGGCGTGGGCCAGCAATACCTGGGAGGAGTGGCACCTTTGGTGTGGGAGGAGTCGCTGGACGTTTGCAATTTGGAGCTGGGCTGCGGCGCAGGTCCCGAGAGCGAGCAAGGGACGAACGTCGGCACCCTGAGCTGGCCGGCAAGGCCGGAGCCCCAGTGTGTGTGTGGCTGTGGAAGGGCTGCAAGGGGAAGGCGAGGGCCAGCAACACCTGGGAGGCGTGGCACCTTTGGTGTGGGAGCAGTCGCTGGACGTTTGGAATTTGGAGCTGGGCTGCGGCGCAGGTCCCGAGAGCGAGCGAGGCACGAACGTCGGCACCCTGAGCTGGCTGGCAGGGCCAGAGCCCCTGTGTGTGTGGTGCTGTGGAAGGGCTGCCAGGGGAAGGCGTGGGCCAGAAATACCTGGGAGGCGTGGCACCTTTGGTGTGGCAGCAGTCGCTGGACGTTTGCAATTTGGAGCTGGGCTGCGGCGCAGGTCCCGAGAGCGAGCGAGGCACGAACGTCGGCACCCTGAGCTGGCCGGCAAGGCCGGAGCCCCAGTGTGTGTGTGGCTGTGGAAGGGCTGCAAGGGGAAGGCGAGGGCCAGCAACACCTAGGAGGCGTGGTATCTTTGGTGTGGGAGCAGTCGCTGGACGTTTGCAATTTGGAGCTGGGCTGCGGCGCAGGTCCCGAGAGCGAGCAAGGGACGAACGTCGGCACCCTGAGCTGGCTAGCAAGGCCGGAGCCCCAGTGTGTGTGGGGCTGTGGAAGGGCTGCCACGGGGAGGCGAGGGCCAGCAACACCTGGGAGGCGTGGCACAATTGGTGTGGGAGCAGTCGCTGGACGTTTGCAATTTGGAGCTGGGCTGCGGCGCAGGTCCCGAGAGCGAGCGAGGCACGAACGTCGGCACCCTGAGCTGGCCGGCAAGGCCGGAGCCCCTGTGTGTGTGGTGCTGTGGAAGGGCTGCCAGGGGAAGGCGAAGGCCAGCAATACCTGGGAGGCCTGGCACCTTTGGTGTGGCAGCAGTCGGTGGACGTTTGCAATTTGGAGCTGGGCTGCGGCGCAGGTCCCGAGAGCGAGCGAGGCACGAACATCGGCACCCTGAGCTGGCCGGCAAGGCCGGAGCCCCAGTGTGTGTGTGGCTGTGGAAGGGCTGCAAGGGGAAGGCGAGGGCCAGCAACACCTGGGAGGCGTGGCATCTTTGGTGTGGGAGCAGTCGCTGGACGTTTGCAATTTGGAGCTGGGCTGCGGCGCAGGTCCCGAGAGCGAGCGAGGCACTAACGGCACCCTGAGCTGTCTGATAGGGTGAGAGCCCCAGTGTGTGTGGGGCTGTGGAAAGGCTGCCAGAGGAAGGCGAGGGCCAGCAACACCTGGGAGGCCTGGCACAATTGGTGTGGGAGCAGTCGCTGGACGTTTGCAATTTGGAGCTGGGCTGCGGCGCAGGTCCCGAGAGCGAGCAAGGCACGAACGTCGGCACCCTGAGCTGGCTAGCAAGGCCGGAGCCCCAGTGTGTGTGGGGCTGTGGAAGGGCTGCCAGGGGGAGGCGAGGCCCAGCAACACCTGGGAGGCGTGGCACAATTGGTGTGGGAGCAGTTGCTGGACGTTTGCAATTTGGAGCTGGGCTGCGGCGCAGGTCCCGAGAGCGAGCGAGGCACGAACGTCGGCACCCTGAGCTGGCTGGCAGGGCCAGAGCCCCTGTGTGTGTGGTGCTGTGGAAGGGCTGCCAGGGGAAGGCGTGGGCCAGCAATACCTGGGAGGAGTGGCACCTTTGGTGTGGGAGGAGTCGCTGGACGTTTGCAATTTGGAGCTGGGCTGCGGCGCAGGTCCCGAGAGCGAGCAAGGGACGAACGTCGGCACCCTGAGCTGGCCGGCAAGGCCGGAGCCCCAGTGTGTGTGTGGCTGTGGAAGGGCTGCAAGGGGAAGGCGAGGGCCAGCAACACCTGGGAGGCGTGGCACCTTTGGTGTGGGAGCAGTCGCTGGACGTTTGGAATTTGGAGCTGGGCTGCGGCGCAGGTCCCGAGAGCGAGCGAGGCACGAACGTCGGCACCCTGAGCTGGCTGGCAGGGCCAGAGCCCCTGTGTGTGTGGTGCTGTGGAAGGGCTGCCAGGGGAAGGCGTGGGCCAGAAATACCTGGGAGGCGTGGCACCTTTGGTGTGGGAGCAGTCGCTGGACGTTTGCAATTTGGAGCTGGGCTGCGGCGCAGGTCCCGAGAGCGAGCGAGGCACGAACGTCGGCACCCTGAGCTGGCCGGCAAGGCCAGAGCCCCAGTGTGTGTGTGGCTGTGGAAGGGCTGCAAGGGGAAGGCGAGGGCCAGCAACACCTGGGAGGCGTGGTACCTTTGGTGTGGGAGCAGTCGCTGGACGTTTGCAATTTGGAGCTGGCCTGCGGCGCAGGTCCCGAGAGCGAGCGAGGCACGAACGTCGGCACCCTGAGCTGGCTGGCAAGGCCGGAGGCCCAGTGTGTGTGGGGCTGTGGAAGGGCTGCCAGGGGGAGACGAGGGCCAGCAACACCTGGGAGGCGTGGCACCTTTGGTGTGGGAGCAGTCGCTGGACGTTTGGAATTTGGAGCTGGGCTGCGGCGCAGGTCCCGAGAGCGAGCGAGGCACGAACGTCGGCACCCTGAGCTGGCTGGCAGGCCCAGAGACCCTGATTGTGTGGGGCTGTGGAAGGGCTGCCAGGGGAAGGCGAGGGCCAGCAACACCTGGGAGGCCTGGCACCTTTGGTGTGGCAGCAGTTGCTGGACGTTTGCAAGTTGGAGCTGGGCTGCGGCGCAGGTCCCGAGAGCGAGCGAGGCACGAACGTCGGCACCCTGAGCTGGCTGGCAAGGCCGGAGCCCCAGTGTGTGTGTGGCTGTGGAAGGGCTGCCAGGGGAAGGCGAGGGCCAGCAACACCTGAGAGGCGTGGCACCTTTGGTGTGGGAGCAGTCGCTGGACGTTTGCAATTTCGAGCTGGGCTGCGGCGCAGGTCCCGAGAGCGAGCGAGGCACGAACGTCGGCACCCTGAGCTGTCTGATAGGGCGAGAGCCCCAGTGTGTGTGGGGCTGTGGAAGGGCTGCCAGGGGAAGGCGAGGGCCAGCAACACCTGGGAGGCGTGGCACAATTGGTGTGGGAGCAGTCGCTGGACGTTTGCAATTTGGAGCTGGGCTGCGGCGCAGGTCCCGAGAGCGAGCGAGGCACGAACGTCGGCACCCTGAGCTGGCTGGCAGGGCCAGAGCCCCTGTGTGTGTGGTGCTGTGGAAGGGCTGCCAGGGGAAGGCGAGGGCCAGCAATACCTGGGAGGCGTGGCACCTTTGGTGTGGCAGCAGTCGCTGGAGGTTTGCAATTTGGAGCTGGGCTGCGGCGCAGGTCCCGAGAGCGAGCGAGGCACGAACGTCGGCACCCTGAGCTGGCTAGCAAGGCCGGAGCCCCAGTGTGTGTGGGGCTGTGGAAGGGCTGCCAGGGGGAGGCGAGGGCCAGCAACACCTGGGAGGCGTGGCACAATTGGTGTGGGAGCAGTCGCTGGACGTTTGCAATTTGGAGCTGGGCTGCGGCGCAGGTCCCGAGAGCGAGCGAGGCACGAACGTCGGCACCCTGAGCTGGCTGGCAGGGCCAGAGCCCCTGTGTGTGTGGTGCTGTGGAAGGGCTGCCAGGGGAAGGCGAGGGCCAGCAATACCTGGGAGGCGTGGCACCTTTGGTGTGGCAGCAGTCGCTGGACGTTTGCAATTTGGAGCTGGGCTGCGGTGCAGGTCCCGAGAGCGAGCGAGGCACGAACGTCGGCACCCTGAGCTGGCCGGCAAGGCCGGAGCCCCAGTGTGTGTGTGGCTGTGGAAGGGCTGCAAGGGGAAGGCGAGGGCCAGCAACACCTGGGAGGCCTGGCACCTTTGGTGTGGGAGCAGTCGCTGGACGTTTGCAATTTGGAGCTGAGCTGCGGCGCAGGTCCCGAGAGCGAGCGAGGCACTAACGGCACCCTGAGCTGTCTGATAGGGCGAGAGCCCCAGTGTGTGTGGGGCTGTGGAAGGGCTGCCAGAGGAAGGCGAGGGCCAGCAACACCTGGGAGGCGTGGCACAATTGGTGTGGGAGCAGTCGCTGGACGTTTGCAATTTGGAGCTGGGCTGCGGCGCAGGTCCCGAGAGCGAGCGAGGCACGAACGTCGGCACCCTGAGCTGGCTAGCAAGGCCGGAGCCCCAGTGTGTGTGGGGCTGTGGAAGGGCTGCCAGGGGAAGGCGAGGGCCAGCAACACCTGGGAGGCGTGGCACCATTGGTGTGGCAGCAGTCGCTGGACGTTTGCAATTTGGAGCTGGGCTGCGGCGCAGGTCCCGAGAGCGAGCGAGGCACGAACGTCGGCACCCTGAGCTGGCTGGCAGGGCGAGAGCCCCAGTGTGTGTGGTGCTGTGGAAGGGCTGCCAGGGGAAGGCGAGGGCCAGCAGCACCTGGGAGGCGTGGCACCTTTGGTGTGGGAGCAGTCGCTGGACGTTTGCAATTTGGAGCTGGGCTGCGGCGCAGGTCCCGAGAGCGAGCGAGGCACTAACGGCACCCTGAGCTGTCTGATAGGGCGAGAGCCCCAGTGTGTGTGGGGCTGTGGAAGGGCTGCCAGAGGAAGGCGAGGGCCAGCAACACCTGGGAGGCGTGGTACCTTTGGTGTGGGAGCAGTCGCTGGACGTTTGCAATTTGGAGCTGGGCTGCGGCGCAGGTCCCGAGAGCGAGCAAGGGACGAACGTCGGCAGCCTGAGCTGGCTGGCAGGGCCAGAGCCCCTGTGTGTGTGGTGCTGTGGAAGGGCTGCCAGGGGAAGGCGAGGGCCAGCAATACCTGGGAGGCGTGGCACCTTTGGTGTGGGAGCAGTCGCTGGACGTTTGCAATTTGGAGCTGGGCTGCGGCGCAGGTCCCGAGAGCGAGCGAGGCACGAACGTCGGCACCCTGAGCTGGCCGGCAAGGCCGGAGCCCCAGTGTGTGTGTGGCTGTGGAAGGGCTGCCAGGGGAAGGCGAGGGCCAGCAACACCTGGGAGGCCTGGCACCTTTGGTGTGGGAGCAGTCGCTGGACGTTTGCAATTTGGAGCTGAGCTGCGGCGCAGGTCCCGAGAGCGAGCGAGGCACTAACGGCACCCTGAGCTGTCTGATAGGGCGAGAGCCCCAGTGTGTGTGGGGCTGTGGAAGGGCTGCAAGGGGAAGGCGAGGGCCAGCAACACCTGGGAGGCGTGGCACCTTTGGTGTGGGAGCAGTCGCTGGACGTTTGCAATTTGGAGCTGGGCTGCGGCGCAGGTCCTGAGAGCGAGCAAGGGACGAACGTCGGCACCCTGAGCTGGCTAGCAAGGCCGGAGCCCCAGTGTGTGTGGGGCTGTGGAAGGGCTGCCAGGGGGAGGCGAGGGCCAGCAACACCTGGGAGGCGTGGCACAATTGGTGTGGGAGCAGTCGCTGGACGTTTGCAATTTGGAGCTGGGCTGCGGCGCAGGTCCCGAGAGCGAGCGAGGCATGAACGTCGGCACCCTGAGCTGGCTGGCAGGGCCAGAGCCCCTGTGTGTGTGGTGCTGTGGAAGGGCTGCCAGGGGAAGGCGAGGGCCAGCAATACCTGGGAGGCGTGGCACCTTTGGTGTGGCAGCAGTCGCTGGACGTTTGCAATTTGGAGCTGGGCTGCGGCGCAGGTCCCGAGAGCGAGCGAGGCACGAACGTCGGCACCCTGAGCTGGCCGGCAAGGCCGGAGCCCCAGTGTGTGTGTGGCTGTGGAAGGGCTGCAAGGGGAAGGCGAGGGCCAGCAACACCTGGGAGGCCTGGCACAATTGGTGTGGGAGCAGTCGCTGGACGTTTGCAATTTGGAGCTGAGCTGCGGCGCAGGTCCCGAGAGCGAGCGAGGCACTAACGGCACCCTGAGCTGTCTGATAGGGCGAGAGCCCCAGTGTGTGTGGGGCTGTGGAACGGCTGCCAGAGGAAGGCGAGGGCCAGCAACACCTAGGAGGCGTGGTATCTTTGGTGTGGGAGCAGTCGCTGGACGTTTGCAATTTGGAGCTGGGCTGCGGCGCAGGTCCCGAGAGCGAGCGAGGCACGAACGTCGGCACCCTGAGCTGGCTAGCAAGGCCGGAGCCCCAGTGTGTGTGGGGCTGTGGAAGGGCTGCCAGGGGGAGGCGAGGGCCAGCAACACCTGGGAGGCGTGGCACAATTGGTGTGGGAGCAGTCGCTGGACGTTTGCAATTTGGAGCTGGGCTGCGGCGCAGGTCCCGAGAGCGAGCGAGGCACGAACGTCGGCACCCTGAGCTGGCCAGCAAGGCCGGAGCCCCAGTGTGTGTGTGGCTGTGGAAGGGCTGCAAGGGGAAGGCGAGGGCCAGCAACACCTGGGAGGCCTGGCACCTTTGGTGTGGGAGCAGTCGCTGGACGTTTGCAATTTGGAGCTGAGCTGCGGCGCAGGTCCCGAGAGCGAGCGAGGCACTAACGGCACCCTGAGCTGTCTGATAGGGTGAGAGCCCCAGTGTGTGTGGGGCTGTGGAAGGGCTGCCAGAGGAAGGCGAGGGCCAGCAACACCTGGGAGGCGTGGTACCTTTGGTGTGGGAGCAGTCGCTGGACGTTTGCAATTTGGAGCTGGGCTGCGGCGCAGGTCCCGAGAGCGAGCGAGGCACGAACGTCGGCACCCTGAGCTGGCTAGCAAGGCCGGAGCCCCAGTGTGTGTGGGGCTGTGGAAGGGCTGCCAGGGGGAGGCGAGGGCCAGCAACACCTGGGAGGCGTGGCACCTTTGGTGTGGGAGCAGTCGCTGGACGTTTGCAATTTGGAGCTGGGCTGCGGCGCAGGTCCCGAGAGCGAGCGAGGCACGAACGTCGGCACCCTGAGCTGGCTGGCAGGGCCAGAGCCCCTGTGTGTGTGGTGCTGTGGAAGGGCTGCCAGGGGAAGGCGAGGGCCAGCAACACCTGGGAGGCGTGGCACCTTTGGTGTGGCAGCAGTCGCTGGACGTTTGCAATTTGGAGCTGGGCTGCGGCGCAGGTCCCGAGAGCGAGCGAGGCACGAACGTCGGCACCCTGAGCTGGCCGGCAAGGCCGGAGCCCCAGTGTGTGTGTGGCTGTGGAAGGGCTGTAAGGGGAAGGCGAGGGCCAGCAACACCTGGGAGGCGTGGCACCTTTCGTGTGGGAGCAGTCGCTGGACGTTTGCAATTTGGAGCTGGGCTGCGGCGCAGGTCCCGAGAGCGAGCGAGGCACTAACGGCACCCTGAGCTGTCTGATAGGGCGAGAGCCCCAGTGTGTGTGGGGCTGTGGAAGGGCTGCCAGAGGAAGGCGAGGGCCAGCAACACCTGGGAGGCGTGGTACCTTTGGTGTGGGAGCAGTCGCTGGACGTTTGCAATTTGGAGCTGGGCTGCGGCGCAGGTCCCGAGAGCGAGCGAGGCACGAACGTCGGCACCCTGAGCTGGCTAGCAAGGCCGGAGCCCCAGTGTGTGTGGGGCTGTGGAAGGGCTGCCAGGGGGAGGCGAGGGCCAGCAACACCTGGGAGGCGTGGCACAATTGGTGTGGGAGCAGTCGCTGGACGTTTGCAATTTGGAGCTGAGCTGCGGCGCAGGTCCCGAGAGCGAGCGAGGCACGAACGTCGGCAACCTGAGCTGGCTGGCAGGGCGAGAGCCCCTGTGTGTGTGGTGCTGTGGAAGGGCTGCCAGGGGAAGGCGAGGGCCAGCAACACCTGGGAGGCGTGGCACCTTTGGTGTGGCAGCAGTCGCTGGACGTTTGCAATTTGGAGCTGGGCTGCGGCGCAGGTTCCGAGAGCGAGCGAGGCACGAACGTCGGCACCCTGAGCTGTCCGGCAGGCCCAGAGACCCTGATTGTGTGGGGCTGTGGAAGGGCTGCCAGGGGAAGGCGAGGGCCAGCAACACCTGGGAGGCGTGGCACCTTTGGTGTGGGAGCAGTCGCTGGACGTTTGCAATTTGGAGCTGGGCTGCGGCGCAGGTCCCGAGAGCGAGCGAGGCACGAACGTCGGCACCCTGAGCTGGCCGGCAAGGCCGGAGCCCCTGTGTGTGTGTGGCTGTGGAAGGGCTGCCAGGGGAAGGCGAGGGCCAGCAATACCTGGGAGGCGTGGCACCTTTGGTGTGGCAGCAGTCGCTGGACGTTTGCAATTTGGAGCTGGGCTGCGGCGCAGGTCCCGAGAGCGAGCGAGGCACGAACGTCGGCACCCTGAGCTGGCTAGCAAGGCCGGAGCCCCAGTGTGTGTGGGGCTGTGGAAGGGCTGCCAGGGGGAGGCGAGGGCCAGCAACACCTGGGAGGCGTGGCACAATTGGTGTGGGAGCAGTCGCTGGACGTTTGCAATTTGGAGCTGGGCTGCGGCGCAGGTCCCGAGAGCGAGCGAGGCACGAACGTCGGCACCCTGAGCTGGCCGGCAAGGCCGGAGCCCCAGTGTGTGTGGGGCTGTGGAAGGGCTGCAAGGGGAAGGCGAGGGCCAGCAACACCTGGGAGGCCTGGCACCTTTGGTGTGGGAGCAGTCGCTGGACGTTTGCAATTTGGAGCTGAGCTGCGGCGCAGGTCCCGAGAGCGAGCGAGGCACTAACGGCACCCTGAGCTGTCTGATAGGGCGAGAGCCCCAGTGTGTGTGGGGCTGTGGAAGGGCTGCCAGGGGAAGGCGAGGGCCAGCAACACCTGGGAGGCGTGGTACCTTTGGTGTGGGAGCAGTCGCTGGACGTTTGCAATTTGGAGCTGGGCTGCGGCGCAGGTCCCGAGAGCGAGCGAGGCACGAACGTCGGCACCCTGAGCTGGCTAGCAAGGCCGGAGCCCCAGTGTGTGTGGTGCTGTGGAAGGGCTGCCAGGGGAAGGCGAGGGCCAGCAATACCTGGGAGGCGTGGCACCTTTGGTGTGGGAGCAGTCGCTGGACGTTTGCAATTTGGAGCTGGGCTGCGGCGCAGGTCCCGAGAGCGAGCGAGGCACGAACGTCGGCACCCTGAGCTGGCCGGCAAGGCCGGAGCCCCAGTGTGTGTGTGGCTGTGGAAGGGCTGCCAGGGGAAGGCGAGGGCCAGCAACACCTGGGAGGCCTGGCACCTTTGGTGTGGGAGCAGTCGCTGGACGTTTGCAATTTGGAGCTGAGCTGCGGCGCAGGTCCCGAGAGCGAGCGAGGCACTAACGGCACCCTGAGCTGTCTGATAGGGCGAGAGCCCCAGTGTGTGTGGGGCTGTGGAAGGGCTGCAAGGGGAAGGCGAGGGCCAGCAACACCTGGGAGGCGTGGCACCTTTGGTGTGGGAGCAGTCGCTGGACGTTTGCAATTTGGAGCTGGGCTGCGGCGCAGGTCCTGAGAGCGAGCAAGGGACGAACGTCGGCACCCTGAGCTGGCTAGCAAGGCCGGAGCCCCAGTGTGTGTGGGGCTGTGGAAGGGCTGCCAGGGGGAGGCGAGGGCCAGCAACACCTGGGAGGCGTGGCACAATTGGTGTGGGAGCAGTCGCTGGACGTTTGCAATTTGGAGCTGGGCTGCGGCGCAGGTCCCGAGAGCGAGCGAGGCATGAACGTCGGCACCCTGAGCTGGCTGGCAGGGCCAGAGCCCCTGTGTGTGTGGTGCTGTGGAAGGGCTGCCAGGGGAAGGCGAGGGCCAGCAATACCTGGGAGGCGTGGCACCTTTGGTGTGGCAGCAGTCGCTGGACGTTTGCAATTTGGAGCTGGGCTGCGGCGCAGGTCCCGAGAGCGAGCGAGGCACGAACGTCGGCACCCTGAGCTGGCCGGCAAGGCCGGAGCCCCAGTGTGTGTGTGGCTGTGGAAGGGCTGCAAGGGGAAGGCGAGGGCCAGCAACACCTGGGAGGCCTGGCACAATTGGTGTGGGAGCAGTCGCTGGACGTTTGCAATTTGGAGCTGAGCTGCGGCGCAGGTCCCGAGAGCGAGCGAGGCACTAACGGCACCCTGAGCTGTCTGATAGGGCGAGAGCCCCAGTGTGTGTGGGGCTGTGGAACGGCTGCCAGAGGAAGGCGAGGGCCAGCAACACCTAGGAGGCGTGGTATCTTTGGTGTGGGAGCAGTCGCTGGACGTTTGCAATTTGGAGCTGGGCTGCGGCGCAGGTCCCGAGAGCGAGCGAGGCACGAACGTCGGCACCCTGAGCTGGCTAGCAAGGCCGGAGCCCCAGTGTGTGTGGGGCTGTGGAAGGGCTGCCAGGGGGAGGCGAGGGCCAGCAACACCTGGGAGGCGTGGCACAATTGGTGTGGGAGCAGTCGCTGGACGTTTGCAATTTGGAGCTGGGCTGCGGCGCAGGTCCCGAGAGCGAGCGAGGCACGAACGTCGGCACCCTGAGCTGGCCAGCAAGGCCGGAGCCCCAGTGTGTGTGTGGCTGTGGAAGGGCTGCAAGGGGAAGGCGAGGGCCAGCAACACCTGGGAGGCCTGGCACCTTTGGTGTGGGAGCAGTCGCTGGACGTTTGCAATTTGGAGCTGAGCTGCGGCGCAGGTCCCGAGAGCGAGCGAGGCACTAACGGCACCCTGAGCTGTCTGATAGGGTGAGAGCCCCAGTGTGTGTGGGGCTGTGGAAGGGCTGCCAGAGGAAGGCGAGGGCCAGCAACACCTGGGAGGCGTGGTACCTTTGGTGTGGGAGCAGTCGCTGGACGTTTGCAATTTGGAGCTGGGCTGCGGCGCAGGTCCCGAGAGCGAGCGAGGCACGAACGTCGGCACCCTGAGCTGGCTAGCAAGGCCGGAGCCCCAGTGTGTGTGGGGCTGTGGAAGGGCTGCCAGGGGGAGGCGAGGGCCAGCAACACCTGGGAGGCGTGGCACCTTTGGTGTGGGAGCAGTCGCTGGACGTTTGCAATTTGGAGCTGGGCTGCGGCGCAGGTCCCGAGAGCGAGCGAGGCACGAACGTCGGCACCCTGAGCTGGCTGGCAGGGCCAGAGCCCCTGTGTGTGTGGTGCTGTGGAAGGGCTGCCAGGGGAAGGCGAGGGCCAGCAACACCTGGGAGGCGTGGCACCTTTGGTGTGGCAGCAGTCGCTGGACGTTTGCAATTTGGAGCTGGGCTGCGGCGCAGGTCCCGAGAGCGAGCGAGGCACGAACGTCGGCACCCTGAGCTGGCCGGCAAGGCCGGAGCCCCAGTGTGTGTGTGGCTGTGGAAGGGCTGTAAGGGGAAGGCGAGGGCCAGCAACACCTGGGAGGCGTGGCACCTTTCGTGTGGGAGCAGTCGCTGGACGTTTGCAATTTGGAGCTGGGCTGCGGCGCAGGTCCCGAGAGCGAGCGAGGCACTAACGGCACCCTGAGCTGTCTGATAGGGCGAGAGCCCCAGTGTGTGTGGGGCTGTGGAAGGGCTGCCAGAGGAAGGCGAGGGCCAGCAACACCTGGGAGGCGTGGTACCTTTGGTGTGGGAGCAGTCGCTGGACGTTTGCAATTTGGAGCTGGGCTGCGGCGCAGGTCCCGAGAGCGAGCGAGGCACGAACGTCGGCACCCTGAGCTGGCTAGCAAGGCCGGAGCCCCAGTGTGTGTGGGGCTGTGGAAGGGCTGCCAGGGGGAGGCGAGGGCCAGCAACACCTGGGAGGCGTGGCACAATTGGTGTGGGAGCAGTCGCTGGACGTTTGCAATTTGGAGCTGAGCTGCGGCGCAGGTCCCGAGAGCGAGCGAGGCACGAACGTCGGCAACCTGAGCTGGCTGGCAGGGCGAGAGCCCCTGTGTGTGTGGTGCTGTGGAAGGGCTGCCAGGGGAAGGCGAGGGCCAGCAACACCTGGGAGGCGTGGCACCTTTGGTGTGGCAGCAGTCGCTGGACGTTTGCAATTTGGAGCTGGGCTGCGGCGCAGGTTCCGAGAGCGAGCGAGGCACGAACGTCGGCACCCTGAGCTGTCCGGCAGGCCCAGAGACCCTGATTGTGTGGGGCTGTGGAAGGGCTGCCAGGGGAAGGCGAGGGCCAGCAACACCTGGGAGGCGTGGCACCTTTGGTGTGGGAGCAGTCGCTGGACGTTTGCAATTTGGAGCTGGGCTGCGGCGCAGGTCCCGAGAGCGAGCGAGGCACGAACGTCGGCACCCTGAGCTGGCCGGCAAGGCCGGAGCCCCTGTGTGTGTGTGGCTGTGGAAGGGCTGCCAGGGGAAGGCGAGGGCCAGCAATACCTGGGAGGCGTGGCACCTTTGGTGTGGCAGCAGTCGCTGGACGTTTGCAATTTGGAGCTGGGCTGCGGCGCAGGTCCCGAGAGCGAGCGAGGCACGAACGTCGGCACCCTGAGCTGGCTAGCAAGGCCGGAGCCCCAGTGTGTGTGGGGCTGTGGAAGGGCTGCCAGGGGGAGGCGAGGGCCAGCAACACCTGGGAGGCGTGGCACAATTGGTGTGGGAGCAGTCGCTGGACGTTTGCAATTTGGAGCTGGGCTGCGGCGCAGGTCCCGAGAGCGAGCGAGGCACGAACGTCGGCACCCTGAGCTGGCCGGCAAGGCCGGAGCCCCAGTGTGTGTGGGGCTGTGGAAGGGCTGCAAGGGGAAGGCGAGGGCCAGCAACACCTGGGAGGCCTGGCACCTTTGGTGTGGGAGCAGTCGCTGGACGTTTGCAATTTGGAGCTGAGCTGCGGCGCAGGTCCCGAGAGCGAGCGAGGCACTAACGGCACCCTGAGCTGTCTGATAGGGCGAGAGCCCCAGTGTGTGTGGGGCTGTGGAAGGGCTGCCAGGGGAAGGCGAGGGCCAGCAACACCTGGGAGGCGTGGTACCTTTGGTGTGGGAGCAGTCGCTGGACGTTTGCAATTTGGAGCTGGGCTGCGGCGCAGGTCCCGAGAGCGAGCGAGGCACGAACGTCGGCACCCTGAGCTGGCTAGCAAGGCCGGAGCCCCAGTGTGTGTGTGGCTGTGGAAGGGCTGCCAGGGGAAGGCGAGGGCCAGCAACACCTGGGAGGTGTGGCACCTTTGGTGTGGGAGCAGTCGCTGGACGTTTGCAATTTGGAGCTGGGCTGCGGCGCAGGTCCCGAGAGCGAGCGAGGCACGAACGTCGGCACCCTGAGCTGGCTGGCAGGGCCAGAGCCCCTGTGTGTGTGGTGCTGTGGAAGGGCTGCCAGGGGAAGGCGAGGGCCAGCAATACCTGGGAGGCGTGGCACCTTTGGTGTGGCAGCAGTCGCTGGACGTTTGCAATTTGGAGCTGGGCTGCGGCGCAGGTCCCGAGAGCGAGCGAGGCACGAACGTCGGCACCCTGAGCTGGCCGGCAAGGCCGGAGCCCCAGTGTGTGTGTGGCTGTGGAAGGGCTGCAAGGGGAAGGCGAGGGCCAGCAACACCTGGGAGGCGTGGCACCTTTGGTGTGGGAGCAGTCGCTGGACGTTTGCAATTTGGAGCTGGGCTGCGGCGCAGGTCCCGAGAGCGAGCGAGGCACTAACGGCACCCTGAACTGTCTGATAGGGCGAGAGCCCCTGTGTGTGTGGGGCTGTGGAAGGGCTGCCAGGGGAAGGCGAGGGCCAGCAACACCTGGGAGGCGTGGCACCTTTGGTGTGGGAGCAGTCGCTGGACGTTTGCAATTTGGAGCTGGGCTGCGGCGCAGGTCCCGAGAGCGAGCAAGGGACGAACGTCGGCACCCTGAGCTGGCCGGCAAGGCCGGAGCCCCTGTGTGTGTGTGGCTGTGGAAGGGCTGCAAGGGGAAGGCGAGGGCCAGCAACACCTGGGAGGCCTGGCACCTTTGGTGTGGGAGCAGTCGCTGGACGTTTGCAATTTGGAGCTGAGCTGCGGCGCAGGTCCCGAGAGCGAGCGAGGCACTAACGGCACCCTGAACTGTCTGATAGGGCGAGAGCCCCAGTGTCTGTGGGGCTGTGGAAGGGCTGCCAGAGGAAGGCGAGGGCCAGCAACACCTGGGAGGCGTGGTACCTTTGGTGTGGGAGCAGTCGCTGGACGTTTGCAATTTGGAGCTGGGCTGCGGCGCAGGTCCCGAGAGCGAGCGAGGCACGAACGTCGGCACCCTGAGCTGGCTAGCAAGGCCGGAGCCCCAGTGTGTGTGGGGCTGTGGAAGGGCTGCCAGGGGGAGGCGAGGGCCAGCAACACCTGGGAGGCGTGGCACAATTGGTGTGGGAGCAGTCGCTGGACGTTTGCAATTTGGAGCTGGGCTGCGGCGCAGGTCCCGAGAGCGAGCGAGGCACGAACGTCGGCACCCTGAGCTGGCTGGCAGGGCGAGAGCCCCTGTGTGTGTGGTGCTGTGGAAGGGCTGCCAGGGGAAGGCGAGGGCCAGCAACACCTGGGAGGCGTGGCACCTTTGGTGTGGCAGCAGTCGCTGGACGTTTGCAATTTGGAGCTGGGCTGCGGCGCAGGTCCCGAGAGCGAGCGAGGCACGAACGTCGGCACCCTGAGCTGGCCGGCAAGGCCGGAGCCCCAGTGTGTGTGTGGCTGTGGAAGGGCTGCAAGGGGAAGGCGAGGGCCAGCAACACCTGGGAGGCGTGGCACCTTTCGTGTGGGAGCAGTCGCTGGACGTTTGCAATTTGGAGCTGGGCTGCGGCGCAGGTCCCGAGAGCGAGCGAGGCACTAACGGCACCCTGAACTGTCTGATAGGGCGAGAGCCCCTGTGTGTGTGGGGCTGTGGAAGGGCTGCCAGGGGAAGGCGAGGGCCAGCAATACCTGGGAGGCGTGGCACCTTTGGTGTGGGAGCAGTCGCTGGACGTTTGCAATTTGGAGCTGGGCTGCGGTGCAGGTCCCGAGAGCGAGCGAGGCACGAACGTCGGCACCCTGAGCTGGCCGGCAAGGCCGGAGCCCCTGTGTGTGTGGGGCTGTGGAAGGGCTGCCAGGGGAAGGCGAGGGCCAGCAACACCTGGGAGGCGTGGCACCTTTGGTGTGGGAGCAGTCGCTGGACGTTTGCAATTTGGAGCTGGGCTGCGGCGCAGGTCCCGAGAGCGAGCGAGGCACGAACGTCGGCACCCTGAGCTGGCCGGCAAGGCCGGAGCCCCTGTGTGTGTGTGGCTGTGGAAGGGCTGCCAGGGGAAGGCGAGGGCCAGCAATACCTGGGAGGCGTGGCACCTTTGGTGTGGCAGCAGTCGCTGGAAGTTTGCAATTTGGAGCTGGGCTGCGGCGCAGGTCCCGAGAGCGAGCGAGGCACGAACGTCGGCACCCTGAGCTGGCTGGCAGGCCCAGAGAACCTGATTGTGTGTGGCTGTGGAAGGGCTGCCAGGGGAAGGCGAGGGCCAGCAACACCTGGGAGGCGTGGCACCTTTGGTGTGGGAGCAGTCGCTGGACGTTTGCAATTTGGAGCTGGGCTGCGACGCAGGTCCCGAGAGCGAGCGAGGCACTAACGGCACCCTGAGCTGTCTGATAGGGCGAGAGCCCCAGTGTGTGTGTGGCTGTGGAAGGGCTGCCAGGGGAAGGCGAGGGCCAGCAACACCTGGGAGGCCTGGCACAATTGGTGTGGGAGCAGTCGCTGGACGTTTGCAATTTGGAGCTGGGCTGCGGCGCAGGTCCCGAGAGCGAGCGAGGCACTAACGGCACCCTGAACTGTCTGATAGGGCGAGAGCCCCTGTGTGTGTGGGGCTGTGGAAGGGCTGCCAGAGGAAGGCGAGGGCCAGCAACACCTGGGAGGCGTGGTACCTTTGGTGTGGGAGCAGTCGCTGGACGTTTGCAATTTGGAGCTGGGCTGCGGCGCAGGTCCCGAGAGCGAGCGAGGCACGAACGTCGGCACCCTGAGCTGGCTAGCAAGGCCGGAGCCCCAGTGTGTGTGGGGCTGTGGAAGGGCTGCCAGGGGGAGGCGAGGGCCAGCAACACCTGGGAGGCGTGGCACCTTTGGTGTGGGAGCAGTCGCTGGACGTTTGCAATTTGGAGCTGGGCTGCGGCGCAGGTCCCGAGAGCGAGCGAGGCACGAACGTCGGCACCCTGAGCTGGCTGGCAGGGCCAGAGCCCCTGTGTGTGTGGTGCTGTGGAAGGGCTGCCAGGGGAAGGCGAGGGCCAGCAATACCTGGGAGGCGTGGCACCTTTGGTGTGGCAGCAGTCGCTGGACGTTTGCAATTTGGAGCTGGGCTGCGGCGCAGGTCCCGAGAGCGAGCGAGGCACGAACGTCGGCACCCTGAGCTGGCCGGCAAGGCCGGAGCCCCAGTGTGTGTGTGGCTGTGGAAGGGCTGCAAGGGGAAGGCGAGGGCCAGCAACACCTGGGAGGCGTGGCACCTTTGGTGTGGGAGCAGTCGCTGGACGTTTGCAATTTGGAGCTGGGCTGCGGCGCAGGTCCCGAGAGCGAGCGAGGCACTAACGGCACCCTGAACTGTCTGATAGGGCGAGAGCCCCTGTGTGTGTGGGGCTGTGGAAGGGCTGCCAGGGGAAGGCGAGGGCCAGCAACACCTGGGAGGCGTGGCACCTTTGGTGTGGGAGCAGTCGCTGGACGTTTGCAATTTGGAGCTGGGCTGCGGCGCAGGTCCCGAGAGCGAGCAAGGGACGAACGTCGGCACCCTGAGCTGGCCGGCAAGGCCGGAGCCCCTGTGTGTGTGTGGCTGTGGAAGGGCTGCAAGGGGAAGGCGAGGGCCAGCAACACCTGGGAGGCCTGGCACCTTTGGTGTGGGAGCAGTCGCTGGACGTTTGCAATTTGGAGCTGAGCTGCGGCGCAGGTCCCGAGAGCGAGCGAGGCACTAACGGCACCCTGAACTGTCTGATAGGGCGAGAGCCCCAGTGTCTGTGGGGCTGTGGAAGGGCTGCCAGAGGAAGGCGAGGGCCAGCAACACCTGGGAGGCGTGGTACCTTTGGTGTGGGAGCAGTCGCTGGACGTTTGCAATTTGGAGCTGGGCTGCGGCGCAGGTCCCGAGAGCGAGCGAGGCACGAACGTCGGCACCCTGAGCTGGCTAGCAAGGCCGGAGCCCCAGTGTGTGTGGGGCTGTGGAAGGGCTGCCAGGGGGAGGCGAGGGCCAGCAACACCTGGGAGGCGTGGCACAATTGGTGTGGGAGCAGTCGCTGGACGTTTGCAATTTGGAGCTGGGCTGCGGCGCAGGTCCCGAGAGCGAGCGAGGCACGAACGTCGGCACCCTGAGCTGGCTGGCAGGGCGAGAGCCCCTGTGTGTGTGGTGCTGTGGAAGGGCTGCCAGGGGAAGGCGAGGGCCAGCAACACCTGGGAGGCGTGGCACCTTTGGTGTGGCAGCAGTCGCTGGACGTTTGCAATTTGGAGCTGGGCTGCGGCGCAGGTCCCGAGAGCGAGCGAGGCACGAACGTCGGCACCCTGAGCTGGCCGGCAAGGCCGGAGCCCCAGTGTGTGTGTGGCTGTGGAAAGGCTGCAAGGGGAAGGCGAGGGCCAGCAACACCTGGGAGGCATGGCACCTTTCGTGTGGGAGCAGTCGCTGGACGTTTGCAATTTGGAGCTGGGCTGCGGCGCAGGTCCCGAGAGCGAGCGAGGCACTAACGGCACCCTGAACTGTCTGATAGGGAGAGAGCCCCTGTGTGTGTGGGGCTGTGGAAGGGCTGCCAGGGGAAGGCGAGGGCCAGCAATACCTGGGAGGCGTGGCACCTTTGGTGTGGGAGCAGTCGCTGGACGTTTGCAATTTGGAGCTGGGCTGCGGCGCAGGTCCCGAGAGCGAGCGAGGCACGAACGTCGGCACCCTGAGCTGTCCGGCAGGCCCAGAGACCCTGATTGTGTGGGGCTGTGGAAGGGCTGCCAGGGGAAGGCGAGGGCCAGCAACACCTGGGAGGCGTGGCACCTTTGGTGTGGGAGCAGTCGCTGGACGTTTGCAATTTGGAGCTGGGCTGCGGCGCAGGTCCCGAGAGCGAGCGAGGCACGAACGTCGGCACCCTGAGCTGGCCGGCAAGGCCGGAACCCCTGTGTGTGTGTGGCTGTGGAAGGGCTGCCAGGGGAAGGCGAGGGCCAGCAATACCTGGGAGGCGTGGCACCTTTGGTGTGGCAGCAGTCGCTGGACGTTTGCAATTTGGAGCTGGGCTGCGGCGCAGGTCCCGAGAGCGAGCGAGGCACGAACGTCGGCACCCTGAGCTGGCTAGCAAGGCCGGAGCCCCAGTGTGTGTGGGGCTGTGGAAGGGCTGCCAGGGGGAGGCGAGGGCCAGCAACACCTGGGAGGCGTGGCACAATTGGTGTGGGAGCAGTCGCTGGACGTTTGCAATTTGGAGCTGGGCTGCGGCGCAGGTCCCGAGAGCGAGCGAGGCACGAACGTCGGCACGCTGAGCTGGCCGGCAAGGCCGGAGCCCCAGTGTGTGTGGGGCTGTGGAAGGGCTGCAAGGGGAAGGCGAGGGCCAGCAACACCTGGGAGGCCTGGCACCTTTGGTGTGGCAGCAGTCGCTGGACGTTTGCAATTTGGAGCTGAGCTGCGGCGCAGGTCCCGAGAGCGAGCGAGGCACTAACGGCACCCTGAGCTGTCTGATAGGGCGAGAGCCCCAGTGTGTGTGGGGCTGTGGAAGGGCTGCCAGAGGAAGGCGAGGGCCAGCAACACCTTGGAGGCGTGGTACCTTTGGTGTGGGAGCAGTCGCTGGACGTTTGCAATTTGGAGCTGGGCTGCGGCGCAGGTCCCGAGAGCGAGCGAGGCACGAACGTCGGCACCCTGAGCTGGCTAGCAAGGCCGGAGCCCCAGTGTGTGTGGGGCTGTGGAAGGGCTGCCAGGGGGAGGCGAGGGCCAGCAACACCTGGGAGGCGTGGCACCTTTGGTGTGGGAGCAGTCGCTGGACGTTTGCAATTTGGAGCTGGGCTGCGGCGCAGGTCCCGAGAGCGAGCGAGGCACGAACGTCGGCACCCTGAGCTGGCTCGCAGGGCCAGAGCCCCTGTGTGTGTGGTGCTGTGGAAGGGCTGCCAGGGGAAGGCGAGGGCCAGCAATACCTGGGAGGCGTGGCACCTTTGGTGTGGGAGCAGTCGCTGGACGTTTGCAATTTGGAGCTGGGCTGCGGCGCAGGTCCCGAGAGCGAGCGAGGCACGAACGTCGGCACCCTGAGCTGGCCGGCAAGGCCGGAGCCCCAGTGTGTGTGGGGCTGTGGAAGGGCTGCAAGGGGAAGGCGAGGGCCAGCAACACCTGGGAGGCCTGGCACCTTTCGTGTGGGAGCAGTCGCTGGACGTTTGCAATTTGGAGCTGAGCTGCGGCGCAGGTCCCGAGAGCGAGCGAGGCACTAACGGCACCCTGAGCTGTCTGATAGGGCGAGAGCCCCAGTGTGTGTGGGGCTGTGGAAGGGCTGCCAGAGGAAGGCGAGGGCCAGCAACACCTGGGAGGCGTGGTACCTTTGGTGTGGGAGCAGTCGCTGGACGTTTGCAATTTGGAGCTGGGCTGCGGCGCAGGTCCCGAGAGCGAGCGAGGCACGAACGTCGGCACCCTGAGCTGGCCGGCAAGGCCGGAGCCCCAGTGTGTGTGGGGCTGTGGAAGGGCTGCAAGGGGAAGGCGAGGGCCAGCAACACCTGGGAGGCGTGGCACCTTTGGTGTGGCAGCAGTCGCTGGACGTTTGCAATTTGGAGCTGGGCTGCGGCGCAGGTCCCGAGAGCGAGCGAGGCACGAACGTCGGCACCCTGAGCTGGCCGGCAAGGCCGGAGCCCCAGTGTGTGTGGGGCTGTGGAAGGGCTGCAAGGGGAAGGCGAGGGCCAGCAACACCTGGGAGGCCTGGCACCTTTCGTGTGGGAGCAGTCGCTGGACGTTTGCAATTTGGAGCTGAGCTGCGGTGCAGGTCCCGAGAGCGAGCGAGGCACTAACGGCACCCTGAGCTGTCTGATAGGGCGAGAGCCCCAGTGTGTGTGGGGCTGTGGAAGGGCTGCCAGAGGAAGGCGAGGGCCAGCAACACCTGGGAGGCGTGGTACCTTTGGTGTGGGAGCAGTCGCTGGACGTTTGCAATTTGGAGCTGGGCTGCGGCGCAGGTCCCGAGAGCGAGCGAGGCACGAACGTCGGCACCCTGAGCTGGCCGGCAAGGCCGGAGCCCCAGTGTGTGTGTGGCTGTGGAAGGGCTGCCAGGGGGAGGCGAGGGCCAGCAATACCTGGGAGGCGTGGCACAATTGGTGTGGGAGCAGTCGCTGGACGTTTGCAATTTGGAGCTGGGCTGCGGCGCAGGTCCCGAGAGCGAGCGAGGCACGAACGTCGGCACCCTGAGCTGGCTGGCAGGGCCAGAGCCCCTGTGTGTGTGGTGCTGTGGAAGGGCTGCCAGGGGAAGGCGAGGGCCAGCAATACCTGGGAGGCGTGGCACCTTTGGTGTGGCAGCAGTCGCTGGACGTTTGCAATTTGGAGCTGGGCTGCGGCGCAGGTCCCGAGAGCGAGCGAGGCACTAACGGCACCGTGAGCTGTCTGATAGGGTGAGAGCCCCAGTGTGTGTGGGGCTGTGGAAAGGCTGCCAGAGGAAGGCGAGGGCCAGCAACACCTGGGAGGCGTGGTACCTTTGGTGTGGGAGCAGTCGCTGGACGTTTGCAATTTGGAGCTGGGCTGCGGCGCAGGTCCCGAGAGCGAGCGAGGCACGAACGTCGGCACCCTGAGCTGGCCGGCAAGGCCGGAGCCCCAGTGTGTGTGCGGCTGTGGAAGGGCTGCCAGGGGAAGGCGAGGGCCAGCAACACCTGGGAGGCGTGGCACAATTGGTGTGGGAGCAGTCGCTGGACGTTTGCAATTTGGAGCTGGGCTGCGGCGCAGGTCCCGAGAGCGAGCGAGGCACTAACGGCACCCTGAGCTGTCTGATAGGGCGAGAGCCCCAGTGTGTGTGGGGCTGTGGAAGGGCTGCCAAGGGAAGGCGAGGGCCAGCAATACCTGGGAGGCGTGGTACCTTTGGTGTGGGAGCAGTCGCTGGACGTTTGCAATTTGGAGCTGGGCTGCGGCGCAGGTCCCGAGAGCGAGCAAGGGACGAACGTCGGCACCCTGAGCTGGCTAGCAAGGCCGGAGCCCCAGTGTGTGTGGGGCTGTGGAAGGGCTGCCAGGGGGAGGCGAGGGCCAGCAACACCTGGGAGGCGTGGCACAATTGGTGTGGGAGCAGTCGCTGGACGTTTGCAATTTGGAGCTG
This sequence comes from Spheniscus humboldti, assembly GCA_027474245.1. Taxonomy (NCBI): domain Eukaryota; kingdom Metazoa; phylum Chordata; class Aves; order Sphenisciformes; family Spheniscidae; genus Spheniscus; species Spheniscus humboldti. Next base: position 67,522,268 of record CM049890.1, on the reverse strand, counting down.
GGCTGCGGCGCAGGTCCCGAGAGCGAGCGAGGCACGAACGTCGGCACCCTGAGCTGTCTGATAGGGCGAGAGCCCCAGTGTGTGTGGGGCTGTGGAAGGGCTGCCAGGGGAAGGCGAGGGCCAGCAATACCTGGGAGGCGTGGCACCTTTGGTGTGGCAGCAGTCGCTGGACGTTTGCAATTTGGAGCTGGGCTGCGGCGCAGGTCCCGAGAGCGAGCGAGGCACTAACGGCACCCTGAGCTGTCTGATAGGGCGAGAGCCCCAGTGTGTGTGGGGCTGTGGAAGGGCTGCCAGAGGAAGGCGAGGGCCAGCAACACCTGGGAGGCGTGGCACCTTTGGTGTGGGAGCAGTCGCTGGACGTTTGCAATTTGGAGCTGGGCTGCGGCGCAGGTCCCGAGAGCGAGCGAGGCACGAACGTCGGCACCCTGAGCTGGCTAGCAAGGCCGGAGCCCCAGTGTGTGTGGGGCTGTGGAAGGGCTGCCAGGGGGAGGCGAGGGCCAGCAACACCTGGGAGGCGTGGCACAATTGGTGTGGGAGCAGTCGCTGGACGTTTGCAATTTGGAGCTGGGCTGCGGCGCAGGTCCCGAGAGCGAGCGAGGCACGAACGTCGGCACCCTGAGCTGGCTGGCAGGGCCAGAGCCCCTGTGTGTGTGGTGCTGTGGAAGGGCTGCCAGGGGAAGGCGAGGGCCAGCAATACCTGGGAGGCGTGGCACCTTTGGTGTGGCAGCAGTCGCTGGACGTTTGCAATTTGGAGCTGAGCTGTGGCGCAGGTCCCGAGAGCGAGCGAGGCACGAACGTCGGCACCCTGAGCTGGCCGGCAAGGCCGGAGCCCCAGTGTGTGTGCGGCTGTGGAAGGGCTGCAAGGGGAAGGCGAGGGCCAGCAACACCTGGGAGGCCTGGCACCTTTGGTGTGGGAGCAGTCGCTGGACGTTTGCAATTTGGAGCTGGGCTGCGGCGCAGGTCCCGAGAGCGAGCGAGGCACTAACGGCACCCTGAGCTGTCTGATAGGGCGAGAGCCCCAGTGTGTGTGGGGCTGTGGAAGGGCTGCCAGAGGAAGGCGAGGGCCAGCAACACCTGGGAGGCGTGGTACCTTTGGTGTGGGAGCAGTCGCTGGACGTTTGCAATTTGGAGCTGGGCTGCGGCGCAGGTCCCGAGAGCGAGCGAGGCACGAACGTCGGCACCCTGAGCTGGCTGGCATGCCCAGAGCCCCAGTGTGTGTGTGGCTGTGGAAGGGCTGCCAGGGGAAGGCGAGGGCCAGCAACACCTGGGAGGCGTGGTACCTTTGGTGTGGGAGCAGTCGCTGGACGTTTGCAATTTGGAGCTGGGCTGCGGCGCAGGTCCCGAGAGCGAGCGAGGCACGAACGTCGGCACCCTGAGCTGGCCGGCAAGGCCGGAGCCCCTGTGTGTGTGGGGCTGTGGAAGGGCTGCCAGGGGGAGGCGAGGGCCAGCAACACCTGGGAGGCCTGGCACCTTTGGTGTGGGAGCAGTCGCTGGACGTTTGGATTTTGGAGTGAGCTGCGGCGCAGGTCCCGAGAGCGAGCGAGGCACGAACGGCACCCTGAGCTGTCTGATAGGGCGAGAGCCCCAGTGTCTGTGGGGCTGTGGAAGGGCTGCCAGGGGAAGGCGAGGGCCAGCAACACCTGGGAGGCGTGGTACCTTTGGTGTGGGAGCAGTCGCTGGACGTTTGCAATTTGGAGCTGGGCTGCGGCGCAGGTCCCGAGAGCGAGCGAGGCACGAACGTCGGCACCCTGAGCTGGCTAGCAAGGCCGGAGCCCCAGTGTGTGTGGGGCTGTGGAAGGGCTGCCAGGGGGAGGCGAGGGCCAGCAACACCTGGGAGGCGTGGCACAATTGGTGTGGGAGCAGTCGCTGGACGTTTGCAATTTGGAGCTGGGCTGCGGCGCAGGTCCCGAGAGCGAGCAAGGGACGAACGTCGGCACCCTGAGCTGGCTAGCAAGGCCGGAGCCCCAGTGTGTGTGGGACTGTGGAAGGGCTGCCAGGGGGAGGCGAGGGCCAGCAACACCTGGGAGGCGTGGCACAATTGGTGTGGGAGCAGTCGCTGGACGTTTGCAATTTGGAGCTGGGCTGCGGCGCAAGTCCCGAGAGCGAGCGAGGCACGAACGTCGGCACCCTGAGCTGGCTGGCAGGGCCAGAGCCCCAGTGTGTGTGGGGCTGTGGAAGGGCTGCCAGGGGAAGGCGAGGGCCAGCAATACCTGGGAGGCGTGGCACCTTTGGTGTGGCAGCAGTCGCTGGACGTTTGCAATTTGGAGCTGGGCTGCGGCGCAGGTCCCGAGAGCGAGCGAGGCACTAACGGCACCCTGAGCTGTCTGATAGGGCGAGAGCCCCAGTGTGTGTGTGGCTGTGGAAGGGCTGCCAGAGGAAGGCGAGGGCCAGCAACACCTGGGAGGCGTGGTACCTTTGGTGTGGGAGCAGTCGCTGGACGTTTGCAATTTGGAGCTGGGCTGCGGCGCAGGTCCCGAGAGCGAGCGAGGCACGAACGTCGGCACCCTGAGCTGGCTAGCAAGGCCGGAGCCCCAGTGTGTGTGGGGCTGTGGAAGGGCTGCCAGGGGGAGGCGAGGGCCAGCAACACCTGGGAGGCGTGGCACAATTGGTGTGGGAGCAGTCGCTGGACGTTTGCAATTTGGAGCTGGGCTGCGGCGCAGGTCCCGAGAGCGAGCGAGGCACGAACGTCGGCACCCTGAGCTGGCTGGCAGGGCCAGAGCCCCTGTGTGTGTGGTGCTGTGGAAGGGCTGCCAGGGGAAGGCGAGGGCCAGCAATACCTAGGAGGCGTGGCACCTTTGGTGTGGCAGCAGTCGCTGGACGTTTGCAATTTGGAGCTGAGCTGCGGCGCAGGTCCCGAGAGCGAGCGAGGCACGAACGTCGGCACCCTGAGCTGGCTGGCAGGGCCAGAGCCCCTGTGTGTGTGGTGCTGTGGAAGGGCTGCCAGGGGAAGGCGAGGGCCAGCAATACCTGGGAGGCGTGGCACCTTTGGTGTGGGAGCAGTCGCTGGACGTTTGCAATTTGGAGCTGGGCTGCGGCGCAGGTCCCGAGAGCGAGCGAGGCACGAACGTCGGCACCCTGAGCTGGCCGGCAAGGCCGGAGCCCCAGTGTGTGTGTGGCTGTGGAAGGGCTGCAAGGGGAAGGCGAGGGCCAGCAACACCTGGGAGGCGTGGCACCTTTGGTGTGGGAGCAGTCGCTGGACGTTTGCAATTTGGAGCTGGGCTGCGGCGCAGGTCCCGAGAGCGAGCGAGGCACTAACGGCACCCTGAACTGTCTGATAGGGCGAGAGCCCCTGTGTGTGTGGGGCTGTGGAAGGGCTGCCAGGGGAAGGCGAGGGCCAGCAATACCTGGGAGGCGTGGCACCTTTGGTGTGGGAGCAGTCGCTGGACGTTTGCAATTTGGAGCTGGGCTGCGGCGCAGGTCCCGAGAGCGAGCGAGGCACGAACGTCGGCACCCTGAGCTGTCCGGCAGGCCCAGAGACCCTGATTGTGTGGGGCTGTGGAAGGGCTGCCAGGGGAAGGCGAGGGCCAGCAACACCTGGGAGGCGTGGCACCTTTGGTGTGGGAGCAGTCGCTGGACGTTTGCAATTTGGAGCTGGGCTGCGGCGCAGGTCCCGAGAGCGAGCGAGGCACGAACGTCGGCACCCTGAGCTGGCCGGCAAGGCCGGAGCCCCTGTGTGTGTGGTGCTGTGGAAGGGCTGCCAGGGGAAGGCGAGGGCCAGCAATACCTGGGAGGCCTGGCACCTTTGGTGTGGCAGCAGTCGCTGGACGTTTGCAATTTGGAGCTGGGCTGCGGCGCAGGTCCCGAGAGCGAGCGAGGCACTAACGGCACCCTGAGCTGTCTGATAGGGCGAGAGCCCCAGTGTGTGTGTGGCTGTGGAAGGGCTGCCAGAGGAAGGCGAGGGCCAGCAACACCTGGGAGGCGTGGTACCTTTGGTGTGGGAGCAGTCGCTGGACGTTTGCAATTTGGAGCTGGGCTGCGGCGCAGGTCCCGAGAGCGAGCGAGGCACGAACGTCGGCACCCTGAGCTGGCTAGCAAGGCCGGAGCCCCAGTGTGTGTGGGGCTGTGGAAGGGCTGCCAGGGGGAGGCGAGGGCCAGCAACACCTGGGAGGCGTGGCACAATTGGTGTGGGAGCAGTCGCTGGACGTTTGCAATTTGGAGCTGGGCTGCGGCGCAGGTCCCGAGAGCGAGCGAGGCACGAACGTCGGCACCCTGAGCTGGCTGGCAGGGCCAGAGCCCCTGTGTGTGTGGTGCTGTGGAAGGGCTGCCAGGGGAAGGCGAGGGCCAGCAATACCTAGGAGGCGTGGCACCTTTGGTGTGGCAGCAGTCGCTGGACGTTTGCAATTTGGAGCTGAGCTGCGGCGCAGGTCCCGAGAGCGAGCGAGGCACGAACGTCGGCACCCTGAGCTGGCCGGCAAGGCCGGAGCCCCAGTGTGTGTGCGGCTGTGGAAGGGCTGCAAGGGGAAGGCGAGGGCCAGCAACACCTGGGAGGCGTGGCACAATTGGTGTGGGAGCAGTCGCTGGACGTTTGCAATTTCGGAGCTGGGCTGCGGCGCAGGTCCCGAGAGCGAGTGAGGCACGAACGGCACCCTGAGCTGTCTGATAGGGCGAGAGCCCCAGTGTCTGTGGGGCTGTGGAAGGGCTGCCAGAGGAAGGCGAGGGCCAGCAACACCTGGGAGGCGTGGCACCTTTGGTGTGGGAGCAGTCGCTGGACGTTTGCAATTTGGAGCTGGGCTGCGGCGCAGGTCCCGAGAGCGAGCGAGGCACGAACGTCGGCACCCTGAGCTGGCTGGCAGGCCCAGAGCCCCAGTGTGTGTGTGGCTGTGGAAGGGCTGCCAGGGGAAGGCGAGGGCCAGCAATACCTGGGAGGCGTGGTACCTTTGGTGTGGGAGCAGTCGCTGGACGTTTGCAATTTGGAGCTGGGCTGCGGCGCAGGTCCCGAGAGCGAGCGAGGCACGAACGTCGGCACCCTGAGCTGGCTAGCAAGGCCGGAGCCCCAGTGTGTGTGGGGCTGTGGAAGGGCTGCCAGGGGGAGGCGAGGGCCAGCAACACCTGGGAGGCGTGGCACAATTGGTGTGGGAGCAGTCGCTGGACTTTTGCAATTTGGAGCTGGGCTGCGGCGCAGGTCCCGAGAGCGAGCAAGGCACTAACGGCACCCTGAGCTGTCTGATAGGGCGAGAGCCCCAGTGTGTGTGGGGCTGTGGAAGGGCTGCCAAGGGAAGGCGAGGGCCAGCAACACCTGGGAGGCGTGGTACCTTTGGTGTGGGAGCAGTCTCTGGACGTTTGCAATTTGGAGCTGGGCTGCGGCGCAGGTCCCGAGAGCGAGCAAGGGACGAACGTCGGCACCCTGAGCTGGCTAGCAAGGCCGGAGCCCCAGTGTCTGTGGGGCTGTGGAAGGGCTGCCAGGGGAAGGCGAGGGCCAGCAACACCTGAGAGGCCTGGCACCTTTGGTGTGGGAGCAGTCGCTGGACGTTTGCAATTTCGAGCTGGGCTGCGGCGCAGGTCCCGAGAGCGAGCGAGGCACGAACGTCGGCACCCTGAGCTGGCTGGCAGGGCCAGAGCCCCAGTGTGTGTGGGGCTGTGGAAGGGCTGCCAGGGGAAGGCGAGGGCCAGCAATACCTGGGAGGCGTGGCACCTTTGGTGTGGGAGCAGTCGCTGGACGTTTGCAATTTGGAGCTGGGCTGCGGCGCAGGTCCCAAGAGCGAGCGAGGCACGAACGTCGGCACCCTGAGCTGGCTAGCAAGGCCGGAGCCCCAGTGTGTGTGGGGCTGTGGAAGGGCTGCCAGGGGGAGGCGAGGGCCAGCAACACCTGGGAGGCGTGGCACAATTGGTGTGGGAGCAGTCGCTGGACGTTTGCAATTTGGAGCTGGGCTGCGGCGCAGGTCCCGAGAGCGAGCGAGGCACGAACGTCGGCACCCTGAGCTGGCTGGCAGGGCCAGAGCCCCTGTGTGTGTGGTGCTGTGGAAGGGCTGCCAGGGGAAGGCGAGGGCCAGCAATACCTGGGAGGCGTGGCACCTTTGGTGTGGGAGCAGTCGCTGGACGTTTGCAATTTGGAGCTGGGCTGCGGCGCAGGTCCCGAGAGCGAGCGAGGCACGAACGTCGGCACCCTGAGCTGGCCGGCAAGGCCGGAGCCCCAGTGTGTGTGTGGCTGTGGAAGGGCTGCAAGGGGAAGGCGAGGGCCAGCAACACCTGGGAGGCGTGGCACCTTTGGTGTGGGAGCAGTCGCTGGACGTTTGCAATTTGGAGCTGGGCTGCGGCGCAGGTCCCGAGAGCGAGCGAGGCACTAACGGCACCCTGAACTGTCTGATAGGGCGAGAGCCCCTGTGTGTGTGGGGCTGTGGAAGGGCTGCCAGGGGAAGGCGAGGGCCAGCAATACCTGGGAGGCGTGGCACCTTTGGTGTGGGAGCAGTCGCTGGACGTTTGCAATTTGGAGCTGGGCTGCGGCGCAGGTCCCGAGAGCGAGCGAGGCACGAACGTCGGCACCCTGAGCTGTCCGGCAGGCCCAGAGACCCTGATTGTGTGGGGCTGTGGAAGGGCTGCCAGGGGAAGGCGAGGGCCAGCAACACCTGGGAGGCGTGGCACCTTTGGTGTGGGAGCAGTCGCTGGACGTTTGCAATTTGGAGCTGGGCTGCGGCGCAGGTCCCGAGAGCGAGCGAGGCACGAACGTCGGCACCCTGAGCTGGCCGGCAAGGCCGGAGCCCCTGTGTGTGTGGTGCTGTGGAAGGGCTGCCAGGGGAAGGCGAGGGCCAGCAATACCTGGGAGGCCTGGCACCTTTGGTGTGGGAGCAGTCGCTGGACGTTTGCAATTTGGAGCTGGGCTGCGGCGCAGGTCCCGAGAGCGAGCGAGGCACGAACGTCGGCACCCTGAGCTGGCTAGCAAGGCCGGAGCCCCAGTGTGTGTGTGGCTGTGGAAGGGCTGCCAGGGGAAGGCGAGGGCCAGCAACACCTGGGAGGCGTGGCACAATTGGTGTGGGAGCAGTCGCTGGACGTTTGCAATTTGGAGCTGGGCTGCGGCGCAGGTCCCGAGAGCGAGCGAGGCACGAACGTCGGCACCCTGAGCTGGCCGGCAAGGCCGGAGCCCCAGTGTGTGTGGGGCTGTGGAAGGGCTGCAAGGGGGAGGCGAGGGCCAGCAACACCTGGGAGGCCTGGCACGTTTGGTGTGGGAGCAGTCGCTGGACGTTTGCAATTTGGAGCTGGGCTGCGGCGCAGGTCCCGAGAGCGAGCGAGGCACTAACTGCACCCTGAGCTGTCTGATAGGGCGAGAGCCCCAGTGTGTGTGGGGCTGTGGAAGGGCTGCCAGAGGAAGGCGAGGGCCAGCAACACCTGGGAGGCGTGGTACCTTTGGTGTGGGAGCAGTCGCTGGACGTTTGCAATTTGGAGCTGGGCTGCGGCGCAGGTCCCAAGAGCGAGCGAGGCACGAACGTCGGCACCCTGAGCTGGCTAGCAAGGCCGGAGCCCCAGTGTGTGTGGGGCTGTGGAAGGGCTGCCAGGGGGAGGCGAGGGCCAGCAACACCTGGGAGGCGTGGCACAATTGGTGTGGGAGCAGTCGCTGGACGTTTGCAATTTCGAGCTGGGCTGCGGCGCAGGTCCCGAGAGCGAGCGAGGCACGAACGTCGGCACCCTGAGCTGGCTGGCAGGGCCAGAGCCCCTGTGTGTGTGGTGCTGTGGAAGGGCTGCCAGGGGAAGGCGAGGGCCAGCAATACCTGGGAGGCCTGGCACCTTTGGTGTGGCAGCAGTCGCTGGACCTTTGCAATTTGGAGCTGGGCTGCGGCGCAGGTCCCGAGAGCGAGCGAGGCACGAACGTCGGCACCCTGAGCTGGCCGGCAAGGCCGGAGCCCCAGTGTGTGTGTGGCTGTGGAAGGGCTGCCAGGGGAAGGCGAGGGCCAGCAACACCTGGGAGGCGTGGCACCTTTCGTGTGGGAGCAGTCGCTGGACGTTTGCAATTTGGAGCTGGGCTGCGGCGCAGGTCCCGAGAGCGAGCGAGGCACTAACGGCACCCTGAACTGTCTGATAGGGCGAGAGCCCCTGTGTGTGTGGGGCTGTGGAAGGGCTGCCAGGGGAAGGCGAGGGCCAGCAATACCTGGGAGGCGTGGCACCTTTGGTGTGGGAGCAGTCGCTGGACGTTTGCAATTTGGAGCTGGGCTGCGGCGCAGGTCCCGAGAGCGAGCGAGGCACGAACGTCGGCACCCTGAGCTGTCCGGCAGGCCCAGAGACCCTGATTGTGTGGGGCTGTGGAAGGGCTGCCAGGGGAAGGCGAGGGCCAGCAACACCTGGGAGGCGTGGCACCTTTGGTGTGGGAGCAGTCGCTGGACGTTTGCAATTTGGAGCTGGGCTGCGGCGCAGGTCCCGAGAGCGAGCGAGGCACGAACGTCGGCACCCTGAGCTGGCTAGCAAGGCCGGAGCCCCTGTGTGTGTGGTGCTGTGGAAGGGCTGCCAGGGGAAGGCGAGGGCCAGCAATACCTGGGAGGCCTGGCACCTTTGGTGTGGCAGCAGTCGCTGGACGTTTGCAATTTGGAGCTGCGCTGCGGCGCAGGTCCCGAGAGCGAGAGAGGCACGAACGTCGGCACCCTGAGCTGGCTAGCAAGGCCGGAGCCCCAGTGTGTGTGGGGCTGTGGAAGGGCTGCCAGGGGGAGGCGAGGGCTAGCAACACCTGGGAGGCGTGGCACAATTGGTGTGGGAGCAGTCGCTGGACATTTGCAATTTGGAGCTGGGCTGCGGCGCAGGTCCCGAGAGCGAGCGAGGCACGAACGTCGGCACCCTGAGCTGGCTGGCAGGGCCAGAGCCCCTGTGTGTGTGGTGCTGTGGAAGGGCTGCCAGGGGAAGGCGAGGGCCAGCAACACCTGGGAGGCGTGGCACCTTTGGTGTGGCAGCAGTCGCTGGACGTTTGCAATTTGGAGCTGGGCTGCGGCGCAGGTCCTGAGAGCGAGCGAGGCACTAACGGCACCCTGAACTGTCTGATAGGGCGAGAGCCCCTGTGTGTGTGGGGCTGTGGAAGGGCTGCCAGGGGAAGGCGAGGGCCAGCAATACCTGGGAGGCGTGGCACCTTTGGTGTGGGAGCAGTCGCTGGACGTTTGCAATTTGGAGCTGGGCTGCGGCGCAGGTCCCGAGAGCGAGCGAGGCACGAACGTCGGCACCCTGAGCTGTCCGGCAGGCCCAGAGACCCTGATTGTGTGGGGCTGTGGAAGGGCTGCCAGGGGAAGGCGAGGGCCAGCAACACCTGGGAGGCGTGGCACCTTTGGTGTGGGAGCAGTCGCTGGACGTTTGCAATTTGGAGCTGGGCTGCGGCGCAGGTCCCGAGAGCGAGCGAGGCACGAACGTCGGCACCCTGAGCTGGCCGGCAAGGCCGGAGCCCCTGTGTGTGTGGTGCTGTGGAAGGGCTGCCAGGGGAAGGCGAGGGCCAGCAATACCTGGGAGGCGTGGCACCTTTGGTGTGGGAGCAGTCGCTGGACGTTTGCAATTTGGAGCTGGGCTGCGGCGCAGGTCCCGAGAGCGAGCGAGGCACGAACGTCGGCACCCTGAGCTGGCCGGCAAGGCCGGAGCCCCAGTGTGTGTGTGGCTGTGGAAGGGCTGCAAGGGGAAGGCGAGGGCCAGCAACACCTGGGAGGCCTGGCATCTTTGGTGTGGGAGCAGTCGCTGGACGTTTGCAATTTGGAGCTGGGCTGCGGAGCAGGTCCCGAGAGCGAGCGAGGCACTAACGGCACCGTGAGCTGTCTGATAGGGTGAGAGCCCCAGTGTGTGTGGGGCTGTGGAAAGGCTGCCAGAGGAAGGCGAGGGCCAGCAACACCTGGGAGGCGTGGTACCTTTGGTGTGGGAGCAGTCGCTGGACGTTTGCAATTTGGAGCTGCGCTGCGGCGCAGGTCCCGAGAGCGAGAGAGGCACGAACGTCGGCACCCTGAGCTGGCTGGCAAGGCCGGAGCCCCAGTGTGTGTGGGGCTGTGGAAGGGCTGCCAGGGGGAGGCGAGGGCCAGCAACACCTGGGAGGCCTGGCATCTTTGGTGTGGGAGCAGTCACTGGACGTTTGCAATTTGGAGCTGGGCTGCGGAGCAGGTCCCGAGAGCGAGCGAGGCACTAACGGCACCGTGAGCTGTCTGATAGGGTGAGAGCCCCAGTGTCTGTGGGGCTGTGGAAAGGCTGCCAGAGGAAGGCGAGGGCCAGCAACACCTGGGAGGCGTGGTACCTTTGGTGTGGGAGCAGTCGCTGGACGTTTGCAATTTGGAGCTGCGCTGCGGCGCAGGTCCCGAGAGCGAGCGAGGCACGAACGTCGGCACCCTGAGCTGGCCGGCAAGGCCGGAGCCCCAGTGTCTGTGGGGCTGTGGAAGGGCTGCCAGGGGGAGGCGAGGGCCAGCAACACCTGGGAGGCGTGGCACAATTGGTGTGGGAGCAGTCGCTGGACGTTTGCAATTTGGAGCTGGGCTGCGGCGCAGGTCCCGAGAGCGAGCGAGGCACTAACGGCACCCTGAGCTGTCTGATAGGGCGAGAGCCCCAGTGTGTGTGGGGCTGTGGAAGGGCTGCCAGAGGAAGGCGAGGGCCAGCAACACCTGGGAGGCGTGGTACCTTTGGTGTGGGAGCAGTCGCTGGATGTTTGCAATTTGGAGCTGGGCTGCGGCGCAGGTCCCGAGAGCGAGCGAGGCACGAACGTCGGCACCCTGAGCTGGCCGGCAAGGCCGGAGCCCCAGTGTGTGTGTGGCTGTGGAAGGGCTGCCAGGGGGAGGCGAGGGCCAGCAACACCTGGGAGGCGTGGCACAATTGGTGTGGGAGCAGTCGCTGGACGTTTGCAATTTGGAGCTGGGCTGCGGCGCAGGTCCCGAGAGCGAGCGAGGCACGAACGTCGGCACCCTGAGCTGGCTGGCAGGGCGAGAGCCCCAGTGTGTGTGGTGCTGTGGAAGGGCTGCCAGGGGAAGGCGAGGGCCAGCAATACCTGGGAGGCGTGGCACCTTTGGTGTGGGAGCAGTCGCTGGACGTTTGCAATTTGGAGCTGGGCTGCGGCGCAGGTCCCGAGAGCGAGCGAGGCACGAACGTCGGCACCCTGAGCTGGCTGGCAGGCCCAGAGCCCCAGTGTGTGTGTGGCTGTGGAAGGGCTGCCAGGGGAAGGCGAGGGCCAGCAACACCTGGGAGGCGTGGCACCTTTGGTGTGGGAGCAGTCGCTGGACGTTTGCAATTTGGAGCTGGGCTGCGGCGCAGGTCCCGAGAGCGAGCAAGGCACGAACGTCGGCACCCTGAGCTGGCCGGCAAGGCCGGAGCCCCTGTGTGTGTGTGGCTGTGGAAGGGCTGCCAGGGGAAGGCGAGGGCCAGCAATACCTGGGAGGCGTGGCACCTTTGGTGTGGCAGCAGTCGCTGGACGTTTGCAATTTGGAGCTGGGCTGCGGCGCAGGTCCCGAGAGCGAGCGAGGCACGAACGTCGGCACCCTGAGCTGGCTAGCAAGGCCGGAGCCCCAGTGTGTGTGTGGCTGTGGTAGGGCTGCCAGGGGGAGGCGAGGGCCAGCAACACCTGGGAGGCGTGGCACAATTGGTGTGGGAGCAGTCGCTGGACGTTTGCAATTTGGAGCTGGGCTGCGGCGCAGGTCCCGAGAGCGAGCGAGGCACGAACGTCGGCACCCTGAGCTGGCCGGCAAGGCCGGAGCCCCAGTGTGTGTGGGGCTGTGGAAGGGCTGCCAGGGGGAGGCGAGGGCCAGCAACACCTGGGAGGCCTGGCACCTTTGGTGTGGGAGCAGTCGCTGGACGTTTGCAATTTGGAGCTGAGCTGCGGCGCAGCTCCCGAGAGCGAGCGAGGCACTAACGGCACCCTGAGCTGTCTGATAGGGCGAGAGCCCCAGTGTGTGTGGGGCTGTGGAAGGGCTGCCAGAGGAAGGCGAGGGCCAGCAACACCTGGGAGGCGTGGTACCTTTGGTGTGGGAGCAGTCGCTGGACGTTTGCAATTTGGAGCTGGGCTGCGGCGCAGGTCCCAAGAGCGAGCGAGGCACGAACGTCGGCACCCTGAGCTGGCTAGCAAGGCCGGAGCCCCAGTGTGTGTGGGGCTGTGGAAGGGCTGCCAGGGGGAGGCGAGGGCCAGCAACACCTGGGAGGCGTGGCACAATTGGTGTGGGAGCAGTCGCTGGACGTTTGCAATTTGGAGCTGGGCTGCGGCGCAGGTCCCGAGAGCGAGCGAGGCACGAACGTCGGCACCCTGAGCTGGCTGGCAGGGCCAGAGCCCCTGTGTGTGTGGTGCTGTGGAAGGGCTGCCAGGGGAAGGCGAGGGCCAGCAATACCTGGGAGGCCTGGCACCTTTGGTGTGGCAGCAGTCGCTGGACGTTTGCAATTTGGAGCTGGGCTGCGGCGCAGGTCCCGAGAGCGAGCGAGGCACGAACGTCGGCACCCTGAGCTGGCCGGCAAGGCCGGAGCCCCAGTGTGTGTGTGGCTGTGGAAGGGCTGCAAGGGGAAGGCGAGGGCCAGCAACACCTGGGAGGCGTGGCACCTTTCGTGTGGGAGCAGTCGCTGGACGTTTGCAATTTGGAGCTGGGCTGCGGCGCAGGTCCCGAGAGCGAGCGAGGCACTAACGGCACCCTGAACTGTCTGATAGGGCGAGAGCCCCTGTGTGTGTGGGGCTGTGGAAGGGCTGCCAGGGGAAGGCGAGGGCCAGCAATACCTGGGAGGCGTGGCACCTTTGGTGTGGGAGCAGTCGCTGGACGTTTGCAATTTGGAGCTGGGCTGCGGCGCAGGTCCCGAGAGCGAGCGAGGCACGAACGTCGGCACCCTGAGCTGTCCGGCAGGCCCAGAGACCCTGATTGTGTGGGGCTGTGGAAGGGCTGCCAGGGGAAGGCGAGGGCCAGCAACACCTGGGAGGCGTGGCACCTTTGGTGTGGGAGCAGTCGCTGGACGTTTGCAATTTGGAGCTGGGCTGCGGCGCAGGTCCCGAGAGCGAGCGAGGCACGAACGTCGGCACCCTGAGCTGGCTGGCAGGCCCAGAGCCCCAGTGTGTGTGTGGCTGTGGAAGGGCTGCCAGGGGAAGGCGAGGGCCAGCAACACCTGGGAGGCGTGGCACCTTTGGTGTGGGAGCAGTCGCTGGACGTTTGCAATTTGGAGCTGGGCTGCGGTGCAGGTTCCGAGAGCGAGCGAGGCACGAACGTCGGCACCCTGAGCTGGCCGGCAAGGCCGGAGCCCCAGTGTGTGTGTGGCTGTGGAAGGGCTGCAAGGGGAAGGCGAGGGCCAGCAACACCTGGGAGGCCTGGCATCTTTGGTGTGGGAGCAGTCGCTGGACGTTTGCAATTTGGAGCTGGGCTGCGGAGCAGGTCCCGAGAGCGAGCGAGGCACTAACGGCACCGTGAGCTGTCTGATAGGGTGAGAGCCCCAGTGTGTGTGGGGCTGTGGAAAGGCTGCCAGAGGAAGGCGAGGGCCAGCAACACCTGGGAGGCGTGGTACCTTTGGTGTGGGAGCAGTCGCTGGACGTTTGCAATTTGGAGCTGGGCTGCGGCGCAGGTCCCGAGAGCGAGCGAGGCACGAACGTCGGCACCCTGAGCTGGCTGGCAAGGCCGGAGCCCCAGTGTGTGTGGGGCTGTGGAAGGGCTGCCAGGGGGAGGCGAGGGCCAGCAACACCTGGGAGGCGTGGCACAATTGGTGTGGGAGCAGTCGCTGGACGTTTGCAATTTGGAGCTGGGCTGCGGCGCAGGTCCCGAGAGCGAGCGAGGCACGAACGTCGGCACCCTGAGCTGGCCGGAAAGGCCGGAGCCCCAGTGTGTGTGTGGCTGTGGAAGGGCTGCAAGGGGAAGGCGAGGGCCAGCAACACCTGGGAGGCCTGGCACCTTTGGTGTGGGAGCAGTCGCTGGACGTTTGCAATTTGGAGCTGAGCTGCGGCGCAGGTCCCGAGAGCGAGCGAGGCACTAACGGCACCCTGAGCTGTCTGATAGGGCGAGAGCCCCAGTGTGTGTGGGGCTGTGGAAGGGCTGCCAGAGGAAGGCGAGGGCCAGCAACACCTGGGAGGCGTGGTACCTTTGGTGTGGGAGCAGTCGCTGGATGTTTGCAATTTGGAGCTGGGCTGCGGCGCAGGTCCCGAGAGCGAGCGAGGCACGAACGTCGGCACCCTGAGCTGGCCAGCAAGGCCGGAGCCCCAGTGTGTGTGGGGCTGTGGAAGGGCTGCCAGGGGGAGGCGAGGGCCAGCAACACCTGGGAGGCGTGGCACAATTGGTGTGGGAGCAGTCGCTGGACGTTTGCAATTTGGAGCTGGGCTGCGGCGCAGGTCCCGAGAGCGAGCGAGGCACGAACGTCGGCACCCTGAGCTGGCTGGCAGGGCGAGAGCCCCAGTGTGTGTGGTGCTGTGGAAGGGCTGCCAGGGGAAGGCGAGGGCCAGCAATACCTGGGAGGCGTGGCACCTTTGGTGTGGCAGCAGTCGCTGGACGTTTGCAATTTGGAGCTGGGCTGCGGCGCAGGTCCCGAGAGCGAGCGAGGCACGAACGTCGGCACCCTGAGCTGGCCGGCAAGGCCGGAGCCCCAGTGTGTGTGGGGCTGTGGAAGGGCTGCAAGGGGAAGGCGAGGGCCAGCAACACCTGGGAGGCGTGGCACCTTTCGTGTGGGAGCAGTCGCTGGACGTTTGCAATTTGGATCTGGGCTGCGGCGCAGGTCCCGAGAGCGAGCGAGGCACTAACGGCACCCTGAGCTGTCTGATAGGGCGAGAGCCCCAGTGTGTGTGGGGCTGTGGAAGGGCTGCCAAAGGAAGGCGAGGGCCAGCAACACCTGGGAGGCGTGGTACCTTTGGTGTGGGAGCAGTCGCTGGACGTTTGCAATTTGGAGCTGGGCTGCGGCGCAGGTCCCGAGAGCGAGCGAGGCACGAACGTCGGCACCCTGAGCTGGCTGGCAGGCCCAGAGCCCCAGTGTGTGTGTGGCTGTGGAAGGGCTGCCAGGGGAAGGCGAGGGCCAGCAACACCTGGGAGGCGTGGCACCTTTGGTGTGGGAGCAGTCGCTGGACGTTTGCAATTTGGAGCTGGGCTGCGGCGCAGGTCCCGAGAGTGAGCAAGGCACGAACGTCGGCACCCTGAGCTGGCCGGCAAGGCCGGAGCCCCTGTGTGTGTGTGGCTGTGGAAGGGCTGCCAGGGGAAGGCGAGGGCCAGCAATACCTGGGAGGCGTGGCACCTTTGGTGTGGCAGCAGTCGCTGGACGTTTGCAATTTGGAGCTGGGCTGCGGCGCAGGTCCCGAGAGCGAGCGAGGCACGAACGTCGGCACCCTGAGCTGGCTAGCAAGGCCGGAGCCCCAGTGTGTGTGTGGCTGTGGAAGGGCTGCCAGGGGGAGGCGAGGGCCAGCAACACCTGGGAGGCGTGGCACAATTGGTGTGGGAGCAGTCGCTGGACGTTTGCAATTTGGAGCTGGGCTGCGGCGCAGGTCCCGAGAGCGAGCGAGGCACGAACGTCGGCACCCTGAGCTGGCCGGCAAGGCCGGAGCCCCAGTGTGTGTGGGGCTGTGGAAGGGCTGCCAGGGGGAGGCGAGGGCCAGCAACACCTGGGAGGCCTGGCACCTTTGGTGTGGGAGCAGTCGCTGGACGTTTGCAATTTGGAGCTGAGCTGCGGCGCAGGTCCCGAGAGCGAGCGAGGCACTAACGGCACCCTGAGCTGTCTGATAGGGCGAGAGCCCCAGTGTGTGTGGGGCTGTGGAAGGGCTGCCAGAGGAAGGCGAGGGCCAGCAACACCTGGGAGGCGTGGTACCTTTGGTGTGGGAGCAGTCGCTGGACGTTTGCAATTTGGAGCTGGGCTGCGGCGCAGGTCCCAAGAGCGAGCGAGGCACGAACGTCGGCACCCTGAGCTGGCTAGCAAGGCCGGAGCCCCATTGTGTGTGTGGCTGTGGAAGGGCTGCCAGGGGAAGGCGAGGGCCAGCAACACCTGGGAGGCGTGGCACAATTGGTGTGGGAGCAGTCGCTGGATGTTTGCAATTTGGAGCTGGGCTGCGGCGCAGGTCCCGAGAGCGAGCGAGGCACGAACGTCGGCACCCTGAGCTGTCTGATAGGGCGAGAGCCCCAGTGTGTGTGGGGCTGTGGAAGGGCTGCCAGAGGAAGGCGAGGGCCAGCAACACCTGGGAGGCGTGGTACCTTTGGTGTGGGAGCAGTCGCTGGACGTTTGCAATTTGGAGCTGGGCTGCGGCGCAGGTCCCGAGAGCGAGCGAGGCACGAACGTCGGCACCCTGAGCTGTCCGGCAGGCCCAGAGACCCTGATTGTGTGGGGCTGTGGAAGGGCTGCCAGGGGAAGGCGAGGGCCAGCAACACCTGGGAGGCGTGGCACCTTTGGTGTGGGAGCAGTCGCTGGACGTTTGCAATTTGGAGCTGGGCTGCGGCGCAGGTCCCGAGAGCGAGCGAGGCACGAACGTCGGCACCCTGAGCTGGCTGGCAAGGCCGGAGCCCCTGTGTGTGTGGTGCTGTGGAAGGGCTGCCAGGGAAGGCGAGGGCCAGCAATACCTGGGAGGCCTGGCACCTTTGGTGTGGCAGCAGTCGCTGGACGTTTGCAATTTGGAGCTGGGCTGCGGCGCAGGTCCCGAGAGCGAGCGAGGCACGAACGTCGGCACCCTGAGCTGGCCGGCAAGGCCGGAGCCCCAGTGTGTGTGTGGCTGTGGAAGGGCTGCAAGGGGAAGGCGAGGGCCAGCAACACCTGGGAGGCCTGGCATCTTTGGTGTGGGAGCAGTCGCTGGACGTTTGCAATTTGGAGCTGGGCTGCGGAGCAGGTCCCGAGAGCGAGCGAGGCACTAACGGCACCGTGAGCTGTCTGATAGGGTGAGAGCCCCAGTGTGTGTGGGGCTGTGGAAAGGCTGCCAGAGGAAGGCGAGGGCCAGCAACACCTGGGAGGCGTGGTACCTTTGGTGTGGGAGCAGTCGCTGGACGTTTGCAATTTGGAGCTGGGCTGCGGCGCAGGTCCCGAGAGCGAGCGAGGCACGAACGTCGGCACCCTGAGCTGGCTGGCAGGGCCAGAGCCCCTGTGTGTGTGGTGCTGTGGAAGGGCTGCCAGGGGAAGGCGAGGGCCAGCAATACCTGGGAGGCCTGGCACCTTTGGTGTGGCAGCAGTCGCTGGACGTTTGCAATTTGGAGCTGGGCTGCGGCGCAGGTCCCGAGAGCGAGCGAGGCACGAACGTCGGCACCCTGAGCTGGCCGGCAAGGCCGGAGCCCCAGTGTGTGTGTGGCTGTGGAAGGGCTGCAAGGGGAAGGCGAGGGCCAGCAACACCTGGGAGGCCTGGCACCTTTCGTGTGGGAGCAGTCGCTGGACGTTTGCAATTTGGAGCTGGGCTGCGGCGCAGGTCCCGAGAGCGAGCGAGGCACTAACGGCACCCTGAACTGTCTGATAGGGCGAGAGCCCCTGTGTGTGTGGGGCTGTGGAAGGGCTGCCAGGGGAAGGCGAGGGCCAGCAATACCTGGGAGGCGTGGCACCTTTGGTGTGGGAGCAGTCGCTGGACGTTTGCAATTTGGAGCTGGGCTGCGGAGCAGGTCCCGAGAGCGAGCGAGGCACGAACGTCGGCACCCTGAGCTGTCCGGCAGGTCCAGAGACCCTGATTGTGTGGGGCTGTGGAAGGGCTGCCAGGGGAAGGCGAGGGCCAGCAACACCTGGGAGGCGTGGCACCTTTGGTGTGGGAGCAGTCGCTGGACGTTTGCAATTTGGAGCTGGGCTGCGGCGCAGGTCCCGAGAGCGAGCGAGGCACGAACGTCGGCACCCTGAGCTGGCTGGCAGGCCCAGAGCCCCAGTGTGTGTGTGGCTGTGGAAGGGCTGCCAGGGGAAGGCGAGGGCCAGCAACACCTGGGAGGCGTGGCACCTTTGGTGTGGGAGCAGTCGCTGGACGTTTGCAATTTGGAGCTGGGCTGCGGCGCAGGTTCCGAGAGCGAGCGAGGCACGAACGTCGGCACCCTGAGCTGGCCGGCAAGGCCGGAGCCCCAGTGTGTGTGTGGCTGTGGAAGGGCTGCAAGGGGAAGGCGAGGGCCAGCAACACCTGGGAGGCCTGGCATCTTTGGTGTGGGAGCAGTCGCTGGACGTTTGCAATTTGGAGCTGGGCTGCGGAGCAGGTCCCGAGAGCGAGCGAGGCACTAACGGCACCGTGAGCTGTCTGATAGGGTGAGAGCCCCAGTGTGTGTGGGGCTGTGGAAAGGCTGCCAGAGGAAGGCGAGGGCCAGCAACACCTGGGAGGCGTGGTACCTTTGGTGTGGGAGCAGTCGCTGGACGTTTGCAATTTGGAGCTGCGCTGCGGCGCAGGTCCCGAGAGCGAGCGAGGCACGAACGTCGGCACCCTGAGCTGGCTGGCAAGGCCGGAGCCCCAGTGTGTGTGGGGCTGTGGAAGGGCTGCCAGGGGGAGGCGAGGGCCAGCAACACCTGGGAGGCGTGGCACAATTGGTGTGGGAGCAGTCGCTGGACGTTTGCAATTTGGAGCTGGGCTGCGGCGCAGGTCCCGAGAGCGAGCGAGGCACGAACGTCGGCACCCTGAGCTGGCCGGAAAGGCCGGAGCCCCAGTGTGTGTGTGGCTGTGGAAGGGCTGCAAGGGGAAGGCGAGGGCCAGCAACACCTGGGAGGCCTGGCACTTTTGGTGTGGGAGCAGTCGCTGGACGTTTGCAATTTGGAGCTGAGCTGCGGCGCAGGTCCCGAGAGCGAGCGAGTCACTAACGGCACCCTGAGCTGTCTGATAGGGCGAGAGCCCCAGTGTGTGTGGGGCTGTGGAAGGGCTGCCAGAGGAAGGCGAGGGCCAGCAACACCTGGGAGGCGTGGTACCTTTGGTGTGGGAGCAGTCGCTGGATGTTTGCAATTTGGAGCTGGGCTGCGGCGCAGGTCCCGAGAGCGAGCGAGGCACGAACGTCGGCACCCTGAGCTGGCCGGCAAGGCCGGAGCCCCAGTGTGTGTGGGGCTGTGGAAGGGCTGCCAGGGGGAGGCGAGGGCCAGCAACACCTGGGAGGCGTGGCACAATTGGTGTGGGAGCAGTCGCTGGACGTTTGCAATTTGGAGCTGGGCTGCGGCGCAGGTCCCGAGAGCGAGCGAGGCACGAACGTCGGCACCCTGAGCTGGCTGGCAGGGCGAGAGCCCCAGTGTGTGTGGTGCTGTGGAAGGGCTGCCAGGGGAAGGCGAGGGCCAGCAATACCTGGGAGGCGTGGCACCTTTGGTGTGGCAGCAGTCGCTGGACGTTTGCAATTTGGAGCTGGGCTGCGGCGCAGGTCCCGAGAGCGAGCGAGGCACGAACGTCGGCACCCTGAGCTGGCCGGCAAGGCCGGAGCCCCAGTGTGTGTGGGGCTGTGGAAGGGCTGCAAGGGGAAGGCGAGGGCCAGCAACACCTGGGAGGCGTGGCACCTTTGGTGTGGGAGCAGTCGCTGGACGTTTGCAATTTGGATCTGGGCTGCGGCGCAGGTCCCGAGAGCGAGCGAGGCACTAACGGCACCCTGAGCTGTCTGATAGGGCGAGAGCCCCAGTGTGTGTGGGGCTGTGGAAGGGCTGCCAGAGGAAGGCGAGGGCCAGCAACACCTGGGAGGCGTGGTACCTTTGGTGTGGGAGCAGTCGCTGGACGTTTGCAATTTGGAGCTGGGCTGCGGCGCAGGTCCCGAGAGCGAGCGAGGCACGAACGTCGGCACCCTGAGCTGGCTGGCAGGCCCAGAGCCCCAGTGTGTGTGTGGCTGTGGAAGGGCTGCCAGGGGAAGGCGAGGGCCAGCAACACCTGGGAGGCGTGGCACCTTTGGTGTGGGAGCAGTCGCTGGACGTTTGCAATTTGGAGCTGGGCTGCGGCGCAGGTCCCGAGAGTGAGCAAGGCACGAACGTCGGCACCCTGAGCTGGCCGGCAAGGCCGGAGCCCCTGTGTGTGTGTGGCTGTGGAAGGGCTGCCAGGGGAAGGCGAGGGCCAGCAATACCTGGGAGGCGTGGCACCTTTGGTGTGGCAGCAGTCGCTGGACGTTTGCAATTTGGAGCTGGGCTGCGGCGCAGGTCCCGAGAGCGAGCGAGGCACGAACGTCGGCACCCTGAGCTGGCTAGCAAGGCCGGAGCCCCAGTGTGTGTGTGGCTGTGGAAGGGCTGCCAGGGGGAGGCGAGGGCCAGCAACACCTGGGAGGCGTGGCACCTTTGGTGTGGGAGCAGTCGCTGGACGTTTGCAATTTGGAGCTGGGCTGCGGCGCAGGTCCCGAGAGCGAGCGAGGCACGAACGTCGGCACCCTGAGCTGGCCGGCAAGGCCGGAGCCCCAGTGTGTGTGGGGCTGTGGAAGGGCTGCCAGGGGGAGGCGAGGGCCAGCAACACCTGGGAGGCCTGGCACCTTTGGTGTGGGAGCAGTCGCTGGACGTTTGCAATTTGGAGCTGAGCTGCGGCGCAGGTCCCGAGAGCGAGCGAGGCACTAACGGCACCCTGAGCTGTCTGATAGGGCGAGAGCCCCAGTGTGTGTGGGGCTGTGGAAGGGCTGCCAGAGGAAGGCGAGGGCCAGCAACACCTGGGAGGCGTGGTACCTTTGGTGTGGGAGCAGTCGCTGGACGTTTGCAATTTGGAGCTCGGCTGCGGCGCAGGTCCCAAGAGCGAGCGAGGCACGAACGTCGGCACCCTGAGCTGGCTAGCAAGGCCGGAGCCCCAGTGTGTGTGGGGCTGTGGAAGGGCTGCCAGGGGGAGGCGAGGGCCAGCAACACCTGGGAGGCGTGGCACAATTGGTGTGGGAGCAGTCGCTGGATGTTTGCAATTTGGAGCTGGGCTGCGGCGCAGGTCCCGAGAGCGAGCGAGGCACGAACGTCGGCACCCTGAGCTGTCTGATAGGGCGAGAGCCCCAGTGTGTGTGGGGCTGTGGAAGGGCTGCCAGAGGAAGGCGAGGGCCAGCAACACCTGGGAGGCGTGGTACCTTTGGTGTGGGAGCAGTCGCTGGACGTTTGCAATTTGGAGCTGGGCTGCGGCGCAGGTCCCGAGAGCGAGCGAGGCACGAACGTCGGCACCCTGAGCTGTCCGGCAGGCCCAGAGACCCTGATTGTGTGGGGCTGTGGAAGGGCTGCCAGGGGAAGGCGAGGGCCAGCAACACCTGGGAGGCGTGGCACCTTTGGTGTGGGAGCAGTCGCTGGACGTTTGCAATTTGGAGCTGGGCTGCGGCGCAGGTCCCGAGAGCGAGCGAGGCACGAACGTCGGCACCCTGAGCTGGCCGGCAAGGCCGGAGCCCCTGTGTGTGTGGTGCTGTGGAAGGGCTGCCAGGGGAAGGCGAGGGCCAGCAATACCTGGGAGGCCTGGCACCTTTGGTGTGGCAGCAGTCGCTGGACGTTTGCAATTTGGAGCTGGGCTGCGGCGCAGGTCCCGAGAGCGAGCGAGGCACGAACGTCGGCACCCTGAGCTGGCCGGCAAGGCCGGAGCCCCAGTGTGTGTGTGGCTGTGGAAGGGCTGCAAGGGGAAGGCGAGGGCCAGCAACACCTGGGAGGCCTGGCATCTTTGGTGTGGGAGCAGTCGCTGGACGTTTGCAATTTGGAGCTGGGCTGCGGAGCAGGTCCCGAGAGCGAGCGAGGCACTAACGGCACCGTGAGCTGTCTGATAGGGTGAGAGCCCCAGTGTGTGTGGGGCTGTGGAAAGGCTGCCAGAGGAAGGCGAGGGCCAGCAACACCTGGGAGGCGTGGTACCTTTGGTTTGGGAGCAGTCGCTGGACGTTTGCAATTTGGAGCTGCGCTGCGGCGCAGGTCCCGAGAGCGAGCGAGGCACGAACGTCGGCACCCTGAGCTGGCTGGCAAGGCCGGAGCCCCAGTGTGTGTGTGGCTGTGGAAGGGCTGCAAGGGGAAGGCGAGGGCCAGCAACACCTGGGAGGCGTGGCACAATTGGTGTGGGAGCAGTCGCTGGACGTTTGCAATTTGGAGCTGGGCTGCGGCGCAGATCCCGAGAGCGAGCGAGGCACGAACGTCGGCACCCTGAGCTGGCCGGCAAGGCCGGAGCCCCAGTGTGTGTGTGGCTGTGGAAGGGCTGCCAGGGGAAGGCGAGGGCCAGCAACACCTGGGAGGCGTGGCACCTTTGGTGTGGGAGCAGTCGCTGGACGTTTGCAATTTGGAGCTGAGCTGCGGCGCAGGTCCCGAGAGCGAGCGAGGCACTAACGGCACCCTGAGCTGTCTGATAGGGCGAGAGCCCCAGTGTGTGTGGGGCTGTGGAAGGGCTGCCAGAGGAAGGCGAGGGCCAGCAACACCTGGGAGGCGTGGTACCTTTGGTGTGGGAGCAGTCGCTGGATGTTTGCAATTTGGAGCTGGGCTGCGGCGCAGGTCCCGAGAGCGAGCGAGGCACGAACGTCGGCACCCTGAGCTGGCCGGCAAGGCCGGAGCCCCAGTGTGTGTGGGGCTGTGGAAGGGCTGCCAGGGGAAGGCGAGGGCCAGCAACACCTGGGAGGCGTGGTACCTTTGGTGTGGGAGCAGTCGCTGGACGTTTGCAATTTGGAGCTGGGCTGCGGCGCAGGTCCCGAGAGCGAGCGAGGCACGAACGTCGGCACCCTGAGCTGGCTGGCAGGGCGAGAGCCCCAGTGTGTGTGGTGCTGTGGAAGGGCTGCCAGGGGAAGGCGAGGGCCAGCAATACCTGGGAGGCGTGGCACCTTTGGTGTGGCAGCAGTCGCTGGACGTTTGCAATTTGGAGCTGGGCTGCGGCGCAGGTCCCGAGAGCGAGCGAGGCACGAACGTCGGCACCCTGAGCTGGCCGGCAAGGCCGGAGCCCCAGTGTGTGTGGGGCTGTGGAAGGGCTGCAAGGGGAAGGCGAGGGCCAGCAACACCTGGGAGGCGTGGCACCTTTCGTGTGGGAGCAGTTGCTGGACGTTTGCAATTTGGAGCTGGGCTGCGGCGCAGGTCCCGAGAGCGAGCGAGGCACTAACGGCACCCTGAACTGTCTGATAGGGCGAGAGCCCCTGTGTGTGTGGGGCTGTGGAAGGGCTGCCAGGGGAAGGCGAGGGCCAGCAATACCTGGGAGGCGTGGCACCTTTGGTGTGGGAGCAGTCGCTGGACGTTTGCAATTTGGAGCTGGGCTGCGGCGCAGGTCCCGAGAGCGAGCGAGGCACGAACGTCGGCACCCTGAGCTGGCCGGCAAGGCCGGAGCCCCAGTGTGTGTGGGGCTGTGGAAGGGCTGCCAGGGGGAGGCGAGGCCCAGCAACACCTGGGAGGCGTGGCACAATTGGTGTGGGAGCAGTCGCTGGACGTTTGCAATTTGGAGCTGGGCTGCGGCGCAGGTCCCGAGAGCGAGCGAGGCACGAACGTCGGCACCCTGAGCTGGCTGGAAGGGCCAGAGCCCCAGTGTGTGTGGTGCTGTGGAAGGGCTGCCAGGGGAAGGCGTGGGCCAGCAATACCTGGGAGGCCTGGCACCTTTGGTGTGGGAGCAGTCGCTGGACGTTTGCAATTTGGAGCTGGGCTGCGGCGCAGGTCCCGAGAGCGAGCGAGGCACTAACGGCACCCTGAGCTGTCTGATAGGGCGAGAGCCCCAGTGTGTGTGTGGCTGTGGAAGGGCTGCCAGGGGAAGGCGAGGGCCAGCAACACCTGGGAGGCCTGGCACAATTGGTGTGGGAGCAGTCGCTGGACGTTTGCAATTTGGAGCTGGGCTGCGGCGCAGGTCCCGAGAGCGAGCGAGGCACGAACGTCGGCACCCTGAGCTGGCTGGCAAGGCCGGAGCCCCAGTGTGTGTGGGGCTGTGGAAGGGCTGCCAGGGGGAGGCGACGGCTAGCAACACCTGGGAGGCGTGGCACCTTTGGTGTGGGAGCAGTCGCTGGACGTTTGCAATTTGGAGCTGGGCTGCGGCGCAGGTCCCGAGAGCGAGCGAGGCACGAACGTCGGCACCCTGAGCTGGCCGGCAAGGCCGGAGCCCCTGTGTGTGTGGTGCTGTGGAAGGGCTGCCAGGGGAAGGCGAGGGCCAGCAATACCTGGGAGGCCTGGCACCTTTGGTGTGGCAGCAGTCGCTGGACGTTTGCAATTTGGAGCTGGGCTGCGGTGCAGGTCCCGAGAGCGAGCGAGGCACGAACGTCGGCACCCTGAGCTGGCCGGCAAGGCCGGAGCCCCAGTGTGTGTGTGGCTGTGGAAGGGCTGCAAGGGGAAGGCGAGGGCCAGCAACACCTGGGAGGCCTGGCATCTTTGGTGTGGGAGCAGTCGCTGGACGTTTGCAATTTGAGCTGGGCTGCGGAGCAGGTCCCGAGAGCGAGCGAGGCACTAACGGCACCGTGAGCTGTCTGATAGGGTGAGAGCCCCAGTGTGTGTGGGGCTGTGGAAAGGCTGCCAGAGGAAGGCGAGGGCCAGCAACACCTGGGAGGCGTGGTACCTTTGGTGTGGGAGCAGTCGCTGGACGTTTGCAATTTGGAGCTGGGCTGCGGCGCAGGTCCCGAGAGCGAGCGAGGCACGAACGTCGGCACCCTGAGCTGGCTGGCAAGGCCGGAGCCCCAGTGTGTGTGGGGCTGTGGAAGGGCTGCCAGGGGGAGGCGAGGGCCAGCAACACCTGGGAGGCGTGGTACCTTTGGTGTGGGAGCAGTCGCTGGACGTTTGCAATTTGGAGCTGGGCTGCGGTGCAGGTCCCGAGAGCGAGCGAGGCACGAACGTCGGCACCCTGAGCTGGCCGGCAAGGCCGGAGCCCCAGTGTGTGTGTGGCTGTGGAAGGGCTGCAAGGGGAAGGCGAGGGCCAGCAACACCTGGGAGGCCTGGCATCTTTGGTGTGGGAGCAGTCGCTGGACGTTTGCAATTTGAGCTGGGCTGCGGAGCAGGTCCCGAGAGCGAGCGAGGCACTAACGGCACCGTGAGCTGTCTGATAGGGTGAGAGCCCCAGTGTGTGTGGGGCTGTGGAAAGGCTGCCAGAGGAAGGCGAGGGCCAGCAACACCTGGGAGGCGTGGTACCTTTGGTGTGGGAGCAGTCGCTGGACGTTTGCAATTTGGAGCTGGGCTGCGGCGCAGGTCCCGAGAGCGAGCGAGGCACGAACGTCGGCACCCTGAGCTGGCCGGCAAGGCCGGAGCCCCAGTGTGTGTGTGGCTGTGGAAGGGCTGCAAGGGGAAGGCGAGGGCCAGCAACACCTGGGAGGCCTGGCACCTTTGGTGTGGGAGCAGTCGCTGGACGTTTGCAATTTGGAGCTGAGCTGCGGCGCAGGTCCCGAGAGCGAGCGAGGCACTAACGGCACCCTGAGCTGTCTGATAGGGCGAGAGCCCCAGTGTGTGTGGGGCTGTGGAAGGGCTGCCAGAGGAAGGCGAGGGCCAGCAACACCTGGGAGGCGTGGTACCTTTGGTGTGGGAGCAGTCGCTGGATGTTTGCAATTTGGAGCTGGGCTGCGGCGCAGGTCCCGAGAGCGAGCGAGGCACGAACGTCGGCACCCTGAGCTGGCCGGCAAGGCCGGAGCCCCAGTGTGTGTGGGGCTGTGGAAGGGCTGCCAGGGGGAGGCGAGGGCCAGCAACACCTGGGAGGCGTGGCACAATTGGTGTGGGAGCAGTCGCTGGACGTTTGCAATTTGGAGCTGGGCTGCGGCGCAGGTCCCGAGAGCGAGCGAGGCACGAACGTCGGCACCCTGAGCTGGCTGGCAGGGCGAGAGCCCCAGTGTGTGTGGTGCTGTGGAAGGGCTGCCAGGGGAAGGCGAGGGCCAGCAATACCTGGGAGGCGTGGCACCTTTGGTGTGGCAGCAGTCGCTGGACGTTTGCAATTTGGAGCTGGGCTGCGGCGCAGGTCCCGAGAGCGAGCGAGGCACGAACGTCGGCACCCTGAGCTGGCCGGCAAGGCCGGAGCCCCAGTGTGTGTGGGGCTGTGGAAGGGCTGCAAGGGGAAGGCGAGGGCCAGCAACACCTGGGAGGCGTGGCACCTTTCGTGTGGGAGCAGTTGCTGGACGTTTGCAATTTGGAGCTGGGCTGCGGCGCAGGTCCCGAGAGCGAGCGAGGCACTAACGGCACCCTGAACTGTCTGATAGGGCGAGAGCCCCTGTGTGTGTGGGGCTGTGGAAGGGCTGCCAGGGGAAGGCGAGGGCCAGCAACACCTGGGAGGCGTGGCACCTTTGGTGTGGGAGCAGTCGCTGGACGTTTGCAATTTGGAGCTGGGCTGCGGCGCAGGTCCCGAGAGCGAGCGAGGCACGAACGTCGGCACCCTGAGCTGGCCGGCAAGGCCGGAGCCCCAGTGTGTGTGGGGCTGTGGAAGGGCTGCCAGGGGGAGGCGAGGCCCAGCAACACCTGGGAGGCGTGGCACAATTGGTGTGGGAGCAGTCGCTGGACGTTTGCAATTTGGAGCTGGGCTGCGGCGCAGGTCCCGAGAGCGAGCGAGGCACGAACGTCGGCACCCTGAGCTGGCTGGAAGGGCCAGAGCCCCTGTGTGTGTGGTGCTGTGGAAGGGTTGCCAGGGCAAGGCGAGGGCCAGCAACACCTGGGAGGCCTGGCACCTTTGGTGTGGGAGCAGTCGCTGGACGTTTGCAATTTGGAGCTGGGCTGCGGCGCAGGTCCCGAGAGCGAGCGAGGCACTAACGGCACCCTGAGCTGTCTGATAGGGCGAGAGCCCCAGTGTGTGTGTGGCTGTGGAAGGGCTGCCAGGGGAAGGCGAGGGCCAGCAACACCTGGGAGGCCTGGCACAATTGGTGTGGGAGCAGTCGCTGGACGTTTGCAATTTGGAGCTGGGCTGCGGCGCAGGTCCCGAGAGCGAGCGAGGCACGAACGTCGGCACCCTGAGCTGGCTGGCAAGGCCGGAGCCCCAGTGTGTGTGGGGCTGTGGAAGGGCTGCCAGGGGGAGGCGAGGGCCAGCAACACCTGGGAGGCGTGGCACCTTTGGTGTGGGAGCAGTCGCTGGACGTTTGCAATTTGGAGCTGGGCTGCGGCGCAGGTCCCGAGAGCGAGCGAGGCACGAACGTCGGCACCCTGAGCTGGCCGGCAAGGCCGGAGCCCCAGTGTGTGTGGGGCTGTGGAAGGGCTGCAAGGGGAAGGCGAGGGCCAGCAACACCTGGGAGGCGTGGCACCTTTGGTGTGGGAGCAGTCGCTGGACGTTTGCAATTTGGAGCTGAGCTGCGGCGCAGGTCCCGAGAGCAAGCGAGGCACTAACGGCACCCTGAGCTGTCTGATAGGGCGAGAGCCCCAGTGTCTGTGGGGCTGTGGAAGGGCTGCCAGAGGAAGGCGAGGGCCAGCAACACCTGGGAGGCGTGGTACCTTTGGTGTGGGAGCAGTCGCTGGACGTTTGCAATTTGGAGCTGGGCTGCGGCGCAGGTCCCGAGAGCGAGCGAGGCACGAACGTCGGCACCCTGAGCTGGCTAGCAAGGCCGGAGCCCCAGTGTGTGTGGGGCTGTGGAAGGGCTGCCAGGGGAAGGCGAGGGCCAGCAACACCTGGGAGGCGTGGCACAATTGGTGTGGGAGCAGTCGCTGGACGTTTGCAATTTGGAGCTGGGCTGCGGCGCAGGTCCCGAGAGCGAGCGAGGCACGAACGTCGGCACCCTGAGCTGGCTGGCAGGGCCAGAGCCCCAGTGTGTGTGGTGCTGTGGAAGGGCTGCCAGGGGAAGGCGAGGGCCAGCAATACCTGGGAGGCGTGGCACCTTTGGTGTGGCAGCAGTCGCTGGACGTTTGCAATTTGGAGCTGGGCTGCGGCGCAGGTCCCGAGAGCGAGCGAGGCACGAACGTCGGCACCCTGAGCTGGCCGGCAAGGCCGGAGCCCCAGTGTGTGTGTGGCTGTGGAAGGGCTGCCAGGGGAAGGCGAGGGCCAGCAACACCTGGGAGGCGTGGCACAATTGGTGTGGGAGCAGTCGCTGGACGTTTGCAATTTGGAGCTGGGCTGCGGCGCAGGTCCCGAGAGCGAGCGAGGCACTAACGGCACCCTGAACTGTCTGATAGGGCGAGAGCCCCAGTGTGTGTGTGGCTGTGGAAGGGCTGCCAGGGGAAGGCGAGGGCCAGCAATACCTGGGAGGCGTGGCACCTTTGGTGTGGGAGCAGTCGCTGGACGTTTGCAATTTGGAGCTGGGCTGCGGCGCAGGTCCCGAGAGCGAGCGAGGCACGAACGTCGGCACCCTGAGCTGTCCGGCAGGCCCAGAGACCCTGATTGTGTGGGGCTGTGGAAGGGCTGCCAGGGGAAGGCGAGGGCCAGCAACACCTGGGAGGCGTGGCACCTTTGGTGTGGGAGGAGTCGCTGGACGTTTGCAATTTGGAGCTGGGCTGCGGCGCAGGTCCCGAGAGCGAGCGAGGCACGAACGTCGGCACCCTGAGCTGGCCGGCAAGGCCGGAGCCCCTGTGTGTGTGGTGCTGTGGAAGGGCTGCCAGGGGAAGGCGAGGGCCAGCAATACCTGGGAGGCGTGGCACCTTTGGTGTGGCAGCAGTCGCTGGACGTTTGCAATTTGGAGCTGGGCTGCGGCGCAGGTCCCGAGAGCGAGCGAGGCACGAACGTCGGCACCCTGAGCTGGCCGGCAAGGCCGGAGCCCCAGTGTGTGTGTGGCTGTGGAAGGGCTGCAAGGGGAAGGCGAGGGCCAGCAACACCTGGGAGGCCTGGCATCTTTGGTGTGGGAGCAGTCGCTGGACGTTTGCAATTTGGAGCTGGGCTGCGGCGCAGGTCCCGAGAGCGAGCGAGGCACGAACGTCGGCACCCTGAGCTGTCTGATAGGGTGAGAGCCCCAGTGTCTGTGGGGCTGTGGAAAGGCTGCCAGAGGAAGGCGAGGGCCAGCAACACCTGGGAGGCGTGGTACCTTTGGTGTGGGAGCAGTCGCTGGACGTTTGCAATTTGGAGCTGCGCTGCGGCGCAGGTCCCGAGAGCGAGCGAGGCACGAACGTCGGCACCCTGAGCTGGCTGGCAAGGCCGGAGACCCTGTGTGTGTGGGGCTGTGGAAGGGCTGCCAGGGGAAGGCGAGGGCCAGCAACACCTGGGAGGCGTGGCACAATTGGTGTGGGAGCAGTCGCTGGACGTTTGCAATTTGGAGCTGGGCTGCGGTGCAGGTCCCGAGAGCGAGCGAGGCACGAACGTCGGCACCCTGAGCTGGCCGGCAAGGCCGGAGCCCCAGTGTGTGTGTGGCTGTGGAAGGGCTGCAAGGGGAAGGCGAGGGCCAGCAACACCTGGGAGGCCTGGCACCTTTGGTGTGGGAGCAGTCGCTGGACGTTTGCAATTTGGAGCTGGGCTGCGGCGCAGGTCCCGAGAGCGAGCGAGGCACGAACGTCGGCACCCTGAGCTGGCTAGCAAGGCCGGAGCCCCAGTGTGTGTGGGGCTGTGGAAGGGCTGCCAGGGGGAGGCGAGGGCCAGCAACACCTGGGAGGCGTGGCACCTTTGGTGTGGGAGCAGTCGCTGGACGTTTGCAATTTGGAGCTGGGCTGCGGCGCAGGTCCCGAGAGCGAGCGAGGCACTAACGGCACCCTGAGCTGTCTGATAGGGCGAGAGCCCCAGTGTGTGTGGGGCTGTGGAAGGGCTGCCAGGGGAAGGCGAGGGCCAGCAACACCTGGGAGGCGTGGTACCTTTGGTGTGGGAGCAGTCGCTGGACGTTTGCAATTTGGAGCTGGGCTGCGGCGCAGGTCCCGAGAGCGAGCGAGGCACGAACGTCGGCACCCTGAGCTGGCTAGCAAGGCCGGAGCCCCAGTGTGTGTGGGGCTGTGGAAGGGCTGCCAGGGGGAGGCGAGGGCCAGCAACACCTGGGAGGCGTGGCACAATTGGTGTGGGAGCAGTCGCTGGACGTTTGCAATTTGGAGCTGGGCTGCGGCGCAGGTCCCGAGAGCGAGCGAGGCACGAACGTCGGCACCCTGAGCTGGCTGGCAGGGCGAGAGCCCCTGTGTGTGTGGTGCTGTGGAAGGGCTGCCAGGGGAAGGCGAGGGCCAGCAATACCTGGGAGGCGTGGCACCTTTGGTGTGGCAGCAGTCGCTGGACGTTTGCAATTTGGAGCTGGGCTGCGGCGCAGGTCCCGAGAGCGAGCGAGGCACGAACGTCGGCACCCTGAGCTGGCCGGCAAGGCCGGAGCCCCAGTGTGTGTGGGGCTGTGGAAGGGCTGCAAGGGGAAGGCGAGGGCCAGCAACACCTGGGAGGCGTGGCACCTTTCGTGTGGGAGCAGTTGCTGGACGTTTGCAATTTGGAGCTGGGCTGCGGCGCAGGTCCCGAGAGCGAGCGAGGCACTAACGGCACCCTGAACTGTCTGATAGGGCGAGAGCCCCTGTGTGTGTGGGGCTGTGGAAGGGCTGCCAGGGGAAGGCGAGGGCCAGCAATACCTGGGAGGCGTGGCACCTTTGGTGTGGGAGCAGTCGCTGGACGTTTGCAATTTGGAGCTGGGCTGCGGCGCAGGTCCCGAGAGCGAGCGAGGCACGAACGTCGGCATCCTGAGCTGGCCGGCAAGGCCGGAGCCCCAGTGTGTGTGGGGCTGTGGAAGGGCTGCCAGGGGGAGGCGAGGCCCAGCAACACCTGGGAGGCGTGGCACAATTGGTGTGGGAGCAGTCGCTGGACGTTTGCAATTTGGAGCTGGGCTGCGGCGCAGGTCCCGAGAGCGAGCGAGGCACGAACGTCGGCACCCTGAGCTGGCTGGAAGGGCCAGAGCCCCTGTGTGTGTGGTGCTGTGGAAGGGCTGCCAGGGGAAGGCGTGGGCCAGCAATACCTGGGAGGCCTGGCACCTTTGGTGTGGGAGCAGTCGCTGGACGTTTGCAATTTGGAGCTGGGCTGCGGCGCAGGTCCCGAGAGCGAGCGAGGCACTAACGGCACCCTGAGCTGTCTGATAGGGCGAGAGCCCCAGTGTGTGTGTGGCTGTGGAAGGGCTGCCAGGGGAAGGCGAGGGCCAGCAACACCTGGGAGGCGTGGCACAATTGGTGTGGGAGCAGTCGCTGGACGTTTGCAATTTGGAGCTGGGCTGCGGCGCAGGTCCCGAGAGCGAGCGAGGCACGAACGTCGGCACCCTGAGCTGGCTGGCAAGGCCGGAGCGCCAGTGTGTGTGGGGCTGTGGAAGGGCTGCCAGGGGGAGGCGAGGGCCAGCAACACCTGGGAGGCGTGGCACCTTTGGTGTGGGAGCAGTTGCTGGACGTTTGCAATTTGGAGCTGGGCTGCGGCGCAGGTCCCGAGAGCGAGCGAGGCACTAACGGCACCCTGAACTGTCTGATAGGGCGAGAGCCCCTGTGTGTTTGGGGCTGTGGAAGGGCTGCCAGGGGAAGGCGAGGGCCAGCAACACCTGGGAGGCGTGGCACCTTTGGTGTGGGAGCAGTCGCTGGACGTTTGCAATTTGGAGCTGGGCTGCGGCGCAGGTCCCGAGAGCGAGCGAGGCACGAACGTCGGCACCCTGAGCTGGCTGGTAGGCCCAGAGACCCTGATTGTGTGGGGCTGTGGAAGGGCTGCCAGGGGAAGGCGAGGGCCAGCAACACCTGGGAGGCCTGGCACCTTTGGTGTGGGAGCAGTTGCTGGACGTTTGCAAGTTGGAGCTGGGCTGCGGCGCAGGTCCCGAGAGCGAGCGAGGCACGAACGTCGGCACCCTGAGCTGGCTGGCAAGGCCGGAGCCCCAGTGTGTGTGTGGCTGTGGAAGGGCTGCCAGGGGAAGGCGAGGGCCAGCAACACCTGAGAGGCGTGGCACCTTTGGTGTGGGAGCAGTCGCTGGACGTTTGCAATTTGGAGCTGGGCTGCGGCGCAGGTCCCGAGAGCGAGCGAGGCACTAACGGCACCCTGAGCTGTCTGATAGGGCGAGAGCCCCAGTGTGTGTGGCTGTGGAAGGGCTGCCAGGGGAAGGCGAGGGCCAGCAACACCTGGGAGGCGTGGCACCTTTGGTGTGGCAGCAGTCGCTGGACGTTTGCAATTTGGAGCTGGGCTGCGGCGCAGGTCCCGAGAGCGAGCGAGGCACGAACGTCGGCACCCTGAGCTGGCTGGCAGGGCCAGAGCCCCTGTGTGTGTGGTGCTGTGGAAGGGCTGCCAGGGGGAGGCGAGGGCCAGCAATACCTGGGAGGCGTGGCACCTTTGGTGTGGCAGCAGTCGCTGGACGTTTGCAATTTGGAGCTGGGCTGCGGCGCAGGTCCCGAGAGCGAGCAAGGGACGAACGTCGGAACCCTGAGCTGGCTAGCAAGGCCGGAGCCCCAGTGTGTGTGGGGCTGTGGAAGGGCTGCCAGGGGGAGGCGAGGGTCAGCAACACCTGGGAGGCGTGGCACAATTGGTGTGGGAGCAGTCGCTGGACGTTTGCAATTTGGAGCTGGGCTGCGGCGCAGGTCCCGAGAGCGAGCGAGGCACGAACGTCGGCACCCTGAGCTGGCTGGCAGGGCCAGAGCCCCTGTGTGTGTGGGGCTGTGGAAGGGCTGCCAGGGGAAGCCGAGGGCCAGCAATACCTGGGAGGCGTGGCACCTTTGGTGTGGCAGCAGTCGCTGGACGTTTGCAATTTGGAGCTGGGCTGCGGCGCAGGTCCCGAGAGCGAGCGAGGCACGAACGTCGGCACCCTGAGCTGGCCGGCAAGGCCGTAGCCCCAGTGTGTGTGTGGCTGTGGAAGGGCTGCAAGGGGAAGGCGAGGGCCAGCAACACCTGGGAGGCCTGGCACCTTTGGTGTGGGAGCAGTCGCTGGACGTTTGCAATTTGGAGCTGAGCTGCGGCGCAGGTCCCGAGAGCGAGCGAGGCACTAACGGCACCCTGAGCTGTCTGATAGGGCGAGAGCCCCAGTGTGTGTGGGGCTGTGGAAGGGCTGCCAGAGGAAGGCGAGGGCCAGCAACACCTGGGAGGCGTGGTACCTTTGGTGTGGGAGCAGTCGCTGGACGTTTGCAATTTGGAGCTCGGCTGCGGCGCAGGTCCCGAGAGCGAGCGAGGCACGAACGTCGGCACCCTGAGCTGGCTAGCAAGGCCGGAGCCCCAGTGTGTGTGGGGCTGTGGAAGGGCTGCCAGGGGGAGGCGAGGGCCAG
The DNA here is from genome assembly GCA_027474245.1 of Spheniscus humboldti. Lineage (NCBI taxonomy): Eukaryota > Metazoa > Chordata > Aves > Sphenisciformes > Spheniscidae > Spheniscus > Spheniscus humboldti. The sequence continues at coordinate 67,489,601 of CM049890.1, read as the reverse complement.
CAACACCTGGGAGGCGTGGCACAATTGGTGTGGGAGCAGTCGCTGGACGTTTGCAATTTGGAGCTGGGCTGCGGCGCAGGTCCCGAGAGCGAGCGAGGCACGAACGTCGGCACCCTGAGCTGGCTGGCAGGGCCAGAGCCCCTGTGTGTGTGGTGCTGTGGAAGGGCTGCCAGGGGAAGGCGAGGGCCAGCAACACCTGGGAGGCGTGGCACCTTTGGTGTGGCAGCAGTCGCTGGACGTTTGCAATTTGGAGCTGGGCTGCGGCGCAGGTCCCGAGAGCGAGCGAGGCACGAACGTCGGCACCCTGAGCTGGCCGGCAAGGCCGGAGCCCCAGTGTGTGTGTGGCTGTGGAAGGGCTGCAAGGGGAAGGCGAGGGCCAGCAACACCTGGGAGGCGTGGCACCTTTCGTGTGGGAGCAGTCGCTAGACGTTTGCAATTTGGAGCTGGGCTGCGGCGCAGGTCCCGAGAGCGAGCGAGGCACGAACGTCGGCACCCTGAACTGTCTGATAGGGCTAGAGACCCTGTGTGTGTGTGGCTGTGGAAGGGCTGCCAGGGGAAGGCGAGGGCCAGCAATACCTGGGAGGCGTGGCACCTTTGGTGTGGGAGCAGTCGCTGGACGTTTGCAATTTGGAGCTGGGCTGCGGCGCAGGTCCCGAGAGCGAGCGAGGCACGAACGTCGGCACCCTGAGCTGGCTGGCAAGGCCGGAGCCCCAGTGTGTGTGTGGCTGTGGAAGGGCTGCCAGGGGAAGGCGAGGGCCAGCAACACCTGAGAGGCGTGGCACCTTTGGTGTGGGAGCAGTCGCTGGACGTTTGCAATTTGGAGCTGGGCTGCGGCGCAGGTCCCGAGAGCGAGCGAGGCACGAACGTCGGCACCCTGAGCTGTCTGATAGGCCGAGAGCCCCAGTGTGTGTGGTGCTGTGGAAGGGCTGCCAGGGGAAGGCGAGGGCCAGCAACACCTGGGAGGCGTGGCACAATTGGTGTGGGAGCAGTCGCTGGACGTTTGCAATTTGGAGCTGGTCTGCGGCGCAGGTCCCGAGAGCGAGCGAGGCACGAACGTCGGCACCCTGAGCTGGCTAGCAAGGCCGGAGCCCCAGTGTGTGTGGGGCTGTGGAAGGGCTGCCAGGGGAAGGCGAGGGCCAGCAACACCTGGGAGGCGTGGCACCTTTCGTGTGGGAGCAGTTGCTGGACGTTTGCAATTTGGAGCTGGGCTGCGGCGCAGGTCCCGAGAGCGAGCGAGGCACTAACGGCACCCTGAACTGTCTGATAGGGCGAGAGCCCCTGTGTGTGTGGGGCTGTGGAAGGGCTGCCAGGGGAAGGCGAGGGCCAGCAATACCTGGGAGGCGTGGCACCTTTGGTGTGGGAGCAGTCGCTGGACGTTTGCAATTTGGAGCTGGGCTGCGGCGCAGGTTCCGAGAGCGAGCGAGGCACGAACGTCGGCACCCTGAGCTGGCCGGCAAGGCCGGAGCCCCAGTGTGTGTGGGGCTGTGGAAGGGCTGCCAGGGGGAGGCGAGGCCCAGCAACACCTGGGAGGCGTGGCACAATTGGTGTGGGAGCAGTCGCTGGACGTTTGCAATTTGGAGCTGGGCTGCGGAGCAGGTCCCGAGAGCGAGCGAGGCACGAACGGCACCCTGAGCTGTCTGATAGGGCGAGAGCCCCAGTGTGTGTGTGGCTGTGGAAGGGCTGCCAGGGGAAGGCGAGGGCCAGCAACACCTGGGAGGCGTGGCACAATTGGTGTGGGAGCAGTCGCTGGACGTTTGCAATTTGGAGCTGGGCTGCGGCGCAGGTCCCGAGAGCGAGCGAGGCACGAACGTCGGCACCCTGAGCTGGCTGGCAAGGCCGGAGCCCCAGTGTGTGTGTGGCTGTGGAAGGGCTGCCAGGGGAAGGCGAGGGCCAGCAACACCTGAGAGGCGTGGCACCTTTGGTGTGGGAGCAGTCGCTGGACGTTTGCAATTTGGAGCTGGGCTGCGGCGCAGGTCCCGAGAGCGAGCGAGGCACTAACGGCACCCTGAGCTGTCTGATAGGGCGAGAGCCCCAGTGTGTGTGGGGCTGTGGAAGGGCTGCCAGGGGAAGGCGAGGGCCAGCAACACCTGGGAGGCGTGGCACAATTGGTGTGGGAGCAGTCGCTGGACGTTTGCAATTTGGAGCTGGGCTGCGGCGCAGGTCCCGAGAGCGAGCGAGGCACGAACGTCGGCACCCTGAGCTGGCTGGCAGGGCCAGAGCCCCTGTGTGTGTGGTGCTGTGGAAGGGCTGCCAGGGGAAGGCGAGGGCCAGCAATACCTGGGAGGCGTGGCACCTTTGGTGTGGCAGCAGTCGCTGGACGTTTGCAATTTGGAGCTGGGCTGCGGCGCAGGTCCCGAGAGCGAGCAAGGGACGAATGTCGGCACCCTGAGCTGGCTAGCAAGGCCGGAGCCCCAGTGTGTGTGGGGCTGTGGAAGGGCTGCCAGGGGGAGGCGAGGGTCAGCAACACCTGGGAGGCGTGGCACCTTTGGTGTGGGAGCAGTCGCTGGACGTTTGCAATTTGGAGCTGGGCTGTGGCGCAGGTCCCGAGAGCGAGCGAGGCACTAACGGCACCCTGAGCTGTCTGATAGGGCGAGAGCCCCAGTGTGTGTGGGGCTGTGGAAGGGCTGCCAGAGGAAGGCGAGGGCCAGCAACACCTGGGAGGCGTGGCACCTTTGGTGTGGGAGCAGTCGCTGGACGTTTGCAATTTGGAGCTGGGCTGCGGCGCAGGTCCCGAGAGCGAGCGAGGCACGAACGTCGGCACCCTGAGCTGGCTAGCAAGGCCGGAGCCCCAGTGTGTGTGGGGCTGTGGAAGGGCTGCCAGGGGGAGGCGAGGGCCAGCAACACCTGGGAGGCGTGGCACAATTGGTGTGGGAGCAGTCGCTGGACGTTTGCAATTTGGAGCTGGGCTGCGGCGCAGGTCCCGAGAGCGAGCGAGGCACGAACGTCGGCACCCTGAGCTGGCCGGCAAGGCCGGAGCCCCAGTGTGTGTGGGGCTGTGGAAGGGCTGCAAGGGGAAGGCGAGGGCCAGAAACACCTGGGAGGCGTGGCACCTTTCGTGTGGGAGCAGTCGCTGGACGTTTGCAATTTGGAGCTGGGCTGCGGCGCAGGTCCCGAGAGCGAGCGAGGCACGAATGTCGGCACCCTGAACTGTCTGATAGGGCGAGAGACCCTGTGTGTGTGTGGCTGTGGAAGGGCTGCCAGGGGAAGGCGAGGGCCAGCAATACCTGGGAGGCGTGGCACCTTTGGTGTGAGAGCAGTCGCTGGACGTTTGCAATTTGGAGCTGGGCTGCGGCGCAGGTCCCGAGAGCGAGCGAGGCACGAACGTCGGCACCCTGAGCTGGCTGGCAGGACGAGAGGCCCTGTGTGTGTGGGGCTGTGGAAGGGCTGCCAGGGGAAGGCGAGGGCCAGCAATACCTGGGAGGCGTGGCACCTTTGGTGTGGCAGCAGTCGCTGGACGTTTGCAATTTGGAGCTGGGCTGCGGCGCAGGTCCCGAGAGCGAGCGAGGCACGAACGTCGGCACCCTGAGCTGGCCGGCAAGGCCGGAGCCCCTGTGTGTGTGGGGCTGTGGAAGGGCTGCAAGGGGAAGGCGAGGGCCAGCAACACCTGGGAGGCGTGGCACCTTTCGTGTGGGAGCAGTTGCTGGACGTTTGCAATTTGGAGCTGGGCTGCGGCGCAGGTCCCGAGAGCGAGCGAGGCACGAACGTCGGCACCCTGAGCTGGCCGGCAAGGCCGGAGCCCCAGTGTGTGTGGGGCTGTGGAAGGGCTGTCAGGGGGAGGCGAGGCCCAGCAACACCTGGGAGGCGTGGCACAATTGGTGTGGGAGCAGTCGCTGGACGTTTGCAATTTGGAGCTGGGCTGCGGCGCAGGTCCCGAGAGCGAGCGAGGCACGAACGTCGGCACCCTGAGCTGGCTGGAAGGGCCAGAGCCCCTGTGTGTGTGGTGCTGTGGAAGGGCTGCCAGGGGAAGGCGTGGGCCAGCAATACCTGGGAGGCCTGGCACCTTTGGTGTGGGAGCAGTCGCTGGACGTTTGCAATTTGGAGCTGGGCTGCGGCGCAGGTCCCGAGAGCGAGCGAGGCACTAACGGCACCCTGAGCTGTCTGATAGGGCGAGAGCCCCAGTGTGTGTGTGGCTGTGGAAGGGCTGCCAGGGGAAGGCGAGGGCCAGCAACACCTGGGAGGCGTGGCACAATTGGTGTGGGAGCAGTCGCTGGACGTTTGCAATTTGGAGCTGGGCTGCGGCGCAGGTCCCGAGAGCGAGCGAGGCACGAACGTCGGCACCCTGAGCTGGCTGGCAGGCCCAGAGACCCTGATTGTGTGGGGCTGTGGAAGGGCTGCCAGGGGAAGGCGAGGGCCAGCAACACCTGGGAGGCCTGGCACCTTTGGTGTGGGAGCAGTTGCTGGACGTTTGCAAGTTGGAGCTGGGCTGCGGCGCAGGTCCCGAGAGCGAGCGAGGCACGAACGTCGGCACCCTGAGCTGGCTGGCAAGGCCGGAGCCCCAGTGTGTGTGGGGCTGTGGAAGGGCTGCCAGGGGAAGGCGAGGGCCAGCAACACCTGGGAGGCGTGGCACAATTGGTGTGGGAGCAGTCGCTGGACGTTTGCAATTTGGAGCTGGGCTGCGGCGCAGGTCCCGAGAGCGAGCGAGGCACGAACGTCGGCACCCTGAGCTGGCTGGAAGGGCCAGAGCCCCTGTGTGTGTGGTGCTGTGGAAGGGCTGCCAGGGGAAGGCGTGGGCCAGCAATACCTGGGAGGCGTGGCACCTTTGGTGTGGCAGCAGTCGCTGGACGTTTGCAATTTGGAGCTGGGCTGCGGCGCAGGTCCCGAGAGCGAGCGAGGCACGAACGTCGGCACCCTGAGCTGGCTGGAAGGGCCAGAGCCCCTGTGTGTGTGGTGCTGTGGAAGGGCTGCCAGGGGAAGGCGTGGGCCAGCAATACCTGGGAGGCGTGGCACCTTTGGTGTGGCAGCAGTCGCTGGACGTTTGCAATTTGGAGCTGGGCTGCGGCGCAGGTCCCGAGAGCGAGCGAGGCACTAACGGCACCCTGAGCTGTCTGATAGGGCGAGAGCCCCAGTGTGTGTGTGGCTGTGGAAGGGCTGCCAGGGGAAGGCGAGGGCCAGCAACACCTGGGAGGCGTGGCACAATTGGTGTGGGAGCAGTCGCTGGACGTTTGCAATTTGGAGCTGGGCTGCGGCGCAGGTCCCGAGAGCGAGCGAGGCACGAACGTCGGCACCCTGAGCTGGCTGGCAGGCCCAGAGACCCTGATTGTGTGGGGCTGTGGAAGGGCTGCCAGGGGAAGGCGAGGGCCAGCAACACCTGGGAGGCCTGGCACCTTTGGTGTGGGAGCAGTTGCTGGACGTTTGCAAGTTGGAGCTGGGCTGCGGCGCAGGTCCCGAGAGCGAGCGAGGCACGAACGTCGGCACCCTGAGCTGGCTGGCAGGCCCAGAGACCCTGATTGTGTGGGGCTGTGGAAGGGCTGCCAGGGGAAGGCGAGGGCCAGCAACACCTGGGAGGCGTGGCACCTTTCGTGTGGGAGCAGTCGCTGGACGTTTGCAATTTGGAGCTGGGCTGCGGCGCAGGTCCCGAGAGCGAGCGAGGCACGAATGTCGGCACCCTGAACTGTCTGATAGGGCGAGAGACCCTGTGTGTGTGTGGCTGTGGAAGGGCTGCCAGGGGAAGGCGAGGGCCAGCAATACCTGGGAGGCGTGGCACCTTTGGTGTGAGAGCAGTCGCTGGACGTTTGCAATTTGGAGCTGGGCTGCGGCGCAGGTCCCGAGAGCGAGCGAGGCACGAACGTCGGCACCCTGAGCTGGCTGGCAGGGCGAGAGGCCCTGTGTGTGTGGTGCTGTGGAAGGGCTGCCAGGGGAAGGCGAGGGCCAGCAATACCTGGGAGGCGTGGCACCTTTGGTGTGGCAGCAGTCGCTGGACGTTTGCAATTTGGAGCTGGGCTGCGGCGCAGGTCCCGAGAGCGAGCGAGGCACGAACGTCGGCACCCTGAGCTGGCCGGCAAGGCCGGAGCCCCTGTGTGTGTGGGGCTGTGGAAGGGCTGCAAGGGGAAGGCGAGGGCCAGCAACACCTGGGAGGCGTGGCACCTTTCGTGTGGGAGCAGTTGCTGGACGTTTGCAATTTGGAGCTGGGCTGCGGCGCAGGTCCCGAGAGCGAGCGAGGCACGAACGTCGGCACCCTGAGCTGGCCGGCAAGGCCGGAGCCCCAGTGTGTGTGGGGCTGTGGAAGGGCTGTCAGGGGGAGGCGAGGCCCAGCAACACCTGGGAGGCGTGGCACAATTGGTGTGGGAGCAGTCGCTGGACGTTTGCAATTTGGAGCTGGGCTGCGGCGCAGGTCCCGAGAGCGAGCGAGGCACGAACGTCGGCACCCTGAGCTGGCTGGAAGGGCCAGAGCCCCTGTGTGTGTGGTGCTGTGGAAGGGCTGCCAGGGGAAGGCGTGGGCCAGCAATACCTGGGAGGCCTGGCACCTTTGGTGTGGGAGCAGTCGCTGGACGTTTGCAATTTGGAGCTGGGCTGCGGCGCAGGTCCCGAGAGCGAGCGAGGCACTAACGGCACCCTGAGCTGTCTGATAGGGCGAGAGCCCCAGTGTGTGTGTGGCTGTGGAAGGGCTGCCAGGGGAAGGCGAGGGCCAGCAACACCTGGGAGGCGTGGCACAATTGGTGTGGGAGCAGTCGCTGGACGTTTGCAATTTGGAGCTGGGCTGCGGCGCAGGTCCCGAGAGCGAGCGAGGCACGAACGTCGGCACCCTGAGCTGGCTGGCAGGCCCAGAGACCCTGATTGTGTGGGGCTGTGGAAGGGCTGCCAGGGGAAGGCGAGGGCCAGCAACACCTGGGAGGCCTGGCACCTTTGGTGTGGGAGCAGTTGCTGGACGTTTGCAAGTTGGAGCTGGGCTGCGGCGCAGGTCCCGAGAGCGAGCGAGGCACGAACGTCGGCACCCTGAGCTGGCTGGCAAGGCCGGAGCCCCAGTGTGTGTGGGGCTGTGGAAGGGCTGCCAGGGGAAGGCGAGGGCCAGCAACACCTGGGAGGCGTGGCACAATTGGTGTGGGAGCAGTCGCTGGACGTTTGCAATTTGGAGCTGGGCTGCGGCGCAGGTCCCGAGAGCGAGCGAGGCACGAACGTCGGCACCCTGAGCTGGCTGGAAGGGCCAGAGCCCCTGTGTGTGTGGTGCTGTGGAAGGGCTGCCAGGGGAAGGCGTGGGCCAGCAATACCTGGGAGGCGTGGCACCTTTGGTGTGGCAGCAGTCGCTGGACGTTTGCAATTTGGAGCTGGGCTGCGGCGCAGGTCCCGAGAGCGAGCGAGGCACGAACGTCGGCACCCTGAGCTGGCTGGAAGGGCCAGAGCCCCTGTGTGTGTGGTGCTGTGGAAGGGCTGCCAGGGGAAGGCGTGGGCCAGCAATACCTGGGAGGCGTGGCACCTTTGGTGTGGCAGCAGTCGCTGGACGTTTGCAATTTGGAGCTGGGCTGCGGCGCAGGTCCCGAGAGCGAGCGAGGCACTAACGGCACCCTGAGCTGTCTGATAGGGCGAGAGCCCCAGTGTGTGTGTGGCTGTGGAAGGGCTGCCAGGGGAAGGCGAGGGCCAGCAACACCTGGGAGGCGTGGCACAATTGGTGTGGGAGCAGTCGCTGGACGTTTGCAATTTGGAGCTGGGCTGCGGCGCAGGTCCCGAGAGCGAGCGAGGCACGAACGTCGGCACCCTGAGCTGGCTGGCAGGCCCAGAGACCCTGATTGTGTGGGGCTGTGGAAGGGCTGCCAGGGGAAGGCGAGGGCCAGCAACACCTGGGAGGCCTGGCACAATTGGTGTGGGAGCAGTCGCTGGACGTTTGCAATTTGGAGCTGGGCTGCGGCGCAGGTCCCGAGAGCGAGCGAGGCACGAACGTCGGCACCCTGAGCTGGCTGGCAGGGCCAGAGCCCCTGTGTGTGTGGTGCTGTGGAAGGGCTGCCAGGGGAAGGCGAGGGCCAGCAATACCTGGGAGGCGTGGCACCTTTGGTGTGGCAGCAGTCGCTGGACGTTTGCAATTTGGAGCTGGGCTGCGGCGCAGGTCCCGAGAGCGAGCAAGGGACGAATGTCGGCACCCTGAGCTGGCTGGCAAGGCCGGAGCCCCAGTGTGTGTGGGGCTGTGGAAGGGCTGCCAGGGGGAGGCGAGGGTCAGCAACACCTGGGAGGCGTGGCACCTTTGGTGTGGGAGCAGTCGCTGGACGTTTGCAATTTGGAGCTGGGCTGCGGCGCAGGTCCCGAGAGCGAGCGAGGCACGAACGTCGGCACCCTGAGCTGGCTGGCAGGGCCAGAGCCCCTGTGTGTGTGGTGCTGTGGAAGGGCTGCCAGGGGAAGGCGAGGGCCAGCAATACCTGGGAGGCGTGGCACCTTTGGTGTGGCAGCAGTCGCTGGACGTTTGCAATTTGGAGCTGGGCTGCGGCGCAGGTCCCGAGAGCGAGCGAGGCACGAACGTCGGCACCCTGAGCTGGCCGGCAAGGCCGGAGCCCCAGTGTGTGTGTGGCTGTGGAAGGGCTGCAAGGGGAAGGCGAGGGCCAGCAACACCTGGGAGGCGTGGCACCTTTCGTGTGGGAGCAGTCGCTGGACGTTTGCAATTTGGAGCTGGGCTGCGGCGCAGGTCCCGAGAGCGAGCGAGGCACTAACGGCACCCTGAACTGTCTGATAGGGCGAGAGACCCTGTGTGTGTGTGGCTGTGGAAGGGCTGCCAGGGGAAGGCGAGGGCCAGCAATACCTGGGAGGCGTGGCACCTTTGGTGTGGGAGCAGTCGCTGGACGTTTGCAATTTGGAGCTGGGCTGCGGCGCAGGTCCCGAGAGCGAGCGAGGCACGAACGTCGGCACCCTGAGCTGGCTGGCAGGCCCAGAGACCCTGATTGTGTGGGGCTGTGGAAGGGCTGCCAGGGGAAGGCGAGGGCCAGCAACACCTGGGAGGCGTGGCACCTTTGGTGTGGGAGCAGTCGCTGGACGTTTGCAATTTGGAGCTGGGCTGCGGCGCAGGTTCCGAGAGCGAGCGAGGCACGAACGTCGGCACCCTGAGCTGGCTGGCAAGGCCGGAGCCCCAGTGTGTGTGTGGCTCTGGAAGGGCTGCCAGGGGAAGGCGAGGGCCAGCAACACCTGAGAGGCGTGGCACCTTTGGTGTGGGAGCAGTCGCTGGACGTTTGCAATTTGGAGCTGGGCTGCGGCGCAGGTCCCGAGAGCGAGCGAGGCACGAACGTCGGCACCCTGAGCTGGCTGGCAGGGCCAGAGCCCCTGTGTGTGTGGTGCTGTGGAAGGGCTGCCAGGGGAAGGCGAGGGCCAGCAATACCTGGGAGGCGTGGCACCTTTGGTGTGGCAGCAGTCGCTGGACGTTTGCAATTTGGAGCTGGGCTGCGACACAGGTCCCGAGAGCGAGCGAGGCACGAACGTCGGCACCCTGAGCTGGCCGGCAAGGCCGGAGCCCCAGTGTGTGTGTGGCTGTGGAAGGGCTGCAAGGGGAAGGCGAGGGCCAGCAACACCTGGGAGGCGTGGTACCTTTGGTGTGGGAGCAGTCGCTGGACGTTTGCAATTTGGAGCTGGGCTGCGGCGCAGGTCCCGAGAGCGAGCGAGGCACGAACGTCGGCACCCTGAGCTGGCCGGCAAGGCCGGAGCCCCAGTGTGTGTGTGGCTGTGGAAGGGCTGCAAGGGGAAGGCGAGGGCCAGCAACACCTGGGAGGCGTGGCACCTTTGGTGTGGCAGCAGTCGCTGGACGTTTGCAATTTGGAGCTGGGCTGCGACACAGGTCCCGAGAGCGAGCGAGGCACGAACGTCGGCACCCTGAGCTGGCCGGCAAGGCCGGAGCCCCAGTGTGTGTGGGGCTGTGGAAGGGCTGCCAGAGGAAGGCGAGGGCCAGCAACAGCTGGGAGGCGTGGTACCTTTGGTGTGGGAGCAGTCGCTGGACGTTTGCAATTTGGAGCTGGGCTGCGGCGCAGGTCCCGAGAGCGAGCGAGGCACGAACGTCGGCACCCTGAGCTGGCTAGCAAGGCCGGAGCCCCAGTGTGTGTGGGGCTGTGGAAGGGCTGCCAGGGGGAGGCGAGGGCCAGCAACACCTGGGAGGCGTGGCACAATTGGTGTGGGAGCAGTCGCTGGACGTTTGCAATTTGGAGCTGGGCTGCGGCGCAGGTCCCGAGAGCGAGCGAGGCACGAACGTCGGCACCCTGAGCTGGCTGGCAGGGCCAGAGCCCCTGTGTGTGTGGTGCTGTGGAAGGGCTGCCAGGGGAAGGCGAGGGCCAGCAATACCTGGGAGGCGTGGCACCTTTGGTGTGGCAGCAGTCGCTGGACGTTTGCAATTTGGAGCTGGGCTGCGGCGCAGGTCCCGAGAGCGAGCGAGGCACGAACGTCGGCACCCTGAGCTGGCCGGCAAGGCCGGAGCCCCAGTGTGTGTGTGGCTGTGGAAGGGCTGCAAGGGGAAGGCGAGGGCCAGCAACACCTGGGAGGCGTGGCACCTTTCGTGTGGGAGCAGTCGCTGGACGTTTGCAATTTGGAGCTGGGCTGCGGCGCAGGTCCCGAGAGCGAGCGAGGCATGAACGTCGGCACCCTGAGCTGTCCGGCAGGCCCAGAGACCCTGATTGTGTGTGGCTGTGGAAGGGCTGCCAGGGGAAGGCGAGGGCCAGCAACACCTGGGAGGCGTGGCACCTTTGGTGTGGGAGCAGTCGCTGGACGTTTGCAATTTCGAGCTGGGCTGCGGCGCAGGTCCCGAGAGTGAGCGAGGCACGAACGTCGGCACCCTGAGCTGGCTGGCAAGGCCGGAGCCCCAGTGTGTGTGTGGCTGTGGAAGGGCTGCCAGGGGAAGGCGAGGGCCAGCAACACCTGGGAGGCCTGGCACCTTTGGTGTGGGAGCAGTCGCTGGACGTTTGCAATTTGGAGCTGGGCTGCGGCGCAGGTCCCGAGAGCGAGCGAGGCACGAACGTCGGCACCCTGAGCTGGCTGGCAGGGCCAGAGCCCCTGTGTGTGTGGTGCTGTGGAAGGGCTGCCAGGGGAAGGCGAGGGCCAGCAATACCTGGGAGGCGTGGCACCTTTGGTGTGGGAGCAGTCGCTGGACGTTTGCAATTTGGAGCTGGGCTGCGGCGCAGGTCCCGAGAGCGAGCGAGGCACGAACGGCACCCTGAGCTGTCTGATAGGGCGAGAGCCCCAGTGTGTGTGGGGCTGTGGAAGGGCTGCCAGAGGAAGGCGAGGGCCAGCAACACCTGGGAGGCGTGGTACCTTTGGTGTGGGAGCAGTCGCTGGACGTTTGCAATTTGGAGCTGGGCTGCGGCGCAGGTCCCGAGAGCGAGCGAGGCACGAACGTCGGCACCCTGAGCTGGCTAGCAAGGCCGGAGCCCCAGTGTGTGTGGGGCTGTGGAAGGGCTGCCAGGGGGAGGCGAGGGCCAGCAACACCTGGGAGGCGTGGCACAATTGGTGTGGGAGCAGTCGCTGGACGTTTGCAATTTGGAGCTGGGCTGCGGCGCAGGTCCCGAGAGCGAGCGAGGCACGAACGTCGGCACCCTGAGCTGGCTGGCAGGGCCAGAGCCCCTGTGTGTGTGGTGCTGTGGAAGGGCTGCCAGGGGAAGGCGAGGGCCAGCAACACCTGGGAGGCGTGGCACCTTTGGTGTGGCAGCAGTCGCTGGACGTTTGCAATTTGGAGCTGGGCTGCGGCGCAGGTCCCGAGAGCGAGCGAGGCACGAACGTCGGCACCCTGAGCTGGCCGGCAAGGCCGGAGCCCCAGTGTGTGTGGGGCTGTGGAAGGGCTGCAAGGGGAAGGCGAGGGCCAGCAACACCTGGGAGGCGTGGCACCTTTCGTGTGGGAGCAGTCGCTGGACGTTTGCAATTTGGAGCTGGGCTGCGGCGCAGGTCCCGAGAGCGAGCGAGGCACGAACGTCGGCACCCTGAACTGTCTGATAGGGCTAGAGACCCTGTGTGTGTGTGGCTGTGGAAGGGCTGCCAGGGGAAGGCGAGGGCCAGCAATACCTGGGAGGCGTGGCACCTTTGGTGTGGGAGCAGTCGCTGGACGTTTGCAATTTGGAGCTGGGCTGCGGCGCAGGTCCCGAGAGCGAGCGAGGCACGAACGTCGGCACCCTGAGCTGGCTGGCAAGGCCGGAGCCCCAGTGTGTGTGTGGCTGTGGAAGGGCTGCCAGGGGAAGGCGAGGGCCAGCAACACCTGAGAGGCGTGGCACCTTTGGTGTGGGAGCAGTCGCTGGACGTTTGCAATTTGGAGCTGGGCTGCGGCGCAGGTCCCGAGAGCGAGCGAGGCACGAACGTCGGCACCCTGAGCTGTCTGATAGGCCGAGAGCCCCAGTGTGTGTGGTGCTGTGGAAGGGCTGCCAGGGGAAGGCGAGGGCCAGCAACACCTGGGAGGCGTGGCACAATTGGTGTGGGAGCAGTCGCTGGACGTTTGCAATTTGGAGCTGGTCTGCGGCGCAGGTCCCGAGAGCGAGCGAGGCACGAACGTCGGCACCCTGAGCTGGCTAGCAAGGCCGGAGCCCCAGTGTGTGTGGGGCTGTGGAAGGGCTGCCAGGGGAAGGCGAGGGCCAGCAACACCTGGGAGGCGTGGCACCTTTCGTGTGGGAGCAGTTGCTGGACGTTTGCAATTTGGAGCTGGGCTGCGGCGCAGGTCCCGAGAGCGAGCAAGGCACTAACGGCACCCTGAACTGTCTGATAGGGCGAGAGCCCCTGTGTGTGTGGGGCTGTGGAAGGGCTGCCAGGGGAAGGCGAGGGCCAGCAATACCTGGGAGGCGTGGCACCTTTGGTGTGGGAGCAGTCGCTGGACGTTTGCAATTTGGAGCTGGGCTGCGGCGCAGGTTCCGAGAGCGAGCGAGGCACGAACGTCGGCACCCTGAGCTGGCCGGCAAGGCCGGAGCCCCAGTGTCTGTGGGGCTGTGGAAGGGCTGCCAGGGGGAGGCGAGGCCCAGCAACACCTGGGAGGCGTGGCACAATTGGTGTGGGAGCAGTCGCTGGACGTTTGCAATTTGGAGCTGGGCTGCGGAGCAGGTCCCGAGAGCGAGCGAGGCACGAACGGCACCCTGAGCTGTCTGATAGGGCGAGAGCCCCAGTGTGTGTGTGGCTGTGGAAGGGCTGCCAGGGGAAGGCGAGGGCCAGCAACACCTGGGAGGCGTGGCACAATTGGTGTGGGAGCAGTCGCTGGACGTTTGCAATTTGGAGCTGGGCTGCGGCGCAGGTCCCGAGAGCGAGCGAGGCACGAACGTCGGCACCCTGAGCTGGCTGGCAAGGCCGGAGCCCCAGTGTGTGTGTGGCTGTGGAAGGGCTGCAAGGGGAAGGCGAGGGCCAGCAACACCTGAGAGGCGTGGCACCTTTGGTGTGGGAGCAGTCGCTGGACGTTTGCAATTTGGAGCTGGGCTGCGGCGCAGGTCCCGAGAGCGAGCGAGGCACTAACGGCACCCTGAGCTGTCTGATAGGGCGAGAGCCCCAGTGTGTGTGGGGCTGTGGAAGGGCTGCCAGGGGAAGGCGAGGGCCAGCAACACCTGGGAGGCGTGGCACAATTGGTGTGGGAGCAGTCGCTGGACGTTTGCAATTTGGAGCTGGGCTGCGGCGCAGGTCCCGAGAGCGAGCGAGGCACGAACGTCGGCACCCTGAGCTGGCTGGCAGGGCCAGAGCCCCTGTGTGTGTGGTGCTGTGGAAGGGCTGCCAGGGGAAGGCGAGGGCCAGCAATACCTGGGAGGCGTGGCACCTTTGGTGTGGCAGCAGTCGCTGGACGTTTGCAATTTGGAGCTGGGCTGCGGCGCAGGTCCCGAGAGCGAGCAAGGGACGAATGTCGGCACCCTGAGCTGGCTAGCAAGGCCGGAGCCCCAGTGTGTGTGGGGCTGTGGAAGGGCTGCCAGGGGGAGGCGAGGGTCAGCAACACCTGGGAGGCGTGGCACCTTTGGTGTGGGAGCAGTCGCTGGACGTTTGCAATTTGGAGCTGGGCTGTGGCGCAGGTCCCGAGAGCGAGCGAGGCACTAACGGCACCCTGAGCTGTCTGATAGGGCGAGAGCCCCAGTGTGTGTGGGGCTGTGGAAGGGCTGCCAGAGGAAGGCGAGGGCCAGCAACACCTGGGAGGCGTGGCACCTTTGGTGTGGGAGCAGTCGCTGGACGTTTGCAATTTGGAGCTGGGCTGCGGCGCAGGTCCCGAGAGCGAGCGAGGCACGAACGTCGGCACCCTGAGCTGGCTAGCAAGGCCGGAGCCCCAGTGTGTGTGGGGCTGTGGAAGGGCTGCCAGGGGGAGGCGAGGGCCAGCAACACCTGGGAGGCGTGGCACAATTGGTGTGGGAGCAGTCGCTGGACGTTTGCAATTTGGAGCTGGGGTGCGGCGCAGGTCCCGAGAGCGAGCGAGGCACGAACGTCGGCACCCTGAGCTGGCCGGCAAGGCCGGAGCCCCAGTGTGTGTGGGGCTGTGGAAGGGCTGCAAGGGGAAGGCGAGGGCCAGAAACACCTGGGAGGCGTGGCACCTTTCGTGTGGGAGCAGTCGCTGGACGTTTGCAATTTGGAGCTGGGCTGCGGCGCAGGTCCCGAGAGCGAGCGAGGCACGAATGTCGGCACCCTGAACTGTCTGATAGGGCGAGAGACCCTGTGTGTGTGTGGCTGTGGAAGGGCTGCCAGGGGAAGGCGAGGGCCAGCAATACCTGGGAGGCGTGGCACCTTTGGTGTGAGAGCAGTCGCTGGACGTTTGCAATTTGGAGCTGGGCTGCGGCGCAGGTCCCGAGAGCGAGCGAGGCACGAACGTCGGCACCCTGAGCTGGCTGGCAGGGCGAGAGGCCCTGTGTGTGTGGTGCTGTGGAAGGGCTGCCAGGGGAAGGCGAGGGCCAGCAATACCTGGGAGGCGTGGCACCTTTGGTGTGGCAGCAGTCGCTGGACGTTTGCAATTTGGAGCTGGGCTGCGGCGCAGGTCCCGAGAGCGAGCGAGGCACGAACGTCGGCACCCTGAGCTGGCCGGCAAGGCCGGAGCCCCTGTGTGTGTGGGGCTGTGGAAGGGCTGCAAGGGGAAGGCGAGGGCCAGCAACACCTGGGAGGCGTGGCACCTTTCGTGTGGGAGCAGTTGCTGGACGTTTGCAATTTGGAGCTGGGCTGCGGCGCAGGTCCCGAGAGCGAGCGAGGCACGAACGTCGGCACCCTGAGCTGGCCGGGTAGGCCGGAGCCCCAGTGTGTGTGGGGCTGTGGAAGGGCTGTCAGGGGGAGGCGAGGCCCAGCAACACCTGGGAGGCGTGGCACAATTGGTGTGGGAGCAGTCGCTGGACGTTTGCAATTTGGAGCTGGGCTGCGGCGCAGGTCCCGAGAGCGAGCGAGGCACGAACGTCGGCACCCTGAGCTGGCTGGAAGGGCCAGAGCCCCTGTGTGTGTGGTGCTGTGGAAGGGCTGCCAGGGGAAGGCGTGGGCCAGCAATACCTGGGAGGCCTGGCACCTTTGGTGTGGGAGCAGTCGCTGGACGTTTGCAATTTGGAGCTGGGCTGCGGCGCAGGTCCCGAGAGCGAGCGAGGCACTAACGGCACCCTGAGCTGTCTGATAGGGCGAGAGCCCCAGTGTGTGTGTGGCTGTGGAAGGGCTGCCAGGGGAAGGCGAGGGCCAGCAACACCTGGGAGGCGTGGCACAATTGGTGTGGGAGCAGTCGCTGGACGTTTGCAATTTGGAGCTGGGCTGCGGCGCAGGTCCCGAGAGCGAGCGAGGCACGAACGTCGGCACCCTGAGCTGGCTGGCAGGCCCAGAGACCCTGATTGTGTGGGGCTGTGGAAGGGCTGCCAGGGGAAGGCGAGGGCCAGCAACACCTGGGAGGCCTGGCACCTTTGGTGTGGGAGCAGTTGCTGGACGTTTGCAAGTTGGAGCTGGGCTGCGGCGCAGGTCCCGAGAGCGAGCGAGGCACGAACGTCGGCACCCTGAGCTGGCTGGCAAGGCCGGAGCCCCAGTGTGTGTGGGGCTGTGGAAGGGCTGCCAGGGGAAGGCGAGGGCCAGCAACACCTGGGAGGCGTGGCACAATTGGTGTGGGAGCAGTCGCTGGACGTTTGCAATTTGGAGCTGGGCTGCGGCGCAGGTCCCGAGAGCGAGCGAGGCACGAACGTCGGCACCCTGAGCTGGCTGGAAGGGCCAGAGCCCCTGTGTGTGTGGTGCTGTGGAAGGGCTGCCAGGGGAAGGCGTGGGCCAGCAATACCTGGGAGGCGTGGCACCTTTGGTGTGGCAGCAGTCGCTGGACGTTTGCAATTTGGAGCTGGGCTGCGGCGCAGGTCCCGAGAGCGAGCGAGGCACGAACGTCGGCACCCTGAGCTGGCTGGAAGGGCCAGAGCCCCTGTGTGTGTGGTGCTGTGGAAGGGCTGCCAGGGGAAGGCGTGGGCCAGCAATACCTGGGAGGCGTGGCACCTTTGGTGTGGCAGCAGTCGCTGGACGTTTGCAATTTGGAGCTGGGCTGCGGCGCAGGTCCCGAGAGCGAGCGAGGCACTAACGGCACCCTGAGCTGTCTGATAGGGCGAGAGCCCCAGTGTGTGTGTGGCTGTGGAAGGGCTGCCAGGGGAAGGCGAGGGCCAGCAACACCTGGGAGGCGTGGCACAATTGGTGTGGGAGCAGTCGCTGGACGTTTGCAATTTGGAGCTGGGCTGCGGCGCAGGTCCCGAGAGCGAGCGAGGCACGAACGTCGGCACCCTGAGCTGGCTGGCAGGCCCAGAGACCCTGATTGTGTGGGGCTGTGGAAGGGCTGCCAGGGGAAGGCGAGGGCCAGCAACACCTGGGAGGCCTGGCACCTTTGGTGTGGGAGCAGTTGCTGGACGTTTGCAAGTTGGAGCTGGGCTGCGGCGCAGGTCCCGAGAGCGAGCGAGGCACGAACGTCGGCACCCTGAGCTGGCTGGCAGGCCCAGAGACCCTGATTGTGTGGGGCTGTGGAAGGGCTGCCAGGGGAAGGCGAGGGCCAGCAACACCTGGGAGGCGTGGCACCTTTCGTGTGGGAGCAGTCGCTGGACGTTTGCAATTTGGAGCTGGGCTGCGGCGCAGGTCCCGAGAGCGAGCGAGGCACGAATGTCGGCACCCTGAACTGTCTGATAGGGCGAGAGACCCTGTGTGTGTGTGGCTGTGGAAGGGCTGCCAGGGGAAGGCGAGGGCCAGCAATACCTGGGAGGCGTGGCACCTTTGGTGTGAGAGCAGTCGCTGGACGTTTGCAATTTGGAGCTGGGCTGCGGCGCAGGTCCCGAGAGCGAGCGAGGCACGAACGTCGGCACCCTGAGCTGGCTGGCAGGGCGAGAGGCCCTGTGTGTGTGGTGCTGTGGAAGGGCTGCCAGGGGAAGGCGAGGGCCAGCAATACCTGGGAGGCGTGGCACCTTTGGTGTGGCAGCAGTCGCTGGACGTTTGCAATTTGGAGCTGGGCTGCGGCGCAGGTCCCGAGAGCGAGCGAGGCACGAACGTCGGCACCCTGAGCTGGCCGGCAAGGCCGGAGCCCCTGTGTGTGTGGGGCTGTGGAAGGGCTGCAAGGGGAAGGCGAGGGCCAGCAACACCTGGGAGGCGTGGCACCTTTCGTGTGGGAGCAGTTGCTGGACGTTTGCAATTTGGAGCTGGGCTGCGGCGCAGGTCCCGAGAGCGAGCGAGGCACGAACGTCGGCACCCTGAGCTGGCCGGCAAGGCCGGAGCCCCAGTGTGTGTGGGGCTGTGGAAGGGCTGTCAGGGGGAGGCGAGGCCCAGCAACACCTGGGAGGCGTGGCACAATTGGTGTGGGAGCAGTCGCTGGACGTTTGCAATTTGGAGCTGGGCTGCGGCGCAGGTCCCGAGAGCGAGCGAGGCACGAACGTCGGCACCCTGAGCTGGCTGGAAGGGCCAGAGCCCCTGTGTGTGTGGTGCTGTGGAAGGGCTGCCAGGGGAAGGCGTGGGCCAGCAATACCTGGGAGGCCTGGCACCTTTGGTGTGGGAGCAGTCGCTGGACGTTTGCAATTTGGAGCTGGGCTGCGGCGCAGGTCCCGAGAGCGAGCGAGGCACTAACGGCACCCTGAGCTGTCTGATAGGGCGAGAGCCCCAGTGTGTGTGTGGCTGTGGAAGGGCTGCCAGGGGAAGGCGAGGGCCAGCAACACCTGGGAGGCGTGGCACAATTGGTGTGGGAGCAGTCGCTGGACGTTTGCAATTTGGAGCTGGGCTGCGGCGCAGGTCCCGAGAGCGAGCGAGGCACGAACGTCGGCACCCTGAGCTGGCTGGCAGGCCCAGAGACCCTGATTGTGTGGGGCTGTGGAAGGGCTGCCAGGGGAAGGCGAGGGCCAGCAACACCTGGGAGGCCTGGCACCTTTGGTGTGGGAGCAGTTGCTGGACGTTTGCAAGTTGGAGCTGGGCTGCGGCGCAGGTCCCGAGAGCGAGCGAGGCACGAACGTCGGCACCCTGAGCTGGCTGGCAAGGCCGGAGCCCCAGTGTGTGTGGGGCTGTGGAAGGGCTGCCAGGGGAAGGCGAGGGCCAGCAACACCTGGGAGGCGTGGCACAATTGGTGTGGGAGCAGTCGCTGGACGTTTGCAATTTGGAGCTGGGCTGCGGCGCAGGTCCCGAGAGCGAGCGAGGCACGAACGTCGGCACCCTGAGCTGGCTGGAAGGGCCAGAGCCCCTGTGTGTGTGGTGCTGTGGAAGGGCTGCCAGGGGAAGGCGTGGGCCAGCAATACCTGGGAGGCGTGGCACCTTTGGTGTGGCAGCAGTCGCTGGACGTTTGCAATTTGGAGCTGGGCTGCGGCGCAGGTCCCGAGAGCGAGCGAGGCACGAACGTCGGCACCCTGAGCTGGCTGGAAGGGCCAGAGCCCCTGTGTGTGTGGTGCTGTGGAAGGGCTGCCAGGGGAAGGCGTGGGCCAGCAATACCTGGGAGGCGTGGCACCTTTGGTGTGGCAGCAGTCGCTGGACGTTTGCAATTTGGAGCTGGGCTGCGGCGCAGGTCCCGAGAGCGAGCGAGGCACTAACGGCACCCTGAGCTGTCTGATAGGGCGAGAGCCCCAGTGTGTGTGTGGCTGTGGAAGGGCTGCCAGGGGAAGGCGAGGGCCAGCAACACCTGGGAGGCGTGGCACAATTGGTGTGGGAGCAGTCGCTGGACGTTTGCAATTTGGAGCTGGGCTGCGGCGCAGGTCCCGAGAGCGAGCGAGGCACGAACGTCGGCACCCTGAGCTGGCTGGCAGGCCCAGAGACCCTGATTGTGTGGGGCTGTGGAAGGGCTGCCAGGGGAAGGCGAGGGCCAGCAACACCTGGGAGGCCTGGCACCTTTGGTGTGGGAGCAGTTGCTGGACGTTTGCAAGTTGGAGCTGGGCTGCGGCGCAGGTCCCGAGAGCGAGCGAGGCACGAACGTCGGCACCCTGAGCTGGCTGGCAAGGCCGGAGCCCCAGTGTGTGTGGGGCTGTGGAAGGGCTGCCAGGGGAAGGCGAGGGCCAGCAACACCTGAGAGGCGTGGCACCTTTGGTGTGGGAGCAGTCGCTGGACGTTTGCAATTTGGAGCTGGGCTGCGGCGCAGGTCCCGAGAGCGAGCGAGGCACTAACGGCACCCTGAGCTGTCTGATAGGGCGAGAGCCCCAGTGTCTGTGGGGCTGTGGAAGGGCTGCCAGGGGAAGGCGAGAGCCAGCAACACCTGGGAGGCGTGGCACAATTGGTGTGGGAGCAGTCGCTGGACGTTTGCAATTTGGAGCTGGGCTGCGGCGCAGGTCCCGAGAGCGAGCGAGGCACGAACGTCGGCACCCTGAGCTGGCTGGCAGGGCCAGAGCCCCTGTGTGTGTGGTGCTGTGGAAGGGCTGCCAGGGGAAGGCGAGGGCCAGCAATACCTGGGAGGCGTGGCACCTTTGGTGTGGCAGCAGTCGCTGGACGTTTGCAATTTGGAGCTGGGCTGCGGCGCAGGTCCCGAGAGCGAGCGAGGCACGAACGTCGGCACCCTGAGCTGGCCGGCAAGGCCGGAGCCCCAGTGTGTGTGTGGCTGTGGAAGGGCTGCAAGGGGAAGGCGAGGGCCAGCAACACCTGGGAGGCGTGGCACCTTTCGTGTGGGAGCAGTCGCTGGACGTTTGCAATTTGGAGCTGGGCTGCGGCGCAGGTCCCGAGAGCGAGCGAGGCACTAACGGCACCCTGAACTGTCTGATAGGGCGAGAGACCCTGTGTGTGTGTGGCTGTGGAAGGGCTGCCAGGGGAAGGCGAGGGCCAGCAATACCTGGGAGGCGTGGCACCTTTGGTGTGGGAGCAGTCGCTGGACGTTTGCAATTTGGAGCTGGGCTGCGGCGCAGGTCCCGAGAGCGAGCGAGGCACGAACGTCGGCACCCTGAGCTGGCTGGCAGGCCCAGAGACCCTGATTGTGTGGGGCTGTGGAAGGGCTGCCAGGGGAAGGCGAGGGCCAGCAACACCTGGGAGGCGTGGCACCTTTGGTGTGGGAGCAGTCGCTGGACGTTTGCAATTTGGAGCTGGGCTGCGGCGCAGGTTCCGAGAGCGAGCGAGGCACGAACGTCGGCACCCTGAGCTGGCTGGCAAGGCCGGAGCCCCAGTGTGTGTGTGGCTCTGGAAGGGCTGCCAGGGGAAGGCGAGGGCCAGCAACACCTGAGAGGCGTGGCACCTTTGGTGTGGGAGCAGTCGCTGGACGTTTGCAATTTGGAGCTGGGCTGCGGCGCAGGTCCCGAGAGCGAGCGAGGCACGAACGTCGGCACCCTGAGCTGGCTGGCAGGGCCAGAGCCCCTGTGTGTGTGGTGCTGTGGAAGGGCTGCCAGGGGAAGGCGAGGGCCAGCAATACCTGGGAGGCGTGGCACCTTTGGTGTGGCAGCAGTCGCTGGACGTTTGCAATTTGGAGCTGGGCTGCGACACAGGTCCCGAGAGCGAGCGAGGCACGAACGTCGGCACCCTGAGCTGGCCGGCAAGGCCGGAGCCCCAGTGTGTGTGTGGCTGTGGAAGGGCTGCAAGGGGAAGGCGAGGGCCAGCAACACCTGGGAGGCGTGGTACCTTTGGTGTGGGAGCAGTCGCTGGACGTTTGCAATTTGGAGCTGGGCTGCGGCGCAGGTCCCGAGAGCGAGCGAGGCACGAACGTCGGCACCCTGAGCTGGCCGGCAAGGCCGGAGCCCCAGTGTGTGTGTGGCTGTGGAAGGGCTGCAAGGGGAAGGCGAGGGCCAGCAACACCTGGGAGGCGTGGCACCTTTGGTGTGGCAGCAGTCGCTGGACGTTTGCAATTTGGAGCTGGGCTGCGACACAGGTCCCGAGAGCGAGCGAGGCACGAACGTCGGCACCCTGAGCTGGCCGGCAAGGCCGGAGCCCCAGTGTGTGTGGGGCTGTGGAAGGGCTGCCAGAGGAAGGCGAGGGCCAGCAACAGCTGGGAGGCGTGGTACCTTTGGTGTGGGAGCAGTCGCTGGACGTTTGCAATTTGGAGCTGGGCTGCGGCGCAGGTCCCGAGAGCGAGCGAGGCACGAACGTCGGCACCCTGAGCTGGCTAGCAAGGCCGGAGCCCCAGTGTGTGTGGGGCTGTGGAAGGGCTGCCAGGGGGAGGCGAGGGCCAGCAACACCTGGGAGGCGTGGCACAATTGGTGTGGGAGCAGTCGCTGGACGTTTGCAATTTGGAGCTGGGCTGCGGCGCAGGTCCCGAGAGCGAGCGAGGCACGAACGTCGGCACCCTGAGCTGGCTGGCAGGCCCAGAGACCCTGATTGTGTGGGGCTGTGGAAGGGCTGCCAGGGGAAGGCGAGGGCCAGCAACACCTGGGAGGCCTGGCACCTTTGGTGTGGGAGCAGTTGCTGGACGTTTGCAAGTTGGAGCTGGGCTGCGGCGCAGGTCCCGAGAGCGAGCGAGGCACGAACGTCGGCACCCTGAGCTGGCTGGCAAGGCCGGAGCCCCAGTGTGTGTGGGGCTGTGGAAGGGCTGCCAGGGGAAGGCGAGGGCCAGCAACACCTGAGAGGCGTGGCACCTTTGGTGTGGGAGCAGTCGCTGGACGTTTGCAATTTGGAGCTGGGCTGCGGCGCAGGTCCCGAGAGCGAGCGAGGCACTAACGGCACCCTGAGCTGTCTGATAGGGCGAGAGCCCCAGTGTCTGTGGGGCTGTGGAAGGGCTGCCAGGGGAAGGCGAGAGCCAGCAACACCTGGGAGGCGTGGCACAATTGGTGTGGGAGCAGTCGCTGGACGTTTGCAATTTGGAGCTGGGCTGCGGCGCAGGTCCCGAGAGCGAGCGAGGCACGAACGTCGGCACCCTGAGCTGGCTGGCAGGGCCAGAGCCCCTGTGTGTGTGGTGCTGTGGAAGGGCTGCCAGGGGAAGGCGAGGGCCAGCAATACCTGGGAGGCGTGGCACCTTTGGTGTGGCAGCAGTCGCTGGACGTTTGCAATTTGGAGCTGGGCTGCGGCGCAGGTCCCGAGAGCGAGCAAGGGACGAATGTCGGCACCCTGAGCTGGCTGGCAAGGCCGGAGCCCCAGTGTGTGTGGGGCTGTGGAAGGGCTGCCAGGGGGAGGCGAGGGTCAGCAACACCTGGGAGGCGTGGCACCTTTGGTGTGGGAGCAGTCGCTGGACGTTTGCAATTTGGAGCTGGGCTGCGGCGCAGGTCCCGAGAGCGAGCGAGGCACGAACGTCGGCACCCTGAGCTGGCTGGCAGGGCCAGAGCCCCTGTGTGTGTGGTGCTGTGGAAGGGCTGCCAGGGGAAGGCGAGGGCCAGCAATACCTGGGAGGCGTGGCACCTTTGGTGTGGCAGCAGTCGCTGGACGTTTGCAATTTGGAGCTGGGCTGCGGCGCAGGTCCCGAGAGCGAGCGAGGCACGAACGTCGGCACCCTGAGCTGGCCGGCAAGGCCGGAGGCCCAGTGTGTGTGTGGCTGTGGAAGGGCTGCAAGGGGAAGGCGAGGGCCAGCAACACCTGGGAGGCGTGGCACCTTTCGTGTGGGAGCAGTCGCTGGACGTTTGCAATTTGGAGCTGGGCTGCGGCGCAGGTCCCGAGAGCGAGCGAGGCACTAACGGCACCCTGAACTGTCTGATAGGGCGAGAGACCCTGTGTGTGTGTGGCTGTGGAAGGGCTGCCAGGGGAAGGCGAGGGCCAGCAATACCTGGGAGGCGTGGCACCTTTGGTGTGGGAGCAGTCGCTGGACGTTTGCAATTTGGAGCTGGGCTGCGGCGCAGGTCCCGAGAGCGAGCGAGGCACGAACGTCGGCACCCTGAGCTGGCTGGCAGGCCCAGAGACCCTGATTGTGTGGGGCTGTGGAAGGGCTGCCAGGGGAAGGCGAGGGCCAGCAACACCTGGGAGGCGTGGCACCTTTGGTGTGGGAGCAGTCGCTGGACGTTTGCAATTTGGAGCTGGGCTGCGGCGCAGGTTCCGAGAGCGAGCGAGGCACGAACGTCGGCACCCTGAGCTGGCTGGCAAGGCCGGAGCCCCAGTGTGTGTGTGGCTCTGGAAGGGCTGCCAGGGGAAGGCGAGGGCCAGCAACACCTGAGAGGCGTGGCACCTTTGGTGTGGGAGCAGTCGCTGGACGTTTGCAATTTGGAGCTGGGCTGCGGCGCAGGTCCCGAGAGCGAGCGAGGCACGAACGTCGGCACCCTGAGCTGGCTGGCAGGGCCAGAGCCCCTGTGTGTGTGGTGCTGTGGAAGGGCTGCCAGGGGAAGGCGAGGGCCAGCAATACCTGGGAGGCGTGGCACCTTTGGTGTGGCAGCAGTCGCTGGACGTTTGCAATTTGGAGCTGGGCTGCGACACAGGTCCCGAGAGCGAGCGAGGCACGAACGTCGGCACCCTGAGCTGGCCGGCAAGGCCGGAGCCCCAGTGTGTGTGTGGCTGTGGAAGGGCTGCAAGGGGAAGGCGAGGGCCAGCAACACCTGGGAGGCGTGGTACCTTTGGTGTGGGAGCAGTCGCTGGACGTTTGCAATTTGGAGCTGGGCTGCGGCGCAGGTCCCGAGAGCGAGCGAGGCACGAACGTCGGCACCCTGAGCTGGCCGGCAAGGCCGGAGCCCCAGTGTGTGTGTGGCTGTGGAAGGGCTGCAAGGGGAAGGCGAGGGCCAGCAACACCTGGGAGGCGTGGCACCTTTGGTGTGGCAGCAGTCGCTGGACGTTTGCAATTTGGAGCTGGGCTGCGACACAGGTCCCGAGAGCGAGCGAGGCACGAACGTCGGCACCCTGAGCTGGCCGGCAAGGCCGGAGCCCCAGTGTGTGTGGGGCTGTGGAAGGGCTGCCAGAGGAAGGCGAGGGCCAGCAACAGCTGGGAGGCGTGGTACCTTTGGTGTGGGAGCAGTCGCTGGACGTTTGCAATTTGGAGCTGGGCTGCGGCGCAGGTCCCGAGAGCGAGCGAGGCACGAACGTCGGCACCCTGAGCTGGCTAGCAAGGCCGGAGCCCCAGTGTGTGTGGGGCTGTGGAAGGGCTGCCAGGGGGAGGCGAGGGCCAGCAACACCTGGGAGGCGTGGCACAATTGGTGTGGGAGCAGTCGCTGGACGTTTGCAATTTGGAGCTGGGCTGCGGCGCAGGTCCCGAGAGCGAGCGAGGCACGAACGTCGGCACCCTGAGCTGGCTGGCAGGGCCAGAGCCCCTGTGTGTGTGGTGCTGTGGAAGGGCTGCCAGGGGAAGGCGAGGGCCAGCAATACCTGGGAGGCGTGGCACCTTTGGTGTGGCAGCAGTCGCTGGACGTTTGCAATTTGGAGCTGGGCTGCGGCGCAGGTCCCGAGAGCGAGCGAGGCACGAACGTCGGCACCCTGAGCTGGCCGGCAAGGCCGGAGCCCCAGTGTGTGTGTGGCTGTGGAAGGGCTGCA
Source organism: Spheniscus humboldti (assembly GCA_027474245.1). NCBI lineage: Eukaryota > Metazoa > Chordata > Aves > Sphenisciformes > Spheniscidae > Spheniscus > Spheniscus humboldti. The sequence continues at coordinate 67,464,986 of CM049890.1, read as the reverse complement.
AGGGGAAGGCGAGGGCCAGCAACACCTGGGAGGCGTGGCACCTTTCGTGTGGGAGCAGTCGCTGGACGTTTGCAATTTGGAGCTGGGCTGCGGCGCAGGTCCCGAGAGCGAGCGAGGCATGAACGTTGGCACCCTGAGCTGTCCGGCAGGCCCAGAGACCCTGATTGTGTGTGGCTGTGGAAGGGCTGCCAGGGGAAGGCGAGGGCCAGCAACACCTGGGAGGCGTGGCACCTTTGGTGTGGGAGCAGTCGCTGGACGTTTGCAATTTCGAGCTGGGCTGCGGCGCAGGTCCCGAGAGCGAGCGAGGCACGAACGTCGGCACCCTGAGCTGGCCGGCAAGGCCGGAGCCCCAGTGTGTGTGGGGCTGTGGAAGGGCTGCCAGAGGAAGGCGAGGGCCAGCAACAGCTGGGAGGCGTGGTACCTTTGGTGTGGGAGCAGTCGCTGGACGTTTGCAATTTGGAGCTGGGCTGCGGCGCAGGTCCCGAGAGCGAGCGAGGCACGAACGTCGGCACCCTGAGCTGGCTAGCAAGGCCGGAGCCCCAGTGTGTGTGGGGCTGTGGAAGGGCTGCCAGGGGGAGGCGAGGGCCAGCAACACCTGGGAGGCGTGGCACAATTGGTGTGGGAGCAGTCGCTGGACGTTTGCAATTTGGAGCTGGGCTGCGGCGCAGGTCCCGAGAGCGAGCGAGGCACGAACGTCGGCACCCTGAGCTGGCTGGCAGGCCCAGAGACCCTGATTGTGTGGGGCTGTGGAAGGGCTGCCAGGGGAAGGCGAGGGCCAGCAACACCTGGGAGGCCTGGCACCTTTGGTGTGGGAGCAGTTGCTGGACGTTTGCAAGTTGGAGCTGGGCTGCGGCGCAGGTCCCGAGAGCGAGCGAGGCACGAACGTCGGCACCCTGAGCTGGCTGGCAAGGCCGGAGCCCCAGTGTGTGTGGGGCTGTGGAAGGGCTGCCAGGGGAAGGCGAGGGCCAGCAACACCTGAGAGGCGTGGCACCTTTGGTGTGGGAGCAGTCGCTGGACGTTTGCAATTTGGAGCTGGGCTGCGGCGCAGGTCCCGAGAGCGAGCGAGGCACTAACGGCACCCTGAGCTGTCTGATAGGGCGAGAGCCCCAGTGTCTGTGGGGCTGTGGAAGGGCTGCCAGGGGAAGGCGAGAGCCAGCAACACCTGGGAGGCGTGGCACAATTGGTGTGGGAGCAGTCGCTGGACGTTTGCAATTTGGAGCTGGGCTGCGGCGCAGGTCCCGAGAGCGAGCGAGGCACGAACGTCGGCACCCTGAGCTGGCTGGCAGGGCCAGAGCCCCTGTGTGTGTGGTGCTGTGGAAGGGCTGCCAGGGGAAGGCGAGGGCCAGCAATACCTGGGAGGCGTGGCACCTTTGGTGTGGCAGCAGTCGCTGGACGTTTGCAATTTGGAGCTGGGCTGCGGCGCAGGTCCCGAGAGCGAGCAAGGGACGAATGTCGGCACCCTGAGCTGGCTGGCAAGGCCGGAGCCCCAGTGTGTGTGGGGCTGTGGAAGGGCTGCCAGGGGGAGGCGAGGGTCAGCAACACCTGGGAGGCGTGGCACCTTTGGTGTGGGAGCAGTCGCTGGACGTTTGCAATTTGGAGCTGGGCTGCGGCGCAGGTCCCGAGAGCGAGCGAGGCACGAACGTCGGCACCCTGAGCTGGCTGGCAGGGCCAGAGCCCCTGTGTGTGTGGTGCTGTGGAAGGGCTGCCAGGGGAAGGCGAGGGCCAGCAATACCTGGGAGGCGTGGCACCTTTGGTGTGGGAGCAGTCGCTGGACGTTTGCAATTTGGAGCTGGGCTGCGGCGCAGGTCCCGAGAGCGAGCGAGGCACTAACGGCACCCTGAGCTGTCTGATAGGGCGAGAGCCCCAGTGTCTGTGGGGCTGTGGAAGGGCTGCCAGGGGAAGGCGAGAGCCAGCAACACCTGGGAGGCGTGGCACAATTGGTGTGGGAGCAGTCGCTGGACGTTTGCAATTTGGAGCTGGGCTGCGGCGCAGGTCCCGAGAGCGAGCGAGGCACGAACGTCGGCACCCTGAGCTGGCTGGCAGGGCCAGAGCCCCTGTGTGTGTGGTGCTGTGGAAGGGCTGCCAGGGGAAGGCGAGGGCCAGCAATACCTGGGAGGCGTGGCACCTTTGGTGTGGCAGCAGTCGCTGGACGTTTGCAATTTGGAGCTGGGCTGCGGCGCAGGTCCCGAGAGCGAGCAAGGGACGAATGTCGGCACCCTGAGCTGGCTGGCAAGGCCGGAGCCCCAGTGTGTGTGGGGCTGTGGAAGGGCTGCCAGGGGGAGGCGAGGGTCAGCAACACCTGGGAGGCGTGGCACCTTTGGTGTGGGAGCAGTCGCTGGACGTTTGCAATTTGGAGCTGGGCTGCGGCGCAGGTCCCGAGAGCGAGCGAGGCACGAACGTCGGCACCCTGAGCTGGCTGGCAGGGCCAGAGCCCCTGTGTGTGTGGTGCTGTGGAAGGGCTGCCAGGGGAAGGCGAGGGCCAGCAATACCTGGGAGGCGTGGCACCTTTGGTGTGGCAGCAGTCGCTGGACGTTTGCAATTTGGAGCTGGGCTGCGGCGCAGGTCCCGAGAGCGAGCGAGGCACGAACGTCGGCACCCTGAGCTGGCCGGCAAGGCCGGAGGCCCAGTGTGTGTGTGGCTGTGGAAGGGCTGCAAGGGGAAGGCGAGGGCCAGCAACACCTGGGAGGCGTGGCACCTTTCGTGTGGGAGCAGTCGCTGGACGTTTGCAATTTGGAGCTGGGCTGCGGCGCAGGTCCCGAGAGCGAGCGAGGCACTAACGGCACCCTGAACTGTCTGATAGGGCGAGAGACCCTGTGTGTGTGTGGCTGTGGAAGGGCTGCCAGGGGAAGGCGAGGGCCAGCAATACCTGGGAGGCGTGGCACCTTTGGTGTGGGAGCAGTCGCTGGACGTTTGCAATTTGGAGCTGGGCTGCGGCGCAGGTCCCGAGAGCGAGCGAGGCACGAACGTCGGCACCCTGAGCTGGCTGGCAGGCCCAGAGACCCTGATTGTGTGGGGCTGTGGAAGGGCTGCCAGGGGAAGGCGAGGGCCAGCAACACCTGGGAGGCGTGGCACCTTTGGTGTGGGAGCAGTCGCTGGACGTTTGCAATTTGGAGCTGGGCTGCGGCGCAGGTTCCGAGAGCGAGCGAGGCACGAACGTCGGCACCCTGAGCTGGCTGGCAAGGCCGGAGCCCCAGTGTGTGTGTGGCTCTGGAAGGGCTGCCAGGGGAAGGCGAGGGCCAGCAACACCTGAGAGGCGTGGCACCTTTGGTGTGGGAGCAGTCGCTGGACGTTTGCAATTTGGAGCTGGGCTGCGGCGCAGGTCCCGAGAGCGAGCGAGGCACGAACGTCGGCACCCTGAGCTGGCTGGCAGGGCCAGAGCCCCTGTGTGTGTGGTGCTGTGGAAGGGCTGCCAGGGGAAGGCGAGGGCCAGCAATACCTGGGAGGCGTGGCACCTTTGGTGTGGCAGCAGTCGCTGGACGTTTGCAATTTGGAGCTGGGCTGCGACACAGGTCCCGAGAGCGAGCGAGGCACGAACGTCGGCACCCTGAGCTGGCCGGCAAGGCCGGAGCCCCAGTGTGTGTGTGGCTGTGGAAGGGCTGCAAGGGGAAGGCGAGGGCCAGCAACACCTGGGAGGCGTGGTACCTTTGGTGTGGGAGCAGTCGCTGGACGTTTGCAATTTGGAGCTGGGCTGCGGCGCAGGTCCCGAGAGCGAGCGAGGCACGAACGTCGGCACCCTGAGCTGGCCGGCAAGGCCGGAGCCCCAGTGTGTGTGTGGCTGTGGAAGGGCTGCAAGGGGAAGGCGAGGGCCAGCAACACCTGGGAGGCGTGGCACCTTTGGTGTGGCAGCAGTCGCTGGACGTTTGCAATTTGGAGCTGGGCTGCGACACAGGTCCCGAGAGCGAGCGAGGCACGAACGTCGGCACCCTGAGCTGGCCGGCAAGGCCGGAGCCCCAGTGTGTGTGGGGCTGTGGAAGGGCTGCCAGAGGAAGGCGAGGGCCAGCAACACCTGGGAGGCGTGGTACCTTTGGTGTGGGAGCAGTCGCTGGACGTTTGCAATTTGGAGCTGGGCTGCGGCGCAGGTCCCGAGAGCGAGCGAGGCACGAACGTCGGCACCCTGAGCTGGCTAGCAAGGCCGGAGCCCCAGTGTGTGTGGGGCTGTGGAAGGGCTGCCAGGGGGAGGCGAGGGCCAGCAACACCTGGGAGGCGTGGCACAATTGGTGTGGGAGCAGTCGCTGGACGTTTGCAATTTGGAGCTGGGCTGCGGCGCAGGTCCCGAGAGCGAGCGAGGCACGAACGTCGGCACCCTGAGCTGGCTGGCAGGGCCAGAGCCCCTGTGTGTGTGGTGCTGTGGAAGGGCTGCCAGGGGAAGGCGAGGGCCAGCAATACCTGGGAGGCGTGGCACCTTTGGTGTGGCAGCAGTCGCTGGACGTTTGCAATTTGGAGCTGGGCTGCGGCGCAGGTCCCGAGAGCGAGCGAGGCACGAACGTCGGCACCCTGAGCTGGCCGGCAAGGCCGGAGCCCCAGTGTGTGTGTGGCTGTGGAAGGGCTGCAAGGGGAAGGCGAGGGCCAGCAACACCTGGGAGGCGTGGCACCTTTCGTGTGGGAGCAGTCGCTGGACGTTTGCAATTTGGAGCTGGGCTGCGGCGCAGGTCCCGAGAGCGAGCGAGGCATGAACGTTGGCACCCTGAGCTGTCCGGCAGGCCCAGAGACCCTGATTGTGTGTGGCTGTGGAAGGGCTGCCAGGGGAAGGCGAGGGCCAGCAACACCTGGGAGGCGTGGCACCTTTGGTGTGGGAGCAGTCGCTGGACGTTTGCAATTTCGAGCTGGGCTGCGGCGCAGGTCCCGAGAGTGAGCGAGGCACGAACGTCGGCACCCTGAGCTGGCTGGCAAGGCCGGAGCCCCAGTGTGTGTGTGGCTGTGGAAGGGCTGCCAGGGGAAGGCGAGGGCCAGCAACACCTGGGAGGCCTGGCACCTTTGGTGTGGGAGCAGTCGCTGGACGTTTGCAATTTCGAGCTGGGCTGCGGCGCAGGTCCCGAGAGCGAGCGAGGCACGAACGTCGGCACCCTGAGCTGGCTGGCAGGGCCAGAGCCCCTGTGTGTGTGGTGCTGTGGAAGGGCTGCCAGGGGAAGGCGAGGGCCAGCAATACCTGGGAGGCGTGGCACCTTTGGTGTGGCAGCAGTCGCTGGACGTTTGCAATTTGGAGCTGGGCTGCGGCACAGGTCCCGAGAGCGAGCGAGGCACGAACGTCGGCACCCTGAGCTGGCCGGCAAGGCCGGAGCCCCAGTGTGTGTGTGGCTGTGGAAGGGCTGCAAGGGGAAGGCGAGGGCCAGCAACACCTGGGAGGCCTGGCACCTTTGGTGTGGGAGCAGTCGCTGGACGTTTGCAATTTGGAGCTGGGCTGCGGCGCAGGTCCCGAGAGCGAGCGAGGCACGAACGGCACCCTGAGCTGTCTGATAGGGCGAGAGCCCCAGTGTGTGTGGGGCTGTGGAAGGGCTGCCAGAGGAAGGCGAGGGCCAGCAACACCTGGGAGGCGTGGTACCTTTGGTGTGGGAGCAGTCGCTGGACGTTTGCAATTTGGAGCTGGGCTGCGGCGCAGGTCCCGAGAGCGAGCGAGGCACGAACGTCGGCACCCTGAGCTGGCTAGCAAGGCCGGAGCCCCAGTGTGTGTGGGGCTGTGGAAGGGCTGCCAGGGGGAGGCGAGGGCCAGCAACACCTGGGAGGCGTGGCACAATTGGTGTGGGAGCAGTCGCTGGACGTTTGCAATTTGGAGCTGGGCTGCGGCGCAGGTCCCGAGAGCGAGCGAGGCACGAACGTCGGCACCCTGAGCTGGCTGGCAGGGCCAGAGCCCCTGTGTGTGTGGTGCTGTGGAAGGGCTGCCAGGGGAAGGCGAGGGCCAGCAATACCTGGGAGGCGTGGCACCTTTGGTGTGGCAGCAGTCGCTGGACGTTTGCAATTTGGAGCTGGGCTGCGGCGCAGGTCCCGAGAGCGAGCGAGGCACGAACGTCGGCACCCTGAGCTGGCCGGCAAGGCCGGAGCCCCAGTGTGTGTGTGGCTGTGGAAGGGCTGCAAGGGGAAGGCGAGGGCCAGCAACACCTGGGAGGCGTGGCACCTTTCGTGTGGGAGCAGTCGCTGGACGTTTGCAATTTGGAGCTGGGCTGCGGCGCAGGTCCCGAGAGCGAGCGAGGCATGAACGTCGGCACCCTGAGCTGTCCGGCAGGCCCAGAGACCCTGATTGTGTGTGGCTGTGGAAGGGCTGCCAGGGGAAGGCGAGGGCCAGCAACACCTGGGAGGCGTGGCACCTTTGGTGTGGGAGCAGTCGCTGGACGTTTGCAATTTCGAGCTGGGCTGCGGCGCAGGTCCCGAGAGTGAGCGAGGCACGAACGTCGGCACCCTGAGCTGGCTGGCAAGGCCGGAGCCCCAGTGTGTGTGTGGCTGTGGAAGGGCTGCCAGGGGAAGGCGAGGGCCAGCAACACCTGGGAGGCCTGGCACCTTTGGTGTGGGAGCAGTCGCTGGACGTTTGCAATTTGGAGCTGAGCTGCGGCGCAGGTCCCGAGAGCGAGCGAGGCACGAACGGCACCCTGAGCTGTCTGACAGGGCGAGAGCCCCAGTGTGTGTGTGGCTGTGGAAGGGCTGCCAGGGGAAGGCGAGGGCCAGCAACACCTGGGAGGCGTGGCACAATTGGTGTGGGAGCAGTCGCTGGACGTTTGCAATTTGGAGCTGGGCTGCGGCGCAGGTCCCGAGAGCGAGCGAGGCACGAACGTCGGCACCCTGAGCTGGCTGGCAGGGCCAGAGCCCCTGTGTGTGTGGTGCTGTGGAAGGGCTGCCAGGGGAAGGCGAGGGCCAGCAATACCTGGGAGGCGTGGCACCTTTGGTGTGGCAGCAGTCGCTGGAAGTTTGCAATTTGGAGCTGGGCTGCGGCGCAGGTCCCGAGAGCGAGCGAGGCACGAACGTCGGCACCCTGAGCTGGCCGGCAAGGCCGGAGCCCCAGTGTGTGTGCGGCTGTGGAAGGGCTGCAAGGGGAAGGCGAGGGCCAGCAACACCTGGGAGGCGTGGCACCTTTGGTGTGGGAGCAGTCGCTGGACATTTGCAATTTGGAGTTGGGCTGCGGCGCAGGTCCCGAGAGCGAGCAAGGCACGAACGTCGGCACCCTGAGCTGGCTAGCAAGGCGAGAGCCCCAGTGTGTGTGGGGCTGTGGAAGGGCTGCCAGGGGGAGGCGAGGGCCAGCAACACCTGGGAGGCCTGGCACAATTGGTGTGGGAGCAGTCGCTGGACGTTTGCAATTTGGAGCTGGGCTGCGGCGCAGGTCCCGAGAGCGAGCGAGGCACGAACGTCGGCACCCTGAGCTGGCTGGCAGGGCCAGAGCCCCTGTGTGTGTGGTGCTGTGGAAGGGCTGCCAGGGGAAGGCGAGGGCCAGCAACACCTGGGAGGCGTGGCACCTTTGGTGTGGCAGCAGTCGCTGGACGTTTGCAATTTGGAGCTGGGCTGCGGCGCAGGTCCCGAGAGCGAGCGAGGCACGAACGTCGGCACCCTGAGCTGGCCGGCAAGGCCGGAGCCCCAGTGTGTGTGGGGCTGTGGAAGGGCTGCAAGGGGAAGGCGAGGGCCAGCAACACCTGGGAGGCGTGGCACCTTTCGTGTGGGAGCAGTCGCTGGACGTTTGCAATTTGGAGCTGGGCTGTGGCGCAGGTCCCGAGAGCGAGCTAGGCACTAACGGCACCCTGAACTGTCTGATAGGGCGAGAGACCCTGTGTGTGTGTGGCTGTGGAAGGGCTGCCAGGGGAAGGCGAGGGCCAGCAATACCTGGGAGGCGTGGCACCTTTGGTGTGGGAGCAGTCGCTGGACGTTTGCAATTTGGAGCTGGGCTGCGGCGCAGGTCCCGAGAGCGAGCGAGGCACGAACGTCGGCACCCTGAGCTGGCTGGCAAGGCCGGAGCCCCAGTGTGTGTGTGGCTCTGGAAGGGCTGCCAGGGGAAGGCGAGGGCCAGCAACACCTGGGAGGCCTGGCACCTTTGGTGTGGGAGCAGTCGCTGGACGTTTGCAATTTGGAGCTGGGCTGCGGCGCAGGTCCCGAGAGCGAGCGAGGCACGAACGTCGGCACCCTGAGCTGTCTGATAGGGCGAGAGCCCCAGTGTGTGTGGTGCTGTGGAAGGGCTGCCAGGGGAAGGCGAGGGCCAGCAACACCTGGGAGGCGTGGCAAAATTGGTGTGGGAGCAGTCGCTGGACGTTTGCAATTTGGAGCTGGGCTGCGGCGCAGGTCCCGAGAGCGAGCGAGGCACGAACGTCGGCACCCTGAGCTGGCTGGCAGGGCCAGAGCCCCTGTGTGTGTGGTGCTGTGGAAGGGCTGCCAGGGGAAGGCGTGGGCCAGCAATACCTGGGAGGCGTGGCACCTTTGGTGTGGCAGCAGTCGCTGGACGTTTGCAATTTGGAGCTGGGCTGCGACGCAGGTCCCGAGAGCGAGCGAGGCACGAACGTCGGCACCCTGAGCTGGCCGGCAAGGCCGGAGCCCCAGTGTGTGTGTGGCTGTGGAAGGGCTGCAAGGGGAAGGCGAGGGCCAGCAACACCTGGGAGGCGTGGTACCTTTGGTGTGGGAGCAGTCGCTGGACGTTTGCAATTTGGAGCTGGGCTGCGGCGCAGGTCCCGAGAGCGAGCAAGGGACGAACGTCGGCACCCTGAGCTGGCTAGCAAGGCCGGAGCCCCAGTGTGTGTGGGGCTGTGGAAGGGCTGCCAGGGGGAGGCGAGGGTCAGCAACACCTGGGAGGCGTGGCACAATTGGTGTGGGAGCAGTCGCTGGACGTTTGCAATTTGGAGCTGGGCTGCGGCGCAGGTCCCGAGAGCGAGCGAGGCACGAACGTCGGCACCCTGAGCTGGCTGGCAGGGCCAGAGCCCCTGTGTGTGTGGTGCTGTGGAAGGGCTGCCAGGGGAAGGCGAGGGCCAGCAATACCTAGGAGGCGTGGCACCTTTGGTGTGGCAGCAGTCGCTGGACGTTTGCAATTTGGAGCTGGGCTGCGGCGCAGGTCCCGAGAGCGAGCGAGGCACGAACGTCGGCACCCTGAGCTGGCCGGCAAGGCCGGAGCCCCAGTGTGTGTGTGGCTGTGGAAGGGCTGCAAGGGGAAGGCGAGGGCCAGCAACACCTGGGAGGCCTGGCACCTTTGGTGTGGGAGCAGTCGCTGGACGTTTGCAATTTGGAGCTGAGCTGCGGCGCAGGTCCCGAGAGCGAGCGAGGCACTAACGGCACCCTGAGCTGTCTGATAGGGCGAGAGCCCCAGTGTGTGTGGGGCTGTGGAAGGGCTGCCAGAGGAAGGCGAGGGCCAGCAACACCTGGGAGGCGTGGTACCTTTGGTGTGGGAGCAGTCGCTGGACGTTTGCAATTTGGAGCTGGGCTGCGGCGCAGGTCCCGAGAGCGAGCGAGGCACGAACGTCGGCACCCTGAGCTGGCTAGCAAGGCCGGAGCCCCAGTGTGTGTGGGGCTGTGGAAGGGCTGCCAGGGGGAGGCGAGGGCCAGCAACACCTGGGAGGCGTGGCACAATTGGTGTGGGAGCAGTCGCTGGACGTTTGCAATTTGGAGCTGGGCTGCGGCGCAGGTCCCGAGAGCGAGCGAGGCACGAACGTCGGCACCCTGAGCTGGCTGGCAGGGCCAGAGCCCCTGTGTGTGTGGTGCTGTGGAAGGGCTGCCAGGGGAAGGCGAGGGCCAGCAATACCTGGGAGGCGTGGCACCTTTGGTGTGGCAGCAGTCGCTGGACGTTTGCAATTTGGAGCTGGGCTGCGGCGCAGGTCCCGAGAGCGAGCGAGGCACGAACGTCGGCACCCTGAGCTGGCCGGCAAGGCCGGAGCCCCAGTGTGTGTGTGGCTGTGGAAGGGCTGCAAGGGGAAGGCGAGGGCCAGCAACACCTGGGAGGCGTGGCACCTTTGGTGTGGGAGCAGTCGCTGGACGTTTGCAATTTGGAGCTGGGCTGCGGAGCAGGTCCCGAGAGCGAGCGAGGCACTAACGGCACCCTGAACTGTCTGATAGGGCGAGAGACCCTGTGTGTGTGGGGCTGTGGAAGGGCTGCCAGGGGAAGGCGAGGGCCAGCAATACCTGGGAAGCGTGGCACCTTTGGTGTGGGAGCAGTCGCTGGACGTTTGCAATTTGGAGCTGGGCTGCGGCGCAGGTCCCGAGAGCGAGCGAGGCACGAACGTCGGCACCCTGAGCTGGCTGGCAAGGCCAGAGACCCTGATTGTGTGGGGCTGTGGAAGGGCTGCCAGGGGAAGGCGAGGGCCAGCAACACCTGGGAGGCCTGGCACCTTTGGTGTGGGAGCAGTTGCTGGACGTTTGCAAGTTGGAGCTGGGCTGCGGCGCAGGTCCCGAGAGCGAGCGAGGCACGAACGTCGGCACCCTGAGCTGGCTGGCAAGGCCGGAGCCCCAGTGTGTGTGTGGCTGTGGAAGGGCTGCCAGAGGAAGGCGAGGGCCAGCAACACCTGAGAGGCGTGGCACCTTTGGTGTGGGAGCAGTCGCTGGACGTTTGCAATTTGGAGCTGGGCTGCGGCGCAGGTCCCGAGAGCGAGCGAGGCACGAACGTCGGCACCCTGAGCTGGCTGGCAAGGCCGGAGACCAGTGTGTGTGTGGCTCTGGAAGGGCTGCCAGGGGAAGGCGAGGGCCAGCAACACCTGAGAGGCGTGGCACCTTTGGTGTGGGAGCAGTCGCTGGACGTTTGCAATTTGGAGCTGGGCTGCGGCGCAGGTCCCGAGAGCGAGCGAGGCACGAACGTCGGCACCCTGAGCTGTCTGATAGGGCGAGAGCCCCAGTGTGTGTGGTGCTGTAGAAGGGCTGCCAGGGGAAGGCGAGGGCCAGCAACACCTGGGAGGCATGGCACAATTGGTGTGGGAGCAGTCGCTGGACGTTTGCAATTTGGAGCTGGGCTGCGGCGCAGGTCCCGAGAGCGAGCGAGGCACGAACGTCGGCACCCTGAGCTGGCTGGCAGGGCCAGAGCCCCTGTGTGTGTGGTGCTGTGGAAGGGCTGCCAGGGGAAGGCGAGGGCCAGCAATACCTGGGAGGCGTGGCACCTTTGGTGTGGCAGCAGTCGCTGGACGTTTGCAATTTGGAGCTGGGCTGCGACGCAGGTCCCGAGAGCGAGCGAGGCACGAACGTCGGCACCGTGAGCTGGCCGGCAAGGCCGGAGCCCCAGTGTGTGTGTGGCTGTGGAAGGGCTGCAAGGGGAAGGCGAGGGCCAGCAACACCTGGGAGGCGTGGTACCTTTGGTGTGGGAGCAGTCGCTGGACGTTTGCAATTTGGAGCTGGGCTGCGGCGCAGGTCCCGAGAGCGAGCAAGGGACGAACGTTGGCACCCTGAGCTGGCTAGCAAGGCCGGAGCCCCAGTGTGTGTGGGGCTGTGGAAGGGCTGCCAGGGGGAGGCGAGGGTCAGCAACACCTGGGAGGCGTGGCACAATTGGTGTGGGAGCAGTCGCTGGACGTTTGCAATTTGGAGCTGGGCTGCGGCGCAGGTCCCGAGAGCGAGCGAGGCACGAACGTCGGCACCCTGAGCTGGCTGGCAGGGCCAGAGCCCCTGTGTGTGTGGTGCTGTGGAAGGGCTGCCAGGGGAAGGCGAGGGCCAGCAATACCTGGGAGGCGTGGCACCTTTGGTGTGGCAGCAGTCGCTGGACGTTTGCAATTTGGAGCTGGGCTGCGGCGCAGGTCCCGAGAGCGAGCGAGGCACGAACGTCGGCACCCTGAGCTGGCCGGCAAGGCCGGAGCCCCAGTGTGTGTGTGGCTGTGGAAGGGCTGCAAGGGGAAGGCGAGGGCCAGCAACACCTGGGAGGCCTGGCACCTTTGGTGTGGGAGCAGTCGCTGGACGTTTGCAATTTGGAGCTGAGCTGCGGCGCAGGTCCCGAGAGCGAGCGAGGCACTAACGGCACCCTGAGCTGTCTGATAGGGCGAGAGCCCCAGTGTGTGTGGGGCTGTGGAAGGGCTGCCAGAGGAAGGCGAGGGCCAGCAACACCTGGGAGGCGTGGTACCTTTGGTGTGGGAGCAGTCGCTGGACGTTTGCAATTTGGAGCTGGGCTGCGGCGCAGGTCCCGAGAGCGAGCAAGGCACGAACGTCGGCACCCTGAGCTGGCTAGCAAGGCCGGAGCCCCAGTGTGTGTGGGGCTGTGGAAGGGCTGCCAGGGGGAGGCGAGGGCCAGCAACACCTGGGAGGCGTGGCACAATTGGTGTGGGAGCAGTCGCTGGACGTTTGCAATTTGGAGCTGGGCTGCGGCGCAGGTCCCGAGAGCGAGCGAGGCACGAACGTCGGCACCCTGAGCTGGCTGGCAAGGCCAGAGACCCTGATTGTGTGGGGCTGTGGAAGGGCTGCCAGGGGAAGGCGAGGGCCAGCAACACCTGGGAGGCCTGGCACCTTTGGTGTGGGAGCAGTTGCTGGACGTTTGCAAGTTGGAGCTGGGCTGCGGCGCAGGTCCCGAGAGCGAGCGAGGCACGAACGTCGGCACCCTGAGCTGGCTGGCAAGGCCGGAGCCCCAGTGTGTGTGTGGCTGTGGAAGGGCTGCCAGAGGAAGGCGAGGGCCAGCAACACCTGAGAGGCGTGGCACCTTTGGTGTGGGAGCAGTCGCTGGACGTTTGCAATTTGGAGCTGGGCTGCGGCGCAGGTCCCGAGAGCGAGCGAGGCACGAACGTCGGCACCCTGAGCTGTCTGATAGGGCGAGAGCCCCAGTGTGTGTGGTGCTGTAGAAGGGCTGCCAGGGGAAGGCGAGGGCCAGCAACACCTGGGAGGCGTGGCACAATTGGTGTGGGAGCAGTCGCTGGACGTTTGCAATTTGGAGCTGGGCTGCGGCGCAGGTCCCGAGAGCGAGCGAGGCACGAACGTCGGCACCCTGAGCTGGCTGGCAGGGCCAGAGCCCCTGTGTGTGTGGTGCTGTGGAAGGGCTGCCAGGGGAAGGCGAGGGCCAGCAATACCTGGGAGGCGTGGCACCTTTGGTGTGGCAGCAGTCGCTGGACGTTTGCAATTTGGAGCTGGGCTGCGACGCAGGTCCCGAGAGCGAGCGAGGCACGAACGTCGGCACCCTGAGCTGGCCGGCAAGGCCGGAGCCCCAGTGTGTGTGTGGCTGTGGAAGGGCTGCAAGGGGAAGGCGAGGGCCAGCAACACCTGAGAGGCGTGGCACCTTTGGTGTGGGAGCAGTCGCTGGACGTTTGCAATTTGGAGCTGGGCTGCGGCGCAGGTCCCGAGAGCGAGCAAGGGACGAACGTCGGCACCCTGAGCTGGCTAGCAAGGCCGGAGCCCCAGTGTGTGTGGGGCTGTGGAAGGGCTGCAAGGGGAAGGTGAGGGCCAGCAACACCTGGGAGGTGTGGCACCTTTGGTGTGGGAGCAGTCGCTGGACGTTTGCAATTTGGAGCTGAGCTGCGGCGCAGGTCCCGAGAGCGAGCGAGGCACTAACGGCACCCTGAGCTGTCTGATAGGGCGAGAGCCCCAGTGTGTGTGGGGCTGTGGAAGGGCTGCCAGGGGAAGGCGAGGGCCAGCAACACCTGGGAGGCGTGGTACCTTTGGTGTGGGAGCAGTCGCTGGACGTTTGCAATTTGGAGCTGGGCTGCGGCGCAGGTCCCGAGAGCGAGCGAGGCACGAACGTCGGCACCCTGAGCTGGCCGGCAAGGCCGGAGCCCCAGTGTGTGTGTGGCTGTGGAAGGGCTGCAAGGGGAAGGCGAGGGCCAGCAACACCTGGGAGGCCTGGCACCTTTGGTGTGGGAGCAGTCGCTGGACGTTTGCAATTTGGAGCTGAGCTGCGGCGCAGGTCCCGAGAGCGAGCGAGGCACTAACGGCACCCTGAGCTGTCTGATAGGGCGAGAGCCCCAGTGTGTGTGTGGCTGTGGAAGGGCTGCCAGGGGAAGGCGAGGGCCAGCAACACCTGGGAGGCGTGGCACAATTGGTGTGGGAGCAGTCGCTGGACGTTTGCAATTTGGAGCTGAGCTGCGGCGCAGGTCCCGTGAGCGAGCGAGGCACGAACGTCGGCACCCTGAGCTGGCTGGCAAGGCCGGAGCCCCAGTGTGTGTGGGGCTGTGGAAGGGCTGCCAGGGGAAGGCGAGGGCCAGCAACACCTGGGAGGCGTGGCACCTTTGGTGTGGGAGCAGTTGCTGGACGTTTGGAATTTGGAGCTGGGCTGCGGTGCAGGTTCCGAGAGCGAGCGAGGCACGAACGTCGGCACCCTGAGCTGGCTGGCAAGGCCGGAGCCCCAGTGTGTGTGGGGCTGTGGAAGGGCTGCCAGAGGAAGGCGAGGGCCAGCAACACCTGGGAGGCGTGGCACCTTTGGTGTGGGAGCAGTTGCTGGACGTTTGCAATTTCGAGCTGGGCTGCGGCGCAGGTCCCGAGAGCGAGCGAGGCACGAACGTCGGCACCCTGAGCTGGCTGGCAGGCCCAGAGACCTTGATTGTGTGGGGCTGTGGAAGGGCTGCCAGGGGAAGGCGAGGGTCAGCAACACCTAGGAGGCGTGGCACCTTTGCTGTGGGAGCAGTCGCTGGACGTTTGCAATTTGGAGCTGGGCTGCGGCGCAGGTCCCGAGAGCGAGCGAGGCACGAACGTCGGCACCCTGAGCTGGCTGGCAGGCCCAGAGACCCTGATTGTGTGGGGCTGTGGAAGGGCTGCCAGGGGAAGGCGAGGGCCAGCAACACCTGGGAGGCGTGGTACCTTTGGTGTGGGAGCAGTCGCTGGACGTTTGCAATTTGGAGCTGAGCTGCGGCGCAGGTCCCGAGAGCGAGCGAGGCACTAACGGCACCCTGAGCTGTCTGATAGGGCGAGAGCCCCAGTGTGTGTGGGGCTGTGGAAGGGCTGCCAGAGGAAGGCGAGGTCCAGCAACACCTGGGAGGCGTGGTACCTTTGGTGTGGGAGCAGTCGCTGGACGTTTGCAATTTGGAGCTGAGCTGCGGCGCAGGTCCCGTGAGCGAGCGAGGCACGAACGTCGGCACCCTGAGCTGGCTGGCAAGGCCGGAGCCCCAGTGTGTGTGGGGCTGTGGAAGGGCTGCCAGGGGAAGGCGAGGGCCAGCAACACCTGGGAGGCGTGGCACCTTTGGTGTGGGAGCAGTTGCTGGACGTTTGGAATTTGGAGCTGGGCTGCGGTGCAGGTTCCGAGAGCGAGCGAGGCACGAACGTCGGCACCCTGAGCTGGCTGTCAAGGCCGGAGCCCCAGTGTGTGTGGGGCTGTGGAAGGGCTGCAAGGGGAAGGCGAGGGCCAGCAACACCTGGGAGGCGTGGCACCTTTGGTGTGGGAGCAGTTGCTGGACGTTTGCAATTTGGAGCTGGGCTGCGGCGCAGGTCCCGAGAGCGAGCGAGGCACGAATGTCGGCACCCTGAGCTGGCTGGCAGGCCCAGAGACCTTGATTGTGTGGGGCTGTGGAAGGGCTGCCAGGGGAAGGCGAGGGTCAGCAACACCTAGGAGGCGTGGCACCTTTGCTGTGGGAGCAGTCGCTGGACGTTTGCAATTTGGAGCTGGGCTGCGGCGCAGGTCCCGAGAGCGAGCGAGGCACGAACGTCGGCACCCTGAGCTGGCTGGCAGGCCCAGAGACCCTGATTGTGTGGGGCTGTGGAAGGGCTGCCAGGGGAAGGCGAGGGCCAGCAACACCTGGGAGGCATGGCACAATTGGTGTGGGAGCAGTCGCTGGACGTTTGCAATTTGGAGCTGAGCTGCGGCGCAGGTCCCGAGAGCGAGCGAGGCACAAACGTCGGCACCCTGAGCTGGCTGGCAAGGCCGGAGCCCCAGTGTGTGTGTGGCTGTGGAAGGGCTGCCAGGGGAAGGCGAGGGCCAGCAACACCTGGGAGGCGTGGTACCTTTGGTGTGGGAGCAGTCGCTGGACGTTTGCAATTTGGAGCTGAGCTGCGGCGCAGGTCCCGAGAGCGAGCGAGGCACTAACGGCACCCTGAGCTGTCTGATAGGGCGAGAGCCCCAGTGTCTGTGGGGCTGTGGAAGGGCTGCCAGGGGAAGGCGAGGGCCAGCAACACCTGGGAGGCGTGGCACCTTTGGTGTGGGAGCAGTTGCTGGACGTTTGGAATTTGGAGCTGGGCTGCGGCGCAGGTCCCGAGAGCGAGCGAGGCACTAACGGCACCCTGAGCTGTCTGATAGGGCGAGAGCCCCAGTGTACTGGGGCTGTGGAAGGGCTGCCAGGGGAAGGCGAGGGCCAGCAACACCTGGGAGGCGTGGCACAATTGGTGTGGGAGCAGTCGCTGGACGTTTGCAATTTGGAGCTGGGCTGCGGCGCAGGTCCCGAGAGCGAGCGAGGCACGAACGTCGGCACCCTGAGCTGGCCGGCAAGGCCGGAGCCCCAGTGTGTGTGTGGCTGTGGAAGGGCTGCAAGGGGAAGGCGAGGGCCAGCAACACCTGGGAGGCCTGGCACCTTTGGTGTGGGAGCAGTCGCTGGACGTTTGCAATTTGGAGCTGAGCTGCGGCGCAGGTCCCGAGAGCGAGCGAGGCACTAACGGCACCCTGAGCTGTCTGATAGGGCGAGAGCCCCAGTGTGTGTGTGGCTGTGGAAGGGCTGCCAGGGGAAGGCGAGGGCCAGCAACACCTGGGAGGCGTGGCACAATTGGTGTGGGAGCAGTCGCTGGACGTTTGCAATTTGGAGCTGAGCTGCGGCGCAGGTCCCGTGAGCGAGCGAGGCACGAACGTCGGCACCCTGAGCTGGCTGGCAAGGCCGGAGCCCCAGTGTGTGTGGGGCTGTGGAAGGGCTGCCAGGGGAAGGCGAGGGCCAGCAACACCTGGGAGGCGTGGCACCTTTGGTGTGGGAGCAGTTGCTGGACGTTTGGAATTTGGAGCTGGGCTGCGGTGCAGGTTCCGAGAGCGAGCGAGGCACGAACGTCGGCACCCTGAGCTGGCTGGCAAGGCCGGAGCCCCAGTGTGTGTGGGGCTGTGGAAGGGCTGCAAGGGGAAGGCGAGGGCCAGCAACACCTGGGAGGCGTGGCACCTTTGGTGTGGGAGCAGTTGCTGGACGTTTGCAATTTCGAGCTGGGCTGCGGCGCAGGACCCGAGAGCGAGCGAGGCACGAACGTCGGCACCCTGAGCTGGCTGGCAGGCCCAGAGACCTTGATTGTGTGGGGCTGTGGAAGGGCTGCCAGGGGAAGGCGAGGGTCAGCAACACCTAGGAGGCGTGGCACCTTTGCTGTGGGAGCAGTCGCTGGACGTTTGCAATTTGGAGCTGAGCTGCGGCGCAGGTCCCGTGAGCGAGCGAGGCACGAACGTCGGCACCCTGAGCTGGCTGGCAAGGCCGGAGCCCCAGTGTGTGTGGGGCTGTGGAAGGGCTGCCAGGGGAAGGCGAGGGCCAGCAACACCTGGGAGGCGTGGCACCTTTGGTGTGGGAGCAGTTGCTGGACGTTTGGAATTTGGAGCTGGGCTGCGGTGCAGGTTCCGAGAGCGAGCGAGGCACGAACGTCGGCACCCTGAGCTGGCTGGCAAGGCCGGAGCCCCAGTGTGTGTGGGGCTGTGGAAGGGCTGCAAGGGGAAGGCGAGGGCCAGCAACACCTGGGAGGCGTGGCACCTTTGGTGTGGGAGCAGTTGCTGGACGTTTGCAATTTCGAGCTGGGCTGCGGCGCAGGTCCCGAGAGCGAGCGAGGCACGAACGTCGGCACCCTGAGCTGGCTGGCAGGCCCAGAGACCTTGATTGTGTGGGGCTGTGGAAGGGCTGCCAGGGGAAGGCGAGGGCCAGCAACACCTAGGAGGCGTGGCACCTTTGCTGTGGGAGCAGTCGCTGGACGTTTGCAATTTGGAGCTGGGCTGCGGCGCAGGTCCCGAGAGCGAGCGAGGCACGAACGTCGGCACCCTGAGCTGGCTGGCAGGGCCAGAGACCCTGATTGTGTGGGGCTGTGGAAGGGCTGCCAGGGGAAGGCGAGGGCCAGCAACACCTGGGAGGCGTGGCACAATTGGTGTGGGAGCAGTCGCTGGACGTTTGCAATTTGGAGCTGGGCTGCGGCGCAGGTCCCGAGAGCGAGCGAGGCACGAACGTCGGCACCCTGAGCTGGCTGGCAGGGCCAGAGCCCCTGTGTGTGTGGTGCTGTGGAAGGGCTGCCAGGGGAAGGCGAGGGCCAGCAACACCTGGGAGGCCTGGCACCTTTGGTGTGGGAGCAGTCGCTGGACGTTTGCAATTTGGAGCTGAGCTGCGGCGCAGGTCCCGAGAGCGAACGAGGCACGAACGTCGGCACCCTGAGCTGGCTGGCAGGGCCAGAGCCCCTGTGTGTGTGGTGCTGTGGAAGGGCTGCCAGGGGAAGGCGAGGGCCAGCAATACCTGGGAGGCGTGGCACCTTTGGTGTGGCAGCAGTCGCTGGACGTTTGCAATTTGGAGCTGGGCTGCGGCGCAGGTCCCGAGAGCGAGCGAGGCACGAACGTCGGCACCCTGAGCTGGCCGGCAAGGCCGGAGCCCCAGTGTGTGTGTGGCTGTGGAAGGGCTGCCAGGGGAAGGCGAGGGCCAGCAACACCTGGGAGGCGTGGCACCTTTCGTGTGGGAGCAGTCGTTGGACGTTAGCAATTTGGAGCTGGGCTGCGGCGCAGGTCCCGAGAGCGAGCGAGGCACTAACGGCACCCTGAACTGTCTGATAGGGCGAGAGCCCCTGTGTGTGTGGGGCTGTGGAAGGGCTGCCAGGGGAAGGCGAGGGCCAGCAATACCTGGGAGGCGTGGCACCTTTGGTGTGGGAGCAGTCGCTGGACGTTTGCAATTTGGAGCTGGGCTGCGGCGCAGGTCCCGAGAGCGAGCGAGGCACGAACGTCGGCACCCTGAGCTGGCCGGCAAGGCCGGAGCCCCAGTGTGTGTGTGGCTGTGGAAGGGCTGCCAGGGGAAGGCGAGGGCCAGCAACACCTGGGAGGCCTGGCACCTTTGGTGTGGGAGCAGTCGCTGGACGTTTGCAATTTGGAGCTGAGCTGCGGCGCAGGTCCCGAGAGCGAGCGAGGCACTAACGGCACCCTGAGCTGTCTGATAGGGCGAGAGCCCCAGTGTGTGTGGGGCTGTGGAAGGGCTGCCAGAGGAAGGCGAGGGCCAGCAACACCTGGGAGGCGTGGTACCTTTGGTGTGGGAGCAGTCGCTGGACGTTTGCAATTTGGAGCTGGGCTGCGGCGCAGGTCCCGAGAGCGAGCAAGGCACGAACGTCGGCACCCTGAGCTGGCTAGCAAGGCCGGAGCCCCAGTGTGTGTGGGGCTGTGGAAGGGCTGCCAGAGGAAGGCGAGGGCCAGCAACACCTGGGAGGCGTGGCACAATTGGTGTGGGAGCAGTCGCTGGACGTTTGCAATTTGGAGCTGGGCTGCGGCGCAGGTCCCGAGAGCGAGCGAGGCACGAACGTCGGCACCCTGAGCTGGCTGGCAGGGCCAGAGCCCCTGTGTGTGTGGTGCTGTGGAAGGGCTGCCAGGGGAAGGCGAGGGCCAGCAACACCTGGGAGGCCTGGCACCTTTGGTGTGGGAGCAGACGCTGGACGTTTGCAATTTGGAGCTGGGCTGCGGCGCAGGTCCCGAGAGCGAGCGAGGCACGAACGTCGGCACCCTGAGCTGGCCGGCAAGGCCGGAGCCCCAGTGTGTGTGGGGCTGTGGAAGGGCTGCAAGGGGAAGGCGAGGGCCAGCAACACCTGGGAGGCCTGGCACCTTTGGTGTGGGAGCAGTCGCTGGACGTTTGCAATTTGGAGCTGAGCTGCGGCACAGGTCCCGAGAGCGAGCGAGGCACTAACGGCACCCTGAGCTGTCTGATAGGGCGAGAGCCCCAGTGTGTGAGGGGCTGTGGAAGGGCTCCCAGGGGAAGGCGAGGGCCAGCAACACCTGGGAGGCGTGGCACAATTGGTGTGGGAGCAGTTGCTGGACGTTTGGAATTTGGAGCTGGGCTGCGGCGCAGGTCCCGAGAGCGAGCGAGGTACGAACGTCGGCACCCTGAGCTGGCTGGCAAGGCCGGAGCCCCAGTGTGTGTGGGGCTGTGGAAGGGCTGCCAGGGGAAGGCGAGGGCCAGCAACACCTGGGAGGCGTGGCACCTTTGGTGTGGGAGCAGTTGCTGGACGTTTGCAAGTTGGAGCTGGGCTGCGGCGCAGGTCCCGAGAGCGAGCAAGGCACGAACGTCGGCACCCTGAGCTGGCTGGCAAGGCCGGAGCCCCAGTGTGTGTGGGGCTGTGGAAGGGCTGCCAGGGGAAGGCGAGGGCCAGCAACACCTGGGAGGCGTGGCACCTTTGGTGTGGGAGCAGTCGCTGGACGTTTGCAATTTGGAGCTGGGCTGCGGCGCAGGTTCCGAGAGCGAGCGAGGCACGAACGTCGGCACCCTGAGCTGGCTGGCAAGGCCGGAGCCCCAGTGTGTGTGGGGCTGTGGAAGGGCTGCCAGGGGAAGGCGAGGGCCAGCAACACCTGGGAGGCGTGGCACCTTTGGTGTGGGAGCAGTTGCTGGACGTTTGCAAGTTCGAGCTGGGCTGCGGCGCAGGTCCCGAGAGCGAGCAAGGCACGAACGTCGGCACCCTGAGCTGGCTGGCAGGCCCAGAGACCTTGATTGTGTGGGGCTGTGGAAGGGCTGCCAGGGGAAGGCGAGGGCCAGCAACACCTAGGAGGCGTGGCACCTTTGGTGTGGGAGCAGTCGCTGGACGTTTGGAATTTCGAGCTGGGCTGCGGCGCAGGTCCCGAGAGCGAGCGAGGCACGAACGTCGGCACCCTGAGCTGGCTGGCAAGGCCGGAGCCCCAGTGTGTGTGTGGCTGTGGAAGGGCTGCCAAGGGAATGCGAGGGCCAGCAACACCTGGGAGGCGTGGCACCTTTCGTGTGGGAGCAGTCGCTGGACGTTTGCAATTTGGAGCTGGGCTGCGGCGCAGGTCCCGAGAGCGAGCGAGGCACTAACGGCACCCTGAACTGTCTGATAGGGCGAGAGCCCCTGTGTGTGGGGGGCTGTGGAAGGGCTGCCAGGGGAAGGCGAGGGCCAGCAATACCTGGGAGGCGTGGCACCTTTGGTGTGGGAGCAGTCGCTGGACGTTTGCAATTTGGAGCTGGGCTGCGGCGCAGGTCCCGAGAGCGAGCGAGGCACGAACGTCGGCACCCTGAGCTGGCTGGCAAGGCCCAGAGACCCTGATTGTGTGGGGCTGTGGAAGGGCTGCCAGGGGAAGGCGAGGGCCAGCAACACCTGGGAGGCGTGGCACAATTGGTGTGGGAGCAGTCGCTGGACGTTTGGAATTTCGAGCTGGGCTGCGGCGCAGGTCCCGAGAGCGAGCGAGGCACGAACGTCGGCACCCTGAGCTGGCTGGCAAGGCCAGAGCCCCAGTGTGTGTGTGGCTGTGGAAGGGCTGCCAGGGGAAGGCGAGGGCCAGCAACACCTGAGAGGCGTGGCACCTTTGGTGTGGGAGCAGTCGCTGGACGTTTGCAATTTGGAGCTGAGCTGCGGCGCAGGTCCCAAGAGCGAGCGAGGCACGAACGTCGGCACCCTGAGCTGGCTGGCAAGGCCGGAGCCCCAGTGTGTGTGTGGCTGTGGAAGGGCTGCCAGGGGAAGGCGAGGGCCAGCAACACCTGGGAGGCCTGGCACCTTTGGTGTGGGAGCAGTCGCTGGACGTTTGCAATTTGGAGCTGAGCTGCGGCGCAGGTCCCGAGAGCGAGCGAGGCACTAATGGCACCCTGAGCTGTCTGATAGGGCGAGAGCCCCAGTGTGTGTGGGGCTGTGGAAGGGCTGCCAGGGGAAGGCGAGGGCCAGCAACACCTGGGAGGCCTGGCACCTTTGGTGTGGGAGCAGTCGCTGGACGTTTGCAATTTGGAGCTGAGCTGCGGCGCAGGTCCCGAGAGCGAGCGAGGCACGAACGTCGGCACCCTGAGCTGGCTGGCAAGGCCGGAGCCCCAGTGTGTGTGGGGCTGTGGAAGGGCTGCCAGGGGAAGGCGAGGGCCAGCAACACCTGGGAGGCGTGGCACCTTTGGTGTGGGAGCAGTCGCTGGACGTTTGCAATTTGGAGCTGGGCTGCGGCGCAGGTTCCGAGAGCGAGCGAGGCACGAACGTCGGCACCCTGAGCTGGCTGGCAAGGCCGGAGCCCCAGTGTGTGTGGGGCTGTGGAAGGGCTGCCAAGAGAACGCGAGGGCCAGCAACACCTGGGAGGCGTGGCACCTTTGGTGTGGGAGCAGTCGCTGGACGTTTGCAATTTGGAGCTGGGCTGCGGCGCAGGTTCCGAGAGCGAGCGAGGTACGAACGTCGGCACCCTGAGCTGGCTGGCAAGGCCGGAGCCCCAGTGTGTGTGGGGCTGTGGAAGGGCTGCCAGGGGAAGGCGAGGGCCAGCAACACCTGGGAGGCGTGGCACCTTTGGTGTGGGAGCAGTTGCTGGACTTTTGCAAGTTGGAGCTGGGCTGCGGCGCAGGTCCCGAGAGCAAGCAAGGCACGAACGTCGGCACCCTGAGCTGGCTGGCAGGCCCAGAGACCTTGATTGTGTGGGGCTGTGGAAGGGCTGCCAGGGGAAGGCGAGGGCCAGCAACACCTAGGAGGCGTGGCACCTTTGGTGTGGGAGCAGTCGCTGGACGTTTGGAATTTCGAGCTGGGCTGCGGCGCAGGTCCCGAGAGCGAGCGAGGCACGAACGTCGGCACCCTGAGCTGGCTGGCAAGGCCGGAGCCCCAGTGTGTGTGTGGCTGTGGAAGGGCTGCCAGGGGAAGGCGAGGGCCAGCAACACCTGGGAGGCGTGGCACAATTGGTGTGGGAGCAGTCGCTGGACGTTTGCAATTTGGAGCTGGGCTGCGGCGCAGGTTCCGAGAGCGAGCGAGGCACGAACGTCGGCACCCTGAGCTGGCTGGCAAGGCCGGAGCCCCAGTGTGTGTGGGGCTGTGGAAGGGCTGCCAGGGGAAGGCGAGGGCCAGCAACACCTGGGAGGCGTGGCACCTTTGGTGTGGGAGCAGTTGCTGGACGTTTGGAATTTGGAGCTGGGCTGCGGTGCAGGTTCCGAGAGCGAGCGAGGCACGAACGTCGGCACCCTGAGCTGGCTGGCAAGGCCGGAGCCCCAGTGTGTGTGGGGCTGTGGAAGGGCTGCAAGGGGAAGGCGAGGGCCAGCAACACCTGGGAGGCGTGGCACCTTTGGTGTGGGAGCAGTTGCTGGACGTTTGCAATTTGGAGCTGGGCTGCGGCGCAGGTCCCGAGAGCGAGCGAGGCACGAACGTCGGCACCCTGAGCTGGCTGGCAGGCCCAGAGACCTTGATTGTGTGGGGCTGTGGAAGGGCTGCCAGGGGAAGGCGAGGGCCAGCAACACCTAGGAGGCGTGGCACCTTTGCTGTGGGAGCAGTCGGTGGACGTTTGCAATTTGGAGCTGGGCTGCGGCGCAGGTCCCGAGAGCGAGCGAGGCACGTACGTCGGCACCCTGAGCTGGCTGGCAGGCCCAGAGACCCTGATTGTGTGGGGCTGTGGAAGGGCTGCCAGGGGAAGGCGAGGGCCAGCAACACCTGGGAGGCGTGGCACAATTGGTGTGGGAGCAGTCGCTGGACGTTTGCAATTTGGAGCTGGGCTGCGGCGCAGGTCCCGAGAGCGAGCGAGGCACGAACGTCGGCACCCTGAGCTGGCTGGCAGGGCCAGAGCCCCTGTGTGTGTGGTGCTGTGGAAGGGCTGCCAGGGGAAGGCGAGGGCCAGCAACACCTGGGAGGCCTGGCACCTTTGGTGTGGGAGCAGTCGCTGGACGTTTGCAATTTGGAGCTGAGCTGCGGCGCAGGTCCCGAGAGCGAACGAGGCACGAACGTCGGCACCCTGAGCTGGCTGGCAGGGCCAGAGCCCCTGTGTGTGTGGTGCTGTGGAAGGGCTGCCAGGGGAAGGCGAGGGCCAGCAATACCTGGGAGGCGTGGCACCTTTGGTGTGGCAGCAGTCGCTGGACGTTTGCAATTTGGAGCTGGGCTGCGGCGCAGGTTCCGAGAGCGAGCGAGGCACGAACGTGGGCACCCTGAGCTGGCCGGCAAGGCCGGAGCCCCAGTGTGTGTGTGGCTGTGGAAGGGCTGCCAGGGGAAGGCGAGGGCCAGCAACACCTGGGAGGCGTGGCACCTTTCGTGTGGGAGCAGTCGTTGGACGTTAGCAATTTGGAGCTGGGCTGCGGCGCAGGTCCCGAGAGCGAGCGAGGCACTAACGGCACCCTGAACTGTCTGATAGGGCGAGAGCCCCTGTGTGTGTGGGGCTGTGGAAGGGCTGCCAGGGGAAGGCGAGGGCCAGCAATACCTGGGAGGCGTGGCACCTTTGGTGTGGGAGCAGTCGCTGGACGTTTGCAATTTGGAGCTGGGCTGCGGCGCAGGTCCCGAGAGCGAGCGAGGCACGAACGTCGGCACCCTGAGCTGGCCGGCAAGGCCGGAGCCCCAGTGTGTGTGTGGCTGTGGAAGGGCTGCCAGGGGAAGGCGAGGGCCAGCAACACCTGGGAGGCCTGGCACCTTTGGTGTGGGAGCAGTCGCTGGACGTTTGCAATTTGGAGCTGAGCTGCGGCGCAGGTCCCGAGAGCGAGCGAGGCACGAACGTCGGCACCCTGAGCTGGCTGGCAGGCCCAGAGACCTTGATTGTGTGGGGCTGTGGAAGGGCTGCCAGGGGAAGGCGAGGGCCAGCAACACCTAGGAGGCGTGGCACCTTTGGTGTGGGAGCAGTCGCTGGACGTTTGGAATTTCGAGCTGGGCTGCGGCGCAGGTCCCGAGAGCGAGCGAGGCACGAACGTCGGCACCCTGAGCTGGCTGGCAAGGCCGGAGCCCCAGTGTGTGTGTGGCTGTGGAAGGGCTGCCAGGGGAAGGCGAGGGCCAGCAACACCTGGGAGGCGTGGCACAATTGGTGTGGGAGCAGTCGCTGGACGTTTGCAATTTGGAGCTGGGCTGCGGCGCAGGTTCCGAGAGCGAGCGAGGCACGAACGTCGGCACCCTGAGCTGGCTGGCAAGGCCGGAGCCCCAGTGTGTGTGGGGCTGTGGAAGGGCTGCCAGGGGAAGGCGAGGGCCAGCAACACCTGGGAGGCGTGGCACCTTTGGTGTGGGAGCAGTTGCTGGACGTTTGGAATTTGGAGCTGGGCTGCGGTGCAGGTTCCGAGAGCGAGCGAGGCACGAACGTCGGCACCCTGAGCTGGCTGGCAAGGCCGGAGCCCCAGTGTGTGTGGGGCTGTGGAAGGGCTGCCAGGGGAAGGCGAGGGCCAGCAACACCTGGGAGGCGTGGCACCTTTGGTGTGGGAGCAGTTGCTGGACGTTTGCAATTTCGAGCTGGGCTGCGGCGCAGGTCCCGAGAGCGAGCGAGGCACGAACGTCGGCACCCTGAGCTGGCTGGCAGGCCCAGAGACCTTGATTGTGTGGGGCTGTGGAAGGGCTGCCAGGGGAAGGCGAGGGCCAGCAACACCTAGGAGGCGTGGCACCTTTGCTGTGGGAGCAGTCGCTGGACGTTTGCAATTTGGAGCTGGGCTGCGGCGCAGGTCCCGAGAGCGAGCGAGGCACGAACGTCGGCACCCTGAGCTGGCTGGCAGGCCCAGAGACCCTGATTGTGTGGGGCTGTGGAAGGGCTGCCAGGGGAAGGCGAGGGCCAGCAACACCTGGGAGGCGTGGCACAATTGGTGTGGGAGCAGTCGCTGGACGTTTGCAATTTGGAGCTGGGCTGCGGCGCAGGTCCCGAGAGCGAGCGAGGCACGAACGTCGGCACCCTGAGCTGGCTGGCAGGGCCAGAGCCCCTGTGTGTGTGGTGCTGTGGAAGGGCTGCCAGGGGAAGGCGAGGGCCAGCAACACCTGGGAGGCCTGGCACCTTTGGTGTGGGAGCAGTCGCTGGACGTTTGCAATTTGGAGCTGAGCTGCGGCGCAGGTCCCGAGAGCGAACGAGGCACGAACGTCGGCACCCTGAGCTGGCTGGCAGGGCCAGAGCCCCTGTGTGTGTGGTGCTGTGGAAGGGCTGCCAGGGGAAGGCGAGGGCCAGCAATACCTGGGAGGCGTGGCACCTTTGGTGTGGCAGCAGTCGCTGGACGTTTGCAATTTGGAGCTGGGCTGCGGCGCAGGTTCCGAGAGCGAGCGAGGCACGAACGTCGGCACCCTGAGCTGGCCGGCAAGGCCGGAGCCCCAGTGTGTGTGTGGCTGTGGAAGGGCTGCCAGGGGAAGGCGAGGGCCAGCAACACCTGGGAGGCGTGGCACCTTTCGTGTGGGAGCAGTCGTTGGACGTTAGCAATTTGGAGCTGGGCTGCGGCGCAGGTCCCGAGAGCGAGCGAGGCACTAACGGCACCCTGAACTGTCTGATAGGGCGAGAGCCCCTGTGTGTGTGGGGCTGTGGAAGGGCTGCCAGGGGAAGGCGAGGGCCAGCAATACCTGGGAGGCGTGGCACCTTTGGTGTGGGAGCAGTCGCTGGACGTTTGCAATTTGGAGCTGGGCTGCGGCGCAGGTCCCGAGAGCGAGCGAGGCACGAACGTCGGCACCCTGAGCTGGCCGGCAAGGCCGGAGCCCCAGTGTGTGTGTGGCTGTGGAAGGGCTGCCAGGGGAAGGCGAGGGCCAGCAACACCTGGGAGGCCTGGCACCTTTGGTGTGGGAGCAGTCGCTGGACGTTTGCAATTTGGAGCTGAGCTGCGGCGCAGGTCCCGAGAGCGAGCGAGGCACTAACGGCACCCTGAGCTGTCTGATAGGGCGAGAGCCCCAGTGTGTGTGGGGCTGTGGAAGGGCTGCCAGGGGAAGGCGAGGGCCAGCAACACCTGGGAGGCGTGGTACCTTTGGTGTGGGAGCAGTCGCTGGACGTTTGCAATTTGGAGCTGGGCTGCGGCGCAGGTCCCGAGAGCGAGCAAGGCACGAACGTCGGCACCCTGAGCTGGCTAGCAAGGCCGGAGCCCCAGTGTGTGTGGGGCTGTGGAAGGGCTGCCAGAGGAAGGCGAGGGCCAGCAACACCTGGGAGGCGTGGCACAATTGGTGTGGGAGCAGTCGCTGGACGTTTGCAATTTGGAGCTGGGCTGCGGCGCAGGTCCCGAGAGCGAGCGAGGCACGAACGTCGGCACCCTGAGCTGGCTGGCAGGGCCAGAGCCCCTGTGTGTGTGGTGCTGTGGAAGGGCTGCCAGGGGAAGGCGAGGGCCAGCAACACCTGGGAGGCCTGGCACCTTTGGTGTGGGAGCAGTCGCTGGACGTTTGCAATTTGGAGCTGGGCTGCGGCGCAGGTCCCGAGAGCGAGCGAGGCACGAACGTCGGCACCCTGAGCTGGCCGGCAAGGCCGGAGCCCCAGTGTGTGTGGGGCTGTGGAAGGGCTGCAAGGGGAAGGCGAGGGCCAGCAACACCTGGGAGGCCTGGCACCTTTGGTGTGGGAGCAGTCGCTGGACGTTTGCAATTTGGAGCTGAGCTGCGGCGCAGGTCCCGAGAGCGAGCGAGGCACTAACGGCACCCTGAGCTGTCTGATAGGGCGAGAGCCCCAGTGTGTGAGGGGCTGTGGAAGGGCTCCCAGGGGAAGGCGAGGGCCAGCAACACCTGGGAGGCGTGGCACAATTGGTGTGGGAGCAGTTGCTGGACGTTTGGAATTTGGAGCTGGGCTGCGGCGCAGGTCCCGAGAGCGAGCGAGGTACGAACGTCGGCACCCTGAGCTGGCTGGCAAGGCCGGAGCCCCAGTGTGTGGGGGGCTGTGGAAGGGCTGCCAGGGGAAGGCGAGGGCCAGCAACACCTGGGAGGCGTGGCACCTTTGGTGTGGGAGCAGTTGCTGGACGTTTGCAAGTTGGAGCTGGGCTGCGGCGCAGGTCCCGAGAGCGAGCAAGGCACGAACGTCGGCACCCTGAGCTGGCTGGCAAGGCCGGAGCCCCAGTGTGTGTGGGGCTGTGGAAGGGCTGCCAGGGGAAGGCGAGGGCCAGCAACACCTGGGAGGCGTGGCACCTTTGGTGTGGGAGCAGTCGCTGGACGTTTGCAATTTGGAGCTGGGCTGCGGCGCAGGTTCCGAGAGCGAGCGAGGCACGAACGTCGGCACCCTGAGCTGGCTGGCAAGGCCGGAGCCCCAGTGTGTGTGGGGCTGTGGAAGGGCTGCCAGGGGAAGGCAAGGGCCAGTAACACCTGGGAGGCGTGGCACCTTTGGTGTGGGAGCAGTTGCTGGACGTTTGCAAGTTCGAGCTGGGCTACGGCGCAGGTCCCGAGAGCGAGCAAGGCACGAACGTCGGCACCCTGAGCTGGCTGGCAGGCCCAGAGACCTTGCTTGTGTGGGGCTGTGGAAGGGCTGCCAGGGGAAGGCGAGGGCCAGCAACACCTAGGAGGCGTGGCACCTTTGGTGTGGGAGCAGTCGCTGGACGTTTGGAATTTCGAGCTGGGCTGCGGCGCAGGTCCCGAGAGCGAGCGAGGCACGAACGTCGGCACCCTGAGCTGGCTGGCAAGGCCGGAGCCCCAGTGTGTGTGGGGCTGTGGAAGGGCTGCCAAGGGAATGCGAGGGCCAGCAACACCTGGGAGGCGTGGCACCTTTCGTGTGGGAGCAGTCGCTGGACGTTTGCAATTTGGAGCTGGGCTGCGGCGCAGGTCCCGAGAGCGAGCGAGGCACTAACGGCACCCTGAACTGTCTGATAGGGCGAGAGCCCCTGTGTGTGGGGGGCTGTGGAAGGGCTGCCAGGGGAAGGCGAGGGCCAGCAATACCTGGGAGGCGTGGCACCTTTGGTGTGGGAGCAGTCGCTGGACGTTTGCAATTTGGAGCTGGGCTGCGGCGCAGGTCCCGAGAGCGAGCGAGGCACGAACGTCGGCACCCTGAGCTGGCTGGCAAGGCCCAGAGACCCTGATTGTGTGGGGCTGTGGAAGGGCTGCCAGGGGAAGGCGAGGGCCAGCAACACCTGGGAGGCGTGGTACAATTGGTGTGGGAGCAGTCGCTGGACGTTTGGAATTTCGAGCTGGGCTGCGGCGCAGGTCCCGAGAGCGAGCGAGGCACGAACGTCGGCACCCTGAGCTGGCTGGCAAGGCCAGAGCCCCAGTGTGTGTGTGGCTGTGGAAGGGCTGCCAGGGGAAGGCGAGGGCCAGCAACACCTGAGAGGCGTGGCACCTTTGGTGTGGGAGCAGTCGCTGGACGTTTGCAATTTGGAGCTGAGCTGCGGCGCAGGTCCCGAGAGCGAGCGAGGCACGAACGTCGGCACCCTGAGCTGGCTGGCAAGGCCGGAGCCCCAGTGTGTGTGTGGCTGTGGAAGGGCTGCCAGGGGAAGGCGAGGGCCAGCAACACCTGGGAGGCCTGGCACCTTTGGTGTGGGAGCAGTCGCTGGACGTTTGCAATTTGGAGCTGAGCTGCGGCGCAGGTCCCGAGAGCGAGCGAGGCACTAATGGCACCCTGAGCTGTCTGATAGGGCGAGAGCCCCAGTGTGTGTGGGGCTGTGGAAGGGCTGCCAGGGGAAGGCGAGGGCCAGCAACACCTGGGAGGCCTGGCACCTTTGGTGTGGGAGCAGTCGCTGGACGTTTGCAATTTGGAGCTGAGCTGCGGCGCAGGTCCCGAGAGCGAGCGAGGCACGAACGTCGGCACCCTGAGCTGGCTGGCAAGGCCGGAGCCCCAGTGTGTGTGGGGCTGTGGAAGGGCTGCCAGGGGAAGGCGAGGGCCAGCAACACCTGGGAGGCGTGGCACCTTTGGTGTGGGAGCAGTCGCTGGACGTTTGCAATTTGGAGCTGGGCTGCGGCGCAGGTTCCGAGAGCGAGCGAGGCACGAACGTCGGCACCCTGAGCTGGCTGGCAAGGCCGGAGCCCCAGTGTGTGTGGGGCTGTGGAAGGGCTGCCAAGAGAACGCGAGGGCCAGCAACACCTGGGAGGCGTGGCACCTTTGGTGTGGGAGCAGTCGCTGGACGTTTGCAATTTGGAGCTGGGCTGCGGCGCAGGTTCCGAGAGCGAGCGAGGTACGAACGTCGGCACCCTGAGCTGGCTGGCAAGGCCGGAGCCCCAGTGTGTGTGGGGCTGTGGAAGGGCTGCCAGGGGAAGGCGAGGGCCAGCAACACCTGGGAGGCGTGGCACCTTTGGTGTGGGAGCAGTTGCTGGACTTTTGCAAGTTGGAGCTGGGCTGCGGCGCAGGTCCCGAGAGCAAGCAAGGCACGAACGTCGGCACCCTGAGCTGGCTGGCAGGCCCAGAGACCTTGATTGTGTGGGGCTGTGGAAGGGCTGCCAGGGGAAGGCGAGGGCCAGCAACACCTAGGAGGCGTGGCACCTTTGGTGTGGGAGCAGTCGCTGGACGTTTGGAATTTCGAGCTGGGCTGCGGCGCAGGTCCCGAGAGCGAGCGAGGCACGAACGTCGGCACCCTGAGCTGGCTGGCAAGGCCGGAGCCCCAGTGTGTGTGTGGCTGTGGAAGGGCTGCCAGGGGAAGGCGAGGGCCAGCAACACCTGGGAGGCGTGGCACAATTGGTGTGGGAGCAGTCGCTGGACGTTTGCAATTTGGAGCTGGGCTGCGGCGCAGGTTCCGAGAGCGAGCGAGGCACGAACGTCGGCACCCTGAGCTGGCTGGCAAGGCCGGAGCCCCAGTGTGTGTGTGGTTGTGGAAGGGCTGCCAAGGGAACGCGAGGGCCAGCAACACCTGGGAGGCGTGGCACCTTTCGTGTGGGAGCAGTCGCTGGACGTTTGCAATTTGGAGCTGGGCTGCGGCGCAGGTCCCGAGAGCGAGCGAGGCACTAACGGCACCCTGAACTGTCTGATAGGGCGAGAGCCCCTGATTGTGTGGGGCTGTGGAAGGGCTGCCAGGGGAAGGCGAGGGCCAGCAATACCTGGGAGGCCTGGCACCTTTGGTGTGGGAGCAGTCGCTGGACGTTTGCAATTTGGAGCTGAGCTGCGGCGCAGGTCCCGAGAGCGAGCGAGGCACGAACGTCGGCACCCTGAGCTGGCTGGCAAGGCCGGAGCCCCAGTGTGTGTGTGGCTGTGGAAGGGCTGCCAGGGGAAGGCGAGGGCCAGCAACACCTGGGAGGCGTGGCACCTTTGGTGTGGGAGCAGTCGCTGGACGTTTGCAAGTTGGAGCTGGGCTGCGGCGCAGGTTCCGAGAGCGAGCGAGGCACGAACGTCGGCACCCTGAGCTGGCTGGCAAGGCCGGAGCGCCAGTGTGTGTGGGGCTGTGGAAGGGCTGCCAAGAGAACTCGAGGGCCAGCAACACCTGGGAGGCGTGGCACCTTTGGTGTGGGAGCAGTCGCTGGACGTTTGCAATTTGGAGCTGGGCTGCGGCGCAGGTCCCGAGAGCGAGCGAGGTACGAACGTCGGCACCCTGAGCTGGCTGGCAAGGCCGGAGCCCCAGTGTGTGTGGGGCTGTGGAAGGGCTGCCAGGGGAAGGCGAGGGCCAGCAACACCTGGGAGGCGTGGCACCTTTGGTGTGGGAGCAGTTGCTGGACTTTTGCAAGTTGGAGCTGGGCTGCGGCGCAGGTCCCGAGAGCAAGCAAGGCACGAACGTCGGCACCCTGAGCTGGCTGGCAGGCCCAGAGACCTTGATTGTGTGGGGCTGTGGAAGGGCTGCCAGGGGAAGGCGAGGGCCAGCAACACCTAGGAGGCGTGGCACCTTTGGTGTGGGAGCAGTCGCTGGACGTTTGCAATTTGGAGCTGGGCTGCGGCGCAGGTTCCGAGAGCGAGCGAGGCACGAACGTCGGCACCCTGAGCTGGCTGGCAAGGCCGGAGCCCCAGTGTGTGTGTGGCTGTGGAAGGGCTGCCAGGGGAAGGCGAGGGCCAGCAACACCTGGGAGGCGTGGCACCTTTGGTGTGGCAGCAGTCGCTGGACGTTTGCAATTTCGAGCTGGGCTGCGGCGCAGGTTCCGAGAGCGAGCGAGGCACGAACGTCGGCACCCTGAGCTGGCTGGCAAGGCCGGAGCCCCAGTGTGTGTGTGGTTGTGGAAGGGCTGCCAAGGGAACGCGAGGGCCAGCAACACCTGGGAGGCGTGGCACCTTTCGTGTGGGAGCAGTCGCTGGACGTTTGCAATTTGGAGCTGGGCTGCGGCGCAGGTCCCGAGAGCGAGCGAGGCACTAACGGCACCCTGAACTGTCTGATAGGGCGAGAGCCCCTGATTGTGTGGGGCTGTGGAAGGGCTGCCAGGGGAAGGCGAGGGCCAGCAATACCTGGGAAGCGTGGCACCTTTGGTGTGGGAGCAGTCGCTGGACATTTGCAATTTGGAGCTGGGCTGCGGCGCAGGTCCCGAGAGCGAGCGAGGCACGAACGTCGGCACCCTGAGCTGGCTGGCAGGCCCAGAGACCCTGATTGTGTGGGGCTGTGGAAGGGCTGCCAGGGGAAGGCGAGGGCCAGCAACACCTGGGAGGCCTGGCACCTTTGGTGTGGGAGCAGTCGCTGGACGTTTGCAATTTCGAGCTGGGCTGCGGCGCAGGTCCCGAGAGCGAGCGAGGCACGAACGTCGGCACCCTGAGCTGGCTGGTAGGGCCAGAGCCCCTGTGTGTGTGGTGCTGTGGAAGGGCTGCCAGGGGAAGGCGAGGGCCAGCAACACCTGGGAGGCCTGGCACCTTTGGTGTGGGAGCAGTCGCTGGACGTTTGCAATTTGGAGCTGAGCTGCGGCGCAGGTCCCGAGAGCGAGCGAGGCACTAACGGCACCCTGAGCTGTCTGATAGGGCGAGAGCCCGAGTGTCTGTGGGGCTGTGGAAGGGCTGCCAGGGGAAGGCGAGGGCCAGCAACACCTGGGAGGCCTGGCACCTTTGGTGTGGGAGCAGTCGCTGGACGTTTGCAATTTGGAGCTGAGCTGCGGCGCAGGTCCCGAGAGCGAGCGAGGCACGAACGTCGGCACCCTGAGCTGGCTGGCAAGGCCGGAGCCCCAGTGTGTGTGTGGCTGTGGAAGGGCTGCCAGGGGAAGGCGAGGGCCAGCAACACCTGGGAGGCGTGGCACCTTTCGTGTGGGAGCAGTCGCTGGACGTTTGCAATTTGGAGCTGGGCTGCAGCGCAGGTCCCGAGAGCGAGCGAGGCACGAACGTCGGCACCCTGAGCTGGCTGGCAGGCCCAGAGACCCTGATTGTGTGGTGCTGTGGAAGGGCTGCCAGGGGAAGGCGAGGGCCAGCAACACCTGGGAGGCCTGGCACCTTTGGTGTGGGAGCAGTCGCTGGACGTTTGCAATTTGGAGCTGAGCTGCGGCGCAGGTCCCGTGAGCGAGCGAGGCACGAACGTCGGCACCCTGAGCTGGCCGGCAAGGCCGGAGCCCCAGTGTGTGTGGGGCTGTGGAAGGGCTGCCAGGGCAAGGCGAGGGCCAGCAACACCTGGGAGGCCTGGCACCTTTGGTGTGGGAGCAGTTGCTGGACGTTTGCAATTTGGAGCTGGGCTGCGGCGCAGGTTCCGAGAGCGAGCGAGGCACGAACGTCGGCACCCTGAGCTGGCTGGCAAGGCCGGAGCCCCAGTGTGTGTGGGGCTGTGGAAGGGCTGCCAGGGGAAGGCGAGGGCCAGCAACACCTGGGAGGCGTGGCACCTTTGGTGTGGGAGCAGTCGCTGGACGTTTGCAATTTCGAGCTGGGCTGCGGCGCAGGTCCCGAGAGCGAGCAAGGGACGAACGTCGGCACCCTGAGCTGGCTGGCAGGCCCAGAGACCTTGATTGTGTGGGGCTGTGGAAGGGCTGCCAGGGGAAGGCGAGGGCCAGCAACACCTAGGAGGCGTGGCACCTTTGGTGTGGGAGCAGTCACTGGACGTTTGGAATTTCGAGCTGGGCTGCGGCGCAGGTTCCGAGAGCGAGCGAGACACGAACGTCGGCACCCTGAGCTGGCTGGCAAGGCCGGAGCCCCAGTGTGTGTGGGGCTGTGGAAGGGCTGCCAGGGGAAGGCGAGGGCCAGCAACACCTGGGAGGCGTGGCACCTTTGGTGTGGGAGCAGTCGCTGGACGTTTGCAATTTCGAGCTGGGCTGCGGCGCAGGTCCCGAGAGCGAGCGAGGCACGAACGTCGGCACCCTGAGCTGGCTGGCAAGGCCGGAGCCCCAGTGTGTGTGGGGCTGTGGAAGGGCTGCCAAGGGAACGCGAGGGCCAGCAACACCTGGGAGGCGTGGCACCTTTGGTGTGGGAGCAGTCGCTGGACGTTTGCAATTTGGAGCTGGGCTGCGGTGCAGGTTCCGAGAGCGAGCGAGGCACGAACGTCAGCACCCTGAGCTGGCTGGCAAGGCCGGAGCCCCAGTGTGTGTGTGGCTGTGGAAGGGCTGCCAGGGGAAGGCGAGGGCCAGCAACACCTGAGAGGCGTGGCACCTTTGGTGTGGGAGCAGTCGCTGGACGTTTGCAATTTGGAGCTGAGCTGCGGCGCAGGTCCCGAGAGCGAGCGAGGCACGAACGTCGGCACCCTGAGCTGGCTGGCAAGGCCGGAGCCCCAGTGTGTGTGTGGCTGTGGAAGGGCTGCCAGGGGAAGGCGAGGGCCAGCAACACCTGGGAGGCGTGGCACCTTTGGTGTGGGAGCAGTCGCTGGACGTTTGCAATTTGGAGCTGAGCTGCGGCGCAGGTCCCGAGAGCGAGCGAGGCACTAACGGCACCCTGAGCTGTCTGATAGGGCGAGAGCCCCAGTGTGTGTGGGGCTGTGGAAGGGCTGCCAGGGGAAGGCGAGGGCCAGCAGCACCTGGGAGGCCTGGCACCTTTGGTGTGGGAGCAGTCGCTGGACGTTTGCAATTTCGAGCTGGGCTGCGGTGCAGGTTCCGAGAGCGAGCGAGGCACGAACGT
This sequence comes from Spheniscus humboldti, assembly GCA_027474245.1. Lineage (NCBI taxonomy): Eukaryota > Metazoa > Chordata > Aves > Sphenisciformes > Spheniscidae > Spheniscus > Spheniscus humboldti. The sequence continues at coordinate 67,430,560 of CM049890.1, read as the reverse complement.
CGGCACCCTGAGCTGGCTGGCAAGGCCGGAGCCCCAGTGTGTGTGTGGCTGTGGAAGGGCTGCCAGGGGAAGGCGAGGGCCAGCAACACCTGAGAGGCGTGGCACCTTTGGTGTGGGAGCAGTCGCTGGACGTTTGCAATTTGGAGCTGAGCTGCGGCGCAGGTCCCGAGAGCGAGCGAGGCACGAACGTCGGCACCCTGAGCTGGCTGGCAAGGCCGGAGCCCCAGTGTGTGTGGGGCTGTGGAAGGGCTGCGAGGGGAAGGCGAGGGCCAGCAACACCTGGGAGGCCTGGCACCTTTGGTGTGGGAGCAGTCGCTGGACGTTTGCAATTTGGAGCTGAGCTGCGGCGCAGGTCCCGAGAGCGAGCGAGGCACTAATGGCACCCTGAGCTGTCTGATAGGGCGAGAGCCCCAGTGTCTGTGGGGCTGTGGAAGGGCTGCCAGGGGAAGGCGAGGGCCAGCAACACCTGGGAGGCCTGGCACCTTTGGTGTGGGAGCAGTCGCTGGACGTTTGCAATTTGGAGCTGAGCTGCGGCGCAGGTCCCGAGAGCGAGCGAGGCACGAACGTCGGCACCCTGAGCTGGCTGGCAAGGCCGGAGCCCCAGTGTGTGTGGGGCTGTGGAAGGGCTGCCAGGGGAAGGCGAGGGCCAGCAACACCTGGGAGGCGTGGCACCTTTGGTGTGGGAGCAGTCGCTGGACGTTTGCAAGTTGGAGCTGGGCTGCGGCGCAGGTTCCGAGAGCGAGCGAGGCACGAACGTCGGCACCCTGAGCTGGCTGGCAAGGCCGGAGCGCCAGTGTGTGTGGGGCTGTGGAAGGCCTGCCAAGAGAACGCGAGGGCCAGCAACACCTGGGAGGCGTGGCACCTTTGGTGTGGGAGCAGTCGCTGGACGTTTGCAATTTGGAGCTGGGCTGCGGCGCAGGTTCCGAGAGCGAGCGAGGCACGAACGTCGGCACCCTGAGCTGGCTGGCAAGGCCGGAGCCCCAGTGTGTGTGGGGCTGTGGAAGGGCTGCCAGGGGAAGGCGAGGGCCAGCAACACCTGGGAGGCGTGGCACCTTTGGTGTGGGAGCAGTTGCTGGACTTTTGCAAGTTGGAGCTGGGCTGCGGCGCAGGTCCCGAGAGCAAGCAAGGCACGAACGTCGGCACCCTGAGCTGGCTGGCAGGCCCAGAGACCTTGATTGTGTGGGGCTGTGGAAGGGCTGCCAGGGGAAGGCGAGGGCCAGCAACACCTAGGAGGCGTGGCACCTTTGGTGTGGGAGCAGTCGCTGGACGTTTGGAATTTCGAGCTGGGCTGCGGCGCAGGTCCCGAGAGCGAGCGAGGCACGAACGTCGGCACCCTGAGCTGGCTGGCAAGGCCGGAGCCCCAGTGTGTGTGGGGCTGTGGAAGGGCTGCCAGGGGAAGGCGAGGGCCAGCAACACCTGGGAGGCGTGGCACAATTGGTGTGGGAGCAGTCGATGGACGTTTGCAATTTGGAGCTGGGCTGCGGCGCAGGTTCCGAGAGCGAGCGAGGCACGAACGTCGGCACCCTGAGCTGGCTGGCAAGGCCGGAGCCCCAGTGTGTGTGTGGCTGTGGAAGGGCTGCCAAGGGAACGCGAGGGCCAGCAACACCTGGGAGGCGTGGCACCTTTGGTGTGGGAGCAGTCGCTGGACGTTTGCAATTTGGAGCTGGGCTGCGGCGCAGGTCCCGAGAGCGAGCGAGGCACTAACGGCACCCTGAACTGTCTGATAGGGCGAGAGCCCCTGATTGTGTGGGGCTGTGGAAGGGCTGCCAGGGGAAGGCGAGGGCCAGCAATACCTGGGAGGCGTGGCACCTTTGGTGTGGGAGCAGTCGCTGGACGTTTGCAATTTGGAGCTGGGCTGCGGCGCAGGTTCCGAGAGCGAGCGAGGTACGAACGTCGGCACCCTGAGCTGGCTGGCAAGGCCGGAGCCCCAGTGTGTGTGGGGCTGTGGAAGGGCTGCCAGGGGAAGGCGAGGGCCAGCAACACCTGGGAGGCGTGGCACCTTTGGTGTGGGAGCAGTTGCTGGACTTTTGCAAGTTGGAGCTGGGCTGCGGCGCAGGTCCCGAGAGCAAGCAAGGCACGAACGTCGGCACCCTGAGCTGGCTGGCAGGCCCAGAGACCTTGATTGTGTGGGGCTGTGGAAGGGCTGCCAGGGGAAGGCGAGGGCCAGCAACACCTAGGAGGCGTGGCACCTTTGGTGTGGGAGCAGTCGCTGGACGTTTGGAATTTCGAGCTGGGCTGCGGCGCAGGTCCCGAGAGCGAGCGAGGCACGAACGTCGGCACCCTGAGCTGGCTGGCAAGGCCGGAGCCCCAGTGTGTGTGGGGCTGTGGAAGGGCTGCCAGGGGAAGGCGAGGGCCAGCAACACCTGGGAGGCGTGGCACAATTGGTGTGGGAGCAGTCGATGGACGTTTGCAATTTGGAGCTGGGCTGCGGCGCAGGTTCCGAGAGCGAGCGAGGCACGAACGTCGGCACCCTGAGCTGGCTGGCAAGGCCGGAGCCCCAGTGTGTGTGTGGCTGTGGAAGGGCTGCCAAGGGAACGCGAGGGCCAGCAACACCTGGGAGGCGTGGCACCTTTGGTGTGGGAGCAGTCGCTGGACGTTTGCAATTTGGAGCTGGGCTGCGGCGCAGGTCCCGAGAGCGAGCGAGGCACTAACGGCACCCTGAACTGTCTGATATGGCGAGAGCCCCTGATTGTGTGGGGCTGTGGAAGGGCTGCCAGGGGAAGGCGAGGGCCAGCAATACCTGGGAGGCGTGGCACCTTTGGTGTGGGAGCAGTCGCTGGACGTTTGCAATTTGGAGCTGGGCTGCGGCGCAGGTCCCGAGAGCGAGCGAGGCACGAACGTCGGCACCCTGAGCTGGCTGGCAGGCCCAGAGACCCTGATTGTGTGGGGCTGTGGAAGGGCTGCCAGGGGAAGGCGAGGGCCAGCAAAACCTGGGAGGCCTGGCACCTTTGGTGTGGGAGCAGTCGCTGGACGTTTGGAATTTCGAGCTGGGCTGCGGCGCAGGTCCCGAGAGCGAGCGAGGCACGAACGTCGGCACCCTGAGCTGGCTGGCAAGGCCGGAGCCCCAGTGTGTGTGTGGCTGTGGAAGGGCTGCCAGGGGAAGGCGAGGGCCAGCAACACCTGGGAGGCGTGGCACCTTTGGTGTGGGAGCAGTCGCTGGACGTTTGCAATTTGGAGCTGAGCTGCGGCGCAGGTCCCGAGAGCGAGCGAGGCACGAACGTCGGCACCCTGAGCTGGCTGGCAGGGCCAGAGCCCCTGTGTGTGTGGTGCTGTGGAAGGGCTGCCAGGGGAAGGCGAGGGCCAGCAACACCTGGGAGGCCTGGCACCTTTGGTGTGGGAGCAGTCGCTGGACGTTTGCAATTTGGAGCTGAGCTGCGGCGCAGGTCCCGAGAGCGAGCGAGGCACTAACGGCACCCTGAGCTGTCTGATAGGGCGAGAGCCCCAGTGTCTGTGGGGCTGTGGAAGGGCTGCCAGGGGAAGGCGAGGGCCAGCAACACCTGGGAGGCGTGGCACAATTGGTGTGGGAGCAGTCGCTGGACGTTTGCAATTTGGAGCTGAGCTGCGGCGCAGGTCCCGAGAGCGAGCGAGGCACGAACGTCGGCACCCTGAGCTGGCTGGCAAGGCCGGAGCCCCAGTGTGTGTGTGGCTGTGGAAGGGCTGCCAGGGGGAGGCGAGGGCCAGCAACACCTGGGAGGCGTGGCACAATTGGTGTGGGAGCAGTCGCTGGACGTTTGCAATTTCGAGCTGGGCTGCGGCGCAGGTTCCGAGAGCGAGCGAGGCACGAACGTCGGCACCCTGAGCTGGCTGGCAAGGCCGGAGCCCCAGTGTGTGTGGGGCTGTGGAAGGGCTGCCAAGAGAACGCGAGGGCCAGCAACACCTGGGAGGCGTGGCACCTTTGGTGTGGGAGCAGTCGCTGGACGTTTGCAATTTGGAGCTGGGCTGCGGCGCAGGTCCCGAGAGCGAGCGAGGTACGAACGTCGGCACCCTGAGCTGGCTGGCAAGGCCGGAGCCCCAGTGTGTGTGGGGCTGTGGAAGGGCTGCCAGGGGGAGGCGAGGGCCAGCAACACCTGGGAGGCGTGGCACCTTTGGTGTGGGAGCAGTCGCTGGACGTTTGCAATTTGGAGCTGGGCTGCGGCGCAGGTCCCGAGAGCGAGCGAGGCACTAACGGCACCCTGAACTGTCTGATAGGGCGAGAGCCCCTGATTGTGTGGTGCTGTGGAAGGGCTGCCAGGGGAAGGCGAGGGCCAGCAATACCTGGGAGGCGTGGCACCTTTGGTGTGGGAGCAGTCGCTGGACGTTTGCAATTTGGAGCTGGGCTGCAGCGCAGGTCCCGAGAGCGAGCGAGGCACGAACGTCGGCACCCTGAGCTGGCTGGCAGGCCCAGAGACCCTGATTGTGTGGGGCTGTGGAAGGGCTGCCAGGGGAAGGCGAGGGCCAGCAACACCTGGGAGGCCTGGCACCTTTGGTGTGGGAGCAGTCGCTGGACGTTTGCAATTTGGAGCTGAGCTGCGGCGCAGGTCCGGTGAGCGAGCGAGGCACGAACGTCGGCACCCTGAGCTGGCCGGCAAGGCCGGAGCCCCAGTGTGTGTGGGGCTGTGGAAGGGCTGCCAGGGGAAGGCGAGGGCCAGCAACACCTGGGAGGCCTGGCACCTTTGGTGTGGGAGCAGTCGCTGGACGTTTGCAATTTGGAGCTGGGCTGCGGCGCAGGTTCCGAGAGCGAGCGAGGCACGAACGTCGGCACCCTGAGCTGGCTGGCAAGGCCGGAGCCCCAGTGTGTGTGGGGCTGTGGAAGGGCTGCCAGGGGAAGGCGAGGGCCAGCAACACCTGGGAGGCGTGGCACCTTTGGTGTGGGAGCAGTCGCTGGACGTTTGCAATTTGGAGCTGGGCTGCGGCGCAGGTCCCGAGAGCGAGCAAGGCACGAACGTCGGCACCCTGAGCTGGCTGGCAGGCCCAGAGACCTTGATTGTGTGGGGCTGTGGAAGGGCTGCCAGGGGAAGGCGAGGGCCAGCAACACCTAGGAGGCGTGGCACCTTTGGTGTGGGAGCAGTCGCTGGACGTTTGGAATTTCGAGCTGGGCTGCGGCACAGGTTCCGAGAGCGAGCGAGACACGAACGTCGGCACCCTGAGCTGGCTGGCAAGGCCGGAGCCCCAGTGTGTGTGTGGCTGTGGAAGGGCTGCCAGGGGAAGGCGAGGGCCAGCAACACCTGGGAGGCGTGGCACCTTTGGTGTGGGAGCAGTCGCTGGACGTTTGCAATTTCGAGCTGGGCTGCGGCGCAGGTTCCGAGAGCGAGCGAGGCACGAACGTCGGCACCCTGAGCTGGCTGGCAAGGCCGGAGCCCCAGTGTGTGTGGGGCTGTGGAAGGGCTGCCAAGGGAACGCGAGGGCCAGCAACACCTGGGAGGCGTGGCACCTTTGGTGTGGGAGCAGTCGCTGGACGTTTGCAATTTGGAGCTGAGCTGCGGCGCAGGTTCCGAGAGCGAGCGAGGCACGAACGTCGGCACCCTGAGCTGGCTGGCAAGGCCGGAGCCCCAGTGTGTGTGGGGCTGTGGAAGGGCTGCCAGGGGGAGGCGAGGGCCAGCATTACCTGGGAGGCGTGGCACCTTTGGTGTGGGAGCAGTCGCTGGACGTTTGCAATTTGGAGCTGGGCTGCGGCGCAGGTTCCGAGAGCGAGAAAGGCACGAACGTCGGCACCCTGAGCTGGCTAGCAAGGCCGGAGCCCCAGTGTGTGTGGGGCTGTGCAAGGGCTGCCAGGGGGAGGCGAGGGCCAGCAACACCTGGGAGGCGTGGCACCTTTGGTGTGGGAGCAGTCGCTGGACGTTTGCAATTTGGAGCTGGGCTGCGGCGCAGGTCCCGAGAGCGAGCGAGGCACTAACGGCACCCTGAACTGTCTGATAGGGCGAGAGCCCCTGATTGTGTGGTGCTGTGGAAGGGCTGCCAGGGGAAGGCGAGGGCCAGCAACACCTGGGAGGCGTGGCACCTTTGGTGTGGGAGCAGTCGCTGGACGTTTGCAAGTTGGAGCTGGGCTGCGGCGCAGGTCCCGAGAGCGAGCAAGGCACGAACGTCGGCACCCTGAGCTGGCTGGCAGGCCCAGAGACCCTGATTGTGTGGGGCTGTGGAAGGGCTGCCAGGGGAAGGCGAGGGCCAGCAACACCTGGGAGGCCTGGCACCTTTGGTGTGGGAGCAGTCGCTGGACGTTTGCAATTTGGAGCTGAGCTGCGGCGCAGGTCCGGTGAGCGAGCGAGGCACGAACGTCGGCACCCTGAGCTGGCCGGCAAGGCCGGAGCCCCAGTGTGTGTGGGGCTGTGGAAGGGCTGCCAGGGGAAGGCGAGGGCCAGCAACACCTGGGAGGCCTGGCACCTTTGGTGTGGGAGCAGTCGCTGGACGTTTGCAATTTGGAGCTGGGCTGCGGCGCAGGTCCCGAGAGCGAGCGAGGCACGAACGTCGGCACCCTGAGCTGGCTGGCAGGCCCAGAGACCCTGATTGTGTGGGGCTGTGGAAGGGCTGCCAGGGGAAGGCGAGGGCCAGCAAAACCTGGGAGGCCTGGCACCTTTGGTGTGGGAGCAGTCGCTGGACGTTTGGAATTTCGAGCTGGGCTGCGGCGCAGGTCCCGAGAGCGAGCGAGGCACGAACGTCGGCACCCTGAGCTGGCTGGCAAGGCCGGAGCCCCAGTGTGTGTGTGGCTGTGGAAGGGCTGCCAGGGGAAGGCGAGGGCCAGCAACACCTGGGAGGCGTGGCACCTTTGGTGTGGGAGCAGTCGCTGGACGTTTGCAATTTGGAGCTGAGCTGCGGCGCAGGTCCCGAGAGCGAGCGAGGCACGAACGTCGGCACCCTGAGCTGGCTGGCAGGGCCAGAGCCCCTGTGTGTGTGGTGCTGTGGAAGGGCTGCCAGGGGAAGGCGAGGGCCAGCAACACCTGGGAGGCCTGGCACCTTTGGTGTGGGAGCAGTCGCTGGACGTTTGCAATTTGGAGCTGAGCTGCGGCGCAGGTCCCGAGAGCGAGCGAGGCACTAACGGCACCCTGAGCTGTCTGATAGGGCGAGAGCCCCAGTGTCTGTGGGGCTGTGGAAGGGCTGCCAGGGGAAGGCGAGGGCCAGCAACACCTGGGAGGCGTGGCACAATTGGTGTGGGAGCAGTCGCTGGACGTTTGCAATTTGGAGCTGAGCTGCGGCGCAGGTCCCGAGAGCGAGCGAGGCACGAACGTCGGCACCCTGAGCTGGCTGGCAAGGCCGGAGCCCCAGTGTGTGTGTGGCTGTGGAAGGGCTGCCAGGGGGAGGCGAGGGCCAGCAACACCTGGGAGGCGTGGCACAATTGGTGTGGGAGCAGTCGCTGGACGTTTGCAATTTCGAGCTGGGCTGCGGCGCAGGTTCCGAGAGCGAGCGAGGCACGAACGTCGGCACCCTGAGCTGGCTGGCAAGGCCGGAGCCCCAGTGTGTGTGGGGCTGTGGAAGGGCTGCCAAGAGAACGCGAGGGCCAGCAACACCTGGGAGGCGTGGCACCTTTGGTGTGGGAGCAGTCGCTGGACGTTTGCAATTTGGAGCTGGGCTGCGGCGCAGGTCCCGAGAGCGAGCGAGGTACGAACGTCGGCACCCTGAGCTGGCTGGCAAGGCCGGAGCCCCAGTGTGTGTGGGGCTGTGGAAGGGCTGCCAGGGGGAGGCGAGGGCCAGCAACACCTGGGAGGCGTGGCACCTTTGGTGTGGGAGCAGTCGCTGGACGTTTGCAATTTGGAGCTGGGCTGCGGCGCAGGTCCCGAGAGCGAGCGAGGCACTAACGGCACCCTGAACTGTCTGATAGGGCGAGAGCCCCTGATTGTGTGGTGCTGTGGAAGGGCTGCCAGGGGAAGGCGAGGGCCAGCAATACCTGGGAGGCGTGGCACCTTTGGTGTGGGAGCAGTCGCTGGACGTTTGCAATTTGGAGCTGGGCTGCAGCGCAGGTCCCGAGAGCGAGCGAGGCACGAACGTCGGCACCCTGAGCTGGCTGGCAGGCCCAGAGACCCTGATTGTGTGGGGCTGTGGAAGGGCTGCCAGGGGAAGGCGAGGGCCAGCAACACCTGGGAGGCCTGGCACCTTTGGTGTGGGAGCAGTCGCTGGACGTTTGCAATTTGGAGCTGAGCTGCGGCGCAGGTCCGGTGAGCGAGCGAGGCACGAACGTCGGCACCCTGAGCTGGCCGGCAAGGCCGGAGCCCCAGTGTGTGTGGGGCTGTGGAAGGGCTGCCAGGGGAAGGCGAGGGCCAGCAACACCTGGGAGGCCTGGCACCTTTGGTGTGGGAGCAGTCGCTGGACGTTTGCAATTTGGAGCTGGGCTGCGGCGCAGGTTCCGAGAGCGAGCGAGGCACGAACGTCGGCACCCTGAGCTGGCTGGCAAGGCCGGAGCCCCAGTGTGTGTGGGGCTGTGGAAGGGCTGCCAGGGGAAGGCGAGGGCCAGCAACACCTGGGAGGCGTGGCACCTTTGGTGTGGGAGCAGTCGCTGGACGTTTGCAATTTGGAGCTGGGCTGCGGCGCAGGTCCCGAGAGCGAGCAAGGCACGAACGTCGGCACCCTGAGCTGGCTGGCAGGCCCAGAGACCTTGATTGTGTGGGGCTGTGGAAGGGCTGCCAGGGGAAGGCGAGGGCCAGCAACACCTAGGAGGCGTGGCACCTTTGGTGTGGGAGCAGTCGCTGGACGTTTGGAATTTCGAGCTGGGCTGCGGCACAGGTTCCGAGAGCGAGCGAGACACGAACGTCGGCACCCTGAGCTGGCTGGCAAGGCCGGAGCCCCAGTGTGTGTGTGGCTGTGGAAGGGCTGCCAGGGGAAGGCGAGGGCCAGCAACACCTGGGAGGCGTGGCACCTTTGGTGTGGGAGCAGTCGCTGGACGTTTGCAATTTCGAGCTGGGCTGCGGCGCAGGTTCCGAGAGCGAGCGAGGCACGAACGTCGGCACCCTGAGCTGGCTGGCAAGGCCGGAGCCCCAGTGTGTGTGGGGCTGTGGAAGGGCTGCCAAGGGAACGCGAGGGCCAGCAACACCTGGGAGGCGTGGCACCTTTGGTGTGGGAGCAGTCGCTGGACGTTTGCAATTTGGAGCTGAGCTGCGGCGCAGGTTCCGAGAGCGAGCGAGGCACGAACGTCGGCACCCTGAGCTGGCTGGCAAGGCCGGAGCCCCAGTGTGTGTGGGGCTGTGGAAGGGCTGCCAGGGGGAGGCGAGGGCCAGCATTACCTGGGAGGCGTGGCACCTTTGGTGTGGGAGCAGTCGCTGGACGTTTGCAATTTGGAGCTGGGCTGCGGCGCAGGTTCCGAGAGCGAGAAAGGCACGAACGTCGGCACCCTGAGCTGGCTAGCAAGGCCGGAGCCCCAGTGTGTGTGGGGCTGTGCAAGGGCTGCCAGGGGGAGGCGAGGGCCAGCAACACCTGGGAGGCGTGGCACCTTTGGTGTGGGAGCAGTCGCTGGACGTTTGCAATTTGGAGCTGGGCTGCGGCGCAGGTCCCGAGAGCGAGCGAGGCACTAACGGCACCCTGAACTGTCTGATAGGGCGAGAGCCCCTGATTGTGTGGTGCTGTGGAAGGGCTGCCAGGGGAAGGCGAGGGCCAGCAACACCTGGGAGGCGTGGCACCTTTGGTGTGGGAGCAGTCGCTGGACGTTTGCAAGTTGGAGCTGGGCTGCGGCGCAGGTCCCGAGAGCGAGCAAGGCACGAACGTCGGCACCCTGAGCTGGCTGGCAGGCCCAGAGACCCTGATTGTGTGGGGCTGTGGAAGGGCTGCCAGGGGAAGGCGAGGGCCAGCAACACCTGGGAGGCCTGGCACCTTTGGTGTGGGAGCAGTCGCTGGACGTTTGCAATTTGGAGCTGAGCTGCGGCGCAGGTCCGGTGAGCGAGCGAGGCACGAACGTCGGCACCCTGAGCTGGCCGGCAAGGCCGGAGCCCCAGTGTGTGTGGGGCTGTGGAAGGGCTGCCAGGGGAAGGCGAGGGCCAGCAACACCTGGGAGGCCTGGCACCTTTGGTGTGGGAGCAGTCGCTGGACGTTTGCAATTTGGAGCTGGGCTGCGGCGCAGGTTCCGAGAGCGAGCGAGGCACGAACGTCGGCACCCTGAGCTGGCTGGCAAGGCCGGAGCCCCAGTGTGTGTGGGGCTGTGGAAGGGCTGCCAGGGGAAGGCGAGGGCCAGCAACACCTGGGAGGCGTGGCACCTTTGGTGTGGGAGCAGTCGCTGGACGTTTGCAATTTGGAGCTGGGCTGCGGCGCAGGTCCCGAGAGCGAGCAAGGCACGAACGTCGGCACCCTGAGCTGGCTGGCAGGCCCAGAGACCTTGATTGTGTGGGGCTGTGGAAGGGCTGCCAGGGGAAGGCGAGGGCCAGCAACACCTAGGAGGCGTGGCACCTTTGGTGTGGGAGCAGTCGCTGGACGTTTGGAATTTCGAGCTGGGCTGCGGCACAGGTTCCGAGAGCGAGCGAGACACGAACGTCGGCACCCTGAGCTGGCTGGCAAGGCCGGAGCCCCAGTGTGTGTGTGGCTGTGGAAGGGCTGCCAGGGGAAGGCGAGGGCCAGCAACACCTGGGAGGCGTGGCACCTTTGGTGTGGGAGCAGTCGCTGGACGTTTGCAATTTCGAGCTGGGCTGCGGCGCAGGTTCCGAGAGCGAGCGAGGCACGAACGTCGGCACCCTGAGCTGGCTGGCAAGGCCGGAGCCCCAGTGTGTGTGGGGCTGTGGAAGGGCTGCCAAGGGAACGCGAGGGCCAGCAACACCTGGGAGGCGTGGCACCTTTGGTGTGGGAGCAGTCGCTGGACGTTTGCAATTTGGAGCTGAGCTGCGGCGCAGGTTCCGAGAGCGAGCGAGGCACGAACGTCGGCACCCTGAGCTGGCTGGCAAGGCCGGAGCCCCAGTGTGTGTGGGGCTGTGGAAGGGCTGCCAGGGGGAGGCGAGGGCCAGCATTACCTGGGAGGCGTGGCACCTTTGGTGTGGGAGCAGTCGCTGGACGTTTGCAATTTGGAGCTGGGCTGCGGCGCAGGTTCCGAGAGCGAGAAAGGCACGAACGTCGGCACCCTGAGCTGGCTAGCAAGGCCGGAGCCCCAGTGTGTGTGGGGCTGTGCAAGGGCTGCCAGGGGGAGGCGAGGGCCAGCAACACCTGGGAGGCGTGGCACCTTTGGTGTGGGAGCAGTCGCTGGACGTTTGCAATTTGGAGCTGGGCTGCGGCGCAGGTCCCGAGAGCGAGCGAGGCACTAACGGCACCCTGAGCTGTCTGATAGGGCGAGAGCCCCAGTGTCTGTGGGGCTGTGGAAGGGCTGCCAGGGGAAGGCGAGGGCCAGCAACACCTGGGAGGCGTGGCACCTTTGGTGTGGGAGCAGTCGCTGGACGTTTGCAAGTTGGAGCTGGGCTGCGGCGCAGGTCCCGAGAGCGAGCAAGGCACGAACGTCGGCACCCTGAGCTGGCTGGCAGGCCCAGAGACCTTGATTGTGTGGGGCTGTGGAAGGGCTGCCAGGGGAAGGCGAGGGCCAGCAACACCTAGGAGGCGTGGCACCTTTGGTGTGGGAGCAGTCGCTGGACGTTTGGAATTTCGAGCTGGGCTGCGGCGCAGGTTCCGAGAGCGAGCGAGGCACGAACGTCGGCACCCTGAGCTGGCTGGCAAGGCCGGAGCCCCAGTGTGTGTGGGGCTGTGGAAGGGCTGCCAAGAGAACGCGAGGGCCAGCAACACCTGGGAGGCGTGGCACCTTTGGTGTGGGAGCAGTCGCTGGACGTTTGCAATTTGGAGCTGGGCTGCGGCGCAGGTCCCGAGAGCGAGCGAGGTACGAACGTCGGCACCCTGAGCTGGCTGGCAAGGCCGGAGCCCCAGTGTGTGTGGGGCTGTGGAAGGGCTGCCAGGGGAAGGCGAGGGCCAGCAACACCTGGGAGGCGTGGCACCTTTGGTGTGGGAGCAGTTGCTGGACGTTTGCAAGTTGGAGCTGGGCTGCGGCGCAGGTCCCGAGAGCAAGCAAGGCACGAACGTCGGCACCCTGAGCTTGCTGGCAGGCCCAGAGACCTTGATTGTGTGGGGCTGTGGAAGGGCTGCCAGGGGAAGGCGAGGGCCAGCAACACCTAGGAGGCGTGGCACCTTTGGTGTGGGAGCAGTCGCTGGACGTTTGGAATTTCGAGCTGGGCTGCGGCGCAGGTCCCGAGAGCGAGCGAGGCACGAACGTCGGCACCCTGAGCTGGCTGGCAAGGCCGGAGCCCCAGTGTGTGTGTGGCTGTGGAAGGGCTGCCAGGGGAAGGCGAGGGCCAGCAACACCTGGGAGGCGTGGCACAATTGGTGTGGGAGCAGTCGCTGGACGTTTGCAATTTGGAGCTGAGCTGCGGCGCAGGTCCCGAGAGCGAGCGAGGCACGAACGTCGGCACCCTGAGCTGGCTGGCAAGGCCGGAGCCCCAGTGTGTGTGGTGCTGTGGAAGGGCTGCCAAGGGAACGCGAGGGCCAGCAACACCTGGGAGGCGTGGCACCTTTCGTGTGGGAGCAGTCGCTGGACGTTTGCAATTTGGAGCTGGGCTGCGGCGCAGGTTCCGAGAGCGAGCGAGGCACTAACGGCACCCTGAACTGTCTGATAGGGCGAGAGCCCCTGATTGTGTGGGGCTGTGGAAGGGCTGCCAGGGGAAGCCGAGGGCCAGCAATACCTGGGAGGCGTGGCACCTTTGGTGTGGGAGCAGTCGCTGGACGTTTGCAATTTGGAGCTGGGCTGCGGCGCAGGTCCCGAGAGCGAGCGAGGCACGAACGTCGGCACCCTGAGCTGGCTGGCAGGCCCAGAGACCCTGATTGTGTGGGGCTGTGGAAGGGCTGCCAGGGGAAGGCGAGGGCCAGCAACACCTGGGAGGCCTGGCACCTTTGGTGTGGGAGCAGTCGCTGGACGTTTGCAATTTGGAGCTGGGCTGCAGCGCAGGTCCCGAGAGCGAGCGAGGCACGAACGTCGGCACCCTGAGCTGGCTGGCAGGCCCAGAGACCCTGATTGTGTGGGGCTGTGGAAGGGCTGCCAGGGGAAGGCGAGGGCCAGCAACACCTGGGAGGCCTGGCACCTTTGGTGTGGGAGCAGTCGCTGGACGTTTGCAATTTGGAGCTGAGCTGCGGCGCAGGTCCGGTGAGCGAGCGAGGCACGAACGTCGGCACCCTGAGCTGGCCGGCAAGGCCGGAGCCCCAGTGTGTGTGGGGCTGTGGAAGGGCTGCCAGGGGAAGGCGAGGGCCAGCAACACCTGGGAGGCCTGGCACCTTTGGTGTGGGAGCAGTTGCTGGACGTTTGCAATTTGGAGCTGGGCTGCGGCGCAGGTTCCGAGAGCGAGCGAGGCACGAACGTCGGCACCCTGAGCTGGCTGGCAAGGCCGGAGCCCCAGTGTGTGTGGGGCTGTGGAAGGGCTGCCAGGGGAAGGCGAGGGCCAGCAACACCTGGGAGGCGTGGCACCTTTGGTGTGGGAGCAGTCGCTGGACGTTTGCAATTTGGAGCTGGGCTGCGGCGCAGGTCCCGAGAGCGAGCAAGGCACGAACGTCGGCACCCTGAGCTGGCTGGCAGGCCCAGAGACCTTGATTGTGTGGGGCTGTGGAAGGGCTGCCAGAGGAAGGCGAGGGCCAGCAACACCTAGGAGGCGTGGCACCTTTGGTGTGGGAGCAGTCGCTGGACGTTTGGAATTTCGAGCTGGGCTGCGGCGCAGGTTCCGAGAGCGAGCGAGACACGAACGTCGGCACCCTGAGCTGGCTGGCAAGGCCGGAGCCCCAGTGTGTGTGTGGCTGTGGAAGGGCTGCCAGGGGAAGGCGAGGGCCAGCAACACCTGGGAGGCGTGGCACCTTTGGTGTGGGAGCAGTCGCTGGACGTTTGCAATTTCGAGCTGGGCTGCGGCGCAGGTTCCGAGAGCGAGCGAGGCACGAACGTCGGCACCCTGAGCTGGCTGGCAAGGCCGGAGCCCCAGTGTGTGTGGGGCTGTGGAAGGGCTGCCAAGGGAACGCGAGGGCCAGCAACACCTGGGAGGCGTGGCACCTTTGGTGTGGGAGCAGTCGCTGGACGTTTGCAATTTGGAGCTGAGCTGCGGCACAGGTTCCGAGAGCGAGCGAGGCACGAACGTCGGCACCCTGAGCTGGCTGGCAAGGCCGGAGCCCCAGTGTGTGTGGGGCTGTGGAAGGGCTGCCAGGGGAAGGCGAGGGCCAGCATTACCTGGGAGGCGTGGCACCTTTGGTGTGGGAGCAGTCGCTGGACGTTTGCAATTTGGAGCTGGGCTGCGGCGCAGGTTCCGAGAGCGAGCAAGGCACGAACGTCGGCACCCTGAGCTGGCTAGCAAGGCCGGAGCCCCAGTGTGTGTGGGGCTGTGCAAGGGCTGCCAGGGGGAGGCGAGGGCCAGCAACACCTGGGAGGCGTGGCACCTTTGGTGTGGGAGCAGTCGCTGGACGTTTGCAATTTGGAGCTGGGCTGCGGCGCAGGTCCCGAGAGCGAGCGAGGCACTAACGGCACCCTGAGCTGTCTGATAGGGCGAGAGCCCCAGTGTCTGTGGGGCTGTGGAAGGGCTGCCAGGGGAAGGCGAGGGCCAGCAACACCTGGGAGGCGTGGCACCTTTGGTGTGGGAGCAGTCGCTGGACGTTTGCAAGTTGGAGCTGGGCTGCGGCGCAGGTCCCGAGAGCGAGCAAGGCACGAACGTCGGCACCCTGAGCTGGCTGGCAGGCCCAGAGACCTTGATTGTGTGGGGCTGTGGAAGGGCTGCCAGGGGAAGGCGAGGGCCAGCAACACCTAGGAGGCGTGGCACCTTTGGTGTGGGAGCAGTCGCTGGACGTTTGGAATTTCGAGCTGGGCTGCGGCGCAGGTTCCGAGAGCGAGCGAGGCACGAACGTCGGCACCCTGAGCTGGCTGGCAAGGCCGGAGCCCCAGTGTGTGTGGGGCTGTGGAAGGGCTGCCAAGAGAACGCGAGGGCCAGCAACACCTGGGAGGCGTGGCACCTTTGGTGTGGGAGCAGTCGCTGGACGTTTGCAATTTGGAGCTGGGCTGCGGCGCAGGTCCCGAGAGCGAGCGAGGTACGAACGTCGGCACCCTGAGCTGGCTGGCAAGGCCGGAGCCCCAGTGTGTGTGGGGCTGTGGAAGGGCTGCCAGGGGAAGGCGAGGGCCAGCAACACCTGGGAGGCGTGGCACCTTTGGTGTGGGAGCAGTTGCTGGACGTTTGCAATTTGGAGCTGGGCTGCGGCGCAGGTCCCGAGAGCAAGCAAGGCACGAACGTCGGCACCCTGAGCTTGCTGGCAGGCCCAGAGACCTTGATTGTGTGGGGCTGTGGAAGGGCTGCCAGGGGAAGGCGAGGGCCAGCAACACCTAGGAGGCGTGGCACCTTTGGTGTGGGAGCAGTCGCTGGACGTTTGGAATTTCGAGCTGGGCTGCGGCGCAGGTCCCGAGAGCGAGCGAGGCACGAACGTCGGCACCCTGAGCTGGCTGGCAAGGCCGGAGCCCCAGTGTGTGTGTGGCTGTGGAAGGGCTGCCAGGGGAAGGCGAGGGCCAGCAACACCTGGGAGGCGTGGCACAATTGGTGTGGGAGCAGTCGCTGGACGTTTGCAATTTGGAGCTGAGCTGCGGCGCAGGTCCCGAGAGCGAGCGAGGCACGAACGTCGGCACCCTGAGCTGGCTGGCAAGGCCGGAGCCCCAGTGTGTGTGGGGCTGTGGAAGGGCTGCCAAGGGAACGCGAGGGCCAGCAACACCTGGGAGGCGTGGCACCTTTCGTGTGGGAGCAGTCGCTGGACGTTTGCAATTTGGAGCTGGGCTGCGGCGCAGGTTCCGAGAGCGAGCGAGGCACTAACGGCACCCTGAACTGTCTGATAGGGCGAGAGCCCCTGATTGTGTGGGGCTGTGGAAGGGCTGCCAGGGGAAGCCGAGGGCCAGCAATACCTGGGAGGCGTGGCACCTTTGGTGTGGGAGCAGTCGCTGGACGTTTGCAATTTGGAGCTGGGCTGCAGCGCAGGTCCCGAGAGCGAGCGAGGCACGAACGTCGGCACCCTGAGCTGGCTGGCAGGCCCAGAGACCCTGATTGTGTGGGGCTGTGGAAGGGCTGCCAGGGGAAGGCGAGGGCCAGCAACACCTGGGAGGCCTGGCACCTTTGGTGTGGGAGCAGTCGCTGGACGTTTGGAATTTCGAGCTGGGCTGCGGCGCAGGTCCCGAGAGCGAGCGAGGCACGAACGTCGGCACCCTGAGCTGGCTGGCAGGGCCAGAGCCCCTGTGTGTGTGGTGCTGTGGAAGGGCTGCCAGGGGAAGGCGAGGGCCAGCAACACCTGGGAGGCCTGGCACCTTTGGTGTGGGAGCAGTCGCTGGACGTTTGCAATTTGGAGCTGAGCTGCGGCGCAGGTCCCGAGAGCGAGCGAGGCACTAACGGCACCCTGAGCTGTCTGATAGGGCGAGAGCCCCAGTGTGTGTGGGGCTGTGGAAGGGCTGCCAGGGGAAGGCGAGGGCCAGCAACACCTGGGAGGCGTGGCACAATTGGTGTGGGAGCAGTCGCTGGACGTTTGCAATTTGGAGCTGGGCTGCGGCGCAGGTTCCGAGAGCGAGCGAGGCACGAACGTCGGCACCCTGAGCTGGCTGGCAAGGCCGGAGCCCCAGTGTGTGTGGGGCTGTGGAAGGGCTGCCAAGAGAACGCGAAGGCCAGCAACACCTGGGAGGCGTGGCACCTTTGGTGTGGGAGCAGTCGCTGGACGTTTGCAATTTGGAGCTGGGCTGCGGCGCAGGTTCCGAGAGCGAGCGAGGTACGAACGTCGGCACCCTGAGCTGGCTGGCAAGGCCGGAGCCCCAGTGTCTGTGGGGCTGTGGAAGGGCTGCCAGGGGGAGGCGAGGGCCAGCAACACCTGGGAGGCGTGGCACCTTTCGTGTGGGAGCAGTCGCTGGACGTTTGCAATTTGGAGCTGGGCTGCGGCGCAGGTCCCGAGAGCGAGCGAGGCACTAACGGCACCCTGAACTGTCTGATAGGGCGAGAGCCCCTGATTGTGTGGTGCTGTGGAAGGGCTGCCAGGGGAAGGCGAGGGCCAGCAATACCTGGGAGGCGTGGCACCTTTGGTGTGGGAGCAGTCGCTGGACGTTTGCAATTTGGAGCTGGGCTGCGGCGCAGGTTACGAGAGCGAGCGAGGCACGAACGTCGGCACCCTGAGCTGGCTGGCAGGCCCAGAGACCCTGATTGTGTGGGGCTGTGGAAGGGCTGCCAGGGGAAGGCGAGGGCCAGCAACACCTGGGAGGCCTGGCACCTTTGGTGTGGGAGCAGTCGCTGGACGTTTGCAATTTCGAGCTGGGCTGCGGCGCAGGTTCCGAGAGCGAGCGAGGCACGAACGTCGGCACCCTGAGCTGGCTGGCAAGGCCGGAGCCCCAGTGTGTGTGTGGCTGTGGAAGGGCTGCCAGGGGAAGGCGAGGGCCAGCAACACCTGGGAGGCGTGGCACCTTTGGTGTGGGAGCAGTCGCTGGACGTTTGCAATTTGGAGCTGAGCTGCGGCGCAGGTCCCGAGAGCGAGCGAGGCACGAACGGCACCCTGAGCTGTCTGATAGGGCGAGAGCCCCAGTGTGTGTGGGGCTGTGGAAGGGCTGCCAGGGGAAGGCGAGGGCCAGCAACACCTGGGAGGCGTGGCACAATTGGTGTGGGAGCAGTCGCTGGACGTTTGCAATTTGGAGCTGAGCTGCGGCGCAGGTCCCGTGAGCGAGCGAGGCACGAACGTCGGCACCCTGAGCTGGCCGGCAAGGCCGGAGCCCCAGTGTGTGTGGGGCTGTGGAAGGGCTGCCAGGGGAAGGCGAGGGCCAGCAACACCTGGGAGGCCTGGCACCTTTGGTGTGGGAGCAGTTGCTGGACGTTTGCAATTTGGAGCTGGGCTGCGGCGCAGGTCCCGAGAGCGAGCGAGGCACGAACGTCGGCACCCTGAGCTGGCTGGCAAGGCCGGAGCCCCAGTGTGTGTGGGGCTGTGGAAGGGCTGCCAGGGGAAGGCGAGGGCCAGCAACACCTGGGAGGCGTGGCACCTTTGGTGTGGGAGCAGTCGCTGGACGTTTGCAATTTGGAGCTGGGCTGCGGCGCAGGTCCCGAGAGCGAGAGAGGCACGAACGTCGGCACCCTGAGCTGGCTGGCAGGCCCAGAGACCTTGATTGTGTGGGGCTGTGGAAGGGCTGCCAGGGGGAGGCGAGGGCCAGCAACACCTGGGAGGCGTGGCACCTTTGGTGTGGGAGCAGTCGCTGGACGTTTGCAATTTGGAGCTGGGCTGCGGCGCAGGTCCCGAGAGCGAGCGAGGCACGAACGTCGGCACCCTGAGCTGGCCGGCAAGGCCGGAGCCCCAGTGTGTGTGTGGCTGTGGAAGGGCTGCCAGGGGAAGGCGAGGGCCAGCAACACCTGGGAGGCGTGGCACCTTTGGTGTGGGAGCAGTCGCTGGACGTTTGCAAGTTGGAGCTGGGCTGCGGCGCAGGTCCCGAGAGCGAGCAAGGCACGAACGTCGGCACCCTGAGCTGGCTGGCAGGCCCAGAGACCTTGATTGTGTGGGGCTGTGGAAGGGCTGCCAGGGGAAGGCGAGGGCCAGCAACACCTAGGAGGCGTGGCACCTTTGGTGTGGGAGCAGTCGCTGGACGTTTGGAATTTCGAGCTGGGCTGCGGCGCAGGTTCCGAGAGCGAGCGAGGCACGAACGTCGGCACCCTGAGCTGGCTGGCAAGGCCGGAGCCCCAGTGTGTGTGTGGCTGTGGAAGGGCTGCCAGGGGAAGGCGAGGGCCAGCAACACCTGGGAGGCGTGGCACCTTTGGTGTGGGAGCAGTCGCTGGACGTTTGCAATTTGGAGCTGAGCTGCGGCGCAGGTCCCGAGAGCGAGCGAGGCACGAACGGCACCCTGAGCTGTCTGATAGGGCGAGAGCCCCAGTGTGTGTGGGGCTGTGGAAGGGCTGCCAGGGGAAGGCGAGGGCCAGCAACACCTGGGAGGCGTGGCACAATTGGTGTGGGAGCAGTCGCTGGACGTTTGCAATTTGGAGCTGAGCTGCGGCGCAGGTCCCGTGAGCGAGCGAGGCACGAACGTCGGCACCCTGAGCTGGCCGGCAAGGCCGGAGCCCCAGTGTGTGTGGGGCTGTGGAAGGGCTGCCAGGGGAAGGCGAGGGCCAGCAACACCTGGGAGGCCTGGCACCTTTGGTGTGGGAGCAGTTGCTGGACGTTTGCAATTTGGAGCTGGGCTGCGGCGCAGGTCCCGAGAGCGAGCGAGGCACGAACGTCGGCACCCTGAGCTGGCTGGCAAGGCCGGAGCCCCAGTGTGTGTGGGGCTGTGGAAGGGCTGCCAGGGGAAGGCGAGGGCCAGCAACACCTGGGAGGCGTGGCACCTTTGGTGTGGGAGCAGTCGCTGGACGTTTGCAATTTGGAGCTGGGCTGCGGCGCAGGTCCCGAGAGCGAGAGAGGCACGAACGTCGGCACCCTGAGCTGGCTGGCAGGCCCAGAGACCTTGATTGTGTGGGGCTGTGGAAGGGCTGCCAGGGGGAGGCGAGGGCCAGCAACACCTGGGAGGCGTGGCACCTTTGGTGTGGGAGCAGTCGCTGGACGTTTGCAATTTGGAGCTGGGCTGCGGCGCAGGTCCCGAGAGCGAGCGAGGCACGAACGTCGGCACCCTGAGCTGGCCGGCAAGGCCGGAGCCCCAGTGTGTGTGTGGCTGTGGAAGGGCTGCCAGGGGAAGGCGAGGGCCAGCAACACCTGGGAGGCGTGGCACCTTTGGTGTGGGAGCAGTCGCTGGACGTTTGCAAGTTGGAGCTGGGCTGCGGCGCAGGTCCCGAGAGCGAGCAAGGCACGAACGTCGGCACCCTGAGCTGGCTGGCAGGCCCAGAGACCTTGATTGTGTGGGGCTGTGGAAGGGCTGCCAGGGGAAGGCGAGGGCCAGCAACACCTAGGAGGCGTGGCACCTTTGGTGTGGGAGCAGTCGCTGGACGTTTGGAATTTCGAGCTGGGCTGCGGCGCAGGTTCCGAGAGCGAGCGAGGCACGAACGTCGGCACCCTGAGCTGGCTGGCAAGGCCGGAGCCCCAGTGTGTGTGGGGCTGTGGAAGGGCTGCCAAGAGAACGCGAGGGCCAGCAACACCTGGGAGGCGTGGCACCTTTGGTGTGGGAGCAGTCGCTGGACGTTTGCAATTTGGAGCTGGGCTGCGGCGCAGGTCCCGAGAGCGAGCGAGGTACGAACGTCGGCACCCTGAGCTGGCTGGCAAGGCCGGAGCCCCAGTGTGTGTGGGGCTGTGGAAGGGCTGCCAGGGGAAGGCGAGGGCCAGCAACACCTGGGAGGCGTGGCACCTTTGGTGTGGGAGCAGTTGCTGGACGTTTGCAAGTTGGAGCTGGGCTGCGGCGCAGGTCCCGAGAGCAAGCAAGGCACGAACGTCGGCACCCTGAGCTTGCTGGCAGGCCCAGAGACCTTGATTGTGTGGGGCTGTGGAAGGGCTGCCAGGGGAAGGCGAGGGCCAGCAACACCTAGGAGGCGTGGCACCTTTGGTGTGGGAGCAGTCGCTGGACGTTTGGAATTTCGAGCTGGGCTGCGGCGCAGGTCCCGAGAGCGAGCGAGGCACGAACGTCGGCACCCTGAGCTGGCTGGCAAGGCCGGAGCCCCAGTGTGTGTGTGGCTGTGGAAGGGCTGCCAGGGGAAGGCGAGGGCCAGCAACACCTGGGAGGCGTGGCACAATTGGTGTGGGAGCAGTCGCTGGACGTTTGCAATTTGGAGCTGAGCTGCGGCGCAGGTCCCGAGAGCGAGCGAGGCACGAACGTCGGCACCCTGAGCTGGCTGGCAAGGCCGGAGCCCCAGTGTGTGTGGTGCTGTGGAAGGGCTGCCAAGGGAACGCGAGGGCCAGCAACACCTGGGAGGCGTGGCACCTTTCGTGTGGGAGCAGTCGCTGGACGTTTGCAATTTGGAGCTGGGCTGCGGCGCAGGTTCCGAGAGCGAGCGAGGCACTAACGGCACCCTGAACTGTCTGATAGGGCGAGAGCCCCTGATTGTGTGGGGCTGTGGAAGGGCTGCCAGGGGAAGCCGAGGGCCAGCAATACCTGGGAGGCGTGGCACCTTTGGTGTGGGAGCAGTCGCTGGACGTTTGCAATTTGGAGCTGGGCTGCGGCGCAGGTCCCGAGAGCGAGCGAGGCACGAACGTCGGCACCCTGAGCTGGCTGGCAGGCCCAGAGACCCTGATTGTGTGGGGCTGTGGAAGGGCTGCCAGGGGAAGGCGAGGGCCAGCAACACCTGGGAGGCCTGGCACCTTTGGTGTGGGAGCAGTCGCTGGACGTTTGCAATTTGGAGCTGGGCTGCAGCGCAGGTCCCGAGAGCGAGCGAGGCACGAACGTCGGCACCCTGAGCTGGCTGGCAGGCCCAGAGACCCTGATTGTGTGGGGCTGTGGAAGGGCTGCCAGGGGAAGGCGAGGGCCAGCAACACCTGGGAGGCCTGGCACCTTTGGTGTGGGAGCAGTCGCTGGACGTTTGCAATTTGGAGCTGAGCTGCGGCGCAGGTCCGGTGAGCGAGCGAGGCACGAACGTCGGCACCCTGAGCTGGCCGGCAAGGCCGGAGCCCCAGTGTGTGTGGGGCTGTGGAAGGGCTGCCAGGGGAAGGCGAGGGCCCGCAACACCTGGGAGGCCTGGCACCTTTGGTGTGGGAGCAGTTGCTGGACGTTTGCAATTTGGAGCTGGGCTGCGGCGCAGGTTCCGAGAGCGAGCGAGGCACGAACGTCGGCACCCTGAGCTGGCTGGCAAGGCCGGAGCCCCAGTGTGTGTGGGGCTGTGGAAGGGCTGCCAGGGGAAGGCGAGGGCCAGCAACACCTGGGAGGCGTGGCACCTTTGGTGTGGGAGCAGTCGCTGGACGTTTGCAATTTGGAGCTGGGCTGCGGCGCAGGTCCCGAGAGCGAGCAAGGCACGAACGTCGGCACCCTGAGCTGGCTGGCAGGCCCAGAGACCTTGATTGTGTGGGGCTGTGGAAGGGCTGCCAGGGGAAGGCGAGGGCCAGCAACACCTAGGAGGCGTGGCACCTTTGGTGTGGGAGCAGTCGCTGGACGTTTGGAATTTCGAGCTGGGCTGCGGCGCAGGTTCCGAGAGCGAGCGAGACACGAACGTCGGCACCCTGAGCTGGCTGGCAAGGCCGGAGCCCCAGTGTGTGTGTGGCTGTGGAAGGGCTGCCAGGGGAAGGCGAGGGCCAGCAACACCTGGGAGGCGTGGCACCTTTGGTGTGGGAGCAGTCGCTGGACGTTTGCAATTTCGAGCTGGGCTGCGGCGCAGGTTCCGAGAGCGAGCGAGGCACGAACGTCGGCACCCTGAGCTGGCTGGCAAGGCCGGGGCCCCAGTGTGTGTGGGGCTGTGGAAGGGCTGCCAAGGGAACGCGAGGGCCAGCAACACCTGGGAGGCGTGGCACCTTTGGTGTGGGAGCAGTCGCTGGACGTTTGCAATTTGGAGCTGAGCTGCGGCACAGGTTCCGAGAGCGAGCGAGGCACGAACGTCGGCACCCTGAGCTGGCTGGCAAGGCCGGAGCCCCAGTGTGTGTGGGGCTGTGGAAGGGCTGCCAGGGGAAGGCGAGGGCCAGCATTACCTGGGAGGCGTGGCACCTTTGGTGTGGGAGCAGTCGCTGGACGTTTGCAATTTGGAGCTGGGCTGCGGCGCAGGTTCCGAGAGCGAGCAAGGCACGAACGTCGGCACCCTGAGCTGGCTAGCAAGGCCGGAGCCCCAGTGTGTGTGGGGCTGTGCAAGGGCTGCCAGGGGGAGGCGAGGGCCAGCAACACCTGGGAGGCGTGGCACCTTTGGTGTGGGAGCAGTCGCTGGACGTTTGCAATTTGGAGCTGGGCTGCGGCGCAGGTCCCGAGAGCGAGCGAGGCACTAACGGCACCCTGAGCTGTCTGATAGGGCGAGAGCCCCAGTGTCTGTGGGGCTGTGGAAGGGCTGCCAGGGGAAGGCGAGGGCCAGCAACACCTGGGAGGCGTGGCACCTTTGGTGTGGGAGCAGTCGCTGGACGTTTGCAAGTTGGAGCTGGGCTGCGGCGCAGGTCCCGAGAGCGAGCAAGGCACGAACGTCGGCACCCTGAGCTGGCTGGCAGGCCCAGAGACCTTGATTGTGTGGGGCTGTGGAAGGGCTGCCAGGGGAAGGCGAGGGCCAGCAACACCTAGGAGGCGTGGCACCTTTGGTGTGGGAGCAGTCGCTGGACGTTTGGAATTTCGAGCTGGGCTGCGGCGCAGGTTCCGAGAGCGAGCGAGGCACGAACGTCGGCACCCTGAGCTGGCTGGCAAGGCCGGAGCCCCAGTGTGTGTGGGGCTGTGGAAGGGCTGCCAAGAGAACGCGAGGGCCAGCAACACCTGGGAGGCGTGGCACCTTTGGTGTGGGAGCAGTCGCTGGACGTTTGCAATTTGGAGCTGGGCTGCGGCGCAGGTCCCGAGAGTGAGCAAGGCACGAACGTCGGCACCCTGAGCTGGCTAGCAAGGCCGGAGCCCCAGTGTGTGTGGGGCTGTGGAAGGGCTGCCAGGGGAAGGCGAGGGCCAGCAACACCTGGGAGGCGTGGCACCTTTGGTGTGGGAGCAGTTGCTGGACGTTTGCAATTTGGAGCTGGGCTGCGGCACAGGTTCCGAGAGCGAGAGAGGCACGAACGTCGGCACCCTGAGCTGGCTGACAGGCCCAGAGACCCTGATTGTGTGGGGCTGTTGAAGGGCTGCCAGGGGAAGGCGAGGGCCAGCAACACCTGGGAGGCGTGGCACCTTTGGTGTGGGAGCAGTTGCTGGACGTTTGCAATTTGGAGCTGAGCTGCGGCGCAGGTCCCGAGAGCGAGCGAGGCACTAACGGCACCCTGAGCTGTCTGATAGGGCGAGAGCCCCAGTGTGTGTGGGGCTGTGGAAGGGCTGCCAGGGGAAGGCGAGGGCCAGCAACACCTGGGAGGCGTGGCACAATTGGTGTGGGAGCAGTCGCTGGACGTTTGCAATTTGGAGTTGGGCTCTACGGCGCAGGTCCCGAGAGCGAGTGAGGCACGAACGTTGGCACCCTGAGCTGGCTGGCAGGGCCAGAGCCCCTGTGTGTGTGGTGCTGTGGAAGGGCTGCCAGGGGAAGGCGAGGGCCAGCAACACCTGGGAGGCCTGGCACCTTTGGTGTGGGAGCAGTCGCTGGACGTTTGCAATTTGGAGCTGAGCTGCGGCGCAGGTCCCGAGAGCGAGCGAGGCACTAACGGCACCCTGAGCTGTCTGATAGGGCGAGAGCCCCAGTGTCTGTGGGGCTGTGGAAGGGCTGCCAGGGGAAGGCGAGGGCCAGCAACACCTGGGAGGCGTGGCACAATTGGTGTGGGAGCAGTCGCTGGACGTTTGCAATTTGGAGCTGAGCTGCGGCGCAGGTCCCGTGAGCGAGCGAGGCACGAACGTCGGCACCCTGAGCTGGCTGGCAAGGCCGGAGCCGCAGTGTGTGTGGGGCTGTGGAAGGGCTGCCAGGGGAAGGCGAGGGCCAGCAACACCTGGGAGGCGTGGCACCTTTGGTGTGGGAGCAGTTGCTGGACGTTTGCAATTTGGAGCTGGGCTGCGGCGCAAGTCCCGAGAGCGAGCGAGGCACGAACGTCGGCACCCTGAGCTGGCTGGCAAGGCCGGAGCCACAGTGTGTGTGGGGCTGTGGAAGGGCTGCCAGGGGAAGGCGAGGGCCAGCAACACCTGGGAGGCGTGGCACAATTGGTGTGGGAGCAGTCGCTGGACGTTTGCAATTTGGAGCTGGGCTGCGGCGCAGGTCCCGAGAGCGAGCGAGGCACGAACGTCGGCACCCTGAGCTGGCCGGCAAGGCCGGAGCCCCAGTGTGTGTGTGGCTGTGGAAGGGCTGCAAGGGGAAGGCGAGGGCCAGCAACACCTGGGAGGCGTGGCACCTTTCGTGTGGGAGCAGTCGCTGGACGTTTGCAATTTGGAGCTGGGCTGCGGCGCAGGTCCCGAGAGCGAGCGAGGCACGAACGTCGGCACCCTGAGCTGGCCGGCAAGGCCAGAGCCCCAGTGTGTGTGGGGCTGTGGAAGGGCTGCAAGGGGAAGGCGAGGGCCAGCAACACCTGGGAGGCGTGGCACCTTTGGTGTGGGAGCAGTCGCTGGACGTTTGCAATTTGGAGCTGGGCTGCGGCGCAGGTCCCGAGAGCGAGCGAGGCACGAACGTCGGCACCCTGAGCTGGCTGGCAAGGCTGGAGCCCCAGTGTCTGTGGGGCTGTGGAAGGGCTGCCAGGGGGAGGCGAGGGCCAGCAATACCTGGGAGGCGTGGCACCTTTGGTGTGGGAGCAGTCGCTGGACGTTTGCAATTTGGAGCTGGGCTGCGGCGCAGGTCCCGAGAGCGAGCAAGGCACGAACGTCGGCACCCTGAGCTGGCTAGCAAGGCCGGAGCCCCAGTGTGTGTGTGGCTGTGGAAGGGCTGCCAGGGGAAGGCGAGGGCCAGCAACACCTGGGAGGTGTGGCACCTTTGGTGTGGGAGCAGTCGCTGGACGTTTGCAATTTGGAGCTGGGCTGCGGCGCAGGTCCCGAGAGCGAGCGAGGCACTAACGGCACCCTGAGCTGTCTGATAGGGCGAGAGCCCCAGTGTCTGTGGGGCTGTGGAAGGGCTGCCAGGGGAAGGCGAGGGCCAGCAACACCTGGGAGGCGTGGCACAATTGGTGTGGGAGCAGTCGCTGGACGTTTGCAAGTTGGAGCTGAGCTGCGGCGCAGGTCCCGTGAGCGAGCGAGGCACGAACGTCGGCACCCTGAGCTGGCTGGCAAGGCCGGAGCCCCAGTGTGTGTGGGGCTGTGGAAGGGCTGCCAGGGGAAGGCGAGGGCCAGCAATACCTGGGAGGCGTGGCACCTTTGGTGTGGGAGCAGTTGCTGGACGTTTGCAATTTGGAGCTGGGCTGCGGCGCAGGTCCCGAGAGCGAGCGAGGCACGAACGTCGGCACCCTGAGCTGGCTGGCAGGCCCAGAGACCCTGATTGTGTGGGGCTGTGGAAGGGCTGCCAGGGGAAGGCGAGGGCCAGCAACACCTGGGAGGCCTGGCACCTTTGGTGTGGGAGCAGTCGCTGGACGTTTGCAATTTGGAGCTGAGCTGCGGCGCAGGTTCCGAGAGCGAGCGAGGCACGAACGTCGGCACCCTGAGCTGGCTGGCAAGGCCGGAGCCCCAGTGTGTGTGGGGCTGTGGAAGGGCTGCCAGGGGAAGGCGAGGGCCAGCAACACCTGGGAGGCGTGGCACCTTTGGTGTGGGAGCAGTCGCTGGACGTTTGCAATTTCGAGCTGGGCTGCGGCGCAGGTTCCGAGAGCGAGCGAGGCACGAACGTCGGCACCCTGAGCTGGCTGGCAAGGCTGGAGCCCCAGTGTGTGTGGGGCTGTGGAAGGGCTGCCAAGGGAACGCGAGGGCCAGCAACACCTGGGAGGCGTGGCACCTTTGGTGTGGGAGCAGTTGCTGGACGTTTGCAATTTGGAGCTGGGCTGCGGCGCAGGTCCCGAGAGCGAGCGAGGCACGAACGTCGGCACCCTGAGCTGGCTGGCAAGGCCGGAGCCCCAGTGTGTGTGGGGCTGTGGAAGGGCTGCCAGGGGAAGGCGAGGGCCAGCAACACCTGGGAGGCGTGGCACAATTGGTGTGGGAGCAGTCGCTGGACGTTTGCAAGTTGGAGCTGAGCTGCGGCGCAGGTCCCGTGAGCGAGCGAGGCACGAACGTCGGCACCCTGAGCTGGCTGGCAAGGCCGGAGCCCCAGTGTGTGTGGGGCTGTGGAAGGGCTGCCAGGGGAAGGCGAGGGCCAGCAACACCTGGGAGGCGTGGCACCTTTGGTGTGGGAGCAGTTGCTGGACGTTTGCAATTTGGAGCTGGGCTGCGGCGCAGGTCCCGAGAGCGAGCGAGGCACGAACGTCGGCACCCTGAGCTGGCTGGCAAGGCCGGAGCCCCAGTGTGTGTGGGGCTGTGGAAGGGCTGCCAGGGGGAGGCGAGGGCCAGCAATACCTGGGAGGCGTGGCACCTTTGGTGTGGGAGCAGTCGCTGGACGTTTGCAATTTGGAGCTGGGCTGCAGCGCAGGTCCCGAGAGCGAGCAAGGCACGAACGTCGGCACCCTGAGCTGGCTAGCAAGGCCGGAGCCCCAGTGTGTGTGGGGCTGTGGAAGGGCTGCCAGGGGGAGGCGAGGGCCAGCAACACCTGGGAGGTGTGGCACCTTTGGTGTGGGAGCAGTCGCTGGACGTTTGCAATTTGGAGCTGGGCTGCGGCGCAGGTCCCGAGAGCGAGCGAGGCACTAACGGCACCCTGAGCTGTCTGATAGGGCGAGAGCCCCAGTGTCTGTGGGGCTGTGGAAGGGCTGCCAGGGGAAGGCGAGGGCCAGCAACACCTGGGAGGCGTGGAACAATTGGTGTGGGAGCAGTCGCTGGACGTTTGCAATTTGGAGCTGAGCTGCGGCGCAGGTCCCGTGAGCGAGCGAGGCACGAACGTCGGCACCCTGAGCTGGCTGGCAAGGCCGGAGCCCCAGTGTGTGTGGGGCTGTGGAAGGGCTGCCAGGGGAAGGCGAGGGCCAGCAACACCTGGGAGGCGTGGCACCTTTGGTGTGGGAGCAGTTGCTGGACGTTTGCAATTTGGAGCTGGGCTGCGGCGCAGGTCCCGAGAGCGAGAGAGGCACGAACGTCGGCCCCCTGAGCTGTCTGACAGGCCCAGAGACCCTGATTGTGTGGGGCTGTGGAAGGGCTGCCAGGGGAAGGCGAGGGTCAGCAACACCTGGGAGGCCTGGCACCTTTGGTGTGGGAGCAGTTGCTGGACGTTTGCAATTTGGAGCTGGGCTGCGGCGCAGGTCCCGAGAGCGAGCGAGGCACTAACGGCACCCTGAGCTGTCTGATAGGGCGAGAGCCCCAGTGTCTGTGGGGCTGTGGAAGGGCTGCCAGGGGAAGGCGAGGGCCAGCAACACCTGGGAGGCGTGGAACAATTGGTGTGGGAGCAGTCGCTGGACGTTTGCAATTTGGAGCTGAGCTGCGGCGCAGGTCCCGTGAGCGAGCGAGGCACGAACGTCGGCACCCTGAGCTGGCTGGCAAGGCCGGAGCCCCAGTGTGTGTGGGGCTGTGGAAGGGCTGCCAGGGGAAGGCGAGGGCCAGCAACACCTGGGAGGCGTGGCACCTTTGGTGTGGGAGCAGTTGCTGGACGTTTGCAATTTGGAGCTGGGCTGCGGCACAGGTTCCGAGAGCGAGAGAGACACGAACGTCGGCCCCCTGAGCTGTCTGACAGGCCCAGAGACCCTGATTATGTGGGGCTGTGGAAGGGCTGCCAGGGGAAGGCGAGGGCCAGCAACTCCTGGGAGGCCTGGCACCTTTGGTGTGGGAGCAGTCGCTGGACGTTTGCAATTTGGAGCTGAGCTGCGGCGCAGGTCCCGAGAGCGAGCGAGGCACGAACGGCACCCTGAGCTGTCTGATAGGGCGAGAGCCCCAGTGTCTGTGGGGCTGTGGAAGGGCTGCCAGGGGAAGGCGAGGGCCAGCAACACCTGGGAGGCGTGGCACAATTGGTGTGGGAGCAGTCGCTGGACATTTGCAATTTGGAGCTGGGCTGCGGCGCAGGTCCCGAGAGCGAGCGAGGCACGAACGTCGGCACCCTGAGCTGGCTGGCAGGGCCAGAGCCCCTGTGTGTGTGGTGCTGTGGAAGGGCTGCCAGGGGAAGGCGAGGGCCAGCAACACCTGGGAGGCCTGGCACCTTTGGTGTGGCAGCAGTCGCTGGACGTTTGCAATTTGGAGCTGGGCTGCGGCGCAGGTCCCGAGAGCGAGCGAGGCACGAACGTCGGCACCCTGAGCTGGCCGGCAAGGCCGGAGCCCCAGTGTGTGTGTGGCTGTGGAAGGGCTGCAAGGGGAAGGCGAGGGCCAGCAACACCTGGGAGGCGTGGCACCTTTCGTGTGGGAGCAGTCGCTGGACGTTTGCAATTTGGAGCTGGGCTGCGGCGCAGGTCCCGAGAGCGAGCGAGGCACGAACGTCGGCACCCTGAGCTGGCTGGCAGGGCCAGAGCCCCTGTGTGTGTGGTGCTGTGGAAGGGCTGCCAGGGGAAGGCGAGGGCCAGCAATACCTGGGAGGCGTGGCACCTTTGGTGTGGCAGCAGTCGCTGGACGTTTGCAATTTGGAGCTGAGCTGCGGCGCAGGTTCCGAGAGCGAGCGAGGCACGAACGTCGGCACCCTGAGCTGGCTGGCAAGGCCGGAGCCCCAGTGTGTGTGGGGCTGTGGAAGGGCTGCCAGGGGAAGGCGAGGGCCAGCAACACCTGGGAGGCGTGGCACCTTTGGTGTGGGAGCAGTCGCTGGACGTTTGCAATTTCGAGCTGGGCTGCGGCGCAGGTTCCGAGAGCGAGCGAGGCACTAACGTCGGCACCCTGAGCTGGCTGGCAAGGCTGGAGCCCCAGTGTGTGTGGGGCTGTGGAAGGGCTGCCAAGGGAACGCGAGGGCCAGCAACACCTGGGAGGCGTGGCACCTTTGGTGTGGGAGCAGTTGCTGGACGTTTGCAATTTGGAGCTGGGCTGCGGCGCAGGTCCCGAGAGCGAGCGAGGCACGAACGTCGGCACCCTGAGCTGGCTGGCAAGGCCGGAGCCCCAGTGTGTGTGGGGCTGTGGAAGGGCTGCCAGGGGAAGGCGAGGGCCAGCAACACCTGGGAGGCGTGGCACAATTGGTGTGGGAGCAGTCGCTGGACGTTTGCAAGTTGGAGCTGAGCTGCGGCGCAGGTCCCGTGAGCGAGCGAGGCACGAACGTCGGCACCCTGAGCTGGCTGGCAAGGCCGGAGCCCCAGTGTGTGTGGGGCTGTGGAAGGGCTGCCAGGGGAAGGCGAGGGCCAGCAACACCTGGGAGGCGTGGCACCTTTGGTGTGGGAGCAGTTGCTGGACGTTTGCAATTTGGAGCTGGGCTGCGGCGCAGGTCCCGAGAGCGAGCGAGGCACGAACGTCGGCACCCTGAGCTGGCTGGCAAGGCCGGAGCCCCAGTGTGTGTGGGGCTGTGGAAGGGCTGCCAGGGGGAGGCGAGGGCCAGCAATACCTGGGAGGCGTGGCACCTTTGGTGTGGGAGCAGTCGCTGGACGTTTGCAATTTGGAGCTGGGCTGCAGCGCAGGTCCCGAGAGCGAGCAAGGCACGAACGTCGGCACCCTGAGCTGGCTAGCAAGGCCGGAGCCCCAGTGTGTGTGGGGCTGTGGAAGGGCTGCCAGGGGGAGGCGAGGGCCAGCAACACCTGGGAGGTGTGGCACCTTTGGTGTGGGAGCAGTCGCTGGACGTTTGCAATTTGGAGCTGGGCTGCGGCGCAGGTCCTGAGAGCGAGCGAGGCACTAACGGCACCCTGAGCTGTCTGATAGGGCGAGAGCCCCAGTGTCTGTGGGGCTGTGGAAGGGCTGCCAGGGGAAGGCGAGGGCCAGCAACACCTGGGAGGCGTGGAACAATTGGTGTGGGAGCAGTCGCTGGACGTTTGCAATTTGGAGCTGAGCTGCGGCGCAGGTCCCGTGAGCGAGCGAGGCACGAACGTCGGCACCCTGAGCTGGCTGGCAAGGCCGGAGCCCCAGTGTGTGTGGGGCTGTGGAAGGGCTGCCAGGGGAAGGCGAGGGCCAGCAACACCTGGGAGGCGTGGCACCTTTGGTGTGGGAGCAGTTGCTGGACGTTTGCAATTTGGAGCTGGGCTGCGGCGCAGGTCCCGAGAGCAAGCGAGGCACTAACGGCACCCTGAGCTGTCTGATAGGGCGAGAGCCCCAGTGTCTGTGGGGCTGTGGAAGGGCTGCCAGGGGAAGGCGAGGGCCAGCAACACCTGGGAGGCGTGGAACAATTGGTGTGGGAGCAGTCGCTGGACGTTTGCAATTTGGAGCTGAGCTGCGGCGCAGGTCCCGTGAGCGAGCGAGGCACGAACGTCGGCACCCTGAGCTGGCTGGCAAGGCCGGAGCCCCAGTGTGTGTGGGGCTGTGGAAGGGCTGCCAGGGGAAGGCGAGGGCCAGCAACACCTGGGAGGCGTGGCACCTTTGGTGTGGGAGCAGTTGCTGGACGTTTGCAATTTGGAGCTGGGCTGCGGCACAGGTTCCGAGAGCGAGAGAGACACGAACGTCGGCACCCTGAGCTGTCTGACAGGCCCAGAGACCCTGATTGTGTGGGGCTGTGGAAGGGCTGCCAGGGGAAGGCGAGGGCCAGCAACTCCTGGGAGGCGTGGCACCTTTGGTGTGGGAGCAGTTGCTGGATGTTTGCAATTTGGAGCTGGGCTGAGGCGCAGGTCCCGAGAGCGAGCGAGGCACTAACGGCACCCTGAGCTGTCTGATAGGGCGAGAGCCCCAGTGTCTGTGGGGCTGTGGAAGGGCTGCCAGGGGAAGGCGAGGGCCAGCAACACCTGGGAGGCGTGGAACAATTGGTGTGGGAGCAGTCGCTGGACGTTTGCAATTTGGAGCTGAGCTGCGGCGCAGGTCCCGTGAGCGAGCGAGGCACGAACGTCGGCACCCTGAGCTGGCTGGCAAGGCCGGAGCCCCAGTGTGTGTGGGGCTGTGGAAGGGCTGCCAGGGGAAGGCGAGGGCCAGCAACACCTGGGAGGCGTGGCACCTTTGGTGTGGGAGCAGTTGCTGGACGTTTGCAATTTGGAGCTGGGCTGCGGCACAGGTTCCGAGAGCGAGAGAGACACGAACGTCGGCCCCCTGAGCTGTCTGACAGGCCCAGAGACCCTGATTGTGTGGGGCTGTGGAAGGGCTGCCAGGGGAAGGCGAGGGCCAGCAACTCCTGGGAGGCCTGGCACCTTTGGTGTGGGAGCAGTCGCTGGACGTTTGCAATTTGGAGCTGAGCTGCGGCGCAGGTCCCGAGAGCGAGCGAGGCACTAACGGCACCCTGAGCTGTCTGATAGGGCGAGAGCCCCAGTGTCTGTGGGGCTGTGGAAGGGCTGCCAGGGGAAGGCGAGGGCCAGCAACACCTGGGAGGCGTGGCACAATTGGTGTGGGAGCAGTCGCTGGACATTTGCAATTTGGAGCTGGGCTGCGGCGCAGGTCCCGAGAGCGAGCGAGGTACGAACGTCGGCACCCTGAGCTGGCTGGCAGGGCCAGAGCCCCTGTGTGTGTGGTGCTGTGGAAGGGCTGCCAGGGGAAGGCGAGGGCCAGCAATACCTGGGAGGCGTGGCACCTTTGGTGTGGGAGCAGTCGCTGGACGTTTGCAATTTGGAGCTGGGCTGCGGCGCAGGTCCCGAGAGCGAGCGAGGCACGAACGTCGGCACCCTGAGCTGGCCGGCAAGGCCGGAGCCCCAGTGTGTGTGTGGCTGTGGAAGGGCTGCAAGGGGAAGGCGAGGGCCAGCAACACCTGGGAGGCGTGGCACCTTTCGTGTGGGAGCAGTCGCTGGACGTTTGCAATTTGGAGCTGGGCTGCGGCGCAGGTCCCGAGAGCGAGCGAGGCACGAACGTCGGCACCCTGAGCTGGCTGGCAGGGCCAGAGCCCCTGTGTGTGTGGTGCTGTGGAAGGGCTGCCAGGGGAAGGCGAGGGCCAGCAATACCTGGGAGGCGTGGCACCTTTGGTGTGGCAGCAGTCGCTGGACGTTTGCAATTTGGAGCTGGGCTGCGGCGCAGGTCCCGAGAGCGAGCGAGGCACGAACGTCGGCACCCTGAGCTGGCCGGCAAGGCCGGAGCCCCAGTGTGTGTGTGGCTGTGGAAGGGCTGCCAGGGGAAGGCGAGGGCCAGCAACACCTGGGAGGCGTGGCACCTTTCGTGTGAGAGCAGTTGCTGGACGTTTGCAATTTGGAGCTGGGCTGCGGCGCAGGTCCCGAGAGCGAGCGAGGCACGAACGTCGGCACCCTGAGCTGGCTGGAAGGGCCAGAGACCCTGATTGTGTGGGGCTGTGGAAGGGCTGCCAGGGGAAGGCGAGGGCCAGCAACACCTGGGAGGCGTGGCACCTTTGGTGTGGGAGCAGTCGCTGGACGTTTGCAATTTGGAGCTGAGCTGCGGCGCAGGTTCCGAGAGCGAGCGAGGCACGAACGTCGGCACCCTGAGCTGGCTGGCAAGGCCGGAGCCCCAGTGTGTGTGGGGCTGTGGAAGGGCTGCCAGGGGAAGGCGAGGGCCAGCAACACCTGGGAGGCGTGGCACCTTTGGTGTGGGAGCAGTCGCTGGACATTTGCAATTTCGAGCTGGGCTGCGGCGCAGGTCCCGAGAGCGAGCGAGGCACGAACGTCGGCACCCTGAGCTGGCTGGCAAGGCCGGAGCCCCAGTGTGTGTGGGGCTGTGGAAGGGCTGCCAAGGGAACGCGAGGGCCAGCAACACCTGGGAGGCGTGGCACCTTTGGTGTGGGAGCAGTTGCTGGACGTTTGCAATTTGGAGCTGGGCTGCGGCGCAGGTCCCGAGAGCGAGCGAGGCACGAACGTCGGCACCCTGAGCTGGCTGGCAAGGCCGGAGCCCCAGTGTGTGTGGGGCTGTGGAAGGGCTGCCAGGGGAAGGCGAGGGCCAGCAACACCTGGGAGGCCTGGCACCTTTGGTGTGGGAGCAGTCGCTGGACGTTTGCAAGTTGGAGCTGAGCTGCGGCGCAGGTCCCGTGAGCGAGCGAGGCACGAACGTCGGCACCCTGAGCTGGCTGGCAAGGCCGGAGCCCCAGTGTGTGTGGGGCTGTGGAAGGGCTGCCAGGGGAAGGCGAGGGCCAGCAACACCTGGGAGGCGTGGCACCTTTGGTGTGGGAGCAGTTGCTGGACGTTTGCAATTTGGAGCTGGGCTGCGACACAGGTCCCGAGAGCGAGCGAGGCACGAACGTCGGCACCCTGAGCTGGCTGGCAAGGCCGGAGCCCCAGTGTGTGTGGGGCTGTGGAAGGGCTGCCAGGGGAAGGCGAGGGCCAGCAACACCTGGGAGGCGTGGCACAATTGGTGTGGGAGCAGTCGCTGGACGTTTGCAATTTGGAGCTGGGCTGCGGCGCAGGTCCCGAGAGCGAGCGAGGCACGAACGTCGGCACCCTGAGCTGGCTGGCAGGGCCAGAGCCCCTGTGTGTGTGGTGCTGTGGAAGGGATGCCAGGGGAAGGCGAGGGCCAGCAATACCTGGGAGGCGTGGCACCTTTGGTGTGGCAGCAGTCGCTGGACGTTTGCAATTTGGAGCTGGGCTGCGGCGCAGGTCCCGAGAGCGAGCGAGGCACGAACGTCGGCACCCTGAGCTGGCCGGCAAGGCCGGAGCCCCAGTGTGTGTGTGGCTGTGGAAGGGCTGCAAGGGGAAGGCGAGGGCCAGCAACACCTGGGAGGCGTGGCACCTTTCGTGTGAGAGCAGTTGCTGGACGTTTGCAATTTGGAGCTGGGCTGCGGCGCAGGTCCCGAGAGCGAGCGAGGCACGAACGTCGGCACCCTGAGCTGGCTGGAAGGGCCAGAGACCCTGATTGTGTGGGGCTGTGGAAGGGCTGCCAGGGGAAGGCGAGGGCCAGCAACACCTGGGAGGCGTGGCACCTTTGGTGTGGGAGCAGTCGCTGGACGTTTGCAATTTGGAGCTGAGCTGCGGCGCAGGTTCCGAGAGCGAGCGAGGCACGAACGTCGGCACCCTGAGCTGGCTGGCAAGGCCGGAGCCCCAGTGTGTGTGGGGCTGTGGAAGGGCTGCCAGGGGAAGGCGAGGGCCAGCAACACCTGGGAGGCGTGGCACCTTTGGTGTGGGAGCAGTCGCTGGACATTTGCAATTTCGAGCTGGGCTGCGGCGCAGGTCCCGAGAGCGAGCGAGGCACGAACGTCGGCACCCTGAGCTGGCTGGCAAGGCCGGAGCCCCAGTGTGTGTGGGGCTGTGGAAGGGCTGCCAAGGGAACGCGAGGGCCAGCAACACCTGGGAGGCGTGGCACCTTTGGTGTGGGAGCAGTTGCTGGACGTTTGCAATTTGGAGCTGGGCTGCGGCGCAGGTCCCGAGAGCGAGCGAGGCACGAACGTCGGCACCCTGAGCTGGCTGGCAAGGCCGGAGCCCCAGTGTGTGTGGGGCTGTGGAAGGGCTGCCAGGGGAAGGCGAGGGCCAGCAACACCTGGGAGGCCTGGCACCTTTGGTGTGGGAGCAGTCGCTGGACGTTTGCAAGTTGGAGCTGAGCTGCGGCGCAGGTCCCGTGAGCGAGCGAGGCACGAACGTCGGCACCCTGAGCTGGCTGGCAAGGCCGGAGCCCCAGTGTGTGTGGGGCTGTGGAAGGGCTGCCAGGGGAAGGCGAGGGCCAGCAACACCTGGGAGGCGTGGCACCTTTGGTGTGGGAGCAGTTGCTGGACGTTTGCAATTTGGAGCTGGGCTGCGACACAGGTCCCGAGAGCGAGCGAGGCACGAACGTCGGCACCCTGAGCTGGCTGGCAAGGCCGGAGCCCCAGTGTGTGTGGGGCTGTGGAAGGGCTGCCAGGGGAAGGCGAGGGCCAGCAACACCTGGGAGGCGTGGCACAATTGGTGTGGGAGCAGTCGCTGGACGTTTGCAATTTGGAGCTGGGCTGCGGCGCAGGTCCCGAGAGCGAGCGAGGCACGAACGTCGGCACCCTGAGCTGGCTGGCAGGGCCAGAGCCCCTGTGTGTGTGGTGCTGTGGAAGGGATGCCAGGGGAAGGCGAGGGCCAGCAATACCTGGGAGGCGTGGCACCTTTGGTGTGGCAGCAGTCGCTGGACGTTTGCAATTTGGAGCTGGGCTGCGGCGCAGGTCCCGAGAGCGAGCGAGGCACGAACGTCGGCACCCTGAGCTGGCCGGCAAGGCCGGAGCCCCAGTGTGTGTGTGGCTGTGGAAGGGCTGCAAGGGGAAGGCGAGGGCCAGCAACACCTGGGAGGCGTGGCACCTTTGGTGTGGGAGCAGTTGCTGGACGTTTGCAATTTGGAGCTGGGCTGCGGCGCAGGTCCCAAGAGCGAGCGAGGCACGAACGTCGGCACCCTGAGCTGGCTGGCAGGCCCAGAGACCCTGATTGTGTGGGGCTGTGGAAGGGCTGCCAGGGGAAGGCGAGGGCCAGCAACACCTGGGAGGCGTGGCACCTTTGGTGTGGGAGCAGTCGCTGGACGTTTGCAATTTGGAGCTGAGCTGCGGCGCAGGTTCCGAGAGCGAGCGAGGCACGAACGTCGGCACCCTGAGCTGGCTGGCAAGGCCGGAGCCCCAGTGTGTGTGGGGCTGTGGAAGGGCTGCCAGGGGAAGGCGAGGGCCAGCAACACCTGGGAGGCATGGCACCTTTGGTGTGGGAGCAGTCGCTGGACGTTTGCAATTTCGAGCTGGGCTGCGGCGCAGGTTCCGAGAGCGAGCGAGGCACGAACGTCGGCACCCTGAGCTGGCTGGCAAGGCTGGAGCCCCAGTGTGTGTGGGGCTGTGGAAGGGCTGCCAAGGGAACGCGAGGGCCAGCAACACCTGGGAGGCGTGGCACCTTTGGTGTGGGAGCAGTTGCTGGACGTTTGCAATTTGGAGCTGGGCTGCGGCGCAGGTCCCGAGAGCGAGCGAGGCACGAACGTCGGCACCCTGAGCTGGCTGGCAAGGCCGGAGCCCCAGTGTGTGTGGGGCTGTGGAAGGGCTGCCAGGGGAAGGCGAGGGCCAGCAACACCTGGGAGGCGTGGCACAATTGGTGTGGGAGCAGTCGCTGGACGTTTGCAAGTTGGAGCTGAGCTGCGGCGCAGGTCCCGAGAGCGAGCGAGGCACGAACGTCGGCACCCTGAGCTGGCTGGCAAGGCCGGAGCCCCAGTGTGTGTGGGGCTGTGGAAGGGCTGCCAGGGGAAGGCGAGGGCCAGCAACACCTGGGAGGCGTGGCACCTTTGGTGTGGGAGCAGTTGCTGGACGTTTGCAATTTGGAGCTGGGCTGCGGCGCAGGTCCCGAGAGCGAGCGAGGCACGAACGTCGGCACCCTGAGCTGGCTGGCAAGGCCGGAGCCCCAGTGTGTGTGGGGCTGTGGAAGGGCTGCCAGGGGGAGGCGAGGGCCAGCAATACCTGGGAGGCGTGGCACCTTTGGTGTGGGAGCAGTCGCTGGACGTTTGCAATTTGGAGCTGGGCTGCAGCGCAGGTCCCGAGAGCGAGCAAGGCACGAACGTCGGCACCCTGAGCTGGCTAGCAAGGCCGGAGCCCCAGTGTGTGTGGGGCTGTGGAAGGGCTGCCAGGGGGAGGCGAGGGCCAGCAACACCTGGGAGGCGTGGCACCTTTGGTGTGGGAGCAGTCGCTGGACGTTTGCAATTTGGAGCTGGGCTGCGGCGCAGGTCCCGAGAGCGAGCGAGGTACTAACGGCACCCTGAGCTGTCTGATAGGGCGAGAGCCCCAGTGTCTGTGGGGCTGTGGAAGGGCTGCCAGGGGAAGGCGAGGGCCAGCAACACCTGGGAGGCGTGGAACAATTGGTGTGGGAGCAGTCGCTGGACGTTTGCAATTTGGAGCTGAGCTGCGGCGCAGGTCCCGTGAGCGAGCGAGGCACGAACGTCGGCACCCTGAGCTGGCTGGCAAGGCCGGAGCCCCAGTGTGTGTGGGGCTGTGGAAGGGCTGCCAGGGGAAGGCGAGGGCCAGCAACACCTGGGAGGCGTGGCACCTTTGGTGTGGGAGCAGTTGCTGGACGTTTGCAATTTGGAGCTGGGCTGCGGCGCAGGTCCCGAGAGCGAGAGAGGCACGAACGTCGGCCCCCTGAGCTGTCTGACAGGCCCAGAGACCCTGATTGTGTGGGGCTGTGGAAGGGCTGCCAGGGGAAGGCGAGGGCCAGCAACACCTGGGAGGCGTGGCACCTTTGGTGTGGGAGCAGTCGCTGGACGTTTGCAATTTGGAGCTGAGCTGCGGCGCAGGTCGCGAGAGCGAGCGAGGCACTAACGGCACCCTGAGCTTTCTGATAGGGCGAGAGCCCCAGTGTCTGTGGGGCTGTGGAAGGGCTGCCAGGGGAAGGCGAGGGCCAGCAACACCTGGGAGGCGTGGCACAATTGGTGTGGGAGCAGTCGCTGGACATTTGCAATTTGGAGCTGGGCTGCGGCGCAGGTCCCGAGAGCGAGCGAGGCACGAACGTCGGCACCCTGAGCTGGCTGGCAGGGCCAGAGCCCCTGTGTGTGTGGTGCTGTGGAAGGGCTGCCAGGGGAAGGCGAGGGCCAGCAACACCTGGGAGGCCTGGCACCTTTGGTGTGGGAGCAGTCGCTGGACGTTTGCAATTTGGAGCTGGGCTGCGGCGCAGGTCCCGAGAGCGAGCGAGGCACGAACGTCGGCACCCTGAGCTGGCCGGCAAGGCCGGAGCCCCAGTGTGTGTGTGGCTGTGGAAGGGCTGCAAGGGGAAGGCGAGGGCCAGCAACACCTGGGAGGCGTGGCACCTTTCGTGTGGGAGCAGTCGCTGGACGTTTGCAATTTGGAGCTGGGCTGCGGCGCAGGTCCCGAGAGCGAGCGAGGCACGAACGTCGGCACCCTGAGCTGGCTGGCAGGGCCAGAGCCCCTGTGTGTGTGGTGCTGTGGAAGGGCTGCCAGGGGAAGGCGAGGGCCAGCAATACCTGGGAGGCGTGGCACCTTTGGTGTGGCAGCAGTCGCTGGACG
Organism: Spheniscus humboldti; assembly: GCA_027474245.1. NCBI lineage: Eukaryota > Metazoa > Chordata > Aves > Sphenisciformes > Spheniscidae > Spheniscus > Spheniscus humboldti. The sequence continues at coordinate 67,392,329 of CM049890.1, read as the reverse complement.
TTTGCAATTTGGAGCTGGGCTGCGGCGCAGGTCCCGAGAGCGAGCGAGGCACGAACGTCGGCACCCTGAGCTGGCCGGCAAGGCCGGAGCCCCAGTGTGTGTGTGGCTGTGGAAGGGCTGCAAGGGGAAGGCGAGGGCCAGCAACACCTGGGAGGCGTGGCACCTTTCGTGTGGGAGCAGTTGCTGGACGTTTGCAAGTTGGAGCTGGGCTGCGGCGCAGGTCCCGAGAGCGAGCGAGGCACGAACGTCGGCACCCTGAGCTGGCTGGCAGGCCCAGAGACCCTGATTGTGTGGGGCTGTGGAAGGGCTGCCAGGGGAAGGCGAGGGCCAGCAACACCTGGGAGGCGTGGCACCTTTGGTGTGGGAGCAGTCGCTGGACGTTTGCAATTTGGAGCTGAGCTGCGGCGCAGGTTCCGAGAGCGAGCGAGGCACGAACGTCGGCACCCTGAGCTGGCTGGCAAGGCCGGAGCCCCAGTGTGTGTGGGGCTGTGGAAGGGCTGCCAGGGGAAGGCGAGGGCCAGCAACACCTGGGAGGCGTGGCACCTTTGGTGTGGGAGCAGTCGGTGGACGTTTGCAATTTCGAGCTGGGCTGCGGCGCAGGTTCCGAGAGCGAGCGAGGCACGAACGTCGGCACCCTGAGCTGGCTGGCAAGGCTGGAGCCCCAGTGTGTGTGGGGCTGTGGAAGGGCTGCCAGGGGAACGCGAGGGCCAGCAACACCTGGGAGGCGTGGCACCTTTGGTGTGGGAGCAGTCGCTGGACGTTTGCAAGTTGGAGCTGGGCTGCGGCGCAGGTTCCGAGAGCGAGCGAGGCACGAACGTCGGCACCCTGAGCTGGCTGGCAAGGCCGGAGCGCCAGTGTGTGTGGGGCTGTGGAAGGCCTGCCAAGAGAACGCGAGGGCCAGCAACACCTGGGAGGCGTGGCACAATTGGTGTGGGAGCAGTCGCTGGACGTTTGCAAGTTGGAGCTGAGCTGCGGCGCAGGTCCCGTGAGCGAGCGAGGCACGAACGTCGGCACCCTGAGCTGGCTGGCAAGGCCGGAGCCCCAGTGTGTGTGGGGCTGTGGAAGGGCTGCCAGGGGAAGGCGAGGGCCAGCAACACCTGGGAGGCGTGGCACCTTTGGTGTGGGAGCAGTTGCTGGACATTTGCAATTTGGAGCTGGGCTGCGGCGCAGGTCCCGAGAGCGAGAGAGGCACGAACGTCGGCCCCCTGAGCTGTCTGACAGGCCCAGAGACCCTGATTGTGTGGGGCTGTGGAAGGGCTGCCAGGGGAAGGCGAGGGCCAGCAACACCTGGGAGGCCTGGCACCTTTGGTGTGGGAGCAGTTGCTGGACGTTTGCAATTTGGAGCTGGGCTGCGGCGCAGGTCCCGAGAGCGAGCGAGGCACTAACGGCACCCTGAGCTGTCTGATAGGGCGAGAGCCCCAGTGTCTGTGGGGCTGTGGAAGGGCTGCCAGGGGAAGGCGAGGGCCAGCAACACCTGGGAGGCGTGGAACAATTGGTGTGGGAGCAGTCGCTGGACGTTTGCAATTTGGAGCTGAGCTGCGGCGCAGGTCCCGTGAGCGAGCGAGGCACGAACGTCGGCACCCTGAGCTGGCTGGCAAGGCCGGAGCCCCAGTGTGTGTGGGGCTGTGGAAGGGCTGCCAGGGGAAGGCGAGGGCCAGCAACACCTGGGAGGCGTGGCACAATTGGTGTGGGAGCAGTTGCTGGACGTTTGCAATTTGGAGCTGGGCTGCGGCACAGGTTCCGAGAGCGAGAGAGACACGAACGTCGGCCCCCTGAGCTGTCTGACAGGCCCAGAGACCCTGATTGTGTGGGGCTGTGGAAGGGCTGCCAGGGGAAGGCGAGGGCCAGCAACACCTGGGAGGCGTGGCACCTTTGGTGTGGGAGCAGTCGCTGGACGTTTGCAATTTGGAGCTGAGCTGCGGCGCAGGTCCCGAGAGCGAGCGAGGCACTAACGGCACCCTGAGCTGTCTGATAGGGCGAGAGCCCCAGTGTCTGTGGGGCTGTGGAAGGGCTGCCAGGGGAAGGCGAGGGCCAGCAACACCTGGGAGGCGTGGCACAATTGGTGTGGGAGCAGTCGCTGGACGTTTGCAAGTTGGAGCTGGGCTGCGGCGCAGGTCCCGAGAGCGAGCGAGGCACGAACGTCGGCACCCTGAGCTGGCTGGCAGGGCCAGAGCCCCTGTGTGTGTGGTGCTGTGGAAGGGCTGCCAGGGGAAGGCGAGGGCCAGCAACACCTGGGAGGCCTGGCACCTTTGGTGTGGGAGCAGTCGCTGGACGTTTGCAATTTGGAGCTGGGCTGCGGCGCAGGTCCCGAGAGCGAGCGAGGCACGAACGTCGGCACCCTGAGCTGGCCGGCAAGGCCGGAGCCCCAGTGTGTGTGTGGCTGTGGAAGGGCTGCAAGGGGAAGGCGAGGGCCAGCAACACCTGGGAGGCGTGGCACCTTTCGTGTGGGAGCAGTCGCTGGACGTTTGCAATTTGGAGCTGGGCTGCGGCGCAGGTCCCGAGAGCGAGCGAGGCACGAACGTCGGCACCCTGAGCTGGCTGGCAGGGCCAGAGCCCCTGTGTGTGTGGTGCTGTGGAAGGGCTGCCAGGGGAAGGCGAGGGCCAGCAATACCTGGGAGGCGTGGCACCTTTGGTGTGGCAGCAGTCGCTGGACGTTTGCAATTTGGAGCTGGGCTGCGGCGCAGGTCCCGAGAGCGAGCGAGGCACGAACGTCGGCACCCTGAGCTGGCCGGCAAGGCCGGAGCCCCATTGTGTGTGTGGCTGTGGAAGGGCTGCAAGGGGAAGGCGAGGGCCAGCAACACCTGGGAGGCGTGGCACCTTTCGTGTGGGAGCAGTTGCTGGACGTTTGCAAGTTGGAGCTGGGCTGCGGCGCAGGTCCCGAGAGCGAGCGAGGCACGAACGTCGGCACCCTGAGCTGGCTGGCAGGCCCAGAGACCCTGATTGTGTGGGGCTGTGGAAGGGCTGCCAGGGGAAGGCGAGGGCCAGCAACACCTGGGAGGCGTGGCACCTTTGGTGTGGGAGCAGTCGCTGGACGTTTGCAATTTCGAGCTGGGCTGCGGCGCAGGTTCCGAGAGCGAGCGAGGCACGAACGTCGGCACCCTGAGCTGGCTGGCAAGGCTGGAGCCCCAGTGTGTGTGGGGCTGTGGAAGGGCTGCCAAGGGAAGGCGAGGGCCAGCAACACCTGGGAGGCGTGGCACCTTTGGTGTGGGAGCAGTTGCTGGACGTTTGCAATTTGGAGCTGGGCTGCGGCGCAGGTCCCGAGAGCGAGCGAGGCACGAACGTCGGCACCCTGAGCTGGCTGGCAAGGCCGGAGCCCCAGTGTGTGTGGGGCTGTGGAAGGGCTGCCAGGGGAAGGCGAGGGCCAGCAACACCTGGGAGGCGTGGCACAATTGGTGTGGGAGCAGTCGCTGGACGTTTGCAAGTTGGAGCTGAGCTGCGGCGCAGGTCCCGTGAGCGAGCGAGGCACGAACGTCGGCACCCTGAGCTGGCTGGCAAGGCCGGAGCCCCAGTGTGTGTGGGGCTGTGGAAGGGCTGCCAGGGGAAGGCGAGGGCCAGCAACACCTGGGAGGCGTGGCACCTTTGGTGTGGGAGCAGTTGCTGGACGTTTGCAATTTGGAGCTGGGCTGCGGCGCAGGTCCCGAGAGCGAGCGAGGCACGAACGTCGGCACCCTGAGCTGGCTGGCAAGGCCGCAGCCCCAGTGTGTGTGGGGCTGTGGAAGGGCTGCCAGGGGAAGGCGAGGGCCAGCAACACCTGGGAGGCGTGGCACCTTTGGTGTGGGAGCAGTTGCTGGACGTTTGCAATTTGGAGCTGGGCTGCGGCGCAGGTCCCGAGAGCGAGCGAGGCACTAACGGCACCCTGAGCTGTCTGATAGGGCGAGAGCCCCAGTGTCTGTGGGGCTGTGGAAGGGCTGCCAGGGGAAGGCGAGGGCCAGCAACACCTGGGAGGCGTGGCACAATTGGTGTGGGAGCAGTCGCTGGACGTTTGCAAGTTGGAGCTGGGCTGCGGCGCAGGTCCCGAGAGCGAGCGAGGCACGAACGTCGGCACCCTGAGCTGGCTGGCAGGGCCAGAGCCCCTGTGTGTGTGGTGCTGTGGAAGGGCTGCCAGGGGAAGGCGAGGGCCAGCAACACCTGGGAGGCCTGGCACCTTTGGTGTGGGAGCAGTCGCTGGACGTTTGCAATTTGGAGCTGGGCTGCGGCGCAGGTCCCGAGAGCGAGCGAGGCACGAACGTCGGCACCCTGAGCTGGCCGGCAAGGCCGGAGCCCCAGTGTGTGTGTGGCTGTGGAAGGGCTGCAAGGGGAAGGCGAGGGCCAGCAACACCTGGGAGGCGTGGCACCTTTCGTGTGGGAGCAGTCGCTGGACGTTTGCAATTTGGAGCTGGGCTGCGGCGCAGGTCCCGAGAGCGAGCGAGGCACGAACGTCGGCACCCTGAGCTGGCTGGCAGGGCCAGAGCCCCTGTGTGTGTGGTGCTGTGGAAGGGCTGCCAGGGGAAGGCGAGGGCCAGCAATACCTGGGAGGCGTGGCACCTTTGGTGTGGCAGCAGTCGCTGGACGTTTGCAATTTGGAGCTGGGCTGCGGCGCAGGTCCCGAGAGCGAGCGAGGCACGAACGTCGGCACCCTGAGCTGGCCGGCAAGGCCGGAGCCCCATTGTGTGTGTGGCTGTGGAAGGGCTGCAAGGGGAAGGCGAGGGCCAGCAACACCTGGGAGGCGTGGCACCTTTCGTGTGGGAGCAGTTGCTGGACGTTTGCAAGTTGGAGCTGGGCTGCGGCGCAGGTCCCGAGAGCGAGCGAGGCACGAACGTCGGCACCCTGAGCTGGCTGGCAGGCCCAGAGACCCTGATTGTGTGGGGCTGTGGAAGGGCTGCCAGGGGAAGGCGAGGGCCAGCAACACCTGGGAGGCGTGGCACCTTTGGTGTGGGAGCAGTCGCTGGACGTTTGCAATTTCGAGCTGGGCTGCGGCGCAGGTTCCGAGAGCGAGCGAGGCACGAACGTCGGCACCCTGAGCTGGCTGGCAAGGCTGGAGCCCCAGTGTGTGTGGGGCTGTGGAAGGGCTGCCAAGGGAAGGCGAGGGCCAGCAACACCTGGGAGGCGTGGCACCTTTGGTGTGGGAGCAGTTGCTGGACGTTTGCAATTTGGAGCTGGGCTGCGGCGCAGGTCCCGAGAGCGAGCGAGGCACGAACGTCGGCACCCTGAGCTGGCTGGCAAGGCCGGAGCCCCAGTGTGTGTGGGGCTGTGGAAGGGCTGCCAGGGGAAGGCGAGGGCCAGCAACACCTGGGAGGCGTGGCACAATTGGTGTGGGAGCAGTCGCTGGACGTTTGCAAGTTGGAGCTGAGCTGCGGCGCAGGTCCCGTGAGCGAGCGAGGCACGAACGTCGGCACCCTGAGCTGGCTGGCAAGGCCGGAGCCCCAGTGTGTGTGGGGCTGTGGAAGGGCTGCCAGGGGAAGGCGAGGGCCAGCAACACCTGGGAGGCGTGGCACCTTTGGTGTGGGAGCAGTTGCTGGACGTTTGCAATTTGGAGCTGGGCTGCGGCGCAGGTCCCGAGAGCGAGCGAGGCACGAACGTCGGCACCCTGAGCTGGCTGGCAAGGCCGCAGCCCCAGTGTGTGTGGGGCTGTGGAAGGGCTGCCAGGGGAAGGCGAGGGCCAGCAACACCTGGGAGGCGTGGCACCTTTGGTGTGGGAGCAGTTGCTGGACATTTGCAATTTGGAGCTGGGCTGCGGCGCAGGTCCCGAGAGCGAGAGAGGCACGAACGTCGGCCCCCTGAGCTGTCTGACAGGCCCAGAGACCCTGATTGTGTGGGGCTGTGGAAGGGCTGCCAGGGGAAGGCGAGGGCCAGCAACACCTGGGAGGCCTGGCACCTTTGGTGTGGGAGCAGTTGCTGGACGTTTGCAATTTGGAGCTGGGCTGCGGCGCAGGTCCCGAGAGCGAGCGAGGCACTAACGGCACCCTGAGCTGTCTGATAGGGCGAGAGCCCCAGTGTCTGTGGGGCTGTGGAAGGGCTGCCAGGGGAAGGCGAGGGCCAGCAACACCTGGGAGGCGTGGAACAATTGGTGTGGGAGCAGTCGCTGGACGTTTGCAATTTGGAGCTGAGCTGCGGCGCAGGTCCCGTGAGCGAGCGAGGCACGAACGTCGGCACCCTGAGCTGGCTGGCAAGGCCGGAGCCCCAGTGTGTGTGGGGCTGTGGAAGGGCTGCCAGGGGAAGGCGAGGGCCAGCAACACCTGGGAGGCGTGGCACAATTGGTGTGGGAGCAGTTGCTGGACGTTTGCAATTTGGAGCTGGGCTGCGGCACAGGTTCCGAGAGCGAGAGAGACACGAACGTCGGCCCCCTGAGCTGTCTGACAGGCCCAGAGACCCTGATTGTGTGGGGCTGTGGAAGGGCTGCCAGGGGAAGGCGAGGGCCAGCAACACCTGGGAGGCGTGGCACCTTTGGTGTGGGAGCAGTCGCTGGACGTTTGCAATTTGGAGCTGAGCTGCGGCGCAGGTCCCGAGAGCGAGCGAGGCACTAACGGCACCCTGAGCTGTCTGATAGGGCGAGAGCCCCAGTGTCTGTGGGGCTGTGGAAGGGCTGCCAGGGGAAGGCGAGGGCCAGCAACACCTGGGAGGCGTGGCACAATTGGTGTGGGAGCAGTCGCTGGACGTTTGCAATTTGGAGCTGGGCTGCGGCGCAGGTCCCGAGAGCGAGCGAGGCACGAACGTCGGCACCCTGAGCTGGCTGGCAGGGCCAGAGCCCCTGTGTGTGTGGTGCTGTGGAAGGGCTGCCAGGGGAAGGCGAGGGCCAGCAACACCTGGGAGGCCTGGCACCTTTGGTGTGGGAGCAGTCGCTGGACGTTTGCAATTTGGAGCTGGGCTGCGGCGCAGGTCCCGAGAGCGAGCGAGGCACGAACGTCGGCACCCTGAGCTGGCCGGCAAGGCCGGAGCCCCAGTGTGTGTGTGGCTGTGGAAGGGCTGCAAGGGGAAGGCGAGGGCCAGCAACACCTGGGAGGCGTGGCACCTTTCGTGTGGGAGCAGTCGCTGGACGTTTGCAATTTGGAGCTGGGCTGCGGCGCAGGTCCCGAGAGCGAGCGAGGCACGAACGTCGGCACCCTGAGCTGGCTGGCAGGGCCAGAGCCCCTGTGTGTGTGGTGCTGTGGAAGGGCTGCCAGGGGAAGGCGAGGGCCAGCAATACCTGGGAGGCGTGGCACCTTTGGTGTGGCAGCAGTCGCTGGACGTTTGCAATTTGGAGCTGGGCTGCGGCGCAGGTCCCGAGAGCGAGCGAGGCACGAACGTCGGCACCCTGAGCTGGCCGGCAAGGCCGGAGCCCCAGTGTGTGTGTGGCTGTGGAAGGGCTGCAAGGGGAAGGCGAGGGCCAGCAACACCTGGGAGGCGTGGCACCTTTCGTGTGGGAGCAGTTGCTGGACGTTTGCAAGTTGGAGCTGGGCTGCGGCGCAGGTCCCGAGAGCGAGCGAGGCACGAACGTCGGCACCCTGAGCTGGCTGGCAGGCCCAGAGACCCTGATTGTGTGGGGCTGTGGAAGGGCTGCCAGGGGAAGGCGAGGGCCAGCAACACCTGGGAGGCGTGGCACCTTTGGTGTGGGAGCAGTCGCTGGACGTTTGCAATTTCGAGCTGGGCTGCGGCGCAGGTTCCGAGAGCGAGCGAGGCACGAACGTCGGCACCCTGAGCTGGCTGGCAAGGCTGGAGCCCCAGTGTGTGTGGGGCTGTGGAAGGGCTGCCAAGGGAAGGCGAGGGCCAGCAACACCTGGGAGGCGTGGCACCTTTGGTGTGGGAGCAGTTGCTGGACGTTTGCAATTTGGAGCTGGGCTGCGGCGCAGGTCCCGAGAGCGAGCGAGGCACGAACGTCGGCACCCTGAGCTGGCTGGCAAGGCCGGAGCCCCAGTGTGTGTGGGGCTGTGGAAGGGCTGCCAGGGGAAGGCGAGGGCCAGCAACACCTGGGAGGCGTGGCACAATTGGTGTGGGAGCAGTCGCTGGACGTTTGCAAGTTGGAGCTGAGCTGCGGCGCAGGTCCCGTGAGCGAGCGAGGCACGAACGTCGGCACCCTGAGCTGGCTGGCAAGGCCGGAGCCCCAGTGTGTGTGGGGCTGTGGAAGGGCTGCCAGGGGAAGGCGAGGGCCAGCAACACCTGGGAGGCGTGGCACCTTTGGTGTGGGAGCAGTTGCTGGACGTTTGCAATTTGGAGCTGGGCTGCGGCGCAGGTCCCGAGAGCGAGCGAGGCACGAACGTCGGCACCCTGAGCTGGCTGGCAAGGCCGCAGCCCCAGTGTGTGTGGGGCTGTGGAAGGGCTGCCAGGGGAAGGCGAGGGCCAGCAACACCTGGGAGGCGTGGCACCTTTGGTGTGGGAGCAGTTGCTGGACATTTGCAATTTGGAGCTGGGCTGCGGCGCAGGTCCCGAGAGCGAGAGTGGCACGAACGTCGGCCCCCTGAGCTGTCTGACAGGCCCAGAGACCCTGATTGTGTGGGGCTGTGGAAGGGCTGCCAGGGGAAGGCGAGGGCCAGCAACACCTGGGAGGCCTGGCACCTTTGGTGTGGGAGCAGTTGCTGGACGTTTGCAATTTGGAGCTGGGCTGCGGCGCAGGTCCCGAGAGCGAGCGAGGCACTAACGGCACCCTGAGCTGTCTGATAGGGCGAGAGCCCCAGTGTCTGTGGGGCTGTGGAAGGGCTGCCAGGGGAAGGCGAGGGCCAGCAACACCTGGGAGGCGTGGAACAATTGGTGTGGGAGCAGTCGCTGGACGTTTGCAATTTGGAGCTGAGCTGCGGCGCAGGTCCCGTGAGCGAGCGAGGCACGAACGTCGGCACCCTGAGCTGGCTGGCAAGGCCGGAGCCCCAGTGTGTGTGGGGCTGTGGAAGGGCTGCCAGGGGAAGGCGAGGGCCAGCAACACCTGGGAGGCGTGGCACCTTTGGTGTGGGAGCAGTTGCTGGACGTTTGCAATTTGGAGCTGGGCTGCGGCACAGGTTCCGAGAGCGAGAGAGACACGAACGTCGGCCCCCTGAGCTGTCTGACAGGCCCAGAGACCCTGATTGTGTGGGGCTGTGGAAGGGCTGCCAGGGGAAGGCGAGGGCCAGCAACACCTGGGAGGCGTGGCACCTTTGGTGTGGGAGCAGTCGCTGGACGTTTGCAATTTGGAGCTGAGCTGCGGCGCAGGTCCCGAGAGCGAGCGAGGCACTAACGGCACCCTGAGCTGTCTGATAGGGCGAGAGCCCCAGTGTCTGTGGGGCTGTGGAAGGGCTGCCAGGGGAAGGCGAGGGCCAGCAACACCTGGGAGGCGTGGCACAATTGGTGTGGGAGCAGTCGCTGGACATTTGCAATTTGGAGCTGGGCTGCGGCGCAGGTCCCGAGAGCGAGCGAGGCACGAACGTCGGCACCCTGAGCTGGCTGGCAGGGCCAGAGCCCCTGTGTGTGTGGTGCTGTGGAAGGGCTGCCAGGGGAAGGCGAGGGCCAGCAACACCTGGGAGGCCTGGCACCTTTGGTGTGGGAGCAGTCGCTGGACGTTTGCAATTTGGAGCTGGGCTGCGGCGCAGGTCCCGAGAGCGAGCGAGGCACGAACGTCGGCACCCTGAGCTGGCCGGCAAGGCCGGAGCCCCAGTGTGTGTGTGGCTGTGGAAGGGCTGCAAGGGGAAGGCGAGGGCCAGCAACACCTGGGAGGCGTGGCACCTTTCGTGTGGGAGCAGTCGCTGGACGTTTGCAATTTGGAGCTGGGCTGCGGCGCAGGTCCCGAGAGCGAGCGAGGCACGAACGTCGGCACCCTGAGCTGGCTGGCAGGCCCAGAGCCCCTGTGTGTGTGGTGCTGTGGAAGGGCTGCCAGGGGAAGGCGAGGGCCAGCAATACCTGGGAGGCGTGGCACCTTTGGTGTGGGAGCAGTCGCTGGACGTTTGCAATTTGGAGCTGGGCTGCGGCGCAGGTTCCGAGAGCGAGCGAGGCACGAACGTCGGCACCCTGAGCTGGCTGGCAAGGCCGGAGCCCCAGTGTGTGTGGGGCTGTGGAAGGGCTGCCAGGGGAAGGCGAGGGCCAGCAACACCTGGGAGGCGTGGCACCTTTGGTGTGGGAGCAGTCGCTGGACGTTTGCAATTTCGAGCTGGGCTGCGGCGCAGGTTCCGAGAGCGAGCGAGGCACGAACGTCGGCACCCTGAGCTGGCTGGCAAGGCTGGAGCCCCAGTGTGTGTGGGGCTGTGGAAGGGCTGCCAAGGGAACGCGAGGGCCAGCAACACCTGGGAGGCGTGGCACCTTTGGTGTGGGAGCAGTTGCTGGACGTTTGCAATTTGGAGCTGGGCTGCGGCGCAGGTCCCGAGAGCGAGCGAGGCACGAACGTCGGCACCCTGAGCTGGCTGGCAAGGCCGGAGCCCCAGTGTGTGTGTGGCTGTGGAAGGGCTGCCAGGGGAAGGCGAGGGCCAGCAACACCTGGGAGGCGTGGCACAATTGGTGTGGGAGCAGTCGCTGGACGTTTGCAAGTTGGAGCTGAGCTGCGGCGCAGGTCCCGTGAGCGAGCGAGGCACGAACGTCGGCACCCTGAGCTGGCTGGCAAGGCCGGAGCCCCAGTGTGTGTGGGGCTGTGGAAGGGCTGCCAGGGGAAGGCGAGGGCCAGCAACACCTGGGAGGCGTGGCACCTTTGGTGTGGGAGCAGTTGCTGGACGTTTGCAATTTGGAGCTGGGCTGCGGCGCAGGTCCCGAGAGCGAGCGAGGCACGAACGTCGGCACCCTGAGCTGGCTGGCAAGGCCGCAGCCCCAGTGTGTGTGGGGCTGTGGAAGGGCTGCCAGGGGAAGGCGAGGGCCAGCAACACCTGGGAGGCGTGGCACCTTTGGTGTGGGAGCAGTTGCTGGACATTTGCAATTTGGAGCTGGGCTGCGGCGCAGGTCCCGAGAGCGAGAGAGGCACGAACGTCGGCCCCCTGAGCTGTCTGACAGGCCCAGAGACCCTGATTGTGTGGGGCTGTGGAAGGGCTGCCAGGGGAAGGCGAGGGCCAGCAACACCTGGGAGGCGTGGAACAATTGGTGTGGGAGCAGTCGCTGGACGTTTGCAATTTGGAGCTGAGCTGCGGCGCAGGTCCCGTGAGCGAGCGAGGCACGAACGTCGGCACCCTGAGCTGGCTGGCAAGGCCGGAGCCCCAGTGTGTGTGGGGCTGTGGAAGGGCTGCCAGGGGAAGGCGAGGGCCAGCAACACCTGGGAGGCGTGGCACCTTTGGTGTGGGAGCAGTTGCTGGACGTTTGCAATTTGGAGCTGGGCTGCGGCACAGGTTCCGAGAGCGAGAGAGACACGAACGTCGGCCCCCTGAGCTGTCTGACAGGCCCAGAGACCCTGATTGTGTGGGGCTGTGGAAGGGCTGCCAGGGGAAGGCGAGGGCCAGCAACACCTGGGAGGCGTGGCACCTTTGGTGTGGGAGCAGTCGCTGGACGTTTGCAATTTGGAGCTGAGCTGCGGCGCAGGTCCCGAGAGCGAGCGAGGCACTAACGGCACCCTGAGCTGTCTGATAGGGCGAGAGCCCCAGTGTCTGTGGGGCTGTGGAAGGGCTGCCAGGGGAAGGCGAGGGCCAGCAACACCTGGGAGGCGTGGCACAATTGGTGTGGGAGCAGTCGCTGGACATTTGCAATTTGGAGCTGGGCTGCGGCGCAGGTCCCGAGAGCGAGCGAGGCACGAACGTCGGCACCCTGAGCTGGCTGGCAGGGCCAGAGCCCCTGTGTGTGTGGTGCTGTGGAAGGGCTGCCAGGGGAAGGCGAGGGCCAGCAACACCTGGGAGGCCTGGCACCTTTGGTGTGGGAGCAGTCGCTGGACGTTTGCAATTTGGAGCTGGGCTGCGGCGCAGGTCCCGAGAGCGAGCGAGGCACGAACGTCGGCACCCTGAGCTGGCCGGCAAGGCCGGAGCCCCAGTGTGTGTGTGGCTGTGGAAGGGCTGCAAGGGGAAGGCGAGGGCCAGCAACACCTGGGAGGCGTGGCACCTTTCGTGTGGGAGCAGTCGCTGGACGTTTGCAATTTGGAGCTGGGCTGCGGCGCAGGTCCCGAGAGCGAGCGAGGCACGAACGTCGGCACCCTGAGCTGGCTGGCAGGGCCAGAGCCCCTGTGTGTGTGGTGCTGTGGAAGGGCTGCCAGGGGAAGGCGAGGGCCAGCAATACCTGGGAGGCGTGGCACCTTTGGTGTGGCAGCAGTCGCTGGACGTTTGCAATTTGGAGCTGGGCTGCGGCGCAGGTCCCGAGAGCGAGCGAGGCACGAACGTCGGCACCCTGAGCTGGCCGGCAAGGCCGGAGCCCCAGTGTGTGTGTGGCTGTGGAAGGGCTGCAAGGGGAAGGCGAGGGCCAGCAACACCTGGGAGGCGTGGCACCTTTCGTGTGGGAGCAGTTGCTGGACGTTTGCAAGTTGGAGCTGGGCTGCGGCGCAGGTCCCGAGAGCGAGCGAGGCACGAACGTCGGCACCCTGAGCTGGCTGGCAGGCCCAGAGACCCTGATTGTGTGGGGCTGTGGAAGGGCTGCCAGGGGAAGGCGAGGGCCAGCAACACCTGGGAGGCGTGGCACCTTTGGTGTGGGAGCAGTCGCTGGACGTTTGCAATTTGGAGCTGAGCTGCGGCGCAGGTTCCGAGAGCGAGCGAGGCACGAACGTCGGCACCCTGAGCTGGCTGGCAAGGCCGGAGCCCCAGTGTGTGTGGGGCTGTGGAAGGGCTGCCAGGGGAAGGCGAGGGCCAGCAACACCTGGGAGGCGTGGCACCTTTGGTGTGGGAGCAGTCGCTGGACGTTTGCAATTTGGAGCTGGGCTGCGGCGCAGGTCCCGAGAGCGAGCAAGGCACTAACGGCACCCTGAGCTGTCTGATAGGGCGAGAGCCCCAGTGTGTGTGGGGCTGTGGAAGGGCTGCCAGGGGAAGGCGAGGGCCAGCAACACCTGGGAGGCGTGGAACAATTGGTGTGGGAGCAGTCGCTGGACGTTTGCAATTTGGAGCTGAGCTGCGGCGCAGGTTCCGAGAGCGAGCGAGGCACGAACGTCGGCACCCTGAGCTGGCTGGCAAGGCCGGAGCCCCAGTGTGTGTGGGGCTGTGGAAGGGCTGCCAGGGGAAGGCGAGGGCCAGCAACACCTGGGAGGCGTGGCACCTTTGGTGTGGGAGCAGTCGCTGGACGTTTGCAATTTCGAGCTGGGCTGCGGCGCAGGTTCCGAGAGCGAGCGAGGCACGAACGTCGGCACCCTGAGCTGGCTGGCAAGGCTGGAGCCCCAGTGTGTGTGGGGCTGTGGAAGGGCTGCCAAGGGAACGCGAGGGCCAGCAACACCTGGGAGGCGTGGCACCTTTGGTGTGGGAGCAGTTGCTGGACGTTTGCAATTTGGAGCTGGGCTGCGGCGCAGGTCCCGAGAGCGAGCGAGGCACGAACGTCGGCACCCTGAGCTGGCTGGCAAGGCCGGGGCCCCAGTGTGTGTGGGGCTGTGGAAGGGCTGCCAGGGGAAGGCGAGGGCCAGCAACACCTGGGAGGCGTGGCACAATTGGTGTGGGAGCAGTTGCTGGACGTTTGCAAGTTGGAGCTGAGCTGCGGCGCAGGTCCCGTGAGCGAGCGAGGCACGAACGTCGGCACCGTGAGCTGGCTGGCAAGGCCGGAGCCCCAGTGTGTGTGGGGCTGTGGAAGGGCTGCCAGGGGGAGGCGAGGGCCAGCAACACCTGGGAGGCGTGGCACCTTTGGTGTGGGAGCAGTTGCTGGACGTTTGGAATTTGGAGCTGGGCTTCGGCGCAGGTCCCGAGAGCGAGCAAGGCACGAACGTCGGCACCCTGAGCTGGCTGGCAAGGCCGGAGCCCCAGTGTGTGTGGGGCTGTGGAAGGGCTGCCAGGGGGAGGCGAGGGCCAGCAATACCTGGGAGGCGTGGCACCTTTGGTGTGGGAGCAGTCGCTGGACGTTTGCAATTTGGAGCTGGGCTGCGGCGCAGGTCCCGAGAGCGAGCGAGGCACTAACGGCACCCTGAGCTGTCTGATAGGGCGAGAGCCCCAGTGTCTGTGGGGCTGTGGAAGGGCTGCCAGGGGAAGGCGAGGGCCAGCAACACCTGGGAGGCGTGGCACCTTTGGTGTGGGAGCAGTCGCTGGACGTTTGCAATTTCGAGCTGGGCTGCGGCGCAGGTTCCGAGAGCGAGCGAGGCACGAACGTCGGCACCCTGAGCTGGCTGGCAAGGCTGGAGCCCCAGTGTGTGTGGGGCTGTGGAAGGGCTGCCAAGGGAACGCGAGGGCCAGCAACACCTGGGAGGCGTGGCACCTTTGGTGTGGGAGCAGTTGCTGGACGTTTGCAATTTGGAGCTGGGCTGCGGCGCAGGTCCCGAGAGCGAGCGAGGCACGAACGTCGGCACCCTGAGCTGGCTGGCAAGGCCGGGGCCCCAGTGTGTGTGGGGCTGTGGAAGGGCTGCCAGGGGAAGGCGAGGGCCAGCAACACCTGGGAGGCGTGGCACAATTGGTGTGGGAGCAGTTGCTGGACGTTTGCAAGTTGGAGCTGAGCTGCGGCGCAGGTCCCGTGAGCGAGCGAGGCACGAACGTCGGCACCGTGAGCTGGCTGGCAAGGCCGGAGCCCCAGTGTGTGTGGGGCTGTGGAAGGGCTGCCAGGGGGAGGCGAGGGCCAGCAACACCTGGGAGGCGTGGCACCTTTGGTGTGGGAGCAGTTGCTGGACGTTTGGAATTTGGAGCTGGGCTTCGGCGCAGGTCCCGAGAGCGAGCAAGGCACGAACGTCGGCACCCTGAGCTGGCTGGCAAGGCCGGAGCCCCAGTGTGTGTGGGGCTGTGGAAGGGCTGCCAGGGGGAGGCGAGGGCCAGCAATACCTGGGAGGCGTGGCACCTTTGGTGTGGGAGCAGTCGCTGGACGTTTGCAATTTGGAGCTGGGCTGCGGCGCAGGTCCCGAGAGCGAGCGAGGCACTAACGGCACCCTGAGCTGTCTGATAGGGCGAGAGCCCCAGTGTCTGTGGGGCTGTGGAAGGGCTGCCAGGGGAAGGCGAGGGCCAGCAACACCTGGGAGGCGTGGAACAATTGGTGTGGGAGCAGTCGCTGGACGTTTGCAATTTGGAGCTGAGCTGCGGCGCAGGTCCCGTGAGCGAGCGAGGCACGAACGTCGGCACCCTGAGCTGGCTGGCAAGGCCGGAGCCCCAGTGTGTGTGGGGCTGTGGAAGGGCTGCCAGGGGAAGGCGAGGGCCAGCAACACCTGGGAGGCGTGGCACCTTTGGTGTGGGAGCAGTTGCTGGACGTTTGCAAGTTGGAGCTGGGCTGCGGCGCAGGTCCCGAGAGCGAGCAAGGCACGAACGTCGGCACCCTGAGCTGGCTGGCAGGCCCAGAGACCTTGATTGTGTGGGGCTGTGGAAGGGCTGCCAAGGGAACGCGAGGGCCAGCAATACCTGGGAGGCGTGGCACCTTTGGTGTGGGAGCAGTCGCTGGACGTTTGCAATTTGGAGCTGGGCTGCGGCGCAGGTCCCGAGAGCGAGCGAGGCACGAACGTCGGCACCCTGAGCTGGCTGGCAAGGCCAGAGCCCCAGTGTCTGTGGGGCTGTGGAAGGGCTGCCAGGGGAAGGCGAGGGCCAGCAACACCTGGGAGGCGTGGCACCTTTGGTGTGGGAGCAGTCGCTGGACGTTTGCAATTTGGAGCTGGGCTGCGGCGCAGGTCCCGAGAGCGAGCGAGGCACGAACGTCGGCACCCTGAGCTGGCTGGCAGGCCCAGAGACCCTGATTGTGTGGGGCTGTGGAAGGGCTGCCAGGGGAAGGCGTGGGCCAGCAACACCTGGGAGGCCTGGCACCTTTGGTGTGGGAGCAGTCGCTGGACGTTTGGAATTTCGAGCTGGGCTGCGGCGCAGGTTCCGAGAGCGAGCGAAGCACGAACGTCGGCACCCTGAGCTGGCTGGCAAGGCCGGAGCCCCAGTGTGTGTGTGGCTGTGGAAGGGCTGCCAGGGGAAGGCGAGGGCCAGCAACACCTGGGAGGCGTGGCACCTTTGGTGTGGGAGCAGTCGCTGGACGTTTGCAATATCGAGCTGGGCTGCGGCGCAGGTCCCGAGAGCGAGCGAGGCACTAACGGCACCCTGAGCTGTCTGATAGGGCGAGAGCCCCAGTGTCTGTGGGGCTGTGGAAGGGCTGCCAGGGGAAGGCGAGGGCCAGCAACACCTGGGAGGCGTGGCACAATTGGTGTGGGAGCAGTCGCTGGACGTTTGCAATTTGGAGCTGGGCTGCGGCGCAGGTCCCGAGAGCGAGCGAGGCACGAACGTCGGCACCCTGAGCTGGCTGGCAGGGCCAGAGCCCCTGTGTGTGTGGTGCTGTGGAAGGGCTGCCAGGGGAAGGCGAGGGCCAGCAACACCTGGGAGGCCTGGCACCTTTGGTGTGGGAGCAGTCGCTGGACGTTTGCAATTTGGAGCTGAGCTGCGGCGCAGGTCCCGAGAGCGAGCGAGGCACTAACGGCACCCTGAGCTGTCTGATAGGGCGAGAGCCCCAGTGTGTGTGGGGCTGTGGAAGGGCTGCCAGGGGAAGGCGAGGGCCAGCAACACCTGGGAGGCGTGGCACAATTGGTGTGGGAGCAGTCGCTGGACGTTTGCAATTTGGAGCTGAGCTGCGGCGCAGGTCCCGAGAGCGAGCGAGGCACGAACGTCGGCACCCTGAGCTGGCTGGCAAGGCCGGAGCCCCAGTGTGTGTGGGGCTGTGGAAGGGCTGCGAGGGGAAGGCGAGGGCCAGCAACACCTGGGAGGCGTGGCACCTTTGGTGTGGGAGCAGTCGCTGGACGTTTGCAATTTGGAGCTGGGCTGCGGCGCAGGTTCCGAGAGCGAGCGAGGCACGAACGTCGGCACCCTGAGCTGGCTGGCAAGGCCGGAGCCCCAGTGTGTGTGGGGCTTTGGAAGGGCTGCCAGGGGAAGGCGAGGGCCAGCAACACCTGGGAGGCGTGGCACCTTTGGTGTGGGAGCAGTTGCTGGACGTTTGCAAGTTGGAGCTGGGCTGCGGCGCAGGTCCCGAGAGCGAGCAAGGCACGAACGTCGGCACCCTGAGCTGGCTGGCAGGCCCAGAGACCTTGATTGTGTGGGGCTGTGGAAGGGCTGCCAGGGGAAGGCGAGGGCCAGCAATACCTGGGAGGCGTGGCACCTTTGGTGTGGGAGCAGTCGCTGGACGTTTGCAATTTGGAGCTGGGCTGCGGCGCAGGTCCCGAGAGCGAGCGAGGCACGAACGTCGGCACCCTGAGCTGGCTGGCAAGGCCGGAGCCCCAGTGTGTGTGGGGCTGTGGAAGGGCTGCCAGGGGAAGGCGAGGGCCAGCAACACCTGGGAGGCGTGGCACCTTTGGTGTGGGAGCAGTCGCTGGACGTTTGCAATTTGGAGCTGGGCTGCGGCGCAGGTCCCGAGAGCGAGCGAGGCACGAACGTCGGCACCCTGAGCTGGCTGGCAGGCCCAGAGACCCTGATTGTGTGGGGCTGTGGAAGGGCTGCCAGGGGAAGGCGTGGGCCAGCAACACCTGGGAGGCCTGGCACCTTTGGTGTGGGAGCAGTCGCTGGACGTTTGGAATTTCGAGCTGGGCTGCGGCGCAGGTTCCGAGAGCGAGCGAAGCACGAACGTCGGCACCCTGAGCTGGCTGGCAAGGCCGGAGCCCCAGTGTGTGTGTGGCTGTGGAAGGGCTGCCAGGGGAAGGCGAGGGCCAGCAACACCTGGGAGGCCTGGCACCTTTGGTGTGGGAGCAGTCGCTGGACGTTTGCAATTTGGAGCTGGGCTGCGGCGCAGGTCCCGAGAGCGAGCGAGGCACGAACGTCGGCACCCTGAGCTGGCTGGCAGGCCCAGAGACCCTGATTGTGTGGGGCTGTGGAAGGGCTGCCAGGGGAAGGCGTGGGCCAGCAACACCTGGGAGGCCTGGCACCTTTGGTGTGGGAGCAGTCGCTGGACGTTTGCAATTTGGAGCTGAGCTGCGGCGCAGGTCCCGAGAGCGAGCGAGGCACGAACGTCGGCACCCTGAGCTGGCCGGCAAGGCCGGAGCTCCTGTGTGTGTGGTGCTGTGGAAGGGCTGCCAGGGGAAGGCGAGGGCCAGCAACACCTGGGAGGCGTGGCACCTTTGGTGTGGGAGCAGTTGCTGGATGTTTGCAATTTGGAGCTGGGCTGCGGCGCAGGTTCCGAGAGCGAGCGAGGCACGAACGTCGGCACCCTGAGCTGGCTGGCAAGGCCGGAGCCCCAGTGTGTGTGTGGCTGTGGAAGGGCTGCCAGGGGAAGGCGAGGGCCAGCAACACCTGGGAGGCGTGGCACAATTGGTGTGGGAGCAGTCGCTGGACGTTTGCAATTTGGAGCTGGGCTGCGGCGCAGGTCCCGAGAGCGAGCGAGGCACGAACGTCGGCACCCTGAGCTGGCTGGCAGGCCCAGAGACCCTGATTGTGTGGGGCTGTGGAAGGGCTGCCAGGGGAAGGCGTGGGCCAGCAACACCTGGGAGGCCTGGCACCTTTGGTGTGGGAGCAGTCGCTGGACGTTTGGAATTTCGAGCTGGGCTGCGGCGCAGGTCCCGAGAGCGAGCGAAGCACGAACGTCGGCACCCTGAGCTGGCTGGCAAGGCCGGAGCCCCAGTGTGTGTGGGGCTGTGGAAGGGCTGCCAGGGGAAGGCGAGGGCCAGCAACACCTGGGAGGCGTGGCACCTTTGGTGTGGGAGCAGTTGCTGGACGTTTGGAATTTGGAGCTGGGCTTCGGCGCAGGTCCCGAGAGCGAGCAAGGCACGAACGTCGGCACCCTGAGCTGGCTGGCAAGGCCGGAGCCCCAGTGTGTGTGGGGCTGTGGAAGGGCTGCCAGGGGGAGGCGAGGGCCAGCAATACCTGGGAGGCGTGGCACCTTTGGTGTGGGAGCAGTCGCTGGACGTTTGCAATTTGGAGCTGGGCTGCGGCGCAGGTCCCGAGAGCGAGCGAGGCACTAACGGCACCCTGAGCTGTCTGATAGGGCGAGAGCCCCAGTGTCTGTGGGGCTGTGGAAGGGCTACCAGGGGAAGGCGAGGGCCAGCAACACCTGGGAGGCGTGGAACAATTGGTGTGGGAGCAGTCGCTGGACGTTTGCAATTTGGAGCTGAGCTGCGGCGCAGGTCCCGTGAGCGAGCGAGGCACGAACGTCGGCACCCTGAGCTGGCTGGCAAGGCCGGAGCCCCAGTGTGTGTGTGGCTGTGGAAGGGCTGCCAGGGGAAGGCGAGGGCCAGCAACACCTGGGAGGCGTGGCACCTTTGGTGTGGGAGCAGTTGCTGGACGTTTGCAAGTTGGAGCTGGGCTGCGGCGCAGGTCCCGAGAGCGAGCAAGGCACGAACGTCGGCACCCTGAGCTGGCTGGCAGGCCCAGAGACCTTGATTGTGTGGGGCTGTGGAAGGGCTGCCAGGGGAAGGCGAGGGCCAGCAATACCTGGGAGGCGTGGCACCTTTGGTGTGGGAGCAGTCGCTGGACGTTTGCAATTTGGAGCTGGGCTGCGGCGCAGGTCCCGAGAGCGAGCGAGGCACGAACGTCGGCACCCTGAGCTGGCTGGCAAGGCCGGAGCCCCAGTGTGTGTGGGGCTGTGGAAGGGCTGCCAGGGGAAGCCGAGGGCCAGCAACACCTGGGAGGCGTGGCACCTTTGGTGTGGGAGCAGTCGCTGGACGTTTGCAATTTGGAGCTGGGCTGCGGCGCAGGTCCCGAGAGCGAGCGAGGCACGAACGTCGGCACCCTGAGCTGGCTGGCAGGCCCAGAGACCCTGATTGTGTGGGGCTGTGGAAGGGCTGCCAGGGGAAGGCGTGGGCCAGCAACACCTGGGAGGCCTGGCACCTTTGGTGTGGGAGCAGTCGCTGGACGTTTGGAATTTCGAGCTGGGCTGCGGCGCAGGTTCCGAGAGCGAGCGAAGCACGAACGTCGGCACCCTGAGCTGGCTGGCAAGGCCGGAGCCCCAGTGTGTGTGTGGCTGTGGAAGGGCTGCCAGGGGAAGGCGAGGGCCAGCAACACCTGGGAGGCGTGGCACAATTGGTGTGGGAGCAGTCGCTGGACGTTTGCAATATCGAGCTGGGCTGCGGCGCAGGTCCCGAGAGCGAGCGAGGCACTAACGGCACCCTGAGCTGTCTGATAGGGCGAGAGCCCCAGTGTCTGTGGGGCTGTGGAAGGGCTGCCAGGGGAAGGCGAGGGCCAGCAACACCTGGGAGGCGTGGCACAATTGGTGTGGGAGCAGTCGCTGGACGTTTGCAATTTGGAGCTGGGCTGCGGCGCAGGTCCCGAGAGCGAGCGAGGCACGAACGTCGGCACCCTGAGCTGGCTGGCAGGGCCAGAGCCCCTGTGTGTGTGGTGCTGTGGAAGGGCTGCCAGGGGAAGGCGAGGGCCAGCAACACCTGGGAGGCCTGGCACCTTTGGTGTGGGAGCAGTCGCTGGACGTTTGCAATTTGGAGCTGAGCTGCGGCGCAGGTCCCGAGAGCGAGCGAGGCACTAACGGCACCCTGAGCTGTCTGATAGGGCGAGAGCCCCAGTGTGTGTGGGGCTGTGGAAGGGCTGCCAGGGGAAGGCGAGGGCCAGCAACACCTGGGAGGCGTGGCACAATTGGTGTGGGAGCAGTCGCTGGACGTTTGCAATTTGGAGCTGAGCTGCGGCGCAGGTCCCGAGAGCGAGCGAGGCACGAACGTCGGCACCCTGAGCTGGCTGGCAAGGCCGGAGCCCCAGTGTGTGTGGGGCTGTGGAAGGGCTGTGAGGGGAAGGCGAGGGCCAGCAACACCTGGGAGGCGTGGCACCTTTGGTGTGGGAGCAGTCGCTGGACGTTTGCAATTTGGAGCTGGGCTGCGGCGCAGGTTCCGAGAGCGAGCGAGGCACGAACGTCGGCACCCTGAGCTGGCTGGCAAGGCCGGAGCCCCAGTGTGTGTGGGGCTTTGGAAGGGCTGCCAGGGGAAGGCGAGGGCCAGCAACACCTGGGAGGCGTGGCACCTTTGGTGTGGGAGCAGTTGCTGGACGTTTGCAAGTTGGAGCTGGGCTGCGGCGCAGGTCCCGAGAGCGAGCAAGGCACGAACGTCGGCACCCTGAGCTGGCTGGCAGGCCCAGAGACCTTGATTGTGTGGGGCTGTGGAAGGGCTGCCAGGGGAAGGCGAGGGCCAGCAATACCTGGGAGGCGTGGCACCTTTGGTGTGGGAGCAGTCGCTGGACGTTTGCAATTTGGAGCTGGGCTGCGGCGCAGGTCCCGAGAGCGAGCGAGGCACGAACGTCGGCACCCTGAGCTGGCTGGCAAGGCCGGAGCCCCAGTGTGTGTGGGGCTGTGGAAGGGCTGCCAGGGGAAGGCGAGGGCCAGCAACACCTGGGAGGCCTGGCACCTTTGGTGTGGGAGCAGTCGCTGGACGTTTGCAATTTGGAGCTGGGCTGCGGCGCAGGTCCCGAGAGCGAGCGAGGCACGAACGTCGGCACCCTGAGCTGGCTGGCAGGCCCAGAGACCCTGATTGTGTGGGGCTGTGGAAGGGCTGCCAGGGGAAGGCGTGGGCCAGCAACACCTGGGAGGCCTGGCACCTTTGGTGTGGGAGCAGTCGCTGGACGTTTGGAATTTCGAGCTGGGCTGCGGCGCAGGTTCCGAGAGCGAGCGAAGCACGAACGTCGGCACCCTGAGCTGGCTGGCAAGGCCGGAGCCCCAGTGTGTGTGTGGCTGTGGAAGGGCTGCCAGGGGAAGGCGAGGGCCAGCAACACCTGGGAGGCGTGGCACAATTGGTGTGGGAGCAGTCGCTGGACGTTTGCAATATCGAGCTGGGCTGCGGCGCAGGTCCCGAGAGCGAGCAAGGCACTAACGGCACCCTGAGCTGTCTGATAGGGCGAGAGCCCCAGTGTCTGTGGGGCTGTGGAAGGGCTGCCAGGGGAAGGCGAGGGCCAGCAACACCTGGGAGGCGTGGCACAATTGGTGTGGGAGCAGTCGCTGGACGTTTGCAATTTGGAGCTGGGCTGCGGCGCAGGTCCCGAGAGCGAGCGAGGCACGAACGTCGGCACCCTGAGCTGGCTGGCAAGGCCAGAGCCCCTGTGTGTGTGGTGCTGTGGAAGGGCTGCCAGGGGAAGGCGAGGGCCAGCAACACCTGGGAGGCCTGGCACCTTTGGTGTGGGAGCAGTCGCTGGACGTTTGCAATTTGGAGCTGAGCTGCGGCGCAGGTCCCGAGAGCGAGCGAGGCACGAACGTCGGCACCCTGAGCTGGCCGGCAAGGCCGGAGCTCCTGTGTGTGTGTGGCTGTGGAAGGGCTGCCAGGGGAAGGCGAGGGCCAGCAACACCTGGGAGGCGTGGCACCTTTGGTGTGGGAGCAGTCGCTGGACGTTTGCAATTTGGAGCTGGGCTGCGGCGCAGGTCCCGAGAGCGAGCGAGGCACGAACGTCGGCACCCTGAGCTGGCTGGCAAGGCCGGAGCCCCAGTGTGTGTGTGGCTGTGGAAGGGCTGCCAGGGGAAGGCGAGGGCCAGCAACACCTGGGAGGCGTGGCACAATTGGTGTGGGAGCAGTCGCTGGACGTTTGCAATATCGAGCTGGGCTGCGGCGCAGGTCCCGAGAGCGAGCGAGGCACTAACGGCACCCTGAGCTGTCTGATAGGGCGAGAGCCCCAGTGTGTGTGGGGCTGTGGAAGGGCTGTGAGGGGAAGGCGAGGGCCAGCAACACCTGGGAGGCGTGGCACCTTTGGTGTGGGAGCAGTCGCTGGACGTTTGCAATTTGGAGCTGGGCTGCGGCGCAGGTTCCGAGAGCGAGCGAGGCACGAACGTCGGCACCCTGAGCTGGCTGGCAAGGCCGGAGCCCCAGTGTGTGTGGGGCTTTGGAAGGGCTGCCAGGGGAAGGCGAGGGCCAGCAACACCTGGGAGGCGTGGCACCTTTGGTGTGGGAGCAGTTGCTGGACGTTTGCAAGTTGGAGCTGGGCTGCGGCGCAGGTCCCGAGAGCGAGCAAGGCACGAACGTCGGCACCCTGAGCTGGCTGGCAGGCCCAGAGACCTTGATTGTGTGGGGCTGTGGAAGGGCTGCCAGGGGAAGGCGAGGGCCAGCAATACCTGGGAGGCGTGGCACCTTTGGTGTGGGAGCAGTCGCTGGACGTTTGCAATTTGGAGCTGGGCTGCGGCGCAGGTCCCGAGAGCGAGCGAGGCACGAACGTCGGCACCCTGAGCTGGCTGGCAAGGCCGGAGCCCCAGTGTGTGTGGGGCTGTGGAAGGGCTGCCAGGGGAAGGCGAGGGCCAGCAACACCTGGGAGGCCTGGCACCTTTGGTGTGGGAGCAGTCGCTGGACGTTTGCAATTTGGAGCTGGGCTGCGGCGCAGGTCCCGAGAGCGAGCGAGGCACGAACGTCGGCACCCTGAGCTGGCTGGCAGGCCCAGAGACCCTGATTGTGTGGGGCTGTGGAAGGGCTGCCAGGGGAAGGCGTGGGCCAGCAACACCTGGGAGGCCTGGCACCTTTGGTGTGGGAGCAGTCGCTGGACGTTTGGAATTTCGAGCTGGGCTGCGGCGCAGGTTCCGAGAGCGAGCGAAGCACGAACGTCGGCACCCTGAGCTGGCTGGCAAGGCCGGAGCCCCAGTGTGTGTGTGGCTGTGGAAGGGCTGCCAGGGGAAGGCGAGGGCCAGCAACACCTGGGAGGCGTGGCACAATTGGTGTGGGAGCAGTCGCTGGACGTTTGCAATATCGAGCTGGGCTGCGGCGCAGGTCCCGAGAGCGAGCAAGGCACTAACGGCACCCTGAGCTGTCTGATAGGGCGAGAGCCCCAGTGTCTGTGGGGCTGTGGAAGGGCTGCCAGGGGAAGGCGAGGGCCAGCAACACCTGGGAGGCGTGGCACAATTGGTGTGGGAGCAGTCGCTGGACGTTTGCAATTTGGAGCTGGGCTGCGGCGCAGGTCCCGAGAGCGAGCGAGGCACGAACGTCGGCACCCTGAGCTGGCTGGCAAGGCCAGAGCCCCTGTGTGTGTGGTGCTGTGGAAGGGCTGCCAGGGGAAGGCGAGGGCCAGCAACACCTGGGAGGCCTGGCACCTTTGGTGTGGGAGCAGTCGCTGGACGTTTGCAATTTGGAGCTGAGCTGCGGCGCAGGTCCCGAGAGCGAGCGAGGCACGAACGTCGGCACCCTGAGCTGGCCGGCAAGGCCGGAGCTCCTGTGTGTGTGTGGCTGTGGAAGGGCTGCCAGGGGAAGGCGAGGGCCAGCAACACCTGGGAGGCGTGGCACCTTTGGTGTGGGAGCAGTCGCTGGACGTTTGCAATTTGGAGCTGGGCTGCGGCGCAGGTCCCGAGAGCGAGCGAGGCACGAACGTCGGCACCCTGAGCTGGCTGGCAAGGCCGGAGCCCCAGTGTGTGTGTGGCTGTGGAAGGGCTGCCAGGGGAAGGCGAGGGCCAGCAACACCTGGGAGGCGTGGCACAATTGGTGTGGGAGCAGTCGCTGGACGTTTGCAATATCGAGCTGGGCTGCGGCGCAGGTCCCGAGAGCGAGCGAGGCACTAACGGCACCCTGAGCTGTCTGATAGGGCGAGAGCCCCAGTGTGTGTGGGGCTGTGGAAGGGCTGCCAGGGGAAGGCGAGGGCCAGCAACACCTGGGAGGCGTGGCACAATTGGTGTGGGAGCAGTCGCTGGACGTTTGCAATTTGGAGCTGGGCTGCGGCGCAGGTCCCGAGAGCGAGCGAGGCACGAACGTCGGCACCCTGAGCTGGCTGGCAAGGCCGGAGCCCCTGTGTGTGTGGTGCTGTGGAAGGGCTGCCAGGGGAAGGCGAGGGCCAGCAACACCTGGGAGGCGTGGCACCTTTGGTGTGGGAGCAGTCGCTGGACGTTTGCAATTTGGAGCTGAGCTGCGGCGCAGGTCCCGAGAGCGAGCGAGGCACTAACGGCACCCTGAGCTGTCTGATAGGGCGAGAGCCCCAGTGTCTGTGGTGCTGTGGAAGGGCTGCCAGGGGAAGGCGAGGGCCAGCAACACCTGGGAGGCGTGGCACAATTGGTGTGGGAGCAGTCGCTGGACGTTTGCAATTTGGAGCTGAGCTGCGGCGCAGGTCCCGAGAGCGAGCGAGGCACGAACGTCGGCACCCTGAGCTGGCCGGCAAGGCCGGAGCTCCTGTGTGTGTGGGGCTGTGGAAGGGCTGCCAGGGGAAGGCGAGGGCCAGCAACACCTGGGAGGCGTGGCACCTTTGGTGTGGGAGCAGTTGCTGGACGTTTGCAATTTGGAGCTGGGCTGCGGCGCAGGTTCCGAGAGCGAGCGAGGCACGAACGTCGGCACCCTGAGCTGGCTGGCAAGGCCGGAGCCCCAGTGTGTGTGGGGCTGTGGAAGGGCTGCCAGGGGAAGGCGAGGGCCAGCAACACCTGGGAGGCGTGGCACCTTTGGTGTGGGAGCAGTTGCTGGACGTTTGCAAGTTGGAGCTGAGCTGCGGCGCAGGTCCCGAGAGCGAGCAAGGCACGAACGTCGGCACCCTGAGCTGGCTGGCAGGCCCAGAGACCTTGATTGTGTGGGGCTGTGGAAGGGCTGCCAGTGGAAGGCGAGGGCCAGCAACACCTAGGAGGCGTGGCACCTTTGGTGTGGGAGCAGTCGCTGGACGTTTGGAATTTCGAGCTGGGCTCCGGCGCAGGTTCCGAGAGCGAGCGAGGCACGAACGTCGGCACCCTGAGCTGGCTGGCAAGGCCGGAGCCCCAGTGTGTGTGTGGCTGTGGAAGGGCTGCCAGGGGAAGGCGAGGGCCAGCAACACCTGGGAGGCGTGGCACCTTTGGTGTGGGAGCAGTCGCTGGACGTTTGCAATTTGGAGCTGGGCTGCGGCGCAGGTTCCGAGAGCGAGCGAGGCACGAACGTCGGCACCCTGAGCTGGCTGGCAAGGCCGGAGCCCCAGTGTGTGTGGGGCTGTGGAAGGGCTGCCAAGGGAACGCGAGGGCCAGCAACACCTGGGAGGCGTGGCACCTTTGGTGTGGGAGCAGTCGCTGGACGTTTGCAATTTGGAGCTGGGCTGCGGCGCAGGTTCCGAGAGCGAGCGAGGCACGAACGTCGGCACCCTGAGCTGGCTGGCAAGGCCGGAGCCCCAGTGTGTGTGGGGCTGTGGAAGGGCTGCCAGGGGGAGGCGAGGGCCAGCATTACCTGGGAGGCGTGGCACCTTTGGTGTGGGAGCAGTCGCTGGACGTTTGCAATTTGGAGCTGGGCTGCGGCGCAGGTCCCGAGAGCGAGCGAGGCACGAACGTCGGCACCCTGAGCTGGCTGGCAGGCCCAGAGACCCTGATTGTGTGGGGCTGTGGAAGGGCTGCCAGGGGGAGGCGTGGGCCAGCAACACCTGGGAGGCCTGGCACCTTTGGTGTGGGAGCAGTCGCTGGACGTTTGCAATTTCGAGCTGGGCTGCGGCGCAGGTCCCGAGAGCGAGCGAAGCACGAACGTCGGCACCCTGAGCTGGCTGGCAGGCCCAGAGACCTTGATTGTGTGGGGCTGTGGAAGGGCTGCCAGGGGAAGGCGAGGGCCAGCAACACCTAGGAGGCGTGGCACCTTTGGTGTGGGAGCAGTTGCTGGACGTTTGCAATTTGGAGCTGGGCTGCGGCGCAGGTTCCGAGAGCGAGCGAGGCACGAACGTCGGCACCCTGAGCTGGCTGGCAGGCCCAGAGACCTTGATTGTGTGGGGCTGTGGAAGGGCTGCCAGGGGAAGGCGAGGGCCAGCAATACCTGGGAGGCGTGGCACCTTTGGTGTGGCAGCAGTCGCTGGACGTTTGCAATTTGGAGCTGAGCTGCGGCGCAGGTCCCGAGAGAGAGCGAAGCACGAACGTCGGCACCCTGAGCTGGCTGGCAAGGCCGGAGCCCCAGTGTGTGTGTGGCTGTGGAAGGGCTGCCAGGGGAAGGCGAGGGCCAGCAACACCTGGGAGGCGTGGCACAATTGGTGTGGGAGCAGTCGCTGGACGTTTGCAATTTGGAGCTGGGCTGCAGCGCAGGTCCCGAGAGCGAGCGAGGCACGAACGTCGGCACCCTGAGCTGGCTGGCAGGGCCAGAGCCCCAGTGTGTGTGGTGCTGTGGAAGGGCTGCCAGGGGAAGGCGAGGGCCAGCAACACCTGGGAGGCCTGGCACCTTTGGTGTGGGAGCAGTCGCTGGACGTTTGCAATTTGGAGCTGAGCTGCGGCGCAGGTCCCGAGAGCGAGCGAGGCACTAACGGCACCCTGAGCTGTCTGATAGGGCGAGAACCCCAGTGTGTGTGGGGCTGTGGAAGGGCTGCCAGGGGAAGGCGAGGGCCAGCAACACCTGGGAGGCGTGGCACAATTGGTGTGGGAGCAGTCGCTGGACGTTTGTAATTTGGAGCTGAGCTGCGGCGCAGGTCCCGTGAGCGAGCGAGGCACGAACGTCGGCACCCTGAGCTGGCTGGCAAGACCGGAGCCCCAGTGTGTGTGGGGCTGTGGAAGGGCTGCCAGGGGAAGGCGAGGGCCAGCAACACCTGGGAGGCGTGGCACCTTTGGTGTGGGAGCAGTTGCTGGACGTTTGGAATTTGGAGCTGGGCTGCGGCGCAGGTTCCGAGAGCGAGCGAGGCATGAACGTCGGCACCCTGAGCTGGCTAGCAAGGCCGGAGCCCCAGTGTGTGTGGGGCTGTGGAAGGGCTGCCAGGGGAAGGCGAGGGCCAGCAACACCTGGGAGGCGTGGCACCTTTGGTGTGGGAGCAGTCGCTGGACGTTTGCAATTTGGAGCTGGGCTGCGGCGCAGGTCCCGAGAGCGAGCGAGGCACGAACGTCGGCACCCTGAGCTGGCTGGCAGGCCCAGAGACCCTGATTGAGTGGGGCTGTGGAAGGGCTGCCAGGGGAAGGCGTGGGCCAGCAACACCTGGGAGGCGTGGCACCTTTGGTGTGGGAGCAGTCGCTGGACGTTTGGAATTTCGAGCTGGGCTGCGGCGCAGGTCCCGAGAGCGAGCGAGGCACGAACGTCGGCACCCTGAGGTGGCTGGCAAGGCCGGAGCCCCAGTGTGTGTGTGGCTGTGGAAGGGCTGCCAGGGGAAGGCGAGGGCCAGCAACACCTGGGAGGCGTGGCACAATTGGTGTGGGAGCAGTTGCTGGACGTTTGCAATTTGGAGCTGGGCTGCGGCGCAGGTTCCGAGAGCGAGCGAGGCACTAACGGCACCCTGAGCTGTCTGATAGGGCGAGAGCCCCTGTGTGTGTGGGGCTGTGGAAGGGCTGCCAGGGGAAGGCGAGGGCCAGCAACACCTGGGAGGCGTGGCACCTTTGGTGTGGGAGCAGTCGCTGGACGTTTGCAATTTGGAGCTGGGCTGCGGCGCAGGTCCCGAGAGCGAGCGAGGCACGAACGTCGGCACCCTGAGCTGGCTGGCAAGGCCAGAGCCCCTGTGTGTGTGGTGCTGTGGAAGGGCTGCCAGGGGAAGGCGAGGGCCAGCAACACCTGGGAGGCCTGGCACCTTTGGTGTGGGAGCAGTCGCTGGACGTTTGCAATTTGGAGCTGAGCTGCGGCGCAGGTCCCGAGAGCGAGCGAGGCACTAACGGCACCCTGAGCTGTCTGATAGGGCGAGAGCCCCAGTGTCTGTGGGGCTGTGGAAGGGCTGCCAGGGGAAGGCGAGGGCCAGCAACACCTGGGAGGCGTGGCACAATTGGTGTGGGAGCAGTCGCTGGACGTTTGCAATTTGGAGCTGAGCTGCGGCGCAGGTCCCGAGAGCGAGCAAGGCACGAACGTCGGCACCCTGAGCTGGCCGGCAAGGCCGGAGCTCCTGTGTGTGTGGGGCTGTGGAAGGGCTGCCAGGGGAAGGCGAGGGCCAGCAACACCTGGGAGGCGTGGCACCTTTGGTGTGGGAGCAGTTGCTGGACGTTTGCAATTTGGAGCTGGGCTGCGGCGCAGGTTCCGAGAGCGAGCGAGGCACGAACGTCGGCACCCTGAGCTGGCTGGCAAGGCCGGAGCCCCAGTGTGTGTGGGGCTGTGGAAGGGCTGCCAGGGGAAGGCGAGGGCCAGCAACACCTGGGAGGCGTGGCACAATTGGTGTGGGAGCAGTTGCTGGACGTTTGCAATTTGGAGCTGAGCTGCGGCGCAGGTCCCGAGAGCGAGCAAGGCACGAACGTCGGCACCCTGAGCTGGCTGGCAGGCCCAGAGACCTTGATTGTGTGGGGCTGTGGAAGGGCTGCCAGGGGAAGGCGAGGGCCAGCAACACCTAGGAGGCGTGGCACCTTTGGTGTGGGAGCAGTCGCTGGACGTTTGGAATTTCGAGCTGGGCTGCGGCGCAGGTCCCGAGAGCGAGCGAGGCACAAACGTCGGCACCCTGAGCTGGCTGGCAAGGCCGGAGCCCCAGTGTGTGTGTGGCTGTGGAAGGGCTGCCAGGGGAAGGCGAGGGCCAGCAACACCTGGGAGGCGTGGCACCTTTGGTGTGGGAGCAGTCGCTGGACGTTTGCAATTTGGAGCTGGGCTGCGGCGCAGGTCCCGTGAGCGAGCGAGGCACGAACGTCGGCACCCTGAGCTGGCTGGCAAGGCCGGAGCCCCAGTGTGTGTGGGGCTGTGGAAGGGCTGCCAGGGGAAGGC
The DNA here is from genome assembly GCA_027474245.1 of Spheniscus humboldti. Taxonomy (NCBI): domain Eukaryota; kingdom Metazoa; phylum Chordata; class Aves; order Sphenisciformes; family Spheniscidae; genus Spheniscus; species Spheniscus humboldti. Next base: position 67,363,009 of record CM049890.1, on the reverse strand, counting down.
GAGGGCCAGCAACACCTGGGAGGCCTGGCACCTTTGGTGTGGGAGCAGTCGCTGGACGTTTGCAATTTGGAGCTGGGCTGCGGCGCAGGTCCCGAGAGCGAGCGAGGCACGAACGTCGGCACCCTGAGCTGGCTGGCAGGCCCAGAGACCCTGATTGTGTGGGGCTGTGGAAGGGCTGCCAGGGGAAGGCGTGGGCCAGCAACACCTGGGAGGCCTGGCACCTTTGGTGTGGGAGCAGTCGCTGGACGTTTGGAATTTCGAGCTGGGCTGCGGCGCAGGTTCCGAGAGCGAGCGAAGCACGAACGTCGGCACCCTGAGCTGGCTGGCAAGGCCGGAGCCCCAGTGTGTGTGTGGCTGTGGAAGGGCTGCCAGGGGAAGGCGAGGGCCAGCAACACCTGGGAGGCGTGGCACAATTGGTGTGGGAGCAGTCGCTGGACGTTTGCAATATCGAGCTGGGCTGCGGCGCAGGTCCCGAGAGCGAGCAAGGCACTAACGGCACCCTGAGCTGTCTGATAGGGCGAGAGCCCCAGTGTCTGTGGGGCTGTGGAAGGGCTGCCAGGGGAAGGCGAGGGCCAGCAACACCTGGGAGGCGTGGCACAATTGGTGTGGGAGCAGTCGCTGGACGTTTGCAATTTGGAGCTGGGCTGCGGCGCAGGTCCCGAGAGCGAGCGAGGCACGAACGTCGGCACCCTGAGCTGGCTGGCAAGGCCAGAGCCCCTGTGTGTGTGGTGCTGTGGAAGGGCTGCCAGGGGAAGGCGAGGGCCAGCAACACCTGGGAGGCCTGGCACCTTTGGTGTGGGAGCAGTCGCTGGACGTTTGCAATTTGGAGCTGAGCTGCGGCGCAGGTCCCGAGAGCGAGCGAGGCACGAACGTCGGCACCCTGAGCTGGCCGGCAAGGCCGGAGCTCCTGTGTGTGTGTGGCTGTGGAAGGGCTGCCAGGGGAAGGCGAGGGCCAGCAACACCTGGGAGGCGTGGCACCTTTGGTGTGGGAGCAGTCGCTGGACGTTTGCAATTTGGAGCTGGGCTGCGGCGCAGGTCCCGAGAGCGAGCGAGGCACGAACGTCGGCACCCTGAGCTGGCTGGCAAGGCCGGAGCCCCAGTGTGTGTGTGGCTGTGGAAGGGCTGCCAGGGGAAGGCGAGGGCCAGCAACACCTGGGAGGCGTGGCACAATTGGTGTGGGAGCAGTCGCTGGACGTTTGCAATATCGAGCTGGGCTGCGGCGCAGGTCCCGAGAGCGAGCGAGGCACTAACGGCACCCTGAGCTGTCTGATAGGGCGAGAGCCCCAGTGTGTGTGGGGCTGTGGAAGGGCTGCCAGGGGAAGGCGAGGGCCAGCAACACCTGGGAGGCGTGGCACAATTGGTGTGGGAGCAGTCGCTGGACGTTTGCAATTTGGAGCTGGGCTGCGGCGCAGGTCCCGAGAGCGAGCGAGGCACGAACGTCGGCACCCTGAGCTGGCTGGCAAGGCCGGAGCCCCTGTGTGTGTGGTGCTGTGGAAGGGCTGCCAGGGGAAGGCGAGGGCCAGCAACACCTGGGAGGCGTGGCACCTTTGGTGTGGGAGCAGTCGCTGGACGTTTGCAATTTGGAGCTGAGCTGCGGCGCAGGTCCCGAGAGCGAGCGAGGCACTAACGGCACCCTGAGCTGTCTGATAGGGCGAGAGCCCCAGTGTCTGTGGTGCTGTGGAAGGGCTGCCAGGGGAAGGCGAGGGCCAGCAACACCTGGGAGGCGTGGCACAATTGGTGTGGGAGCAGTCGCTGGACGTTTGCAATTTGGAGCTGAGCTGCGGCGCAGGTCCCGAGAGCGAGCGAGGCACGAACGTCGGCACCCTGAGCTGGCCGGCAAGGCCGGAGCTCCTGTGTGTGTGGGGCTGTGGAAGGGCTGCCAGGGGAAGGCGAGGGCCAGCAACACCTGGGAGGCGTGGCACCTTTGGTGTGGGAGCAGTTGCTGGACGTTTGCAATTTGGAGCTGGGCTGCGGCGCAGGTTCCGAGAGCGAGCGAGGCACGAACGTCGGCACCCTGAGCTGGCTGGCAAGGCCGGAGCCCCAGTGTGTGTGGGGCTGTGGAAGGGCTGCCAGGGGAAGGCGAGGGCCAGCAACACCTGGGAGGCGTGGCACCTTTGGTGTGGGAGCAGTTGCTGGACGTTTGCAATTTGGAGCTGGGCTGCGGCGCAGGTCCCGAGAGCGAGCAAGGCACGAACGTCGGCACCCTGAGCTGGCTGGCAGGCCCAGAGACCTTGATTGTGTGGGGCTGTGGAAGGGCTGCCAGTGGAAGGCGAGGGCCAGCAACACCTAGGAGGCGTGGCACCTTTGGTGTGGGAGCAGTCGCTGGACGTTTGGAATTTCGAGCTGGGCTCCGGCGCAGGTTCCGAGAGCGAGCGAGGCACGAACGTCGGCACCCTGAGCTGGCTGGCAAGGCCGGAGCCCCAGTGTGTGTGTGGCTGTGGAAGGGCTGCCAGGGGAAGGCGAGGGCCAGCAACACCTGGGAGGCGTGGCACCTTTGGTGTGGGAGCAGTCGCTGGACGTTTGCAATTTGGAGCTGGGCTGCGGCGCAGGTTCCGAGAGCGAGCGAGGCACGAACGTCGGCACCCTGAGCTGGCTGGCAAGGCCGGAGCCCCAGTGTGTGTGGGGCTGTGGAAGGGCTGCCAAGGGAACGCGAGGGCCAGCAACACCTGGGAGGCGTGGCACCTTTGGTGTGGGAGCAGTCGCTGGACGTTTGCAATTTGGAGCTGGGCTGCGGCGCAGGTTCCGAGAGCGAGCGAGGCACGAACGTCGGCACCCTGAGCTGGCTGGCAAGGCCGGAGCCCCAGTGTGTGTGGGGCTGTGGAAGGGCTGCCAGGGGGAGGCGAGGGCCAGCATTACCTGGGAGGCGTGGCACCTTTGGTGTGGGAGCAGTCGCTGGACGTTTGCAATTTGGAGCTGGGCTGCGGCGCAGGTCCCGAGAGCGAGCGAGGCACGAACGTCGGCACCCTGAGCTGGCTGGCAGGCCCAGAGACCCTGATTGTGTGGGGCTGTGGAAGGGCTGCCAGGGGGAGGCGTGGGCCAGCAACACCTGGGAGGCCTGGCACCTTTGGTGTGGGAGCAGTCGCTGGACGTTTGCAATTTCGAGCTGGGCTGCGGCGCAGGTCCCGAGAGCGAGCGAAGCACGAACGTCGGCACCCTGAGCTGGCTGGCAGGCCCAGAGACCTTGATTGTGTGGGGCTGTGGAAGGGCTGCCAGGGGAAGGCGAGGGCCAGCAACACCTAGGAGGCGTGGCACCTTTGGTGTGGGAGCAGTTGCTGGACGTTTGCAATTTGGAGCTGGGCTGCGGCGCAGGTTCCGAGAGCGAGCGAGGCACGAACGTCGGCACCCTGAGCTGGCTGGCAGGCCCAGAGACCTTGATTGTGTGGGGCTGTGGAAGGGCTGCCAGGGGAAGGCGAGGGCCAGCAATACCTGGGAGGCGTGGCACCTTTGGTGTGGCAGCAGTCGCTGGACGTTTGCAATTTGGAGCTGAGCTGCGGCGCAGGTCCCGAGAGAGAGCGAAGCACGAACGTCGGCACCCTGAGCTGGCTGGCAAGGCCGGAGCCCCAGTGTGTGTGTGGCTGTGGAAGGGCTGCCAGGGGAAGGCGAGGGCCAGCAACACCTGGGAGGCGTGGCACAATTGGTGTGGGAGCAGTCGCTGGACGTTTGCAATTTGGAGCTGGGCTGCAGCGCAGGTCCCGAGAGCGAGCGAGGCACGAACGTCGGCACCCTGAGCTGGCTGGCAGGGCCAGAGCCCCAGTGTGTGTGGTGCTGTGGAAGGGCTGCCAGGGGAAGGCGAGGGCCAGCAACACCTGGGAGGCCTGGCACCTTTGGTGTGGGAGCAGTCGCTGGACGTTTGCAATTTGGAGCTGAGCTGCGGCGCAGGTCCCGAGAGCGAGCGAGGCACTAACGGCACCCTGAGCTGTCTGATAGGGCGAGAACCCCAGTGTGTGTGGGGCTGTGGAAGGGCTGCCAGGGGAAGGCGAGGGCCAGCAACACCTGGGAGGCGTGGCACAATTGGTGTGGGAGCAGTCGCTGGACGTTTGTAATTTGGAGCTGAGCTGCGGCGCAGGTCCCGTGAGCGAGCGAGGCACGAACGTCGGCACCCTGAGCTGGCTGGCAAGACCGGAGCCCCAGTGTGTGTGGGGCTGTGGAAGGGCTGCCAGGGGAAGGCGAGGGCCAGCAACACCTGGGAGGCGTGGCACCTTTGGTGTGGGAGCAGTTGCTGGACGTTTGGAATTTGGAGCTGGGCTGCGGCGCAGGTTCCGAGAGCGAGCGAGGCATGAACGTCGGCACCCTGAGCTGGCTAGCAAGGCCGGAGCCCCAGTGTGTGTGGGGCTGTGGAAGGGCTGCCAGGGGAAGGCGAGGGCCAGCAACACCTGGGAGGCGTGGCACCTTTGGTGTGGGAGCAGTCGCTGGACGTTTGCAATTTGGAGCTGGGCTGCGGCGCAGGTCCCGAGAGCGAGCGAGGCACGAACGTCGGCACCCTGAGCTGGCTGGCAGGCCCAGAGACCCTGATTGAGTGGGGCTGTGGAAGGGCTGCCAGGGGAAGGCGTGGGCCAGCAACACCTGGGAGGCGTGGCACCTTTGGTGTGGGAGCAGTCGCTGGACGTTTGGAATTTCGAGCTGGGCTGCGGCGCAGGTCCCGAGAGCGAGCGAGGCACGAACGTCGGCACCCTGAGGTGGCTGGCAAGGCCGGAGCCCCAGTGTGTGTGTGGCTGTGGAAGGGCTGCCAGGGGAAGGCGAGGGCCAGCAACACCTGGGAGGCGTGGCACAATTGGTGTGGGAGCAGTTGCTGGACGTTTGCAATTTGGAGCTGGGCTGCGGCGCAGGTTCCGAGAGCGAGCGAGGCACTAACGGCACCCTGAGCTGTCTGATAGGGCGAGAGCCCCTGTGTGTGTGGGGCTGTGGAAGGGCTGCCAGGGGAAGGCGAGGGCCAGCAACACCTGGGAGGCGTGGCACCTTTGGTGTGGGAGCAGTCGCTGGACGTTTGCAATTTGGAGCTGGGCTGCGGCGCAGGTCCCGAGAGCGAGCGAGGCACGAACGTCGGCACCCTGAGCTGGCTGGCAAGGCCAGAGCCCCTGTGTGTGTGGTGCTGTGGAAGGGCTGCCAGGGGAAGGCGAGGGCCAGCAACACCTGGGAGGCCTGGCACCTTTGGTGTGGGAGCAGTCGCTGGACGTTTGCAATTTGGAGCTGAGCTGCGGCGCAGGTCCCGAGAGCGAGCGAGGCACTAACGGCACCCTGAGCTGTCTGATAGGGCGAGAGCCCCAGTGTCTGTGGGGCTGTGGAAGGGCTGCCAGGGGAAGGCGAGGGCCAGCAACACCTGGGAGGCGTGGCACAATTGGTGTGGGAGCAGTCGCTGGACGTTTGCAATTTGGAGCTGAGCTGCGGCGCAGGTCCCGAGAGCGAGCAAGGCACGAACGTCGGCACCCTGAGCTGGCCGGCAAGGCCGGAGCTCCTGTGTGTGTGGGGCTGTGGAAGGGCTGCCAGGGGAAGGCGAGGGCCAGCAACACCTGGGAGGCGTGGCACCTTTGGTGTGGGAGCAGTTGCTGGACGTTTGCAATTTGGAGCTGGGCTGCGGCGCAGGTTCCGAGAGCGAGCGAGGCACGAACGTCGGCACCCTGAGCTGGCTGGCAAGGCCGGAGCCCCAGTGTGTGTGGGGCTGTGGAAGGGCTGCCAGGGGAAGGCGAGGGCCAGCAACACCTGGGAGGCGTGGCACCTTTGGTGTGGGAGCAGTTGCTGGACGTTTGCAATTTGGAGCTGAGCTGCGGCGCAGGTCCCGAGAGCGAGCAAGGCACGAACGTCGGCACCCTGAGCTGGCTGGCAGGCCCAGAGACCTTGATTGTGTGGGGCTGTGGAAGGGCTGCCAGGGGAAGGCGAGGGCCAGCAACACCTAGGAGGCGTGGCACCTTTGGTGTGGGAGCAGTCGCTGGACGTTTGGAATTTCGAGCTGGGCTGCGGCGCAGGTCCCGAGAGCGAGCGAGGCACAAACGTCGGCACCCTGAGCTGGCTGGCAAGGCCGGAGCCCCAGTGTGTGTGTGGCTGTGGAAGGGCTGCCAGGGGAAGGCGAGGGCCAGCAACACCTGGGAGGCGTGGCACCTTTGGTGTGGGAGCAGTCGCTGGACGTTTGCAATTTGGAGCTGGGCTGCGGCGCAGGTCCCGTGAGCGAGCGAGGCACGAACGTCGGCACCCTGAGCTGGCTGGCAAGGCCGGAGCCCCAGTGTGTGTGGGGCTGTGGAAGGGCTGCCAGGGGAAGGCGAGGGCCAGCAACACCTGGGAGGCGTGGCACCTTTGGTGTGGGAGCAGTTGCTGGACGTTTGCAATTTGGAGCTGGGCTGCGGCACAGGTTCCGAGAGCGAGAGAGGCACGAACGTCGGCCCCCTGAGCTGTCTGACAGGCCCAGAGACCCTGATTGTGTGGGGCTGTGGAAGGGCTGCCAGGGGAAGGCGAGGGCCAGCAACACCTGGGAGGCGTGGCACAATTGGTGTGGGAGCAGTCGCTGGACGTTTGCAATTTGGAGCTGGGCTGCGGCGCAGGTCCCGAGAGCGAGCGAGGCACTAACGGCACCCTGAGCTGTCTGATAGGGCGAGAGCCCCAGTGTCTGTGGGGCTGTGGAAGGGCTGCCAGGGGAAGGCGAGGGCCAGCAACACCTGGGAGGCGTGGAACAATTGGTGTGGGAGCAGTCGCTAGACGTTTGCAATTTGGAGCTGAGCTGCGGCGCAGGTCCCGTGAGCGAGCGAGGCACGAACGTCGGCACCCTGAGCTGGCTGGCAAGGCCGGAGCCCCAGTGTGTGTGGGGCTGTGGAAGGGCTGCCAGGGGAAGGCGAGGGCCAGCAACACCTGGGAGGCGTGGCACCTTTGGTGTGGGAGCAGTTGCTGGACGTTTGCAATTTGGAGCTGGGCTGCGGCACAGGTTCCGAGAGCGAGAGAGACACGAACGTCGGCCCCCTGAGCTGTCTGACAGGCCCAGAGACCCTGATTGTGTGGGGCTGTGGAAGGGCTGCCAGGGGAAGGCGAGGGCCAGCAACACCTGGGAGGCCTGGCACCTTTGGTGTGGCAGCAGTCGCTGGACGTTTGCAATTTGGAGCTGAGCTGCGGCGCAGGTCCCGAGAGCGAGCGAGGCACTAACGGCACCCTGAGCTGTCTGATAGGGCGAGAGCCCCAGTGTCTGTGGGGCTGTGGAAGGGCTGCCAGGGGAAGGCGAGGGCCAGCAACACCTGGGAGGCGTGGCACAATTGGTGTGGGAGCAGTCGCTGGACATTTGCAATTTGGAGCTGGGCTGCGGCGCAGGTCCCGAGAGCGAGCGAGGCACGAACGTCGGCACCCTGAGCTGGCTGGCAGGGCCAGAGCCCCTGTGTGTGTGGTGCTGTGGAAGGGCTGCCAGGGGAAGGCGAGGGCCAGCAACACCTGGGAGGCCTGGCACCTTTGGTGTGGGAGCAGTCGCTGGACGTTTGCAATTTGGAGCTGAGCTGCGGCGCAGGTCGCGAGAGCGAGCGAGGCACTAACGGCACCCTGAGCTGTCTGATAGGGCGAGAGCCCCAGTGTGTGTGGGGCTGTGGAAGGGCTGCCAGGGGAAGGCGAGGGCCAGCAACACCTGGGAGGCGTGGCACAATTGGTGTGGGAGCAGTCGCTGGACGTTTGCAATTTGGAGCTGGGCTGCGGCGCAGGTCCCGAGAGCGAGCAAGGCACGAACGTCGGCACCCTGAGCTGGCTGGCAGGGCCAGAGCCCCTGTGTGTGTGGTGCTGTGGAAGGGCTGGCAGGGGAAGGCGAGGGCCAGCAATACCTGGGAGGCGTGGCACCTTTGGTGTGGCAGCAGTCGCTGGAGGTTTGCAATTTGGAGCTGGGCTGCGGCGCAGGTCCCGAGAGCGAGCGAGGCACGAACGTCGGCACCCTGAGCTGGCCGGCAAGGCCGGAGCCTCAGTGTGTGTGTGGCTGTGGAAGGGCTGCAAGGGGAAGGCGAGGGCCAGCAACACCTGGGAGGCGTGGCACCTTTCGTGTGGGAGCAGTCGCTGGACGTTTGCAATTTGGAGCTGGGCTGCGGCGCAGGTCCCGAGAGCGAGCGAGGCACGAACGTCGGCACCCTGAGCTGGCTGGCAGGGCCAGAGCCCCTGTGTGTGTGGTGCTGTGGAAGGGCTGCCAGGGGAAGGCGAGGGCCAGCAATACCTGGGAGGCGTGGCACCTTTGGTGTGGCAGCAGTCGCTGGACGTTTGCAAGTTGGAGCTGGGCTGCGGCGCAGGTCCCGAGAGCGAGCGAGGCACGAACGTCGGCACCCTGAGCTGGCCGGCAAGGCCGGAGCCCCAGTGTGTGTGTGGCTGTGGAAGGGCTGCAAGGGGAAGGCGAGGGCCAGCAACACCTGGGAGGCGTGGCACCTTTCGTGTGAGAGCAGTTGCTGGACGTTTGCAAGTTGGAGCTGGGCTGCGGCGCAGGTCCCGAGAGCGAGCGAGGCACGAACGTCGGCACCCTGAGCTGGCTGGCAGGCCCAGAGACCCTGATTGTGTGGGGCTGTGGAAGGGCTGCCAGGGGAAGGCGAGGGCCAGCAACACCTGGGAGGCGTGGCACCTTTGGTGTGGGAGCAGTCGCTGGACGTTTGCAATTTGGAGCTGAGCTGCGGCGCAGGTTCCGAGAGCGAGCGAGGCACGAACGTCGGCACCCTGAGCTGGCTGGCAAGGCCGGAGCCCCAGTGTGTGTGGGGCTGTGGAAGGGCTGCCAGGGGAAGGCGAGGGCCAGCAACACCTGGGAGGCGTGGCACCTTTGGTGTGGGAGCAGTCGCTGGACGTTTGCAATTTCGAGCTGGGCTGCGGCGCAGGTTCCGAGAGCGAGCGAGGCACGAACGTCGGCACCCTGAGCTGGCTGGCAAGGCTGGAGCCCCAGTGTGTGTGGGGCTGTGGAAGGGCTGCCAAGGGAACGCGAGGGCCAGCAACACCTGGGAGGCGTGGCACCTTTGGTGTGGGAGCAGTTGCTGGACGTTTGCAATTTGGAGCTGGGCTGCGGCGCAGGTCCCGAGAGCGAGCGAGGCACGAACGTCGGCACCCTGAGCTGGCTGGCAAGGCCGGAGCCCCAGTGTGTGTGGGGCTGTGGAAGGGCTGCCAGGGGAAGGCGAGGGCCAGCAACACCTGGGAGGCGTGGCACAATTGGTGTGGGAGCAGTCGCTGGACGTTTGCAAGTTGGAGCTGAGCTGCGGCGCAGGTCCCGTGAGCGAGCGAGGCACGAACGTCGGCACCCTGAGCTGGCTGGCAAGGCCGGAGCCCCAGTGTGTGTGGGGCTGTGGAAGGGCTGCCAGGGGAAGGCGAGGGCCAGCAACACCTGGGAGGCGTGGCACCTTTGGTGTGGGAGCAGTTGCTGGACGTTTGCAATTTGGAGCTGGGCTGCGGCGCAGGTTCCGAGAGCGAGCGAGGCACGAACGTCGGCACCCTGAGCTGGCTGGCAAGGCCGGAGCCCCAGTGTGTGTGGGGCTGTGGAAGGGCTGCCAGGGGGAGGCGAGGGCCAGCAATACCTGGGAGGCGTGGCACCTTTGGTGTGGGAGCAGTCGCTGGACGTTTGCAATTTGGAGCTGGGCTGCGGCGCAGGTCCCGAGAGCGAGCGAGGCACTAACGGCACCCTGAGCTGTCTGATAGGGCGAGAGCCCCAGTGTCTGTGGGGCTGTGGAAGGGCTGCCAGGGGAAGGCGAGGGCCAGCAACACCTGGGAGGCGTGGAACAATTGGTGTGGGAGCAGTCGCTGGACGTTTGCAATTTGGAGCTGAGCTGCGGCGCAGGTCCCGTGAGCGAGCGAGGCACGAACGTCGGCACCCTGAGCTGGCTGGCAAGGCCGGAGCCCCAGTGTGTGTGGGGCTGTGGAAGGGCTGCCAGGGGAAGGCGAGGGCCAGCAACACCTGGGAGGCGTGGCACCTTTGGTGTGGGAGCAGTTGCTGGACATTTGCAATTTGGAGCTGGGCTGCGGCACAGGTTCCGAGAGCGAGAGAGGCACGAACGTCGGCCCCCTGAGCTGTCTGACAGGCCCAGAGACCCTGATTGTGTGGGGCTGTGGAAGGGCTGCCAGGGGAAGGCGAGGGCCAGCAACACCTGGGAGGCCTGGCACCTTTGGTGTGGGAGCAGTCGCTGGACGTTTGCAATTTGGAGCTGAGCTGCGGCGCAGGTCCCGAGAGCGAGCGAGGCACTAACGGCACCCTGAGCTGTCTGATAGGGCGAGAGCCCCAGTGTCTGTGGGGCTGTGGAAGGGCTGCCAGGGGAAGGCGAGGGCCAGCAACACCTGGGAGGCGTGGCACAATTGGTGTGGGAGCAGTCGCTGGACATTTGCAATTTGGAGCTGGGCTGCGGCGCAGGTCCCGAGAGCGAGCGAGGCACGAACGTCGGCACCCTGAGCTGGCTGGCAGGGCCAGAGCCCCTGTGTGTGTGGTGCTGTGGAAGGGCTGCCAGGGGAAGGCGAGGGCCAGCAACACCTGGGAGGCCTGGCACCTTTGGTGTGGGAGCAGTCGCTGGACGTTTGCAATTTGGAGCTGAGCTGCGACGCAGGTCCCGAGAGCGAGCGAGGCACTAACGGCACCCTGAGCTGTCTGATAGGGCCAGAGCCCCAGTGTGTGTGGGGCTGTGGAAGGGCTGCCAGGGGAAGGCGAGGGCCAGCAACACCTGGGAGGCGTGGCACCTTTCGTGTGGGAGCAGTCGCTGGACGTTTGCAATTTGGAGCTGAGCTGCGGCGCAGGTCCCGAGAGCGAGCGAGGCACGAACGTCGGCACCCTGAGCTGGCTGGCAAGGCCGGAGCCCCAGTGTGTGTGGGGCTGTGGAAGGGCTGCCAGGGGAAGGCGAGGGCCAGCAACACCTGGGAGGCGTGGCACCTTTGGTGTGGGAGCAGTCGCTGGACGTTTGCAATTTGGAGCTGGGCTGCGGCGCAGGTTCCGAGAGCGAGCGAGGCACGAACGTCGGCACCCTGAGCTGGCTGGCAAGGCCGGAGCCCCAGTGTGTGTGGGGCTGTGGAAGGGCTGCCAGGGGAAGGCGAGGGCCAGCAACACCTGGGAGGCGTGGCACCTTTGGTGTGGGAGCAGTTGCTGGACGTTTGCAAGTTGGAGCTGGGCTGCGGCGCAGGTCCCGAGAGCGAGCAAGGCACGAACGTCGGCACCCTGAGCTGGCTGGCAGGCCCAGAGACCTTGATTGTGTGGGGCTGTGGAAGGGCTGCCAGGGGAAGGCGAGGGCCAGCAATACCTGGGAGGCGTGGCACCTTTGGTGTGGGAGCAGTCGCTGGACGTTTGCAATTTGGAGCTGGGCTGCGGCGCAGGTCCCGAGAGCGAGCGAGGCACGAACGTCGGCACCCTGAGCTGGCTGGCAAGGCCGGAGCCCCAGTGTGTGTGGGGCTGTGGAAGGGCTGCCAGGGGAAGGCGAGGGCCAGCAACACCTGGGAGGCGTGGCACCTTTGGTGTGGGAGCAGTCGCTGGACGTTTGCAATTTGGAGCTGGGCTGCGGCGCAGGTTCCGAGAGCGAGCGAGGCACGAACGTCGGAATCCCTGAGCTGGCTGGCAGGCCCAGAGACCCTGATTGTGTGGGGCTGTGGAAGGGCTGCCAGGGGAAGGCGTGGGCCAGCAACACCTGGGAGGCCTGGCACCTTTGGTGTGGGAGCAGTCGCTGGACGTTTGGAATTTCGAGCTGGGCTGCGGCGCAGGTTCCGAGAGCGAGCGAAGCACGAACGTCGGCACCCTGAGCTGGCTGGCAAGGCCGGAGCCCCAGTGTGTGTGTGGCTGTGGAAGGGCTGCCAGGGGGAGGCGAGGGCCAGCAACACCTGGGAGGCGTGGCACAATTGGTGTGGGAGCAGTCGCTGGACGTTTGCAATTTGGAGCTGGGCTGCGGCGCAGGTCCCGAGAGCGAGCGAGGCACGAACGTCGGCACCCTGAGCTGGCTGGCAAGGCCGGAGCCCCTGTGTGTGTGGTGCTGTGGAAGGGCTGCCAGGGGAAGGCGAGGGCCAGCAACACCTGGGAGGCCTGGCACCTTTGGTGTGGGAGCAGTCGCTGGACGTTTGCAATTTGGAGCTGAGCTGCGGCGCAGGTCCCGAGAGCGAGAGAGACACGAACGTCGGCACCCTGAGCTGGCCGGCAAGGCCGGAGCTCCTGTGTGTGTGGGGCTGTGGAAGGGCTGCCAGGGGAAGGCGAGGGCCAGCAACACCTGGGAGGCGTGGCACCTTTGGTGTGGGAGCAGTTGCTGGACGTTTGCAATTTGGAGCTGGGCTGCGGCGCAGGTTCCGAGAGCGAGCGAGGCACGAACGTCGGCACCCTGAGCTGGCTGGCAAGGCCGGAGCCCCAGTGTGTGTGGGGCTGTGGAAGGGCTGCCAGGGGAAGGCGAGGGCCAGCAACACCTGGGAGGCGTGGCACCTTTGGTGTGGGAGCAGTCGCTGGACGTTTGCAATTTGGAGCTGGGCTGCGGCGCAGGTCCCGAGAGCGAGCGAGGCACGAACGTCGGCACCCTGAGCTGGCTGGCAGGCCCAGAGACCCTGATTGTGTGGGGCTGTGGAAGGGCTGCCAGGGGAAGGCGTGGGCCAGCAACACCTGGGAGGCGTGGCACCTTTGGTGTGGGAGCAGTCGCTGGACGTTTGCAATTTGGAGCTGGGCTGCGGCGCAGGTCCCGAGAGCGAGCGAAGCACGAACGTCGGCACCCTGAGCTGGCTGGCAAGGCCGGAGCCCCAGTGTGTGTGTGGCTGTGGAAGGGCTGCCAGGGGAAGGCGAGGGCCAGCAACACCTGGGAGGCGTGGCACAATTGGTGTGGGAGCAGTCGCTGGACGTTTGCAATTTGGAGCTGGGCTGCGGCGCAGGTCCCGAGAGCGAGCGAGGCACTAACGGCACCCTGAGCTGTCTGATAGGGCGAGAGCCCCAGTGTCTGTGGGGCTGTGGAAGGGCTGCCAGGGGAAGGCGAGGGCCAGCAACACCTGGGAGGCGTGGCACAATTGGTGTGGGAGCAGTCGCTGGACGTTTGCAATTTGGAGCTGGGCTCCGGCGCAGGTCCCGAGAGCGAGCGAGGCACGAACGTCGGCACCCTGAGCTGGCTGGCAAGGCCGGAGCCCCTGTGTGTGTGGTGCTGTGGAAGGGCTGCCAGGGGAAGGCGAGGGCCAGCAACACCTGGGAGGCCTGGCACCTTTGGTGTGGGAGCAGTCGCTGGACGTTTGCAATTTGGAGCTGAGCTGCGGCGCAGGTCCCGAGAGCGAGCGAGGCACGAACGTCGGCACCCTGAGCTGGCCGGCAAGGCCGGAGCTCCTGTGTGTGTGGGGCTGTGGAAGGGCTGCCAGGGGAAGGCGAGGGCCAGCAACACCTGGGAGGCGTGGCACCTTTGGTGTGGGAGCAGTTGCTGGACGTTTGCAATTTGGAGCTGGGCTGCGGCGCAGGTTCCGAGAGCGAGCGAGGCACGAACGTCGGCACCCTGAGCTGGCTGGCAAGGCCGGAGCCCCAGTGTGTGTGGGGCTGTGGAAGGGCTGCCAGGGGAAGGCGAGGGCCAGCAACACCTAGGAGGCGTGGCACAATTGGTGTGGGAGCAGTCGCTGGACGTTTGCAATTTGGAGCTGGGCTGCGGCGCAGGTCCCGAGAGCGAGCGAGGCACGAACGTCGGCACCCTGAGCTGGCTGGCAGGCCCAGAGACCCTGATTGTGTGGGGCTGTGGAAGGGCTGCCAGGGGAAGGCGTGGGCCAGCAACACCTGGGAGGCGTGGCACCTTTGGTGTGGGAGCAGTCGCTGGACGTTTGCAATTTGGAGCTGGGCTGCGGCGCAGGTCCCGAGAGCGAGCGAAGCACGAACGTCGGCACCCTGAGCTGGCTGGCAAGGCCGGAGCCCCAGTGTGTGTGTGGCTGTGGAAGGGCTGCCAGGGGAAGGCGAGGGCCAGCAACACCTGGGAGGCGTGGCACAATTGGTGTGGGAGCAGTCGCTGGACGTTTGCAATTTGGAGCTGGGCTGCGGCGCAGGTCCCGAGAGCGAGCGAGGCACTAACGGCACCCTGAGCTGTCTGATAGGGCGAGAGCCCCAGTGTCTGTGGGGCTGTGGAAGGGCTGCCAGGGGAAGGCGAGGGCCAGCAACACCTGGGAGGCGTGGCACAATTGGTGTGGGAGCAGTCGCTGGACGTTTGGAATTTCGAGCTGGGCTCCGGCGCAGGTTCCGAGAGCGAGCGAGGCACGAACGTCGGCACCCTGAGCTGGCTGGCAAGGCCGGAGCCCCAGTGTGTGTGGGGCTGTGGAAGGGCTGCCAGGGGAAGGCGAGGGCCAGCAATACCTGGGAGGCGTGGCACCTTTGGTGTGGGAGCAGTCGCTGGACGTTTGCAATTTGGAGCTGGGCTGCGGCGCAGGTCCCGAGAGCGAGCAAGGGACGAACGTCGGCACCCTGAGCTGGCTAGCAAGGCCGGAGCCCCAGTGTGTGTGGGGCTGTGGAAGGGCTGCCAGGGGGAGGCGAGGGCCAGCAACACCTGGGAGGCGTGGCACAATTGGTGTGGGAGCAGTCGCTGGACGTTTGCAATTTGGAGCTGGGCTGCGGCGCAGGTCCCGAGAGCGAGCGAGGCACGAACGTCGGCACCCTGAGCTGGCTGGCAAGGCCGGAGCCCCTGTGTGTGTGGTGCTGTGGAAGGGCTGCCAGGGGAAGGCGAGGGCCAGCAACACCTGGGAGGCCTGGCACCTTTGGTGTGGGAGCAGTCGCTGGACGTTTGCAATTTGGAGCTGAGCTGCGGCGCAGGTCCCGAGAGCGAGAGAGACACGAACGTCGGCACCCTGAGCTGGCCGGCAAGGCCGGAGCTCCTGTGTGTGTGGGGCTGTGGAAGGGCTGCCAGGGGAAGGCGAGGGCCAGCAACACCTGGGAGGCGTGGCACCTTTGGTGTGGGAGCAGTTGCTGGACGTTTGCAATTTGGAGCTGGGCTGCGGCGCAGGTTCCGAGAGCGAGCGAGGCACGAACGTCGGCACCCTGAGCTGGCTGGCAAGGCCGGAGCCCCAGTGTGTGTGGGGCTGTGGAAGGGCTGCCAGGGGAAGGCGAGGGCCAGCAACACCTGGGAGGCGTGGCACCTTTGGTGTGGGAGCAGTCGCTGGACGTTTGCAATTTGGAGCTGGGCTGCGGCGCAGGTCCCGAGAGCGAGCGAGGCACGAACGTCGGCACCCTGAGCTGGCTGGCAGGCCCAGAGACCCTGATTGTGTGGGGCTGTGGAAGGGCTGCCAGGGGAAGGCGTGGGCCAGCAACACCTGGGAGGCCTGGCACCTTTGGTGTGGGAGCAGTCGCTGGACGTTTGGAATTTCGAGCTGGGCTGCGGCGCAGGTCCCGAGAGCGAGCGAATCACGAACGTCGGCACCCTGAGCTGGCTGGCAAGGCCGGAGCCCCAGTGTGTGTGTGGCTGTGGAAGGGCTGCCAGGGGAAGGCGAGGGCCAGCAACACCTGGGAGGCGTGGCACAATTGGTGTGGGAGCAGTCGCTGGACGTTTGCAATTTGGAGCTGGGCTGCAGCGCAGGTCCCGAGAGCGAGCGAGGCACTAACGGCACCCTGAGCTGTCTGATAGGGCGAGAGCCCCAGTGTCTGTGGTGCTGTGGAAGGGCTGCCAGGGGAAGGCGAGGGCCAGCAACACCTGGGAGGCGTGGCACAATTGGTGTGGGAGCAGTCGCTGGACGTTTGGAATTTCGAGCTGGGCTCCGGCGCAGGTTCCGAGAGCGAGCGAGGCACGAACGTCGGCACCCTGAGCTGGCTGGCAAGGCCGGAGCCCCAGTGTGTGTGGGGCTGTGGAAGGGCTGCCAGGGGAAGGCGAGGGCCAGCAATACCTGGGAGGCGTGGCACCTTTGGTGTGGGAGCAGTCGCTGGACGTTTGCAATTTGGAGCTGGGCTGCGGCGCAGGTCCCGAGAGCGAGCGAGGCACGAACGTCGGCACCCTGAGCTGGCTAGCAAGGCCGGAGCCCCAGTGTGTGTGGGGCTGTGGAAGGGCTGCCAGGGGGAGGCGAGGGCCAGCAACACCTGGGAGGCGTGGCACAATTGGTGTGGGAGCAGTCGCTGGACGTTTGCAATTTGGAGCTGGGCTGCGGCGCAGGTCCCGAGAGCGAGCGAGGCACGAACGTCGGCACCCTGAGCTGGCTGGCAAGGCCGGAGCCCCTGTGTGTGTGGTGCTGTGGAAGGGCTGCCAGGGGAAGGCGAGGGCCAGCAACACCTGGGAGGCCTGGCACCTTTGGTGTGGGAGCAGTCGCTGGACGTTTGCAATTTGGAGCTGAGCTGCGGCGCAGGTCCCGAGAGCGAGAGAGACACGAACGTCGGCACCCTGAGCTGGCCGGCAAGGCCGGAGCTCCTGTGTGTGTGGGGCTGTGGAAGGGCTGCCAGGGGAAGGCGAGGGCCAGCAACACCTGGGAGGCGTGGCACCTTTGGTGTGGGAGCAGTTGCTGGACGTTTGGAATTTGGAGCTGGGCTGCGGCGCAGGTTCCGAGAGCGAGCGAGGCACGAACGTCGGCACCCTGAGCTGGCTGGCAAGGCCGGAGCCCCAGTGTGTGTGGGGCTGTGGAAGGGCTGCCAGGGGAAGGCGAGGGCCAGCAACACCTGGGAGGCGTGGCACCTTTGGTGTGGGAGCAGTCGCTGGACGTTTGCAATTTGGAGCTGGGCTGCGGCGCAGGTCCCGAGAGCGAGCGAGGCACGAACGTCGGCACCCTGAGCTGGCTGGCAGGCCCAGAGACCCTGATTGTGTGGGGCTGTGGAAGGGCTGCCAGGGGAAGGCGTGGGCCAGCAACACCTGGGAGGCCTGGCACCTTTGGTGTGGGAGCAGTCGCTGGACGTTTGGAATTTCGAGCTGGGCTGCGGCGCAGGTCCCGAGAGCGAGCGAAGCACGAACGTCGGCACCCTGAGCTGGCTGGCAAGGCCGGAGCCCCAGTGTGTGTGTGGCTGTGGAAGGGCTGCCAGGGGAAGGCGAGGGCCAGCAACACCTGGGAGGCGTGGCACAATTGGTGTGGGAGCAGTCGCTGGACGTTTGCAATTTGGAGCTGGGCTGCGGCGCAGGTCCCGAGAGCGAGCGAGGCACTAACGGCACCCTGAGCTGTCTGATAGGGCGAGAGCCCCAGTGTCTGTGGGGCTGTGGAAGGGCTGCCAGGGGAAGGCGAGGGCCAGCAACACCTGGGAGGCGTGGCACAATTGGTGTGGGAGCAGTCGCTGGACGTTTGCAATTTGGAGCTGGGCTCCGGCGCAGGTCCCGAGAGCGAGCGAGGCACGAACGTCGGCACCCTGAGCTGGCTGGCAAGGCCGGAGCCCCTGTGTGTGTGGTGCTGTGGAAGGGCTGCCAGGGGAAGGCGAGGGCCAGCAACACCTGGGAGGCCTGGCACCTTTGGTGTGGGAGCAGTCGCTGGACGTTTGCAATTTGGAGCTGAGCTGCGGCGCAGGTCCCGAGAGCGAGCGAGGCACGAACGTCGGCACCCTGAGCTGGCCGGCAAGGCCGGAGCTCCTGTGTGTGTGGGGCTGTGGAAGGGCTGCCAGGGGAAGGCGAGGGCCAGCAACACCTGGGAGGCGTGGCACCTTTGGTGTGGGAGCAGTTGCTGGACGTTTGCAATTTGGAGCTGGGCTGCGGCGCAGGTTCCGAGAGCGAGCGAGGCACGAACGTCGGCACCCTGAGCTGGCTGGCAAGGCCGGAGCCCCAGTGTGTGTGGGGCTGTGGAAGGGCTGCCAGGGGAAGGCGAGGGCCAGCAACACCTGGGAGGCGTGGCACAATTGGTGTGGGAGCAGTCGCTGGACGTTTGCAATTTGGAGCTGGGCTGCGGCGCAGGTCCCGAGAGCGAGCGAGGCACGAACGTCGGCACCCTGAGCTGGCTGGCAAGGCCGGAGCCCCAGTGTGTGTGGGGCTGTGGAAGGGCTGCCAGGGCAAGGCGAGGGCCAGCATTACCTGGGAGGCGTGGCACCTTTGGTGTGGGAGCAGTCGCTGGACGTTTGCAATTTGGAGCTGGGCTGCGGCGCAGGTCCCGAGAGCGAGCGAGGCACGAACGTCGGCACCCTGAGCTGGCTGGCAGGCCCAGAGACCCTGATTGTGTGGGGCTGTGGAAGGGCTGCCAGGGGAAGGCGTGGGCCAGCAACACCTGGGAGGCCTGGCACCTTTGGTGTGGGAGCAGTCGCTGGACGTTTGGAATTTGGAGCTGGGCTGCGGCGCAGGTCCCGAGAGCGAGCGAAGCACGAACGTCGGCACCCTGAGCTGGCTGGCAGGCCCAGAGACCTTGATTGTGTGGGGCTGTGGAAGGGCTGCCAGGGGAAGGCGAGGGCCAGCAACACCTAGGAGGCGTGGCACCTTTGGTGTGGGAGCAGTCGCTGGACTTTTGCAATTTGGAGCTGGGCTGCGGCGCACGTCCCGAGAGCGAGCGAGGCACGAACGTCGGCACCCTGAGCTGGCCGGCAAGGCCGGAGCCCCTGTGTGTGTGGTGCTGTGGAAGGGCTGCCAGGGGAAGGCGAGGGCCAGCAATACCTGGGAGGCGTGGCACCTTTGGTGTGGCAGCAGTCGCTGGACGTTTGCAATTTGGAGCTGAGCTGCGGCGCAGGTCCCGAGAGCGAGCGAAGCACGAACGTCGGCACCCTGAGCTGGCTGGCAAGGCCGGAGCCCCAGTGTGTGTGTGGCTGTGGAAGGGCTGCCAGGGGAAGGCGAGGGCCAGCAACACCTGGGAGGCGTGGCACAATTGGTGTGGGAGCAGTCGCTGGACGTTTGCAATTTGGAGCTGGGCTGCGGCGCAGGTCCCGAGAGCGAGCGAGGCACGAACGTCGGCACCCTGAGCTGGCTGGCAGGGCCAGAGCCCCTGTGTGTGTGGTGCTGTGGAAGGGCTGCCAGGGGAAGGCGAGGGCCAGCAACACCTGGCAGGCCTGGCACCTTTGGTGTGGGAGCAGTCGCTGGACGTTTGCAATTTGGAGCTGAGCTGCGGCGCAGGTCCCGAGAGCGAGCGAGGCACTAACGGCACCCTGAGCTGTCTGATAGGGCGAGAACCCCAGTGTGTGTGGTGCTGTGGAAGGGCTGCCAGGGGAAGGCGAGGGCCAGCAACACCTGGGAGGCCTGGCACAATTGGTGTGGGAGCAGTCGCTGGACGTTTGTAATTTGGAGCTGAGCTGCGGCGCAGGTCCCGTGAGCGAGCGAGGCACGAACGTCGGCACCCTGAGCTGGCTGGCAAGACCGGAGCCCCAGTGTGTGTGGGGCTGTGGAAGGGCTGCCAGGGGAAGGCGAGGGCCAGCAACACCTGGGAGGCGTGGCACCTTTGGTGTGGGAGCAGTTGCTGGACGTTTGGAATTTGGAGCTGGGCTGCGGCGCAGGTTCCGAGAGCGAGCGAGGCATGAACGTCGGCACCCTGAGCTGGCTGGCAAGGCCGGAGCCCCAGTGTGTGTGGGGCTGTGGAAGGGCTGCCAGGGGAAGGCGAGGGCCAGCAACACCTGGGAGGCGTGGCACCTTTGGTGTGGGAGCAGTTGCTGGACGTTTGCAAGTTGGAGCTGGGCTGCGGCGCAGGTCCCGAGAGCGAGCAAGGCACGAACGTCGGCACCCTGAGCTGGCTGGCAGGCCCAGAGACCTTGATTGTGTGGTGCTGTGGAAGGGCTGCCAGGGGAAGGCGAGGGCCAGCAATACCTGGGAGGCGTGGCACCTTTGGTGTGGGAGCAGTCGCTGGACGTTTGCAATTTGGAGCTGGGCTGCGGCGCAGGTCCCGAGAGCGAGCGAGGCACGAACGTCGGCACCCTGAGCTGGCTGGCAGGCCCAGAGACCCTGATTGTGTGGGGCTGTGGAAGGGCTGCCAGGGGAAGGCGTGGGCCAGCAACACCTGGGAGGCGTGGCACCTTTGGTGTGGGAGCAGTCGCTGGACGTTTGGAATTTCGAGCTGGGCTGCGGCGCAGGTCCCGAGAGCGAGCGAGGCACGAACGTCGGCACCCTGAGCTGGCTGGCAAGGCCGGAGCCCCAGTGTGTGTGTGGCTGTGGAAGGGCTGCCAGGGGAAGGCGAGGGCCAGCAACACCTGGGAGGCGTGGCACAATTGGTGTGGGAGCAGTCGCTGGACGTTTGCAATTTGGAGCTGGGCTGAGGCGCAGGTTCCGAGAGCGAGCGAGGCACTAACGGCACCCTGAGCTGTCTGATAGGGCGAGAGCCCCAGTGTGTGTGGGGCTGTGGAAGGGCTGCCAGGGGAAGGCGAGGGCCAGCAACACCTGGGAGGCGTGGCACCTTTGGTGTGGGAGCAGTCGCTGGACGTTTGCAATTTGGAGCTGGGCTGCGGCGCAGGTCCCGAGAGCGAGCGAGGCACGAACGTCGGCACCCTGAGCTGGCTGGCAAGGCCAGAGCCCCTGTGTGTGTGGTGCTGTGGAAGGGCTGCCAGGGGAAGGCGAGGGCCAGCAACACCTGGGAGGCCTGGCACCTTTGGTGTGGGAGCAGTCGCTGGACGTTTGCAATTTGGAGCTGAGCTGCGGCGCAGGTCCCGAGAGCGAGCGAGGCACTAACGGCACCCTGAGCTGTCTGATAGGGCGAGAGCCCCAGTGTCTGTGGGGCTGTGGAAGGGCTGCCAGGGGAAGGCGAGGGCCAGCAACACCTGGGAGGCGTGGCACAATTGGTGTGGGAGCAGTCGCTGGACGTTTGCAATTTGGAGCTGAGCTGCGGCGCAGGTCCCGAGAGCGAGCGAGGCACGAACGTCGGCACCCTGAGCTGGCCGGCAAGGCCGGAGCTCCTGTGTGTGTGGTGCTGTGGAAGGGCTGCCAGGGGAAGGCGAGGGCCAGCAACACCTGGGAGGCGTGGCACCTTTGGTGTGGGAGCAGTTGCTGGACGTTTGCAATTTGGAGCTGGGCTGCGGCGCAGGTTCCGAGAGCGAGCGAGGCACGAACGTCGGCACCCTGAGCTGGCTGGCAAGGCCGGAGCCCCAGTGTGTGTGTGGCTGTGGAAGGGCTGCCAGGGGAAGGCGAGGGCCAGCAACACCTGGGAGGCGTGGCACCTTTGGTGTGGGAGCAGTTGCTGGACGTTTGCAAGTTGGAGCTGAGCTGCGGCGCAGGTCCCGAGAGCGAGCAAGGCACGAACGTCGGCACCCTGAGCTGGCTGGCAGGCCCAGAGACCTTGATTGTGTGGGGCTGTGGAAGGGCTGCCAGGGGAAGGCGAGGGCCAGCAACACCTAGGAGGCGTGGCACCTTTGGTGTGGGAGCAGTCGCTGGACGTTTGGAATTTCGAGCTGGGCTGCGGCGCAGGTCCCGAGAGCGAGCGAGGCACAAACGTCGGCACCCTGAGATGGCTGGCAAGGCCGGAGCCCCAGTGTGTGTGGGGCTGTGGAAGGGCTGCCAAGGGAACGCGAGGGCCAGCAACACCTGGGAGGCGTGGCACCTTTGGTGTGGGAGCAGTCGCTGGACGTTTGCAATTTGGAGCTGGGCTGCGGCGCAGGTTCCGAGAGCGAGCGAGGCACGAACGTCGGCACCCTGAGCTGGCTGGCAAGGCCGGAGCCCCAGTGTGTGTGGGGCTGTGGAAGGGCTGCCAGGGGGAGGCGAGGGCCAGCAACACCTGGGAGGCGTGGCACCTTTGGTGTGGGAGCAGTTGCTGGACGTTTGCAATTTGGAGCTGGGCTGCGGCGCAGGTCCCGAGAGCGAGCGAGGCACGAACGTCGGCACCCTGAGCTGGCTGGCAGGCCCAGAGACCTTGATTGTGTGGGGCTGTGGAAGGGCTGCCAGGGGAAGGCGAGGGCCAGCAATACCTGGGAGGCGTGGCACCTTTGGTGTGGGAGCAGTCGCTGGACGTTTGCAATTTGGAGCTGGGCTGCGGCGCAGGTCCCGAGAGCGAGCGAGGCACGAACGTCGGCACCCTGAGCTGGCTGGCAGGCCCAGAGACCCTGATTGTGTGGGGCTGTGGATGGGCTGCCAGGGGAAGGCGAGGGCCAGCAACACCTGGGAGGCGTGGCACCTTTGGTGTGGGAGCAGTCGCTGGACGTTTGGAATTTCGAGCTGGGCTGCGGCGCAGGTCCCGAGAGCGAGCGAAGCATGAACGTCGGCACCCTGAGCTGGCTGGCAAGGCCGGAGCCCCAGTGTGTGTGTGGCTGTGGAAGGGCTGCCAAGGGAACGCGAGGGCCAGCAACACCTGGGAGGCGTGGCACCTTTGGTGTGGGAGCAGTTGCTGGACGTTTGCAATTTGGAGCTGGGCTGCGGCGCAGGTTCCGAGAGCGAGCGAGGCACGAACGTCGGCACCCTGAGCTGGCTGGCAAGGCCGGAGCCCCAGTGTGTGTGGGGCTGTGGAAGGGCTGCCAGGGGAAGGCGAGGGCCAGCAACACCTGGGAGGCGTGGCACCTTTGGTGTGGGAGCAGATGCTGGACGTTTGCAAGTTGGAGCTGAGCTGCGGCGCAGGTCCCGAGAGCGAGCAAGGCACGAACGTCGGCACCCTGAGCTGGCTGGCAGGCCCAGAGACCTTGATTGTGTGGGGCTGTGGAAGGGCTGCCAGGGGAAGGCGAGGGCCAGCAACACCTAGGAGGCGTGGCACCTTTGGTGTGGGAGCAGTCGCTGGACGTTTAGAATTTCGAGCTGGGCTGCGGCGCAGGTTCCGAGAGCGAGCGAGGCACGAACGTCGGCACCCTGAGCTGGCTGGCAAGGCCGGAGCCCCAGTGTGTGTGGGGCTGTGGAAGGGCTGCCAGGGGAAGGCGAGGGCCAGCAACACCTGGGAGGCGTGGCACCTTTGGTGTGGGAGCAGTCGCTGGACGTTTGCAATTTGGAGCTGGGCTGCGGCGCAGGTCCCGAGAGCGAGCGAGGCACGAACGTCGGCACCCTGAGCTGGCTGGCAGGCCCAGAGACCTTGATTGTGTGGGGCTGTGGAAGGGCTGCCAGGGGAAGGCGAGGGCCAGCAATACCTGGGAGGCGTGGCACCTTTGGTGTGGGAGCAGTCGCTGGACGTTTGCAATTTGGAGCTGGGCTGCGGCGCAGGTCCCGAGAGCGAGCGAGGCACGAACGTCGGCACCCTGAGCTGGCTGGCAAGGCCGGAGCCCCAGTGTGTGTGGGGCTGTGGAAGGGCTGCCAGGGGGAGGCGAGGGCCAGCATTACCTGGGAGGCGTGGCACCTTTGGTGTGGGAGCAGTCGCTGGACGTTTGCAATTTGGAGCTGGGCTGCGGCGCAGGTCCCGAGAGCGAGCGAGGCACTAACGGCACCCTGAGCTGTCTGATAGGGCGAGAGCCCCAGTGTCTGCGGGACTGTGGAAGGGCTGCCAGGGGAAGGCGAGGGCCAGCAACACCTGGGAGGCGTGGCACAATTGGTGTGGGAGCAGTCGCTGGACGTTTGCAATTTGGAGCTGGGCTGCGGCGCAGGTCCCGAGAGCGAGCGAGGCACGAACGTCGGCACCCTGAGCTGGCTGGCAAGGCCAGAGCCCCAGTGTGTGTGGGGCTGTGGAAGGGCTGCCAGGGGAAGGCGAGGGCCAGCAACACCTGGGAGGCCTGGCACCTTTGGTGTGGGAGCAGTCGCTGGACGTTTGCAATTTGGAGCTGAGCTGCGGCGCAGGTCCCGAGAGCGAGCGAGGCACTAACGGCACCCTGAGCTGTCTGATAGGGCGAGAGCCCCAGTGTGTGTGGGGCTGTGGAAGGGCTGCCAGGGGAAGGCGAGGCCCAGCAACACCTGGGAGGCGTGGCACAATTGGTGTGGGAGCAGTCGCTGGACGTTTGCAATTTGGAGCTGGGCTGCGGCGCAGGTCCCGAGAGCGAGCGAGGCACGAACGTCGGCACCCTGAGCTGGCCGGCAAGGCCGGAGCTCCTGTGTGTGTGGGGCTGTGGAAGGGCTGCCAGGGGAAGGCGAGGGCCAGCAACACCTGGGAGGCGTGGCACCTTTGGTGTGGGAGCAGTTGCTGGACGTTTGCAATTTGGAGCTTGGCTGCGGCGCAGGTTCCGAGAGCGAGCGAGGCACGAACGTCGGCACCCTGAGCTGGCTGGCAGGCCCAGAGACCTTGATTGTGTGGGGCTGTGGAAGGGCTGCCAGGGGAAGGCGAGGGCCAGCAATACCTGGGAGGCGTGGCACCTTTGGTGTGGGAGCAGTCGCTGGACGTTTGGAATTTCGAGCTGGGCTGCGGCGCAGGTTCCGAGAGCGAGCGAGGCACGAACGTCGGCACCCTGAGCTGGCTGGCAAGGCCGGA
This sequence comes from Spheniscus humboldti, assembly GCA_027474245.1. Classification (NCBI taxonomy): domain Eukaryota; kingdom Metazoa; phylum Chordata; class Aves; order Sphenisciformes; family Spheniscidae; genus Spheniscus; species Spheniscus humboldti. The sequence continues at coordinate 67,338,985 of CM049890.1, read as the reverse complement.
GCCCCAGTGTGTGTGTGGCTGTGGAAGGGCTGCCAGGGGAAGGCGAGGGCCAGCAACACCTGGGAGGCGTGGCACCTTTGGTGTGGGAGCAGTCGCTGGACGTTTGCAATTTGGAGCTGGGCTGCGGCGCAGGTTCCGAGAGCGAGCGAGGCACGAACGTCGGCACCCTGAGCTGGCTGGCAAGGCCGGAGCCCCAGTGTGTGTGGGGCTGTGGAAGGGCTGCCAAGGGAACGCGAGGGCCAGCAACACCTGGGAGGCGTGGCACCTTTGGTGTGGGAGCAGTCGCTGGACGTTTGCAATTTGGAGCTGGGCTGCGGCGCAGGTTCCGAGAGAGAGCGAGGCACTAACGGCACCCTGAGCTGTCTGATAGGGCGAGAGCCCCAGTGTCTGTGGGGCTGTGGAAGGGCTGCCAGGGCAAGGCGAGGGCCAGCAACACCTGGGAGGCGTGGCACAATTGGTGTGGGAGCAGTCGCTGGACGTTTGCAATTTGGAGCTGAGCTGCGGCGCAGGTCCCGAGAGCGAGCGAGGCACGAACGTCGGCACCCTGAGCTGGCTGGCAAGGCCGGAGCCCCAGTGTGTGTGGGGCTGTGGAAGGGCTGCCAGGGGAAGGCGAGGGCCAGCAACACCTGGGAGGCGTGGCACCTTTGGTGTGGGAGCAGTTGCTGGACGTTTGGAATTTGGAGCTGGGCTTCGGCGCAGGTCCCGAGAGCGAGCGAGGCACGAACGTCGGCACCCTGAGCTGGCTGGCAAGGCCGGAGCCACAGTGTGTGTGGGGCTGTGGAAGGGCTGCCAGGGGAAGGCGAGGGCCAGCAAAACCTGGGAGGCGTGGCACCTTTGGTGTGGCAGCAGTTGCTGGACGTTTGCAAGTTGGAGCTGGGCTGCGGCGCAGGTCCTGAGAGCGAGCAAGGCACGAACGTCGGCACCCTGAGCTGGCTGGCAGGGCCAGAGACCTTGATTGTGTGGGGCTGTGGAAGGGCTGCCAGGGGAAGGCGAGGGCCAGCAACACCTAGGAGGCGTGGCACCTTTGGTGTGGGAGCAGTCGCTGGACGTTTGCAATTTGGAGCTGGGCTGCGGCGCAGGTCCCTAGAGCGAGCGAGGCACGAACGTCGGCACCCTGAGCTGGCTGGCAGGGCCAGAGCCCCAGTGTGTGTGGGGCTGTGGAAGGGCTGCCAGGGGAAGGCGAGGGCCAGCAACACCTGGGAGGCCTGGCACCTTTGGTGTGGGAGCAGTCGCTGGACGTTTGCAATTTGGAGCTGAGCTGCGGCGCAGGTCCCGAGAGCGAGCGAGGCACTAACGGCACCCTGAGCTGTCTGATAGGGCGAGAGCCCCAGTGTGTGTGGGGCTGTGGAAGGGCTGCCAGGGGAAGGCGAGGGCCAGCAACACCTGGGAGGCGTGGCACAATTGGTGTGGGAGCAGTCGCTGGACGTTTGCAATTTGGAGCTGAGCTGCGGCGCAGGTCCCGAGAGCGAGCGAGGCACGAACGTCGGCACCCTGAGCTGGCCGGCAAGGCCGGAGCTCCTGTGTGTGTGGGGCTGTGGAAGGGCTGCCAGGGGAAGGCGAGGGCCAGCAACACCTGGGAGGCGTGGCACCTTTGGTGTGGGAGCAGTTGCTGGACGTTTGCAATTTGGAGCTGGGCTGCGGCGCAGGTTCCGAGAGCGAGCGAGGCACGAACGTCGGCACCCTGAGCTGGCTGGCAGGCCCAGAGACCTTGATTGTGTGGGGCTGTGGAAGGGCTGCCAGGGGAAGGCGAGGGCCAGCAATACCTGGGAGGCGTGGCACCTTTGGTGTGGGAGCAGTCGCTGGACGTTTGGAATTTCGAGCTGGGCTGCAGCGCAGGTTCCGAGAGCGAGCGAGGCACGAACGTCGGCACCCTGAGCTGGCTGGCAAGGCCGGAGCCCCAGTGTGTGTGTGGCTGTGGAAGGGCTGCCAGGGGAAGGCGAGGGCCAGCAACACCTGGGAGGCGTGGCACCTTTGGTGTGGGAGCAGTCGCTGGACGTTTGCAATTTGGAGCTGGGCTGCGGCGCAGGTTCCGAGAGCGAGCGAGGCACGAACGTCGGCACCCTGAGCTGGCTGGCAAGGCCGGAGCCCCAGTGTGTGTGGGGCTGTGGAAGGGCTGCCAGGGGAAGGCGAGGGCCAGCAACACCTGGGAGGCGTGGCACCTTTGGTGTGGGAGCAGTCGCTGGACGTTTGCAATTTGGAGCTGGGCTGCGGCGCAGGTCCCGAGAGCGAGCGAGGCACGAACGTCGGCACCCTGAGCTGGCTGGCAAGGCCGGAGCCCCAGTGTGTGTGGGGCTGTGGAAGGGCTGCCAGGGGGAGGCGAGGGCCAGCATTACCTGGGAGGCGTGGCACCTTTGGTGTGGGAGCAGTCGCTGGACGTTTGCAATTTGGAGCTGGGCTGCGGCGCAGGTCCCGAGAGCGAGCGAGGCACGAACGTCGGCACCCTGAGCTGGCTAGCAAGGCCGGAGCCCCAGTGTGTGTGGGGCTGTGGAAGGGCTGCCAGGGGGAGGCGAGGGCCAGCAACACCTAGGAGGCGTGGCACCTTTGGTGTGGGAGCAGTCGCTGGACGTTTGCAATTTGGAGCTGGGCTGCGGCGCAGGTTCCGAGAGCGAGCGAGGCACTAACGGCACCCTGAGCTGTCTGATAGGGCGAGAGCCCCAGTGTCTGTGGGGCTGTGGAAGGGCTGCCAGGGGAAGGCGAGGGCCAGCAACACCTGGGAGGTGTGGCACAATTGGTGTGGGAGCAGTCGCTGGACGTTTGCAATTTGGAGCTGAGCTGCGGCGCAGGTCCCGTGAGCGAGCGAGGCACGAACGTCGGCACCCTGAGCTGGCCGGCAAGGCCGGAGCTCCTGTGTGTGTGGGGCTGTGGAAGGGCTGCCAGGGGAAGGCGAGGGCCAGCAACACCTGGGAGGCGTGGCACCTTTGGTGTGGGAGCAGTTGCTGGACGTTTGCAATTTGGAGCTGGGCTGCGGCGCAGGTCCCGAGAGCGAGCGAGGCACGAACGTCGGCACCCTGAGCTGGCTGGCAGGCCCAGAGACCTTGATTGTGTGGGGCTGTGGAAGGGCTGCCAGGGGAAGGCGAGGGCCAGCAATACCTGGGAGGCGTGGCACCTTTGATGTGGGAGCAGTCGCTGGACGTTTGGAATTTCGAGCTGGGCTGCGGCGCAGGTTCCGAGAGCGAGCGAGGCACGAACGTCGGCACCCTGAGCTGGCTGGCAAGGCCGGAGCCCCAGTGTGTGTGTGGCTGTGGAAGGGCTGCCAGGGGAAGGCGAGGGCCAGCAACACCTGGGAGGCGTGGCACCTTTGGTGTGGGAGCAGTCGCTGGACGTTTGCAATTTGGAGCTGGGCTGCGGCGCAGGTTCCGAGAGCGAGCGAGGCACGAACGTCGGCACCCTGAGCTGGCTGGCAAGGCCGGAGCCCCAGTGTGTGTGGGGCTGTGGAAGGGCTGCCAAGGGAACGCGAGGGCCAGCAACACCTGGGAGGCGTGGCACCTTTGGTGTGGGAGCAGTCGCTGGACGTTTGCAATTTGGAGCTGGGCTGCGGCGCAGGTTCCGAGAGAGAGCGAGGCACTAACGGCACCCTGAGCTGTCTGATAGGGCGAGAGCCCCAGTGTCTGTGGGGCTGTGGAAGGGCTGCCAGGGCAAGGCGAGGGCCAGCAACACCTGGGAGGCGTGGCACAATTGGTGTGGGAGCAGTCGCTGGACGTTTGCAATTTGGAGCTGAGCTGCGGCGCAGGTCCCGAGAGCGAGCGAGGCACGAACGTCGGCACCCTGAGCTGGCTGGCAAGGCCGGAGCCCCAGTGTCTGTGGGGCTGTGGAAGGGCTGCCAGGGGAAGGCGAGGGCCAGCAACACCTGGGAGGCGTGGCACCTTTGGTGTGGGAGCAGTCGCTGGACGTTTGGAATTTGGAGCTGGGCTTCGGCGCAGGTCCCGAGAGCGAGCGAGGCACGAACGTCGGCACCCTGAGCTGGCTGGCAAGGCCGGAGCCACAGTGTGTGTGGGGCTGTGGAAGGGCTGCCAGGGGAAGGCGAGGGCCAGCAAAACCTGGGAGGCGTGGCACCTTTGGTGTGGCAGCAGTTGCTGGACGTTTGCAAGTTGGAGCTGGGCTGCGGCGCAGGTCCTGAGAGCGAGCAAGGCACGAACGTCGGCACCCTGAGCTGGCTGGCAGGGCCAGAGACCTTGATTGTGTGGGGCTGTGGAAGGGCTGCCAGGGGAAGGCGAGGGCCAGCAACACCTAGGAGGCGTGGCACCTTTGGTGTGGGAGCAGTCGCTGGACGTTTGCAATTTGGAGCTGGGCTGCGGCGCAGGTCCCTAGAGCGAGCGAGGCACGAACGTCGGCACCCTGAGCTGGCTGGCAGGGCCAGAGCCCCAGTGTGTGTGGGGCTGTGGAAGGGCTGCCAGGGGAAGGCGAGGGCCAGCAACACCTGGGAGGCCTGGCACCTTTGGTGTGGGAGCAGTCGCTGGACGTTTGCAATTTGGAGCTGAGCTGCGGCGCAGGTCCCGAGAGCGAGCGAGGCACTAACGGCACCCTGAGCTGTCTGATAGGGCGAGAGCCCCAGTGTGTGTGGGGCTGTGGAAGGGCTGCCAGGGGAAGGCGAGGGCCAGCAACACCTGGGAGGCGTGGCACAATTGGTGTGGGAGCAGTCGCTGGACGTTTGCAATTTGGAGCTGAGCTGCGGCGCAGGTCCCGAGAGCGAGCGAGGCACGAACGTCGGCACCCTGAGCTGGCCGGCAAGGCCGGAGCTCCTGTGTGTGTGGGGCTGTGGAAGGGCTGCCAGGGGAAGGCGAGGGCCAGCAACACCTGGGAGGCGTGGCACCTTTGGTGTGGGAGCAGTTGCTGGACGTTTGCAATTTGGAGCTGGGCTGCGGCGCAGGTTCCGAGAGCGAGCGAGGCACGAACGTCGGCACCCTGAGCTGGCTGGCAGGCCCAGAGACCTTGATTGTGTGGGGCTGTGGAAGGGCTGCCAGGGGAAGGCGAGGGCCAGCAATACCTGGGAGGCGTGGCACCTTTGGTGTGGGAGCAGTCGCTGGACGTTTGGAATTTCGAGCTGGGCTGCAGCGCAGGTTCCGAGAGCGAGCGAGGCACGAACGTCGGCACCCTGAGCTGGCTGGCAAGGCCGGAGCCCCAGTGTGTGTGTGGCTGTGGAAGGGCTGCCAGGGGAAGGCGAGGGCCAGCAACACCTGGGAGGCGTGGCACCTTTGGTGTGGGAGCAGTCGCTGGACGTTTGCAATTTGGAGCTGAGCTGCGGCACAGGTTCCGAGAGCGAGCGAGGCACGAACGTCGGCACCCTGAGCTGGCTGGCAAGGCCGGAGCCCCAGTGTGTGTGGGGCTGTGGAAGGGCTGCCAAGGGAACGCGAGGGCCAGCAACACCTGGGAGGCGTGGCACCTTTGGTGTGGGAGCAGTCGCTGGACGTTTGCAATTTGGAGCTGGGCTGCGGCGCAGGTTCCGAGAGCGAGCGAGGCACGAACGTCGGCACCCTGAGCTGGCTGGCAAGGCCGGAGCCCCAGTGTGTGTGGGGCTGTGGAAGGGCTGCCAGGGGGAGGCGAGGGCCAGCATTACCTGGGAGGCGTGGCACCTTTGGTGTGGGAGCAGTCGCTGGACGTTTGCAATTTGGAGCTGGGCTGCGGCGCAGGTCCCGAGAGCGAGCGAGGCACGAATGTCGGCACCCTGAGCTGGCTAGCAAGGCCGGAGCCCCAGTGTGTGTGGGGCTGTGGAAGGGCTGCCAGGGGGAGGCGAGGGCCAGCAACACCTAGGAGGCGTGGCACCTTTGGTGTGGGAGCAGTCGCTGGACGTTTGCAATTTGGAGCTGGGCTGCGGCGCAGGTTCCGAGAGCGAGCGAGGCACTAACGGCACCCTGAGCTGTCTGATAGGGCGAGAGCCCCAGTGTCTGTGGGGCTGTGGAAGGGCTGCCAGGGGAAGGCGAGGGCCAGCAACACCTGGGAGGCGTGGCACAATTGGTGTGGGAGCAGTCGCTGGACGTTTGCAATTTGGAGCTGAGCTGCGGCGCAGGTCCCGTGAGCGAGCGAGGCACGAACGTCGGCACCCTGAGCTGGCTGGCAAGGCCGGAGCCCCAGTGTGTGTGGGGCTGTGGAAGGGCTGCCAGGGGAAGGCGAGGGCCAGCAACACCTGGGAGGCGTGGCACCTTTGGTGTGGGAGCAGTTGCTGGACGTTTGCAATTTGGAGCTGGGCTTCGGCGCAGGTCCCGAGAGCGAGCGAGGCACGAACGTCGGCACCCTGAGCTGGCTGGCAAGGCCGGAGCCCCAGTGTGTGTGGGGCTGTGGAAGGGCTGCCAGGGGAAGGCGAGGGCCAGCAACACCTGGGAGGCGTGGCACCTTTGGTGTGGGAGCAGTTGCTGGACGTTTGCAAGTTGGAGCTGGGCTGCGGCGCAGGTCCTGAGAGCGAGCAAGGCACGAACGTCGGCACCCTGAGCTGGCTGGCAGGGCAAGAGAACTTGATTGTGTGGGGCTGTGGAAGGGCTGCCAGGGGAAGGCGAGGGCCAGCAACACCTGGGAGGCGTGGCACCTTTGGTGTGGGAGCAGTCGCTGGACGTTTGCAATTTGGAGCTGAGCTGCGGCGCAGGTCCCGAGAGCGAGCGAGGCACGAACGTCGGCACCCTGAGCTGGCCGGCAAGGCCGGAGCCCCAGTGTGTGTGGGGCTGTGGAAGGGCTGCAAAGGGAAGGCGAGGGCCAGCAACACCTGGGAGGCCTGGCACCTTTGGTGTGGGAGCAGTCGCTGGACGTTTGCAATTTGGAGCTGGGCTGCGGCGCAGGTCCCGAGAGCGAGCGAGGCACGAACGTCGGCACCCTGAGCTGGCTGGCAAGGCCGGAGCCCCAGTGTGTGTGGGGCTGTGGAAGGGCTGCCAGGGGGAGGCGAGGGCCAGCATTACCTGGGAGGCGTGGCACCTTTGGTGTGGGAGCAGTCGCTGGACGTTTGCAATTTGGAGCTGGGCTGCGGCGCAGGTCCCGAGAGCGAGCGAGGCACGAACGTCGGCACCCTGAGCTGGCTAGCAAGGCCGGAGCCCCAGTGTGTGTGGGGCTGTGGAAGGGCTGCCAGGGGGAGGCGAGGGCCAGCAATACCTAGGAGGCGTGGCACCTTTGGTGTGGGAGCAGTCGCTGTACGTTTGCAATTTGGAGCTGGGCTGCGGCGCAGGTTCCGAGAGAGAGCGAGGCACGAACGTCGGCACCCTGAGCTGTCTGATAGGGCGAGAGCCCCAGTGTCTGTGGGGCTGTGGAAGGGCTGCCAGGGCAAGGCGAGGGCCAGCAACACCTGGGAGGCGTGGCACAATTGGTGTGGGAGCAGTCGCTGGACGTTTGCAATTTGGAGCTGAGCTGCGGCGCAGGTCCCGTGAGCGAGCGAGGCACGAACGTCGGCACCCTGAGCTGGCTGGCAAGGCCGGAGCCCCAGTGTGTGTGGGGCTGTGGAAGGGCTGCCAGGGGAAGGCGAGGGCCAGCACACCTGGGAGGCGTGGCACCTTTGGTGTGGGAGCAGTTGCTGGACGTTTGCAAGTTGGAGCTGGGCTGCGGCGCAGGTCCCGAGAGCGAGCGAGGCACGAACGTCGGCACCCTGAGCTGGCTGGCAAGGCCGGAGCCACAGTGTGTGTGGGGCTGTGGAAGGGCTGCCAGGGGGAGGCGAGGGCCAGCATTACCTGGGAGGTGTGGCACCTTTGGTGTGGGAGCAGTCGCTGGACGTTTGGAATTTGGAGCTGGGCTGCGGCGCAGGTCCCGAGAGCGAGCGAGGCACGAACGTCGGCACCCTGAGCTGGCTGGCAGGGCCAGAGCCCCTGTGTGTGTGGTGCTCTGGAAGATCTGCCAGGGGAAGGCGAGGGCCAGCAACACCTGGGAGGCGTGGCACCTTTGGTGTGGGAGCAGTCGCTGGACGTTTGCAAGTTGGAGCTGGGCTGCGGCGCAGGTCCCGAGAGCGAGCGAGGCACGAACGTCGGCACCCTGAGCTGGCTGGCAAGGCCGGAGCCACAGTGTGTGTGGGGCTGTGGAAGGGCTGCCAGGGGGAGGCGAGGGCCAGCATTACCTGGGAGGCGTGGCACCTTTGGTGTGGGAGCAGTCGCTGGACGTTTGCAATTTGGAGCTGAGCTGCGGCGCAGGTCCCGAGAGCGAGCGAGGCACGAACGTCGGCACCCTGAGCTGGCTAGCAAGGCCGGAGCCCCAGTGTGTGTGGGGCTGTGGAAGGGCTGCCAGGGGGAGGCGAGGGCCAGCAACACCTAGGAGGCGTGGCACCTTTGGCGTGGGAGCAGTCGCTGGACGTTTGCAATTTGGAGCTGGGCTGCGGCGCAGGTTCCGAGAGCGAGCGAGGCACTAACGGCACCCTGAGCTGTCTGATAGGGCGAGAGCCCCAGTGTCTGTGGGGCTGTGGAAGGGCTGCCAGGGGAAGGCGAGGGCCAGCAACACCTGGGAGGCGTGGCACAATTGGTGTGGGAGCAGTCGCTGGACGTTTGCAATTTGGAGCTGAGCTGCGGCGCAGGTCCCGTGAGCGAGCGAGGCACGAACGTCGGCACCCTGAGCTGGCTGGCAAGGCCGGAGCCCCAGTGTGTGTGGGGCTGTGGAAGGGCTGCCAGGGGAAGGCGAGGGCCAGCAACACCTGGGAGGCGTGGCACCTTTGGTGTGGGAGCAGTTGCTGGACGTTTCGAATTTGGAGCTGGGCTTCGGCGCAGGTCCCGAGAGCGAGCGAGGCACGAACGTCGGCACCCTGAGCTGGCTGGCAAGGCCGGAGCCCCAGTGTGTGTGGGGCTGTGGAAGGGCTGCCAGGGGAAGGCGAGGGCCAGCAACACCTGGGAGGCGTGGCACCTTTGGTGTGGGAGCAGTTGCTGGACGTTTGCAAGTTGGAGCTGGGCTGCGGCGCAGGTCCTGAGAGCGAGCAAGGCACGAACGTCGGCACCCTGAGCTGGCTGGCAGGCCCAGAGACCCTGATTGTGTGGGGCTGTGGAAGGGCTGCCAGGGGAAGGCGAGGGCCAGCAACACCTGGGAGGCGTGGCACCTTTGGTGTGGGAGCAGTCGCTGGACGTTTGCAATTTGGAGCTGGGCTGCGGCGCAGGTCCCTAGAGCGAGCGAGGCACGAACGTCGGCACCCTGAGCTGGCTGGCAGGGCCAGAGCCCCTGTGTGTGTGGTGCTGTGGAAGATCTGCCAGGGGAAGGCGAGGGCCAGCAATACCTGGGAGGCGTGGCACCTTTGGTGTGGGAGCAGTCGCTGGACATTTGCAATTTGGAGCTGAGCTGCGGCGCAGGTTCCGAGAGCGAGCGAGGCACGAACGTCGGCACCCTGAGCTGGCTGGCAAGGCCGGAGCCCCAGTGTGTGTGGGGCTGTGGAAGGGCTGCCAGGGGAAGCCGAGGGCCAGCAACACCTGGGAGGCGTGGCACCTTTGGTGTGGGAGCAGTTGCTGGACGTTTGGAATTTGGAGCTGGGCTGCGGCGCAGGTTCCGAGAGCGAGCGAGGCACGAACGTCGGCACCCTGAGCTGGCTGGCAAGGCCGGAGCCCCAGTGTGTGTGGGGCTGTGGAAGGGCTGCCAGGGGAAGGCGAGGGCCAGCAACACCTGGGAGGCCTGGCACCTTTGGTGTGGGAGCAGTCGCTGGACGTTTGCAAGTTGGAGCTGGGCTGCGGCGCAGGTCCCGAGAGCGAGCAAGGCACGAACGTCGGCACCCTGAGCTGGCTGGCAAGGCCGGAGCCCCAGTGTGTGTGGGGCTGTGGAAGGGCTGCCAGGGGAAGGTGAGGGCCAGCAACACCTAGGAGGCGTGGCACCTTTGGTGTGGGAGCAGTCGCTGGACGTTTGGAATTTCGAGCTGGGCTGCGGCGCAGGTTCCGAGAGCGAGCGAGGCACGAACGTTGGCACCCTGAGCCGGCTGGCAAGGCCGGAGCCCCAGTGTGTGTGGGGCTGTGGAAGGGCTGCCAAGGGAACGCGAGGGCCAGCAACACCTGGGAGGCGTGGCACCTTTGGTGTGGGAGCAGTCGCTGGACGTTTGCAATTTGGAGCTGGGCTGCGGCGCAGGTTCCGAGAGCGAGCGAGGCACGAACGTCGGCACCCTGAGCTGGCTGGCAAGGCCGGAGCCCCAGTGTGTGTGGGGCTGTGGAAGGGCTGCCAGGGGGAGGCGAGGGCCAGCAACACCTGGGAGGCGTGGCACCTTTGGTGTGGGAGCAGTCGCTGGACGTTTGCAATTTGGAGCTGGGCTGCGGAGCAGGTCCCGAGAGCGAGCGAGGCACTAACGGCACCCTGAACTGTCTGATAGGGCGAGAGCCCCAGTGTCTGTGGGGCTGTGGAAGGGCTGCCAGGGGAAGGCGAGGGCCAGCAACACCTGGGAGGCGTGGCACAATTGGTGTGGGAGCAGTCGCTGGACGTTTGCAATTTGGAGCTGAGCTGCGGCGCAGGTACCGAGAGCGAGCGAGGCACGAACGTCGGCACCCTGAGCTGGCTGGCAAGGCCGGAGCCCCAGTGTGTGTGGGGCTGTGGAAGGGCTGCCAGGGGAAGGCGAGGGCCAGCAACACCTGGGAGGCGTGGCACCTTTGGTGTGGGAGCAGTTGCTGGACGTTTGGAATTTGGAGCTGGGCTTCGGCGCAGGTCCCGAGAGCGAGCGAGGCACGAACGTCGGCACCCTGAGCTGGCTGGCAAGGCCGGAGCCACAGTGTGTGTGGGGCTGTGGAAGGGCTGCCAGGGGAAGGCGAGGGCCAGCAACACCTGGGAGGCATGGCACCTTTGGTGTGGGAGCAGTTGCTGGACGTTTGCAAGTTGGAGCTGGGCTGCGGCGCAGGTCCTGAGAGCGAGCAAGGCACGAACGTCGGCACCCTGAGCTGGCTGGCAGGGCCAGAGACCTTGATTGTGTGGGGCTGTGGAAGGGCTGCCAGGGGAAGGCGAGGGCCAGCAACACCTGGGAGGCGTGGCACCTTTGGTGTGGGAGCAGTCGCTGGACGTTTGCAATTTGGAGCTGGGCTGCGGCGCAGGTTCCGAGAGCGAGCGAGGCACGAACGTCGGCACCCTGAGCTGGCTGGCAAGGCCGGAGCCCCAGTGTGTGTGGGGCTGTGGAAGGGCTGCCAGGGGGAGGCGAGGGCCAGCATTACCTGGGAGGCGTGGCACCTTTGGTGTGGGAGCAGTCGCTGGACGTTTGCAATTTGGAGCTGAGCTGCGGCGCAGGTCCCGTGAGCGAGCGAGGCACGAACGTCGGCACCCTGAGCTGGCTGGCAAGGCCGGAGCCCCAGTGTGTGTGGGGCTGTGGAAGGGCTGCCAGGGGAAGGCGAGGGCCAGCAACACCTGGGAGGCGTGGCACCTTTGGTGTGGGAGCAGTTGCTGGACGTTTGGAATTTGGAGCTGGGCTTCGGCGCAGGTCCCGAGAGCGAGCGAGGCACGAACGTCGGCACCCTGAGCTGGCTGGCAAGGCCGGAGCCACAGTGTGTGTGGGGCTGTGGAAGGGCTGCCAGGGGAAGGCGAGGGCCAGCAACACCTGGGAGGTGTGGCACCTTTGGTGTGGGAGCAGTTGCTGGACGTTTGCAAGTTGGAGCTGGGCTGCGGCGCAGGTCCTGAGAGCGAGCAAGGCACGAACGTCGGCACCCTGAGCTGGCTGGCAGGCCCAGAGACCTTGATTGTGTGTGGCTGTGGAAGGGCTGCCAGGGGAAGGCGAGGGCCAGCAACACCTAGGAGGCGTGGCACCTTTGGTGTGGGAGCAGTCGCTGGACGTTTGCAATTTGGAGCTGGGCTGCGGCGCAGGTCCCTAGAGCGAGCGAGGCACGAACGTCGGCACCCTGAGCTGGCTGGCAGGGCCAGAGACCCTGTGTGTGTGGTGCTGTGGAAGATCTGCCAGGGGAAGGCGAGGGCCAGCAATACCTGGGAGGCGTGGCACCTTTGGTGTGGGAGCAGTCGCTGGACGTTTGCAATTTGGAGCTGAGCTGCGGCGCAGGTCCCGAGAGCGAGCGAGGCACGAACGTCGGCACCCTGAGCTGGCTGGCAAGGCCGGAGCCCCAGTGTGTGTGGGGCTGTGGAAGGGCTGCCAGGGGAAGCCGAGGGCCAGCAACACCTGGGAGGCGTGGCACCTTTGGTGTGGGAGCAGTTGCTGGACGTTTGGAATTTGGAGCTGGGCTGCGGCGCAGGTTCCGAGAGCGAGCGAGGCACGAACGTCGGAATCCCTGAGCTGGCTGGCAAGGCCGGAGCCCCAGTGTGTGTGGGGCTGTGGAAGGGCTGCCAGGGGGAGGCGAGGGCCAGCAACACCTGGGAGGCGTGGCACCTTTGGTGTGGGAGCAGTCGCTGGACGTTTGCAATTTGGAGCTGGGCTGCGGAGCAGGTCCCGAGAGCGAGCGAGGCACTAACGGCACCCTGAACTGTCTGATAGGGCGAGAGCCCCAGTGTCTGTGGGGCTGTGGAAGGGCTGCCAGGGGAAGGCGAGGGCCAGCAACACCTGGGAGGCGTGGCACAATTGGTGTGGGAGCAGTCGCTGGACGTTTGCAATTTGGAGCTGAGCTGCGGCGCAGGTCCCGTGAGCGAGCGAGGCACGAACGTCGGCACCCTGAGCTGGCTGGCAAGGCCGGAGCCCCAGTGTGTGTGGGGCTGTGGAAGGGCTGCCAGGGGAAGGCGAGGGCCAGCAACACCTGGGAGGCGTGGCACCTTTGGTGTGGGAGCAGTTGCTGGACGTTTGGAATTTGGAGCTGGGCTTCGGCGCAGGTTCCGAGAGCGAGCGAGGCACGAACGTCGGCACCCTGAGCTGGCTGGCAAGGCCGGAGCCACAGTGTGTGTGGGGCTGTGGAAGGGCTGCCAGGGGAAGGCGAGGGCCAGCAACACCTGGGAGGCGTGGCACCTTTGGTGTGGGAGCAGTTGCTGGACGTTTGCAAGTTGGAGCTGGGCTGCGTCGCAGGTCCTGAGAGCGAGCAAGGCACGAACGTCGGCACCCTGAGCTGGCTGGCAGGGCCAGAGACCTTGATTGTGTGGGGCTGTGGAAGGGCTGCCAGGGGAAGGCGAGGGCCAGCAACACCTGGGAGGCGTGGCACCTTTGGTGTGGGAGCAGTCGCTGGACGTTTGCAATTTGGAGCTGGGCTGCGGCGCAGGTTCCGAGAGCGAGCGAGGCACGAACGTCGGCACCCTGAGCTGGCTGGCAAGGCCGGAGCCCCAGTGTGTGTGGGGCTGTGGAAGGGCTGCCAGGGGGAGGCGAGGGCCAGCATTACCTGGGAGGCGTGGCACCTTTGGTGTGGGAGCAGTCGCTGGACGTTTGCAATTTGGAGCTGGGCTGCGGCGCAGGTCCCGAGAGCGAGCGAGGCACGAACGTCGGCACCCTGAGCTGGCTAGCAAGGCCGGAGCCCCAGTGTGTGTGGGGCTGTGGAAGGGCTGCCAGGGGGAGGCGAGGGCCAGCAACACCTAGGAGGCGTGGCACCTTTGGTGTGGGAGCAGTCGCTGGACGTTTGCAATTTGGAGCTGGGCTGCGGCGCAGGTTCCGAGAGCGAGCGAGGCACTAACGGCACCCTGAGCTGTCTGATAGGGTGATAGCCCCAGTGTCTGTGGGGCTGTGGAAGGGCTGCCAGGGGAAGGCGAGGGCCAGCAACACCTGGGAGGCGTGGCACAATTGGTGTGGGAGCAGTCGCTGGACGTTTGCAATTTGGAGCTGAGCTGCGGCGCAGGTCCCGTGAGCGAGCGAGGCACGAACGTCGGCACCCTGAGCTGGCTGGCAAGGCCGGAGCCCCAGTGTGTGTGGGGCTGTGGAAGGGCTGCCAGGGGAAGGCGAGGGCCAGCAACACCTGGGAGGCGTGGCACCTTTGGTGTGGGAGCAGTTGCTGGACGTTTGGAATTTGGAGCTGGGCTTCGGCACAGGTCCCGAGAGCGAGCGAGGCACGAACGTCGGCACCCTGAGCTGGCTGGTAAGGCCGGAGCCACAGTGTGTGTGGGGCTGTGGAAGGGCTGCCAGGGGAAGGCGAGGGCCAGCAACACCTGGGAGGCCTGGCACCTTTGGTGTGGGAGCAGGACGTTTGCAATTTGGAGCTGAGCTGCGGCGCAGGTCCCGAGAGCGAGCGAGGCACTAACTGCACCCTGAGATGTCTGATAGGGCGAGAGCCCCAGTGTGTGTGGGGCTGTGGAAGGGCTGCCAGGGGAAGGCGAGGGCCAGCAACACCTGGGAGGCGTGGCACCTTTGGTGTGGGAGCAGTTGCTGGACGTTTGGAATTTGGAGCTGGGCTGCGGCGCAGGTTCCGAGAGCGAGCGAGGCACGAACGTCGGCACCCTGAGCTGGCTGGCAAGGCCGGAGCCCCAGTGTGTGTGGGGCTGTGGAAGGGCTGCCAGGGGAAGGCGAGGGCCAGCAACACCTGGGAGGCGTGGCACCTTTGGTGTGGGAGCAGTCGCTGGACGTTTGCAAGTTGGAGCTGGGCTGCGGCGCAGGTCCCGAGAGCGAGCAAGGCACGAACGTCGGCACCCTGAGCTGGCTGGCAGGCCCAGAGACCTTGATTGTGTGGGGCTGTGGAAGGGCTGCCAGGGGAAGGCGAGGGCCAGCAACACCTAGGAGGCGTGGCACCTTTGGTGTGGGAGCAGTCGCTGGACGTTTGGAATTTCGAGCTGGGCTTCGGCGCAGGTCCCGAGAGCGAGCGAGGCACGAACGTCGGCACCCTGAGCCGGCTGGCAAGGCCGGAGCCCCAGTGTGTGTGGGGCTGTGGAAGGGCTGCCAGGGGAAGGCGAGGGCCAGCAACACCTGGGAGGCGTGGCACCTTTGGTGTGGGAGCAGTTGCTGGACGTTTGCAAGTTGGAGCTGGGCTGCGGCGCAGGTCCTGAGAGCGAGCAAGGCACGAAGGTCGGCACCCTGAGCTGGCTGGCAGGGCCAGAGACCTTGATTGTGTGGGGCTGTGGAAGGGCTGCCAGGGGAAGGCGAGGGCCAGCAACACCTGGGAGGCGTGGCACCTTTGGTGTGGGAGCAGTCGCTGGACGTTTGCAATTTGGAGCTGGGCTGCGGCGCAGGTCCCGTGAGCGAGCGAGGCACGAACGTCGGCACCCTGAGCTGGCTGGCAGGGCCAGAGCCCCTGTGTGTGTGGTGCTGTGGAAGATCTGCCAGGGGAAGGCGAGGGCCAGCAATACCTGGGAGGCGTGGCACCTTTGGTGTGGGAGCAGTCGCTGGACGTTTGCAATTTGGAGCTGAGCTGCGGCGCAGGTCCCGAGAGCGAGCGAGGCACGAACGTCGGCACCCTGAGCTGGCCGGCAAGGCCGGAGCCCCAGTGTGTGTGGGGCTGTGGAAGGGCTGCCAGGGGGAGGCGAGGGCCAGCATTACCTGGGAGGCGTGGCACCTTTGGTGTGGGAGCAGTCGCTGGACGTTTGCAATTCGGAGCTGGGCTGCGGCGCAGGTCCCGAGAGCGAGCGAGGCACGAACGTCGGCACCCTGAGCTGGCTAGCAAGGCCGGAGCCCCAGTGTGTGTGGGGCTGTGGAAGGGCTGCCAGGGGGAGGCGAGGGCCAGCAACACCTAGGAGGCGTGGCACCTTTGGTGTGGGAGCAGTCGCTGGACGTTTGCAATTTGGAGCTGGGCTGCGGCGCAGGTTCCGAGAGCGAGCGAGGCACTAACGGCACCCTGAGCTGTCTGATAGGGCGAGAGCCCCAGTGTGTGTGGGGCTGTGGAAGGGCTGCCAGGGGAAGGCGAGGGCCAGCAACACCTGGGAGGCGTGGCACCTTTGGTGTGGGAGCAGTTGCTGGACGTTTGGAATTTGGAGCTGGGCTTCGGCGCAGGTCCCGAGAGCGAGCGAGGCACGAACGTCGGCACCCTGAGCTGGCTGGCAAGGCCGGAGCCCCAGTGTGTGTGGGGCTGTGGAAGGGCTGCCAGGGGAAGGCGAGGGCCAGCAACACCTGGGAGGCGTGGCATCTTTGGTGTGGGAGCAGTTGCTGGACGTTTGCAAGTTGGAGCTGGGCTGCGGCGCAGGTCCTGAGAGCGAGCAAGGCACGAACGTCGGCACCCTGAGCTGGCTGGCAGGCCCAGAGACCTTGATTGTGTGGGGCTGTGGAAGGGCTGCCAGGGGAAGGCGAGGGCCAGCAACACCTAGGAGGCGAGGCACCTTTGGTGTGGGAGCAGTCGCTGGACGTTTGCAATTTGGAGCTGGGCTGCGGCGCAGGTCCCTAGAGAGAGCGAGGCACGAACGTCGGCACCCTGAGCTGTCTGATAGGGCGAGAGCCCCAGTGTGTGTGGTGCTGTGGAAGATCTGCCAGGGGAAGGCGAGGGCCAGCAATACCTGGGAGGCGTGGCACCTTTGGTGTGGGAGCAGTCGCTGGACGTTTGCAATTTGGAGCTGAGCTGCGGCGCAGGTCCCGAGAGCGAGCGAGGCACGAACGTCGGCACCCTGAGCTGGCCGGCAAGGCCGGAGCCCCAGTGTGTGTGGGGCTGTGGAAGGGCTGCAAAGGGAAGGCGAGGGCCAGCAACACCTGGGAGGCCTGGCACCTTTGGTGTGGGAGCAGGACGTTTGCAATTTGGAGCTGAGCTGCGGCGCAGGTCCCGAGAGCGAGCGAGGCACTAACTGCACCCTGAGATGTCTGATAGGGCGAGAGCCCCAGTGTGTGTGGGGCTGTGGAAGGGCTGCCAGGGGAAGGCGAGGGCCAGCAACACCTGGGAGGCGTGGCACAATTGGTGTGGGAGCAGTCGCTGGACGTTTGCAATTTGGAGCTGAGCTGCGGCGCAGGTCCCGTGAGCGAGCGAGGCACGAACGTCGGCACCCTGAGCTGGCTGGCAAGGCCGGAGCCCCAGTGTGTGTGGGGCTGTGGAAGGGCTGCCAGGGGAAGGCGAGGGCCAGCAACACCTGGGAGGCGTGGCACCTTTGGTGTGGGAGCAGTTGCTGGACGTTTGGAATTTGGAGCTGGGCTGCGGCGCAGGTTCCGAGAGCGAGCGAGGCACGAACGTCGGCACCCTGAGCTGGCTGGCAAGGCCGGAGCCCCAGTGTGTGTGGGGCTGTGGAAGGGCTGCCAGGGGAAGGCGAGGGCCAGCAACACCTGGGAGGCGTGGCACCTTTGGTGTGGGAGCAGTTGCTGGACGTTTGCAAGTTGGAGCTGGGCTGCGGCGCAGGTCCCGAGAGCGAGCAAGGCACGAACGTCGGCACCCTGAGCTGGCTGGCAGGCCCAGAGACCTTGATTGTGTGGGGCTGTGGAAGGGCTGCCAGGGGAAGGCGAGGGCCAGCAACACCTAGGAGGCGTGGCACCTTTGGTGTGGGAGCAGTCGCTGGACGTTTGGAATTTGGAGCTGGGCTGCGGCGCAGGTTCCGAGAGCGAGCGAGGCACGAACGTTGGCACCCTGAGCCGGCTGGCAGGGCCAGAGACCTTGATTGTGTGGGGCTGTGGAAGGGCTGCCAGGGGAAGGTGAGGGCCAGCAACACCTAGGAGGCGTGGCACCTTTGGTGTGGGAGCAGTCGCTGGACGTTTGCAATTTGGAGCTGGGCTGCGGCGCAGGTCCCTAGAGAGAGCGAGGCACGAACGTCGGCACCCTGAGCTGTCTGATAGGGCGAGAGCCCCAGTGTGTGTGGTGCTGTGGAAGATCTGCCAGTGGAAGGCGAGGGCCAGCAATACCTGGGAGGCGTGGCACCTTTGGTGTGGGAGCAGTCGCTGGACGTTTGCAATTTGGAGCTGAGCTGCGGCGCAGGTCCCGAGAGCGAGCGAGGCACGAACGTCGGCACCCTGAGCTGGCCGGCAAGGCCGGAGCCCCAGTGTGTGTGGGGCTGTGGAAGGGCTGCAAAGGGAAGGCGAGGGCCAGCAACACCTGGGAGGCCTGGCACCTTTGGTGTGGGAGCAGGACGTTTGCAATTTGGAGCTGAGCTGCGGCGCAGGTCCCGAGAGCGAGCGAGGCACTAACTGCACCCTGAGATGTCTGATAGGGCGAGAGCCCCAGTGTGTGTGGGGCTGTGGAAGGGCTGCCAGGGGAAGGCGAGGGCCAGCAACACCTGGGAGGCGTGGCACAATTGGTGTGGGAGCAGTCGCTGGACGTTTGCAATTTGGAGCTGAGCTTCGGCGCAGGTCCCGTGAGCGAGCGAGGCACGAACGTCGGCACCCTGAGCTGGCTGGCAAGGCCGGAGCCCCAGTGTGTGTGGGGCTGTGGAAGGGCTGCCAGGGGAAGGCGAGGGCCAGCAACACCTGGGAGGCGTGGCACCTTTGGTGTGGGAGCAGTTGCTGGACGTTTGGAATTTGGAGCTGGGCTGCGGCGCAGGTTCCGAGAGCGAGCGAGGCACGAACGTCGGCACCCTGAGCTGGCTGGCAAGGCCGGAGCCCCAGTGTGTGTGGGGCTGTGGAAGGGCTGCCAGGGGGAGGCGAGGGCCAGCAACACCTGGGAGGCGTGGCACCTTTGGTGTGGGAGCAGTCGCTGGACGTTTGCAATTTGGAGCTGGGCTGCGGAGCAGGTCCCGAGAGCGAGCGAGGCACTAACGGCACCCTGAACTGTCTGATAGGGCGAGAGCCCCAGTGTCTGTGGGGCTGTGGAAGGGCTGCCAGGGGAAGGCGAGGGCCAGCAACACCTGGGAGGCGTGGCACAATTGGTGTGGGAGCAGTCGCTGGACGTTTGCAATTTGGAGCTGAGCTGCGGCGCAGGTCCCGTGAGCGAGCGAGGCACGAACGTCGGCACCCTGAGCTGGCTGGCAAGGCCGGAGCCCCAGTGTGTGTGGGGCTGTGGAAGGGCTGCCAGGGGAAGGCGAGGGCCAGCAACACCTGGGAGGCGTGGCACCTTTGGTGTGGGAGCAGTTGCTGGACGTTTGGAATTTGGAGCTGGGCTTCGGCGCAGGTCCCGAGAGCGAGCGAGGCACGAACGTCGGCACCCTGAGCTGGCTGGCAAGGCCGGAGCCACAGTGTGTGTGGGGCTGTGGAAGGGCTGCCAGGGGAAGGCGAGGGCCAGCAACACCTGGGAGGCGTGGCACCTTTGGTGTGGGAGCAGTTGCTGGACGTTTGCAAGTTGGAGCTGGGCTGCGGCGCAGGTCCTGAGAGCGAGCAAGGCACGAACGTCGGCACCCTGAGCTGGCTGGCAGGGCAAGAGACCTTGATTGTGTGGGGCTGTGGAAGGGCTGCCAGGGGAAGGCGAGGGCCAGCAACACCTAGGAGGCGTGACACCTTTGGTGTGGGAGCAGTCGCTGGACGTTTGCAATTTGGAGCTGGGCTGCGGCGCAGGTCCCTAGAGCGAGCGAGGCACGAACGTCGGCACCCTGAGCTGGCTGGCAGGGCCAGAGCCCCTGTGTGTGTGGTGCTCTGGAAGATCTGCCAGGGGAAGGCGAGGGCCAGCAATACCTGGGAGGCGTGGCACCTTTGGTGTGGGAGCAGTCGCTGGACGTTTGCAATTTGGAGCTGGGCTTCGGCGCAGGTCCCGAGAGCGAGCGAGGCACGAACGTCGGCACCCTGAGCTGGCTGGCAAGGCCGGAGCCACAGTGTGTGTGGGGCTGTGGAAGGGCTGCCAGGGGAAGGCGAGGGCCAGCAACACCTGGGAGGCGTGGCACCTTTGGTGTGGGAGCAGTTGCTGGACGTTTGCAAGTTGGAGCTGGGCTGCGGCGCAGGTCCTGAGAGCGAGCAAGGCACGAACGTCGGCACCCTGAGCTGGCTGGCAGGGCCAGAGACCTTGATTGTGTGGGGCTGTGGAAGGGCTGCCAGGGGAAGGCGAGGGCCAGCAACACCTAGGAGGCGTGGCACCTTTGGTGTGGGAGCAGTCGCTGGACGTTTGCAATTTGGAGCTGGGCTGCGGCGCAGGTCCCGAGAGCGAGCGAGGCACGAACGTCGGCACCCTGAGCTGGCTGGCAGGGCCAGAGCCCCTGTGTGTGTGGTGCTGTGGAAGATCTGCCAGGGGAAGGCGAGGGCCAGCAATACCTGGGAGGCGTGGCACCTTTGGTGTGGGAGCAGTCGCTGGACGTTTGCAATTTGGAGCTGAGCTGCGGCGCAGGTCCCGAGAGCGAGCGAGGCACGAACGTCGGCACCCTGAGCTGGCCGGCAAGGCCGGAGCCCCAGTGTGTGTGCGGCTGTGGAAGGGCTGCCAGGGGGAGGCGAGGGCCAGCAACACCTAGGAGGCGTGGCACCTTTGGTGTGGGAGCAGTCGCTGGACGTTTGCAATTTGGAGCTGGGCTGCGGCGCAGGTTCCGAGAGCGAGCGAGGCACTAACGGCACCCTGAGCTGTCTGATAGGGCGAGAGCCCCAGTGTCTGTGGGGCTGTGGAAGGGCTGCCAGGGGAAGGCGAGGGCCAGCAACACCTGGGAGGCGTGGCACAATTGGTGTGGGAGCAGTCGCTGGACGTTTGCAATTTGGAGCTGAGCTGCGGCGCAGGTCCCGTGAGCGAGCGAGGCACGAACGTCGGCACCCTGAGCTGGCTGGCAAGGCCGGAGCCCCAGTGTGTGTGGGGCTGTGGAAGGGCTGCCAGGGGAAGGCGAGGGCCAGCAACACCTGGGAGGCGTGGCACCTTTGGTGTGGGAGCAGTTGCTGGACGTTTGGAATTTGGAGCTGGGCTTCGGCGCAGGTCCCGAGAGCGAGCGAGGCACGAACGTCGGCACCCTGAGCTGGCTGGCAAGGCCGGAGCCCCAGTGTGTGTGGGGCTGTGGAAGGGCTGCCAGGGGAAGGCGAGGGCCAGCAACACCTGGGAGGCGTGGCACCTTTGGTGTGGGAGCAGTTGCTGGACGTTTGCAAGTTGGAGCTGGGCTGCGGCGCAGGTCCTGAGAGCGAGCAAGGCACGAACGTCGGCACCCTGAGCTGGCTGGCAGGCCCAGAGACCTTGATTGTGTGGGGCTGTGGAAGGGCTGCCAGGGGAAGGCGAGGGCCAGCAACACCTAGGAGGCGTGGCACATTTGGTGTGGGAGCAGTCGCTGGACGTTTGCAATTTGGAGCTGGGCTGCGGCGCAGGTCCCTAGAGCGAGCGAGGCACGAACGTCGGCACCCTGAGCTGGCTGGCAGGGCCAGAGCCCCTGTGTGTGTGGTGCTGTGGAAGATCTGCCAGGGGAAGGCGAGGGCCAGCAATACCTGGGAGGCGTGGCACCTTTGGTGTGGGAGCAGTCGCTGCACGTTTGCAATTTGGAGCTGAGCTGCGGCGCAGGTCCCGAGAGCGAGGGAGGCACTAACTGCACCCTGAGATGTCTGATAGGGCGAGAGCCCCAGTGTCTGTGGGGCTGTGGAAGGGCTGCCAGGGGAAGGCGAGGGCCAGCAACACCTGGGAGGCGTGGCACAATTGGTGTGGGAGCAGTCGCTGGACGTTTGCAATTTGGAGCTGAGCTGCGGCGCAGGTCCCGTGAGCGAGCGAGGCACGAACGTCGGCACCCTGAGCTGGCTGGCAAGGCCGGAGCCCCAGTGTGTGTGGGGCTGTGGAAGGGCTGCCAGGGGAAGCCGAGGGCCAGCAACACCTGGGAGGCGTGGCACCTTTGGTGTGGGAGCAGTTGCTGGACGTTTGCAAGTTGGAGCTGGGCTGCGGCGCAGGTCCTGAGAGCGAGCAAGGCACGAACGTCGGCACCCTGAGCTGGCTGGCAGGCCCAGAGACCTTGATTGTGTGGGGCTGTGGAAGGGCTGCCAGGGGAAGGCGAGGGCCAGCAACACCTAGGAGGCGTGGCACCTTTGGTGTGGGAGCAGTCGCTGGACGTTTGCAATTTGGAGCTGGGCTGCGGCGCAGGTCCCGAGAGCGAGCGAGGCACGAACGTCGGCACCCTGAGCTGGCTGGCAGGGCCAGAGCCCCTGTGTGTGTGGTGCTGTGGAAGATCTGCCAGGGGAAGGCGAGGGCCAGCAATACCTGGGAGGCGTGGCACCTTTGGTGTGGGAGCAGTCGCTGGACGTTTGCAATTTGGAGCTGAGCTGCGGCGCAGGTCCCGAGAGCGAGCGAGGCACGAACGTCGGCACCCTGAGCTGGCCGGCAAGGCCGGAGCCCCAGTGTGTGTGGGGCTGTGGAAGGGCTGCCAGGGGAAGGCGAGGGCCAGCAACACCTGGGAGGCCTGGCACCTTTGGTGTGGGAGCAGGACGTTTGCAATTTGGAGCTGAGCTGCGGCGCAGGTCCCGAGAGCGAGCGAGGCACTAACTGCACCCTGAGATGTCTGATAGGGCGAGAGCCCCAGTGTCTGTGGGGCTGTGGAAGGGCTGCCAGGGGAAGGCGAGGGCCAGCAACACCTGGGAGGCGTGGCACAATTGGTGTGGGAGCAGTCGCTGGACGTTTGCAATTTGGAGCTGAGCTGCGGCGCAGGTCCCGTGAGCGAGCGAGGCACGAACGTCGGCACCCTGAGCTGGCTGGCAAGGCCGGAGCCCCAGTGTGTGTGGGGCTGTGGAAGGGCTGCCAGGGGAAGGCGAGGGCCAGCAACACCTGGGAGGCGTGGCACCTTTGGTGTGGGAGCAGTCGCTGGACGTTTGCAATTTGGAGCTGGGCTGCGGCGCAGGTTCCGAGAGCGAGCGAGGCACGAACGTCGGCACCCTGAGCTGGCTGGCAAGGCCGGAGCCCCAGTGTGTGTGGGGCTGTGGAAGGGCTGCCAGGGGAAGGCGAGGGCCAGCAACACCTGGGAGGCGTGGCACCTTTGGTGTGGGAGCAGTTGCTGGACGTTTGCAAGTTGGAGCTGGGCTGCGGCGCAGGTCCCGAGAGCGAGCAAGGCACGAACGTCGGCACCCTGAGCTGGCTGGCAGGCCCAGAGACCTTGATTGTGTGGGGCTGTGGAAGGGCTGCCAGGGGAAGGCGAGGGCCAGCAACACCTAGGAGGCGTGGCACCTTTGGTGTGGGAGCAGTCGCTGGACGTTTCGAATTTCGAGCTGGGCTGCGGCGCAGGTTCCGAGAGCGAGCGAGGCACGAATGTTGGCACCCTGAGACGGCTGGCAAGGCCGGAGCCCCAGTGTGTGTGGGGCTGTGGAAGGGCTGCCAGGGGAAGGCGAGGGCCAGCAACACCTGGGAGGCGTGGCACCTTTGGTGTGGGAGCAGTCGCTGGACGTTTGCAATTTGGAGCTGGGCTGCGGCGCAGGTTCCGAGAGCGAGCGAGGCACGAACGTCGGAATCCCTGAGCTGGCTGGCAAGGCCGGAGCCCCAGTGTGTGTGGGGCTGTGGAAGGGCTGCCAGGGGGAGGCGAGGGCCAGCAACACCTGGGAGGCGTGGCACCTTTGGTGTGGGAGCAGTTGCTGGACGTTTGCAATTTGGAGCTGGGCTGCGGAGCAGGTCCCGAGAGCGAGCGAGGCACTAATGGCACCCTGAACTGTCTGATAGGGCGAGAGCCCCAGTGTCTGTGGGGCTGTGGAAGGGCTGCCAGGGGAAGGCGAGGGCCAGCAACACCTGGGAGGCGTGGCACAATTGGTGTGGGAGCAGTCGCTGGACGTTTGCAATTTGGAGCTGAGCTGCGGCGCAGGTCCCGTGAGCGAGCGAGGCACGAACGTCGGCACCCTGAGCTGGCTGGCAAGGCCGGAGCCCCAGTGTGTGTGGGGCTGTGGAAGGGCTGCAAGGGGAAGGCAAGGGCCAGCAACACCTGGGAGGCGTGGCACCTTTGGTGTGGGAGCAGTTGCTGGACGTTTGGAATTTGGAGCTGGGCTTCGGCGCAGGTCCCGAGAGCGAGCGAGGCACGAACGTCGGCACCCTGAGCTGGCTGGCAAGGCCGGAGCCCCAGTGTGTGTGGGGCTGTGGAAGGGCTGCCAGGGGAAGGCGAGGGCCAGCAACACCTGGGAGGCGTGGCACCTTTGGTGTGGGAGCAGTTGCTGGACGTTTGCAAGTTGGAGCTGGGCTGCGGCGCAGGTCCTGAGAGCGAGCAAGGCACTAACGTCGGCACCCTGAGCTGGCTGGCAGGCCCAGAGACCTTGATTGTGTGGGGCTGTGGAAGGGCTGCCAGGGGAAGGCGAGGGCCAGCAACACCTAGGAGGCGTGGCACCTTTGGTGTGGGAGCAGTCGCTGGACGTTTGCAATTTGGAGCTGGGCTGCGGCGCAGGTCCCTAGAGCGAGCGAGGCACGAACGTCGGCACCCTGAGCTGGCTGGCAGGGCCAGAGCCCCTGTGTGTGTGGTGCTGTGGAAGATCTGCCAGGGGAAGGCGAGGGCCAGCAATACCTGGGAGGCGTGGCACCTTTGGTGTGGGAGCAGTCGCTGGACGTTTGCAATTTGGAGCTGAGCTGCGGCGCAGGTCCCGAGAGCGAGCGAGGCACGAACGTTGGCACCCTGAGCTGGCCGGCAAGGCCGGAGCCCCAGTGTGTGTGGGGCTGTGGAAGGGCTGCAAAGGGAAGGCGAGGGCCAGCAACACCTGGGAGGCGTGGCACCTTTGGTGTGGGAGCAGTCGCTGGACGTTTGCAATTTGGAGCTGGGCTGCGGCGCAGGTCCCGAGAGCGAGCGAGGCACGAACGTCGGCACCCTGAGCTGGCTAGCAAGGCCGGAGCCCCAGTGTGTGTGGGGCTGTGGAACGGTTGCCAGGGGGAGGCGAGGGCCAGCAACACCTAGGAGGCGTGGCACCTTTGGTGTGGGAGCAGTCGCTGGACGTTTGCAATTTGGAGCTGGGCTGCGGCGCAGGTTCCGAGAGCGAGCGAGGCACTAACGGCACCCTGAGCTGTCTGATAGGGCGAGAGCCCCAGTGTCTGTGGGGCTGTGGAAGGGCTGCCAGGGGAAGGCGAGGGCCAGCAACACCTGGGAGGCCTGGCACAATTGGTGTGGGAGCAGTCGCTGGACGTTTGCAATTTGGAGCTGAGCTGCGGCGCAGGTCCCGTGAGCGAGCGAGGCACGAACGTCGGCACCCTGAGCTGGCTGGCAAGGCCGGAGCCCCAGTGTGTGTGGGGCTGTGGAAGGGCTGCCAGGGGAAGGCGAGGGCCAGCAACACCTGGGAGGCGTGGCACCTTTGGTGTGGGAGCAGTTGCTGGACGTTTGGAATTTGGAGCTGGGCTTCGGCGCAGGTCCCGAGAGCGAGTGAGGCACGAACGTCGGCACCCTGAGCTGGCTGGCAAGGCCGGAGCTCCAGTGTGTGTGGGGCTGTGGAAGGGCTGCCAGGGGAAGGCGAGGGCCAGCAACACCTGGGAGGCGTGGCACCTTTGGTGTGGGAGCAGTTGCTGGACGTTTGCAATTTGGAGCTGGGCTGCGGCGCAGGTCCTGAGAGCGAGCAAGGCACGAACGTCGGCACCCTGAGCTGGCTGGCAGGCCCAGAGACCTTGATTGTGTGGGGCTGTGGAAGGGCTGCCAGGGGAAGGCGAGGGCCAGCAACACCTAGGAGGCGTGGCACCTTTGGTGTGGGAGCAGTCGCTGGACGTTTGCAATTTGGAGCTGGGCTGCGGCGCAGGTCCCTAGAGCGAGCGAGGCACGAACGTCGGCACCCTGAGCTGGCTGGCAGGGCCAGAGCCCCTGTGTGTGTGGTGCTGTGGAAGGGCTGCCAGGGGAAGGCGAGGGCCAGCAATACCTGGGAGGCGTGGCACCTTTGGTGTGGGAGCAGTCGCTGGACGTTTGCAATTTGGAGCTGAGCTGCGGCGCAGGTCCCGAGAGCGAGCGAGGCACGAACGTCGGCACCCTGAGCTGGCTGGCAAGGCCGGAGCCCCAGTGTGTGTGGGGCTGTGGAAGGGCTGCAAAGGGAAGGCGAGGGCCAGCAACACCTGGGAGGCCTGGCACCTTTGGTGTGGGAGCAGGACGTTTGCAATTTGGAGCTGAGCTGCGGCGCAGGTCCCGAGAGCGAGCGAGGCACTAACTACACCCTGAGATGTCTGATAGGGCGAGAGCCCCAGTGTCTGTGGGGCTGTGGAAGGGCTGCCAGGGGAAGGCGAGGGCCAGCAACACCTAGGAGGCGTGGCACAATTGGTGTGGGAGCAGTCGCTGGACGTTTGCAATTTGGAGCTGAGCTGCGGCGCAGGTCCCGTGAGCGAGCGAGGCACGAACGTCGGCACCCTGAGCTGGCTGGCAAGGCCGGAGCCCCAGTGTGTGTGGGGCTGTGGAAGGGCTGCCAGGGGAAGCCGAGGGCCAGCAACACCTGGGAGGCGTGGCACCTTTGGTGTGGGAGCAGTCGCTGGACGTTTGGAATTTGGAGCTGGGCTGCGGCGCAGGTCCCGAGAGCGAGCGAGGCACGAACGTCGGCACCCTGAGCTGGCTGGCAAGGCCGGAGCCCCAGTGTGTGTGGGGCTGTGGAAGGGCTGCCAGGGGAAGGCGAGGGCCAGCAACACCTGGGAGGCGTGGCACCTTTGGTGTGGGAGCAGTTGCTGGACGTTTGCAAGTTGGAGCTGGGCTGCGGCGCAGGTCCCGAGAGCGAGCAAGGCACGAACGTCGGCACCCTGAGCTGGCTGGCAGGCCCAGAGCCCCTGTGTGTGTGGTGCTGTGGAAGGGCTGCCAGGGGAAGGCGAGGGCCAGCAACACCTAGGAGGCGTGGCACCTTTGGTGTGGGAGCAGTCGCTGGACGTTTGCAATTTGGAGCTGGGCTGCGGCGCAGGTTCCGAGAGCGAGCGAGGCACAAACGTTTGCACCCTGAGCCGGCTGGCAAGGCCGGAGCCCCAGTGTGTGTGGGGCTGTGGAAGGGCTGCCAAGGGAACGCGAGGGCCAGCAACACCTGGGAGGCGTGGCACCTTTGGTGTGGGAGCAGTCGCTGGACGTTTGCAATTTGGAGCTGGGCTGCGGCGCAGGTTCCGAGAGCGAGCGAGGCACGAACGTCGGAATCCCTGAGCTGGCTGGCAAGGCCGGAGCCCCAGTGTGTGTGGGGCTGTGGAAGGGCTGCCAGGGGGAGGCGAGGGCCAGCAACACCTGGGAGGCGTGGCACCTTTGGTGTGGGAGCAGTCGCTGGACGTTTGCAATTTGGAGCTGGGCTGCGGCGCAGGTTCCGAGAGCGAGCGAGGCACTAACGGCACCCTGAACTGTCTGATAGGGCGAGAGCCCCTGTGTGTGTGGTGCTGTGGAAGGGCTGCCAGGGGAAGGCGAGGGCCAGCAATACCTGGGAGGCGTGGCACCTTTGGTGTGGGAGCAGTCGCTGGACGTTTGCAATTTGGAGCTGGGCTGCGGCGCAGGTCCCGAGAGCGAGCGAGGCACGAACGTCGGCACCCTGAGCTGGCTGGCAGGCCCAGAGACCCTGATTGTTTGGGGCTGTGGAAGGGCTGCCAGGGGAAGGCGAGGGCCAGCAACACCTGGGAGGCGTGGCACCTTTGGTGTGGGAGCAGTCGCTGGACGTTTGGAATTTCGAGCTGGGCTGCGGCGCAGGTCCCGAGAGCGAGCGAGGCACGAACGTCGGCACCCTGAGCTGGCTGGCAAGGCCGGAGCCCCAGTGTGTGTGGGGCTGTGGAAGGGCTGCCAGGGGAAGGCGAGGGCCAGCAACACCTGGGAGGCGTGGCACCTTTGGTGTGGGAGCAGTCGCTGGACGTTTGCAATTTGGAGCTGAGCTGCGGCGCAGGTCCCGAGAGCGAGCGAGGAACTAACGGCACCCTGAGCTGTCTGATAGGGCGAGAGCCCCAGTGTGTGTGGTGCTGTGGAAGGGCTGCCAGGGGAAGGCGAGGGCCAGCAACACCTGGGAGGCGTGGCACAATTGGTGTGGGAGCAGTCGCTGGACGTTTGCAATTTGGAGCTGGGCTGCGGCGCAGGTCCCGAGAGCGAGCGAGGCACGAACGTCGGCACCCTGAGCTGGCTGGCAGGGCCAGAGCCCCTGTGTCTGTGGGGCTGTGGAAGGGCTGCCAGGGGAAGGCGAGGGCCAGCAATACCTGGGAGGCGTGGCACCTTTGGTGTGGCAGCAGTCGCTGGACGTTTGCAATTTGGAGCTGGGCTGCGGCGCAGGTCCCGAGAGCGAGCGAGGCACGAACGTCGGCACCCTGAGCTGGCCGGCAAGGCCGGAGCCCCAGTGTGTGTGGGGCTGTGGAAGGGCTGCAAGGGGAAGGCGAGGGCCAGCAACACCTGGGAGGCCTGGCACCTTTGGTGTGGGAGCAGTCGCTGGACGTTTGCAATTTGGAGCTGAGCTGCGGCGCAGGTCCCGAGAGCGAGCGAGGCACTAACGGCACCCTGAGCTGTCTGATAGGGCGAGAGCCCCAGTGTCTGTGGGGCTGTGGAAGGGCTGCCAGGGGAAGGCGAGGGCCAGCAACACCTGGGAGGCGTGGCACCTTTGGTGTGGGAGCAGTCGCTGGACGTTTGGAATTTCGAGCTGGGCTGCGGCGCAGGTCCCGAGAGCGAGCGAGGCACGAACGTTGGCACCCTGAGCCGGCTGGCAAGGCCGGAGCCCCAGTGTGTGTGGGGCTGTGGAAGGGCTGCCAAGGGAACGCGAGGGCCAGCAATACCTGGGAGGCGTGGCACCTTTGGTGTGGGAGCAGTCGCTGGACGTTTGCAATTTGGAGCTGGGCTGCGGCGCAGGTTCCGAGAGCGAGCGAGGCACGAACGTCGGAATCCCTGAGCTGGCTGGCAAGGCCGGAGCCCCAGTGTGTGTGGGGCTGTGGAAGGGCTGCCAGGGGGAGGCGAGGGCCAGCAACACCTGGGAGGCGTGGCACCTTTGGTGTGGGAGCAGTCGCTGGACGTTTGCAATTTGGAGCTGGGCTGCGGAGCAGGTCCCGAGAGCGAGCGAGGCACTAACGGCACCCTGAACTGTCTGATAGGGCGAGAGCCCCTGTGTGTGTGGTGCTGTGGAAGGGCTGCCAGGGGAAGGCGAGGGCCAGCAATACCTGGGATGCGTGGCACCTTTGGTGTGGGAGCAGTCGCTGGACGTTTGCAATTTGGAGCTGGGCTGCGGCGCAGGTCCCGAGAGCGAGCGAGGCACGAACGTCGGCACCCTGAGCTGGCTGGCAGGCCCAGAGACCCTGATTGTTTGGGGCTGTGGAAGGGCTGCCAGGGGAAGGCGAGGGCCAGCAACACCTGGGAGGCCTGGCACCTTTGGTGTGGGAGCAGTCGCTGGACGTTTGGAATTTGGAGCTGGGCTGCGGCGCAGGTCCCGAGAGCGAGCGAGGCACGAACGTCGGCACCCTGAGCTGGCTGGCAAGGCCGGAGCCCCAGTGTGTGTGGGGCTGTGGAAGGGCTGCCAGGGGAAGGCGAGGGCCAGCAACACCTGGGAGGCGTGGCACCTTTGGTGTGGGAGCAGTCGCTGGACGTTTGCAATTTGGAGCTGAGCTGCGGCGCAGGTCCCGAGAGCGAGCGAGGAACTAACGGCACCCTGAGCTGTCTGATAGGGCGAGAGCCCCAGTGTCTGTGGGGCTGTGGAAGGGCTGCCAGGGGAAGGCGAGGGCCAGCAACACCTGGGAGGTGTGGCACAATTGGTGTGGGAGCAGTCGCTGGACGTTTGCAATTTGGAGCTGGGCTGCGGCGCAGGTCCCGAGAGCGAGCGAGGCACGAACGTCGGCACCCTGAGCTGGCCGGCAAGGCCGGAGCCCCAGTGTGTGTGTGGCTGTGGAAGGGCTGCCAGGGGAAGGCGAGGGCCAGCAATACCTGGGAGGCGTGGCACCTTTGGTGTGGCAGCAGTCGCTGGACGTTTGCAATTTGGAGCTGGGCTGCGGCGCAGGTCCCGAGAGCGAGCGAGGCACGAACGTCGGAATCCCTGAGCTGGCTGGCAAGGCCGGAGCCCCAGTGTGTGTGGGGCTGTGGAAGGGCTGCCAGGGGGAGGCGAGGGCCAGCAACACCTGGGAGGCGTGGCACCTTTGGTGTGGGAGCAGTCGCTGGACGTTTGGAATTTGGAGCTGGGCTGCGGCGCAGGTCCAGAGAGCGAGCGAGGCACGATCGTCGGCACCCTGAGCTGGCTGGCAAGGCCGGAGCCCCAGTGTGTGTGGGGCTGTGGAAGGGCTGCCAGGGGAAGGCGAGGGCCAGCAACACCTGGGAGGCGTGGCACCTTTGGTGTGGGAGCAGTCGCTGGACGTTTGCAATTTGGAGCTGAGCTGCGGCGCAGGTCCCGAGAGCGAGCGAGGAACTAACGGCACCCTGAGCTGTCTGATAGGGCGAGAGACCCAGTGTCTGTGGGGCTGTGGAAGGGCTGCCAGGGGAAGGCGAGGGCCAGCAACACCTGGGAGGCGTGGCACCTTTGGTGTGGGAGCAGTCGCTGGACGTTTGGAATTTCGAGCTGGGCTGCGGCGCAGGTTCCGAGAGCGAGCGAGGCACGAACGTTGGCACCCTGAGCCGGCTGGCAAGGCCGGAGCCCCAGTGTGTGTGGGGCTGTGGAAGGGCTGCCAAGGGAACGCGAGGGCCAGCAATACCTGGGAGGCGTGGCACCTTTGGTGTGGGAGCAGTCGCTGGACGTTTGCAATTTGGAGCTGGGCTGCGGCGCAGGTCCCGAGAGCGAGCGAGGCACGAACGTCGGAATCCCTGAGCTGGCTGGCAAGGCCGGAGCCCCAGTGTGTGTGGGGCTGTGGAAGGGCTGCCAGGGGGAGGCGAGGGCCAGCAACACCTGGGAGGCGTGGCACCTTTGGTGTGGGAGCAGTCGCTGGACGTTTGCAATTTGGAGCTGGGCTGCGGAGCAGGTCCCGAGAGCGAGCGAGGCACTAACGGCACCCTGAACTGTCTGATAGGGCGAGAGCCCCTGTGTGTGTGGTGCTGTGGAAGGGCTGCCAGGGGAAGGCGAGGGCCAGCAATACCTGGGATGCGTGGCACCTTTGGTGTGGGAGTAGTCGCTGGACGTTTGCAATTTGGAGCTGGGCTGCGGCGCAGGTCCCGAGAGCGAGCGAGGCACGAACGTCGGCACCCTGAGCTGGCTGGCAGGCCCAGAGACCCTGATTGTTTGGGGCTGTGGAAGGGCTGCCAGGGGAAGGCGAGGGCCAGCAACACCTGGGAGGCCTGGCACCTTTGGTGTGGGAGCAGTCGCTGGACGTTTGGAATTTGGAGCTGGGCTGCGGCGCAGGTCCCGAGAGCGAGCGAGGCACGAACGTCGGCACCCTGAGCTGGCTGGCAAGGCCGGAGCCCCAGTGTGTGTGGGGCTGTGGAAGGGCTGCCAGGGGAAGGCGAGGGCCAGCAACACCTGGGAGGCGTGGCACCTTTGGTGTGGGAGCAGTCGCTGGACGTTTGCAATTTGGAGCTGAGCTGCGGCGCAGGTCCCGAGAGCGAGCGAGGAACTAACGGCACCCTGAGCTGTCTGATAGGGCGAGAGCCCCAGTGTCTGTGGGGCTGTGGAAGGGCTGCCAGGGGAAGGCGAGGGCCAGCAACACCTGGGAGGTGTGGCACAATTGGTGTGGGAGCAGTCGCTGGACGTTTGCAATTTGGAGCTGGGCTGCGGCGCAGGTCCCGAGAGCGAGCGAGGCACGAACGTCGGCACCCTGAGCTGGCCGGCAAGGCCGGAGCCCCAGTGTGTGTGTGGCTGTGGAAGGGCTGCCAGGGGAAGGCGAGGGCCAGCAATACCTGGGAGGCGTGGCACCTTTGGTGTGGGAGCAGTCGCTGGACGTTTGCAATTTGGAGCTGGGCTGCGGCGCAGGTCCCGAGAGCGAGCGAGGCACGAACGTCGGAATCCCTGAGCTGGCTGGCAAGGCCGGAGCCCCAGTGTGTGTGGGGCTGTGGAAGGGCTGCCAGGGGGAGGCGAGGGCCAGCAACACCTGGGAGGCGTGGCACCTTTGGTGTGGGAGCAGTCGCTGGACGTTTGGAATTTCGAGCTGGGCTGCGGCGCAGGTCCCGAGAGCGAGCGAGGCACGAACGTCGGCACCCTGAGCTGGCTGGCAAGGCCGGAGCCCCAGTGTGTGTGGGGCTGTGGAAGGGCTGCCAGGGGAAGGCGAGGGCCAGCAACACCTGGGAGGCATGGCACCTTTGGTGTGGGAGCAGTCGCTGGACGTTTGCAATTTGGAGCTGAGCTGCGGCGCAGGTCCCGAGAGCGAGCGAGGAACTAACGGCACCCTGAGCTGTCTGATAGGGCGAGAGACCCAGTGTCTGTGGGGCTGTGGAAGGGCTGCCAGGGGAAGGCGAGGGCCAGCAACACCTGGGAGGTGTGGCACAATTGGTGTGGGAGCAGTCGCTGGACGTTTGCAATTTGGAGCTGGGCTGCGGCGCAGGTCCCGAGAGCGAGCGAGGCACGAACGTCGGCACCCTGAGCTGGCTGGCAGGGCCAGAGCCCCTGTGTCTGTGGGGCTGTGGAAGGGCTGCCAGGGGAAGGCGAGGGCCAGCAATACCTGGGAGGCGTGGCACCTTTGGTGTGGCAGCAGTCGCTGGACGTTTGCAATTTGGAGCTGGGCTGCGGCGCAGGTCCCGAGAGCGAGCGAGGCACGAACGTCGGCACCCTGAGCTGGCCGGCAAGGCCGGAGCCCCAGTGTGTGAGGGGCTGTGGAAGGGCTGCAAGGGGAAGGCGAGGGCCAGCAACACCTGGGAGGCCTGGCACCTTTGGTGTGGGAGCAGTCGCTGGACGTTTGCAATTTGGAGCTGAGCTGCGGCGCAGGTCCCGAGAGCGAGCGAGGCACTAACGGCACCCTGAGCTGTCTGATAGGGCGAGAGCCCCAGTGTCTGTGGGGCTGTGGAAGGGCTGCCAGGGGAAGGCGAGGGCCAGCAACACCTGGGAGGCGTGGCACCTTTGGTGTGGGAGCAGTCGCTGGACGTTTGGAATTTCGAGCTGGGCTGCGGCGCAGGTTCCGAGAGCGAGCGAGGCACGAACGTTGGCACCCTGAGCCGGCTGGCAAGGCCGGAGCCCCAGTGTGTGTGGTGCTGTGGAAGGGCTGCCAAGGGAACGCGAGGGCCAGCAACACCTGGGAGGCGTGGCACCTTTGGTGTGGGAGCAGTCGCTGGACGTTTGCAATTTGGAGCTGGGCTGCGGCGCAGGTTCCGAGAGCGAGCGAGGCACGAACGTCGGAATCCCTGAGCTGGCTGGCAAGGCCGGAGCCCCAGTGTGTGTGGTGCTGTGGAAGGGCTGCCAGGGGAAGGCGAGGGCCAGCAATACCTGGGAGGCGTGGCACCTTTGGTGTGGGAGCAGTCGCTGGACGTTTGCAATTTGGAGCTGGGCTGCGGCGCAGGTCCCGAGAGCGAGCGAGGCACGAACGTCGGCACCCTGAGCTGGCTGGCAGGCCCAGAGACCCTGATTGTTTGGGGCTGTGGAAGGGCTGCCAGGGGAAGGCGAGGGCCAGCAACACCTGGGAGGCCTGGCATCTTTGGTGTGGGAGCAGTCGCTGGACGTTTGGAATTTGGAGCTGGGCTGCGGCGCAGGTCCCGAGAGCGAGCGAGGCACGAACGTCGGCACCCTGAGCTGGCTGGCAAGGCCGGAGCCCCAGTGTGTGTGGGGCTGTGGAAGGGCTGCCAGGGGAAGGCGAGGGCCAGCAACACCTGGGAGGCGTGGCACCTTTGGTGTGGGAGCAGTCGCTGGACGTTTGCAATTTGGAGCTGAGCTGCGGCGCAGGTCCCGAGAGCGAGCGAGGAACTAACGGCACCCTGAGCTGTCTGATAGGGCGAGAGCCCCAGTGTCTGTGGGGCTGTGGAAGGGCTGCCAGGGGAAGGCGAGGGCCAGCAACACCTGGGAGGTGTGGCACAATTGGTGTGGGAGCAGTCGCTGGACGTTTGCAATTTGGAGCTGGGCTGCGGCGCAGGTCCCGAGAGCGAGCGAGGCACGAACGTCGGCACCCTGAGCTGGCTGGCAGGGCCAGAGCCCCTGTGTCTGTGGGGCTGTGGAAGGGCTGCCAGGGGAAGGCGAGGGCCAGCAATACCTGGGAGGCGTGGCACCTTTGGTGTGGCAGCAGTCGCTGGACGTTTGCAATTTGGAGCTGGGCTGCGGCGCAGGTCCCGAGAGCGAGCGAGGCACGAACGTCGGCACCCTGAGCTGGCCGGCAAGGCCGGAGCCCCAGTGTGTGTGGGGCTGTGGAAGGGCTGCCAGGGGAAGGCGAGGGCCAGCAACACCTGGGAGGCGTGGCACCTTTGGTGTGGGAGCAGTCGCTGGACGTTTGCAATTTGGAGCTGAGCTGCGGCGCAGGTCCCGAGAGCGAGCGAGGAACTAACGGCACCCTGAGCTGTCTGATAGGGCGAGAGCCCCAGTGTCTGTGGGGCTGTGGAAGGGCTGCCAGGGGAAGGCGAGGGCCAGCAACACCTGGGAGGCGTGGCACCTTTGGTGTGGCAGCAGTCGCTGGACGTTTGCAATTTGGAGCTGGGCTGCGGCGCAGGTCCCGAGAGCGAGCGAGGCACGAACGTCGGCACCCTGAGCTGGCCGGCAAGGCCGGAGCCCCAGTGTGTGAGGGGCTGTGGAAGGGCTGCAAGGGGAAGGCGAGGGCCAGCAACACCTGGGAGGCCTGGCACCTTTGGTGTGGGAGCAGTCGCTGGACGTTTGCAATTTGGAGCTGAGCTGCGGCGCAGGTCCCGAGAGCGAGCGAGGCACTAACGGCACCCTGAGCTGTCTGATAGGGCGAGAGCCCCAGTGTCTGTGGGGCTGTGGAAGGGCTGCCAGGGGAAGGCGAGGGCCAGCAACACCTGGGAGGCGTGGCACCTTTGGTGTGGGAGCAGTCGCTGGACGTTTGGAATTTCGAGCTGGGCTGCGGCGCAGGTTCCGAGAGCGAGCGAGGCACGAACGTTGGCACCCTGAGCCGGCTGGCAAGGCCGGAGCCCCAGTGTGTGTGGTGCTGTGGAAGGGCTGCCAAGGGAACGCGAGGGCCAGCAACACCTGGGAGGCGTGGCACCTTTGGTGTGGGAGCAGTCGCTGG
This sequence comes from Spheniscus humboldti, assembly GCA_027474245.1. Classification (NCBI taxonomy): domain Eukaryota; kingdom Metazoa; phylum Chordata; class Aves; order Sphenisciformes; family Spheniscidae; genus Spheniscus; species Spheniscus humboldti. The sequence goes on along the minus strand of CM049890.1, from coordinate 67,304,621 downwards.
ACGTTTGCAATTTGGAGCTGGGCTGCGGCGCAGGTCCCGAGAGCGAGCGAGGCACGAACGTCGGAATCCCTGAGCTGGCTGGCAAGGCCGGAGCCCCAGTGTGTGTGGTGCTGTGGAAGGGCTGCCAGGGGAAGGCGAGGGCCAGCAATACCTGGGAGGCGTGGCACCTTTGGTGTGGGAGCAGTCGCTGGACGTTTGCAATTTGGAGCTGGGCTGCGGCGCAGGTCCCGAGAGCGAGCGAGGCACGAACGTCGGCACCCTGAGCTGGCTGGCAGGCCCAGAGACCCTGATTGTTTGGGGCTGTGGAAGGGCTGCCAGGGGAAGGCGAGGGCCAGCAACACCTGGGAGGCCTGGCACCTTTGGTGTGGGAGCAGTCGCTGGACGTTTGCAATTTGGAGCTGGGCTGCGGCGCAGGTCCCGAGAGCGAGCGAGGCACGAACGTCGGCACCCTGAGCTGGCTGGCAAGGCCGGAGCCCCAGTGTGTGTGGGGCTGTGGAAGGGCTGCCAGGGGAAGGCGAGGGCCAGCAACACCTGGGAGGCGTGGCACCTTTGGTGTGGGAGCAGTCGCTGGACGTTTGCAATTTGGAGCTGAGCTGCGGCGCAGGTCCCGAGAGCGAGCGAGGAACTAACGGCACCCTGAGCTGTCTGATAGGGCGAGAGCCCCAGTGTCTGTGGGGCTGTGGAAGGGCTGCCAGGGGAAGGCGAGGGCCAGCAACACCTGGGAGGTGTGGCACAATTGGTGTGGGAGCAGTCGCTGGACGTTTGCAATTTGGAGCTGGGCTGCGGCGCAGGTCCCGAGAGCGAGCGAGGCACGAACGTCGGCACCCTGAGCTGGCTGGCAGGGCCAGAGCCCCTGTGTCTGTGGGGCTGTGGAAGGGCTGCCAGGGGAAGGCGAGGGCCAGCAATACCTGGGAGGCGTGGCACCTTTGGTGTGGCAGCAGTCGCTGGACGTTTGCAATTTGGAGCTGGGCTGCGGCGCAGGTCCCGAGAGCGAGCGAGGCACGAACGTCGGCACCCTGAGCTGGCCGGCAAGGCCGGAGCCCCAGTGTGTGTGGGGCTGTGGAAGGGCTGCCAGGGGAAGGCGAGGGCCAGCAACACCTGGGAGGCGTGGCACCTTTGGTGTGGGAGCAGTTGCTGGACGTTTGCAATTTGGAGCTGGGCTGCGGCGCAGGTCCCGAGAGCGAGCGAGGCACGAACGTCGGCACCCTGAGCTGGCTGGCAGGGCCAGAGCCCCTGTGTCTGTGGGGCTGTGGAAGGGCTGCCAGGGGAAGGCGAGGGCCAGCAATACCTGGGAGGCGTGGCACCTTTGGTGTGGCAGCAGTCGCTGGACGTTTGCAATTTGGAGCTGGGCTGCGGCGCAGGTCCCGAGAGCGAGCGAGGCACGAACGTCGGCACCCTGAGCTGGCCGGCAAGGCTGGAGCCCCAGTGTGTGAGGGGCTGTGGAAGGGCTGCAAGGGGAAGGCGAGGGCCAGCAACACCTGGGAGGCGTGGCACCTTTGGTGTGGGAGCAGTCGCTGGACGTTTGCAATTTGGAGCTGAGCTGCGGCGCAGGTCCCGAGAGCGAGCGAGGCACTAACGGCACCCTGAGCTGTCTGATAGGGCGAGAGCCCCAGTGTGTGTGGGGCTGTGGAAGGGCTGCCAGGGGAAGGCGAGGGCCAGCAACACCTGGGAGGCGTGGCACCTTTGGTGTGGGAGCAGTCGCTGGACGTTTGCAATTTGGAGCTGAGCTGCGGCGCAGGTCCCGTGAGCGAGCGAGGCACGAACGTCGGCACCCTGAGCTGGCTGGCAAGGCCGGAGCCCCAGTGTGTGTGGGGCTGTTGAAGGACTGCCAGGGGAATGCGAGGGCCAGCAACACCTGGGAGGCGTGGCACCTTTCGTGTGAGAGCAGTTGCTGGACATTTGGAATTTGGAGCTGGGCTGCGGCGCAGGTCCCGAGAGCGAGCAAGGCACGAACGTCGGCACCCTGAGCTGGCTGGCAGGCCCAGAGACCTTGATTGTGTGGGGCTGTGGAAGGGCTGCCAGGGGAAGGCGAGGGCCAGCAACACCTAGGAGGCGTGGCACCTTTGGTGTGGGAGCAGTCGCTGGACGTTTGGAATTTCGAGCTGGGCTGCGGCGCAGGTTCCGAGAGCGAGCGAGGCACGAACGTCGGCACCCTGAGCTGGCTGGCAAGACCGGAGCCCCAGTGTGTGTGTGGCTGTGGAAGGGCAACCAGGGGAAGGCGAGGGCCAGCAACACCTGGGAGGCGTGGCACCTTTGGTGTGGGAGCAGTCGCTGGACGTTTGCAATTTCGAGCTGGGCTGCGGCGCAGGTTCCGAGAGCGAGCGAGGCACGAACGTCGGCACCCTGAGCTGGCTGGCAAGGCCGGAGCCCCAGTGTGTGTGTGGCTGTGGAAGGGCTGCCAAGGGAAGGCGAGGGCCAGCAACACCTGGGAGGCGTGGCACCTTTGGTGTGGGAGCAGTTGCTGGACGTTTGCAAGTTGGAGCTGGGCTGCGGCGCAGGTCCTGAGAGCGAGCAAGGCACGAACGTCGGCACCCTGAGCTGGCTGGCAGGCCCAGAGACCTTGATTGTGTGGGGCTGTGGAAGGGCTGCCAGGGGAAGGCGAGGGCCAGCAACACCTAGGAGGCGTGGCACCTTTGGTGTGGGAGCAGTCGCTGGACGTTTGCAATTTGGAGCTGAGCTGCGGCGCAGGTCCCGAGAGCGAGCGAGGCACTAACTGCACCCTGAGATGTCTGATAGGGCGAGAGCCCCAGTGTCTGTGGGGCTGTGGAAGGGCTGCCAGGGGAAGGCGAGGGCCAGCAACACCTGGGAGGCGTGGCACCTTTGGTGTGGGAGCAGTCGCTGGACGTTTGCAATTTGGAGCTGGGCTGCGGCGCAGGTTCCGAGAGCGAGCGAGGCACGAACGTCGGAATCCCTGAGCTGGCTGGCAAGGCCGGAGCCCCAGTGTGTGTGGTGCTGTGGAAGGGCTGCCAGGGGAAGGCGAGGGCCAGCAATACCTGGGAGGCGTGGCACCTTTGGTGTGGGAGCAGTCGCTGGACGTTTGCAATTTGGAGCTGGGCTGCGGCGCAGGTCCCGAGAGCGAGCGAGGCACGAACGTCGGCACCCTGAGCTGGCTGGCAGGCCCAGAGACCCTGATTGTTTGGGGCTGTGGAAGGGCTGCCAGGGGAAGGCGAGGGCCAGCAACACCTGGGAGGCCTGGCATCTTTGGTGTGGGAGCAGTCGCTGGACGTTTGGAATTTGGAGCTGGGCTGCGGCGCAGGTCCCGAGAGCGAGCGAGGCACGAACGTCGGCACCCTGAGCTGGCTGGCAAGGCCGGAGCCCCAGTGTGTGTGGGGCTGTGGAAGGGCTGCCAGGGGAAGGCGAGGGCCAGCAACACCTGGGAGGCGTGGCACCTTTGGTGTGGGAGCAGTCGCTGGACGTTTGCAATTTGGAGCTGAGCTGCGGCGCAGGTCCCGAGAGCGAGCGAGGAACTAACGGCACCCTGAGCTGTCTGATAGGGCGAGAGCCCCAGTGTCTGTGGGGCTGTGGAAGGGCTGCCAGGGGAAGGCGAGGGCCAGCAACACCTGGGAGGTGTGGCACAATTGGTGTGGGAGCAGTCGCTGGACGTTTGCAAGTTGGAGCTGGGCTGCGGCGCAGGTCCCGAGAGCGAGCGAGGCACGAACGTCGGCACCCTGAGCTGGCTGGCAGGGCCAGAGCCCCTGTGTCTGTGGGGCTGTGGAAGGGCTGCCAGGGGAAGGCGAGGGCCAGCAATACCTGGGAGGCGTGGCACCTTTGGTGTGGGAGCAGTCGCTGGACGTTTGCAATTTGGAGCTGGGCTGCGGCGCAGGTCCCGAGAGCGAGCGAGGCACGAACGTCGGCACCCTGAGCTGGCCGGCAAGGCCGGAGCCCCAGTGTGTGTGGGGCTGTGGAAGGGCTGCCAGGGGAAGGCGAGGGCCAGCAACACCTGGGAGGCGTGGCACCTTTGGTGTGGGAGCAGTCGCTGGACGTTTGCAATTTGGAGCTGAGCTGCGGCGCAGGTCCCGAGAGCGAGCGAGGAACTAACGGCACCCTGAGCTGTCTGATAGGGCGAGAGCCCCAGTGTCTGTGGGGCTGTGGAAGGGCTGCCAGGGGAAGGCGAGGGCCAGCAACACCTGGGAGGCGTGGCACCTTTGGTGTGGCAGCAGTCGCTGGACGTTTGCAATTTGGAGCTGGGCTGCGGCGCAGGTCCCGAGAGCGAGCGAGGCACGAACGTCGGCACCCTGAGCTGGCCGGCAAGGCCGGAGCCCCAGTGTGTGAGGGGCTGTGGAAGGGCTGCAAGGGGAAGGCGAGGGCCAGCAACACCTGGGAGGCCTGGCACCTTTGGTGTGGGAGCAGTCGCTGGACGTTTGCAATTTGGAGCTGAGCTGCGGCGCAGGTCCCGAGAGCGAGCGAGGCACTAACGGCACCCTGAGCTGTCTGATAGGGCGAGAGCCCCAGTGTCTGTGGGGCTGTGGAAGGGCTGCCAGGGGAAGGCGAGGGCCAGCAACACCTGGGAGGCGTGGCACCTTTGGTGTGGGAGCAGTCGCTGGACGTTTGCAATTTCGAGCTGGGCTGCGGCGCAGGTTCCGAGAGCGAGCGAGGCACGAACGTTGGCACCCTGAGCCGGCTGGCAAGGCCGGAGCCCCAGTGTGTGTGGTGCTGTGGAAGGGCTGCCAAGGGAACAGGAGGGCCAGCAACACCTGGGAGGCGTGGCACCTTTGGTGTGGGAGCAGTCGCTGGACGTTTGCAATTTGGAGCTGGGCTGCGGCGCAGGTTCCGAGAGCGAGCGAGGCACGAACGTCGGAATCCCTGAGCTGGCTGGCAAGGCCGGAGCCCCAGTGTGTGTGGTGCTGTGGAAGGGCTGCCAGGGGAAGGTGAGGGCCAGCAATACCTGGGAGGCGTGGCACCTTTGGTGTGGGAGCAGTCGCTGGACGTTTGCAATTTGGAGCTGGGCTGCGGCGCAGGTCCCGAGAGCGAGCGAGGCACGAACGTCGGCACCCTGAGCTGGCTGGCAGGCCCAGAGACCCTGATTGTTTGGGGCTGTGGAAGGGCTGCCAGGGGAAGGCGAGGGCCAGCAACACCTGGGAGGCCTGGCATCTTTGGTGTGGGAGCAGTCGCTGGACGTTTGGAATTTGGAGCTGGGCTGCGGCGCAGGTTCCGAGAGCGAGCGAGGCACGAACGTCGGCACCCTGAGCTGGCTGGCAAGGCCGGAGCCCCAGTGTGTGTGGGGCTGTGGAAGGGCTGCCAGGGGAAGGCGAGGGCCAGCAACACCTGGGAGGCGTGGCACCTTTGGTGTGGGAGCAGTCGCTGGACGTTTGCAATTTGGAGCTGAGCTGCGGCGCAGGTCCCAAGAGCGAGCGAGGAACTAACGGCACCCTGAGCTGTCTGATAGGGCGAGAGCCCCAGTGTCTGTGGGGCTGTGGAAGGGCTGCCAGGGAAAGGCGAGGGCCAGCAACACCTGGGAGGTGTGGCACAATTGGTGTGGGAGCAGTCGCTGGACGTTTGCAATTTGGAGCTGGGCTGCGGCGCAGGTCCCGAGAGCGAGCGAGGCACGAACGTCGGCACCCTGAGCTGGCTGGCAGGGCCAGAGCCCCTGTGTCTGTGGGGCTGTGGAAGGGCTGCCAGGGGAAGGCGAGGGCCAGCAATACCTGGGAGGCGTGGCACCTTTGGTGTGGCAGCAGTCGCTGGACGTTTGCAATTTGGAGCTGGGCTGCGGCGCAGGTCCCGAGAGCGAGCGAGGCACGAACGTCGGCACCCTGAGCTGGCCGGCAAGGCCGGAGCCCCAGTGTGTGTGGGGCTGTGGAAGGGCTGCCAGGGGAAGGCGAGGGCCAGCAACACCTGGGAGGCGTGGCACCTTTGGTGTGGGAGCAGTCGCTGGACGTTTGCAATTTGGAGCTGAGCTGCGGCGCAGGTCCCGAGAGCGAGCGAGGAACTAACGGCACCCTGAGCTGTCTGATAGGGCGAGAGCCCCAGTGTCTGTGGGGCTGTGGAAGGGCTGCCAGGGGAAGGCGAGGGCCAGCAACACCTGGGTGGTGTGGCACAATTGGTGTGGGAGCAGTCGCTGGACGTTTGCAATTTGGAGCTGGGCTGTGGCGCAGGTCCCGAGAGCGAGCGAGGCACGAACGTCGGCACCGTGAGCTGGCTGGCAGGGCCAGAGCCCCTGTGTCTGTGGGGCTGTGGAAGGGCTGCCAGGGGAAGGCGAGGGCCAGCAATACCTGGGAGGCGTGGCACCTTTGGTGTGGCAGCAGTCGCTGGACGTTTGTAATTTGGAGCTGGGCTGCGGCGCAGGTCCCGAGAGCGAGCGAGGCACGAACGTCGGCACCCTGAGCTGGCCGGCAAGGCCGGAGCCCCAGTGTGTGAGGGGCTGTGGAAGGGCTGCAAGGGGAAGGCGAGGGCCAGCAACACCTGGGAGGCCTGGCACCTTTGGTGTGGGAGCAGTCGCTGGACGTTTGCAATTTGGAGCTGAGCTGCGGCGCAGGTCCCGAGAGCGAGCGAGGCACTAACGGCACCCTGAGCTGTCTGATAGGGCGAGAGCCCCAGTGTCTGTGGGGCTGTGGAAGGGCTGCCAGGGGAAGGCGAGGGCCAGCAACACCTGGGAGGCGTGGCACCTTTGGTGTGGGAGCAGTCGCTGGACGTTTGCAATTTGGAGCTGAGCTGCGGCGCAGGTCCCGTGAGCGAGCGAGGCACGAACGTCGGCACCCTGAGCTGGCTGGCAAGGCCGGAGCCCCAGTGTGTGTGGGGCTGTTGAAGGACTGCCAGGGGAATGCGAGGGCCAGCAACACCTGGGAGGCGTGGCACCTTTCGTGTGAGAGCAGTTGCTGGACATTTGGAATTTGGAGCTGGGCTGCGGCGCAGGTCCCGAGAGCGAGCAAGGCACGAACGTCGGCACCCTGAGCTGGCTGGCAGGCCCAGAGACCTTGATTGTGTGGGGCTGTGGAAGGGCTGCCAGGGGAAGGCGAGGGCCAGCAACACCTAGGAGGCGTGGCACCTTTGGTGTGGGAGCAGTCGCTGGACGTTTGGAATTTCGAGCTGGGCTGCGGCGCAGGTTCCGAGAGCGAGCGAGGCACGAACGTCGGCACCCTGAGCTGGCTGGCAAGACCGGAGCCCCAGTGTGTGTGTGGCTGTGGAAGGGCAACCAGGGGAAGGCGAGGGCCAGCAACACCTGGGAGGCGTGGCACCTTTGGTGTGGGAGCAGTCGCTGGACGTTTGCAATTTGGAGCTGGGCTGCGGCGCAGGTTCCGAGAGCGAGCGAGGCACGAACGTCGGCACCCTGAGCTGGCTGGCAAGACCGGAGCCCCAGTGTGTGTGTGGCTGTGGAAGGGCAACCAGGGGAAGGCGAGGGCCAGCAACACCTGGGAGGCGTGGCACCTTTGGTGTGGGAGCAGTCGCTGGACGTTTGCAATTTCGAGCTGGGCTGCGGCGCAGGTTCCGAGAGCGAGCGAGGCACGAACGTCGGCACCCTGAGCTGGCTGGCAAGGCCGGAGCCCCAGTGTGTGTGTGGCTGTGGAAGGGCTGCCAAGGGAAGGCGAGGGCCAGCAACACCTGGGAGGCGTGGCACCTTTGGTGTGGGAGCAGTTGCTGGACGTTTGCAAGTTGGAGCTGGGCTGCGGCGCAGGTCCTGAGAGCGAGCAAGGCACGAACGTCGGCACCCTGAGCTGGCTGGCAGGCCCAGAGACCTTGATTGTGTGGGGCTGTGGAAGGGCTGCCAGGGGAAGGCGAGGGCCAGCAACACCTAGGAGGCGTGGCACCTTTGGTGTGGGAGCAGTCGCTGGACGTTTGCAATTTGGAGCTGAGCTGCGGCGCAGGTCCTGAGAGCGAGCGAGGCACTAACTGCACCCTGAGATGTCTGATAGGGCGAGAGCCCCAGTGTCTGTGGGGCTGTGGAAGGGCTGCCAGGGGAAGGCGAGGGCCAGCAACACCTGGGAGGCGTGGCACAATTGGTGTGGGAGCAGTCGCTGGACGTTTGCAACTTGGAGCTGAGCTGCGGCGCAGGTCCCGAGAGCGAGCGAGGCACGAACGTCGGCACCCTGAGCTGGCTGGCAAGGCCGGAGCCCCAGTGTGTGTGGCGCTGTGGAAGGGCTGCCAGGGGAAGCCGAGGGCCAGCAACACCTGGGAGGCGTGGCACCTTTGGTGTGGGAGCAGTTGCTGGACGTTTGGAATTTGGAGCTGGGCTGCGGCGCAGGTTCCGAGAGCGAGCGAGGCACGAACGTCGGCACCCTGAGCTGGCTGGCAAGGCCGGAGCCCCAGTGTGTGTGGGGCTGTGGAAGGGCTGCCAGGGGAAGGCGAGGGCCAGCAACACCTGGGAGGCGTGGCACCTTTGGTGTGGGAGCAGTTGCTGGACGTTTGCAAGTTGGAGCTGGGCTGCGGCGCAGGTCCCGAGAGCGAGCAAGGCACGAACGTCGGCACCCTGAGCTGGCTGGCAGGCCCAGAGACCTTGATTGTGTGGGGCTGTGGAAGGGCTGCCAGGGGAAGGCGAGGGCCAGCAACACCTAGGAGGCGTGGCACCTTTGGTGTGGGAGCAGTCGCTGGACGTTTGCAATTTGGAGCTGGGCTGCGGCGCAGGTTCCGAGAGCGAGCGAGGCACGAACGTCGGAATCCCTGAGCTGGCTGGCAAGGCCGGAGCCCCAGTGTGTGTGGGGCTGTGGAAGGGCTGCCAGGGGGAGGCGAGGGCCAGCAACACCTGGGAGGCGTGGCACCTTTGGTGTGGGAGCAGTCGCTGGACGTTTGCAATTTGGAGCTGGGCTGCGGAGCAGGTCCCGAGAGCGAGCGAGGCACTAACGGCACCCTGAACTGTCTGATAGGGCGAGAGCCCCTGTGTGTGTGGGGCTGTGGAAGGGCTGCCAGGGGAAGGCGAGGGCCAGCAATACCTGGGAGGCGTGGCACCTTTGGTGTGGGAGCAGTCGCTGGACGTTTGCAATTTGGAGCTGGGCTGCGGCGCAGGTCCCGAGAGCGAGCGAGGCACGAACGTCGGCACCCTGAGCTGGCTGGCAGGGCCAGAGCCCCTGTGTGTGTGGGGCTGTGGAAGGGCTGCCAGGGGAAGGCGAGGGCCAGCAACACCTGGGAGGCCTGGCACCTTTGGTGTGGGAGCAGTCGCTGGACGTTTGGAATTTCGAGCTGGGCTGCGGCGCAGGTCCCGAGAGCGAGCGAGGCACGAACGTCGGCACCCTGAGCTGGCTGGCAAGGCCGGAGCCCCAGTGTCTGTGGGGCTGTGGAAGGGCTGCCAGGGGAAGGCGAGGGCCAGCAACACCTGGGAGGCGTGGCACCTTTGGTGTGGGAGCAGTCGCTGGACGTTTGCAATTTGGAGCTGGGCTGCGGCGCAGGTCCCGAGAGCGAGCGAGGCACGAACGTCGGCACCCTGAGCTGGCTGGCAAGGCCGGAGCCCCAGTGTGTGTGTGGCTGTGGAAGGGCTGCCAAGGGAAGGCGAGGGCCAGCAACACCTGGGAGGCGTGGCACTTTTGGTGTGGGAGCAGTCGCTGGACGTTTGCAATTTGGAGCTGGGCTGCGGCGCAGGTTCCGAGAGCGAGCGAGGCACGAACGTCGGCACCCTGAGCTGGCTGGCAAGGCCGGAGCCCCAGTGTGTGTGGGGCTGTGGAAGGGCTGCCAAGGGAAGGCGAGGGCCAGCAACACCTGGCAGTCCTGGCACCTTTCGTGTGGGAGCAGTCGCTGGACGTTTGCAATTTCGGAGCTGGGCTCTGGCGGCGGCGCTGAGAGCGAGCAAGGCACCAGCGTCGGCACCCTGAGCTGGCTGGCAAGGCCGGAGCCCCAGTGTGTGTGTGGCTGTGGAAGGGCTGCCAAGGGAAGGCGAGGGCCAGCAACACCTGGCAGTCCTGGCACCTTTGGTGTGGGAGCAGTCGCTGGACGTTTGCAATTTCGGAGCTGGGCTCTGGTGGCGGCGATGAGAGCGAGCAAGGCACGAAGGTCGGCACCCTGAGATGGCTGGCAAGGCCGGAGCCCCAGTGTGTGTGGGGCTGTGGAAGGGCAACCAGGGGAAGGCGAGGGCCAGCAACACCTGGGAGGCGTGGCACCTTTGGTGTGGGAGCAGTCGCTGGACGTTTGCAATTTGGAGCTGAGCTGCGGCGCAGGTCCCGAGAGCGAGCGAGGCACTAACGGCACCCTGAGCTGTCTGATAGGGCGAGAGCCCCAGTGTGTGTGTGGCTGTGGAAGGGCTGCCAGGGGAAGGCGAGGGCCAGCAACACCTGGGAGGCGTGGCACCTTTGGTGTGGGAGCAGTCGCTGGACGTTTGCAATTTGGAGCTGAGCTGCGGCGCAGGTCCCGAGAGCGAGCGAGGCACGAACGTCGGCACCCTGAGCTGGCTGGCAAGGCCGGAGCCCCAGTGTGTGTGGGGCTGTGGAAGGGCTGCCAGGGGAAGGCGAGGGCCAGCAACACCTGGGAGGCGTGGCACCTTTGGTGTGGGAGCAGTTGCTGGACGTTTGGAATTTGGAGCTGAGCTGCGGCGCAGGTCCCTAGAGCGAGCGAGGCACGAACGTCGGCACCCTGAGCTGGCTAGCAAGGCCGGAGCCCCAGTGTGTGTGTGGCTGTGGAAGGGCTGCCAGGGGAAGGCGAGGGCCAGCAATACCTGGGAGGCGTGGCACCTTTGGTGTGGGAGCAGTTGCTGGACGTTTGCAAGTTGGAGCTGGGCTGCGGCGCAGGTTCCGAGAGCGAGCGAGGCACGAACGTCGGCACCCTGAGCTGGCTGGCAAGGCCGGAGCCCCAGTGTGTGTGGGGCTGTGGAAGGGCTGCCAAGGGAAGGCGAGGGCCAGCAACACCTGGCAGTCCTGGCACCTTTCGTGTGGGAGCAGTCGCTGGACGTTTGCAATTTCGGAGCTGGGCTCTGGCGGCGGCGCTGAGAGCGAGCAAGGCACCAGCGTCGGCACCCTGAGCTGGCTGGCAAGGCCGGAGCCCCAGTGTGTGTGTGGCTGTGGAAGGGCTGCCAAGGGAAGGCGAGGGCCAGCAACACCTGGGAGGCGTGGCACCTTTGGTGTGGGAGCAGTCGCTGGACGTTTGCAATTTCGGAGCTGGGCTCTGGTGGCGGCGATGAGAGCGAGCAAGGCACGAAGGTCGGCACCCTGAGATGGCTGGCAAGGCCGGAGCCCCAGTGTGTGTGGGGCTGTGGAAGGGCAACCAGGGGAAGTCGAGGGCCAGCAACACCTGGGAGGCGTGGCACCTTTGGTGTGGGAGCAGTCGCTGGACGTTTGCAATTTGGAGCTGAGCTGCGGCGCAGGTCCCGAGAGCGAGCGAGGCACTAACGGCACCCTGAGCTGTCTGATAGGGCGAGAGCCCCAGTGTACTGGGGCTGTGGAAGGGCTGCCAGGGGAAGGCGAGGGCCAGCAACACCTGGGAGGCGTGGCACAATTGGTGTGGGAGCAGTCGCTGGACGTTTGCAATTTGGAGCTGGGCTGCGGCGCAGGTCCCGAGAGCGAGCGAGGCACGAACGTCGGCACCCTGAGCTGGCTGGCAGGGCCAGAGCCCCTGTGTGTGTGGTGCTGTGGAAGGGCTGCCAGGGGAAGGCGAGGGCCAGCAATACCTGGGAGGCGTGGCACCTTTGGTGTGGGAGCAGTCGCTGGACGTTTGCAATTTGGAGCTGGGCTGCGGCGCAGGTCCCGAGAGCGAGCGAGGCACGAACGTCGGCACCCTGAGCTGGCCGGCAAGGCCGGAGCCCCAGTGTGTGTGTGGCTGTGGAAGGGCTGCCAGGGGAAGGCGAGGGCCAGCAACACCTAGGAGGCGTGGCACCTTTGGTGTGGGAGCAGTCGCTGGACGTTTGCAATTTGGAGCTGGGCTGCGGCGCAGGTTCCGAGAGCAAGCGAGGCACGAACGTCGGCACCCTGAGCTGGCTGGCAAGGCCGGAGCCCCAGTGTGTGTGGGGCTGTGGAAGGGCTGCCAGGGGAAGGCGAGGGCCAGCAACACCTGGGAGGCGTGGCACCTTTGGTGTGGGAGCAGTCGCTGGACGTTTGCAATTTGGAGCTGGGCTGCGGCGCAGGTCCCGAGAGCGAGCGAGGCACTAACGGCACCCTGAACTGTCTGATAGGGCGAGAGCCCCTGTGTGTGTGGTGCTGTGGAAGATCTGCGAGGGGAAGGCGAGGGCCAGCAACACCTGGGAGGCGTGGCACAATTGGTGTGGGAGCAGTCGCTGGACGTTTGGAATTTGGAGCTGGGCTGCGGCGCAGGTCCCGAGAGCGAGCGAGGCACGAACGTCGGCACCCTGAGCTGGCTGGCAGGGCCAGAGCCCCTGTGTGTGTGGTGCTGTGGAAGATCTGCCAGGGGAAGGCGAGGGCCAGCAATACCTGGGAGGCGTGGCACCTTTGGTGTGGGAGCAGTCGCTGGACGTTTGCAATTTGGAGCTGGGCTGCGGCGCAGGTCCCGAGAGCGAGCGAGGCACGAACGTCGGCACCCTGAGCTGGCTGGCAAGGCCGGAGCCCCAGTGTGTGTGGGGCTGTGGAAGGGCTGCCAGGGGAAGGCGAGGGCCAGCAACACCTGGGAGGCCTGGCACCTTTGGTGTGGGAGCAGTCGCTGGACGTTTGCAATTTGGAGCTGAGCTGCGGCGAGGTCCCGAGAGCGAGCGAGGCACTAACGGCACCCTGAGATGTCTGATAGGGCGAGAGCCCCAGTGTGTGTGGGGCTGTGGAAGGGCTGCCAGGGGAAGGCGAGGGCCAGCAACACCTGGGAGGCGTGGCACAATTGGTGTGGGAGCAGTCGCTGGACGTTTGCAATTTGGAGCTGAGCTGCGGCGCAGGTCCCGTGAGCGAGCGAGGCACGAACGTCGGCACCCTGAGCTGGCTGGCAAGGCCGGAGCCCCAGTGTGTGTGTGGCTGTGGAAGGGCTGCCAGGGGAAGGCGAGGGCCAGCAACACCTGGGAGGCGTGGCACCTTTGGTGTGGGAGCAGTTGCTGGACGTTTGGAATTTGGAGCTGGGCTGCGGCGCAGGTTCCGAGAGCGAGCGAGGCACGAACGTCGGCACCCTGAGCTGGCTGGCAAGGCCGGAGCCCCAGTGTGTGTGGGGCTGTGGAAGGGCTGCCAGGGGAAGGCGAGGGCCAGCACACCTGGGAGGCGTGGCACCTTTGGTGTGGGAGCAGTTGCTGGACGTTTGCAATTTGGAGCTGAGCTGCGGCGCAGGTCCCTAGAGCGAGCGAGGCACGAACGTCGGAATCCCTGAGCTGGCTGGCAAGGCTGGAGCCCCAGTGTGTGTGGGGCTGTGGAAGATCTGCCAGGGGAAGGCGAGGGCCAGCAATACCTGGGAGGCGTGGCACCTTTGGTGTGGGAGCAGTCGCTGGACGTTTGCAATTTGGAGCTGGGCTGCGGCGCAGGTCCCGAGAGCGAGCGAGGCACGAACGTCGGCACCCTGAGCTGGCCGGCAAGGCCGGAGCCCCAGTGTGTGTGGGGCTGTGGAAGGGCTGCAAGGGGAAGGCGAGGGCCAGCAACACCTAGGAGGCGTGGCACCTTTGGTGTGGGAGCAGTCGCTGGACGTTTGCAATTTGGAGCTGAGCTGCGGCGCAGGTCCCGAGAGCGAGCGAGGCACTAACGGCACCCTGAGATGTCTGATAGGGCGAGAGCCCCAGTGTGTGTGTGGCTGTGGAAGGGCTGCCAGGGGAAGGCGAGGGCCAGCAACACCTGGGAGGCGTGGCACAATTGGTGTGGGAGCAGTCGCTGGACGTTTGCAATTTGGAGCTGAGCTGCGGCGCAGGTCCCGTGAGCGAGCGAGGCACGAACGTCGGCACCCTGAGCTGGCTGGCAAGGCCGGAGCCCCAGTGTGTGTGTGGCTGTGGAAGGGCTGCCAGGGGAAGGCGAGGGCCAGCAACACCTGGGAGGCGTGGCACCTTTGGTGTGGGAGCAGTTGCTGGACGTTTGGAATTTGGAGCTGGGCTGCGGCGCAGGTTCCGAGAGCGAGCGAGGCATGAACGTCGGCACCCTGAGCTGGCTGGCAAGGCCAGAGCCCCAGTGTCTGTGGGGCTGTGGAAGGGCTGCCAGGGGAAGGCGAGGGCCAGCAACACCTGGGAGGCGTGGCACCTTTGGTGTGGGAGCAGTCGCTGGACGTTTGCAATTTGGAGCTGAGCTGCGGCGCAGGTCCCGAGAGCGAGCAAGGCACTAACGGCACCCTGAACTGTCTGATAGGGCGCGAGCCCCTGTGTGTGTGGGGCTGTGGAAGGGCTGCCAGGGGAAGGCGAGGGCCAGCAACACCTGGGAGGCGTGGTACCTTTGGTGTGGGAGCAGTCGCTGGATGTTTGCAATTTCGGAGCTGGGCTCCGGTGGCGGCGCTGAGAGCGAGCAAGGCACGAAGGTCGGCACACTGAGCTTGCTGGCAAGGCTGGAGCCCCAGTGTGTGTGGGGCTGTGGAAGGGCTGCCAAGGGAAGGCGAGGGCCAGCAACACCTGGGAGGCCTGGCACCTTTGGTGTGGGAGCAGTCGCTGGATGTTTGCAATTTTGGAGCTGGGCTCTGGCGGCGGCGCTGAGAGCGAGCAAGACACCAGCGTCGGCACCCTGAGATGGCTGGCAAGGCTGGAGCCCCAGTGTGTGTGGGGCTGTGGAAGGGCTGCCAAGGGAAGGCGAGGGCCAGCAACACCTGGCAGTCCTGGCACCTTTCGTGTGGGAGCAGTCGCTCGACGTTTGGAATTTTGGAGCTGGGCTCTGGCGGCGGCACTGAGAGCGAGCAAGGCACCAGCGTCGGCACCCTGAGCTGGCTGGCAAGGCCGGAGCCCCAGTGTGTGTGGGGCTGTGGAAGGGCTGCCAAGGGAAGGCTTGGGCCAGCAACACCTGGCAGTCCTGGCACCTTTGGTGTGGGAGCAGTCGCTGGACGTTTGCAATTTGGAGCTGGGCTGCGGCGCAGGTCCCGAGAGCGAGCGAGGCACTAACGGCACCCTGAACTGTCTGATAGGGCAAGAGCCCCTGTGTGTGTGGGGCTGTGGAAGGGCTGCCAGGGGAAGGTGAGGGCCAGCAATACCTGGGAGGCGTGGCACCTTTGGTGTGGGAGCACTCGCTGGACGTTTGCAATTTCGAGCTGGGCTGCGGCGCAGGTTCCGAGAGCGAGCGAGGCACGAACGTCGGCACCCTGAGCTGGCTGGCAAGGCCGGAGCCCCAGTGTGTGTGTGGCTGTGGAAGGGCTGCCAGGGGAAGGCGAGGGCCAGCAACACCTGGGAGGCCTGGCACCTTTGGTGTGGGAGCAGTCGCTGGACGTTTGCAATTTGGAGCTGAGCTGCGGCGCAGGTCCCGAGAGCGAGCGAGGCACGAACGTCGGAATCCCTGAGCTGGCTGGCAAGGCTGGAGCCCCAGTGTGTGTGGGGCTGTGGAAGATCTGCCAGGGGAAGGCGAGGGCCAGCAATACCTGGGAGGCGTGGCACCTTTGGTGTGGGAGCAGTCGCTGGACGTTTGCAATTTGGAGCTGGGCTGCGGCGCAGGTCCCGAGAGCGAGCGAGGCACGAACGTCGGCACCCTGAGCTGGCCGGCAAGGCCGGAGCCCCAGTGTGTGTGGGGCTGTGGAAGGGCTGCAAGGGGAAGACGAGGGCCAGCAACACCTGGGAGGCCTGGCACCTTTGGTGTGGGAGCAGTCGCTGGACGTTTGCAATTTGGAGCTGAGCTGCGGCGCAGGTCCCGAGAGCGAGCGAGGCACTAACGGCACCCTGAGATGTCTGATAGGGCGAGAGCCCCAGTGTGTGTGTGGCTGTGGAAGGGCTGCCAGGGGAAGGCGAGGGCCAGCAACACCTGGGAGGCGTGGCACAATTGGTGTGGGAGCAGTCGCTGGACGTTTGCAATTTGGAGCTGAGCTGCGGCGCAGGTCCCGTGAGCGAGCGAGGCACGAACGTCGGCACCCTGAGCTGGCTGGCAAGGCCGGAGCCCCAGTGTGTGTGTGGCTGTGGAAGGGCTGCCAGGGGAAGGCGAGGGCCAGCAACACCTGGGAGGCGTGGCACCTTTGGTGTGGGAGCAGTTGCTGGACGTTTGGAATTTGGAGCTGGGCTGCGGCGCAGGTTCCGAGAGCGAGCGAGGCACGAACGTCGGCACCCTGAGCTGGCTGGCAAGGCCAGAGCCCCAGTGTCTGTGGGGCTGTGGAAGGGCTGCCAGGGGAAGGCGAGGGCCAGCAACACCTGGGAGGCGTGGCACCTTTGGTGTGGGAGCAGTCGCTGGACGTTTGCAATTTCGGAGCTGGGCTCCGGTGGCGGCGCTGAGAGCGAGCAAGGCACGAACGTCGGCACCCTGAGCTGGCCGGCAAGGCCGGAGCCCCAGTGTGTGTGGGGCTGTGGAAGGGCTGCCAGGGGAAGGCGAGGGCCAGCAACACCTGGGAGGCGTGGCACCTTTGGTGTGGGAGCAGTTGCTGGACATTTGCAATTTGGAGCTGGGCTGCGGCGCAGGTCCCGAGGGCGAGCGAGGCACGAACGTCGGCACCCTGAGCTGGCTGGCAAGGCCGGAGCCCCAGTGTGTGTGGGGCTGTGAAAGGGCTGCCAGGGGAAGGCGAGGGCCAGCAACACCTGGGAGGCGTGGCACCTTTGGTGTGGGAGCAGTCGCTGGACGTTTGGAAATTCGAGCTGGGCTGCGGCGCAGGTTCCGAGAGCGAGCGAGGCACGAACGTCGGCACCCTGAGCTGGCCGGCAAGGCCGGAGCCCCAGTGTGTGTGGGGCTGTGGAAGGGCTGCCAGGGGAAGGCGAGGGCCAGCAACACCTAGGAGGCGTGGCACCTTTGGTGTGGGAGCAGTCGCTGGACGTTTGCAATTTG
This sequence comes from Spheniscus humboldti, assembly GCA_027474245.1. Classification (NCBI taxonomy): domain Eukaryota; kingdom Metazoa; phylum Chordata; class Aves; order Sphenisciformes; family Spheniscidae; genus Spheniscus; species Spheniscus humboldti. The sequence continues at coordinate 67,287,933 of CM049890.1, read as the reverse complement.
GAGCTGGGCTGCGGCGCAGGTTCCGAGAGCAAGCGAGGCACGAACGTCGGCACCCTGAGCTGGCTGGCAAGGCCGGAGCCCCAGTGTGTGTGGGGCTGTGGAAGGGCTGCCAGGGGAAGGCGAGGGCCAGCAACACCTGGGAGGCGTGGCACCTTTGGTGTGGGAGCAGTCGCTGGACGTTTGCAATTTGGAGCTGGGCTGCGGAGCAGGTCCCGAGAGCGAGCGAGGCACTAACGGCACCCTGAACTGTCTGATAGGGCGAGAGCCCCTGTGTGTGTGGGGCTGTGGAAGGGCTGCCAGGGGAAGGTGAGGGCCAGCAATACCTGGGAGGCGTGGCACCTTTGGTGTGGGAGCAGTCGCTGGACGTTTGGAATTTCGAGCTGGGCTGCGGCGCAGGTCCCGAGAGCGAGCGAGGCACGAACGTCGGCACCCTGAGCTGGCTGGCAAGGCCGGAGCCCCAGTGTGTGTGTGGCTGTGGAAGGGCTGCCAGGGGAAGGCGAGGGCCAGCAACACCTGGGAGGCCTGGCACCTTTGGTGTGGGAGCAGTCGCTGGACGTTTGCAATTTGGAGCTGAGCTGCGGCGCAGGTCCCGAGAGCGAGCGAGGCACTAACGGCACCCTGAGCTGTCTGATAGGGCGAGAGCCCCAGTGTCTGTGGGGCTGTGGAAGGGCTGCCAGGGGAAGGCGAGGGCCAGCAACACCTGGGAGGCGTGGCACAATTGGTGTGGGAGCAGTCGCTGGACGTTTGCAATTTGGAGCTGGGCTGCGGCGCAGGTCCCTAGAGCGAGCGAGGCACGAACGTCGGCACCCTGAGCTGGCTGGCAGGGCCAGAGCCCCTGTGTGTGTGGTGCTGTGGAAGATCTGCGAGGGGAAGGCGAGGGCCAGCAACACCTGGGAGGCGTGGCACAATTGGTGTGGGAGCAGTCGCTGGACGTTTGCAATTTGGAGCTGGGCTGCGGCGCAGGTCCCTAGAGCGAGCGAGGCACGAACGTCGGCACCCTGAGCTGGCTGGCAGGGCCAGAGCCCCTGTGTGTGTGGTGCTGTGGAAGATCTGCCAGGGGAAGGCGAGGGCCAGCAATACCTGGGAGGCGTGGCACCTTTGGTATGGGAGCAGTCGCTGGACGTTTGCAATTTGGAGCTGGGCTGCGGCGCAGGTCCCGAGAGCGAGCGAGGCACGAACGTCGGCACCCTGAGCTGGCCGGCAAGGCCGGAGCCCCAGTGTGTGTGGGGCTGTGGAAGGGCTGCAAGGGGAAGGCGAGGGCCAGCAACACCTGGGAGGCCTGGCACCTTTGGTGTGGGAGCAGTCGCTGGACGTTTGCAATTTGGAGCTGAGCTGCGGCGCAGGTCCCGAGAGCGAGCGAGGCACTAACGGCACCCTGAGATGTCTGATAGGGCGAGAGCCCCAGTGTGTGTGTGGCTGTGGAAGGGCTGCCAGGGGAAGGCGAGGGCCAGCAACACCTGGGAGGCGTGGCACAATTGGTGTGGGAGCAGTCGCTGGACGTTTGCAATTTGGAGCTGAGCTGCGGCGCAGGTCCCGTGAGCGAGCGAGGCACGAACGTCGGCACCCTGAGCTGGCTGGCAAGGCCGGAGCCCCAGTGTGTGTGTGGCTGTGGAAGGGCTGCCAGGGGAAGGCGAGGGCCAGCAACACCTGGGAGGCGTGGCACCTTTGGTGTGGGAGCAGTTGCTGGACGTTTGGAATTTGGAGCTGGGCTGCGGCGCAGGTTCCGAGAGCGAGCGAGGCACGAACGTCGGCACCCTGAGCTGGCTGGCAAGGCCAGAGCCCCAGTGTCTGTGGGGCTGTGGAAGGGCTGCCAGGGGAAGGCGAGGGCCAGCAACACCTGGGAGGCGTGGCACCTTTGGTGTGGGAGCAGTCGCTGGACGTTTGCAATTTCGGAGCTGGGCTCCGGTGGCGGCGCTGAGAGCGAGCAAGGCACGAACGTCGGCACCCTGAGCTGGCCGGCAAGGCCGGAGCCCCAGTGTGTGTGGGGCTGTGGAAGGGCTGCCAGGGGAAGGCGAGGGCCAGCAACACCTGGGAGGCGTGGCACCTTTGGTGTGGGAGCAGTTGCTGGACATTTGCAATTTGGAGCTGGGCTGCGGCGCAGGTCCCGAGGGCGAGCGAGGCACGAACGTCGGCACCCTGAGCTGGCTGGCAAGGCCGGAGCCCCAGTGTGTGTGGGGCTGTGGAAGGGCTGCCAGGGGAAGGCGAGGGCCAGCAACACCTGGGAGGCGTGGCACCTTTGGTGTGGGAGCAGTCGCTGGACGTTTGGAAATTCGAGCTGGGCTGCGGCGCAGGTTCCGAGAGCGAGCGAGGCACGAACGTCGGCACCCTGAGCTGGCCGGCAAGGCCGGAGCCCCAGTGTGTGTGGGGCTGTGGAAGGGCTGCCAGGGGAAGGCGAGGGCCAGCAACACCTAGGAGGCGTGGCACCTTTGGTGTGGGAGCAGTCGCTGGACGTTTGCAATTTGGAGCTGGGCTGCGGCGCAGGTTCCGAGAGCAAGCGAGGCACGAACGTCGGCACCCTGAGCTGGCTGGCAAGGCCGGAGCCCCAGTGTGTGTGGGGCTGTGGAAGGGCTGCCAGGGGAAGGCGAGGGCCAGCAACACCTGGGAGGCGTGGCACCTTTGGTGTGGGAGCAGTCGCTGGACGTTTGCAATTTGGAGCTGGGCTGCGGAGCAGGTCCCGAGAGCGAGCGAGGCACTAACGGCACCCTGAACTGTCTGATAGGGCGAGAGCCCCTGTGTGTGTGGGGCTGTGGAAGGGCTGCCAGGGGAAGGTGAGGGCCAGCAATACCTGGGAGGCGTGGCACCTTTGGTGTGGGAGCAGTCGCTGGACGTTTGGAATTTCGAGCTGGGCTGCGGCGCAGGTCCCGAGAGCGAGCGAGGCACGAACGTCGGCACCCTGAGCTGGCTGGCAAGGCCGGAGCCCCAGTGTGTGTGTGGCTGTGGAAGGGCTGCCAGGGGAAGGCAAGGGCCAGCAACACCTGGGAGGCCTGGCACCTTTGGTGTGGGAGCAGTCGCTGGACGTTTGCAATTTGGAGCTGAGCTGCGGCGCAGGTCCCGAGAGCGAGCGAGGCACTAACGGCACCCTGAGCTGTCTGATAGGGCGAGAGCCCCAGTGTCTGTGGGGCTGTGGAAGGGCTGCCAGGGGAAGGCGAGGGCCAGCAACACCTGGGAGGCGTGGCACAATTGGTGTGGGAGCAGTCGCTGGACGTTTGCAATTTGGAGCTGGGCTGCGGCGCAGGTCCCTAGAGCGAGCGAGGCACGAACGTCGGCACCCTGAGCTGGCTGGCAGGGCCAGAGCCCCTGTGTGTGTGGTGCTGTGGAAGATCTGCGAGGGGAAGGCGAGGGCCAGCAACACCTGGGAGGCGTGGCACAATTGGTGTGGGAGCAGTCGCTGGACGTTTGCAATTTGGAGCTGGGCTGCGGCGCAGGTCCCTAGAGCGAGCGAGGCACGAACGTCGGCACCCTGAGCTGGCTGGCAGGGCCAGAGCCCCTGTGTGTGTGGTGCTGTGGAAGATCTGCCAGGGGAAGGCGAGGGCCAGCAATACCTGGGAGGCGTGGCACCTTTGGTATGGGAGCAGTCGCTGGACGTTTGCAATTTGGAGCTGGGCTGCGGCGCAGGTCCCGAGAGCGAGCAAGGCACGAAAGTCGGCACCCTGAGCTGGCCGGCAAGGCCGGAGCCCCAGTGTGTGTGGGGCTGTGGAAGGGCTGCAAGGGGAAGGTGAGGGCCAGCAACACCTGGGAGGCCTGGCACCTTTGGTGTGGGAGCAGTCGCTGGACGTTTGCAATTTGGAGCTGAGCTGCGGCGAGGTCCCGAGAGCGAGCGAGGCACTAACGGCACCCTGAGATGTCTGATAGGGCGAGAGCCCCAGTGTCTGTGGGGCTGTGGAAGGGCTGCCAGGGGAAGGCGAGGGCCAGTAACACCTGGGAGGCGTGGCACAATTGGTGTGGGAGCAGTTGCTGGACGTTTGCAATTTGGAGCTGAGCTGCGGCGCAGGTCCCGTGAGCGAGCGAGGCACGAACGTCGGCACCCTGAGCTGGCTGGCAAGGCCGGAGCCCCAGTGTGTGTGGGGCTGTGGAAGGGCTGCCAGGGGAAGGCGAGGGCCAGCAACACCTGGGAGGCGTGGCACCTTTGGTGTGGGAGCAGTTGCTGGACGTTTGCAATTTGGAGCTGAGCTGCGGCGCAGGTCCCTAGAGCGAGCGAGGCACGAACGTCGGAATCCCTGAGCTGGCTGGCAAGGCTGGAGCCCCAGTGTGTGTGGGGCTGTGGAAGATCTGCCAGGGGAAGGCGAGGGCCAGCAATACCTGGGAGGCGTGGCACCTTTGGTGTGGGAGCAGTCGCTGGACGTTTGCAATTTGGAGCTGGGCTGCGGCGCAGGTCCCGAGAGCGAGCGAGGCACGAACGTCGGCACCCTGAGCTGGCCGGCAAGGCCGGAGCCCCAGTGTGTGTGGGGCTGTGGAAGGGCTGCAAGGGGAAGGCGAGGGCCAGCAACACCTGGGAGGCCTGGCACCTTTGGTGTGGGAGCAGTCGCTGGACGTTTGCAATTTGGAGCTGAGCTGCGGCGCAGGTCCCGAGAGCGAGCGAGGCACTAACGGCACCCTGAGATGTCTGATAGGGCGAGAGCCCCAGTGTGTGTGTGGCTGTGGAAGGGCTGCCAGGGGAAGGCGAGGGCCAGCAACACCTGGGAGGCGTGGCACAATTGGTGTGGGAGCAGTCGCTGGACGTTTGCAATTTGGAGCTGAGCTGCCGCGCAGGTCCCGTGAGCGAGCGAGGCACGAACGTCGGCACCCTGAGCTGGCTGGCAAGGCCGGAGCCCCAGTGTGTGTGTGGCTGTGGAAGGGCTGCCAGGGGAAGGCGAGGGCCAGCAACACCTGGGAGGCGTGGCACCTTTGGTGTGGGAGCAGTTGCTGGACGTTTGGAATTTGGAGCTGGGCTGCGGCGCAGGTTCCGAGAGCGAGCGAGGCACGAACGTCGGCACCCTGAGCTGGCTGGCAAGGCCAGAGCCCCAGTGTCTGTGGGGCTGTGGAAGGGCTGCCAGGGGAAGGCGAGGGCCAGCAACACCTGGGAGGCGTGGCACCTTTGGTGTGGGAGCAGTCGCTGGACGTTTGCAATTTGGAGCTGAGCTGCGGCGCAGGTCCCGAGAGCGAGCAAGGCACTAACGGCACCCTGAACTGTCTGATAGGGCGAGAGCCCCTGTGTGTGTGGGGCTGTGGAAGGGCTGCCAGGGGAAGGCGAGGGCCAGCAACACCTGGGAGGCGTGGTACCTTTGGTGTGGGAGCAGTCGCTGGATGTTTGCAATTTCGGAGCTGGGCTCCGGTGGCGGCGCTGAGAGCGAGCAAGGCACGAAGGTCGGCACCCTGAGCTGGCTGGCAAGGCCGGAGCCCCAGTGTGTGTGGGGCTGTGGAAGGGCTGCCAGGGGAAGGCGAGGGCCAGCAACACCTGGGAGGCGTGGCACCTTTGGTGTGGGAGAAGTCGCTGGACGTTTGCAATTTGGAGCTGAGCTGCGGCGCAGGTCCCTAGAGCGAGCGAGGCACGAACGTCGGAATCCCTGAGCTGGCTGGCAAGGCTGGAGCCCCAGTGTGTGTGGGGCTGTGGAAGATCTGCCAGGGGAAGGCGAGGGCCAGCAATACCTGGGAGGCGTGGCACCTTTGGTGTGGGAGCAGTCGCTGGACGTTTGCAATTTGGAGCTGGGCTGCGGCGCAGGTCCCGAGAGCGAGCGAGGCACGAACGTCGGCACCCTGAGCTGGCCGGCAAGGCCGGAGCCCCAGTGTGTGTGGGGCTGTGGAAGGGCTGCAAGGGGAAGGCGAGGGCCAGCAACACCTGGGAGGCCTGGCACCTTTGGTGTGGGAGCAGTCGCTGGACGTTTGCAATTTGGAGCTGGGCTGCGGCGCAGGTCCCGAGAGCGAGCGAGGCACTAACGGCACCCTGAGATGTCTGATAGGGCGAGAGCCCCAGTGTGTGTGTGGCTGTGGAAGGGCTGCCAGGGGAAGGCGAGGGCCAGCAACACCTGGGAGGCGTGGCACAATTGGTGTGGGAGCAGTCGCTGGACGTTTGCAATTTGGAGCTGAGCTGCGGCGCAGGTCCCGTGAGCGAGCGAGGCACGAACGTCGGCACCCTGAGCTGGCTGGCAAGGCCGGAGCCCCAGTGTGTGTGTGGCTGTGGAAGGGCTGCCAGGGGAAGGCGAGGGCCAGCAACACCTGGGAGGCGTGGCACCTTTGGTGTGGGAGCAGTTGCTGGACGTTTGGAATTTGGAGCTGGGCTGCGGCGCAGGTTCCGAGAGCGAGCGAGGCACGAACGTCGGCACCCTGAGCTGGCTGGCAAGGCCAGAGCCCCAGTGTGTGTGGGGCTGTGGAAGGGCTGCCAGGGGAAGGCGAGGGCCAGCAACACCTGGGAGGCGTGGCACCTTTGGTGTGGGAGCAGTCGCTGGACGTTTGCAATTTGGAGCTGAGCTGCAGCGCAGGTCCCGAGAGCGAGCAAGGCACTAACGGCACCCTGAACTGTCTGATAGGGCGCGAGCCCCTGTGTGTGTGGGGCTGTGGAAGGGCTGCCAGGGGAAGGCGAGGGCCAGCAACACCTGGGAGGCGTGGTACCTTTGGTGTGGGAGCAGTCGCTGGATGTTTGCAATTTCGGAGCTGGGCTCCGGTGGCGGCGCTGAGAGCGAGCAAGGCACGAAGGTCGGCACACTGAGCTTGCTGGCAAGGCTGGAGCCCCAGTGTGTGTGGGGCTGTGGAAGGGCTGCCAAGGGAAGGCGAGGGCCAGCAACACCTGGGAGGCCTGGCACCTTTGGTGTGGGAGCAGTCGCTGGATGTTTGCAATTTTGGAGCTGGGCTCTGGCGGCGGCGCTGAGAGCGAGCAAGACACCAGCGTCGGCACCCTGAGATGGCTGGCAAGGCTGGAGCCCCAGTGTGTGTGGGGCTGTGGAAGGGCTGCCAAGGGAAGGCGAGGGCCAGCAACACCTGGCAGTCCTGGCACCTTTCGTGTGGGAGCAGTCGCTCGACGTTTGGAATTTTGGAGCTGGGCTCTGGCGGCGGCACTGAGAGCGAGCAAGGCACCAGCGTCGGCACCCTGAGCTGGCTGGCAAGGCCGGAGCCCCAGTGTGTGTGGGGCTGTGGAAGGGCTGCCAAGGGAAGGCTTGGGCCAGCAACACCTGGCAGTCCTGGCACCTTTGGTGTGGGAGCAGTCGCTGGACGTTTGCAATTTGGAGCTGAGCTGCGGCGCAGGTCCCGAGAGCGAGCGAGGCACTAACGGCACCCTGAGCTGTCTGATAGGGCGAGAGCCCCAGTGTACTGGGGCTGTGGAAGGGCTGCCAGGGGAAGGCGAGGGCCAGCAACACCTGGGAGGCGTGGTACCTTTGGTGTGGGAGCAGTCGCTGGATGTTTGCAATTTCGGAGCTGGGCTCCGGTGGCGGCGCTGAGAGCGAGCAAGGCACGAAGGTCGGCACCCTGAGCTGGCTGGCAAGGCCGGAGCCCCAGTGTGTGTGGGGCTGTGGAAGGGCTGCCAGGGGAAGGCGAGGGCCAGCAACACCTGGGAGGCGTGGCACCTTTGGTGTGGGAGCAGTTGCTGGACGTTTGCAATTTGGAGCTGAGCTGCGGCGCAGGTCCCTAGAGCGAGCGAGGCACGAACGTCGGAATCCCTGAGCTGGCTGGCAAGGCTGGAGCCCCAGTGTGTGTGGGGCTGTGGAAGATCTGCCAGGGGAAGGCGAGGGCCAGCAATACCTGGGAGGCGTGGCACCTTTGGTGTGGGAGCAGTCGCTGGACGTTTGCAATTTGGAGCTGAGCTGCGGCGCAGGTCCCGAGAGCGAGCGAGGCACGAACGTCGGCACCCTGAGCTGGCCGGCAAGGCCGGAGCCCCAGTGTGTGTGGGGCTGTGGAAGGGCTGCAAGGGGAAGGCGAGGGCCAGCAACACCTGGGAGGCCTGGCACCTTTGGTGTGGGAGCAGTCGCTGGACGTTTGCAATTTGGAGCTGGGCTGCGGCGCAGGTCCCGAGAGCGAGCGAGGCACTAACGGCACCCTGAGATGTCTGATAGGGCGAGAGCCCCAGTGTGTGTGTGGCTGTGGAAGGGCTGCCAGGGGAAGGCGAGGGCCAGCAACACCTGGGAGGCGTGGCACAATTGGTGTGGGAGCAGTCGCTGGACGTTTGCAATTTGGAGCTGAGCTGCGGCGCAGGTCCCGTGAGCGAGCGAGGCACGAACGTCGGCACCCTGAGCTGGCTGGCAAGGCCGGAGCCCCAGTGTGTGTGTGGCTGTGGAAGGGCTGCCAGGGGAAGGCGAGGGCCAGCAACACCTGGGAGGCGTGGCACCTTTGGTGTGGGAGCAGTTGCTGGACGTTTGGAATTTGGAGCTGGGCTGCGGCGCAGGTTCCGAGAGCGAGCGAGGCACGAACGTCGGCACCCTGAGCTGGCTGGCAAGGCCAGAGCCCCAGTGTGTGTGGGGCTGTGGAAGGGCTGCCAGGGGAAGGCGAGGGCCAGCAACACCTGGGAGGCGTGGCACCTTTGGTGTGGGAGCAGTCGCTGGACGTTTGCAATTTGGAGCTGAGCTGCAGCGCAGGTCCCGAGAGCGAGCAAGGCACTAACGGCACCCTGAACTGTCTGATAGGGCGCGAGCCCCTGTGTGTGTGGGGCTGTGGAAGGGCTGCCAGGGGAAGGCGAGGGCCAGCAACACCTGGGAGGCGTGGTACCTTTGGTGTGGGAGCAGTCGCTGGATGTTTGCAATTTCGGAGCTGGGCTCCGGTGGCGGCGCTGAGAGCGAGCAAGGCACGAAGGTCGGCACACTGAGCTTGCTGGCAAGGCTGGAGCCCCAGTGTGTGTGGGGCTGTGGAAGGGCTGCCAAGGGAAGGCGAGGGCCAGCAACACCTGGGAGGCCTGGCACCTTTGGTGTGGGAGCAGTCGCTGGATGTTTGCAATTTTGGAGCTGGGCTCTGGCGGCGGCGCTGAGAGCGAGCAAGACACCAGCGTCGGCACCCTGAGCTGGCTGGCAAGGCCGGAGCCCCAGTGTGTGTGGGGCTGTGGAAGGGCTGCCAAGGGAAGGCGAGGGCCAGCAACACCTGGCAGTCCTGGCACCTTTCGTGTGGGAGCAGTCGCTCGACGTTTGGAATTTTGGAGCTGGGCTCTGGCGGCGGCACTGAGAGCGAGCAAGGCACCAGCGTCGGCACCCTGAGCTGGCTGGCAAGGCCGGAGCCCCAGTGTGTGTGGGGCTGTGGAAGGGCTGCCAAGGGAAGGCTTGGGCCAGCAACACCTGGCAGTCCTGGCACCTTTGGTGTGGGAGCAGTCGCTGGACGTTTGCAATTTGGAGCTGAGCTGCGGCGCAGGTCCCGAGAGCGAGCGAGGCACTAACGGCACCCTGAGCTGTCTGATAGGGCGAGAGCCCCAGTGTACTGGGGCTGTGGAAGGGCTGCCAGGGGAAGGCGAGGGCCAGCAACACCTGGGAGGCGTGGCACCTTTGGTGTGGGAGCAGTCGCTGTACGTTTGCAATTTGGAGCTGGGCTGCGGCGCAGGTCCCGAGAGCGAGCGAGGCACGAACGTCGGCACCCTGAGCTGGCTGGCAGGGCCAGAGCCCCTGTGTGTGTGGTGCTGTGGAAGGGCTGCCAGGGTAAGGCGAGGGCCAGCAATACCTGGGAGGTGTGGCACCTTTGGTGTGGGAGCAGTCGCTGGACGTTTGCAATTTGGAGCTGGGCTGCGGCGCAGGTCCCGAGAGCGAGCGAGGCACGAACGTCGGCACCCTGAGCTGGCCGGCAAGGCCGGAGCCCCAGTGTGTGTGGGGCTGTGGAAGGGCTGCAAGGGGAAGGCGAGGGCCAGCAACACCTGGGAGGCCTGGCACCTTTGGTGTGGGAGCAGTCGCTGGACGTTTGCAATTTGGAGCTGAGCTGCGGCGCAGGTCCCGAGAGCGAGCGAGGCACTAACGGCACCCTGAGATGTCTGATAGGGCGAGAGCCCCAGTGTGTGTGTGGCTGTGGAAGGGCTGCCAGGGGAAGGCGAGGGCCAGCAACACCTGGGAGGCGTGGCACAATTGGTGTGGGAGCAGTCGCTGGACGTTTGCAATTTGGAGCTGAGCTGCGGCGCAGGTCCCGTGAGCGAGCGAGGCACGAACGTCGGCACCCTGAGCTGGCTGGCAAGGCCGGAGCCCCAGTGTGTGTGTGGCTGTGGAAGGGCTGCCAGGGGAAGGCGAGGGCCAGCAACACCTGGGAGGCGTGGCACCTTTGGTGTGGGAGCAGTTGCTGGACGTTTGGAATTTGGAGCTGGGCTGCGGCGCAGGTTCCGAGAGCGAGCGAGGCACGAACGTCGGCACCCTGAGCTGGCTGGCAAGGCCAGAGCCCCAGTGTCTGTGGGGCTGTGGAAGGGCTGCCAGGGGAAGGCGAGGGCCAGCAACACCTGGGAGGCGTGGCACCTTTGGTGTGGGAGCAGTCGCTGGACGTTTGCAATTTGGAGCTGAGCTGCGGCGCAGGTCCCGAGAGCGAGCAAGGCACTAACGGCACCCTGAACTGTCTGATAGGGCGCGAGCCCCTGTGTGTGTGGGGCTGTGGAAGGGCTGCCAGGGGAAGGTGAGGGCCAGCAACACCTGGGAGGCGTGGTACCTTTGGTGTGGGAGCAGTCGCTGGATGTTTGCAATTTCGGAGCTGGGCTCCGGTGGCGGCGCTGAGAGCGAGCAAGGCACGAAGGTCGGCACACTGAGCTTGCTGGCAAGGCTGGAGCCCCAGTGTGTGTGGGGCTGTGGAAGGGCTGCCAAGGGAAGGCGAGGGCCAGCAACACCTGGGAGGCCTGGCACCTTTGGTGTGGGAGCAGTCGCTGGATGTTTGCAATTTTGGAGCTGGGCTCTGGCGGCGGCGCTGAGAGCGAGCAAGACACCAGCGTCGGCACCCTGAGATGGCTGGCAAGGCTGGAGCCCCAGTGTGTGTGGGGCTGTGGAAGGGCTGCCAAGGGAAGGCGAGGGCCAGCAACACCTGGCAGTCCTGGCACCTTTCGTGTGGGAGCAGTCGCTCGACGTTTGGAATTTTGGAGCTGGGCTCTGGCGGCGGCACTGAGAGCGAGCAAGGCACCAGCGTCGGCACCCTGAGCTGGCTGGCAAGGCCGGAGCCCCAGTGTGTGTGGGGCTGTGGAAGGGCTGCCAAGGGAAGGCTTGGGCCAGCAACACCTGGCAGTCCTGGCACCTTTGGTGTGGGAGCAGTCGCTGGACGTTTGCAATTTGGAGCTGAGCTGCGGCGCAGGTCCCGAGAGCGAGCGAGGCACTAACGGCACCCTGAGCTGTCTGATAGGGCGAGAGCCCCAGTGTACTGGGGCTGTGGAAGGGCTGCCAGGGGAAGGCGAGGGCCAGCAACACCTGGGAGGCGTGGCACAATTGGTGTGGGAGCAGTCGCTGGACGTTTGCAATTTGGAGCTGGGCTGCGGCGCAGGTCCCGAGAGCGAGCGAGGCACGAACGTCGGCACCCTGAGCTGGCTGGCAAGGCCGGAGCCCCAGTGTGTGTGTGGCTGTGGAAGGGCTGCCAGGGGAAGCCAAGGGCCAGCAACACCTGGGAGGCGTGGCACCTTTGGTGTGGGAGCAGTCGCTGGACGTTTGCAATTTGGAGCTGGGCTGCGGCGCAGGTTCCGAGAGCAAGCGAGGCACGAACGTCGGCACCCTGAGCTGGCCGGCAAGGCCGGAGCCCCAGTGTGTGTGGGGCTGTGGAAGGGCTGCCAGGGGAAGGCGAGGGCCAGCAACACCTGGGAGGCGTGGCACCTTTGGTGTGGGAGCAGTCGCTGGACGTTTGCAATTTGGAGCTGGGCTGCGGCGCAGGTCCCGAGAGCGAGCGAGGCACTAACGGCACCCTGAAATGTCTGATAGGGCAAGAGCCCCTGTGTGTGTGGGGCTGTGGAAGGGCTGCCAGGGGAAGGCGAGGGCCAGCAACACCTGGGAGGCGTGGCACAATTGGTGTGGGAGCAGTCGCTGGACGTTTGCAATTTGGAGCTGAGCTGCGGCGCAGGTCCCGTGAGCGAGCGAGGCACGAACGTCGGCACCCTGAGCTGGCTGGCAAGGCCGGAGCCCCAGTGTGTGTGTGGCTGTGGAAGGGCTGCCAGGGGAAGGCGAGGGCCAGCAACACCTGGGAGGCGTGGCACCTTTGGTGTGGGAGCAGTCGCTGGACGTTTGCAATTTGGAGCTGGGCTGCGGCGCAGGTTCCGAGAGCGAGCGAGGCACGAACGTCGGCACCCTGAGCTGGCTGGCAAGGCCGGAGCCCCAGTGTGTGTGGGGCTGTGGAAGGGCTGCCAGGGGAAGGCGAGGACCAGCAATACCTGGGAGGCGTGGCACCTTTGGTGTGGGAGCAGTTGCTGGACGTTTGCAATTTGGAGCTGAGCTGCGGCGCAGGTCCCGAGAGCGAGCAAGGCACGAACGTCGGCACCCTGAGCTGGCTGGCAGGCCCAGAGACCTTGATTGTGTGGGGCTGTGGAAGGGCTGCCAGGGGAAGGCGAGGGCCAGCAACACCTGGGAGGCGTGGCACCTTTGGTGTGGGAGCAGTTGCTGGACGTTTGGAATTTGGAGCTGAGCTGCGGCGCAGGTTCCGAGAGCGAGCGAGGCACGAACGTCGGCACCCTGAGCTGGCTGGCAGGCCCAGAGACCTTGATTGTGTGGGGCTGTGGAAGGGCTGCCAGGGGAAGGCGAGGGCCAGCAACACCTAGGAGGCGTGGCACCTTTGGTGTGGGAGCAGTCGCTGGACGTTTGGAATTTCGAGCTGGGCTGCGGCGCAGGTTCCGAGAGCGAGCGAGGCACGAACGTTGGCACCCTGAGCCGGCTGGCAAGGCCGGAGCCCCAGTGTGTGTGGGGCTGTGGAAGGGCTGCCAAGGGAACGCGAGGGCCAGCAACACCTGGGAGGCGTGGCACCTTTGGTGTGGGAGCAGTCGCTGGACGTTTGCAATTTGGAGCTGGGCTGCGGCGCAGGTTCCGAGAGCGAGCGAGGCACGAACGTCGGAATCCCTGAGCTGGCTGGCAAGGCCGGAGTCCCAGTGTGTGTGGGGCTGTGGAAGGGCTGCCAGGGGAAGGCGAGGGCCAGCAACACCTGGGAGGCGTGGCACCTTTGGTGTGGGAGCAGTCGCTGGACGTTTGCAATTTGGAGCTGGGCTGCGGAGCAGGTCCCGAGAGCGAGCAAGGCACTAACGGCACCCTGAACTGTCTGATAGGGCCAGAGCCCCTGTGTGTGTGGGGCTGTGGAAGGGCTGCCAGGGCAAGGCGAGGGCCAGCAACACCTGGGAGGCGTGGTACCTTTGGTGTGGGAGCAGTCGCTGGATGTTTGCAATTTTGGAGCTGGGCTCTGGCGGCGGCGCTGAGAGCGAGCAAGACACCAGCGTCGGCACCCTGAGATGGCTGGCAAGGCTGGAGCCCCAGTGTGTGTGGGGCTGTGGAAGGGCTGCCAAGGGAAGGCGAGGGCCAGCAACACCTGGCAGTCCTGGCACCTTTCGTGTGGGAGCAGTCGCTCGACGTTTGGAATTTTGGAGCTGGTCTCTGGCGGCGGCACTGAGAGCGAGCAAGGCACCAGCGTCGGCACCCTGAGCTGGCTGGCAAGGCCGGAGCCCCAGTGTGTGTGGGGCTGTGGAAGGGCTGCCAAGGGAAGGCTTGGGCCAGCAACACCTGGCAGTCCTGGCACCTTTGGTGTGGGAGCAGTCGCTGGACGTTTGCAATTTGGAGCTGAGCTGCGGCGCAGGTCCCGAGAGCGAGCGAGGCACTAATGGCACCCTGAGCTGTCTGATAGGGCGAGAGCCCCAGTGTACTGGGGCTGTGGAAGGGCTGCCAGGGGAAGGCGAGGGCCAGCAACACCTGGGAGGCGTGGCACAATTGGTGTGGGAGCAGTCGCTGGACGTTTGCAATTTGGAGCTGGGCTGCGGCGCAGGTCCCGAGAGCGAGCGAGGCACGAACGTCGGCACCCTGAGCTGGCTGGCAAGGCCGGAGCCCCAGTGTGTGTGTGGCTGTGGAAGGGCTGCCAAGGGAAGGCGAGGGCCAGCAAGACCTGGGAGGCGTGGCACCTTTGGTGTGGGAGCAGTCGCTGGACGTTTGCAATTTCGGAGCTGGGCTCTGGTGGCGGCGCTGAGAGCGAGCAAGGCACGAAGGTCGGCACCCTGAGCTGGCTGGCAAGGCCGGAGCCCCAGTGTGTGTGGGGCTGTGGAAGGGCTGCCAGGGGAAGGCGAGGGCCAGCAACACCTGGGAGGTGTGGCACAATTGGTGTGGGAGCAGTCGCTGGACGTTTGCAATTTGGAGCTGGGCTGCGGCGCAGGTCCCGAGAGCGAGCGAGGCACGAACGTCGGCACCCTGAGCTGGCTGGCAGGGCCAGAGCCCCTGTGTGTGTGGTGCTGTGGAAGGGCTGCCAGGGGAAGGCGAGGGCCAGCAACACCTGGGAGGCGTGGCACCTTTGGTGTGGCAGCAGTCGCTGGACGTTTGCAATTTGGAGCTGGGCTGCGGCGCAGGTCCCGAGAGCGAGCGAGGCACGAACGTCGGCACCCTGAGCTGGCCGGCAAGGCCGGAGCCCCAGTGTGTGAGGGGCTGTGGAAGGGCTGCAAGGGGAAGGCGAAGGCCAGCAACACCTGGGAGGCCTGGCACCTTTGGTGTGGGAGCAGTCGCTGGACGTTTGCAATTTGGAGCTGAGCTGCGGCGCAGGTCCCGAGAGCGAGCGAGGCACTAACGGCACCCTGAGCTGTCTGATAGGGCGAGAGCCCCAGTGTCTGTGGGGCTGTGGAAGGGCTGCCAGGGGAAGGCGAGGGCCAGCAACACCTGGGAGGCGTGGCACAATTGGTGTGGGAGCAGTCGCTGGACGTTTGCAATTTGGAGCTGAGCTGCGGCGCAGGTCCCGTGAGCGACCGAGGCACGAACGTCGGCACCCTGAGCTGGCTGGCAAGGCCGGAGCCCCAGTGTGTGTGGGGCTGTGGAAGGGCTGCCAGGGGAAGGCGAGGGCCAGCAACACCTGGGAGGCGTGGCACCTTTGGTGTGGGAGCAGTTGCTGGACGTTTGCAATTTGGAGCTGGGCTGCGGCGCAGGTTCCGAGAGCGAGCGAGGCACGAACGTCGGCACCCTGAGCTGGCTAGCAAGGCCGGAGCCCCAGTGTGTGTGGGGTAGTAGAAGGGCTGCCAGGGGAAGGCGAGGGCCAGCAACACCTGGGAGGCGTGGCACCTTTGGTGTGGGAGCAGTTGCTGGACGTTTGCAAGTTGGAGCTGGGCTGCGGCGCAGGTTCCGAGAGCGAGCGAGGCACGAACGTCGGCACCCTGAGCTGGCTGGCAAGGCCGGAGCCCCAGTGTGTGTGGGGCTGTGGAAGGGCTGCCAAGGGAAGGCGAGGGCCAGCAACACCTGGCAGTCCTGGCACCTTTGGTGTGGGAGCAGTCGCTGGACGTTTGCAATTTCGGAGCTGGGCTCTGGCGGCGGCGCTGAGAGCGAGCAAGGCACCAGTGTCGGCACCCTGAGCTGGCTGGCAAGGCCGGAGCCCCAGTGTGTGTGTGGCTGTGGAAGGGCTGCCAAGGGAAGGCGAGGGCCAGCAACACCTGGCAGTCCTGGCACCTTTGGTGTGGGAGCAGTCGCTGGACGTTTGCAATTTCGGAGCTGGGCTCTGGTGGCGGCGCTGAGAGCGAGCAAGGCACGAACGTCGGCACCCTGAGCTTGCTGGCAAGGCCGGAGCCCCAGTGTGTGTGGGGCTGTGGAAGGGCTGCCAAGGGAAGGCGAGGGCCAGCAACACCTGGCAGTCCTGGCACCTTTGGTGTGGGAGCAGTCGCTGGATGTTTGCAATTTTGGAGCTGGGCTCTGGCGGCGGCGCTGAGAGCGAGCAAGACACCAGCGTCGGCACCCTGAGATGGCTGGCAAGGCTGGAGCCCCAGTGTGTGTGGGGATGTGGAAGGGCTGACAAGGGAAGGCGAGGGCCAGCAACACCTGGCAGTCCTGGCACCTTTCGTGTGGGAGCAGTCGCTCGACGTTTGGAATTTTGGAGCTGGGCTCTGGCGGCGGCACTGAGAGCGAGCAAGGCACCAGCGTCGGCACCCTGAGCTGGCTGGCAAGGCCGGAGCCCCAGTGTGTGTGGGGCTGTGGAAGGGCTGCCAAGGGAAGGCTTGGGCCAGCAACACCTGGCAGTCCTGGCACCTTTGGTGTGGGAGCAGTCGCTGGACGTTTGCAATTTGGAGCTGAGCTGCGGCGCAGGTCCCGAGAGCGAGAGAGGCACTAACGGCACCCTGAGCTGTCTGATAGGGCGAGAGCCCCAGTGTACTGGGGCTGTGGAAGGGCTGCCAGGGGAAGGCGAGGGCCAGCAACACCTGGGAGGCGTGGCACAATTGGTGTGGGAGCAGTCGCTGGACGTTTGCAATTTGGAGCTGGGCTGCGGCGCAGGTCCCGAGAGCGAGCGAGGCACGAACGTCGGCACCCTGAGCTGGCTGGCAAGGCCGGAGCCCCAGTGTGTGTGTGGCTGTGGAAGGGCTGCCAAGGGAAGGCGAGGGCCAGCAACACCTGGGAGGCGTGGCACCTTTGGTGTGGGAGCAGTCGCTGGACGTTTGCAATTTCGGAGCTGGGCTCTGGTGGCGGCGCTGAGAGCGAGCAAGGCACGAAGGTCGGCACCCTGAGCTGGCTGGCAAGGCCGGAGCCCCAGTGTGTGTGGGGCTGTGGAAGGGCTGCCAGGGGAAGGCGAGGGCCAGCAACACCTGGGAGGTGTGGCACAATTGGTGTGGGAGCAGTCGCTGGACGTTTGCAATTTGGAGCTGGGCTGCGGCGCAGGTCCCGAGAGCGAGCGAGGCACGAACGTCGGCACCCTGAGCTGGCTGGCAGGGCCAGAGCCCCTGTGTGTGTGGTGCTGTGGAAGGGCTGCCAGGGGAAGGCGAGGGCCAGCAACACCTGGGAGGCGTGGCACCTTTGGTGTGGCAGCAGTCGCTGGACGTTTGCAATTTGGAGCTGGGCTGCGGCGCAGGTCCCGAGAGCGAGCGAGGCACGAACGTCGGCACCCTGAGCTGGCCGGCAAGGCCGGAGCCCCAGTGTGTGAGGGGCTGTGGAAGGGCTGCAAGGGGAAGGCGAAGGCCAGCAACACCTGGGAGGCCTGGCACCTTTGGTGTGGGAGCAGTCGCTGGACGTTTGCAATTTGGAGCTGAGCTGCGGCGCAGGTCCCGAGAGCGAGCGAGGCACTAACGGCACCCTGAGCTGTCTGATAGGGCGAGAGCCCCAGTGTCTGTGGGGCTGTGGAAGGGCTGCCAGGGGAAGGCGAGGGCCAGCAACACCTGGGAGGCGTGGCACAATTGGTGTGGGAGCAGTCGCTGGACGTTTGCAATTTGGAGCTGAGCTGCGGCGCAGGTCCCGTGAGCGACCGAGGCACGAACGTCGGCACCCTGAGCTGGCTGGCAAGGCCGGAGCCCCAGTGTGTGTGGGGCTGTGGAAGGGCTGCCAGGGGAAGGCGAGGGCCAGCAACACCTGGGAGGCGTGGCACCTTTGGTGTGGGAGCAGTTGCTGGACGTTTGCAATTTGGAGCTGGGCTGCGGCGCAGGTTCCGAGAGCGAGCGAGGCACGAACGTCGGCACCCTGAGCTGGCTAGCAAGGCCGGAGCCCCAGTGTGTGTGGGGCTGTGGAAGGGCTGCCAAGGGAAGGCGAGGGCCAGCAACACCTGGCAGTCCTGGCACCTTTCGTGTGGGAGCAGTCGCTGGACGTTTGCAATTTCGGAGCTGGGCTCTGGCGGCGGCGCTGAGAGCGAGCAAGGCACCAGTGTCGGCACCCTGAGCTGGCTGGCAAGGCCGGAGCCCCAGTGTGTGTGTGGCTGTGGAAGGGCTGCCAAGGGAAGGCGAGGGCCAGCAACACCTGGCAGTCCTGGCACCTTTGGTGTGGGAGCAGTCGCTGGACGTTTGCAATTTCGGAGCTGGGCTCTGGTGGCGGCGCTGAGAGCGAGCAAGGCACGAACGTCGGCACCCTGAGCTTGCTGGCAAGGCCGGAGCCCCAGTGTGTGTGGGGCTGTGGAAGGGCTGCCAAGGGAAGGCGAGGGCCAGCAACACCTGGCAGTCCTGGCACCTTTGGTGTGGGAGCAGTCGCTGGATGTTTGCAATTTTGGAGCTGGGCTCTGGCGGCGGCGCTGAGAGCGAGCAAGACACCAGCGTCGGCACCCTGAGATGGCTGGCAAGGCTGGAGCCCCAGTGTGTGTGGGGATGTGGAAGGGCTGACAAGGGAAGGCGAGGGCCAGCAACACCTGGCAGTCCTGGCACCTTTCGTGTGGGAGCAGTCGCTCGACGTTTGGAATTTTGGAGCTGGGCTCTGGCGGCGGCACTGAGAGCGAGCAAGGCACCAGCGTCGGCACCCTGAGCTGGCTGGCAAGGCCGGAGCCCCAGTGTGTGTGGGGCTGTGGAAGGGCTGCCAAGGGAAGGCTTGGGCCAGCAACACCTGGCAGTCCTGGCACCTTTGGTGTGGGAGCAGTCGCTGGACGTTTGCAATTTGGAGCTGAGCTGCGGCGCAGGTCCCGAGAGCGAGAGAGGCACTAACGGCACCCTGAGCTGTCTGATAGGGCGAGAGCCCCAGTGTACTGGGGCTGTGGAAGGGCTGCCAGGGGAAGGCGAGGGCCAGCAACACCTGGGAGGCGTGGCACAATTGGTGTGGGAGCAGTCGCTGGACGTTTGCAATTTGGAGCTGGGCTGCGGCGCAGGTCCCGAGAGCGAGCGAGGCACGAACGTCGGCACCCTGAGCTGGCTGGCAGGGCCAGAGACCCTGTGTGTGTGGTGCTGTGGAAGATCTGCCAGGGGAAGGCGAGGGCCAGCAATACCTGGGAGGCGTGGCACCTTTGGTGTGGCAGCAGTCGCTGGATGTTTGCAATTTGGAGCTGCGCTGCGGCGCAGGTCCCGAGAGCGAGCGAGGCACGAACGTCGGCACCCTGAGCTGGCCGGCAAGGCCGGAGCCCCAGTGTGTGTGGGGCTGTGGAAGGGCTGCCAGGGGAAGGCGAGGGCCAGCAACACCTGGGAGGCCTGGCACCTTTGGTGTGGGAGCAGTTGCTGGACGTTTGCAATTTGGAGCTGAGCTGCGGCGCAGGTCCCGAGAGCGAGCGAGGCACGAACGTCGGCACCCTGAGCTGGCTGGCAAGGCCGGAGCCCCAGTGTGTGTGGTGCTGTGGAAGGGCTGCCAGGGGAAGGCGAGGGCCAGCAACACCTGGGAGGCGTGGCACCTTTGGTGTGGGAGCAGTCGCTGGACGTTTGGAAATTCGAGCTGGGCTGCGGCGCAGGTTCCGAGAGCGAGCGAGGCACGAACGTCGTTACCCTGAGCTGGCCGGCAAGGCCGGAGCCCCAGTGTGTGTGGGGCTGTGGAAGGGCTGCCAGGGGAAGGCGAGGGCCAGCAACACCTAGGAGGCGTGGCACCTTTGGTGTGGGAGCAGTCGCTGGACGTTTGCAATTTGGAGCTGAGCTGCGGCGCAAGTTCCGAGAGCAAGCGAGGCACGAACGTCGGCACCCTGAGCTGGCTGGCAAGGCCGGAGCCCCAGTGTGTGTGGGGCTGTGGAAGGGCTGCCAGGGGAAGGCGAGGGCCAGCAACACCTGGGAGGCGTGGCACCTTTGGTGTGGGAGCAGTCGCTGGACGTTTGCAATTTGGAGCTGGGCTGCGGCGCAGGTCCCGAGAGCGAGCGAGGCACTAACGGCACCCTGAACTGTCTGATAGGGCAAGAGCCCCTGTGTGTGTGGGGCTGTGGAAGGGCTGCCAGGGGAAGGTGAGGGCCAGCAATACCTGGGAGGCGTGGCACCTTTGGTGTGGGAGCACTCGCTGGACGTTTGCAATTTCGAGCTGGGCTGCGGCGCAGGTTCCGAGAGCGAGCGAGGCACGAACGTCGGCACCCTGAGCTGGCTGGCAAGGCCGGAGCCCCAGTGTGTGTGTGGCTGTGGAAGGGCTGCCAGGGGAAGGCGAGGGCCAGCAACACCTGGGAGGCCTGGCACCTTTGGTGTGGGAGCAGTCGCTGGACGTTTGCAATTTGGAGCTGAGCTGCGGCGCAGGTCCCGAGAGCGAGCGAGGCACTAACGGCACCCTGAGCTGTCTGATAGGGCGAGAGCCCCAGTGTCTGTGGGGCTGTGGAAGGGCTGCCAGGGGAAGGCGAGGGCCAGCAACACCTGGGAGGCGTGGCACAATTGGTGTGGGAGCAGTCGCTGGACGTTTGCAATTTGGAGCTGGGCTGCGGCGCAGGTCCCGAGAGCGAGCGAGGCACGAACGTCGGCACCCTGAGCTGGCTGGCAGGGCCAGAGCCCCTGTGTGTGTGGTGCTGTGGAAGATCTGCCAGGGGAAGGCGAGGGCCAGCAACACCTGGGAGGCGTGGCACAATTGGTGTGGGAGCAGTCGCTGGACGTTTGCAATTTGGAGCTGGGCTGCGGCGCAGGTCCCTAGAGCGAGCGAGGCACGAACGTCGGCACCCTGAGCTGGCTGGCAGGGCCAGAGACCCTGATTGTGTGGGGCTGTGGAAGATCTGCCAGGGGAAGGCGAGGGCCAGCAACACCTGGCAGTCCTGGCACATTTGGTGTGGGAGCAGTCGCTGGATGTTTGCAATTTTGGAGCTGGGCTCTGGCGGCGGCGCTGAGAGCGAGCAAGACACCAGCGTCGGCACCCTGAGATGGCTGGCAAGGCTGGAGCCCCAGTGTGTGTGGGGATGTGGAAGGGCTGACAAGGGAAGGCGAGGGCCAGCAACACCTGGCAGTCCTGGCACCTTTCGTGTGGGAGCAGTCGCTCGACGTTTGGAATTTTGGAGCTGGGCTCTGGCGGCGGCACTGAGAGCGAGCAAGGCACCAGCGTCGGCACCCTGAGCTGGCTGGCAAGGCCGGAGCCCCAGTGTGTGTGGGGCTGTGGAAGGGCTGCCAAGGGAAGGCTTGGGCCAGCAACACCTGGCAGTCCTGGCACCTTTGGTGTGGGAGCAGTCGCTGGACGTTTGCAATTTGGAGCTGAGCTGCGGCGCAGGTCCCGAGAGCGAGCGAGGCACTAACGGCACCCTGAGCTGTCTGATAGGGCGAGAGCCCCAGTGTACTGGGGCTGTGGAAGGGCTGCCAGGGGAAGGCGAGGGCCAGCAACACCTGGGAGGCGTGGCACAATTGGTGTGGGAGCAGTCGCTGGACGTTTGCAATTTGGAGCTGGGCTGCGGCGCAGGTCCCGAGAGCGAGCGAGGCACGAACGTCGGCACCCTGAGCTGGCTGGCAGGGCCAGAGACCCTGTGTGTGTGGTGCTGTGGAAGATCTGCCAGGGGAAGGCGAGGGCCAGCAATACCTGGGAGGCGTGGCACCTTTGGTGTGGCAGCAGTCGCTGGACGTTTGCAATTTGGAGCTGCGCTGCGGCGCAGGTCCCGAGAGCGAGCGAGGCACGAACGTCGGCACCCTGAGCTGGCCGGCAAGGCCGGAGCCCCAGTGTGTGTGGGGCTGTGGAAGGGCTGCCAGGGGAAGGCGAGGGCCAGCAACACCTGGGAGGCGTGGCACCTTTGGTGTGGGAGCAGTTGCTGGACGTTTGCAATTTGGAGCTGGGCTGCGGCGCAGGTCCCGAGAGCGAGCGAGGCACGAACGTCGGCACCCTGAGCTGGCTGGCAAGGCCGGAGCCCCAGTGTGTGTGGTGCTGTGGAAGGGCTGCCAGGGGAAGGCGAGGGCCAGCAACACCTGGGAGGCGTGGCACCTTTGGTGTGGGAGCAGTCGCTGGACGTTTGGAAATTCGAGCTGAGCTGCGGCGCAGGTTCCGAGAGCGAGCGAGGCACGAACGTCGGCACCCTGAGCTGGCCGGCAAGGCCGAAGCCCCAGTGTGTGTGGGGCTGTGGAAGGGCTGCCAGGGGAAGGCGAGGGCCAGCAACACCTAGGAGGCGTGGCACCTTTGGTGTGGGAGCAGTCGCTGGACGTTTGCAATTTGGAGCTGGGCTGCGGCGCAAGTTCCGAGAGCAAGCGAGGCACGAACGTCGGCACCCTGAGCTGGCTGGCAAGGCCGGAGCCCCAGTGTGTGTGGGGCTGTGGAAGGGCTGCCAGGGGAAGGCGAGGGCCAGCAACACCTGGGAGGCGTGGCACCTTTGGTGTGGGAGCAGTCGCTGGACGTTTGCAATTTGGAGCTGGGCTGCGGCGCAGGTCCCAAGAGCGAGCGAGGCACTAACGGCACCCTGAACTGTCTGATAGGGCAAGAGCCCCTGTGTGTGTGGGGCTGTGGAAGGGCTGCCAGGGGAAGGTGAGGGCCAGCAATACCTGGGAGGCGTGGCACCTTTGGTGTGGGAGCACTCGCTGGACGTTTGCAATTTCGAGCTGGGCTGCGGCGCAGGTTCCGAGAGCGAGCGAGGCACGAACGTCGGCACCCTGAGCTGGCTGGCAAGGCCGGAGCCCCAGTGTGTGTGTGGCTGTGGAAGGGCTGCCAGGGGAAGGCGAGGGCCAGCAACACCTGGGAGGCCTGGCACCTTTGGTATGGGAGCAGTCGCTGGACTTTTGCAATTTGGAGCTGAGCTGCGGCGCAGGTCCCGAGAGCGAGCGAGGCACTAACGGCACCCTGAGCTGTCTGATAGGGCGAGAGCCCCAGTGTGTGTGGGGCTGTGGAAGGGCTGCCAGGGGAAGGCGAGGGCCAGCAACACCTGGGAGGCGTGGCACAATTGGTGTGGGAGCAGTCGCTGGACGTTTGCAATTTGGAGCTGGGCTGCGGCGCAGGTCCCGTGAGCGAGCGAGGCACGAACGTCGGCACCCTGAGCTGGCTGGCAAGGCCGGAGCCCCAGTGTGTGTGGGGCTGTGGAAGGGCTGCCAGGGGAAGGCGAGGGCCAGCAACACCTGGGAGGCGTGGCACCTTTGGTGTGGGAGCAGTTGCTGGACGTTTGGAATTTGGAGCTGAGCTGCGGCGCAGGTTCCGAGAGCGAGCGAGGCACGAACGTCGGCACCCTGAGCTGGCTGGCAGGCCCAGAGACCTTGATTGTGTGGGGCTGTGGAAGGGCTGCAAGGGGAAGGCGAGGGCCAGCAACACCTAGGAGGCGTGGCACCTTTGGTGTGGGAGCAGTCGCTGGACGTTTGCAATTTCGAGCTGGGCTGCGGCGCAGGTTCCGAGAGCGAGCGAGGCACGAACGTTGGCACCCTGAGCCGGCTGGCAAGGCCGGAGCCCCAGTGTGTGGGGGGCTGTGGAAGGGCTGCCAAGGGAACGCGAGGGCCAGCAACACCTGGGAGGCGTGGCACCTTTGGTGTGGGAGCAGTCGCTGGACGTTTGCAATTTGGAGCTGGGCTGCGGCGCAGGTCCCGAGAGCGAGCGAGGCACGAACGTCGGAATCCCTGAGCTGGCTGGCAAGGCCGGAGTCCCAGTGTGTGTGGGGCTGTGGAAGGGCTGCCAGGGGGAGGCGAGGGCCAGCAACACCTGGGAGGCGTGGTACCTTTGGTGTGGGAGCAGTCGCTGGACGTTTGCAATTTGGAGCTGGGCTGCGGAGCAGGTCCCGAGAGCGAGCGAGGCACGAACGTCGGCACCCTGAGCTGGCTGGCAGGCCCAGAGACCCTGATTGTTTGGGGCTGTGGAAGGGCTGCCAGGGGAAGGCGAGGGCCAGCAACACCTGGGAGGCCTGGCACCTTTGGTGTGGGAGCAGTCGCTGGACATTTGGAATTTCGAGCTTGGCTGCGGCGCAGGTCCCGAGAGCGAGCGAGGCACGAACGTCGGCACCCTGAGCTGGCTGGCAAGGCCGGAGCCCCAGTGTGTGTGTGGCTGTGGAAGGGCTGCCAGGGGAAGGCGAGGGCCAGCAACACCTGGGAGGCGTGGCACCTTTGGTGTGGGAGCAGTCGCTGGACGTTTGCAATTTGGAGCTGAGCTGCAGCGCAGGTCCCGAGAGCGAGCGAGGCACTAACGGCACCCTGAACTGTCTGATAGGGCGAGAGCCCCAGTGTGTGTGGGGCTGTGGAAGGGCTGCCAGGGGAAGGCGAGGGCCAGCAACACCTGGGAGGCGTGGCACCTTTGGTGTGGGAGCAGTCGCTGGACGTTTGCAATTTGGAGCTGGGCTGCGGCGCATGTTCCAAGAGCGAGCGAGGCACGAACGTTGGCACCCTGAGCCGGCTGGCAAGGCCGGAGCCCCAGTGTGTGTGGGGCTGTGGAAGGGCTGCCAAGGGAACGCGAGGGCCAGCAACACCTGGGAGGCGTGGCACCTTTGGTGTGGGAGCAGTCGCTGGACGTTTGCAATTTGGAGCTGGGCTGCGGCGCAGGTTCCGAGAGCGAGCGAGGCACGAACGTCGGAATCCCTGAGCTGGCTGGCAAGGCCGGAGCCCCAGTGTGTGTGGGGCTGTGGAAGATCTGCCAGGGGAAGGCGAGGGCCAGCAATACCTGGTAGGCGTGGCACCTTTGGTGTGGGAGCAGTCGCTGGACGTTTGCAATTTGGAGCTGGGCTGCGGCGCAGGTCCCGAGAGCGAGCGAGGCACGAACGTCGGCACTCTGAGCTGGCCGGCAAGGCCGGAGCCCCAGTGTGTGTGGGGCTGTGGAAGGGCTGCAAGGGGAAGGCGAGGGCCAGCAACACCTGGGAGGCCTGGCACCTTTGGTGTGGGAGCAGTCGCTGGACGTTTGCAATTTGGAGCTGAGCTGCGGCGCAGGTCCCGAGAGAGAGCGAGGCACTAACGGCACCCTGAGATGTCTGATAGGGCGAGAGCCCCAGTGTCTGTGGGGCTGTGGAAGGGCTGCCAGGGGAAGGCGAGGGCCAGCAACACCTGGGAGGTGTGGCACAATTGGTGTGGCAGCAGTCGCTGGACGTTTGCAATTTGGAGCTGAGCTGCGGCGCAGGTCCCGTGAGCGAGCGAGGCACGAACGTCGGCACCCTGAGCTGGCTGGCAAGGCCGGAGCCCCAGTGTGTGTGGGGCTGTGGAAGGGCTGCCAGGGGAAGGCGAGGGCCAGCAACACCTGGGAGGCGTGGCACCTTTGGTGTGGGAGCAGTTGCTGGACGTTTGGAATTTGGAGCTGAGCTGCGGCGCAGGTTCCGAGAGCGAGCGAGGCACGAACGTCGGCACCCTGAGCTGGCTGGCAGGCCCAGAGACCTTGATTGTGTGGGGCTGTGGAAGGGCTGCCAGGGGAAGGCGAGGGCCAGCAACACCTAGGAGGCGTGGCACCTTTGGTGTGGGAGCAGTCGCTGGACGTTTGCAATTTGGAGCTGGGCTGCGGCGCAGGTCCCGAGAGCGAGCGAGGCACGAACGTTGGCACCCTGAGCCGGCTGGCAAGGCCGGAGCCCCAGTGTGTGTGGGGCTGTGGAAGGGCTGCCAGGGGGAGGCGAGGGCCAGCAACACCTGGGAGGCGTGGTACCTTTGGTGTGGGAGCAGTCGCTGGACGTTTGCAATTTGGAGCTGGGCTGCGGAGCAGGTCCCGAGAGCGAGCGAGGCACTAACGGCACCCTGAACTGTCTGATAGGGCGAGAGCCCCTGTGTGTGTGGGGCTGTGGAAGGGCTGCCAGGGGAAGGCGAGGGCCAGCAATACCTGGGAGGCGTGGCACCTTTGGTGTGGGAGCAGTCGCTGGACGTTTGCAATTTGGAGCTGGGCTGCGGCGCAGGTCCCGAGAGCGAGCGAGGCACGAACGTCGGCACCCTGAGCTGGCTGGCAGGCCCAGAGACCCTGATTGTTTGGGGCTGTGGAAGGGCTGCCAGGGGAAGGCGAGGGCCAGCAACACCTGGGAGGCCTGGCACCTTTGGTGTGGGAGCAGTCGCTGGACGTTTGGAATTTCGAGCTTGGCTGCGGCGCAGGTCCCGAGAGCGAGCGAGGCACGAACGTCGGCACCCTGAGCTGGCTGGCAAGGCCGGAGCCCCAGTGTGTGTGTGGCTGTGGAAGGGCTGCCAGGGGAAGGCGAGGGCCAGCAACACCTGGGAGGCGTGGCACCTTTGGTGTGGGAGCAGTCGCTGGACGTTTGCAATTTGGAGTTGAGCTGCAGCGCAGGTCCCGAGAGCGAGCGAGGCACTAACGGCACCCTGAGCTGTCTGATAGGGCGAGAGCCCCAGTGTCTGTGGGGCTGTGGAAGGGCTGCCAGGGGAAGGCGAGGGCCAGCAACACCTGTGAGGTGTGGCACAATTGGTGTGGGAGCAGTCGCTGGACGATTGCAATTTGGAGCTGGGCTGCGGCGCAGGTCCCGAGAACGAGCGAGGCACGAACGTCAGCACCCTGAGCTGGCTCGCAGGGCCAGAGCCCCTGTGTGTGTGGTGCTGTGGAAGGGCTGCCAGGGGAAGGCGAGGGCCAGCAATACCTGGGAGGCGTGGCACCTTTGGTGTGGGAGCAGTCGCTGGACGTTTGCAATTTGGAGCTGGGCTGCGGCGCAGGTCCCGAGAGCGAGCGAGGCACGAACGTCGGCACCCTGAGCTGGCTGGCAGGGCCAGAGCCCCTGTGTGTGTGGTGCTGTGGAAGGGCTGCCAGGGGAAGGCGAGGGCCAGCAACACCTGGGAGGCGTGGCACCTTTGGTGTGGCAGCAGTCGCTGGACGTTTGCAATTTGGAGCTGAGCTGCGGCGCAGGTCCCGAGAGCGAGCGAGGCACTAACGGCACCCTGAGGTGTCTGATAGGGCGAGAGCCCCAGTGTCTGTGGGGCTGTGGAAGGGTTGCCAGGGGAAGGCGAGGGCCAGCAACACCTGGGAGGCGTGGCACCTTTGGTGTGGGAGCAGTCGCTGGACGTTTGCAATTTGGAGCTGAGCTGCGGCGCAGGTCCCGTGAGCGAGCGAGGCACGAACGTCGGCACCCTGAGCTGGCTGGCAAGGCCGGAGCCCCAGTGTGTGTGGGGCTGTGGAAGGGCTGCCAGGGGAAGGCGAGGGCCAGCAACACCTGGGAGGCGTGGCACCTTTGGTGTGGGAGCAGTTGCTGGACGTTTGGAATTTGGAGCTGGGCTGCGGCGCAGGTCCCGAGAGCGAGCGAGGCACTAACGGCACCCTGAGCTGTCTGATAGGGCGAGAGCCCCAGTGTACTGGGGCTGTGGAAGGGCTGCCAGGGGAAGGCGAGGGCCAGCAACACCTGGGAGGCGTGGCACCTTTGGTGTGGGAGCAGTCGCTGGACGTTTGCAATTTGGAGCTGAGCTGCGGCGCAGGTCCCGTGAGCGAGCGAGGCACGAACGTCGGCACCCTGAGCTGGCTGGCAAGGCCGGAGCCCCAGTGTGTGTGGGGCTGTGGAAGGGCTGCCAGGGGAAGGCGAGGGCCAGCAACACCTGGGAGGCGTGGCACAATTGGTGTGGGAGCAGTCGCTGGACGTTTGCAATTTGGAGCTGAGCTGCGGCGCAGGTTCCGAGAGCGAGCGAGGCACGAACGTCGGCCCCCTGAGCTGGCTGGCAAGGCCGGAGCCCCAGTGTGTGTGGGGCTGTGGAAGGGCTGCCAGGGGAAGGCGAGGGCCAGCAACACCTGGGAGGCGTGGCACCTTTGGTGTGGGAGCAGTTGCTGGACGTTTGGAATTTGGAGCTGGGCTGCGGCGCAGGTTCCGAGAGCGAGCGAGGCACGAACGTCGGCACCCTGAGCTGGCTAGCAAGGCCGGAGCCCCAGTGTGTGTGGGGTAGTGGAAGGGCTGCCAGGGGAAGGCGAGGGCCAGCAACACCTGGGAGGCGTGGCACCTTTGGTGTGGGAGCAGTCGCTGGACGTTTGCAATTTGGAGCTGGGCTGCGGCGCAGGTCCCGAGAGCGAGCAAGGCACGAACGTCGGCACCCTGAGCTGGCTGGCAGGCCCAGAGACCTTGATTGTGTGGGGCTGTGGAAGGGCTGCCAGGGGAAGGCGAGGGCCAGCAACACCTGGGAGGCGTGGCACCTTTGGTGTGGGAGCAGTCGCTGGACGTTTGCAATTTGGAGCTGGGCTGCGGCGCAGGTTCCGAGAGCGAGCGAGGCACGAACGTCGGAATCCCTGAGCTGGCTGGCAAGGCCGGAGCCCCAGTGTGTGTGGGGCTGTGGAAGATCTGCCAGGGGAAGGCGAGGGCCAGCAATACCTGGGAGGCGTGGCACCTTTGGTGTGGCAGCAGTCGCTGGACGTTTGCAATTTGGAGCTGGGCTGCGGCGCAGGTCCCGAGAGCGAGCGAGGCACGAACGTCGGCACCCTGAGCTGGCCGGCAAGGCCGGAGCCCCAGTGTGTGTGGGGCTGTGGAAGGGCTGCAAGGGGAAGGCGAGGGCCAGCAATACCTGGGAGGCCTGGCACCTTTGGTGTGGGAGCAGTCGCTGGACGTTTGCAATTTGGAGCTGAGCTGCGGCGCAGGTCCCGAGAGCGAGCGAGGCACTAACGGCACCCTGAGATGTCTGATAGGGCGAGAGCCCCAGTGTCTGTGGGGCTGTGGAAGGGCTGCCAGGGGAAGGCGAGGGCCAGCAACACCTGGGAGGTGTGGCACAATTGGTGTGGCAGCAGTCGCTGGACGTTTGCAATTTGGAGCTGAGCTGCGGCGCAGGTCCCGTGAGCGAGCGAGGCACGAACGTCGGCACCCTGAGCTGGCTGGCAAGGCCGGAGCCCCAGTGTGTGTGGGGCTGTGGAAGGGCTGCCAGGGGAAGGCGAGGGCCAGCAACACCTGGGAGTCGTGGCACCTTTGGTGTGGGAGCAGTTGCTGGACGTTTGGAATTTGGAGCTGAGCTGCGGCGCAGGTTCCGAGAGCGAGCGAGGCACGAACGTCGGCACCCTGAGCTGGCTGGCAGGGCCAGAGACCTTGATTGTGTGGGGCTGTGGAAGGGCTGCCAGGGGAAGGCGAGGGCCAGCAACACCTAGGAGGCGTGGCACCTTTGGTGTGGGAGCAGTCGCTGGACGTTTGCAATTTCGAGCTGGGCTGCGGCGCAGGTTCCGAGAGCGAGCGAGGCACGAACGTTGGCACCCTGAGCTGGCTGGCAAGGCCGGAGCCCCAGTGTGTGTGGGGCTGTGGAAGGGCTGCCAAGGGAACGCGAGGGCCAGCAACACCTGGGAGGCGTGGCACCTTTGGTGTGGGAGCAGTCGCTGGACGTTTGCAATTTGGAGCTGGGCTGCGGCGCAGGTTCCGAGAGCGAGCGAGGCACGAACGTCGGAATCCCTGAGCTGGCTGGCAAGGCCGGAGTCCCAGTGTGTGTGGGGCTGTGGAAGGGCTGCCAGGGGGAGGCGAGGGCCAGCAACACCTGGGAGGCGTGGTACCTTTGGTGTGGGAGCAGTCGCTGGACGTTTGCAATTTGGAGCTGGGCTGCGGAGCAGGTCCCGAGAGCGAGCGAGGCACTAACGGCACCCTGAACTGTCTGATAGGGCGAGATCCCCTGTGTGTGTGGGGCTGTGGAAGGGCTGCCAGGGGAAGGCGAGGGCCAGCAACACCTGGGAGGCGTGGCACATTTGGTGTGGGAGCAGTCGCTGGACGTTTGCAATTTGGAGCTGGGCTGCGGCGCATGTTCCGAGAGCGAGCGAGGCACGAACGTTGGCACCCTGAGCCGGCTGGCAAGGCCGGAGCCCCAGTGTGTGTGGTGCTGTGGAAGGGCTGCCAAGGGAACGCGAGGGCCAGCAACACCTGGGAGGCGTGGCACCTTTGGTGTGGGAGCAGTCGCTGGACGTTTGCAATTTGGAGCTGGGCTGCGGCGCAGGTTCCGAGAGCGAGCGAGGCACGAACGTCGGAATCCCTGAGCTGGCTGGCAAGGCCGGAGCCCCAGTGTGTGTGGGGCTGTGGAAGATCTGCCAGGGGAAGGCGAGGGCCAGCAATACCTGGGAGGCGTGGCATAATTGGTGTGGCAGCAGTCGCTGGACGTTTGCAATTTGGAGCTGAGCTGCGGCGCAGGTCCCGAGAGCGAGCGAGGCACGAACGTCGGCACCCTGAGCTGGCCGGCAAGGCCGGAGCCCCAGTGTGTGTGGGGCTGTGGAAGGGCTGCAAGGGGAAGGCGAGGGCCAGCAACACCTGGGAGGCCTGGCACCTTTGGTGTGGGAGCAGTCGCTGGACGTTTGCAATTTGGAGCTGAGCTGCGGCGCAGGTCCCGAGAGCGAGCGAGGCACGAACGTCGGCACCCTGAGCTGGCTGGCAGCCCCAGAGACCTTGATTGTGTGGGGCTGTGGAAGGGCTGCCAGGGGAAGGCGAGGGCCAGCAACACCTAGGAGGCGTGGCACCTTTGGTGTGGGAGCAGTCGCTGGACGTTTGCAATTTCGAGCTGGGCTGCGGCGCAGGTTCCGAGAGCGAGCGAGGCACGAACGTTGGCACCCTGAGCCGGCTGGCAAGGCCGGAGCCCCAGTGTGTGTGGGGCTGTGGAAGGGCTGCTAAGGGAACGCGAGGGCCAGCAACACCTGGGAGGCGTGGCACCTTTGGTGTGGGAGCAGTCGCTGGACGTTTGCAATTTGGAGCTGGGCTGCGGCGCAGGTTCCGAGAGCGAGCGAGGCACGAACGTCGGAATCCCTGAGCTGGCTGGCAAGG
Organism: Spheniscus humboldti; assembly: GCA_027474245.1. Lineage (NCBI taxonomy): Eukaryota > Metazoa > Chordata > Aves > Sphenisciformes > Spheniscidae > Spheniscus > Spheniscus humboldti. Next base: position 67,257,735 of record CM049890.1, on the reverse strand, counting down.
CCGGAGTCCCAGTGTGTGTGGGGCTGTGGAAGGGCTGCCAGGGGGAGGCGAGGGCCAGCAACACCTGGGAGGCGTGGTACCTTTGGTGTGGGAGCAGTCGCTGGACGTTTGCAATTTGGAGCTGGGCTGCGGAGCAGGTCCCGAGAGCGAGCGAGGCACTAACGGCACCCTGAACTGTCTGATAGGGCGAGAGCCCCTGTGTGTGTGGGGCTGTGGAAGGGCTGCCAGGGGAAGGCGAGGGCCAGCAATACCTGGGAGGCGTGGCACCTTTGGTGTGGGAGCAGTCGCTGGACGTTTGCAATTTGGAGCTGGGCTGCGGCGCAGGTCCCGAGAGCGAGCGAGGCACGAACGTCGGCACCCTGAGCTGGCTGGCAGGCCCAGAGACCCTGATTGTTTGGGGCTGTGGAAGGGCTGCCAGGGGAAGGCGAGGGCCAGCAACACCTGGGAGGCCTGGCACCTTTGGTGTGGGAGCAGTCGCTGGACATTTGGAATTTCGAGCTTGGCTGCGGCGCAGGTCCCGAGAGCGAGCGAGGCACGAACGTCGGCACCCTGAGCTGGCTGGCAAGGCCGGAGCCCCAGTGTGTGTGTGGCTGTGGAAGGGCTGCCAGGGGAAGGCGAGGGCCAGCAACACCTGGGAGGCGTGGCACCTTTGGTGTGGGAGCAGTCGCTGGACGTTTGCAATTTGGAGCTGAGCTGCAGCGCAGGTCCCGAGAGCGAGCGAGGCACTAACGGCACCCTGAGCTGTCTGATAGGGCGAGAGCCCCAGTGTCTGTGGGGCTGTGGAAGGGCTGCCAGGGGAAGGCGAGGGCCAGCAACACCTGGGAGGTGTGGCACAATTGGTGTGGGAGCAGTCGCTGGACGATTGCAATTTGGAGCTGGGCTGCGGCGCAGGTCCCGAGAGCGAGCGAGGCACGAACGTCGGCACCCTGAGCTGGCTGGCAGGGCCAGAGCCCCTGTGTGTGTGGTGCTGTGGAAGGGCTGCCAGGGGAAGGCGAGGGCCAGCAATACCTGGGAGGCGTGGCACCTTTGGTGTGGGAGCAGTCGCTGGACGTTTGCAATTTGGAGCTGGGCTGCGGCGCAGGTCCCGAGAGCGAGCGAGGCACGAACGTCGGCACCCTGAGCTGGCTGGCAAGGCCGGAGCCCCAGTGTGTGAGGGGCTGTGGAAGGGCTGCCAGGGGAAGGCGAGGGCCAGCAACACCTGGGAGGCGTGGCACCTTTGGTGTGGGAGCAGTCGCTGGACGTTTGCAATTTGGAGCTGAGCTGCGGCGCAGGTCCCGAGAGCGAGCGAGGCACTAACGGCACCCTGAGCTGTCTGATAGGGCGAGAGCCCCAGTGTCTGTGGGGCTGTGGAAGGGTTGCCAGGGGAAGGCGAGGGCCAGCAACACCTGGGAGGCGTGGCACCTTTGGTGTGGGAGCAGTCGCTGGACGTTTGCAATTTGGAGCTGAGCTGCGGCGCAGGTCCCGTGAGCGAGCGAGGCACGAACGTCGGCACCCTGAGCTGGCTGGCAAGGCCGGAGCCCCAGTGTGTGTGGGGCTGTGGAAGGGCTGCCAGGGGAAGGCGAGGGCCAGCAACACCTGGGAGGCGTGGCACCTTTGGTGTGGGAGCAGTTGCTGGACGTTTGGAATTTGGAGCTGGGCTGCGGCGCAGGTCCCGAGAGCGAGCGAGGCACTAACGGCACCCTGAGCTGTCTGATAGGGCGAGAGCCCCAGTGTACTGGGGCTGTGGAAGGGCTGCCAGGGGAAGGCGAGGGCCAGCAACACCTGGGAGGCGTGGCACCTTTGGTGTGGGAGCAGTCGCTGGACGTTTGCAATTTGGAGCTGAGCTGCGGCGCAGGTCCCGTGAGCGAGCGAGGCACGAACGTCGGCACCCTGAGCTGGCTGGCAAGGCCGGAGCCCCAGTGTGTGTGGGGCTGTGGAAGGGCTGCCAGGGGAAGGCGAGGGCCAGCAACACCTGGGAGGCGTGGCACAATTGGTGTGGGAGCAGTCGCTGGACGTTTGCAATTTGGAGCTGAGCTGCGGCGCAGGTTCCGAGAGCGAGCGAGGCACGAACGTCGGCACCCTGAGCTGGCTGGCAAGGCCGGAGCCCCAGTGTGTGTGGGGCTGTGGAAGGGCTGCCAGGGGAAGGCGAGGGCCAGCAACACCTGGGAGGCGTGGCACCTTTGGTGTGGGAGCAGTTGCTGGACGTTTGGAATTTGGAGCTGGGCTGCGGCGCAGGTTCCGAGAGCGAGCGAGGCACGAACGTCGGCACCCTGAGCTGGCTAGCAAGGCCGGAGCCCCAGTGTGTGTGGGGTAGTGGAAGGGCTGCCAGGGGAAGGCGAGGGCCAGCAACACCTGGGAGGCGTGGCACCTTTGGTGTGGGAGCAGTCGCTGGACGTTTGCAATTTGGAGCTGGGCTGCGGCGCAGGTCCCGAGAGCGAGCAAGGCACGAACGTCGGCACCCTGAGCTGGCTGGCAGGCCCAGAGACCTTGATTGTGTGGGGCTGTGGAAGGGCTGCCAGGGGAAGGCGAGGGCCAGCAACACCTAGGAGGCGTGGCACCTTTGGTGTGGGAGCAGTCGCTGGACGTTTGGAATTTCGAGCTGGGCTGCGGCGCAGGTTCCGAGAGCGAGCGAGGCATGAACGTCGGAACCCTGAGCTGGCTGGCAAGGCCGGAGCCCCAGTGTGTGTGGGGCTGTGGAAGGGCTGCCAGGGGAAGGCGAGGGCCAGCAACACCTAGGAGGCGTGGCACCTTTGGTGTGGGAGCAGTCGCTGGACGTTTGGAATTTCGAGCTGGGCTGCGGCGCAGGTTCCGAGAGCGAGCGAGGCACGAACGTCGGCACCCTGAGCTGGCCGGCAAGGCCGGAGCCCCAGTGTGTGTGTGGCTGTGGAAGGGCTGCCAGGGGAAGCCGAGGGCCAGCAACACCTGGGAGGCGTGGCACCTTTGGTGTGGGAGCAGTCGCTGGACGTTTGCAATTTGGAGCTGGGCTGCGGCGCAGGTTCCGAGAGCAAGCGAGGCACGAACGTCGGCACCCTGAGCTGGCTGGCAAGGCCGGAGCCCCAGTGTGTGTGGGGCTGTGGAAGGGCTGCCAGGGGAAGGCGAGGGCCAGCAACACCTGGGAGGCCTGGCACCTTTGATGTGGGAGCAGTCGCTGGACGTTTGCAATTTGGAGCTGGGCTGCGGCGCAGGTCCCGAGAGCGAGCGAGGCACTAACGGCACCCTGAACTGTCTGATAGGGCGAGAGCCCCTGTGTGTGTGGGGCTGTGGAAGGGCTGCCAGGGGAAGGTGAGGGCCAGCAATACCTGGGAGGCGTGGCACCTTTGGTGTGGGAGCAGTCGCTGGACGTTTGGAATTTCGAGCTGGGCTGCGGCGCAGGTCCCGAGAGCGAGCGAGGCACGAACGTCGGCACCCTGAGCTGGCCGGCAAGGCCGGAGCCCCAGTGTGTGTGTGGCTGTGGAAGGGCTGCCAGGGGAAGGCGAGGGCCAGCAACACCTGGGAGGCCTGGCACCTTTGGTGTGGGAGCAGTCGCTGGACGTTTGCAATTTGGAGCTGAGCTGCGGCGCAGGTCCCGAGAGCGAGCGAGGCACTAACGGCACCCTGAGCTGTCTGATAGGGCGAGAGCCCCAGTGTACTGGGGCTGTGGAAGGGCTGCCAGGGGAAGGCGAGGGCCAGCAACACCTGGGAGGCGTGGCACAATTGGTGTGGGAGCAGTCGCTGGACGTTTGCAATTTGGAGCTGGGCTGCGGCGCAGGTCCCTAGAGCGAGCGAGGCACGAACGTCGGCACCCTGAGCTGGCTGGCAGGGCCAGAGCCCCTGTGTGTGTGGTGCTGTGGAAGATCTGCCAGGGGAAGGCGAAGGCCAGCAATACCTGGGAGGCGTGGCACAATTGGTGTGGGAGCAGTCGCTGGACGTTTGCAATTTGGAGCTGGGCTGCGGCGCAGGTCCCTAGAGCGAGCGAGGCACGAACGTCGGCACCCTGAGCTGGCTGGCAGGGCCAGAGCCCCTGTGTGTGTGGTGCTGTGGAAGATCTGCCAGGGGAAGGCGAGGGCCAGCAATACCTGGGAGGCGTGGCACCTTTGGTGTGGGAGCAGTCGCTGGACGTTTGCAATTTGGAGCTGGGCTGCGGCGCAGGTCCCTAGAGCGAGCGAGGCACGAACGTCGGCACCCTGAGCTGGCCGGCAAGGCCGGAGCCCCAGTGCGTGTGGGGCTGTGGAAGGGCTGCAAGGGGAAGGCGAGGGCCAGCAACACCTGGGAGGCCTGGCACCTTTGGTGTGGGAGCAGTCGCTGGACGTTTGCAATTTGGAGCTGAGCTGCGGCGCAGGTCCCGAGAGCGAGCGAGGCACTAACGGCACCCTGAGATGTCTGATAGGGCGAGAGCCCCAGTGTCTGTGGGGCTGTGGAAGGGCTGCCAAGGGAACGCGAGGGCCAGCAACACCTGGGAGGCGTGGCACAATTGGTGTGGGAGCAGTCGCTGGACGTTTGCAATTTGGAGCTGAGCTGCGGCGCAGGTCCCGTGAGCGAGCGAGGCACGAACGTCGGCACCCTGAGCTGGCTGGCAAGGCCGGAGCCCCAGTGTGTGTGGGGCTGTGGAAGGGCTGCCAGGGGAAGGCGAGGGCCAGCAACACCTGGGAGGCGTGGCACCTTTGGTGTGGGAGCAGTTGCTGGACGTTTGGAATTTGGAGCTGGGCTGCGGCGCAGGTTCCGAGAGAGATCGAGGCACGAACGTCGGCACCCTGAGCTGGCTGGCAAGGCCGGAGCCCCAGTGTGTGTGGGGCTGTGGAAGGGCTGCCAGGGGAAGGCGAGGGCCAGCAACACCTGGGAGGCGTGGCACCTTTGGTGTGGGAGCAGTTGCTGGACGTTTGCAATTTGGAGCTGAGCTGCGGCGCAGGTCCCGAGAGCGAGCAAGGCACGAACGTCGGCACCCTGAGCTGGCTGGCAGGCCCAGAGACCTTGATTGTGTGGGGCTGTGGAAGGGCTGCCAGGGGAAGGCGAGGGCCAGCAACACCTAGGAGGCGTGGCACCTTTGGTGTGGGAGCAGTCGCTGGACGTTTGGAATTTCGAGCTGGGCTGCGGCGCAGGTTCCGAGAGCGAGCGAGGCACGAACGTTGGCACCCTGAGCCGGCTGGCAAGGCCGGAGCCCCAGTGTGTGTGGGGCTGTGGAAGGGCTGCCAAGGGAACACGAGGGCCAGCAACACCTGGGAGGCGTGGCACCTTTGGTGTGGGAGCAGTCGCTGGACGTTTGCAATTTGGAGCTGGGCTGCGGCGCAGGTTCCGAGAGCGAGCGAGGCACGAACGTCGGAATCCCTGAGCTGGCTGGCAAGGCTGGAGCCCCAGTGTGTGTGGGGCTGTGGAAGATCTGCCAGGGGAAGGCGAGGGCCAGCAATACCTGGGAGGCGTGGCACCTTTGGTGTGGGAGCAGTCGCTGGACGTTTGCAATTTGGAGCTGGGCTGCGGCGCAGGTCCCGAGAGCGAGCGAGGCACGAACGTCGGCACCCTGAGCTGGCCGGCAAGGCCGGAGCCCCAGTGTGTGTGGGGCTGTGGAAGGGCTGCAAGGGGAAGGCGAGGGCCAGCAACACCTGGGAGGCCTGGCACCTTTGGTGTGGGAGCAGTCGCTGGACGTTTGCAATTTGGAGCTGAGCTGCGGCGCAGGTCCCGAGAGCGAGCGAGGCACTAACGGCACCCTGAGATGTCTGATAGGGCGAGAGCCCCAGTGTGTGTGTGGCTGTGGAAGGGCTGCCAGGGGAAGGCGAGGGCCAGCAACACCTGGGAGGCCTGGCACAATTGGTGTGGGAGCAGTCGCTGGACGTTTGCAATTTGGAGCTGAGCTGCGGCGCAGGTCCCGTGAGCGAGCGAGGCACGAACGTCGGCACCCTGAGCTGGCTGGCAAGGCTGGAGCCCCAGTGTGTGTGTGGCTGTGGAAGGGCTGCCAGGGGAAGGCGAGGGCCAGCAACACCTGGGAGGCGTGGCACCTTTGGTGTGGGAGCAGTTGCTGGACGTTTGGAATTTGGAGCTGGGCTACGGCGCAGGTTCCGAGAGCGAGCGAGGCACGAACGTCGGCACCCTGAGCTGGCTGGCAAGGCCGGAGCCCCAGTGTGTGTGGGGCTGTGGAAGGGCTGCCAGGGGAAGGCGAGGGCCAGCAACACCTGGGAGGCGTGGCACCTTTGGTGTGGGAGCAGTTGCTGGACGTTTGCAATTTGGAGCTGAGCTGCGGCGCAGGTTCCGAGAGCGAGCGAGGCACGAACGTCGGCACCCTGAGCTGGCTGGCAGGCCCAGAGACCTTGATTGTGTGGGGCTGTGGAAGGGCTGCCAGGGGAAGGCGAGGGCCAGCAACACCTAGGAGGCGTGGCACCTTTGGTGTGGGAGCAGTCGCTGGACGTTTGGAATTTCGAGCTGGGCTGCGGCGCAGGTTCCGAGAGCGAGCGAGGCACGAACGTTGGCACCCTGAGCCGGCTGGCAAGGCCGGAGCCCCAGTGTGTGTGGGGCTGTGGAAGGGCTGCCAAGGGAACACGAGGGCCAGCAACACCTGGGAGGCGTGGCACCTTTGGTGTGGGAGCAGTCGCTGGACGTTTGCAATTTGGAGCTGGGCTGCGGCGCAGGTTCCGAGAGCGAGCGAGGCACGAACGTCGGAATCCCTGAGCTGGCTGGCAAGGCTGGAGCCCCAGTGTGTGTGGGGCTGTGGAAGATCTGCCAGGGGAAGGCGAGGGCCAGCAATACCTGGGAGGCGTGGCACCTTTGGTGTGGGAGCAGTCGCTGGACGTTTGCAATTTGGAGCTGGGCTGCGGCGCAGGTCCCGAGAGCGAGCGAGGCACGAACGTCGGCACCCTGAGCTGGCCGGCAAGGCCGGAGCCCCAGTGTGTGTGGGGCTGTGGAAGGGCTGCAAGGGGAAGGCGAGGGCCAGCAACACCTGGGAGGCCTGGCACCTTTGGTGTGGGAGCAGTCGCTGGACGTTTGCAATTTGGAGCTGAGCTGCGGCGCAGGTCCCGAGAGCGAGCGAGGCACTAACGGCACCCTGAGATGTCTGATAGGGCGAGAGCCCCAGTGTGTGTGTGGCTGTGGAAGGGCTGCCAGGGGAAGGCGAGGGCCAGCAACACCTGGGAGGCCTGGCACAATTGGTGTGGCAGCAGTCGCTGGACGTTTGCAATTTGGAGCTGAGCTGCGGCGCAGGTCCCGTGAGCGAGCGAGGCACGAACGTCGGCACCCTGAGCTGGCTGGCAAGGCTGGAGCCCCAGTGTGTGTGTGGCTGTGGAAGGGCTGCCAGGGGAAGGCGAGGGCCAGCAACACCTGGGAGGCGTGGCACCTTTGGTGTGGGAGCAGTTGCTGGACGTTTGGAATTTGGAGCTGGGCTACGGCGCAGGTTCCGAGAGCGAGCGAGGCACGAACGTCGGCACCCTGAGCTGGCTGGCAAGGCCGGAGCCCCAGTGTGTGTGGGGCTGTGGAAGGGCTGCCAGGGGAAGGCGAGGGCCAGCAACACCTGGGAGGCGTGGCACCTTTGGTGTGGGAGCAGTTGCTGGACGTTTGCAATTTGGAGCTGAGCTGCGGCGCAGGTCCCGAGAGCGAGCAAGGCACGAACGTCGGCACCCTGAGCTGGCTGGCAGGCCCAGAGACCTTGATTGTGTGGGGCTGTGGAAGGGCTGCCAGGGGAAGGCGAGGGCCAGCAACACCTAGGAGGCGTGGCACCTTTGGTGTGGGAGCAGTCGCTGGACGTTTGGAATTTCGAGCTGGGCTGCGGCGCAGGTTCCGAGAGCGAGCGAGGCACGAACGTTGGCACCCTGAGCCGGCTGGCAAGGCCGGAGCCCCAGTGTGTGTGGGGCTGTGGAAGGGCTGCCAAGGGAACACGAGGGCCAGCAACACCTGGGAGGCGTGGCACCTTTGGTGTGGGAGCAGTCGCTGGACGTTTGCAATTTGGAGCTGGGCTGCGGCGCAGGTTCCGAGAGCGAGCGAGGCACGAACGTCGGAATCCCTGAGCTGGCTGGCAAGGCTGGAGCCCCAGTGTGTGTGGGGCTGTGGAAGATCTGCCAGGGGAAGGCGAGGGCCAGCAATACCTGGGAGGCGTGGCACCTTTGGTGTGGGAGCAGTCGCTGGACGTTTGCAATTTGGAGCTGGGCTGCGGCGCAGGTCCCGAGAGCGAGCGAGGCACGAACGTCGGCACCCTGAGCTGGCCGGCAAGGCCGGAGCCCCAGTGTGTGTGGGGCTGTGGAAGGGCTGCAAGGGGAAGGCGAGGGCCAGCAACACCTGGGAGGCCTGGCACCTTTGGTGTGGGAGCAGTCGCTGGACGTTTGCAATTTGGAGCTGAGCTGCGGCGCAGGTCCCGAGAGCGAGCGAGGCACTAACGGCACCCTGAGATGTCTGATAGGGCGAGAGCCCCAGTGTGTGTGTGGCTGTGGAAGGGCTGCCAGGGGAAGGCGAGGGCCAGCAACACCTGGGAGGCCTGGCACAATTGGTGTGGGAGCAGTCGCTGGACGTTTGCAATTTGGAGCTGAGCTGCGGCGCAGGTCCCGTGAGCGAGCGAGGCACGAACGTCGGCACCCTGAGCTGGCTGGCAAGGCCGGAGCCCCAGTGTGTGTGTGGCTGTGGAAGGGCTGCCAGGGGAAGGCGAGGGCCAGCAACACCTGGGAGGCGTGGCACCTTTGGTGTGGGAGCAGTTGCTGGACGTTTGGAATTTGGAGCTGGGCTACGGCGCAGGTTCCGAGAGCGAGCGAGGCACGAACGTCGGCACCCTGAGCTGGCTGGCAAGGCCGGAGCCCCAGTGTGTGTGGGGCTGTGGAAGGGCTGCCAGGGGAAGGCGAGGGCCAGCAACACCTGGGAGGCGTGGCACCTTTGGTGTGGGAGCAGTTGCTGGACGTTTGCAATTTGGAGCTGAGCTGCGGCGCAGGTCCCGAGAGCGAGCAAGGCACGAACGTCGGCACCCTGAGCTGGCTGGCAGGCCCAGAGACCTTGATTGTGTGGGGCTGTGGAAGGGCTGCCAGGGGAAGGCGAGGGCCAGCAACACCTAGGAGGCGTGGCACCTTTGGTGTGGGAGCAGTCGCTGGACGTTTGCAATTTGGAGCTGGGCTGCGGCGCAGGTTCCGAGAGCGAGCGAGGCACGAACGTTGGCACCCTGAGCCGGCTGGCAAGGCCGGAGCCCCAGTGTGTGTGGGGCTGTGGAAGGGCTGCCAAGGGAACGCGAGGGCCAGCAACACCTGGGAGGCGTGGCACCTTTGGTGTGGGAGCAGTCGCTGGACGTTTGCAATTTGGAGCTGGGCTGCGGCGCAGGTCCCGAGAGCGAGCAAGGCACGAACGTCGGCACCCTGAGCTGGCTGGCAGGCCCAGAGACCTTGATTGTGTGGGGCTGTGGAAGGGCTGCCAGGGGAAGGCGAGGGCCAGCAACACCTAGGAGGCGTGGCACCTTTGGTGTGGGAGCAGTCGCTGGACGTTTGGAATTTCGAGCTGGGCTGCGGCGCAGGTTCCGAGAGCGAGCGAGGCACGAACGTTGGCACCCTGAGCCGGCTGGCAAGGCCGGAGCCCCAGTGTGTGTGGGGCTGTGGAAGGGCTGCCAAGGGAACACGAGGGCCAGCAACACCTGGGAGGCGTGGCACCTTTGGTGTGGGAGCAGTCGCTGGACGTTTGCAATTTGGAGCTGGGCTGCGGCGCAGGTTCCGAGAGCGAGCGAGGCACGAACGTCGGAATCCCTGAGCTGGCTGGCAAGGCTGGAGCCCCAGTGTGTGTGGGGCTGTGGAAGATCTGCCAGGGGAAGGCGAGGGCCAGCAATACCTGGGAGGCGTGGCACCTTTGGTGTGGGAGCAGTCGCTGGACGTTTGCAATTTGGAGCTGAGCTGCGGCGCAGGTCCCGAGAGCGAGCGAGGCACTAACGGCACCCTGAGATGTCTGATAGGGCGAGAGCCCCAGTGTGTGTGTGGCTGTGGAAGGGCTGCCAGGGGAAGGCGAGGGCCAGCAACACCTGGGAGGCCTGGCACAATTGGTGTGGGAGCAGTCGCTGGACGTTTGCAATTTGGAGCTGAGCTGCGGCGCAGGTCCCGTGAGCGAGCGAGGCACGAACGTCGGCACCCTGAGCTGGCTGGCAAGGCCGGAGCCCCAGTGTGTGTGTGGCTGTGGAAGGGCTGCCAGGGGAAGGCGAGGGCCAGCAACACCTGGGAGGCGTGGCACCTTTGGTGTGGGAGCAGTTGCTGGACGTTTGGAATTTGGAGCTGGGCTACGGCGCAGGTTCCGAGAGCGAGCGAGGCACGAACGTCGGCACCCTGAGCCGGCTGGCAAGGCCGGAGCCCCAGTGTGTGTGGGGCTGTGGAAGGGCTGCCAAGGGAACACGAGGGCCAGCAACACCTGGGAGGCGTGGCACCTTTGGTGTGGGAGCAGTCGCTGGACGTTTGCAATTTGGAGCTGGGCTGCGGCGCAGGTTCCGAGAGCGAGCGAGGCACGAACGTCGGAATCCCTGAGCTGGCTGGCAAGGCTGGAGCCCCAGTGTGTGTGGGGCTGTGGAAGATCTGCCAGGGGAAGGCGAGGGCCAGCAATACCTGGGAGGCGTGGCACCTTTGGTGTGGGAGCAGTCGCTGGACGTTTGCAATTTGGAGCTGGGCTGCGGCGCAGGTCCCGAGAGCGAGCGAGGCACGAACGTCGGCACCCTGAGCTGGCCGGCAAGGCCGGAGCCCCAGTGTGTGTGGGGCTGTGGAAGGGCTGCAAGGGGAAGGCGAGGGCCAGCAACACCTGGGAGGCCTGGCACCTTTGGTGTGGGAGCAGTCGCTGGACGTTTGCAATTTGGAGCTGAGCTGCGGCGCAGGTCCCGAGAGCGAGCGAGGCACTAACGGCACCCTGAGATGTCTGATAGGGCGAGAGCCCCAGTGTGTGTGTGGCTGTGGAAGGGCTGCCAGGGGAAGGCGAGGGCCAGCAACACCTGGGAGGCCTGGCACAATTGGTGTGGGAGCAGTCGCTGGACGTTTGCAATTTGGAGCTGAGCTGCGGCGCAGGTCCCGTGAGCGAGCGAGGCACGAACGTCGGCACCCTGAGCTGGCTGGCAAGGCCGGAGCCCCAGTGTGTGTGTGGCTGTGGAAGGGCTGCCAGGGGAAGGCGAGGGCCAGCAACACCTGGGAGGCGTGGCACCTTTGGTGTGGGAGCAGTTGCTGGACGTTTGGAATTTGGAGCTGGGCTACGGCGCAGGTTCCGAGAGCGAGCGAGGCACGAACGTCGGCACCCTGAGCTGGCTGGCAAGGCCGGAGCCCCAGTGTGTGTGGGGCTGTGGAAGGGCTGCCAGGGGAAGGCGAGGGCCAGCAACACCTGGGAGGCGTGGCACCTTTGGTGTGGGAGCAGTTGCTGGACGTTTGCAATTTGGAGCTGAGCTGCGGCGCAGGTCCCGAGAGCGAGCAAGGCACGAACGTCGGCACCCTGAGCTGGCTGGCAGGCCCAGAGACCTTGATTGTGTGGGGCTGTGGAAGGGCTGCCAGGGGAAGGCGAGGGCCAGCAACACCTAGGAGGCGTGGCACCTTTGGTGTGGGAGCAGTCGCTGGACGTTTGCAATTTGGAGCTGGGCTGCGGCGCAGGTTCCGAGAGCGAGCGAGGCACGAACGTTGGCACCCTGAGCCGGCTGGCAAGGCCGGAGCCCCAGTGTGTGTGGGGCTGTGGAAGGGCTGCCAAGGGAACGCGAGGGCCAGCAACACCTGGGAGGCGTGGCACCTTTGGTGTGGGAGCAGTCGCTGGACGTTTGCAATTTGGAGCTGGGCTGCGGCGCAGGTCCCGAGAGCGAGCAAGGCACGAACGTCGGCACCCTGAGCTGGCTGGCAGGCCCAGAGACCTTGATTGTGTGGGGCTGTGGAAGGGCTGCCAGGGGAAGGCGAGGGCCAGCAACACCTAGGAGGCGTGGCACCTTTGGTGTGGGAGCAGTCGCTGGACGTTTGCAATATCGAGCTGGGCTGCGGCGCAGGTTCCGAGAGCGAGCGAGGCACGAACGTTGGCACCCTGAGCCGGCTGGCAAGGCCGGAGCCCCAGTGTGTGTGGGGCTGTGGAAGGGCTGCCAAGGGAACACGAGGGCCAGCAACACCTGGGAGGCGTGGCACCTTTGGTGTGGGAGCAGTCGCTGGACGTTTGCAATTTGGAGCTGGGCTGCGGCGCAGGTTCCGAGAGCGAGCGAGGCACGAACGTCGGAATCCCTGAGCTGGCTGGCAAGGCTGGAGCCCCAGTGTGTGTGGGGCTGTGGAAGATCTGCCAGGGGAAGGCGAGGGCCAGCAATACCTGGGAGGCGTGGCACCTTTGGTGTGGGAGCAGTCGCTGGACGTTTGCAATTTGGAGCTGAGCTGCGGCGCAGGTCCCGAGAGCGAGCGAGGCACTAACGGCACCCTGAGATGTCTGATAGGGCGAGAGCCCCAGTGTGTGTGTGGCTGTGGAAGGGCTGCCAGGGGAAGGCGAGGGCCAGCAACACCTGGGAGGCGTGGCACCTTTGGTGTGGGAGCAGTTGCTGGACGTTTGGAATTTGGAGCTGGGCTACGGCGCAGGTTCCGAGAGCGAGCGAGGCACGAACGTCGGCACCCTGAGCTGGCTGGCAAGGCCGGAGCCCCAGTGTGTGTGGGGCTGTGGAAGGGCTGCCAGGGGAAGGCGAGGGCCAGCAACACCTGGGAGGCGTGGCACCTTTGGTGTGGGAGCAGTTGCTGGACGTTTGCAATTTGGAGCTGAGCTGCGGCGCAGGTCCCGAGAGCGAGCAAGGCACGAACGTCGGCACCCTGAGCTGGCTGGCAGGCCCAGAGACCTTGATTGTGTGGGGCTGTGGAAGGGCTGCCAGGGGAAGGCGAGGGCCAGCAACACCTAGGAGGCGTGGCACCTTTGGTGTGGGAGCAGTCGCTGGACGTTTGCAATTTGGAGCTGGGCTGCGGCGCAGGTTCCGAGAGCGAGCGAGGCACGAACGTTGGCACCCTGAGCCGGCTGGCAAGGCCGGAGCCCCAGTGTGTGTGGGGCTGTGGAAGGGCTGCCAAGGGAACGCGAGGGCCAGCAACACCTGGGAGGCGTGGTACCTTTGGTGTGGGAGCAGTCGCTGGACGTTTGCAATTTGGAGCTGGGCTGCGGCGCAGGTTCCGAGAGCGAGCGAGGCACGAACGTCGGAATCCCTGAGCTGGCTGGCAAGGCCGGAGCCCCAGTGTGTGTGGGGCTGTGGAAGATCTGCCAGGGGAAGGCGAGGGCCAGCAATACCTGGGAGGCGTGGCACCTTTGGTGTGGGAGCAGTCGCTGGACGTTTGCAATTTGGAGCTGAGCTGCGGCGCAGGTCCCGTGAGCGAGCGAGGCACGAACGTCGGCACCCTGAGCTGGCTGGCAAGGCCGGAGCCCCAGTGTGTGTGTGGCTGTGGAAGGGCTGCCAGGGGAAGGCGAGGGCCAGCAACACCTGGGAGGCGTGGCACCTTTGGTGTGGGAGCAGTTGCTGGACGTTTGGAATTTGGAGCTGGGCTACGGCGCAGGTTCCGAGAGCGAGCGAGGCACGAACGTCGGCACCCTGAGCTGGCTGGCAGGCCCAGAGACCTTGATTGTGTGGGGCTGTGGAAGGGCTGCCAGGGGAAGGCGAGGGCCAGCAACACCTAGGAGGCGTGGCACCTTTGGTGTGGGAGCAGTCGCTGGACGTTTGCAATTTGGAGCTGGGCTGCGGCGCAGGTTCCGAGAGCGAGCGAGGCACGAACGTTGGCACCCTGAGCCGGCTGGCAAGGCCGGAGCCCCAGTGTGTGTGGGGCTGTGGAAGGGCTGCCAAGGGAACGCGAGGGCCAGCAACACCTGGGAGGCGTGGCACCTTTGGTGTGGGAGCAGTCGCTGGACGTTTGCAATTTGGAGCTGGGCTGCGGCGCAGGTCCCGAGAGCGAGCAAGGCACGAACGTCGGCACCCTGAGCTGGCTGGCAGGCCCAGAGACCTTGATTGTGTGGGGCTGTGGAAGGGCTGCCAGGGGAAGGCGAGGGCCAGCAACACCTAGGAGGCGTGGCACCTTTGGTGTGGGAGCAGTCGCTGGACGTTTGGAATTTCGAGCTGGGCTGCGGCGCAGGTTCCGAGAGCGAGCGAGGCACGAACGTTGGCACCCTGAGCCGGCTGGCAAGGCCGGAGCCCCAGTGTGTGTGGGGCTGTGGAAGGGCTGCCAAGGGAACACGAGGGCCAGCAACACCTGGGAGGCGTGGCACCTTTGGTGTGGGAGCAGTCGCTGGACGTTTGCAATTTGGAGCTGGGCTGCGGCGCAGGTTCCGAGAGCGAGCGAGGCACGAACGTCGAAATCCCTGAGCTGGCTGGCAAGGCTGGAGACCCAGTGTGTGTGGGGCTGTGGAAGATCTGCCAGGGGAAGGCGAGGGCCAGCAATACCTGGGAGGCGTGGCACCTTTGGTGTGGGAGCAGTCGCTGGACGTTTGCAATTTGGAGCTGAGCTGCGGCGCAGGTCCCGAGAGCGAGCGAGGCACTAACGGCACCCTGAGATGTCTGATAGGGCGAGAGCCCCAGTGTGTGTGTGGCTGTGGAAGGGCTGCCAGGGGAAGGCGAGGGCCAGCAACACCTGGGAGGCCTGGCACAATTGGTGTGGGAGCAGTCGCTGGACGTTTGCAATTTGGAGCTGAGCTGCGGCGCAGGTCCCGTGAGCGAGCGAGGCACGAACGTCGGCACCCTGAGCTGGCTGGCAAGGCCGGAGCCCCAGTGTGTGTGTGGCTGTGGAAGGGCTGCCAGGGGAAGGCGAGGGCCAGCAACACCTGGGAGGCGTGGCACCTTTGGTGTGGGAGCAGTTGCTGGACGTTTGGAATTTGGAGCTGGGCTACGGCGCAGGTTCCGAGAGCGAGCGAGGCACGAACGTCGGCACCCTGAGCTGGCTGGCAAGGCCGGAGCCCCAGTGTGTGTGTGGCTGTGGAAGGGCTGCCAGGGGAAGGCGAGGGCCAGCAACACCTGGGAGGCGTGGCACCTTTGGTGTGGGAGCAGTTGCTGGACGTTTGGAATTTGGAGCTGGGCTACGGCGCAGGTTCCGAGAGCGAGCGAGGCACGAACGTCGGCACCCTGAGCTGGCTGGCAAGGCCGGAGCCCCAGTGTGTGTGGGGCTGTGGAAGGGCTGCCAGGGGAAGGCGAGGGCCAGCAACACCTGGGAGGCGTGGCACCTTTGGTGTGGGAGCAGTTGCTGGACGTTTGCAATTTGGAGCTGAGCTGCGGCGCAGGTCCCGAGAGCGAGCAAGGCACGAACGTCGGCACCCTGAGCTGGCTGGCAGGCCCAGAGACCTTGATTGTGTGGGGCTGTGGAAGGGCTGCCAGGGGAAGGCGAGGGCCAGCAACACCTAGGAGGCGTGGCACCTTTGGTGTGGGAGCAGTCGCTGGACGTTTGCAATTTGGAGCTGGGCTGCGGCGCAGGTTCCGAGAGCGAGCGAGGCACGAACGTTGGCACCCTGAGCCGGCTGGCAAGGCCGGAGCCCCAGTGTGTGTGGGGCTGTGGAAGGGCTGCCAAGGGAACGCGAGGGCCAGCAACACCTGGGAGGCGTGGCACCTTTGGTGTGGGAGCAGTCGCTGGACGTTTGCAATTTGGAGCTGGGCTGCGGCGCAGGTCCCGAGAGCGAGCAAGGCACGAACGTCGGCACCCTGAGCTGGCTGGCAGGCCCAGAGACCTTGATTGTGTGGGGCTGTGGAAGGGCTGCCAGGGGAAGGCGAGGGCCAGCAACACCTAGGAGGCGTGGCACCTTTGGTGTGGGAGCAGTCGCTGGACGTTTGGAATTTCGAGCTGGGCTGCGGCGCAGGTTCCGAGAGCGAGCGAGGCACGAACGTTGGCACCCTGAGCCGGCTGGCAAGGCCGGAGCCCCAGTGTGTGTGGGGCTGTGGAAGGGCTGCCAAGGGAACACGAGGGCCAGCAACACCTGGGAGGCGTGGCACCTTTGGTGTGGGAGCAGTCGCTGGACGTTTGCAATTTGGAGCTGGGCTGCGGCGCAGGTTCCGAGAGCGAGCGAGGCACGAACGTCGAAATCCCTGAGCTGGCTGGCAAGGCTGGAGCCCCAGTGTGTGTGGGGCTGTGGAAGATCTGCCAGGGGAAGGCGAGGGCCAGCAATACCTGGGAGGCGTGGCACCTTTGGTGTGGGAGCAGTCGCTGGACGTTTGCAATTTGGAGCTGAGCTGCGGCGCAGGTCCCGAGAGCGAGCGAGGCACTAACGGCACCCTGAGATGTCTGATAGGGCGAGAGCCCCAGTGTGTGTGTGGCTGTGGAAGGGCTGCCAGGGGAAGGCGAGGGCCAGCAACACCTGGGAGGCCTGGCACAATTGGTGTGGGAGCAGTCGCTGGACGTTTGCAATTTGGAGCTGAGCTGCGGCGCAGGTCCCGTGAGCGAGCGAGGCACGAACGTCGGCACCCTGAGCTGGCTGGCAAGGCCGGAGCCCCAGTGTGTGTGTGGCTGTGGAAGGGCTGCCAGGGGAAGGCGAGGGCCAGCAACACCTGGGAGGCGTGGCACCTTTGGTGTGGGAGCAGTTGCTGGACGTTTGGAATTTGGAGCTGGGCTACGGCGCAGGTTCCGAGAGCGAGCGAGGCACGAACGTCGGCACCCTGAGCTGGCTGGCAAGGCCGGAGCCCCAGTGTGTGTGGGGCTGTGGAAGGGCTGCCAGGGGAAGGCGAGGGCCAGCAACACCTGGGAGGCGTGGCACCTTTGGTGTGGGAGCAGTTGCTGGACGTTTGCAATTTGGAGCTGAGCTGCGGCGCAGGTCCCGAGAGCGAGCAAGGCACGAACGTCGGCACCCTGAGCTGGCTGGCAGGCCCAGAGACCTTGATTGTGTGGGGCTGTGGAAGGGCTGCCAGGGGAAGGCGAGGGCCAGCAACACCTAGGAGGCGTGGCACCTTTGGTGTGGGAGCAGTCGCTGGACGTTTGCAATTTGGAGCTGGGCTGCGGCGCAGGTTCCGAGAGCGAGCGAGGCACGAACGTTGGCACCCTGAGCCGGCTGGCAAGGCCGGAGCCCCAGTGTGTGTGGGGCTGTGGAAGGGCTGCCAAGGGAACGCGAGGGCCAGCAACACCTGGGAGGCGTGGCACCTTTGGTGTGGGAGCAGTCGCTGGACGTTTGCAATTTGGAGCTGGGCTGCGGCGCAGGTCCCGAGAGCGAGCAAGGCACGAACGTCGGCACCCTGAGCTGGCTGGCAGGCCCAGAGACCTTGATTGTGTGGGGCTGTGGAAGGGCTGCCAGGGGAAGGCGAGGGCCAGCAACACCTAGGAGGCGTGGCACCTTTGGTGTGGGAGCAGTCGCTGGACGTTTGGAATTTCGAGCTGGGCTGCGGCGCAGGTTCCGAGAGCGAGCGAGGCACGAACGTTGGCACCCTGAGCCGGCTGGCAAGGCCGGAGCCCCAGTGTGTGTGGGGCTGTGGAAGTGCTGCCAAGGGAACACGAGGGCCAGCAACACCTGGGAGGCGTGGCACCTTTGGTGTGGGAGCAGTCGCTGGACGTTTGCAATTTGGAGCTGGGCTGCGGCGCAGGTTCCGAGAGCGAGCGAGGCACGAACGTCGGAATCCCTGAGCTGGCTGGCAAGGCTGGAGCCCCAGTGTGTGTGGGGCTGTGGAAGATCTGCCAGGGGAAGGCGAGGGCCAGCAATACCTGGGAGGCGTGGCACCTTTGGTGTGGGAGCAGTCGCTGGACGTTTGCAATTTGGAGCTGAGCTGCGGCGCAGGTCCCGAGAGCGAGCGAGGCACTAACGGCACCCTGAGATGTCTGATAGGGCGAGAGCCCCAGTGTGTGTGTGGCTGTGGAAGGGCTGCCAGGGGAAGGCGAGGGCCAGCAACACCTGGGAGGCCTGGCACAATTGGTGTGGGAGCAGTCGCTGGACGTTTGCAATTTGGAGCTGAGCTGCGGCGCAGGTCCCGTGAGCGAGCGAGGCACGAACGTCGGCACCCTGAGCTGGCTGGCAAGGCCGGAGCCCCAGTGTGTGTGTGGCTGTGGAAGGGCTGCCAGGGGAAGGCGAGGGCCAGCAACACCTGGGAGGCGTGGCACCTTTGGTGTGGGAGCAGTTGCTGGACGTTTGGAATTTGGAGCTGGGCTACGGCGCAGGTTCCGAGAGCGAGCGAGGCACGAACGTCGGCACCCTGAGCTGGCTGGCAAGGCCGGAGCCCCAGTGTGTGTGGGGCTGTGGAAGGGCTGCCAGGGGAAGGCGAGGGCCAGCAACACCTGGGAGGCGTGGCACCTTTGGTGTGGGAGCAGTTGCTGGACGTTTGCAATTTGGAGCTGAGCTGCGGCGCAGGTCCCGAGAGCGAGCAAGGCACGAACGTCGGCACCCTGAGCTGGCTGGCAGGCCCAGAGACCTTGATTGTGTGGGGCTGTGGAAGGGCTGCCAGGGGAAGGCGAGGGCCAGCAACACCTAGGAGGCGTGGCACCTTTGGTGTGGGAGCAGTCGCTGGACGTTTGCAATTTGGAGCTGGGCTGCGGCGCAGGTTCCGAGAGCGAGCGAGGCACGAACGTTGGCACCCTGAGCCGGCTGGCAAGGCCGGAGCCCCAGTGTGTGTGGGGCTGTGGAAGGGCTGCCAAGGGAACGCGAGGGCCAGCAACACCTGGGAGGCGTGGCACCTTTGGTGTGGGAGCAGTCGCTGGACGTTTGCAATTTGGAGCTGGGCTGCGGCGCAGGTTCCGAGAGCGAGCGAGGCACGAACGTCGGAATCCCTGAGCTGGCTGGCAAGGCCGGAGCCCCAGTGTGTGTGGGGCTGTGGAAGATCTGCCAGGGGAAGGCGAGGGCCAGCAATACCTGGGAGGCGTGGCACCTTTGGTGTGGGAGCAGTCGCTGGACGTTTGCAATTTGGAGCTGAGCTGCGGCGCAGGTCCCGTGAGCGAGCGAGGCACGAACGTCGGCACCCTGAGCTGGCCGGCAAGGCCGGAGCCCCAGTGTGTGTGGGGCTGTGGAAGGGCTGCCAGGGGAAGGCGAGGGCCAGCAACACCTGGGAGGCCTGGCACCTTTGGTGTGGGAGCAGTCGCTGGACGTTTGCAATTTGGAGCTGAGCTGCGGCGCAGGTCCCGAGAGCGAGCGAGGCACTAACGGCACCCTGAGCTGTCTGATAGGGCGAGAGCCCCAGTGTCTGTGGGGCTGTGGAAGGGCTGCCAGGGGAAGGCGAGGGCCAGCAACACCTGGGAGGCGTGGCACCTTTGGTGTGGCAGCAGTCGCTGGACGATTGCAATTTGGAGCTGGGCTGCGGCGCAGGTTCCGAGAGCGAGCGAGGCACGAACGTCGGCACCCTGAGCTGGCTGGCAGGCCCAGAGACCTTGATTGTGTGGGGCTGTGGAAGGGCTGCCAGGGGAAGGCGAGGGCCAGCAACACCTAGGAGGCGTGGCACCTTTGGTGTGGGAGCAGTCGCTGGACGTTTGGAATTTCGAGCTGGGCTGCGGCGCAGGTTCCGAGAGCGAGCGAGGCACGAACGTTGGCACCCTGAGCCGGCTGGCAAGGCCGGAGCCCCAGTGTGTGTGCGGCTGTGGAAGGGCTGCCAAGGGAACGCGAGGGCCAGCAACACCTGGGAGGCGTGGCACCTTTGGTGTGGGAGCAGTCGCTGGACGTTTGCAATTTGGAGCTGGGCTGCGGCGCAGGTTCCGAGAGCGAGCGAGGCACGAACGTCGGAATCCCTGAGCTGGCTGGCAAGGCCGGAGTCCCAGTGTGTGTGGGGCTGTGGAAGGGCTGCCAGGGGGAGGCGAGGGCCAGCAACACCTGGGAGGCGTGGCACCTTTGGTGTGGGAGCAGTCGCTGGACGTTTGCAATTTGGAGCTGGGCTGCGGAGCAGGTCCCGAGAGCGAGCGAGGCACTAACGGCACCCTGAACTGTCTGATAGGGCGAGAGCCCCTGTGTGTGTGGGGCTGTGGAAGGGCTGCCAGGGGAAGGCGAGGGCCAGCAATACCTGGGAGGCGTGGCACCTTTGGTGTGGGAGCAGTCGCTGGACGTTTGCAATTTGGAGCTGGGCTGCGGCGCAGGTCCCGAGAGCGAGCGAGGCACGAACGTCGGCACCCTGAGCTGGCTGGCAGGCCCAGAGACCGTGATTGTTTGGGGCTGTGGAAGGGCTGCCAGGGGAAGGCGAGGGCCAGCAACACCTGGGAGGCCTGGCACCTTTGGTGTGGGAGCAGTCGCTGGACGTTTGGAATTTCGAGCTGGGCTGCGGCGCAGGTCCCGAGAGCGAGCGAGGCACGAACGTCGGCACCCTGAGCTGGCTGGCAAGGCCGGAGCCCCAGTGTGTGTGTGGCTGTGGAAGGGCTGCCAGGGGAAGGCGAGGGCCAGCAACACCTGGGAGGCGTGGCACCTTTGGTGTGGGAGCAGTCGCTGGACGTTTGCCATTTGGAGCTGAGCTGCAGCGCAGGTCCCGAGAGCGAGCGAGGCACTAACGGCACCCTGAGCTGTCTGATAGGGCGAGAGCCCCAGTGTCTGTGGGGCTGTGGAAGGGCTGCCAGGGGAAGGCGAGGGCCAGCAACACCTGGGAGGCGTGGCACCTTTGGTGTGGGAGCAGTCGCTGGACGATTGCAATTTGGAGCTGGGCTGCGGCGCAGGTCCCGTGAGCGAGCGAGGCACGAACGTCGGCACCCTGAGCTGGCTGGCAAGGCCGGAGCCCCAGTGTGTGTGGGGCTGTGGAAGATCTGCCAGGGGAAGGCGAGGGCCAGCAATACCTGGGAGGCGTGGCACCTTTGGTGTGGGAGCAGTCGCTGGACGTTTGGAATTTCGAGCTGGGCTGCGGCGCAGGTTCCGAGAGCGAGCGAGGCACGAACGTTGGCACCCTGAGCCGGCTGGCAAGGCCGGAGCCCCAGTGTGTGTGGGGCTGTGGAAGGGCTGCCAAGGGAACACGAGGGCCAGCAACACCTGGGAGGCGTGGCACCTTTGGTGTGGGAGCAGTCGCTGGACGTTTGCAATTTGGAGCTGGGCTGCGGCGCAGGTTCCGAGAGCGAGCGAGGCACGAACGTCGGAATCCCTGAGCTGGCTGGCAAGGCTGGAGCCCCAGTGTGTGTGGGGCTGTGGAAGATCTGCCAGGGGAAGGCGAGGGCCAGCAATACCTGGGAGGCGTGGCACCTTTGGTGTGGGAGCAGTCGCTGGACGTTTGCAATTTGGAGCTGAGCTGCGGCGCAGGTCCCGAGAGCGAGCGAGGCACTAACGGCACCCTGAGATGTCTGATAGGGCGAGAGCCCCAGTGTGTGTGTGGCTGTGGAAGGGCTGCCAGGGGAAGGCGAGGGCCAGCAACACCTGGGAGGCCTGGCACAATTGGTGTGGGAGCAGTCGCTGGACGTTTGCAATTTGGAGCTGAGCTGCGGCGCAGGTCCCGTGAGCGAGCAAGGCACGAACGTCGGCACCCTGAGCTGGCTGGCAAGGCCGGAGCCCCAGTGTGTGTGTGGCTGTGGAAGGGCTGCCAGGGGAAGGCGAGGGCCAGCAACACCTGGGAGGCCTGGCACCTTTGGTGTGGGAGCAGTCGCTGGACGTTTGCAATTTGGAGCTGAGCTGCGGCGCAGGTCCCGAGAGCGAGCGAGGCACTAACGGCACCCTGAGCTGTCTGATAGGGCGAGAGCCCCAGTGTCTGTGGGGCTGTGGAAGGGCTGCCAGGGGAAGGCGAGGGCCAGCAACACCTGGGAGGCGTGGCACCTTTGGTGTGGGAGCAGTTGCTGGATGTTTGCAATTTGGAGCTGAGCTGCGGCGCAGGTTCCGAGAGCGAGCGAGGCACGAACGTCGGCACCCTGAGCTGGCTGGCAGGCCCAGAGACCTTGATTGTGTGGGGCTGTGGAAGGGCTGCCAGGGGAAGGCGAGGGCCAGCAACACCTAGGAGGCGTGGCACCTTTGGTGTGGGAGCAGTCGCTGGACGTTTGGAATTTCGAGCTGGGCTGCGGCGCAGGTTCCGAGAGCGAGCGAGGCACGAACGTTGGCACCCTGAGCCGGCTGGCAAGGCCGGAGCCCCAGTGTGTGTGGGGCTGTGGAAGGGCTGCCAAGGGAACGCGAGGGCCAGCAACACCTGGGAGGCGTGGCACCTTTGGTGTGGGAGCAGTCGCTGGACGTTTGCAATTTGGAGCTGGGCTGCGGCGCAGGTTCCGAGAGCGAGCGAGGCACGAACGTCGGAATCCCTGAGCTGGCTGGCAAGGCCGGAGTCCCAGTGTGTGTGGGGCTGTGGAAGGGCTGCCAGGGGGAGGCGAGGGCCAGCAACACCTGGGAGGCGTGGCACCTTTGGTGTGGGAGCAGTCGCTGGACGTTTGCAATTTGGAGCTGGGCTGCGGAGCAGGTCCCGAGAGCGAGCGAGGCACTAACGGCACCCTGAACTGTCTGATAGGGCGAGAGCCCCTGTGTGTGTGGGGCTGTGGAAGGGCTGCCAGGGGAAGGCGAGGGCCAGCAATACCTGGGAGGCGTGGCACCTTTGGTGTGGGAGCAGTCGCTGGACGTTTGCAATTTGGAGCTGGGCTGCGGCGCAGGTCCCGAGAGCGAGCGAGGCACGAACGTCGGCACCCTGAGCTGGCTGGCAGGCCCAGAGACCGTGATTGTTTGGGGCTGTGGAAGGGCTGCCAGGGGAAGGCGAGGGCCAGCAACACCTGGGAGGCCTGGCACCTTTGGTGTGGGAGCAGTCGCTGGACGTTTGGAATTTCGAGCTGGGCTGCGGCGCAGGTCCCGAGAGCGAGCGAGGCACGAACGTCGGCACCCTGAGCTGGCTGGCAAGGCCGGAGCCCCAGTGTGTGAGGGGCTGTGGAAGGGCTGCCAGGGGAAGGCGAGGGCCAGCAACACCTGGGAGGCGTGGCACCTTTGGTGTGGGAGCAGTCGCTGGACGTTTGCAATTTGGAGCTGAGCTGCAGCGCAGGTCCCGAGAGCGAGCGAGGCACTAACGGCACCCTGAGCTGTCTGATAGGGCGAGAGCCCCAGTGTCTGTGGGGCTGTGGAAGGGCTGCCAGGGGAAGGCGAGGGCCAGCAACACCTGGGAGGCGTGGCACCTTTGGTGTGGGAGCAGTCGCTGGACGATTGCAATTTGGAGCTGGGCTGCGGCGCAGGTCCCGTGAGCGAGCGAGGCACGAACGTCGGCACCCTGAGCTGGCTGGCAAGGCCGGAGCCCCAGTGTGTGTGGGGCTGTGGAAGATCTGCCAGGGGAAGGCGAGGGCCAGCAATACCTGGGAGGCGTGGCACCTTTGGTGTGGGAGCAGTCGCTGGACGTTTGGAATTTCGAGCTGGGCTGCGGCGCAGGTTCCGAGAGCGAGCGAGGCACGAACGTTGGCACCCTGAGCCGGCTGGCAAGGCCGGAGCCCCAGTGTGTGTGGGGCTGTGGAAGGGCTGCCAAGGGAACACGAGGGCCAGCAACACCTGGGAGGCGTGGCACCTTTGGTGTGGGAGCAGTCGCTGGACGTTTGCAATTTGGAGCTGGGCTGCGGCGCAGGTTCCGAGAGCGAGCGAGGCACGAACGTCGGAATCCCTGAGCTGGCTGGCAAGGCTGGAGCCCCAGTGTGTGTGGGGCTGTGGAAGATCTGCCAGGGGAAGGCGAGGGCCAGCAATACCTGGGAGGCGTGGCACCTTTGGTGTGGGAGCAGTCGCTGGACGTTTGCAATTTGGAGCTGAGCTGCGGCGCAGGTCCCGAGAGCGAGCGAGGCACTAACGGCACCCTGAGATGTCTGATAGGGCGAGAGCCCCAGTGTGTGTGTGGCTGTGGAAGGGCTGCCAGGGGAAGGCGAGGGCCAGCAACACCTGGGAGGCCTGGCACAATTGGTGTGGGAGCAGTCGCTGGACGTTTGCAATTTGGAGCTGAGCTGCGGCGCAGGTCCCGTGAGCGAGCGAGGCACGAACGTCGGCACCCTGAGCTGGCTGGCAAGGCCGGAGCCCCAGTGTGTGTGTGGCTGTGGAAGGGCTGCCAGGGGAAGGCGAGGGCCAGCAACACCTGGGAGGCGTGGCACCTTTGGTGTGGGAGCAGTTGCTGGACGTTTGGAATTTGGAGCTGGGCTACGGCGCAGGTTCCGAGAGCGAGCGAGGCACGAACGTCGGCACCCTGAGCTGGCTGGCAAGGCCGGAGCCCCAGTGTGTGTGGGGCTGTGGAAGGGCTGCCAGGGGAAGGCGAGGGCCAGCAACACCTGGGAGGCGTGGCACCTTTGGTGTGGGAGCAGTTGCTGGACGTTTGCAATTTGGAGCTGAGCTGCGGCGCAGGTCCCGAGAGCGAGCAAGGCACGAACGTCGGCACCCTGAGCTGGCTGGCAGGCCCAGAGACCTTGATTGTGTGGGGCTGTGGAAGGGCTGCCAGGGGAAGGCGAGGGCCAGCAACACCTAGGAGGCGTGGCACCTTTGGTGTGGGAGCAGTCGCTGGACGTTTGCAATTTGGAGCTGGGCTGCGGCGCAGGTTCCGAGAGCGAGCGAGGCACGAACGTTGGCACCCTGAGCCGGCTGGCAAGGCCGGAGCCCCAGTGTGTGTGGGGCTGTGGAAGGGCTGCCAAGGGAACGCGAGGGCCAGCAACACCTGGGAGGCGTGGCACCTTTGGTGTGGGAGCAGTCGCTGGACGTTTGCAATTTGGAGCTGGGCTGCGGCGCAGGTTCCGAGAGCGAGCGAGGCACGAACGTCGGAATCCCTGAGCTGGCTGGCAAGGCCGGAGCCCCAGTGTGTGTGGGGCTGTGGAAGATCTGCCAGGGGAAGGCGAGGGCCAGCAATACCTGGGAGGCGTGGCACCTTTGGTGTGGGAGCAGTCGCTGGACGTTTGCAATTTGGAGCTGAGCTGCGGCGCAGGTCCCGTGAGCGAGCGAGGCACGAACGTCGGCACCCTGAGCTGGCCGGCAAGGCCGGAGCCCCAGTGTGTGTGGGGCTGTGGAAGGGCTGCCAGGGGAAGGCGAGGGCCAGCAACACCTGGGAGGCCTGGCACCTTTGGTGTGGGAGCAGTCGCTGGACGTTTGCAATTTGGAGCTGAGCTGCGGCGCAGGTCCCGAGAGCGAGCGAGGCACTAACGGCACCCTGAGCTGTCTGATAGGGCGAGAGCCCCAGTGTCTGTGGGGCTGTGGAAGGGCTGCCAGGGGAAGGCGAGGGCCAGCAACACCTGGGAGGCGTGGCACCTTTGGTGTGGGAGCAGTTGCTGGACGTTTGGAATTTGGAGCTGAGCTGCGGCGCAGGTTCCGAGAGCGAGCGAGGCACGAACGTCGGCACCCTGAGCTGGCTGGCAGGCCCAGAGACCTTGATTGTGTGGGGCTGTGGAAGGGCTGCCAGGGGAAGGCGAGGGCCAGCAACACCTAGGAGGCGTGGCACCTTTGGTGTGGGAGCAGTCGCTGGACGTTTGGAATTTGGAGCTGGGCTGCGGCGCAGGTTCCGAGAGCGAGCGAGGCACGAACGTTGGCACCCTGAGCCGCCTGGCAAGGCCGGAGCCCCAGTGTGTGTGGGGCTGTGGAAGGGCTGCCAGGGGAAGGCGAGGGCCAGCAACACCTGGGAGGCGTGGCACCTTTGGTGTGGGAGCAGTCGCTGGACGTTTGCAATTTGGAGCTGGGCTGCGGCGCAGGTTCCGAGAGCGAGCGAGGCACGAACGTCGGAATCCCTGAGCTGGCTGGCAAGGCCGGAGTCCCAGTGTGTGTGGGGCTGTGGAAGGGCTGCCAGGGGGAGGCGAGGGCCAGCAACACCTGGGAGGCGTGGCACCTTTGGTGTGGGAGCAGTCGCTGGACGTTTGCAATTTGGAGCTGGGCTGCGGAGCAGGTCCCGAGAGCGAGCGAGGCACTAACGGCACCCTGAACTGTCTGATAGGGCGAGAGCCCCTGTGTGTGTGGGGCTGTGGAAGGGCTGCCAGGGGAAGGCGAGGGCCAGCAATACCTGGGAGGCGTGGCACCTTTGGTGTGGGAGCAGTCGCTGGACGTTTGCAATTTGGAGCTGGGCTGCGGCGCAGGTCCCGAGAGCGAGCGAGGCACGAACGTCGGCACCCTGAGCTGGCTGGCAGGCCCAGAGACCGTGATTGTTTGGGGCTGTGGAAGGGCTGCCAGGGGAAGGCGAGGGCCAGCAACACCTGGGAGGCCTGGCACCTTTGGTGTGGGAGCAGTCGCTGGACGTTTGGAATTTCGAGCTGGGCTGCGGCGCAGGTCCCGAGAGCGAGCGAGGCACGAACGTCGGCACCCTGAGCTGGCTGGCAAGGCCGGAGCCCCAGTGTGTGTGTGGCTGTGGAAGGGCTGCCAGGGGAAGGCGAGGGCCAGCAACACCTGGGAGGCGTGGCACCTTTGGTGTGGGAGCAGTCGCTGGACGTTTGCAATTTGGAGCTGAGCTGCAGCGCAGGTCCCGAGAGCGAGCGAGGCACTAACGGCACCCTGAGCTGTCTGATAGGGCCAGAGCCCCAGTGTCTGTGGGGCTGTGGAAGGGCTGCCAGGGGAAGGCGAGGGCCAGCAACACCTGGGAGGCGTGGCACCTTTGGTGTGGGAGCAGTCGCTGGACGATTGCAATTTGGAGCTGGGCTGCGGCGCAGGTCCCGTGAGCGAGCGAGGCACGAACGTCGGCACCCTGAGCTGGCTGGCAGGGCCAGAGCCCCTGTGTGTGTGGTGCTGTGGAAGGGCTGCCAGGGGAAGGCGAGGGCCAGCAACACCTGGGAGGCGTGGCACCTTTGGTGTGGGAGCAGTCGCTGGACGTTTGCAATTTGGAGCTGGGCTGCGGCGCGGGTCCCGAGAGCGAGCGAGGCACGAACGTCGGCACCCTGAGCTGGCTGGCAAGGCCGGAGCCCCAGTGTGTGTGGGGCTGTGGAAGGGCTGCCAGGGGAAGGCGAGGGCCAGCAACACCTGGGAGGCGTGGCACCTTTGGTGTGGGAGCAGTTGCTGGACGTTTGCAATTTGGAGCTGAGCTGCGGCGCAGGTCCCGAGAGCGAGCAAGGCACGAACGTCGGCACCCTGAGCTGGCTGGCAGGCCCAGAGACCTTGATTGTGTGGGGCTGTGGAAGGGCTGCCAGGGGAAGGCGAGGGCCAGCAACACCTAGGAGGCGTGGCACCTTTGGTGTGGGAGCAGTCGCTGGACGTTTGCAATTTGGAGCTGGGCTGCGGCGCAGGTTCCGAGAGCGAGCGAGGCACGAACGTTGGCACCCTGAGCTGGCTGGCAAGGCCGGAGCCCCAGTGTGTGTGGGGCTGTGGAAGGGCTGCCAAGGGAACGCGAGGGCCAGCAACACCTGGGAGGCGTGGCACCTTTGGTGTGGGAGCAGTCGCTGGACGTTTGCAATTTGGAGCTGGGCTGCGGCGCAGGTTCCGAGAGCGAGCGAGGCATGAACGTCGGAATCCCTGAGCTGGCTGGCAAGGCCGGAGCCCCAGTGTGTGTGGGGCTGTGGAAGATCTGCCAGGGGAAGGCGAGGGCCAGCAATACCTGGGAGGCGTGGCACCTTTGGTGTGGGAGCAGTCGCTGGACGTTTGCAATTTGGAGCTGAGCTGCGGCGCAGGTCCCGTGAGCGAGCGAGGCACGAACGTCGGCACCCTGAGCTGGCCGGCAAGGCTGGAGCCCCAGTGTGTGTGGGGCTGTGGAAGGGCTGCAAGGGGAAGGCGAGGGCCAGCAACACCTGGGAGGCCTGGCACCTTTGGTGTGGGAGCAGTCGCTGGACGTTTGCAATTTGGAGCTGAGCTGCGGCGCAGGTCCCGAGAGCGAGCGAGGCACTAACGGCACCCTGAGCTGTCTGATAGGGCGAGAGCCCCAGTGTCTGTGGGGCTGTGGAAGGGCTGCCAGGGGAAGGCGAGGGCCAGCAACACCTGGGAGGTGTGGCACAATTGGTGTGGCAGCAGTCGCTGGACGTTTGCAATTTGGAGCTGAGCTGCGGCGCAGGTCCCGTGAGCGAGCGAGGCACGAACGTCGGCACCCTGAGCTGGCTGGCAAGGCCGGAGCCCCAGTGTGTGGGGGGCTGTGGAAGGGCTGCCAGGGGAAGGCGAGGGCCAGCAACACCTGGGAGGCGTGGCACCTTTGGTGTGGGAGCAGTTGCTGGACGTTTGGAATTTGGAGCTGAGCTGCGGTGCAGGTTCCGAGAGCGAGCGAGGCACGAACGTCGGCACCCTGAGCTGGCTGGCAGGCCCAGAGACCTTGATTGTGTGGGGCTGTGGAAGGGCTGCCAGGGGAAGGCGAGGGCCAGCAACACCTAGGAGGCGTGGCACCTTTGGTGTGGGAGCAGTCGCTGGACGTTTGGAATTTCGAGCTGGGCTGCGGCGCAGGTTCCGAGAGCGAGCGAGGCACGAACGTTGGCACCCTGAGCCGCCTGGCAAGGCCGGAGCCCCAGTGTGTGTGGGGCTGTGGAAGGGCTGCCAAGGGAACGCGAGGGCCAGCAACACCTGGGAGGCGTGGCACCTTTGGTGTGGGAGCAGTCGCTGGACGTTTGCAATTTGGAGCTGGGCTGCGGCGCAGGTCCCGAGAGCGAGCGAGGCACGAACGTCGGCACCCTGAGCTGGCTGGCAGGCCCAGAGACCGTGATTGTTTGGGGCTGTGGAAGGGCTGCCAGGGGAAGGCGAGGGCCAGCAACACCTGGGAGGCCTGGCACCTTTGGTGTGGGAGCAGTCGCTGGACGTTTGGAATTTCGAGCTGGGCTGCAGCGCAGGTCCCGAGAGCGAGCGAGGCACGAACGTCGGCACCCTGAGCTGGCTGGCAAGGCCGGAGCCCCAGTGTGTGTGTGGCTGTGGAAGGGCTGCCAGGGGAAGGCGAGGGCCAGCAACACCTGGGAGGCGTGGCACCTTTGGTGTGGGAGCAGTCGCTGGACGTTTGCAATTTGGAGCTGAGCTGCAGCGCAGGTCCCGAGAGCGAGCGAGGCACTAACGGCACCCTGAACTGTCTGATAGGGCGAGAGCCCCAGTGTCTGTGGGGCTGTGGAAGGGCTGCCAGGGGAAGGCGAGGGCCAGCAACACCTGGGAGGTGTGGCACAATTGGTGTGGGAGCAGTCGCTGGACGATTGCAATTTGGAGCTGAGCTGCGGCGCAGGTCCCGAGAGCGAGCGAGGCAAGAACGTCGGCACCCTGAGCTGGCTGGCAGGGCCAGAGCCCCAGTGTGTGTGGTGCTGTGGAAGGGCTGCCAGGGGAAGGCGAGGGCCAGCAACACCTGGGAGGCGTGGCACCTTTGGTGTGGGAGCAGTCGCTGGACGTTTGCAATTTGGAGCTGGGCTGCGGCGCAGGTCCCGAGAGCGAGCGAGGCACGAACGTCGGCACCCTGAGCTGGCCGGCAAGGCCGGAGCCCCAGTGTGTGAGGGGCTGTGGAAGGGCTGCCAGGGGAAGGCGAGGGCCAGCAACACCTGGGAGGCGTGGCACCTTTGGTGTGGGAGCAGTCGCTGGACGTTTGCAATTTGGAGCTGAGCTGCGGCGCAGGTCCCGAGAGCGAGCGAGGCACTAACGGCACCCTGAGCTGTCTGATAGGGCGAGAGCCCCAGTGTGTGTGGGGCTGTGGAAGGGTTGCCAGGGTAAGGCGAGGGCCAGCAACACCTGGGAGGCGTGGCACAATTGGTGTGGGAGCAGTCGCTGGACGTTTGCAATTTGGAGCTGGGCTGCGGCGCAGGTCCCTAGAGCGAGCGAGGCACGAACGTCGGCACCCTGAGCTGGCTGGCAGGGCCAGAGCCCCTGTGTGTGTGGTGCTGTGGAAGATCTGCCAGGGGAAGGCGAGGGCCAGCAACACCTGGGAGGCGTGGCACCTTTGGTGTGGGAGCAGTCGCTGGACGTTTGCAATTTGGAGCTGGGCTGCGGCGCAGGTCCCTAGAGCGAGCGAGGCACGAACGTCGGCACCCTGAGCTGGCTGGCAGGGCCAGAGCCCCTGTGTGTGTGGTGCTGTGGAAGATCTGCCAGGGGAAGGCGAGGGCCAGCAACACCTGGGAGGCGTGGCACCTTTGGTGTGGGAGCAGTTGCTGGACGTTTGCAATTTGGAGCTGAACTGCGGCGCAGGTCCCGAGAGCGAGCGAGGCACGAACGTCGGCACCCTGAGCTGGCCGGCAAGGCCGGAGCCCCAGTGTGTGTGGGGCTGTGGAAGGGCTGCAAGGGGAAGGCGAGGGCCAGCAACACCTGGGAGGCCTGGCACCTTTGGTGTGGGAGCAGTCGCTGGACGTTTGCAATTTGGAGCTGAGCTGCAGCGCAGGTCCCGAGAGCGAGCGAGGCACTAACGGCACCCTGAGCTGTCTGATAGGGCGAGAGCCCCAGTGTCTGTGGGGCTGTGGAAGGGCTGCCAGGGGAAGGCGAGGGCCAGCAACACCTGGGAGGCGTGGCACCTTTGGTGTGGGAGCAGTCGCTGGACGATTGCAATTTGGAGCTGGGCTGCGGCGCAGGTCCCGTGAGCGAGCGAGGCACGAACGTCGGCACCCTGAGCTGGCTGGCAAGGCCGGAGCCCCAGTGTGTGTGGGGCTGTGGAAGATCTGCCAGGGGAAGGCGAGGGCCAGCAATACCTGGGAGGCGTGGCACCTTTGGTGTGGGAGCAGTCGCTGGACGTTTGGAATTTCGAGCTGGGCTGCGGCGCAGGTTCCGAGAGCGAGCGAGGCACGAACGTTGGCACCCTGAGCCGGCTGGCAAGGCCGGAGCCCCAGTGTGTGTGGGGCTGTGGAAGGGCTGCCAAGGGAACACGAGGGCCAGCAACACCTGGGAGGCGTGGCACCTTTGGTGTGGGAGCAGTCGCTGGACGTTTGCAATTTGGAGCTGGGCTGCGGCGCAGGTTCCGAGAGCGAGCGAGGCACGAACGTCGGAATCCCTGAGCTGGCTGGCAAGCTGGAGCCCCAGTGTGTGTGGGGCTGTGGAAGATCTGCCAGGGGAAGGCGAGGGCCAGCAATACCTGGGAGGCGTGGCACCTTTGGTGTGGGAGCAGTCGCTGGACGTTTGCAATTTGGAGCTGAGCTGCGGCGCAGGTCCCGAGAGCGAGCGAGGCACTAACGGCACCCTGAGATGTCTGATAGGGCGAGAGCCCCAGTGTGTGTGTGGCTGTGGAAGGGCTGCCAGGGGAAGGCGAGGGCCAGCAACACCTGGGAGGCCTGGCACAATTGGTGTGGGAGCAGTCGCTGGACGTTTGCAATTTGGAGCTGAGCTGCGGCGCAGGTCCCGTGAGCGAGCGAGGCACGAACGTCGGCACCCTGAGCTGGCTGGCAAGGCCGGAGCCCCAGTGTGTGTGTGGCTGTGGAAGGGCTGCCAGGGGAAGGCGAGGGCCAGCAACACCTGGGAGGCGTGGCACCTTTGGTGTGGGAGCAGTTGCTGGACGTTTGGAATTTGGAGCTGGGCTACGGCGCAGGTTCCGAGAGCGAGCGAGGCACGAACGTCGGCACCCTGAGCTGGCTGGCAAGGCCGGATACCCAGTGTGTGTGGGGCTGTGGAAGGGCTGCCAGGGGAAGGCGAGGGCCAGCAACACCTGGGAGGCGTGGCACCTTTGGTGTGGGAGCAGTTGCTGGACGTTTGGAATTTGGAGCTGAGCTGCGGCGCAGGTTCCGAGAGCGAGCGAGGCACGAACGTCGGCACCCTGAGCTGGCTGGCAGGCCCAGAGACCTTGATTGTGTGGGGCTGTGGAAGGGCTGCCAGGGGAAGGCGAGGGCCAGCAACACCTAGGAGGCGTGGCACCTTTGGTGTGGGAGCAGTCGCTGGACGTTTGGAATTTGGAGCTGGGCTGCGGCGCAGGTTCCGAGAGCGAGCGAGGCACGAACGTTGGCACCCTGAGCCGCCTGGCAAGGCCGGAGCCCCAGTGTGTGTGGGGCTGTGGAAGGGCTGCCAAGGGAACGCGAGGGCCAGCAACACCTGGGAGGCGTGGCACCTTTGGTGTGGGAGCAGTCGCTGGACGTTTGCAATTTGGAGCTGGGCTGCGGCGCAGGTTCCGAGAGCGAGCGAGGCACGAACGTCGGAATCCCTGAGCTGGCTGGCAAGGCCGGAGTCCCAGTGTGTGTGGGGCTGTGGAAGGGCTGCCAGGGGGAGGCGAGGGCCAGCAACACCTGGGAGGCGTGGCACCTTTGGTGTGGGAGCAGTCGCTGGACGTTTGCAATTTGGAGCTGGGCTGCGGAGCAGGTCCCGAGAGCGAGCGAGGCACTAACGGCACCCTGAACTGTCTGATAGGGCGAGAGCCCCTGTGTGTGTGGGGCTGTGGAAGGGCTGCCAGGGGAAGGCGAGGGCCAGCAATACCTGGGAGGCGTGGCACCTTTGGTGTGGGAGCAGTCGCTGGACGTTTGCAATTTGGAGCTGGGCTGCGGCGCAGGTCCCGAGAGCGAGCGAGGCACGAACGTCGGCACCCTGAGCTGGCTGGCAGGCCCAGAGACCGTGATTGTTTGGGGCTGTGGAAGGGCTGCCAGGGGAAGGCGAGGGCCAGCAACACCTGGGAGGCCTGGCACCTTTGGTGTGGGAGCAGTCGCTGGACGTTTGGAATTTCGAGCTGGGCTGCGGCGCAGGTCCCGAGAGCGAGCGAGGCACGAACGTCGGCACCCTGAGCTGGCTGGCAAGGCCGGAGCCCCAGTGTGTGTGTGGCTGTGGAAGGGCTGCCAGGGGAAGGCGAGGGCCAGCAACACCTGGGAGGCGTGGCACCTTTGGTGTGGGAGCAGTCGCTGGACGTTTGCAATTTGGAGCTGAGCTGCAGCGCAGGTCCCGAGAGCGAGCGAGGCACTAACGGCACCCTGAGCTGTCTGATAGGGCCAGAGCCCCAGTGTCTGTGGGGCTGTGGAAGGGCTGCCAGGGGAAGGCGAGGGCCAGCAACACCTGGGAGGCGTGGCACCTTTGGTGTGGGAGCAGTCGCTGGACGATTGCAATTTGGAGCTGGGCTGCGGCGCAGGTCCCGTGAGCGAGCGAGGCACGAACGTCGGCACCCTGAGCTGGCTGGCAGGGCCAGAGCCCCTGTGTGTGTGGTGCTGTGGAAGGGCTGCCAGGGGAAGGCGAGGGCCAGCAACACCTGGGAGGCGTGGCACCTTTGGTGTGGGAGCAGTCGCTGGACGTTTGCAATTTGGAGCTGGGCTGCGGCGCGGGTCCCGAGAGCGAGCGAGGCACGAACGTCGGCACCCTGAGCTGGCTGGCAAGGCCGGAGCCCCAGTGTGTGTGGGGCTGTGGAAGGGCTGCCAGGGGAAGGCGAGGGCCAGCAACACCTGGGAGGCGTGGCACCTTTGGTGTGGGAGCAGTTGCTGGACGTTTGCAATTTGGAGCTGAGCTGCGGCGCAGGTCCCGAGAGCGAGCAAGGCACGAACGTCGGCACCCTGAGCTGGCTGGCAGGCCCAGAGACCTTGATTGTGTGGGGCTGTGGAAGGGCTGCCAGGGGAAGGCGAGGGCCAGCAACACCTAGGAGGCGTGGCACCTTTGGTGTGGGAGCAGTCGCTGGACGTTTGCAATTTGGAGCTGGGCTGCGGCGCAGGTTCCGAGAGCGAGCGAGGCACGAACGTTGGCACCCTGAGCCGGCTGGCAAGGCCGGAGCCCCAGTGTGTGTGGGGCTGTGGAAGGGCTGCCAAGGGAACGCGAGGGCCAGCAACACCTGGGAGGCGTGGCACCTTTGGTGTGGGAGCAGTCGCTGGACGTTTGCAATTTGGAGCTGGGCTGCGGCGCAGGTTCCGAGAGCGAGCGAGGCATGAACGTCGGAATCCCTGAGCTGGCTGGCAAGGCCGGAGCCCCAGTGTGTGTGGGGCTGTGGAAGATCTGCCAGGGGAAGGCGAGGGCCAGCAATACCTGGGAGGCGTGGCACCTTTGGTGTGGGAGCAGTCGCTGGACGTTTGCAATTTGGAGCTGAGCTGCGGCGCAGGTCCCGTGAGCGAGCGAGGCACGAACGTCGGCACCCTGAGCTGGCCGGCAAGGCTGGAGCCCCAGTGTGTGTGGGGCTGTGGAAGGGCTGCAAGGGGAAGGCGAGGGCCAGCAACACCTGGGAGGCCTGGCACCTTTGGTGTGGGAGCAGTCGCTGGACGTTTGCAATTTGGAGCTGAGCTGCGGCGCAGGTCCCGAGAGCGAGCGAGGCACTAACGGCACCCTGAGCTGTCTGATAGGGCGAGAGCCCCAGTGTCTGTGGGGCTGTGGAAGGGCTGCCAGGGGAAGGCGAGGGCCAGCAACACCTAGGAGGCGTGGCACCTTTGGTGTGGGAGCAGTCGCTGGACGTTTGGAATTTCGAGCTGGGCTGCGGCGCAGGTTCCGAGAGCGAGCGAGGCACGAACGTTGGCACCCTGAGCCGCCTGGCAAGGCCGGAGCCCCAGTGTGTGTGGGGCTGTGGAAGGGCTGCCAAGGGAACGCGAGGGCCAGCAACACCTGGGAGGCGTGGCACCTTTGGTGTGGGAGCAGTCGCTGGACGTTTGCAATTTGGAGCTGGGCTGCGGCGCAGGTTCCGAGAGCGAGCGAGGCACGAACGTCGGCACCCTGAGCTGGCTGGCAGGCCCAGAGACCGTGATTGTTTGGGGCTGTGGAAGGGCTGCCAGGGGAAGGCGAGGGCCAGCAACACCTGGGAGGCCTGGCACCTTTGGTGTGGGAGCAGTCGCTGGACGTTTGGAATTTCGAGCTGGGCTGCAGCGCAGGTCCCGAGAGCGAGCGAGGCACGAACGTCGGCACCCTGAGCTGGCTGGCAAGGCCGGAGCCCCAGTGTGTGTGTGGCTGTGGAAGGGCTGCCAGGGGAAGGCGAGGGCCAGCAACACCTGGGAGGCGTGGCACCTTTGGTGTGGGAGCAGTCGCTGGACGTTTGCAATTTGGAGCTGAGCTGCAGCGCAGGTCCCGAGAGCGAGCGAGGCACTAACGGCACCCTGAACTGTCTGATAGGGCGAGAGCCCCAGTGTCTGTGGGGCTGTGGAAGGGCTGCCAGGGGAAGGCGAGGGCCAGCAACACCTGGGAGGTGTGGCACAATTGGTGTGGGAGCAGTCGCTGGACGATTGCAATTTGGAGCTGGGCTGCGGCGCAGGTCCCGTGAGCGAGCGAGGCAAGAACGTCGGCACCCTGAGCTGGCTGGCAGGGCCAGAGCCCCAGTGTGTGTGGTGCTGTGGAAGGGCTGCCAGGGGAAGGCGAGGGCCAGCAACACCTGGGAGGCGTGGCACCTTTGGTGTGGGAGCAGTCGCTGGACGTTTGCAATTTGGAGCTGGGCTGCGGCGCAGGTCCCGAGAGCGAGCGAGGCACGAACGTCGGCACCCTGAGCTGGCCGGCAAGGCCGGAGCCCCAGTGTGTGAGGGGCTGTGGAAGGGCTGCCAGGGGAAGGCGAGGGCCAGCAACACCTGGGAGGCGTGGCACCTTTGGTGTGGGAGCAGTCGCTGGACGTTTGCAATTTGGAGCTGAGCTGCGGCGCAGGTCCCGAGAGCGAGCGAGGCACTAACGGCACCCTGAGCTGTCTGATAGGGCGAGAGCCCCAGTGTCTGTGGGGCTGTGGAAGGGTTGCCAGGGTAAGGCGAGGGCCAGCAACACCTGGGAGGCGTGGCACAATTGGTGTGGGAGCAGTCGCTGGACGTTTGCAATTTGGAGCTGGGCTGCGGCGCAGGTCCCTAGAGCGAGCGAGGCACGAACGTCGGCACCCTGAGCTGGCTGGCAGGGCCAGAGCCCCTGTGTGTGTGGTGCTGTGGAAGATCTGCCAGGGGAAGGCGAGGGCCAGCAACACCTGGGAGGCGTGGCACCTTTGGTGTGGGAGCAGTCGCTGGACGTTTGCAATTTGGAGCTGGGCTGCGGCGCAGGTCCCTAGAGCGAGCGAGGCACGAACGTCGGCACCCTGAGCTGGCTGGCAGGGCCAGAGCCCCTGTGTGTGTGGTGCTGTGGAAGATCTGCCAGGGGAAGGCGAGGGCCAGCAATACCTGGGAGGCGTGGCACCTTTGGTGTGGGAGCAGTTGCTGGACGTTTGGAATTTGGAGCTGAACTGCGGCGCAGGTCCCGAGAGCGAGCGAGGCACGAACGTCGGCACCCTGAGCTGGCCGGCAAGGCCGGAGCCCCAGTGTGTGTGGGGCTGTGGAAGGGCTGCAAGGGGAAGGCGAGGGCCAGCAACACCTGGGAGGCCTGGCACCTTTGGTGTGGGAGCAGTCGCTGGACGTTTGCAATTTGGAGCTGAGCTGCGGCGCAGGTCCCGAGAGCGAGCGAGGCACTAACGGCACCCTGAGATGTCTGATAGGGCGAGAGCCCCAGTGTGTGTGTGGCTGTGGAAGGGCTGCCAGGGGAAGGCGAGGGCCAGCAACACCTGGGAGGCGTGGCACAATTGGTGTGGGAGCAGTCGCTGGACGTTTGCAATTTGGAGCTGAGCTGCGGCGCAGGTCCCGTGAGCGAGCGAGGCACGAACGTCGGCACCCTGAGCTGGCTGGCAAGGCCGGAGCCCCAGTGTGTGTGGGGCTGTGGAAGGGCTGCCAGGGGAACGCGAGGGCCAGCAACACCTGGGAGGCGTGGCACCTTTGGTGTGGGAGCAGTTGCTGGACGTTTGCAATTTGGAGCTGGGCTGCGGCGCAGGTTCCGAGAGCGAGCGAGGCACGAACGTCGGCACCCTGAGCTGGCTGGCAAGGCCGGAGCCCCAGTGTGTGTGGGGCTGTGGAAGGGCTGCCAGGGGAAGGCGAGGGCCAGCAACACCTGGGAGGCGTGGCACCTTTGGTGTGGGAGCAGTTGCTGGACGTTTGCAATTTGGAGCTGAGCTGCGGCGCAGGTCCCGAGAGCGAGCAAGGCACGAACGTCGGCACCCTGAGCTGGCTGGCAGGCCCAGAGACCTTGATTGTGTGGGGCTGTGGAAGGGCTGCCAGGGGAAGGCGAGGGCCAGCAACACCTAGGAGGCGTGGCACCTTTGGTGTGGGAGCAGTCGCTGGACGTTTGCAATTTGGAGCTGAGCTGCGGCGCAGGTCCCGTGAGCGAGCGAGGCACGAACGTCGGCACCCTGAGCTGGCTGGCAAGGCCGGAGCCCCAGTGTGTGGGGGGCTGTGGAAGGGCTGCCAGGGGAAGGCGAGGGCCAGCAACACCTGGGAGGCGTGGCACCTTTGGTGTGGGAGCAGTTGCTGGACGTTTGGAATTTGGAGCTGAGCTGCGGCGCAGGTTCCGAGAGCGAGCGAGGCACGAACGTCGGCACCCTGAGCTGGCTGGCAGGCCCAGAGACCTTGATTGTGTGGGGCTGTGGAAGGGCTGCCAGGGGAAGGCGAGGGCCAGCAACACCTAGGAGGCGTGGCACCTTTGGTGTGGGAGCAGTCGCTGGACGTTTGGAATTTCGAGCTGGGCTGCGGCGCAGGTTCCGAGAGCGAGCGAGGCACGAACGTTGGCACCCTGAGCCGCCTGGCAAGGCCGGAGCCCCAGTGTGTGTGGGGCTGTGGAAGGGCTGCCAAGGGAACGCGAGGGCCAGCAACACCTGGGAGGCGTGGCACCTTTGGTGTGGGAGCAGTCGCTGGACGTTTGCAATTTGGAGCTGGGCTGCGGCGCAGGTTCCGAGAGCGAGCGAGGCACGAACGTCGGCACCCTGAGCTGGCTGGCAGGCCCAGAGACCGTGATTGTTTGGGGCTGTGGAAGGGCTGCCAGGGGAAGGCGAGGGCCAGCAACACCTGGGAGGCCTGGCACCTTTGGTGTGGGAGCAGTCGCTGGACGTTTGGAATTTCGAGCTGGGCTGCAGCGCAGGTCCCGAGAGCGAGCGAGGCACGAACGTCGGCACCCTGAGCTGGCTGGCAAGGCCGGAGCCCCAGTGTGTGTGTGGCTGTGGAAGGGCTGCCAGGGGAAGGCGAGGGCCAGCAACACCTGGGAGGCGTGGCACCTTTGGTGTGGGAGCAGTCGCTGGACGTTTGCAATTTGGAGCTGAGCTGCAGCGCAGGTCCCGAGAGCGAGCGAGGCACTAACGGCACCCTGAACTGTCTGATAGGGCGAGAGCCCCAGTGTCTGTGGGGCTGTGGAAGGGCTGCCAGGGGAAGGCGAGGGCCAGCAACACCTGGGAGGTGTGGCACAATTGGTGTGGGAGCAGTCGCTGGACGATTGCAATTTGGAGCTGGGCTGCGGCGCAGGTCCCGTGAGCGAGCGAGGCAAGAACGTCGGCACCCTGAGCTGGCTGGCAGGGCCAGAGCCCCAGTGTGTGTGGTGCTGTGGAAGGGCTGCCAGGGGAAGGCGAGGGCCAGCAACACCTGGGAGGCGTGGCACCTTTGGTGTGGGAGCAGTCGCTGGACGTTTGCAATTTGGAGCTGGGCTGCGGCGCAGGTCCCGAGAGCGAGCGAGGCACGAACGTCGGCACCCTGAGCTGGCCGGCAAGGCCGGAGCCCCAGTGTGTGAGGGGCTGTGGAAGGGCTGCCAGGGGAAGGCGAGGGCCAGCAACACCTGGGAGGCGTGGCACCTTTGGTGTGGGAGCAGTCGCTGGACGTTTGCAATTTGGAGCTGAGCTGCGGCGCAGGTCCCGAGAGCGAGCGATGCACTAACGGCACCCTGAGCTGTCTGATAGGGCGAGAGCCCCAGTGTCTGTGGGGCTGTGGAAGGGTTGCCAGGGTAAGGCGAGGGCCAGCAACACCTGGGAGGCGTGGCACAATTGGTGTGGGAGCAGTCGCTGGACGTTTGCAATTTGGAGCTGGGCTGCGGCGCAGGTCCCTAGAGCGAGCGAGGCACGAACGTCGGCACCCTGAGCTGGCTGGCAGGGCCAGAGCCCCTGTGTGTGTGGTGCTGTGGAAGATCTGCCAGGGGAAGGCGAGGGCCAGCAACACCTGGGAGGCGTGGCACCTTTGGTGTGGGAGCAGTCGCTGGACGTTTGCAATTTGGAGCTGGGCTGCGGCGCAGGTCCCTAGAGCGAGCGAGGCACGAACGTCGGCACCCTGAGCTGGCTGGCAGGGCCAGAGCCCCTGTGTGTGTGGTGCTGTGGAAGATCTGCCAGGGGAAGGCGAGGGCCAGCAATACCTGGGAGGCGTGGCACCTTTGGTGTGGGAGCAGTTGCTGGACGTTTGCAATTTGGAGCTGAACTGCGGCGCAGGTCCCGAGAGCGAGCGAGGCACGAACGTCGGCACCCTGAGCTGGCCGGCAAGGCCGGAGCCCCAGTGTGTGTGGGGCTGTGGAAGGGCTGCAAGGGGAAGGCGAGGGCCAGCAACACCTGGGAGGCCTGGCACCTTTGGTGTGGGAGCAGTCGCTGGACGTTTGCAATTTGGAGCTGAGCTGCGGCGCAGGTCCCGAGAGCGAGCGAGGCACTAACGGCACCCTGAGATGTCTGATAGGGCGAGAGCCCCAGTGTCTGTGGGGCTGTGGAAGGGCTGCCACGGGGAGGCGAGGGCCAGCAACACCTGGGAGGCGTGGCACAATTGGTGTGGGAGCAGTCGCTGGACGTTTGGAATTTGGAGCTGGGCTACGGCGCAGGTTCCGAGAGCGAGCGAGGCACGAACGTCGGCACCCTGAGCTGGCTGGCAGGCCCAGAGACCGTGATTGTTTGGGGCTGTGGAAGGGCTGCCAGGGGAAGGCGAGGGCCAGCAACACCTGGGAGGCCTGGCACCTTTGGTGTGGGAGCAGTCGCTGGACGTTTGGAATTTCGAGCTGGGCTGCAGCGCAGGTCCCGAGAGCGAGCGAGGCACGAACGTCGACACCCTGAGCTGGCTGGCAAGGCCGGAGCCCCAGTGTGTGTGTGGCTGTGGAAGGGCTGCCAGGGGAAGGCGAGGGCCAGCAACACCTGGGAGGCGTGGCACCTTTGGTGTGGGAGCAGTCGCTGGACGTTTGCAATTTGGAGCTGAGCTGCAGCGCAGGTCCCGAGAGCGAGCGAGGCACTAACGGCACCCTGAACTGTCTGATAGGGCGAGAGCCCCAGTGTCTGTGGGGCTGTGGAAGGGCTGCCAGGGGAAGGCGAGGGCCAGCAACACCTGGGAGGTGTGGCACAATTGGTGTGGGAGCAGTCGCTGGACGATTGCAATTTGGAGCTGGGCTGCGGCGCAGGTCCCGTGAGCGAGCGAGGCAAGAACGTCGGCACCCTGAGCTGGCTGGCAGGGCCAGAGCCCCAGTGTGTGTGGTGCTGTGGAAGGGCTGCCAGGGGAAGGCGAGGGCCAGCAACACCTGGGAGGCGTGGCACCTTTGGTGTGGGAGCAGTCGCTGGACGTTTGCAATTTGGAGCTGGGCTGCGGCGCAGGTCCCGAGAGCGAGCGAGGCACGAACGTCGGCACCCTGAGCTGGCCGGCAAGGCCGGAGCCCCAGTGTGTGAGGGGCTGTGGAAGGGCTGCCAGGGGAAGGCGAGGGCCAGCAACACCTGGGAGGCGTGGCACCTTTGGTGTGGGAGCAGTCGCTGGACGTTTGCAATTTGGAGCTGAGCTGCGGCGCAGGTCCCGAGAGCGAGCGAGGCACTAACGGCACCCTGAGCTGTCTGATAGGGCGAGAGCCCCAGTGTCTGTGGGGCTGTGGAAGGGTTGCCAGGGGAAGGCGAGGGCCAGCAACACCTGGGAGGCGTGGTACCTTTGGTGTGGGAGCAGTCGCTGGACGTTTGCAATTTGGAGCTGGGCTGCGGCGCAGGTCCCTAGAGCGAGCGAGGCACGAACGTCGGCACCCTGAGCTGGCTGGCAGGGCCAGAGCCCCTGTGTGTGTGGTGCTGTGGAAGATCTGCCAGGGGAAGGCGAGGGCCAGCAACACCTGGGAGGCGTGGCACCTTTGGTGTGGGAGCAGTCGCTGGACGTTTGCAATTTGGAGCTGGGCTGCGGCGCAGGTCCCTAGAGCGAGCGAGGCACGAACGTCGGCACCCTGAGCTGGCTGGCAGGGCCAGAGCCCCTGTGTGTGTGGTGCTGTGGAAGATCTGCCAGGGGAAGGCGAGGGCCAGCAATACCTGGGAGGCGTGGCACCTTTGGTGTGGGAGCAGTTGCTGGACGTTTGCAATTTGGAGCTGAACTGCGGCGCAGGTCCCGAGAGCGAGCGAGGCACGAACGTCGGCACCCTGAGCTGGCCGGCAAGGCCGGAGCCCCAGTGTGTGTGGGGCTGTGGAAGGGCTGCAAGGGGAAGGCGAGGGCCAGCAACACCTGGGAGGCCTGGCACCTTTGGTGTGGGAGCAGTCGCTGGACGTTTGCAATTTGGAGCTGGGCTGCGGCGCAGGTCCCGAGAGCGAGCGAGGCACTAACGGCACCCTGAGATGTCTGATAGGGCGAGAGCCCCAGTGTCTGTGGGGCTGTGGAAGGGCTGCCACGGGGAGGCGAGGGCCAGCAACACCTGGGAGGCGTGGCACAATTGGTGTGGGAGCAGTCGCTGGACGTTTGCAATTTGGAGCTGAGCTGCGGCGCAGGTCCCGAGAGCGAGCGAGGCACGAACGTCGGCACCCTGAGCTGGCTGGCAAGGCCGGAGCCCCAGTGTGTGTGGGGCTGTGGAAGGGCTGCCAGGGGAACGCGAGGGCCAGCAACACCTGGGAGGCGTGGCACCTTTGGTGTGGGAGCAGTTGCTGGACGTTTGCAATTTGGAGCTGGGCTGCGGCGCAGGTTCCGAGAGCGAGCGAGGCACGAACGTCGGCACCCTGAGCTGGCTGGCAAGGCCGGAGCCCCAGTGTGTGTGGGGCTGTGGAAGGGCTGCCAGGGGAAGGCGAGGGCCAGCAACACCTGGGAGGCGTGGCACCTTTGGTGTGGGAGCAGTTGCTGGACGTTTGCAATTTGGAGCTGAGCTGCGGCGCAGGTCCCGAGAGCGAGCAAGGCACGAACGTCGGCACCCTGAGCTGGCTGGCAGGCCCAGAGACCTTGATTGTGTGGGGCTGTGGAAGGGCTGCCAGGGGAAGGCGAGGGCCAGCAACACCTAGGAGGCGTGGCACCTTTGGTGTGGGAGCAGTCGCTGGACGTTTGGAATTTCGAGCTGGGCTGCGGCGCAGGTTCCGAGAGCGAGCGAGGCACGAACGTTGGCACCCTGAGCCGCCTGGCAAGGCCGGAGCCCCAGTGTGTGTGGGGCTGTGGAAGGGCTGCCAAGGGAACGCGAGGGCCAGCAACACCTGGGAGGCGTGGCACCTTTGGTGTGGGAGCAGTCGCTGGACGTTTGCAATTTCGAGCTGGGCTGCGGAGCAGGTCCCGAGAGCGAGCGAGGCACTAACGGCACCCTGAACTGTCTGATAGGGCGAGAGCCCCTGTGTGTGTGGGGCTGTGGAAGGGCTGCCAGGGGAAGGCGAGGGCCAGCAATACCTGGGAGGCGTGGCACCTTTGGTGTGGGAGCAGTCGCTGGACGTTTGCAATTTGGAGCTGGGCTGCGGCGCAGGTCCCGAGAGCGAGCGAGGCACGAACGTCGGCACCCTGAGCTGGCTGGCAGGCCCAGAGACCGTGATTGTTTGGGGCTGTGGAAGGGCTGCCAGGGGAAGGCGAGGGCCAGCAACACCTGGGAGGCCTGGCACCTTTGGTGTGGGAGCAGTCGCTGGACGTTTGGAATTTCGAGCTGGGCTGCGGCGCAGGTCCCGAGAGCGAGCGAGGCACGAACGTCGGCACCCTGAGCTGGCTGGCAAGGCCGGAGCCCCAGTGTGTGAGGGGCTGTGGAAGGGCTGCCAGGGGAAGGCGAGGGCCAGCAACACCTGGGAGGCGTGGCACCTTTGGTGTGGGAGCAGTCGCTGGACGTTTGCAATTTGGAGCTGAGCTGCGGCGCAGGTCCCGAGAGCGAGCGAGGCACTAACGGCACCCTGAGCTGTCTGATAGGGCGAGAGCCCCAGTGTCTGTGGGGCTGTGGAAGGGTTGCCAGGGGAAGGCGAGGGCCAGCAACACCTGGGAGGCGTGGCACAATTGGTGTGGGAGCAGTCGCTGGACGTTTGCAATTTGGAGCTGGGCTGCGGCGCAGGTCCCTAGAGCGAGCGAGGCACGAACGTCGGCACCCTGAGCTGGCTGGCAGGGCCAGAGCCCCTGTGTGTGTGGTGCTGTGGAAGATCTGCCAGGGGAAGGCGAGGGCCAGCAACACCTGGGAGGCGTGGCACAATTGGTGTGGGAGCAGTCGCTGGACGTTTGCAATTTGGAGCTGGGCTGCGGCGCAGGTCCCTAGAGCGAGCGAGGCACGAACGTCGGCACCCTGAGCTGGCTGGCAGGCCCAGAGCCCCTGTGTGTGTGGTGCTGTGGAAGATCTGCCAGGGGAAGGCGAGGGCCAGCAATACCTGGGAGGCGTGGCACCTTTGGTGTGGGAGCAGTCGCTGGACGTTTGCAATTTGGAGCTGGGCTGCGGCGCAGGTCCCGAGAGCGAGCGAGGCACGAACGTCGGCACCCTGAGCTGGCCGGCAAGGCCGGAGCCCCAGTGTGTGTGGGGCTGTGGAAGGGCTGCAAGGGGAAGGCGAGGGCCAGCAACACCTGGGAGGCCTGGCACCTTTGGTGTGGGAGCAGTCGCTGGACGTTTGCAATTTGGAGCTGAGCTGCGGCGCAGGTCCCGAGAGCGAGCGAGGCACTAACGGCACCCTGAGATGTCTGATAGGGCGAGAGCCCCAGTGTCTGTGGGGCTGTGGAAGGGCTGCCAGGGGGAGGCGAGGGCCAGCAACACCTGGGAGGCGTGGCACAATTGGTGTGGGAGCAGTCGCTGGACGTTTGCAATTTGGAGCTGAGCTGCGGCGCAGGTCCCGTGAGCGAGCGAGGCACGAACGTCGGCACCCTGAGCTGGCTGGCAAGGCCGGAGCCCCAGTGTGTGTGGGGCTGTGGAAGGGCTGCCAGGGGAACGCGAGGGCCAGCAACACCTGGGAGGCGTGGCACCTTTGGTGTGGGAGCAGTCGCTGGACGTTTGCAATTTGGAGCTGGGCTGCGGCGCAGGTTCCGAGAGCGAGCGAGGCACGAACGTCGGCACCCTGAGCTGGTCGGCAAGGCCGGAGCCCCAGTGTGTGTGGGGCTGTGGAAGGGCTGCAAGGGGAAGGCGAGGGCCAGCAACACCTGGGAGGCCTGGCACCTTTGGTGTGGGAGCAGTTGCTGGACGTTTGCAATTTGGAGCTGAGCTGCGGCGCAGGTCCCGAGAGCGAGCGAGGCACTAACGGCACCCTGAGATGTCTGATAGGGCGAGAGCCCCAGTGTGTGTGTGGCTGTGGAAGGGCTGCCAGGGGAAGGCGAGGGCCAGCAACACCTGGGAGGCGTGGCACAATTGGTGTGGGAGCAGTCGCTGGACGTTTGCAATTTGGAGCTGAGCTGCGGCGCAGGTCCCGTGAGCGAGCGAGGCACGAACGTCGGCACCCTGAGCTGGCTGGCAAGGCCGGAGCCCCAGTGTGTGTGGGGCTGTGGAAGGGCTGCCAGGGGAAGGCGAGGGCCAGCAACACCTGGGAGGCGTGGCACCTTTGGTGTGGGAGCAGTTGCTGGACGTTTGGAATTTGGAGCTGGGCTGCGGCGCAGGTTCCGAGAGCGAGCGAGGCACGAACGTCGGCACCCTGAGCTGGCTGGCAAGGCCGGAGCCCCAGTGTGTGTGGGGCTGTGGAAGGGCTGCCAGGGGAAGGCGAGGGCCAGCAACACCTGGGAGGCGTGGCACCTTTGGTGTGGGAGCAGTTGCTGGACGTTTGCAATTTGGAGCTGAGCTGCGGCGCAGGTCCCGAGAGCGAGCAAGGCACGAACGTCGGCACCCTGAGCTGGCTGGCAGGCCCAGAGACCTTGATTGTGTGGGGCTGTGGAAGGGCTGCCAGGGGAAGGCGAGGGCCAGCAACACCTAGGAGGCGTGGCACCTTTGGTGTGGGAGCAGTCGCTGGACGTTTGCAATTTGGAGCTGGGCTGCGGCGCAGGTTCCGAGAGCGAGCGAGGCACGAACTTTGGCACCCTGAGCCGGCTGGCAAGGCCGGAGCCCCAGTGTGTGTGGGGCTGTGGAAGGGCTGCCAAGGGAACGCGAGGGCCAGCAACACCTGGGAGGCGTGGCACCTTTGGTGTGGGAGCAGTCGCTGGACGTTTGCAATTTGGAGCTGGGCTGCGGCGCAGGTTCCGAGAGCGAGCGAGGCACGAACGTCGGAATCCCTGAGCTGGCTGGCAAGGCCGGAGCCCCAGTGTGTGTGGGGCTGTGGAAGATCTGCCAGGGGAAGGCGAGGGCCAGCAATACCTGGGAGGCGTGGCACCTTTGGTGTGGGAGCAGTCGCTGGACGTTTGCAATTTGGAGCTGGGCTGCGGCGCAGGTCCCGAGAGCGAGCGAGGCACGAACGTCGGCACCCTGAGCTGGCCGGCAAGGCCGGAGCCCCAGTGTGTGTGGGGCTGTGGAAGGGCTGCAAGGGGAAGGCGAGGGCCAGCAACACCTGGGAGGCCTGGC
The DNA here is from genome assembly GCA_027474245.1 of Spheniscus humboldti. Taxonomy (NCBI): domain Eukaryota; kingdom Metazoa; phylum Chordata; class Aves; order Sphenisciformes; family Spheniscidae; genus Spheniscus; species Spheniscus humboldti. The sequence continues at coordinate 67,212,942 of CM049890.1, read as the reverse complement.
ACCTTTGGTGTGGGAGCAGTCGCTGGACGTTTGCAATTTGGAGCTGAGCTGCGGCGCAGGTCCCGAGAGCGAGCGAGGCACTAACGGCACCCTGAGATGTCTGATAGGGCGAGAGCCCCAGTGTGTGTGGGGCTGTGGAAGGGCTGCCAGGGGAAGGCGAGGGCCAGCAACACCTGGGAGGTGTGGCACAATTGGTGTGGCAGCAGTTGCTGGACGTTTGGAATTTGGAGCTGGGCTGCGGCGCAGGTCCCGTGAGCGAGCGAGGCACGAACGTCGGCACCCTGAGCTGGCTGGCAAGGCCGGAGCCCCAGTGTGTGTGGGGCTGTGGAAGGGCTGCCAGGGGAAGGCGAGGGCCAGCAACACCTGGGAGGCGTGGCACCTTTGGTGTGGGAGCAGTTGCTGGACGTTTGGAATTTGGAGCTGAGCTGCGGCGCAGGTTCCGAGAGCGAGCGAGGCACGAACGTCGGCACCCTGAGCTGGCTGGCAGGGCCAGAGACCTTGATTGTGTGGGGCTGTGGAAGGGCTGCCAGGGGAAGGCGAGGGCCAGCAACACCTAGGAGGCGTGGCACCTTTGGTGTGGGAGCAGTCGCTGGACGTTTGGAATTTCGAGCTGGGCTGCGGCGCAGGTTCCGAGAGCGAGCGAGGCACGAACGTCGGAATCCCTGAGCTGGCTGGCAAGGCTGGAGCCCCAGTGTGTGTGGGGCTGTGGAAGATCTGCCAGGGGAAGGCGAGGGCCAGCAATACCTGGGAGGCGTGGCACCTTTGGTGTGGGAGCAGTCGCTGGACGTTTGCAATTTGGAGCTGGGCTGCGGCGCAGGTTCCGAGAGCGAGCGAGGCACGAACGTCGGCACCCTGAGCTGGCCGGCAAGGCCGGAGCCCCAGTGTGTGTGGGGCTGTGGAAGGGCTGCCAGGGGAAGGCGAGGGCCAGCAACACCTGGGAGGCGTGGCACCTTTGGTGTGGGAGCAGTCGCTGGACGTTTGCAATTTGGAGCTGGGCTGCGGCGCAGGTCCCGAGAGCGAGCGAGGCACGAACGTCGGCACCCTGAGCTGGCTGGCAGGCCCAGAGACCCTGATTGTTTGGGGCTGTGGAAGGGCTGCCAGGGGAAGGCGAGGGCCAGCAACACCTGGGAGGCCTGGCACCTTTGGTGTGGGAGCAGTCGCTGGACGTTTGGAATTTCGAGCTGGGCTGCGGCGCAGGTCCCGAGAGCGAGCGAGGCACGAACGTTGGCACCCTGAGCTGGCTGGCAAGGCCGGAGCCCCAGTGTGTGTGTGGCTGTGGAAGGGCTGCCAGGGGAAGGCGAGGGCCAGCAACACCTGGGAGGCGTGGCACCTTTGGTGTGGGAGCAGTCGCTGGACGTTTGCAATTTGGAGCTGAGCTGCAGCGCAGGTCCCGAGAGCGAGCAAGGCACTAACGGCATCCTGAGCTGTCTGATAGGGCGAGAGCCCCAGTGTCTGTGGGGCTGTGGAAGGGCTGCCAGGGGAAGGCGAGGGCCAGCAACACCTGGGAGGTGTGGCACAATTGGTGTGGGAGCAGTCGCTGGACGATTGCAATTTGGAGCTGGGCTGCGGCGCAGGTCCCGAGAGCGAGCGAGGCACGAACGTCGGCACCCTGAGCTGGCTGGCAGGGCCAGAGCCCCTGTGTGTGTGGTGCTGTGGAAGGGCTGCCAGGGGAAGGCGAGGGCCAGCAATACCTGGGAGGCGTGGCACCTTTGGTGTGGGAGCAGTCGCTGGACGTTTGCAATTTGGAGCTGGGCTGCGGCGCAGGTCCCGAGAGCGAGCGAGGCACGAACGTCGGCACGCTGAGCTGGCCGGCAAGGCCGGAGCCCCAGTGTGTGAGGGGCTGTGGAAGGGCTGCCAGGGGAAGGCGAGGGCCAGCAACACCTGGGAGGCGTGCCACCTTTGGTGTGGGAGCAGTCGCTGGACGTTTGCAATTTGGAGCTGAGCTGCGGCGCAGGTCCCGAGATCGAGCGAGGCACTAACGGCACCATGAGCTGTCTGATAGGGCGAGAGCCCCAGTGTCTGTGGGGCTGTGGAAGGGCTGCCAGGGGAAGGCGAGGGCCAGCAACACCTGGGAGGCGTGGCACCTTTGGTGTGGGAGCAGTCGCTGGACGTTTGCAATTTGGAGCTGAGCTGCGGCGCAGGTCCCGAGAGCGAGCGAGGCACTAACGGCACCCTGAGCTGTCTGATAGGGCGAGAGCCCCAGTGTACTGGGGCTGTGGAAGGGCTGCCAGGGGAAGGCGAGGGCCAGCAACACCTGGGAGGCGTGGCACAATTGGTGTGGGAGCAGTCGCTGGACGTTTGCAATTTGGAGCTGGGCTGCGGCGCAGGTCCCGAGAGCGAGCGAGGCACGAACGTCGGCACCCTGAGCTGGCTGGCAGGGCCAGAGCCCCTGTGTGTGTGGTGCTGTGGAAGGGCTGCCAGGGGAAGGCGAGGGCCAGCAACACCTGGCAGGCCTGGCACCTTTGGTGTGGGAGCAGTCGCTGGACGTTTGCAATTTGGAGCTGAGCTGCGGCGCAGGTCCCGAGAGCGAGCGAGGCACGAACGTCGGCACCCTGAGCTGGCTGGCAAGGCCGGAGCCCCAGTGTGTGTGGGGCTGTGGAAGGGCTGCCAGGGGAAGGCGAGGGCCAGCAACACCTGGGAGGCGTGGCACAATTGGTGTGGGAGCAGTCGCTGGACGTTTGCAATTTGGAGCTGAGCTGCGGCGCAGGTTCCGAGAGCGAGCGAGGCACGAACGTCGGCACCCTGAGCTGGCTGGCAAGGCCGGAGCCCCAGTGTGTGTGGGGCTGTGGAAGGGCTGCCAGGGGAAGGCGAGGGCCAGCAACACCTGGGAGGCGTGGCACCTTTGGTGTGGGAGCAGTTGCTGGACGTTTGGAATTTGGAGCTGGGCTGCGGCGCAGGTTCCGAGAGCGAGCGAGGCACGAACGTCGGCACCCTGAGCTGGCTAGCAAGGCCGGAGCCCCAGTGTGTGTGGGGTAGTGGAAGGGCTGCCAGGGGAAGGCGAGGGCCAGCAACACCTGGGAGGCGTGGCACCTTTGGTGTGGGAGCAGTCGCTGGACGTTTGCAATTTGGAGCTGGGCTGCGGCGCAGGTCCCGAGAGCGAGCAAGGCACGAACGTCGGCACCCTGAGCTGGCTGGCAGGCCCAGAGACCTTGATTGTGTGGGGCTGTGGAAGGGCTGCCAGGGGAAGGCGAGGGCCAGCAACACCTAGGAGGCGTGGCACCTTTGGTGTGGGAGCAGTCGCTGGACGTTTGGAATTTCGAGCTGGGCTGCGGCGCAGGTTCCGAGAGCGAGCGAGGCATGAACGTCGGCACCCTGAGCTGGCTGGCAAGGCCGGAGCCCCAGTGTGTGTGTGGCTGTGGAAGGGCAACCAGGGGAAGGCGAAGGCCAGCAACACCTGGGAGGCGTGGCACCTTTGGTGTGGGAGCAGTCGCTGGACGTTTGCAAGTTGGAGCTGGGCTGCGGCGCAGGTGCCGAGAGCGAGCGAGGCACGAACGTCGGCACCCTGAGTTGGCTGGCAAGGCCGGAGCCCCAGTGTGTGTGGGGCTGTGGAAGGGCTGCCAAGGGAAGGCGAGGGCCAGCAACACCTGGGAGGCCTGGCACCTTTGGTGTGGGAGCAGTCGCTGGACGTTTGCAATTTGGAGCTGGGCTCTGGCGGCGGCGCTGAGAGCGAGCAAGGCACGAACGTCGGCACCCTGAGCTTGCTGGCAAGGCCGGAGCCCCAGTGTGTGTGGGGCTGTGGAAGAGCTGCCAAGGGAAGGCGAGGGCCAGCAACACCTGGCAGTCCTGGCACCTTTCGTGTGGGAGCAGTCGCTGGACGTTTGCAATTTTGGAGCTGGGCTCTGGCGGCGGCGCTGAGAGCGAGCAAGGCACGAACGTCGGCACCCTGAGCTTGCTGGCAAGGCCGGAGCCCCAGTGTGTGTGGGGCTGTGGAAGGGCTGCCAAGGGAAGGCGAGGGCCAGGAACACCTGGGAGTCCTGTAACCTTTCGTGTGGGAGCAGTCGCTGGACGTTTGCAATTTCGGAGCTGGGGTCTGGCGGTGGCGCTGAGAGCGAGCAAGGCACCAACGTCGGCACCCTGAGCTGGCTGGCAAGGCCGGAGCCCCAGTGTGTGTGGGGCTGTGGAAGGGCTGCCAGGGGAAGGCTTGGGCCAGCAACACCTGGGAGTCCTGGCCCGTTTCGTGTGGGAGCAGTCGCTGGACGTTTGCAATTTCGGAGCTGGGCTCTGGCGGCGGCGTTGAGAGCGAGCAAGGCACAAACGTCGGCACCCTGAGCTGGCTGGCAAGGCCAGAGCCCCAGTGTGTGTGGGGCTGTGGAAGGGCTGCCAAGGAAAGGCGAGGGCCAGCAACACCTGGCAGTCCTGGCACCTTTTGTGTGGGAGCAGTCGCTGGACGTTTGCAATTTCGGAGCTGGGCTCTGGCGGCGGCGCTGAGAGCGAGCAAGGCACCAACGTTGGCACCCTGAGCTGGCTGGCAAGGCCGGAGCCCCAGTGTGTGTGGGGCTGTGGAAGGGCTGCCAAGGGAAGGCGAGGGCCAGCAACACCTGGGAGGCCTGGCACCTTTGGTGTGGGAGCAGTCGCTGGATGTTTGCAATTTTGGAGCTGGGCTCTGGCGGCGGCGCTGAGAGCGAGCAAGGCACGAACGTCGGCACCCTGAGCTGGCTGGCAAGGCCGGAGCCCCAGTGTGTGTGGGGCTGTGGAAGGGCTGCCAAGGGAAGGCGAGGGCCAGCAACACCTGGCAGTCCTGGCATCTTTCGTGTGGGAGCAGTCGCTGGACGTTTGTAATTTTGGAGCTGGGCTCTGGCGGCGGCGCTGAGAGCGAGCAAGGCACCAACGTCGGCACCCTGAGCTTGCTGGCAAGGCAGGAGCCCCAGTGTGTGTGGGGCTGTGGAAGGGCTGCCAGGGGAAGGCTTGGGCCAGCAACACCTGGGAGTCCTGGCCCGTTTCGTGTGGGAGCAGTCGCTGGACGTTTGCAATTTCGGAGCTTGGTTCTGGCGGCGGCTTTGAGAGCGAGCAAGGCACAAACGTCGGCCCCCTGAGCTGCCTGGCAAGGCCGGAGCCCCAGTGTGTGTGGGGCTGTGGAAGGGCTGCCAAGGAAAGGCGAGGGCCAGCAACACCTGGCAGTCCTGGCACCTTTCGTGTGGGAGCAGTCGCTGGACGTTTGCAATTTCGGAGCTGGGCTCTGGCGGCGGCGCTGAGAGCGAGCAAGGCACCAACGTTGGCACCCTGAGCTGGCTGGCAAGGCCGGAGCCCCAGTGTGTGTGGGGCTGTGGAAGGGCTGCCAAGGGAAGGCGAGGGCCAGCAACACCTGGGAGGCCTGGCACCTTTCGTGTGGGAGCAGTCGCTGGATGTTTGCAATTTTGGAGCTGGGCTCTGGCGGCGGCGCTGAGAGCGAGCAAGGCACCAGCGTCGGCACCCTGAGCTGGCTGGCAAGGCCGGAGCCCCAGTGTGTGTGAGGCTGTGGAAGGGCTGCCAAGGGAAGGCGAGGGCCAGCAACACCTGGGAGGCCTGGCACCTTTGGTGTGGGAGCAGTCGTTGGACGTTTGCAATTTCGGAGCTGGGCTGCGGCGCAGGTCCCGAGAGCGAGCAAGGCATGAACGTCAGCACCCTGAGCTGGCTGGCAAGGCCGGAGCCCCAGTGTGTGTGGGGCTGTGGAAGGGCTGCCAAGGGAAGGCGAGGGCCAGCAACAACTGGCAGTCCTGGCACCTTTCATGTGGGAGCAGTCGCTGGACGTTTGCAATTTCGGAGCTGGGCTCTGGCGGCGGTGCTGAGAGCAAGCAAGGCACCAACGTCGGCACCCTGAGCTGGCTGGCAAGGCCGGAGCCCCAGTGTGTGTGTGGCTGTGGAAGGGCTGCCAAGGGAAGGCGAGGGCCAGGAACACCTGGGAGTCCTGTAACCTTTCGTGTGGGAGCAGTCGCTGGACGTTTGCAATTTCGGAGCTGGGGTCTGGCGGTGGCGCTGAGAGCGAGCAAGGCACCAACGTCGGCACCCTGAGCTGGCTGGCAAGGCCGGAGCCCCAGTGTGTGTGGGGCTGTGGAAGGGCTGCCAGGGGAAGGCTTGGGCCAGCAACACCTGGGAGTCCTGGCCCGTTTCGTGTGGGAGCAGTCGCTGGACGTTTGCAATTTCGGAGCTGGGCTCTGGCGGCGGCGTTGAGAGCGAGCAAGGCACAAACGTCGGCACCCTGAGCTGGCTGGCAAGGCCAGAGCCCCAGTGTGTGTGGGGCTGTGGAAGGGCTGCCAAGGAAAGGCGAGGGCCAGCAACACCTGGCAGTCCTGGCACCTTTTGTGTGGGAGCAGTCGCTGGACGTTTGCAATTTCGGAGCTGGGCTCTGGCGGCGGCGCTGAGAGCGAGCAAGGCACCAACGTTGGCACCCTGAGCTGGCTGGCAAGGCCGGAGCCCCAGTGTGTGTGGGGCTGTGGAAGGGCTGCCAAGGGAAGGCGAGGGCCAGCAACACCTGGGAGGCCTGGCACCTTTGGTGTGGGAGCAATCGCTGGATGTTTGCAATTTTGGAGCTGGGCTCTGGCGGCGGCGCTGAGAGCGAGCAAGGCACGAACGTCGGCACCCTGAGCTGGCTGGCAAGGCCGGAGCCCCAGTGTGTGTGGGGCTGTGGAAGGGCTGCCAAGGGAAGGCGAGGGCCAGCAACACCTGGCAGTCCTGGCATCTTTCGTGTGGGAGCAGTCGCTGGACGTTTGCAATTTCGGAGCTTGGTTCTGGCGGCGGCTTTGAGAGCGAGCAAGGCACAAACGTCGGCACCCTGAGCTGGCTGGCAAGGCCGGAGCCCCAGTGTGTGTGGGGCTGTGGAAGGGCTGCCAAGGGAAGGCGAGGGCCAGCAACACCTGGCAGTCCTGGCACCTTTCTTGTGGGAGCAGTCGCTGGACGTTTGCAATTTCGGAGCTGGGCTCTGGCGGCGGCGCTGAGAGCGAGCAAGGCACCAACGTTGGCACCCTGAGCTGGCTGGCAAGGCCGGAGCCCCAGTGTGTGTGGGGCTGTGGAAGGGCTGCCAAGGGAAGGCGAGGGCCAGCAACACCTGGGAGGCCTGGCACCTTTCGTGTGGGAGCAGTCGCTGGATGTTTGCAATTTTGGAGCTGGGCTCTGGCGGCGGCGCTGAGAGCGAGCAAGGCACCAGCGTCGGCACCCTGAGCTGGCTGGCAAGGCCGGAGCCCCAGTGTGTGTGAGGCTGTGGAAGGGCTGCCAAGGGAAGGCGAGGGCCAGCAACACCTGGGAGGCCTGGCACCTTTGGTGTGGGAGCAGTCGTTGGACGTTTGCAATTTCGGAGCTGGGCTGCGGCGCAGGTTCCGAGAGCGAGCAAGGCACGAACGTCAGCACCCTGAGCTGGCTGGCAAGGCCGGAGCCCCAGTGTGTGTGGGGCTGTGGAAGGGCTGCCAAGGGAAGGCGAGGGCCAGCAACACCTGGCAGTCCTGGCACCTTTCATGTGGGAGCAGTCGCTGGACGTTTGCAATTTCGGAGCTGGGCTCTGGCGGCGGTGCTGAGAGCAAGCAAGGCACCAACGTCGGCACCCTGAGCTGGCTGGCAAGGCCGGAGCCCCAGTGTGTGTGTGGCTGTGGAAGGGCTGCCAAGGGAAGGCGAGGGCCAGCAACACCTGGCAGTCCTGGCACCTTTCGTGTGGAGCAATCGCTGGACGTTTGCAATTTCGGAGCTGGGCTCTGGCGGCGGCGCTGAGAGCGAGCAAGGCACCAATGTCGGCACCCTGAGCTGGCTGGCAAGGCCGGAGCTCCCGTGTGTGTGGGGCTGTGGAAGGGCTGCCAAGGGAAGGCGAAGGCCAGCGAATGCCAACTCTGGAACTCTCAATTCACCAGTCGTCCATATCTCCAAACATGCTGTCCCTCAACGTTGCCAGAGCCCAGCTCCGAAATGGGAAACGTCCCGCGACTGTTCCCATAATAAAGGGGCCAGGACTCCCAGGTGTTGCTGGCCCTCACCTTCCCTAGGCAGCCCTGCCACAGCCCCACAAACTCTGGCACTCTCACCTTGCCAACCATCTATACCTCCAAACTTGCTCGCTCTTAATTTCTCCAGAGCCCAGCTCCAAAATGGAAAACGTCCAGTGACTGCTCCCACACGAAACGGGCCAGGACTGAAAGCTGTTGCTGGCCCTCACCTTCCCTAGGCAGCCCTGCAACAGCCCCACAAACTCTGGCACTCTCACCTTGCCAACCCCCTATATCTCCAAACATGCTCGCTCTTAATTTCTACAGAGCACAACTCCAAAATGGGAAACGTCCAGCGACTGCTCATACAATAAAGGGGCCAGGACAGAAAGCTGTTGCTGGCCCTCACCTTCCCTAGGCAGCCCTGCCACAGCCCCACAAACTCTGGCACTCTGACCTTGCCAACCCTCTATATCTCCAAACATGCTCTCTCTCAGCGTTGCCAGAGCCCAGCTCCGAAATGGAAAATGTCCAGCGTCTGATCCCACACGAAAGGGGCCAGGACTGAAAGCTATTGCTAGCCCTCACCTTCCCTAGGCGGCCCTGCCTCAGCCCCACAAACCTGGCACTCTCAACTTGCCAGTCGTCTATATCTCCAAACATGCTCTCCCTCAACGTTGCCAGAGCCCAGCTCGGAAATGGGAAACGTCCAGCGACTGCTCCCACACGAAACAGGCCAGGACTGCAAGGTGCTGCTGGCCCTCACCTTCCCTAGGCAGCCCTGCCACAGCCCCACAAACTCTGGCACTCGCACCTTGCCAACCGTCTATTTCTCCAAACATGCTCGCTCTTAATTTCTCCAGAGCCCAGCTCCACAATGGAAAACGTCCAACGACTGCTCCAACACGAAAGGGACCAGGACGGAAAGCTGTTGCTGGCCCTCACCTTCCCTAGGCAGCCCTGCCACAGCCCCACAAACACTGGCACTCTCAACTTGCCAGTCGTCTATATCTCCAAACATGCTCTCCCTCAACGTTGCCAGAGCCCAGCTCCGAAATGGGAAACGTCCAGCGACTGCTCCCACACGAAATGGGCCACGACTCCCAGGTGTTGCTGGCCCTCGCCTTCCCTAGGCAGCCCTGCCACAGCCCCACAAACTCTGGCACTCTGACCTTGCTAACCATCTATATCTCCAAACATGCTCGCTCTTAATTTCTCCAGAGCCCAGCTCCAAAATGGGAAACGTCCAGCGACTGCTCCCACACGAAAGGGGCCAGGACGGAAAGCTGTTGCTGGCCCTAATCTTCCCTAGGCAGCCCTGCCACAGCCCCACAAAATATCGCACTCTGACCTTGCCAACCCGCTATATCTCCATACATGCTCTCTCTGCTTCTACAACGCCGCCTCCGAAATGGGAAACGTCCAACGACTGCTCCCACACGAAACGGGCCAGGACTGAAAGCTGTTGCTGGCCCTCACCTTCCCTAGGCAGCCCTGCCACAGCCCCACAAACCTGGCAGTCTCAACTTGCCAGTCTTCTATAGCTCCAAACATGCTCTCCCTCAACGTTGCCAGAGCCCAGCTCCGAAATGGGAAACGTCCAGCGACTGCTCCCACACGAAACGGGCCACGACTCCCAGGTGTTGCTGGCCCTCGCCTTCCCTAGACAGTCCTGCCACAGCCCCACAAACTCTGGCACTCTGACCTTGCTAACCATCTATATCTCCAAACATGCTCGCTCTTAATTTCTCCAGAGCCCAGCTCCAAAATGGGAAACGTCCAGCGACTGCTCCCACACGAAAGGGGCCAGGACGGAAAGCTGTTGCTGGCCCTCACCTTCCCTAGGCAGACCTGCCACAGCCCCACAAAATATCGCACTCTGACCTTGCCAATCCGCTATATCTCCATACATGCTCTCTCTGCTTCTACAACGCCGCCTCCGAAATGGGAAACGTCCAACGACTGCTCCCACACGAAACGGGCCAGGACTGAAAGCTGTTGCTGGGCCTCACCTTCCCTAGGCAGCCCTGCCACAGCCCCACAAACTCTGGCACTCTGACCTTGCCAACCCTCTATATCTCCAAACATGCTCTCTCTCAGCGTTGCCAGAGCCCAGCTCCGAAATGGAAAATCTCCAGCGACTGATCCCAAACGAAAGGGGCCAGGACGGAAAGCTGTTGCTGGCCCTCACCTTCCCTAGGCAGCCCTGCCACAGCCCCACAAACTCTGGCACTCTCACCTTGCCAACCCTCTATATCTCCAAACATGCTCTCTCTCAGCGTTGCCAGAGCCCAGCTCCGAAATGGAAAATGTCCAGCGACTGATCCCACACGAAAGGGGCCAGGACTGAAAGCTGTTGCTGGCCCTCACCTTCCCTAGGCAGCCCTGCCACAGCCCCACAAACTCTGGCATTCTGACCTTGCCAACCATCTGTTTCTCCAAACATGCTCGCTCTTAATTTCTCCAGAGCCCAGCTCCAAAATGGGAAACGTCCAGCGACTGCTCCCACACGAAACGGGCCACGACTCCCAGGTGTTGCTGGCCCTCACCTTCCCTAGGCAGCCCTGCCACAGCCCCACAAACTCTGGCACTCTCACCTTGCCAACCCTCTATATCTCCAAACATGCTCTCTCTCAGCGTTTCCAGAGCCCAGCTCCAAAATGGAAAACGTCCAGCGACTGCTCCCACACGAAAGGGGCCAGGACGGAAAGCTGTTGCTGGCCCTAATCTTCCCTAGGCAGCCCTGCCACAGCCCCACAAAATATCGCACTCTGACCTTGCCAACCCGCTATATCTCCATACATGCTCTCTCTGCTTCTACAACGCCGCCTCCGAAATGGGAAACGTCCAACGACTGCTCCCACACGAAACGGGCCAGGACTGAAAGCTGTTGCTGGCCCTCACCTTCCCTAGGCAGCCCTGCCACAGCCCCACAAACCTGGCAGTCTCAACTTGCCAGTCTTCTATAGCTCCAAACATGCTCTCCCTCAACGTTGCCAGAGCCCAGCTCCGAAATGGGAAACGTCCAGCGACTGCTCCCACACGAAACGGGCCACGACTCCCAGGTGTTGCTGGCCCTCGCCTTCCCTAGACAGTCCTGCCACAGCCCCACAAACTCTGGCACTCTGACCTTGCTAACCATCTATATCTCCAAACATGCTCGCTCTTAATTTCTCCAGAGCCCAGCTCCAAAATGGGAAACGTCCAGCGACTGCTCCCACACGAAAGGGGCCAGGACGGAAAGCTGTTGCTGGCCCTCACCTTCCCTAGGCAGACCTGCCACAGCCCCACAAAATATCGCACTCTGACCTTGCCAATCCGCTATATCTCCATACATGCTCTCTCTGCTTCTACAACGCCGCCTCCGAAATGGGAAACGTCCAACGACTGCTCCCACACGAAACGGGCCAGGACTGAAAGCTGTTGCTGGGCCTCACCTTCCCTAGGCAGCCCTGCCACAGCCCCACAAACTCTGGCACTCTGACCTTGCCAACCCTCTATATCTCCAAACATGCTCTCTCTCAGCGTTGCCAGAGCCCAGCTCCGAAATGGAAAATCTCCAGCGACTGATCCCAAACGAAAGGGGCCAGGACGGAAAGCTGTTGCTGGCCCTCACCTTCCCTAGGCAGCCCTGCCACAGCCCCACAAACTCTGGCACTCTCACCTTGCCAACCCTCTATATCTCCAAACATGCTCTCTCTCAGCGTTGCCAGAGCCCAGCTCCGAAATGGAAAATGTCCAGCGACTGATCCCACACGAAAGGGGCCAGGACTGAAAGCTGTTGCTGGCCCTCACCTTCCCTAGGCAGCCCTGCCACAGCCCCACAAACTCTGGCATTCTGACCTTGCCAACCATCTGTTTCTCCAAACATGCTCGCTCTTAATTTCTCCAGAGCCCAGCTCCAAAATGGGAAACGTCCAGCGACTGCTCCCACACGAAACGGGCCACGACTCCCAGGTGTTGCTGGCCCTCACCTTCCCTAGGCAGCCCTGCCACAGCCCCACAAACTCTGGCACTCTCACCTTGCCAACCCTCTATATCTCCAAACATGCTCTCTCTCAGCGTTTCCAGAGCCCAGCTCCAAAATGGAAAACGTCCAGCGACTGCTCCCACACGAAACGGGCCAGAACTCCCAGGTGTTGCTGGCCCTCACCTTCCCTAGGCAGCCCTGCCACAGCCCCACAAACTCTGGCACTCTCACCTTGCCAACCCTCTATTTCTCCAAACATGCTCTCACTCATGCTGCCACAGCCCAGCTCCGAAATGGAAAATGTACAGCGACTGCTCCCACACGAAAGGGGCCAGGACGGAAAGCTGTTGCTGGCCCTCGCCTTCCCTAGGCAGCCATGCCACAGCCCCACAAACCTGGCAGTCTCAACTTGCCAGTCTTCTATATCTCCAAACATGCTCTCCCTCAACGTTGCCAGAGCCCAGCTCCGAAACGGGAAACGTCCAGCGACTGCTCCCACACGAAACGGGCCACGACTCCCAGGTGTTGCTGGCCCTCGCCTTCCCTAGGCAGCCCTGCCACAGCCCCACAAACTCTGGCACTCTGACCTTGCCAACCATCTGTTTCTCCAAACATGCTCTCCCTCAACGTTGCCAGAGCGAAGATCCGAAATGGAAAACGTCCAGCGACTGCTCGCACACGAAAGGGACCAGGACTTAAAGCTGTTGCTGGCCCTCACCTTCCCTAGGCAGCCCTGCCACAGCCCCACAAACTCTGGCACTCTCACCTTGCCAACCATCTGTTTCTCCAAACATGCTCGCTCTTAATTTCTCGAGAGCCCAGCTCCAAAATGGGAAACATGCAGCGACTGCTCCCACACGAAAGGGGCCACGACTCCCAGGTGTTGCTGGCCCTCACCTTCCCTAGGCAGCCCTGCCACAGCCCCACAAACTCTGGCACTCTCACCTTGCCAAACCTCTATATCTCCAAACATGCTCTCTCTCAGCGTATCCAGAGCCCAGCTCCAAAATGGAAAACGTCCAGCGACTGCTCCCACACGAAACGGGCCAGAACTCCCAGGTGTTGCTGGCCCTCACCTTCCCTAGGCAGCCCTGTCACCGCCCCACAAACTCTGGCACTCTGACCTTGCCAACCCTCTATATCTCCAAACATGCTCTCACTCATGCTGCCACAGCCCAGCTCCGAAATGGAAAACGTACAGCGACTGCTCCCACACGAAAGGGGCCAGGACTCCCAGGTGTTGCTGGCCCTCGCCTTCCCTAGGCAGCCCTGCCACAGCCCCACAAACTCTGGCACTCTGACCTTGCCAACCAACTATATCTCCAAACATGCTCGCTCGTAATTTCCCCAGAGCCCAGCTCCAAAATGGGAAACGTCCAGCGACTGTTCCCACATGAAAGGGGCCAGGACTGAAAGCTGTTGCTGGCCCTCACCTTCCCTAGGCAGCCCTGCCACAGCCCCACAAACTCTGGCACTCTCACCTTTCCAACCATCTATTTCTACAAACCTGCTCGCTCTTAATTTCTCCAGAGCCCAGCTCTGAAATGGGAAACATCCCACGACTGCTCCCACAATAAAGGGGCCAGGACGGAAAGCTATTGCTGGCCCTAATCTTCCCTAGGCAGCCCTGCCACAGCCCCACAAAATATCGCACTCTGACCTTGCCAACCGGCTATATCTCCATACATGCTCTCTCTGCTTCTACAACGCCGCCTCCGAAATGGGAAACGTCCAACGACTGCTCCCACACGAAACGGGCCAGGACTGCAAGCTGTTGCTGGCCCTCACCTTCCCTAGGCAGCCCTGCCACAGCCCCACAAACCTGGCAGTCTCAACTTGCCAGTCTTCTATAGCTCCAAACATGCTCTCCCTCAACGTTGCCAGAGCCCAGCTCCGAAATGGGAAACGTCCAGCGACTGCTCCCACACGAAACGGGCCACGACTCCCAGGTGTTGCTGGCCCTCGCCTTCCCTAGGCAGCCCTGCCACAGCCCCACAAACTCTGGCACTCTGACCTTGCTAACCATCTATATCTCCAAACATGCTCGCTCTTAATTTCTCCAGAGCCCAGCTCCAAAATGGGAAACGTCCAGCGACTGCTCCCACACGAAAGGGGCCAGGACGGAAAGCTGTTGCTGGCCCTCACCTTCCCTAGGCAGCCCTGCCACAGCCCCACAAACTCTGGCACTCGCACCTTGCCAACCCTCTGTTTCTCCAAACATGCTCTCTCTCAGCGTTGCCAGAGCCCAGCTCCGAAATGGAAAATGTCCAGCGACTGATCCCACACGAAAGGGGCCAGGACGGAAAGCTGTTGCTGGCCCTCACCTTCCCTAGGCAGCCCTGCCACAGCCCCACAAACTCTGGCACTCGCACCTTGCCAACCCTCTATTTCTCCAAACATGCTCTCTCTTAGCGTTGCCAGAGCCCAGCTCCGAAATGGAAAATGTCCAGCGACTGCTCCCACACGAAAGGGGCCAGCACGGAAAGCTGTTGCTGGCCCTCACCTTCCCTAGGCAGCCCTGCCACAGCCCCACAAACTCTGGCATTCTGACCTTGCCAACCATCTGTTTCTCCAAACATGCTCTCTCTCAGCGTTTCCAGAGCCCAGCTCCGAAATGGAAAACGTCCAGCGACTGCTCCCACACGAAACGGGCCAGGACTCCCAGGTGTTGCTGGCCCTCGCCTTCCCTAGGCAGCCCTGCCACAGCCCCACAAACTCTGGCACTCTCAACTTGCCAGTCGTCTATATCTCCAAACATGCTCTCCCTCAACGTTGCCAGAGCGAAGATCCGAAATGGAAAACGTCCAGCGACTGCTCCCACACAAAACGGGCCAGGACTCCCAGGTGTTGCTGGCCCTCGCCTTCCCTAGGAAGCCCTGCCACAGCCCCACAAACTCTGGCACTCTCACCTTGCTAAACATCTATATCTCCAAACATGCTCGCTCTTAATTTCTCCAGAGCCCAGCTCCAAAATTGGAAACGTCCAGCGACTGCTCCCACACGAAAGGGGCCAGGACTGAAAGCTGTTGCTGGCCCTCACCTTCCCTAGGCAGCCCTGCCACAGCCCCACAAACTCTGGCACTCTCACCTTGCCAACCATCTGTTTCTCCAAACATGCTCTCTCTGCTTCTACAACGCCGCCTCCGAAATGGGAATCGTCCAACGACTGCTCCCACAGGAAAGGGGCCAGGACTGAAAGCTGTTGCTGGCCCTCGCCTTCCCTAGGCAGCCCTGCCACAGCCCCACAAACTCTGGCACTCTGACCTTGCCAACCCTCTATATCTCCAAACATGCTCTCTCTCATGCTGCCAGAGCCCAGCTCCGAAATGGAAAACGTCCAGTAACTGCTCCCACACGAAAGGGGCCAGGACGGAAAGCTGTTGCTGGCCCTCACCTTCCCTAGGCAGCCCTGCCACAGCCCCACAAACTCTGGCACTCGTACATTGCCAATCGTCTATATCTCCAAAAATGCTCTCCCTCAAAGTTGCCAGAGCCCAGCTCTGAAATGGGAAACGTCCAGCGACTGCTCCCACACGAAAGGGGCCAGGACGGAACGCTGTTGCTGGCCCTCACCTTCCCTAGGCAGCCCTGCCACAGCCCCACAAACTCTGGCACTCTCACGTTGTGCAACCCCCTATATCTCCAAACATGCTCGCTCTTAATTTCTCCAGAGCCCAGCTCCAAAATGGGAAACGTCCAGCGACTGCTCCCACACGAAAGGGGCCAGGAGTGAAAGCTATTGCTGGCCCTCACCTTCCCTAGGCAGCCCTGCCACAGCCCCACAAAATATCGCACTCTGACCTTGCCAACCATCTATTTCTACAAACCTGCTCGCTCTTAATTTCTCCAGAGCCCAGCTCTGAAATGGGAAACATCCAACGACTGCTCCCACACGAAAGGGGCCAGGACAGAAAGGTCTTGCTGGCCCTCACCTTCCCTAGGCAGCCCTGCCACAGCCCCACAAACTCTGGCGCTCTGACCTTGCCAACCATCTATATCTCCAAACATGCTCGCTCTTAATTTCTCCAGAGCCCAGCTCCAAAATGGGAAACGTCCAGCGACTGCTCCCACACGAAAGGGGCCAGGACGGAAAGCTGTTGCTGGCCCTCACCTTCCCTAGGCAGCCCTGCCACAGCCCCACAAACTCTGGCACTCTCACCTTGCCAACCCTCTATATCTCCAAACATGCTCTCTCTCAGCGTTTCCAGAGCCCAGCTCCAAAATTGGAAACGTCCAGCGACTGCTCCCACACGAAACAGGCCAGGACTGCAAGGTGCTGCTGGCCCTCACCTTCCCTAGGCAGCCCTGCCACAGCCCCACAAACTCTGGCACTCTCAGCTTGCCAGTCGTCTATATCTCCAAACATGCTCTCCCTCAACGTTGCCAGAGCGAAGATCCGAAATGGAAAACGTCCAGCGACTGCTCCCACACGAAAGGGGCCAGGACGGAAAGCTGTTGCTGGCCCTCGCCTTCCCTAGGCAGCCCTCCTATAGCCCCAGAAACTCTGGCACTCTGACCTTGCCAACCCCCTATATCTCCAAAAATGCTCTCCCTCAAAGTTGCCAGAGCCCAGCTCCGAAATGGGAAACATCCAATGACTGCTCCCACAATAAAGGGGCCAGGACAGAAAGCTGTTGCTGGCCCTCACCTTCCCTAGGCAGGCCTGCCACAGCCCCACAAACTCTGGCGCTCTGACCTTGCTAACCATCTATATCTCCAAACATGCTCGCTCTTAATTTCCCCAGAGCCCAGCTCCAAAATGGGAAACGTCCAGCGACTGTTCCCACATGAAAGGGGCCAGGACTGAAAGCTGTTGCTGGCCCTCACCTTCCCTAGGCAGCCCTGCCACAGCCCCACAAACTCTGGCACTCTCACCTTTCCAACCATCTATTTCTACAAACCTGCTCGCTCTTAATTTCTCCAGAGCCCAGCTCTGAAATGGGAAACATCCCACGACTGCTCCCACAATAAAGATGCCAGGACGGAAAGCTGTTGCTGGCCCTAATCTTCCCTAGGCAGCCCTGCCACAGCCCCACAAAATATCGCACTCTGACCTTGCCAACCGGCTATATCTCCATACATGCTCTCTCTGCTTCTACAACGCCGCCTCCGAAATGGGAAACGTCCAACGACTGCTCCCACACGAAACGGGCCAGGACTGCAAGCTGTTGCTGGCCCTCACCTTCCCTAGGCAGCCCTGCCACAGCCCCACAAACCTGGCAGTCTCAACTTGCCAGTCTTCTATATCTCCAAACATGCTCTCCCTCAACGTTGCCAGAGCCCAGCTCCGAAATGGGAAACGTCCAGCGACTGCTCCCACACGAAACGGGCCACGACTCCCAGGTGTTGCTGGCCCTCGCCTTCCCTAGGCAGCCCTGCCACAGCCCCACAAACTCTGGCACTCTGACCTTGCTAACCATCTATATCTCCAAACATGCTCGCTCTTAATTTCTCCAGAGCCCAGCTCCAAAATGGAAAACGTCCAGCGACTGCTCCCACACGAAAGGGGCCAGGACGGAAAGCTGTTGCTGGCCCTAACCTTCCCTAGGCAGCCCTGCCACAGCCCCACAAAATATCACACTCTGACCTTGCCAACTCGTTATATCTCCATACATGCTCTCTCTGCTTCTACAACGCCGCCTCCGAAATGGGAAACGTCCAACGACTGCTCCCACACGAAACGGGCCAGGACTGAAAGCTGTTGCTGGCCCTCACCTTCCCTAGGCAGCCCTGCCACAGCCCCACAAACTCTGGCACTCTCACCTTTCCAACCATCTATTTCTACAAACCTGCTCGCTCTTAATTTCTCCAGAGCCCAGCTCTGAAATGGGAAACATCCAATGACTGCTCCCACAATAAAGGGGCCAGGACGGAAAGCTGTTGCTGGCCCTAATCTTCCCTAGGCAGCCCTGCCACAGCCCCACAAAATATCGCACTCTGACCTTGCCAACCCGCTATATCTCCATACATGCTCTCTGTGCTTCTACAACGCCGCCTCCGAAATGGGAAACGTCCAACGACTGCTCCCAACACGAAACGGGCCAGGACTGAAAGCTGTTGCTGGCCCTCACCTTCCCTAGGCAGCCATGCCACAGCCCCACAAACCTGGCAGTCTCAACTTGCCAGTCTTCTATATCTCCAAACATGCTCTCCCTCAACGTTGCCAGAGCCCAGCTCCGAAATGGGAAACGTCCAGCGACTGCTCCCACACGAAACGGGCCACGACTCCCAGGTGTTGCTGGCCCTCGCCTTCCCTAGGCAGCCCTGCCACAGCCCCACAAACTCTGGCACTCGCACCTTGCTAACCATCTATATCTCCAAACATGCTCGCTCTTAATTTCTCCAGAGCCCAGCTCCAAAATGGGAAACGTCCAGCGACTGCTCCCACACGAAAGGGGCCAGGACAGAAAGCTGTTGCTGGCCTTCACCTTCCCTAGGCAGCCCTGCCACAGCCCCACAAAATATCGCACTCTGACCTTGCCAACCCGCTAAATCTCCATACATGCTCTCTCTGCTTCTACAACGCC
This sequence comes from Spheniscus humboldti, assembly GCA_027474245.1. Classification (NCBI taxonomy): domain Eukaryota; kingdom Metazoa; phylum Chordata; class Aves; order Sphenisciformes; family Spheniscidae; genus Spheniscus; species Spheniscus humboldti. The sequence goes on along the minus strand of CM049890.1, from coordinate 67,194,562 downwards.
GCCTCCGAAATGGGAAACGTCCAACGACTGCTCCCACACGAAACGGGCCAGGACTGAAAGCTGTTGCTGGCCCTCACCTTCCCTAGGCAGCCCTGCCACAGCCCCACAAACTCTGGCACTCGCACCTTGCCAACCATCTGTTTCTCCAAACATGCTCTCCCTCAACGTTGCCAGAGGCCAGCTCCGAAATGGGAAACGTCCAGCGACTGCTCGCACACGAAAGGGACCAGGACTTAAAGCTGTTGCTGGCCCTCACCTTCCCTAGGCAGCCCTGCCACAGCCCCACAAACTCTGGCACTCTGACCTTGCCAACCAACTATATCTCCAAACATGCTCGCTCGTAAATTCCCCAGAGCCCAGCTCCAAAATGGGAAACGTCCAGCGACTGTTCCCACATGAAAGGGGCCAGGACTGAAAGCTGTTGCTGGCCCTCACCTTCCCTAGGCAGCCCTGCCACAGCCCCACAAACTCTGGCACTCTCACCTTTCCAACCATCTATTTCTACAAACCTGCTCGCTCTTAATTTCTCCAGAGCCCAGCTCTGAAATGGGAAACATCCAACGACTGCTCCCACAATAAAGGGGCCAGGACGGAAAGCTATTGCTGGCCCTAATCTTCCCTAGGCAGCCCTGCCACAGCCCCACAAAATATCGCACTCTGACCTTGCCAACCGGCTATATCTCCATACATGCTCTCTGTGCTTCTACAACGCCGCCTCCGAAATGGGAAACGTCCAACGACTGCTCCCACACGAAACGGGCCAGGACTGAAAGCTGTTGCTGGCCCTCACCTTCCCTAGGCAGCCATGCCACAGCCCCACAAACCTGGCAGTCTCAACTTGCCAGTCTTCTATAGCTCCAAACATGCTCTCCCTCAACGTTGCCAGAGCCCAGCTCCGAAATGGGAAACGTCCAGCGACTGCTCCCACACGAAACGGGCCACGACTCCCAGGTGTTGCTGGCCCTCGCCTTCCCTAGGCAGCCCTGCCACAGCCCCACAAACTCTGGCACTCTGACCTTGCTAACCATCTATATCTCCAAACATGCTCGCTCTTAATTTCTCCAGAGCCCAGCTCCAAAATGGGAAACGTCCAGCGACTGCTCCCACACGAAAGGGGCCAGGACGGAAAGCTGTTGCTGGCCCTCACCTTCCCTAGGCAGCCCTGCCACAGCCCCACAAACTCTGTCACTCTGACCTTGCCAACCCTCTGTTTCTCCAAACATGCTCTCTCTCAGCGTTGCCAGAGCCCAGCTCCGAAATGGAAAATGTCCAGCGACTGATCCCACACGAAAGGGGCCAGGACGGAAAGCTGTTGCTGGCCCTCACCTTCCCTAGGCAGCCCTGCCACAGCCCCACAAACTCTGGCACTCGCACCTTGCCAACCCTCTATTTCTCCAAACATGCTCTCTCTTAGCGTTGCCAGAGCCCAGCTCCGAAATGGAAAATGTCCAGCGACTGATCCCACACGAAAGGGGCCAGGACTGAAAGCTGTTGCTGGCCCTCACCTTCCCTAGGCAGCCCTGCCACAGCCCCACAAACTCTGGCATTCTGACCTTGCCAACCATCTGTTTCTCCAAACATGCTCTCTCTCAGCGTTTCCAGAGCCCAGCTCCGAAATGGAAAACGTCCAGCGACTGCTCCCACACGAAACGGGCCAGGACTCCCAGGTGTTGCTGGCCCTCGCCTTCCCTAGGCAACCCTGCCACAGCCCCACAAACTCTGGCACTCTCACCTTGCTAAACATCTATATCTCCAAACATGCTCTCCCTCAACGTTGCCAGAGCGAAGATCCGAAATGGAAAACGTCCAGCGACTGCTCCCACACAAAACGGGCCAGGACTCCCAGGTGTTGCTGGCCCTCGCCTTCCCTAGGAAGCCCTGCCACAGCCCCACAAACTCTGGCACTCTCACCTTGCTAAACATCTATATCTCCAAACATGCTCGCTCTTAATTTCTCCAGAGCCCAGCTCCAAAATGGGAAACGTCCAGCGACTGCTCCCACACGAAAGGGGCCAGGACTGAAAGCTGTTGCTGGCCCTCACCTTCCCTAGGCAGCCCTGCCACAGCCCCACAAACTCTGGCACTCTCACCTTGCCAACCATCTGTTTCTCCAAACATGCTCTCTCTGCTTCTACAACGCCGCCTCCGAAATGGGAATCGTCCAACGACTGCTCCCACAGGAAAGGGGCCAGGACTGAAAGCTGTTGCTGGCCCTCGCCTTCCCTAGGCAGCCCTGCCACAGCCCCACAAACTCTGGCACTCTCACCTTGCCAACCCTCTATATCTCCAAACATGCTCTCTCTCATGCTGCCAGAGCCCAGCTCCGAAATGGAAAACGTCCAGTAACTGCTCCCACACGAAAGGGGCCAGGACTCCCAGGTGTTGCTGGCCCTCACCTTCCCTAGGCAGCCCTGCCACAGCCCCACAAACTCTGGCACTCGTACATTGCCAATCGTCTATATCTCCAAAAATGCTCTCCCTCAAAGTTGCCAGAGCCCAGCTCTGAAATGGGAAACGTCCAGCGACTGCTCCCACACGAAAGGGGCCAGCACGGAAAGCTGTTGCTGGCCCTCACCTTCCCTAGGCAGCCCTGCCACAGCCCCACAAACTCTGGCACTCTCACGTTGCCAACCCCCTATATCTCCAAACATGCTCGCTCTTAATTTCTCCAGAGCCCAGCTCCAAAATGGGAAACGTCCAGCGACTGCTCCCACACGAAAGGGGCCAGGAGTGAAAGCTGTTGCTGGCCCTCACCTTCCCTAGGCAGCCCTGCCACAGCCCCACAAAATATCGCACTCTGACCTTGCCAACCATCTATATTTCTACAAACCTGCTCGCTCTTAATTTCTCCAGAGCCCAGCTCTGAAATGGGAAACATCCAACGACTGCTCCCACACGAAAGGGGCCAGGACAGAAAGGTGTTGCTGGCCCTCACCTTCCCTAGGCAGCCCTGCCACAGCCCCACAAACTCTGTCACTCTGACCTTGCCAACCATCTATATCTCCAAAAATGCTCGCTCTTAATTTCTCCAGAGCCCAGCTCCGAAATGGAAAACGTCCAGCGACTGCTCCCACACGAAAGGGGCCAGGACGGAAAGCTGTTGCTGGCCCTCACCTTCCCTAGGCAGCCCTGCCACAGCCCCACAAACTCTGGCACTCTCACCTTGCCAACCCTCTATATCTCCAAACATGCTCTCTCTCAGCGTTTCCAGAGCCCAGCTCCAAAATGGGAAACGTCCAGCGACTGCTCCCACACGAAACAGGCCAGGACTGCAAGGTGCTGCTGGCCCTCACCTTCCCTAGGCAGCCCTGCCACAGCCCCACAAACTCTGGCACTCTCAACTTGCCAGTCGTCTATATCTCCAAACATGCTCTCCCTCAACTTTGCCAGAGCGAAGATCCGAAATGGAAAACGTCCAGCGACTGCTCCCACACGAAAGGGGCCAGGACGGAAAGCTGTTGCTGGCCCTCGCCTTCCCTAGGCAGCCCTCCTATAGCCCCAGAAACTCTGGCACTCTGACCTTGCCAACCCCCTATATCTCCAAAAATGCTCTCCCTCAAAGTTGCCAGAGCCCAGCTCCGAAATGGGAAACATCCAATGACTGCTCCCACAATAAAGGGGCCAGGACAGAAAGCTGTTGCTGGCCCTCACCTTCCCTAGGCAGCCCTGCCACAGCCCCACAAACTCTGGCGCTCTGACCTTGCTAACCATCTATATCTCCAAACATGCTCGCTCTTAATTTCTCCAGAGCCCAGCTCTAAAATGGGAAACATCCAACGACTGCTCCCACAATAAAGGGGCCAGGACGGAAAGCTATTGCTGGCCCTAATCTTCCCTAGGCAGCCCTGCCACAGCCCCACAAAATATCGCACTCTGACCTTGCCAACCGGCTATATCTCCATACATGCTCTCTCTGCTTCTACAACGCCGCCTCCGAAATGGGAAACGTCCAACGACTGCTCCCACACGAAACGGGCCAGGACTGAAAGCTGTTGCTGGCCCTCACCTTCCCTAGGCAGCCCTGCCACAGCCCCACAAACTCTGGCACTCTGACCTTGCTAACCATCTATATCTCCAAACATGCTCGCTCTTAATTTCTCCAGAGCCCAGCTCCAAAATGGGAAACGTCCAGCGACTGCTCCCACACGAAAGGGGCCAGGACGGAAAGCTGTTGCTGGCCCTCACCTTCCCTAGGCAGCCCTGCCACAGCCCCACAAACTCTGTCACTCTGACCTTGCCAACCCTCTGTTTCTCCAAACATGCTCTCTCTCAGCGTTGCCAGAGCCCAGCTCCGAAATGGAAAATGTCCAGCGACTGATCCCACACGAAAGGGGCCAGGACGGAAAGCTGTTGCTGGCCCTCACCTTCCCTAGGCAGCCCTGCCACAGCCCCACAAACTCTGGCACTCGCACCTTGCCAACCCTCTATTTCTCCAAACATGCTCTCTCTTAGCGTTGCCAGAGCCCAGCTCCGAAATGGAAAAAGTCCAGCGACTGATCCCACACGAAAGGGGCCAGGACTGAAAGCTGTTGCTGGCCCTCACCTTCCCTAGGCAGCCCTGCCACAGCCCCACAAACTCTGGCATTCTGACCTTGCCAACCATCTGTTTCTCCAAACATGCTCTCTCTCAGCGTTTCCAGAGCCCAGCTCCGAAATGGAAAACGTCCAGCGACTGCTCCCACACAAAACGGGCCAGGACTCCCAGGTGTTGCTGGCCCTCGCCTTCCCTAGGAAGCCCTGCCACAGCCCCACAAACTCTGGCACTCTCACCTTGCTAAACATCTATATCTCCAAACATGCTCGCTCTTAATTTCTCCAGAGCCCAGCTCCAAAATTGGAAACGTCCAGCGACTGCTCCCACACGAAAGGGGCCAGGACGGAAAGCTGTTGCTGGCCCTCACCTTCCCTAGGCAGCCCTGCCACAGCCCCACAAACTCTGGCACTCTCACCTTGCCAACCATCTGTTTCTCCAAACATGCTCTCTCTGCTTCTACAACGCCGCCTCCGAAATGGGAATCGTCCAACGACTGCTCCCACACGAAAGGGGCCAGGACTGAAAGCTGTTGCTGGCCCTCGCCTTCCCTAGGCAGCCCTGCCACAGCCCCACAAACTCTGGCACTCTCACCTTGCCAACCCTCTATATCTCCAAACATGCTCTCTCTCATGCTGCCAGAGCCCAGCTCCGAAATTGAAAACGTCCAGTAACTGCTCCCACACGAAAGGGGCCAGGACTCCCAGGTGTTGCTGGCCCTCACCTTCCCTAGGCAGCCCTGCCACAGCCCCACAAACTCTGGCACTCGTACATTGCCAATCGTCTATATCTCCAAAAATGCTCTCCCTCAAAGTTGCCAGAGCCCAGCTCTGAAATGGGAAACGTCCAGCGACTGCTCCCACACGAAAGGGGCCAGGACGGAAAGCTGTTGCTGGCCCTCACCTTCCCTAGGCAGCCCTGCCACAGCCCCACAAACTCTGGCACTCTCACGTTGCCAACCCCCTATATCTCCAAACATGCTCGCTCTTAATTTCTCCAGAGCCCAGCTCCAAAATGGGAAACGTCCAGCGACTGCTCCCACACGAAAGGGGCCAGGACGGAAAGCTGTTGCTGGCCCTCACCTTCCCTAGGCAGCCCTGCCACAGCCCCACAAAATATCGCACTCTGACCTTGCCAACCATCTATTTCTACAAACCTGCTCGCTCTTAATTTCTCCAGAGCCCAGCTCTGAAATGGGAAACATCCAACGACTGCTCCCACACGAAAGGGGCCAGGACAGAAAGGTGTTGCTGGCCCTCACCTTCCCTAGGCAGCCCTGCCACAGCCCCACAAACTCTGTCACTCTGACCTTGCCAACCATCTATATCTCCAAAAATGCTCGCTCTTAATTTCTCCAGAGCCCAGCTCCGAAATGGAAAACGTCCAGCGACTGCTCCCACACGAAAGGGGCCAGGACGGAAAGCTGTTGCTGGCCCTCACCTTCCCTAGGCAGCCCTGCCACAGCCCCACAAACTCTGGCACTCTCACCTTGCCAACCCTCTATATCTCCAAACATGCTCTCCCTCAACGTTGCCAGAGTGAAGATCCGAAATGGAAAACGTCCAGCGACTGCTCCCACACGAAAGGGGCCAGGACGGAAAGCTGTTGCTGGCCCTCGCCTTCCCTAGGCAGCCGTCCTATAGCCCCAGAAACTCTGGCACTCTGACCTTGCCAACCCCCTATATCTCCAAAAATGCTCTCCCTCAAAGTTGCCAGAGCCCAGCTCCGAAATGGGAAACATCCAATGACTGCTCCCACAATAAAGGGGCCAGGACAGAAAGCTGTTGCTGGCCCTCACCTTCCCTAGGCAGCCCTGCCACAGCCCCACAAACTCTGGCGCTCTGACCTTGCTAACCATCTATATCTCCAAACATGCTCGCTCTTAATTTCTCCAGAGCCCAGCTCTAAAATGGGAAACGTCCAGCGACTGCTCCCACACGAAAGGGGCCAGGACTCCCAGGTGTTGCTGGCCCTCGCCTTCCCTAGGCAGCCCTCCTATAGCCCCACAAACTCTGGCACTCTGACCTTGCCAACCAACTCTATCTCCAAACATGCTCGCTCTTAATTTCTCCAGAGCCCAGCTACAAAATGGGAAACGTCCAGCGACTGTTCCCACACGATAGGAGCCGGGACTGAAAGCTGTTGCTGGCCTTCACCTTCCCTAGGCAGCCCTGCCACAGCCCCACAAACTCTGGCACTCTGACCTTGCTAACCATCTATATCTCCAAACATGCTCGCTCTTAATTTCTCCAGAGCCCAGCTCCAAAATGGGAAACGTCCAGCGACTGCTCCCACACGAAAGGGGCCAGGACGGAAAGCTGTTGCTGGCCCTCACCTTCCCTAGGCAGCCCTGCCACAGCCCCACAAACTCTGTCACTCTGACCTTGCCAACCCTCTGTTTCTCCAAACATGCTCTCTCTCAGCGTTGCCAGAGCCCAGCTCCGAAATGGAAAATGTCCAGCGACTGATCCCACACGAAAGGGGCCAGGACGGAAAGCTGTTGCTGGCCCTCACCTTCCCTAGGCAGCCCTGCCACAGCCCCACAAACTCTGGCACTCGCACCTTGCCAACCCTCTATTTCTCCAAACATGCTCTCTCTTAGCGTTGCCAGAGCCCAGCTCCGAAATGGAAAATGTCCAGCGACTGATCCCACACGAAAGGGGCCAGGACTGAAAGCTGTTGCTGGCCCTCACCTTCCCTAGGCAGCCCTGCCACAGCCCCACAAACTCTGGCATTCTGACCTTGCCAACCATCTGTTTCTCCAAACATGCTCTCTCTCAGCGTTTCCAGAGCCCAGCTCCGAAATGGAAAACGTCCAGCGACTGCTCCCACACGAAACGGGCCAGGACTCCCAGGTGTTGCTGGCCCTCGCCTTCCCTAGGCAACCCTGCCACAGCCCCACAAACTCTGGCACTCTCACCTTGCTAAACATCTATATCTCCAAACATGCTCTCCCTCAACGTTGCCAGAGCGAAGATCCGAAATGGAAAACGTCCAGCGACTGCTCCCACACAAAACGGGCCAGGACTCCCAGGTGTTGCTGGCCCTCGCCTTCCCTAGGAAGCCCTGCCACAGCCCCACAAACTCTGGCACTCTCACCTTGCTAAACATCTATATCTCCAAACATGCTCGCTCTTAATTTCTCCAGAGCCCAGCTCCAAAATTGGAAACGTCCAGCGACTGCTCCCACACGAAAGGGGCCAGGACTGAAAGCTGTTGCTGGCCCTCACCTTCCCTAGGCAGCCCTGCCACAGCCCCACAAACTCTGGCACTCTCACCTTGCCAACCATCTGTTTCTCCAAACATGCTCTCTCTGCTTCTACAATGCCGCCTCCGAAATGGGAATCGTCCAACGACTGCTCCCACAGGAAAGGGGCCAGGACTGAAAGCTGTTGCTGGCCCTCGCCTTCCCTAGGCAGCCCTGCCACAGCCCCACAAACTCTGGCACTCTGACCTTGCCAACCCTCTATATCTCCAAACATGCTCTCTCTCATGCTGCCAGAGCCCAGCTCCGAAATGGAAAACGTCCAGTAACTGCTCCCACACGAAAGGGGCCAGGACTCCCAGGTGTTGCTGGCCCTCACCTTCCCTAGGCAGCCCTGCCACAGCCCCACAAACTCTGGCACTCGTACATTGCCAATCGTCTATATCTCCAAAAATGCTCTCCCTCAAAGTTGCCAGAGCCCAGCTCTGAAATGGGAAACGTCCAGCGACTGCTCCCACACGAAAGGGGCCAGGACGGAAAGCTGTTGCTGGCCCTCACCTTCCCTAGGCAGCCCTGCCACAGCCCCACAAACTCTGGCACTCTCACGTTGCCAACCCCCTATATCTCCAAACATGCTCGCTCTTAATTTCTCCAGAGCCCAGCTCCAAAATGGGAAACGTCCAGCGACTGCTCCCACACGAAAGGGGCCAGGAGTGAAAGCTGTTGCTGGCCCTCACCTTCCCTAGGCAGCCCTGCCACAGCCCCACAAAATATCGCACTCTGACCTTGCCAACCATCTATTTCTACAAACCTGCTCGCTCTTAATTTCTCCAGAGCCCAGCTCTGAAATGGGAAACATCCAACGACTGCTCCCACACGAAAGGGGCCAGGACAGAAAGGTGTTGCTGGCCCTCACCTTCCCTAGGCAGCCCTGCCACAGCCCCACAAACTCTGTCACTCTGACCTTGCCAACCATCTATATCTCCAAAAATGCTCGCTCTTAATTTCTCCAGAGCCCAGCTCCGAAATGGAAAACGTCCAGCGACTGCTCCCACACGAAAGGGGCCAGGACGGAAAGCTGTTGCTGGCCCTCACCTTCCCTAGGCAGCCCTGCCACAGCCCCACAAACTCTGGCACTCTCACCTTGCCAACCCTCTATATCTCCAAACATGCTCTCTCTCAGCGTTTCCAGAGCCCAGCTCCAAAATGGGAAACGTCCAGCGACTGCTCCCACACGGAACAGGCCAGGACTGCAAGGTGCTGCTGGCCCTCACCTTCCCTAGGCAGCCCTGCCACAGCCCCACAAACTCTGGCACTCTCAACTTGCCAGTCGTCTATATCTCCAAACATGCTCTCCCTCAACCTTGCCAGAGCGAAGATCCGAAATGGAAAACGTCCAGCGACTGCTCCCACACGAAAGGGGCCAGGACGGAAAGCTGTTGCTGGCCCTCGCCTTCCCTAGGCAGCCCTCCTATAGCCCCAGAAACTCTGGCACTCTGACCTTGCCAACCCCCTATATCTCCAAAAATGCTCTCCCTCAAAGTTGCCAGAGCCCAGCTCCGAAATGGGAAACATCCAATGACTGCTCCCACAATAAAGGGGCCAGGACAGAAAGCTGTTGCTGGCCCTCACCTTCCCTAGGCAGCCCTGCCACAGCCCCACAAACTCTGGCGCTCTGACCTTGCTAACCATCTATATCTCCAAACATGCTCGCTCTTAATTTCTCCAGAGCCCAGCTCCAAAATGGGAAACGTCCAGCGACTGCTCCCACACGAAAGGGGCCAGGACGGAAAGCTGTTGCTGGCCCTCACCTTCCCTAGGCAGCCCTGCCACAGCCCCACAAAATATCGCACTCTGACCTTGCCAACCATCTATTTCTACAAACCTGCTCGCTCTTAATTTCTCCAGAGCCCAGCTCTGAAATGGGAAACATCCAACGACTGCTCCCACACGAAAGGGGCCAGGACAGAAAGGTGTTGCTGGCCCTCACCTTCCCTAGGCAGCCCTGCCACAGCCCCACAAACTCTGTCACTCTGACCTTGCCAACCATCTATATCTCCAAAAATGCTCGCTCTTAATTTCTCCAGAGCCCAGCTCCGAAATGGAAAACGTCCAGCGACTGCTCCCACACGAAAGGGGCCAGGACGGAAAGCTGTTGCTGGCCCTCACCTTCCCTAGGCAGCCCTGCCACAGCCCCACAAACTCTGGCACTCTCACCTTGCCAACCCTCTATATCTCCAAACATGCTCTCCCTCAACGTTGCCAGAGTGAAGATCCGAAATGGAAAACGTCCAGCGACTGCTCCCACACGAAAGGGGCCAGGACGGAAAGCTGTTGCTGGCCCTCGCCTTCCCTAGGCAGCCGTCCTATAGCCCCAGAAACTCTGGCACTCTGACCTTGCCAACCCCCTATATCTCCAAAAATGCTCTCCCTCAAAGTTGCCAGAGCCCAGCTCCGAAATGGGAAACATCCAATGACTGCTCCCACAATAAAGGGGCCAGGACAGAAAGCTGTTGCTGGCCCTCACCTTCCCTAGGCAGCCCTGCCACAGCCCCACAAACTCTGGCGCTCTGACCTTGCTAACCATCTATATCTCCAAACATGCTCGCTCTTAATTTCTCCAGAGCCCAGCTCTAAAATGGGAAACGTCCAGCGACTGCTCCCACACGAAAGGGGCCAGGACTCCCAGGTGTTGCTGGCCCTCGCCTTCCCTAGGCAGCCCTCCTATAGCCCCACAAACTCTGGCACTCTGACCTTGCCAACCAACTATATCTCCAAACATGCTCGCTCTTAATTTCTCCAGAGCCCAGCTACAAAATGGGAAACGTCCAGCGACTGTTCCCACACGATAGGAGCCGGGACTGAAAGCTGTTGCTGGCCTTCACCTTCCCTAGGCAGCCCTGCCACAGCCCCACAAACTCTGGCACTCTGACCTTGCTAACCATCTATATCTCCAAACATGCTCGCTCTTAATTTCTCCAGAGCCCAGCTCCAAAATGGGAAACGTCCAGCGACTGCTCCCACACGAAAGGGGCCAGGACGGAAAGCTGTTGCTGGCCCTCACCTTCCCTAGGCAGCCCTGCCACAGCCCCACAAACTCTGTCACTCTGACCTTGCCAACCCTCTGTTTCTCCAAACATGCTCTCTCTCAGCGTTGCCAGAGCCCAGCTCCGAAATGGAAAATGTCCAGCGACTGATCCCACACGAAAGGGGCCAGGACGGAAAGCTGTTGCTGGCCCTCACCTTCCCTAGGCAGCCCTGCCACAGCCCCACAAACTCTGGCACTCGCACCTTGCCAACCCTCTATTTCTCCAAACATGCTCTCTCTTAGCGTTGCCAGAGCCCAGCTCCGAAATGGAAAATGTCCAGCGACTGATCCCACACGAAAGGGGCCAGGACTGAAAGCTGTTGCTGGCCCTCACCTTCCCTAGGCAGCCCTGCCACAGCCCCACAAACTCTGGCATTCTGACCTTGCCAACCATCTGTTTCTCCAAACATGCTCTCTCTCAGCGTTTCCAGAGCCCAGCTCCGAAATGGAAAACGTCCAGCGACTGCTCCCACACGAAACGGGCCAGGACTCCCAGGTGTTGCTGGCCCTCGCCTTCCCTAGGCAACCCTGCCACAGCCCCACAAACTCTGGCACTCTCACCTTGCTAAACATCTATATCTCCAAACATGCTCTCCCTCAACGTTGCCAGAGCGAAGATCCGAAATGGAAAACGTCCAGCGACTGCTCCCACACAAAACGGGCCAGGACTCCCAGGTGTTGCTGGCCCTCGCCTTCCCTAGGAAGCCCTGCCACAGCCCCACAAACTCTGGCACTCTCACCTTGCTAAACATCTATATCTCCAAACATGCTCGCTCTTAATTTCTCCAGAGCCCAGCTCCAAAATTGGAAACGTCCAGCGACTGCTCCCACACGAAAGGGGCCAGGACTGAAAGCTGTTGCTGGCCCTCACCTTCCCTAGGCAGCCCTGCCACAGCCCCACAAACTCTGGCACTCTCACCTTGCCAACCATCTGTTTCTCCAAACATGCTCTCTCTGCTTCTACAATGCCGCCTCCGAAATGGGAATCGTCCAACGACTGCTCCCACAGGAAAGGGGCCAGGACTGAAAGCTGTTGCTGGCCCTCGCCTTCCCTAGGCAGCCCTGCCACAGCCCCACAAACTCTGGCACTCTGACCTTGCCAACCCTCTATATCTCCAAACATGCTCTCTCTCATGCTGCCAGAGCCCAGCTCCGAAATGGAAAACGTCCAGTAACTGCTCCCACACGAAAGGGGCCAGGACTCCCAGGTGTTGCTGGCCCTCACCTTCCCTAGGCAGCCCTGCCACAGCCCCACAAACTCTGGCACTCGTACATTGCCAATCGTCTATATCTCCAAAAATGCTCTCCCTCAAAGTTGCCAGAGCCCAGCTCTGAAATGGGAAACGTCCAGCGACTGCTCCCACACGAAAGGGGCCAGGACGGAAAGCTGTTGCTGGCCCTCACCTTCCCTAGGCAGCCCTGCCACAGCCCCACAAACTCTGGCACTCTCACGTTGCCAACCCCCTATATCTCCAAACATGCTCGCTCTTAATTTCTCCAGAGCCCAGCTCCAAAATGGGAAACGTCCAGCGACTGCTCCCACACGAAAGGGGCCAGGAGTGAAAGCTGTTGCTGGCCCTCACCTTCCCTAGGCAGCCCTGCCACAGCCCCACAAAATATCGCACTCTGACCTTGCCAACCATCTATTTCTACAAACCTGCTCGCTCTTAATTTCTCCAGAGCCCAGCTCTGAAATGGGAAACATCCAACGACTGCTCCCACACGAAAGGGGCCAGGACAGAAAGGTGTTGCTGGCCCTCACCTTCCCTAGGCAGCCCTGCCACAGCCCCACAAACTCTGTCACTCTGACCTTGCTAACCATCTATATCTCCAAACATGCTCGCTCTTAATTTCTCCAGAGCCCAGCTCCGAAATGGAAAACGTCCAGCGACTGCTCCCACACGAAAGGGGCCAGGACGGAAAGCTGTTGCTGGCCCTCACCTTCCCTAGGCAGCCCTGCCACAGCCCCACAAACTCTGGCACTCTCACCTTGCCAACCCTCTATATCTCCAAACATGCTCTCTCTCAGCGTTTCCAGAGCCCAGCTCCAAAATGGGAAACGTCCAGCGACTGCTCCCACACGGAACAGGCCAGGACTGCAAGGTGCTGCTGGCCCTCACCTTCCCTAGGCAGCCCTGCCACAGCCCCACAAACTCTGGCGCTCTGACCTTGCCAACCATCTATATCTCCAAACATGCTCTCCCTCAACCTTGCCAGAGCGAAGATCCGAAATGGAAAACGTCCAGCGACTGCTCCCACACGAAAGGGGCCAGGACGGAAAGCTGTTGCTGGCCCTCGCCTTCCCTAGGCAGCCCTCCTATAGCCCCAGAAACTCTGGCACTCTGACCTTGCCAACCCCCTATATCTCCAAAAATGCTCTCCCTCAAAGTTGCCAGAGCCCAGCTCCGAAATGGGAAACATCCAATGACTGCTCCCACAATAAAGGGGCCAGGACAGAAAGCTGTTGCTGGCCCTCACCTTCCCTAGGCAGCCCTGCCACAGCCCCACAAACTCTGGCACTCTCACCTTGCTAAACATCTATATCTCCAAACATGCTCGCTCTTAATTTCTCCAGAGCCCAGCTCTAAAATGGGAAACATCCAACGACTGCTCCCACAATAAAGGGGCCAGGACGGAAAGCTATTGCTGGCCCTAATCTTCCCTAGGCAGCCCTGCCACAGCCCCACAAAATATCGCACTCTGACCTTGCCAACCGGCTATATCTCCATACATGCTCTCTCTGCTTCTACAACGCCGCCTCCGAAATGGGAAACGTCCAACGACTGCTCCCACACGAAACGGGCCAGGACTGAAAGCTGTTGCCAGCCCTCACCTTCCCTAGGCAGCCATGCCACAGCCCCACAAACCTGGCAGTCTCAACTTGCCAGTCTTCTATATCTCCAAACATGCTCTCCCTCAACGTTGCCAGAGCGAAGATCCGAAATGGAAAACGTCCAGTAACTGCTCCCACACGAAAGGGGCCAGGACTCCCAGGTGTTGCTGGCCCTCACCTTCCCTAGGCAGCCCTGCCACAGCCCCACAAACTCTGGCACTCGTACATTGCCAATCGTCTATATCTCCAAAAATGCTCTCCCTCAAAGTTGCCAGAGCCCAGCTCTGAAATGGGAAATGTCCAGCGACTGCTCCCACACGAAAGGGGCCAGGACGGAAAGCTGTTGCTGGCCCTCACCTTCCCTAGGCAGCCCTGCCACAGCACCACAAACTCTGGCACTCTCACGTTGCCAACCCCCTATATCTCCAAACATGCTCGCTCTTAATTTCTCCAGAGCCCAGCTCCAAAATGGGAAACGTCCAGCGACTGCTCCCACACGAAAGGGGCCAGGACGGAAAGCTGTTGCTGGCCCTCACCTTCCCTAGGAAGCCCTGCCACAGCCCCACAAAATATCGCACTCTGACCTTGCCAACCATCTATTTCTACAAACCTGCTCGCTCTTAATTTCTCCAGAGCCCAGCTCTGAAATGGGAAACATCCAACGACTGCTCCCACACGAAACGGGCCAGGACAGAAAGGTGTTGCTGGCCCTCACCTTCCCTAGGCAGCCCTGCCACAGCCCCACAAACTCTGTCACTCTGACCTTGCCAACCATCTATATCTCCAAAAATGCTCGCTCTTAATTTCTCCAGAGCCCAGCTCCGAAATGGAAAACGTCCAGCGACTGCTCCCACACGAAAGGGGCCAGGACGGAAAGCTGTTGCTGGCCCTCACCTTCCCTAGGCAGCCCTGCCACAGCCCCACAAACTCTGGCACTCTCACCTTGCCAACCCTCTATATCTCCAAACATGCTCTCTCTCAGCGTTTCCAGAGCCCAGCTCCAAAATGGGAAACGTCCAGCGACTGCTCCCACACGGAACAGGCCAGGACTGCAAGGTGCTGCTGGCCCTCACCTTCCCTAGGCAGCCCTGCCACAGCCCCACAAACTCTGGCACTCTCAACTTGCCAGTCGTCTATATCTCCAAACATGCTCTCCCTCAACCTTGCCAGAGCGAAGATCCGAAATGGAAAACGTCCAGCGACTGCTCCCACACGAAAGGGGCCAGGACGGAAAGCTGTTGCTGGCCCTCGCCTTCCCTAGGCAGCCCTGCTATAGCCCCAGAAACTCTGGCACTCTGACCTTGCCAACCCCCTATATCTCCAAAAATGCTCTCCCTCAAAGTTGCCAGAGCCCAGCTCCGAAATGGGAAACATCCAATGACTGCTCCCACAATAAAGGGGCCAGGACAGAAAGCTGTTGCTGGCCCTCACCTTCCCTAGGCAGCCCTGCCACAGCCCCACAAACTCTGGCACTCTCACCTTGCTAAACATCTATATCTCCAAACATGCTCGCTCTTAATTTCTCCAGAGCCCAGCTCTAAAATGGGAAACATCCAACGACTGCTCCCACAATAAAGGGGCCAGGACGGAAAGCTATTGCTGGCCCTAATCTTCCCTAGGCAGCCCTGCCACAGCCCCACAAAATATCGCACTCTGACCTTGCCAACCGGCTATATCTCCATACATGCTCTCTCTGCTTCTACAACGCCGCCTCCGAAATGGGAAACGTCCAACGACTGCTCCCACACGAAACGGGCCAGGACTGAAAGCTGTTGCTGGCCCTCACCTTCCCTAGGCAGCCATGCCACAGCCCCACAAACCTGGCAGTCTCAACTTGCCAGTCTTCTATATCTCCAAACATGCTCTCCCTCAACGTTGCCAGAGCCCAGCTCCGAAATGGGAAACGTCCAGCGACTGCTCCCACACGAAACGGGCCACGACTCCCAGGTGTTGCTGGCCCTCGCCTTCCCTAGGCAGCCCTGCCACAGCCCCACAAACTCTTGCACTCTCACCTTGCCAACCAACTATATCTCCAAACATGCTCGCTCTTAATTTCTCCAGAGCCCAGCTCCAAAATGGGAAACGTCCAGCGACTGCTCCCACACGAAAGGGGCCAGGACAGAAAGCTGTTGCTGGCCCTCACCTTCCCTAGGCAGCCCTGCCACAGCCCCACAAACTCTGGCACTCTCACCTTGCCAACCCTCTATATCTCCAAACATGCTCTCTCTCAGCGTTGCCAGAGCCCAGCTCCGAAATGGAAAATGTCCAGCGACTGATCCCACACGAAAGGGGCCAGGACTGAAAGCTGTTGCTGTCCCTCACCTTCCCTAGGCAGCCCTGCCACAGCCCCACAAACTCTGGCATTCTGACCTTGCCAACCATCTGTTTCTCCAAACATGCTCTCTCTCAGCGTTTCCAGAGCCCAGCTCCGAAATGGAAAACGTCCAGCGACTGCTCCCACACGAAACGGGCCAGGACTCCCAGGTGTTGCTGGCCCTCGCCTTCCCTAGGAAGCCCTGCCACAGCCCCACAAACTCTGGCACTCTCACCTTGCTAAACATCTATATCTCCAAACATGCTCGCTCTTAATTTCTCCAGAGCCCAGCTCCAAAATTGGAAACGTCCAGCGACTGCTCCCACACGAAAGGGGCCAGGACTGAAAGCTGTTGCTGGCCCTCACCTTCCCTAGGCAGCCCTGCCACAGCCCCACAAACTCTGGCACTCTCACCTTGCCAACCCTCTATATCTCCAAACATGCTCTCTCTCATGCTGCCAGAGCCCAGCTCCGAAATGGAAAACGTCCAGTAACTGCTCCCACACGAAAGGGGCCAGGACTCCCAGGTGTTGCTGGCCCTCACCTTCCCTAGGCAGCCCTGCCACAGCCCCACAAACTCTGGCACTCTGACCTTGCCAACCCCCTATATCTCCAAAAATGCTCTCCCTCAAAGTTGCCAGAGCCCAGCTCCGAAATGGGAAACATCCAATGACTGCTCCCACAATAAAGGGGCCAGGACAGAAAGCTGTTGCTGGCCCTCACCTTCCCTAGGCAGCCCTGCCACAGCCCCACAAAATATCGCACTCTCACCTTGCCAACCCCCTATATCTCTAAACATGCTCGCTCTTAATTTCTCCAGAGCCCAGCTCCAAAATGGGAAACGTCCAGCGACTGCTCCCACACGAAAGGGGCCAGGACGGAAAGCTGTTGCTGGCCCTCACCTTCCCTAGGCAGCCCTGCCACAGCCCCACAAAATATCGCACTCTGACCTTGCCAACCATCTATTTCTACAAACCTGCTCGCTCTTAATTTCTCCAGAGCCCAGCTCCGAAATGGAAAACGTCCAGCGACTGCTCCCACACGAAAGGGGCCAGGACGGAAAGCTGTTGCTGGCCCTCACCTTCCCTAGGCAGCCCTGCCACAGCCCCACAAACTCTGGCACTCTCACCTTGCCAACCCTCTATATCTCCAAACATGCTCTCCCTCAACGTTGCCAGAGCGAAAATCCGAAATGGAAAACGTCCAGCGACTGCTCCCACACGAAAGGGGCCAGGACGGAAAGCTGTTGCTGGCCCTCGCCTTCCCTAGGCAGCCCTCCTATAGCCCCAGAAACTCTGGCACTCTGACCTTGCCAACCCCCTATATCTCCCAAAATGCTCTCCCTCAAAGTTGCCAGAGCCCAGCTCCGAAATGGGAAACATCCAATGACTGCTCCCACAATAAAGGGGCCAGGACAGAAAGCTGTTGCTGGCCCTCACCTTCCCTAGGCAGCCCTGCCACAGCCCCACAAACTCTGGCGCTCTGACCTTGCTAACCATCTATATCTCCAAACATGCTCGCTCTTAATTTCTCCAGAGCCCAGCTCTAAAATGGGAAACGTCCAGCGACTGCTCCCACACGAAAGGGGCCAGGACTCCCAGGTGTTGCTGGCCCTCGCCTTCCCTAGGCAGCCCTCCTATAGCCCCACAAACTCTGGCACTCTGACCTTGCCAACCAACTATATATCCAAACATGCTCGCTCTTAATTTCTCCAGAGCCCAGCTACAAAATGGGAAACGTCCAGCGACTGTTCCCACACGATAGGAGCCGGGACTGAAAGCTGTTGCTGGCCTTCACCTTCCCTAGGCAGCCCTGCCACAGCCCCACAAACTCTGGCACTCTGACCTTGCTAAAGATCTATATCTCCAAACATGCTCGCTCTTAATTTCTCCAGAGCACAGCTCCACAATGGAAAACGTCCAGCGACTGCTCCCACACGAAAGGGGCCAGGACGGAAAGCTGTTGCTGGCCCTCACCTTCCCTAGGCAGCCCTGCCACAGCACCACAAAATATCGCACTCTGACCTTGCCAACCCGCTATATCTCCATACATGCTCTGCTTCTACAACGCCGCCTCCAAAATGGGAAACGTCCAACGACTGCTCCCACACGAAACGGGCCAGGACTGAAAGCTGTTGCTGGCCCTCACCTTCCCTAGGCAGCCCTGCCACAGCCCCACAAACCTGGCACTCTCAACTTGCCAGTCGTCTATATCTCCAAACATGCTCTCCCTCAACGTTGCCAGAGCCCAGCTCTGAAATGGAAAACATCCAGCGACTGCTCCCACACGAAACGGGCCAGGACTCCCAGGTGTTGCTGGCCCTCGCCTTCCCTAGGCAGCCCTGCCACAGCCCCACAATCTCTGGCACTCTCACCTTGCCAACCAACTATATCTCCAAACATGCTCTGCCTCAACGTTGCCAGAGCCCAGCTACAAAATGGGAAACGTCCAGCGACTGTTCCCACACGATAGGGGACAGGACTGAAAGCTGTTGCTGGCCTTCACCTTCCCTAGGCAGCCCTGCCACAGCCCCACAAACTCTGGCACTCTGACCTTGCTAACCATCTATATATACAAACATGCTCGCTCTTAATTTCTCCAGAGCCCAGCTCTGAAATGGGAAACATCCAATGACTGCTCCCACCATAAAGGGGCCAGGACAGAAAGCTGTTGCTGGCCCTCACCTTCCCTAGGCAGCCCTGCCACAGCCCCACAAACTCTGGCACTCGCACCTTGCTAAACATCTATATCTCCAAACATGCTCGCTCTTAATTTCTCCAGAGCCCAGCTCCAAAATTGGAAACGTCCAGCGACTGCTCCCACACGAAAGGGGCCAGGACTGAAAGCTGTTGCTGGCCCTCACCTTCCCTAGGCAGCCCTGCCACAGCCCCACAAACTCTGGCACTCTCACCTTGCCAACCATCTGTTTCTCCAAACATGCTCTCTCTGCTTCTACAACGCCGCCTCCGAAATGGGAATCGTCCAACGACTGCTCCCACACGAAAGGGGCCAGGACTGAAAGCTGTTGCTGGCCCTCGCCTTCCCTAGGCAGCCCTGCCACAGCCCCACAAACTCTGGCACTCTCACCTTGCCAACCCTCTATATCTCCAAACATGCTCTCTCTCATGCTGCCAGAGCCCAGCTCCGAAATGGAAAACGTCCAGTAACTGCTCCCACACGAAAGGGGCCAGGACTCCCAGGTGTTGCTGGCCCTCACCTTCCCTAGGCAGCCCTGCCACAGCCCCACAAACTCTGGCACTCTGACCTTGCCAACCCCCTATATCTCCAAAAATGCTCTCCCTCAAAGTTGCCAGAGCCCAGCTCCGAAATGGGAAACATCCAATGACTGCTCCCACAATAAAGGGGCCAGGACAGAAAGCTGTTGCTGGCCCTCACCTTCCCTAGGCAGCCCTGCCACAGCCCCACAAAATATCGCACTCTCACCTTGCCAACCCCCTATATCTCTAAACATGCTCGCTCTTAATTTCTCCAGAGCCCAGCTCCAAAATGGGAAACGTCCAGCGACTGCTCCCACACGAAAGGGGCCAGGACGGAAAGCTGTTGCTGGCCCTCACCTTCCCTAGGCAGCCCTGCCACAGCCCCACAAAATATCGCACTCTGACCTTGCCAACCATCTATTTCTACAAACCTGCTCGCTCTTAATTTCTCCAGAGCCCAGCTCCGAAATGGAAAACGTCCAGCGACTGCTCCCACACGAAAGGGGCCAGGACGGAAAGCTGTTGCTGGCCCTCACCTTCCCTAGGCAGCCCTGCCACAGCCCCACAAACTCTGGCACTCTCACCTTGCCAACCCTCTATATCTCCAAACATGCTCTCCCTCAACGTTGCCAGAGCGAAAATCCGAAATGGAAAACGTCCAGCGACTGCTCCCACACGAAAGGGGCCAGGACGGAAAGCTGTTGCTGGCCCTCGCCTTCCCTAGGCAGCCCTCCTATAGCCCCAGAAACTCTGGCACTCTGACCTTGCCAACCCCCTATATCTCCCAAAATGCTCTCCCTCAAAGTTGCCAGAGCCCAGCTCCGAAATGGGAAACATCCAATGACTGCTCCCACAATAAAGGGGCCAGGACAGAAAGCTGTTGCTGGCCCTCACCTTCCCTAGGCAGCCCTGCCACAGCCCCACAAACTCTGGCGCTCTGACCTTGCTAACCATCTATATCTCCAAACATGCTCGCTCTTAATTTCTCCAGAGCCCAGCTCTAAAATGGGAAACGTCCAGCGACTGCTCCCACACGAAAGGGGCCAGGACTCCCAGGTGTTGCTGGCCCTCGCCTTCCCTAGGCAGCCCTCCTATAGCCCCACAAACTCTGGCACTCTGACCTTGCCAACCAACTATATCTCCAAACATGCTCGCTCTTAATTTCTCCAGAGCCCAGCTACAAAATGGGAAACGTCCAGCGACTGTTCCCACACGATAGGAGCCGGGACTGAAAGCTGTTGCTGGCCTTCACCTTCCCTAGGCAGCCCTGCCACAGCCCCACAAACTCTGGCACTCTGACCTTGCTAAAGATCTATATCTCCAAACATGCTCGCTCTTAATTTCTCCAGAGCACAGCTCCACAATGGAAAACGTCCAGCGACTGCTCCCACACGAAAGGGGCCAGGACGGAAAGCTGTTGCTGGCCCTCACCTTCCCTAGGCAGCCCTGCCACAGCACCACAAAATATCGCACTCTGACCTTGCCAACCCGCTATATCTCCATACATGCTCTGCTTCTACAACGCCGCCTCCAAAATGGGAAACGTCCAACGACTGCTCCCACACGAAACGGGCCAGGACTGAAAGCTGTTGCTGGCCCTCACCTTCCCTAGGCAGCCCTGCCACAGCCCCACAAACCTGGCACTCTCAACTTGCCAGTCGTCTATATCTCCAAACATGCTCTCCCTCAACGTTGCCAGAGCCCAGCTCTGAAATGGAAAACATCCAGCGACTGCTCCCACACGAAACGGGCCAGGACTCCCAGGTGTTGCTGGCCCTCGCCTTCCCTAGGCAGCCCTGCCACAGCCCCACAATCTCTGGCACTCTCACCTTGCCAACCAACTATATCTCCAAACATGCTCTGCCTCAACGTTGCCAGAGCCCAGCTACAAAATGGGAAACGTCCAGCGACTGTTCCCACACGATAGGGGACAGGACTGAAAGCTGTTGCTGGCCTTCACCTTCCCTAGGCAGCCCTGCCACAGCCCCACAAACTCTGGCACTCTGACCTTGCTAACCATCTATATATACAAACATGCTCGCTCTTAATTTCTCCAGAGCCCAGCTCTGAAATGGGAAACATCCAATGACTGCTCCCACCATAAAGGGGCCAGGACAGAAAGCTGTTGCTGGCCCTCACCTTCCCTAGGCAGCCCTGCCACAGCCCCACAAACTCTGGCACTCGCACCTTGCTAACCATCTATATCTCCAAACATGCTCGCTCTTAATTTCTCCAGAGCCCAGCTCTAAAATGGGAAACGTCCAGCGACTGCTCCCACACGAAAGGGGCCAGGACGGAAAGCTGTTGCTGGCCCTCACCTTCCCTAGGCAGCCCTGCCACAGCCCCACAAACTCTGGCACTCTCACCTTGCCAACCCTCTATATCTCCAAACATGCTCGCTCTTAATTTCTCCAGAGCCGAGCTCCAAAATGGGAAACGTCCAGCGACTGCTCCCACACAAAAGGGACCAGGACTCCCAGGTGTTGCTGGCCCTCACCTTCCCTAGGCAGCCCTGCCACAGCCCCACAAAATATCGCACTCTCACCTTGCCAACCCCCTATATCTCTAAACATGCTCGCTCTTAATTTCTCCAGAGCCCAGCTCCAAAATGGGAAACGTCCAGCGACTGCTCCCACACGAAAGGGGCCAGGACGGAAAGCTGTTGCTGGCCCTCACCTTCCCTAGGCAGCCCTGCCACAGCCCCACAAAATATCGCACTCTGACCTTGCCAACCATCTATTTCTACAAACCTGCTCGCTCTTAATTTCTCCAGAGCCCAGCTCCGAAATGGAAAACGTCCAGCGACTGCTCCCACACGAAAGGGGCCAGGACGGAAAGCTGTTGCTGGCCCTCACCTTCCCTAGGCAGCCCTGCCACAGCCCCACAAACTCTGGCACTCTCACCTTGCCAACCCTCTATATCTCCAAACATGCTCTCCCTCAACGTTGCCAGAGCGAAAATCCGAAATGGAAAACGTCCAGCGACTGCTCCCACACGAAAGGGGCCAGGACGGAAAGCTGTTGCTGGCCCTCGCCTTCCCTAGGCAGCCCTCCTATAGCCCCAGAAACTCTGGCACTCTGACCTTGCCAACCCCCTATATCTCCCAAAATGCTCTCCCTCAAAGTTGCCAGAGCCCAGCTCCGAAATGGGAAACATCCAATGACTGCTCCCACAATAAAGGGGCCAGGACAGAAAGCTGTTGCTGGCCCTCACCTTCCCTAGGCAGCCCTGCCACAGCCCCACAAACTCTGGCGCTCTGACCTTGCTAACCATCTATATCTCCAAACATGCTCGCTCTTAATTTCTCCAGAGCCCAGCTCTAAAATGGGAAACGTCCAGCGACTGCTCCCACACGAAAGGGGCCAGGACTCCCAGGTGTTGCTGGCCCTCGCCTTCCCTAGGCAGCCCTCCTATAGCCCCACAAACTCTGGCACTCTGACCTTGCCAACCAACTATATCTCCAAACATGCTCGCTCTTAATTTCTCCAGAGCCCAGCTACAAAATGGGAAACGTCCAGCGACTGTTCCCACACGATAGGAGCCGGGACTGAAAGCTGTTGCTGGCCTTCACCTTCCCTAGGCAGCCCTGCCACAGCCCCACAAACTCTGGCACTCTGACCTTGCTAAAGATCTATATCTCCAAACATGCTCGCTCTTAATTTCTCCAGAGCACAGCTCCACAATGGAAAACGTCCAGCGACTGCTCCCACACGAAAGGGGCCAGGACGGAAAGCTGTTGCTGGCCCTCACCTTCCCTAGGCAGCCCTGCCACAGCACCACAAAATATCGCACTCTGACCTTGCCAACCCGCTATATCTCCATACATGCTCTGCTTCTACAACGCCGCCTCCAAAATGGGAAACGTCCAACGACTGCTCCCACACGAAACGGGCCAGGACTGAAAGCTGTTG
Source organism: Spheniscus humboldti (assembly GCA_027474245.1). Classification (NCBI taxonomy): domain Eukaryota; kingdom Metazoa; phylum Chordata; class Aves; order Sphenisciformes; family Spheniscidae; genus Spheniscus; species Spheniscus humboldti. The sequence goes on along the minus strand of CM049890.1, from coordinate 67,171,462 downwards.
CTGGCCCTCACCTTCCCTAGGCAGCCCTGCCACAGCCCCACAAACCTGGCACTCTCAACTTGCCAGTCGTCTATATCTCCAAACATGCTCTCCCTCAACGTTGCCAGAGCCCAGCTCTGAAATGGAAAACATCCAGCGACTGCTCCCACACGAAACGGGCCAGGACTCCCAGGTGTTGCTGGCCCTCGCCTTCCCTAGGCAGCCCTGCCACAGCCCCACAATCTCTGGCACTCTCACCTTGCCAACCAACTATATCTCCAAACATGCTCTGCCTCAACGTTGCCAGAGCCCAGCTACAAAATGGGAAACGTCCAGCGACTGTTCCCACACGATAGGGGACAGGACTGAAAGCTGTTGCTGGCCTTCACCTTCCCTAGGCAGCCCTGCCACAGCCCCACAAACTCTGGCACTCTGACCTTGCTAACCATCTATATATACAAACATGCTCGCTCTTAATTTCTCCAGAGCCCAGCTCTGAAATGGGAAACATCCAATGACTGCTCCCACCATAAAGGGGCCAGGACAGAAAGCTGTTGCTGGCCCTCACCTTCCCTAGGCAGCCCTGCCACAGCCCCACAAACTCTGGCACTCGCACCTTGCTAAACATCTATATCTCCAAACATGCTCGCTCTTAATTTCTCCAGAGCCCAGCTCCAAAATTGGAAACGTCCAGCGACTGCTCCCACACGAAAGGGGCCAGGACTGAAAGCTGTTGCTGGCCCTCACCTTCCCTAGGCAGCCCTGCCACAGCCCCACAAACTCTGGCACTCTCACCTTGCCAACCATCTGTTTCTCCAAACATGCTCTCTCTGCTTCTACAACGCCGCCTCCGAAATGGGAATCGTCCAACGACTGCTCCCACACGAAAGGGGCCAGGACTGAAAGCTGTTGCTGGCCCTCGCCTTCCCTAGGCAGCCCTGCCACAGCCCCACAAACTCTGGCACTCTCACCTTGCCAACCCTCTATATCTCCAAACATGCTCTCTCTCATGCTGCCAGAGCCCAGCTCCGAAATGGAAAACGTCCAGTAACTGCTCCCACACGAAAGGGGCCAGGACTCCCAGGTGTTGCTGGCCCTCACCTTCCCTAGGCAGCCCTGCCACAGCCCCACAAACTCTGGCACTCTGACCTTGCCAACCCCCTATATCTCCAAAAATGCTCTCCCTCAAAGTTGCCAGAGCCCAGCTCCGAAATGGGAAACATCCAATGACTGCTCCCACAATAAAGGGGCCAGGACAGAAAGCTGTTGCTGGCCCTCACCTTCCCTAGGCAGCCCTGCCACAGCCCCACAAAATATCGCACTCTCACCTTGCCAACCCCCTATATCTCTAAACATGCTCGCTCTTAATTTCTCCAGAGCCCAGCTCCAAAATGGGAAACGTCCAGCGACTGCTCCCACACGAAAGGGGCCAGGACGGAAAGCTGTTGCTGGCCCTCACCTTCCCTAGGCAGCCCTGCCACAGCCCCACAAAATATCGCACTCTGACCTTGCCAACCATCTATTTCTACAAACCTGCTCGCTCTTAATTTCTCCAGAGCCCAGCTCCGAAATGGAAAACGTCCAGCGACTGCTCCCACACGAAAGGGGCCAGGACGGAAAGCTGTTGCTGGCCCTCACCTTCCCTAGGCAGCCCTGCCACAGCCCCACAAACTCTGGCACTCTCACCTTGCCAACCCTCTATATCTCCAAACATGCTCTCCCTCAACGTTGCCAGAGCGAAAATCCGAAATGGAAAACGTCCAGCGACTGCTCCCACACGAAAGGGGCCAGGACGGAAAGCTGTTGCTGGCCCTCGCCTTCCCTAGGCAGCCCTCCTATAGCCCCAGAAACTCTGGCACTCTGACCTTGCCAACCCCCTATATCTCCCAAAATGCTCTCCCTCAAAGTTGCCAGAGCCCAGCTCCGAAATGGGAAACATCCAATGACTGCTCCCACAATAAAGGGGCCAGGACAGAAAGCTGTTGCTGGCCCTCACCTTCCCTAGGCAGCCCTGCCACAGCCCCACAAACTCTGGCGCTCTGACCTTGCTAACCATCTATATCTCCAAACATGCTCGCTCTTAATTTCTCCAGAGCCCAGCTCTAAAATGGGAAACGTCCAGCGACTGCTCCCACACGAAAGGGGCCAGGACTCCCAGGTGTTGCTGGCCCTCGCCTTCCCTAGGCAGCCCTCCTATAGCCCCACAAACTCTGGCACTCTGACCTTGCCAACCAACTATATCTCCAAACATGCTCGCTCTTAATTTCTCCAGAGCCCAGCTACAAAATGGGAAACGTCCAGCGACTGTTCCCACACGATAGGAGCCGGGACTGAAAGCTGTTGCTGGCCTTCACCTTCCCTAGGCAGCCCTGCCACAGCCCCACAAACTCTGGCACTCTGACCTTGCTAAAGATCTATATCTCCAAACATGCTCGCTCTTAATTTCTCCAGAGCACAGCTCCACAATGGAAAACGTCCAGCGACTGCTCCCACACGAAAGGGGCCAGGACGGAAAGCTGTTGCTGGCCCTCACCTTCCCTAGGCAGCCCTGCCACAGCACCACAAAATATCGCACTCTGACCTTGCCAACCCGCTATATCTCCATACATGCTCTGCTTCTACAACGCCGCCTCCAAAATGGGAAACGTCCAACGACTGCTCCCACACGAAACGGGCCAGGACTGAAAGCTGTTGCTGGCCCTCACCTTCCCTAGGCAGCCCTGCCACAGCCCCACAAACCTGGCACTCTCAACTTGCCAGTCGTCTATATCTCCAAACATGCTCTCCCTCAACGTTGCCAGAGCCCAGCTCTGAAATGGAAAACATCCAGCGACTGCTCCCACACGAAACGGGCCAGGACTCCCAGGTGTTGCTGGCCCTCGCCTTCCCTAGGCAGCCCTGCCACAGCCCCACAATCTCTGGCACTCTCACCTTGCCAACCAACTATATCTCCAAACATGCTCTGCCTCAACGTTGCCAGAGCCCAGCTACAAAATGGGAAACGTCCAGCGACTGTTCCCACACGATAGGGGACAGGACTGAAAGCTGTTGCTGGCCTTCACCTTCCCTAGGCAGCCCTGCCACAGCCCCACAAACTCTGGCACTCTGACCTTGCTAACCATCTATATATACAAACATGCTCGCTCTTAATTTCTCCAGAGCCCAGCTCTGAAATGGGAAACATCCAATGACTGCTCCCACCATAAAGGGGCCAGGACAGAAAGCTGTTGCTGGCCCTCACCTTCCCTAGGCAGCCCTGCCACAGCCCCACAAACTCTGGCACTCGCACCTTGCTAACCATCTATATCTCCAAACATGCTCGCTCTTAATTTCTCCAGAGCCCAGCTCTAAAATGGGAAACGTCCAGCGACTGCTCCCACACGAAAGGGGCCAGGACGGAAAGCTGTTGCTGGCCCTCACCTTCCCTAGGCAGCCCTGCCACAGCCCCACAAACTCTGGCACTCTCACCTTGCCAACCCTCTATATCTCCAAACATGCTCGCTCTTAATTTCTCCAGAGCCGAGCTCCAAAATGGGAAACGTCCAGCGACTGCTCCCACACAAAAGGGACCAGGACTCCCAGGTGTTGCTGGCCCTCACCTTCCCTAGGCAGCCCTGCCACAGCCCCACAAACTCTGGCATTCTGACCTTGCCAACCATCTGTTTCTCCAAACATGCTCTCTCTCAGCGTTTCCAGAGCCCAGCTCCAAAATGGGAAACGTCCAGCGACTGCTCCCACACAAAAGGGACCAGGACTCCCAGGTGTTGCTGGCCCTCACCTTCCCTAGGCAGCCCTGCCACAGCCCCACAAACTCTGGCACTCTGACCTTGCCAACCATCTGTTTCTCCAAACATGCTCTCTATCAGCGTTTCCAGAGCCCAGCTCCGAAATGGAAAACGTCCAGCGACTGCTCCCACACGAAACGGGCCAGGACTCCCAGGTGTTGCTGGCCCTCGCCTTCCCTAGGCAGCCCTGCCACAGCCCCACAAACTCTGGCACTCGCACCTTGCCAACCCTCTATATCTCCAAACATGCTCGCTCTTAATTTCTCCAGAGCCCAGCTCCAAAATGGGAAACGTCCAGCGACTGCTCCCACACGAAAGGGGCCAGGACGGAAAGCTGTTGCTGGCCCTCACCTTCCCTAGGCAGCCCTACCACAGCCCACAAACTCTGGCACTCTCACATTGCCAACCATCTGTTTCTCCAAACATGCTCTCTCTCAGCGTTTCCAGAGCCCAGCTCCGAAATGGAAAATGTCCAGCAGCTGCTCCCACATGAAAGGGGCCAGGACTGAAAGCTGTTGCTGGCCCTCGCCTTCCCTAGGCAGCCCTGCCACAGCCCCACAAACTCTGGCACTCTGAACTTGCCAACCCTCTATATCTCCAAACATGCTCGCTTTTAATTTCTCCAGAGCCCAGCTACGAAATGGGAAACGTCCAGCGTCTGCTCCCACACGAAAGGGGCCAGGACTGAAAGCTGTTGCTGGCCCTCACCTTCCCTAGGCAGCCCTGCCACAGCCCCACAAACTCTGGCACTCTCACCTTGCCAACCCTCTATATTTCCATACATGCTCTGTCTGCTTCTACAACGCCCGGCTCCGAAATGGGAATCGTCCAACGACTGCTCCCACAATGAAGGGGCCAGGACAGAAAGGTGTTGCTGGCCCTCACCTTCCCTAGGCAGCCCTGCCACAGCCCCACAAACTCTGGCACTCTGACCTTGCCAACCCCATATATCTCCAAAAATGCTCTCCCTCAAAGTTGCCAGAGCCCAGCTCTGAAATGGGAAACATCCAATGACTGCTCCCACAATAAAGGGGCCAGGACAGAAAGTTGTTGCTGGCCCTCACCTTCCCTAGGCAGCCCTGCCACAGCCCCACAAACTCTGGCACTCTGACCTTGCCAACCCCCTATATCTCCAAAAATGCTCTCCCTCAAAGTTTCCAGAGCCCAGCTCTAAAATGGGAAACGTCCAGCGACTGCTCCCACACGAAAGGGACCAGGACTTAAAGCTGTTGCTGGCCCTCACCTTCCCTAGGCAGCCCTGCCACAGCCCCACAAAATATCGCACTCTCACCTTGCCAACCCTCTATATCTCCAAACATGCTTGCTCTTAATTTCTCCAGAGCCCAGCTCCAAAATGGAAAACGTCCAGCGACTGCTCCCACACGAAACGGGCCAGGACTGAAAGCTGTTGCTGGCCCTAATCTTCCCTAGGCAGCCCTGCCACAGCCCCACAAAATATCGCACTCTGACCTTGCCAACCCGCTATATCTCCATACATGCTCTCTCTGCTTCTACAACGCCGCCTCCGAAATGGGAAACGTCCAACGACTGCTCCCACACGAAACGGGCCAGGACTGAAAGCTGTTGCTGGCCCTCACCTTCCCTAGGCAGCCCTGCCACAGCCCCACAAACCTGGCACTCTCAACTTGCCAGTCGTCTATATCTCCAAACATGCTCTCCCTCAGCGTTGCCAGAGCCCAGCTCCGAAATGGAAAACATCCAGCGACTGCTCCCACACGAAACGGGCCAGGACTCCCAGGTGTTCCTGGCCCTCGCCTTCCCTAGGCAGCCCTGCCACAGCCCCACAAACTCTGGCACTCTGACCTTGCCAACCAACTATATCTCCAAACATGCTCTGCCTCAACGTTGCCAGAGCCCAGCTACAAAATGGGAAACGTCCAGCGACTGTTCCCACACGATAGGGGCCAGGACTGAAAGCTGTTGCTGGCCTTCACCTTCCCTAGGCAGCCCTGCCACAGCCCCACAAACTCTGGCGCTCTGACCTTGCTAACCATCTATATCTCCAAACATGCTCGCTCTTAATTTCTCCAGAGCCCAGCTCTAAAATGGGAAACATCCAACGACTGCTCCCACAATAAAGGGGCCAGGACGGAAAGCTATTGCTGGCCCTAATCTTCCCTAGGCAGCCCTGCCACAGCCCCACAAAATATCGCACTCTGACCTTGCCAACCGGCTATATCTCCATACATGCTCTCTCTGCTTCTACAACGCCGCCTCCGAAATGGGAAACGTCCAACGACTGCTCCCACACGAAACGGGCCAGGACTGAAAGCTGTTGCTGGCCCTCACCTTCCCTAGGCAGCCATGCCACAGCCCCACAAACCTGGCAGTCTCAACTTGCCAGTCTTCTATATCTCCAAACATGCTCTCCCTCAACGTTGCCAGAGCCCAGCTCCGAAATGGGAAACGTCCAGCGACTGCTCCCACACGAAACGGGCCACGACTCCCAGGTGTTGCTGGCCCTCGCCTTCCCTAGGCAGCCCTGCCACAGCCCCACAAACTCTTGCACTCTCACCTTGCCAACCAACTATATCTCCAAACATGCTCTCTCTCAGCGTTGCCAGAGCCCAGCTCCGAAATGGAAAATGTCCAGCGACTGATCCCACACGAAAGGGGCCAGGACTGAAAGCTGTTGCTGGCCCTCACCTTCCCTAGGCAGCCCTGCCACAGCCCCACAAACTCTGGCACTCGCACCTTGCCAACCATCTGTTTCTCCAAACATGCTCTCTCTCAGCGTTTCCAGAGCCCAGCTCCGAAATGGAAAACGTCCAGCGACTGCTCCCACACAAAACGGGCCAGGACTCCCAGGTGTTGCTGGCCCTCGCCTTCCCTAGGAAGCCCTGCCACAGCCCCACAAACTCTGGCACTCTCACCTTGCTAAACATCTATATCTCCAAACATGCTCGCTCTTAATTTCTCCAGAGCCCAGCTCCAAAATTGGAAACGTCCAGCGACTGCTCCCACACGAAAGGGGCCAGGACTGAAAGCTGTTGCTGGCCCTCACCTTCCCTAGGCAGCCCTGCCACAGCCCCACAAACTCTGGCACTCTCACCTTGCCAACCCTCTATATCTCCAAACATGCTCTCCCTCAACGTTGCCAGAGCCCAGCTCCGAAATGGAAAACGTCCAGTAACTGCTCCCACACGAAAGGGGCCAGGACTCCCAGGTGTTGCTGGCCCTCACCTTCCCTAGGCAGCCCTGCCACAGCCCCACAAACTCTGGCACTCTGACCTTGCCAACCCCCTATATCTCCAAAAATGCTCTCCCTCAAAGTTGCCAGAGCCCAGCTCCGAAATGGGAAACATCCAATGACTGCTCCCACAATAAAGGGGCCAGGACAGAAAGCTGTTGCTGGCCCTCACCTTCCCTAGGCAGCCCTGCCACAGCCCCACAAAATATCGCACTCTCACCTTGCCAACCCCCTATATCTCCAAACATGCTCGCTCTTAATTTCTCCAGAGCCCAGCTCCAAAATGGGAAACGTCCAGCGACTGCTCCCACACGAAAGGGGCCAGGACGGAAAGCTGTTGCTGGCCCTCACCTTCCCTAGGCAGCCCTGCCACAGCCCCACAAACTCTGGCACTCGCACCTTGCCAACCATCTATTTCTACAAACCTGCTCGCTCTTAATTTCTCCAGAGCCCAGCTCTGAAATGGGAAACATCCAACGACTGCTCCCACACGAAAGGGGCCAGGACAGAAAGGTGTTGCTGGCCCTCACCTTCCCTAGGCAGCCCTGCCACAGCCCCACAAACTCTGTCACTCTGACCTTGCCAACCATCTATATCTCCAAAAATGCTCGCTCTTAATTTCTCCAGAGCCCAGCTCCGAAATGGAAAACGTCCAGCGACTGCTCCCACACGAAAGGGGCCAGGACGGAAAGCTGTTGCTGGCCCTCACCTTCCCTAGGCAGCCCTGCCACAGCCCCACAAACTCTGGCACTCTCACCTTGCCAACCCTCTATATCTCCAAACATGCTCTCCCTCAACGTTGCCAGAGCGAAAATCCGAAATGGAAAAAGTCCAGCGACTGCTCCCACACGAAAGGGGCCAGGACGGAAAGCTGTTGCTGGCCCTCGCCTTCCCTAGGGAGCCCTCCTATAGCCCCAGAAACTCTGGCACTCTGACCTTGCCAACCCCCTATATCTCCAAAAATGCTCTCCCTCAAAGTTGCCAGAGCCCAGCTCCGAAATGGGAAACATCCAATGACTGCTCCCACAATAAAGGGGCCAGGACAGAAAGCTGTTGCTGGCCCTCACCTTCCCTAGGCAGCCCTGCCACAGCCCCACAAACTCTGGCGCTCTGACCTTGCTAACCATCTATATCTCCAAACATGCTCGCTCTTAATTTCTCCAGAGCCCAGCTCTAAAATGGGAAACGTCCAGCGACTGCTCCCACACGAAAGGGGCCAGGACTCCCAGGTGTTGCTGGCCCTCGCCTTCCCTAGGCAGCCCTCCTATAGCCCCACAAACTCTGGCACTCTGTCCTTGCCAACCAACTATATCTCCAAACATGCTCGCTCTTAATTTCTCCAGAGCCCAGCTACAAAATGGGAAACGTCCAGCGACTGTTCCCACACGATAGGAGCCGGGACTGAAAGCTGTTGCTGGCCTTCACCTTCCCTAGGCAGCCCTGCCACAGCCCCACAAACTCTGGCACTCTGACCTTGCTAAAGATCTATATCTCCAAACATGCTCGCTCTTAATTTCTCCAGAGCACAGCTCCACAATGGAAAACGTCCAGCGACTGCTCCCACACGAAAGGGGCCAGGACGGAAAGCTGTTGCTGGCCCTCACCTTCCCTAGGCAGCCCTGCCACAGCACCACAAAATATCGCACTCTGACCTTGCCAACCCGCTATATCTCCATACATGCTCTGCTTCTACAACGCCGCCTCCGAAATGGGAAACGTCCAACGACTGCTCCCACACGAAACGGGCCAGGACTGAAAGCTGTTGCTGGCCCTCACCTTCCCTAGGCAGCCCTGCCACAGCCCCACAAACCTGGCACTCTCAACTTGCCAGTCGTCTATATCTCCAAACATGCTCTCCCTCAACGTTGCCAGAGCCCAGCTCCGAAATGGAAAACATCCAGCGACTGCTCCCACACGAAACGGGCCAGGACTCCCAGGTGTTGCTGGCCCTCGCCTTCCCTAGGCAGCCCTGCCACAGCCCCACAAACTCTGGCACTCTCACCTTGCCAACCAACTATATCTCCAAACATGCTCTGCCTCAACGTTGCCAGAGCCCAGCTACAAAATGGGAAACGTCCAGCGACTGTTCCCACACGATAGGGGACAGGACTGAAAGCTGTTGCTGGCCTTCACCTTCCCTAGGCAGCCCTGCCACAGCCCCACAAACTCTGGCACTCTGACCTTGCTAACCATCTATATCTACAAACATGCTCGCTCTTAATTTCTCCAGAGCCCAGCTCTGAAATGGGAAACATCCAATGACTGCTCCCACCATAAAGGGGCCAGGACAGAAAGCTGTTGCTGGCCCTCACCTTCCCTAGGCAGCCCTGCCACAGCCCCACAAACTCTGGCACTCGCACCTTGCTAACCATCTATATCTCCAAACATGCTCGCTCTTAATTTCTCCAGAGCCCAGCTCTAAAATGGGAAACGTCCAGCGACTGCTCCCACACGAAAGGGGCCAGGACGGAAAGCTGTTGCTGGCCCTCACCTTCCCTAGGCAGCCCTGCCACAGCCCCACAAACTCTGGCACTCTCACCTTGCCAACCCTCTATATCTCCAAACATGCTCGCTCTTAATTTCTCCAGAGCCCAGCTCCAAAATGGGAAACGTCCAGCGACTGCTCCCACACAAAAGGGACCAGGACTCCCAGGTGTTGCTGGCCCTCACCTTCCCTAGGCAGCCCTGCCACAGCCCCACAAACTCTGGCACTCTGACCTTGCCAACCATCTGTTTCTCCAAACATGCTCTCTATCAGCGTTTCCAGAGCCCAGCTCCGAAATGGAAAACATCCAGCGACTGCTCCCACACGAAACGGGCCAGGACTCCCAGGTGTTGCTGGCCCTCGCCTTCCCTAGGCAGCCCTGCCACAGCCCCAGAAACTCTGGCACTCTGACCTTGCCAACCCTCTATATCTCCAAACATGCTCGCTCTTAATTTCTCCAGAGCCCAGCTCCAAAATGGGAAACGTCCAGCGACTGCTCCCACACGAAAGGGGCCAGGACGGAAAGCTGTTGCTGGCCCTCACCTTCCCTAGGCAGCCCTACCACAGCCCCACAAACTCTGGCACTCGCACCTTGCCAACCATCTGTTTCTCCAAACATGCTCTCTCTCAGCGTTTCCAGAGCCCAGCTCCGAAATGGAAAATGTCCAGCAGCTGCTCCCACATGAAAGGGGCCAGGACTGAAAGCTGTTGCTGGCCCTCGCCTTCCCTAGGCAGCCCTGCCACAGCCCCACAAACTCTGGCACTCTGAACTTGCCAACCCTCTATATCTCCAAACATGCTCGCTCTTAATTTCTCCAGAGCCCAGCTACGAAATGGGAAACGTCCAGCGTCTGCTCCCACACGAAAGGGGCCAGGACTGAAAGCTGTTGCTGGCCCTCACCTTCCCTAGGCAGCCCTGCCACAGCCCCACAAACTCTGGCACTCTCACCTTGCCAACCCTCTATATTTCCATACATGCTCTGTCTGCTTCTACAACGCCCGGCTCCGAAATGGGAATCGTCCAACGACTGCTCCCACAATGAAGGGGCCAGGACAGAAAGGTGTTGCTGGCCCTCACCTTCCCTAGGCAGCCCTGCCACAGCCCCACAAACTCTGGCACTCTGACCTTGCCAACCCCATATATCTCCAAAAATGCTCTCCCTCAAAGTTGCCAGAGCCCAGCTCTGAAATGGGAAACATCCAATGACTGCTCCCACAATAAAGGGGCCAGGACAGAAAGTTGTTGCTGGCCCTCACCTTCCCTAGGCAGCCCTGCCACAGCCCCACAAACTCTGGCACTCTGACCTTGCCAACCCCCTATATCTCCAAAAATGCTCTACCTCAAAGTTTCCAGAGCCCAGCTCTAAAATGGGAAACGTCCAGCGACTGCTCCCACACGAAAGGGACCAGGACTTAAAGCTGTTGCTGGCCCTCACCTTCCCTAGGCAGCCCTGCCACAGCCCCACAAAATATCGCACTCTCACCTTGCCAACCCTCTATATCTCCAAACATGCTTGCTCTTAATTTCTCCAGAGCCCAGCTCCAAAATGGAAAACGTCCAGCGACTGCTCCCACACGAAACGGGCCAGGACTGAAAGCTGTTGCTGGCCCTAATCTTCCCTAGGCAGCCCTGCCACAGCCCCACAAAATATCGCACTCTGACCTTGCCAACCCTCTATATTTCCATACATGCTCTCTCTGCTTCTACAACGCCGCCTCCGAAATGGGAAACGTCCAACGACTGCTCCCACACGAAACGGGCCAGGACTGAAAGCTGTTGCTGGCCCTCACCTTCCCTAGGCAGCCCTGCCACAGCCCCACAAACCTGGCACTCTCAACTTGCCAGTCGTCTATATCTCCAAACATGCTCTCCCTCAGCGTTGCCAGAGCCCAGCTCCGAAATGGAAAACATCCAGCGACTGCTCCCACACCAAACGGGCCAGGACTCCCAGGTGTTCCTGGCCCTCGCCTTCCCTAGGCAGCCCTGCCACAGCCCCACAAACTCTGGCACTCTGACCTTGCCAACCAACTATATCTCCAAACATGCTCTGCCTCAACGTTGCCAGAGCACAGCTACAAAATGGGAAACGTCCAGCGACTGTTCCCACACGATAGGGGCCAGGACTGAAAGCTGTTGCTGGCCTTCACCTTCCCTAGGCAGCCCTGCCACAGCCCCACAAACTCTGGCACTCTCACCTTGCCAACCCTCTATATCTCCAAACATGCTCGCTCTTAATTTCTCCAGAGCCCAGCTCCAAAATTGGAAACGTCCAGCGACTGCTCCCACACGAAAGGGGCCAGGACGGAAAGCTGTTGCTGGCCCTCAGCTTCCCGAGGCAGCCCTGCCACAGCCCCACAAACTCTGGCACTCTCACCTTGCCAACCCCCTATATCTCCAAACATGCTCACTCTTAATTTCTACAGAGCACAACTCCAAAATGGGAAACGTCCAGCGACTGCTCCCACACGAAAGGGGCCAGCACGGAAAGCTGTTGCTGGCCCTCACCTTCCCTAGGCAGCCCTGCCATAGCCCCACAAATTCTGGCATACTGACCTTGCCAACCATCTATTTCTACAAACCTCCACGCTCTTAATTTCTCCAGAGCCCAGCTCTGTAATGGAAAACGTCCAGCCACTGCTCCCACCTTAAATGGGCCAGGACTGAAAGCTGTTGCTGGCCCTCACCTTCCCTAGGCAGCCCTGCCACAGCCCCACAAACTCTGGCGCTCTGACCTTGCTAACCATCTATATCTCCAAACATGCTCGCTCTTAATTCTACAGAGCCCAGCTCTGAAATGGAAAACGTCCAGCCACTGCTCCCACACGAAAGGGGCCAGGACGGAAAGCTGTTGCTGGCCCTCACCTTCCCTAGGCAGCCCTGCCACAGCCCCACAAACTCTGGCACTCTGACCTTGCCAACCCTCTATTTCTCCAAACATGGCCTTTCTCAGCATTCCCAGAGCCAGGCTCCGAAATGGAAAATGTCCAGCCACTGCTCCCACATGAAAGGGGCCAGGACTGAAAGCTGTTGCTGGCCCTCGCCTTCCCTAGGCAGCCCTGCCACAGCCCCACAAACTCTGGCACTCTCACCTTGCCAACCATCTATATCTCCAAACATGCTCGCTCTTAATTTCTCCAGAGCCCAGCTCCAAAATGGGAAACGTCCAGCGACTGCTCCCACACGAAAGGGGCCAGGACGGAAAGCTGTTGCTGGCCCTCACCTTCCCTAGGCAGCCCTGCCACAGCCCCACAAACTCTGGCACTCTCACCTTGCCAACCATCTATATCTCCAAACATGCTCGCTCTTAATTTCTCCAGAGCCCAGCTCCAAAATGGGAAACGTCCAGCGACTGCTCCCACACGAAACGGGCCAGGACTGAAAGCTGTTGCTGGCCCTCACCTTCCCTAGGCAGCCCTGCCACAGCCCCACAAACCTGGCACTCTCAACTTGCCAGTCGTCTATATCTCCAAACATGCTCTTTCTCAGCGTTGCCAGACCCCAGCTCCGAAATGGAAAACATCCAGCGACTGCTCCCACACGAAACGGGCCAGGACTCCCAGGTGTTCCTGGCCCTCGCCTTCCCTAGGCAGCCCTGCCACAGCCCCACAAACTCTGGCACTCTCACCTTGCCAACCATCTGTTTCTCCAAACATGCTCGCTCTTAATTTCTCCAGAGCCCAGCTCCAAAATGGGAAACGTCCAGCGACTGCTCCCACACGAAAGGGGCCAGGACGGAAAGCTGTTGCTGGCCCTCACCTTCCCTAGGCAGCCCTGCCACAGCCCCACAAACTCTGGCACTCTCAACTTGCCAACCCTCTATATCTCCAAACATGCTCGCTCTTAATTTCTCCAGAGCCCAGCTCCAAAATGGAAAATGTCCAGCGACTGCTCCCACACGAAAGGGGCCAGGATGGAAAGCTGTTGCTGGCCCTAACCTTCCCTAGGCAGCCCTGCCACAGCCCAACAAAATATCGCACTCTGACTTTGCCAACCCGCTATATCTCCATACATGCTCTCTCTGCTTCTACAACGCCGCCTCCGAAATGGGAAACGTCCAACGACTGCTCCCACACGAAACGGGCCAGGACTGAAAGCTGTTGCTGGCCCTCACCTTCCCTAGGCAGCCCTGCCACAGCCCCACAAACCTGGCACTCTCAACTTGCCAGTCGTCTATATCTCCAAACATGCTCTTTCTCAGCGTTGCCAGACCCCAGCTCCGAAATGGAAAACATCCAGCGACTGCTCCCACACGAAACGGGCCAGGACTCCCAGGTGTTCCTGGCCCTCGCCTTCCCTAGGCAGCCCTGCCACAGCCCCGCAAACTCTGGCACTCTGACCTTGCCAACCAACTATATCTCCAAACATGCTCTGCCTCAACGTTGCCAGAGCCCAGCTACAAAATGGGAAACGTCCAGCGACTGTTCCCACACGATAGGGGCCAGGACTGAAAGCTGTTGCTGGCCTTCACCTTCCCTAGGCAGCCCTGCCACAGCCCCACAAACTCTGGCACTCTGACCTTGCTAACCATCTATATCTCCAAACATGCTCTCTCTCAGCGTTTCCAGAGCCCAGCTCCGAAATGGAAAACGTCCAGCGACTGCTCCCACACGAAAGGGGCCAGGACTCCCAGGTGTTGCTGGCCCTCGCCTTCCCTAGGCAGCCCTGCCACAGCCCCACAAACTCTGGCGCTCTGACCTTGCTAACCATCTATATCTCCAAACATGCTCGCTTTTAATTTCTACAGAGCACAACTCCAAAATGGGAAACGTCCAGCGACTGCTCCCACACGAAAGGGGCCAGGACTGAAAGCTGTTGCTGGCCCTCACCTTTCCTAGGCAGCCCTGCCACAGCCCCACAAACTCTGGCACTCGCACCTTGCCAACCCTCTATTTCTCCAAACATGGCCTTTCTCAGCATTCCCAGAGCCAGGCTCCGAAATGGAAAATGTCCAGCAGCTGCTCCCACATGAAAGGGGCCAGGACTGAAAGCTGTTGCTGGCCCTCACCTTCCCTAGGCAGCCCTGCCACAGCCCCACAAACACTGGCACTCGCACCTTGCCAACCCTCTATTTCTCCAAACATGCTCGCTCTTAATTTCTCCAGAGCCCAGCTCCAAAATGGGAAACGTCCAGCGACTGCTCCCACACGAAAGGGGCCAGGACGGAAAGCTGTTGCTGGCCCTCAGCTTCCCTAGGCAGCCCTGCCACAGCCCACAAACTCTGGCACTCTCACCTTGCCAACCATCTGTTTCTCCAAACATGCTCTCTCTCAGCGTTTCCAGAGCCCAGCTCCGAAATGGAAAACGTCCAGCAACTGCTCCCACACGAAAGGAGCCAGGACGGAAAGCTGTTGCTGGCCCTCACCTTCCCTAGGCAGCCCTGCCACAGCCCCACAAACTCTGTCACTCTGACCTTGCCAACCATCTATATCTCCAAAAATGCTCGCTCTTAATTTCTCCAGAGCCCAGCTCCAAAATGGGAAACGTCCAGCGACTGCTCCCACACGAAAGGGGCCAGGACGGAAAGCTGTTGCTGGCCCTCACCTTCCCTAGGCAACCCTGCCACAGCCCCACAAACTGTGGCACTCTGACCTTGCCAACCCTCTATATCTCCAAACATGCTCTCCCTCAAAGTTGCCAGAGCCCAGCTCTGAAATGGGAAACATCCAATGACTGCTCCCACAATAAAGGGGCCAGGACAGAAAGTTGTTGCTGGCCTTCACCTTCCCTAGGCAGCCCTGCCACAGCCCCACAAACTCTGGCACTCTGACCTTGCTAACCATCTATATCTCCAAACATGCTCGCTCTTAATTTCTCCAGAGCCCAGCTCTAAAATGGGAAACGTCCAGCGACTGCTCCCACACGAAAGGGACCAGGACTTAAAGCTGTTGCTGGCCCTCACCTTCCCTAGGCAGCCCTGCCACAGCCCCACAAAATATCGCACTCTCACCTTGCCAACCCTCTGTTTCTCCAAACATGCTCGCTCTTAATTTCTCCAGAGCCCAGCTCCAAAATGGGAAACGTCCAGCGACTGCTCCCACACGAAAGGGGCCAGGACGGAAAGCTGTTGCTGGCCCTCACCTTCCCTAGGCAGCCCTGCCACAGCCCCACAAACTCTGGCACTCTGACCTTGCCAACCCTCTATATCTCCATACATGCTCTCTCTGCTTCTACAACGCCGCCTCCGAAATGGAAATCGTCCAACGACTGCTCCCACACGAAAGGGGCCAGGACTGAAAGCTGTTGCTGGCCCTCACCTTCCCTAGGCAGCCCTGCCACAGCCCCACAAACCTGGCACTCTCAACTTGCCAGTCGTCTATATCTCCAAACATGCTCTCCCTCAACGTTGCCAGAGCCCAGCTCCGAAATGGAAAACATCCAGCGACTGCTCCCACACGATAGGGGCCAGGACTGAAAGCTGTTGCTGGCCTTCACCTTCCCTAGGCAGCCCTGCCACAGCCCCACAAACTCTGGCACTCTCACCTTGCCAACCCTCTATATCTCCAAACATGCTCGCTCTTAATTTCTCCAGAGCCCAGCTCCAAAATTGGAAACGTCCAGCGACTGCTCCCACACGAAACGGGCCAGGACGGAAAGCTGTTGCTGGCCCTCACCTTCCCTAGGCAGCCCTGCCACAGCCCCACAAACTCTGGCACTCTGACCTTGCCAACCATCTATTTCTACAAACCTCCACGCTCTTAATTTCTCCAGAGCCCAGCTCTGAAATGGAAAACGTCCAGCCACTGCTCCCACCTTAAATGGGCCAGGACTGAAAGCTGTTGCTGGCCCTCACCTTCCCTAGGCAGCCCTGCCACAGCCCCACAAACTCTGGCGCTCTGACCTTGCTAACCATCTATATCTCCAAACATGCTCGCTCTTAATTTCTCCAGAGCCCAGCTCTGAAATGGAAAACGTCCAGCCACTGCTCCCACACGAAAGGGGCCAGGACGGAAAGCTGTTGCTGGCCCTCACCTTCCCTAGGCAGCCCTGCCACAGCCCCACAAACTCTGGCACTCTGACCTTGCCAACCCTCTATATTTCCATACATGCTCTGTCTGCTTCTACAACGCCCGGCTCCGAAATGGGAATCGTCCAACGACTGCTCCCACACGAAACGGGCCAGGACTGAAAGCTGTTGCTGGCCCTCACCTTCCCTAGGCAGCCCTGCCACAGCCCCACAAACTCTGGCACTCTGACCTTGCCAACCATCTATATCTCCAAAAATGCTCGCTCTTAATTTCTCCAGAGCCCAGCTCCAAAATGGAAAACGTCCAGCGACTGCTCCCACACGAAAGGGGCCAGGACGGAAAGCTGTTGCTGGCCCTCACCTTCCCTAGGCAACCCTGCCACAGCCCCACAAACTCTGGCACTCTGACCTTGCCAACCCCCTATATCTCCAAAAATGCTCTCCCTCAAAGTTGCCAGAGCTCAGCTCTGAAATGGGAAACATCCAATGACTGCTCCCACAATAAAGGGGCCAGGACGGAAAGCTGTTGCTGGCCCTCAGCTTCCCTAGGCAGCCCTGCCACAGCCCCACAAACTCTGGCACTCTGACCTTGCTAACCATCTATATCTCCAAACATGCTCGCTCTTAATTTCTCCAGAGCCCAGCTCTAAAATGGGAAACGTCCAGCGACTGATCCCACATGAAAGGGGCCAGGACGGAAAGCTGTTGCTGGCCCTCACCTTCCCTAGGCAGCCCTGCCACAGCCCCACAAAATATCGCACTCTCACCTTGCCAACCCTCTATATCTCCAAACATGCTCGCTCTTAATTTCTCCAGAGCCCAGCTCCAAAATGGGAAACGTCCAGCGACTGCTCCCACACGAAAGGGGCCAGGACGGAAAGCTGTTGCTGGCCCTCACCTTCCCTAGGCAGCCCTGCCACAGCCCCACAAACTCTGGCACTCTCACCTTGCCAACCCTCTATATCTCCAAACATGCTCGCTCTTAATTTCTCCAGAGCCCAGCTCCACAATGGAAAACGTCCAGCGACTGCTCCCACACGAAAGGGGCCAGGACGGAAAGCTGTTGCTGGCCCTCACCTTCCCTAGGCAGCCCTGCCACAGCCCCACAAAATATCGCACTCTGACCTTGCCAACCCGCTATATCTCCATACATGCTCTCTCTGCTTCTACAACGCCGCCTCCGAAATGGGAAACGTCCAACGACTGCTCCCACACGAAACGGGCCAGGACTGAAAGCTGTTGCTGGCCCTCACCTTCCCTAGGCAGCCCTGCCACAGCCCCACAAACCTGGCACTCTCAACTGTCCAGGCGTCTATATCTCCAAACATGCTCTCCCTCAGCGTTGCCAGAGCCCAGCTCCGAAATGGAAAACATCCAGCGACTGCTCCCACACGAAAGGGGCCAGGACTGAAAGCTGTTGCTGGCCTTCACCTTCCCTAGGCAGCCCTGCCACAGCCCCACAAACTCTGGCACTCTCACCTTGCCAACCCTCTATATCTCCAAACATGCTCGCTCTTAATTTCTCCAGAGCCCAGCTCTGAAATGGGAAACGTCCAGCGACTGCTCCCACACGAAAGGGGCCAGCACGGAAAGCTGTTGCTGGCCCTCACCTTCCCTAGGCAGCCCTGCCACAGCCCCACTAATTCTGGCACTCTGACCTTGCCAACCATCTATTTCTACAAACCTCCACGCTCTTAATTTCTCCAGAGCCCAGCTCTGAAATGGAAAACGTCCAGCCACTGCTCCCACCTTAAATGGGCCAGGACTGAAAGCTGTTGCTGGCCCTCACCTTCCCTAGGCAGCCCTGCCACAGCCCCACAAACTCTGGCGCTCTGACCTTGCTAACCATCTATATCTCCAAACATGCTCGCTCTTAATTTCTCCAGAGCCCAGCTCTGAAATGGAAAACGTCCAGCCACTGCTCCCACACGAAAGGGGCCAGGACGGAAAGCTGTTGCTGGCCCTCACCTTCCCTAGGCAGCCCTGCCACAGCCCCACAAACTCTGGCACTCGCACCTTGCCAACCCTCTATTTCTCCAAACATGGTCTTTCTCAGCATTCCCAGAGCCAGGCTCCGAAATGGAAAATGTCCAGCAGCTGCTCCCACATGAAAGGGGCCAGGACTGAAAGCTGTTGCTGGCCCTCACCTTCCCTAGGCAGCCCTGCCACAGCCCCACAAACTCTGGCACTCTCACCTTGCCTACCCTCTATATCTCCAAACATGCTCGCTCTTAATTTCTCCAGAGCCCAGCTCCAAAATGGGAAACGTCCAGCGACTGCTCCCACACGAAAGGGGCCAGGACGGAAAGCTGTTGCTGGCCTTCGCCTTCCCTAGGCAGCCCTGCCACAGCCCCACAAACTCTGGCACTCTGACCTTGCCAACCATCTGTTTCTCCAAACATGCTCTCTCTCAGCGTTTCCAGAGCCCAGCTCCGAAATGGAAAATGTCCAGCAGCTGCTCCCACATGAAAGGGGCCAGGACTGAAAGCTGTTGCTGGCCCTCGCCTTCCCTAGGCAGCCCTGCCACAGCCCCACAAAATATCGCACTCTGACCTTGCCAACCCTCTATATCTCCAAACATGCTCGCTCTTAATTTATCCAGAGCCCAGCTCCACAATGGAAAACGTCCAGCGACAGCTCCCACACGAAAGGGGCCAGGACGGAAAGCTGTTGCTGGCCCTCACCTTCCCTAGGCAGCCCTGCCACAGCCCCACAAACTCTGGCACTCTCAACTTGCCAGTCGTCTATATCTCCAAACATGCTCTCTATCAGCGTTTCCAGAGCCCAGCTCCGAAATGGAAAACGTCCAGCGACTGCTCCCACATGAAACGGGCCGGGACTCCCAGGTGTTGCTGGCCCTCACCTTCCCTAGGCAGCCCTGCCACAGCCCCACAAACTCTGGCGCTCTGACCTTGCTAACCCTCTATATCTCCAAACATGCTCGCTCTTAATTTCTCCAGAGCCCAGCTCCAAAATGGAAAACGTCCAGCGGCTGTTCCCACACGATAGGGGCCGGGACTGAAAGCTGTTGCTGGCCTTCACCTTCCCTAGGCAGCCCTGCCACAGCCCCACAAACTCTGGCGCTCTGACCTTGCTAACCCTCTATATCTCCAAACATGCTCGCTCTTAATTTCTCCAGAGCCCAGCTCCAAAATGGAAAACGTCCAGCGA
This sequence comes from Spheniscus humboldti, assembly GCA_027474245.1. Taxonomy (NCBI): domain Eukaryota; kingdom Metazoa; phylum Chordata; class Aves; order Sphenisciformes; family Spheniscidae; genus Spheniscus; species Spheniscus humboldti. Next base: position 67,151,866 of record CM049890.1, on the reverse strand, counting down.
CTGCTCCCACACGAAAGGGGCCAGGACGGAAAGCTGTTGCTGGCCCTAACCTTCCCTAGGCAGCCCTGTCACAGCCCCACAAGATATCGCACTCTGACTTTGCCAACCCGCTATATCTCCATACATGCTCTCTCTGCTTCTACAACGCCGCCTCCGAAATGGGAAACGTCCAGCGACTGCTCCCACACGAAACGGGCCAGGACTGAAAGCTGTTGCTGGCCCTCACCTTCCCTAGGCAGCCCTGCCACAGACCCACAAACCTGGCAGTCTCAACTTGCCAGTCGTCTATATCTACAAACATGCTCTTTCTCAGCGTTGCCAGACCCCAGCTCCGAAATGGAAAACGTCTAGCGACTGCTCCCACACGAAAGGGGCCAGGACTCCCAGGTGTTCCTGGCCCTCGCCTTCCCTAGGCAGCCCTGCCACAGCCCCACAAACTCTGGCACTCTGACCTTGCCAACCAACTATATCTCCAAACATGCTCTGCCTCAACGTTGCCAGAGCCCAGCTACAAAATGGGAAACGTCCAGCGACTGTTCCCACACGATAGGGGCCAGGACTGAAAGCTGTTGCTGGCCTTCACCTTCCCTAGGCAGCCCTGCACAGCCCCACAAACTCTGGCACTCTCACCTTGCTAACCCTCTATATCTCCAAACATGCTCGCTCTTAATTTCTCCAGAGCCCAGCTCCAAAATTGGAAACGTCCAGCGACTGCTCCCACACGAAACGGGCCAGCACGGAAAGCTGTTGCTGGCCCTCACCTTCCCTAGGCAGCCCTGCCACAGCCCCACAAATTCTGGCACTCTGACCTTGCCAACCATCTATTTCTGCAAACCTCCACGCTCTTAATTTCTCCAGAGCCCAGCTCTGAAATGGAAAACGTCCAGCCACTGCTCCCATCTTAAATGGGCCAGGACTGAAAGCTGTTGCTGGCCCTCACCTTCCCTAGGCAGCCCTGCCACAGCCCCACAAACTCTGGCACTCTGACCTTGCCAACCCTCTATATCTCCCAATATGCTCTCTCTCAGCTTCTATAAAGCCCAGCTCCAAAATGCCAAACGTCCAGCGACTGTTCCCACCATAAAGGGGCCAGGACTGAAAGCTGTTGCTGGCCCTCACCTTCCCTAGGCAGCCCTGCCACAGCCCCACAAACTCTGGCGCTCTGACCTTGCTAACCATCTATATCTCCAAACATGCTCGCTCTTAATTCTACAGAGCCCAGCTCTAAAATGGAAAACGTCCAGCCACTGCTCCCACCATAAAGGGGCCAGGACTGAAAGCAGTTGCTGGACCTCACCTTCCCTAGGCAGCCCTGCCACAGCCCCACAAACTCTGGCACTCGCACCTTGCCAACCCTCTATTTCTCCAAACATGGTCTTTCTCAGCATTCCCAGAGCCAGGCTCCGAAATGGAAAATGTCCAGCAGCTGCTCCCACATGAAAGGGGCCAGGACTGAAAGCTGTTGCTGGCCCTCGCCTTCCCTAGGCAGCCCTGCCACAGCCCCACAAACTCTGGCACTCTCACCTTGCCTACCCTCTATATCTCCAAACATGCTCGCTCTTAATTTCTCCAGAGCCCAGCTCCAAAATGGGAAACGTCCAGCGACTGCTCCCACATGAAAGGGGTCAGGACGGAAAGCTGTTGCTGGCCCTCGCCTTCCCTAGGAAGCCCTGCCACAGCCCCACAAACTCTAGCACTCTGACCTTGCCAACCATCTGTTTCTCCAAACATGCTCTCTCTCAGCGTTTCCAGAGCCCAGCTCCGAAATGGAAAACGTCCAGCGACTGCTCCCACACGAAAGGGGCCAGGACGGAAAGCTGTTGCTGGCCCTCACCTTCCCTAGGCAGCCCTGCCACAGCCCCACAAACTCTGGCACTCTCAACTTGCCAGTCGTCTATATCTCCAAACATGCTCTCACTCAACGTTGCCAGAGCCCAGCTCCGAAATGGAAAACATCCAGCGACTGCTCCCACACGAAAGGGGCCAGGACTCCCAGGTGTTGCTGGCCCTCACCTTCCCTAGGCAGCCCTGCCACAGCCCCACAAACTCTGGCACTCTCACCTTGCCAACCAACTATATCTCCAAACATGCTCTGCCTCAACGTTGCCAGAGCCCAGCTACAAAATGGGAAACGTCCAGCGACTGTTCCCACACGAAAGGGGCCGGGACTGAAAGCTGTTGCTGGCCCTAACCTTCCCTAGGCAGCCCTGCCAGAGCCCCACAAAATATCGCACTCTGACTTTGCCAACCCGCTATATCTCCATACATGCTCTCTCTGCTTCTACAACGCCGCCTCCGAAATGGGAAACGTCCAACGACTGCTCCCACACGAAACGGGCCAGGACTGAAAGCTGTTGTTGGCCCTCACCTTCCCTAGGCAGCCCTGCCACAGCCCCACAAACCTGGCAGTCTCAACTTGCCAGTCGTCTATATCTCCAAACATGCTCTTTCTCAGCGTTGCCAGACCCCAGCTCCGAAATGGAAAATGTCCAGCCACTGCTCCCACACGAAAGGGGCCAGGACTCCCAGGTGTTCCTGGCCCTCGCCTTCCCTAGGCAGCCCTGCCACAGCCCCACAAACTCTGGCACTCTGACCTTGCCAACCAACTATATCTCCAAACATGCTCTGCCTCAACGTTGCCAGAGCCCAGCTACAAAATGGGAAACGTCCAGCGACTGTTCCCACACGATAGGGGCCAGGACTGAAAGCTGTTGCTGGCCTTCACCTTCCCTAGGCAGCCCTGCCACAGCCCCACAAACTCTGGCACTCTCACCTTGCTAACCATCTATATCTCCAAACATGCTCGCTCTTAATTTCTCCAGAGCCCAGCTCCACAATGGAAAACATCCAGCGACTGCTCCCACACGAAAGGGGCCAGGACGGAAAGCTGTTGCTGGCCCTCACCTTCCCTAGGCAGCCCTGCCACAGCCCCACAAACCTGGCACTCTCAACTTGCCAGTCGTCTATATCTCCAAACATGCTCTTTCTCAGCGTTGCCAGACCCCAGCTCCGAAATGGGAAACGTCCAGCGACTGCTCCCACACGAAACGGGCCAGGACTCCCAGGTGTTGCTGGCCCTCACCTTCCCTAGGCAGCCCTGCCACAGCCCCACAAACTCTGGCACTCTGACCTTGCCAACCAACTATATCTCCAAACATGCTCTGCCTCAACGTTGCCAGAGCCCAGCTACAAAATGGGAAACGTCCAGCGACTGATCCCACACGAAACGGGCCAGGACTCCCAGGTGTTGCTGGCCCTCGCCTTCCCTAGGCAGCCCTGCCACAGCCCCACAAACTCTGGCACTCGCACCTTGCCAACCCTCTATATCTCCAAACATGCTCGCTCTTAATTTCTCCAGAGCCCAGCTCCAAAATTGGAAACGTCCAGCGACTGCTCCCACATGAAAGGGGCCAGGACTGAAAGCTGTTGCTGACCCTCAGCTTCCCGAGGCAGCCCTGACACAGCCCCAGAAACTCTGGCACTCGCACCTTGCCAACCCCCTATATCTCCAAACATGCTCGCTCTTAATTTCTACAGAGCACAACTCCAAAATGGGAAACATCCAGCGACTGCTCCCACACGAAACGGGCCAGGACTGAAAGCTGTTGCTGGCCCTCACCTTTCCTAGGCAGCCCTGCCACAGCCCCACAAACTCTGGCACTCGCACCTTGCCAACCCTCTATTTCTCCTAACATGGCCTTTCTCAGCATTCCCAGAGCCAGGCTCCGAAATGGAAAATGTCCAGCAGCTGCTCCCACATGAAAGGGGCCAGGACTGAAAGCTGTTGCTGGCCCTCACCTTCCCTAGGCAGCCCTGCCACAGCCCCACAAACTCTGGCACTCTGACCTTGCCAACCCTCTATACCTCCAAACATGCTCTCTCTCACGCTGCTAGACCCCAGCTCCGAAATGGAAAACGTCTAGCGACTGCTCCCACACGAAAGGGGCCAGGACTCCCAGGTGTTCCTGGCCCTCGCCTTCCCTAGGCAGCCCTGCCACAGCCCCACAAACTCTGGCACTCTGACCTTGCCAACCAACTATATCTCCAAACATGCTCTGCCTCAACGTTGCCAGAGCCCAGCTACAAAATGGGAAACGTCCAGCGACTGTTCCCACACGATAGGGGCCAGGACTGAAAGCTGTTGCTGGCCTTCACCTTCCCTAGGCAGCCCTGCCACAGCCCCACAAACTCTGGCACTCTCACCTTGCTAACCCTCTATATCTCCAAACATGCTCGCTCTTAATTTCTCCAGAGCCCAGCTCCAAAATTGGAAACGTCCAGCGACTGCTCCCACACGAAACGGGCCAGCACGGAAAGCTGTTGCTGGCCCTCACCTTCCCTAGGCAGCCCTGCCACAGCCCCACAAATTCTGGCACTCTGACCTTGCCAACCATCTATTTCTACAAACCTCCACGCTCTTAATTTCTCCAGAGCCCAGCTCTGAAATGGAAAACGTCCAGCCACTGCTCCCATCTTAAATGGGCCAGGACTGAAAGCTGTTGCTGGCCCTCACCTTCCCTAGGCAGCCCTGCCACAGCCCCACAAACTCTGGCACTCTGACCTTGCCAACCCTCTATATCTCCCAATATGCTCTCTCTCAGTTCTACAAAGCCCAGCTCCAAAATGCCAAACGTCCAGCGACTGTTCCCACCATAAAGGGGCCAGGACTGAAAGCTGTTGCTGGCCCTCACCTTCCCTAGGCAGCCCTGCCACAGCCCCACAAACTCTGGCGCTCTGACCTTGCTAACCATCTATATCTCCAAACATGCTCGCTCTTAATTCTACAGAGCCCAGCTCTAAAATGGAAAACGTCCAGCCACTGCTCCCACCATAAAGGGGCCAGGACTGAAAGCAGTTGCTGGACCTCACCTTCCCTAGGCAGCCCTGCCACAGCCCCACAAACTCTGGCACTCGCACCTTGCCAACCCTCTATTTCTCCAAACATGGTCTTTCTCAGCATTCCCAGAGCCAGGCTCCGAAATGGAAAATGTCCAGCAGCTGCTCCCACATGAAAGGGGCCAGGACTGAAAGCTGTTGCTGGCCCTCGCCTTCCCTAGGCAGCCCTGCCACAGCCCCACAAACTCTGGCACTCTCACCTTGCCTACCCTCTATATCTCCAAACATGCTCGCTCTTAATTTCTCCAGAGCCCAGCTCCAAAATGGGAAACGTCCAGCGACTGCTCCCACATGAAAGGGGTCAGGACGGAAAGCTGTTGCTGGCCCTCGCCTTCCCTAGGAAGCCCTGCCACAGCCCCACAAACTCTGGCACTCTGACCTTGCCAACCATCTGTTTCTCCAAACATGCTCTCTCTCAGCGTTTCCAGAGCCCAGCTCCGAAATGGAAAACGTCCAGCGACTGCTCCCACACGAAAGGGGCCAGGACGGAAAGCTGTTGCTGGCCCTCACCTTCCCTAGGCAGCCCTGCCACAGCCCCACAAACTCTGGCACTCTCAACTTGCCAGTCGTCTATATCTCCAAACATGCTCTCACTCAACGTTGCCAGAGCCCAGCTCCGAAATGGAAAACATCCAGCGACTGCTCCCACACGAAAGGGGCCAGGACTCCCAGGTGTTGCTGGCCCTCACCTTCCCTAGGCAGCCCTGCCACAGCCCCACAAACTCTGGCACTCTCACCTTGCCAACCAACTATATCTCCAAACATGCTCTGCCTCAACGTTGCCAGAGCCCAGCTACAAAATGGGAAACGTCCAGCGACTGTTCCCACACGAAAGGGGCCGGGACGAAAAGCTGTTGCTGGCCCTAACCTTCCCTAGGCAGCCCTGCCAGAGCCCCACAAAATATCGCACTCTGACTTTGCCAACCCGCTATATCTCCATACATGCTCTCTCTGCTTCTACAACGCCGCCTCCGAAATGGGAAACGTCCAACGACTGCTCCCACACGAAACGGGCCAGGACTGAAAGCTGTTGTTGGCCCTCACCTTCCCTAGGCAGCCCTGCCACAGCCCCACAAACCTGGCAGTCTCAACTTGCCAGTCGTCTATATCTCCAAACATGCTCTTTCTCAGCGTTGCCAGACCCCAGCTCCGAAATGGAAAATGTCCAGCCACTGCTCCCACACGAAAGGGGCCAGGACTCCCAGGTGTTCCTGGCCCTCGCCTTCCCTAGGCAGCCCTGCCACAGCCCCACAAACTCTGGCACTCTGACCTTGCCAACCAACTATATCTCCAAACATGCTCTGCCTCAACGTTGCCAGAGCCCAGCTACAAAATGGGAAACGTCCAGCGACTGTTCCCACACGATAGGGGCCAGGACTGAAAGCTGTTGCTGGCCTTCACCTTCCCTAGGCAGCCCTGCCACAGCCCCACAAACTCTGGCACTCTCACCTTGCTAACCATCTATATCTCCAAACATGCTCGCTCTTAATTTCTCCAGAGCCCAGCTCCACAATGGAAAACATCCAGCGACTGCTCCCACACGAAAGGGGCCAGCACGGAAAGCTGTTGCTGGCCCTCAGCTTCCCTAGGCAGCCCTGCCACAGCCCCACAAACCTGGCACTCTCAACTTGCCAGTCGTCTATATCTCCAAACATGCTCTTTCTCAGCGTTGCCAGACCCCAGCTCCGAAATGGGAAACGTCCAGCGACTGCTCCCACACGAAACGGGCCAGGACTCCCAGGTGTTGCTGGCCCTCACCTTCCCTAGGCAGCCCTGCCACAGCCCCACAAACTCTGGCACTCTGACCTTGCCAACCAACTATATCTCCAAACATGCTCTGCCTCAACGTTGCCAGAGCCCAGCTACAAAATGGGAAACGTCCAGCGACTGATCCCACACGAAACGGGCCAGGACTCCCAGGTGTTGCTGGCCCTCGCCTTCCCTAGGCAGCCCTGCCACAGCCCCACAAACTCTGGCACTCGCACCTTGCCAACCCTCTATATCTCCAAACATGCTCGCTCTTAATTTCTCCAGAGCCCAGCTCCAAAATTGGAAACGTCCAGCGACTGCTCCCACATGAAAGGGGCCAGGACTGAAAGCTGTTGCTGACCCTCAGCTTCCCGAGGCAGCCCTGACACAGCCCCAGAAACTCTGGCACTCGCACCTTGCCAACCCCCTATATCTCCAAACATGCTCGCTCTTAATTTCTACAGAGCACAACTCTGAAATGGGAAACATCCAGCGACTGCTCCCACACGAAACGGGCCAGGACTGAAAGCTGTTGCTGGCCCTCACCTTTCCTAGGCAGCCCTGCCACAGCCCCACAAACTCTGGCACTCGCACCTTGCCAACCCTCTATTTCTCCTAACATGGCCTTTCTCAGCATTCCCAGAGCCAGGCTCCGAAATGGAAAATGTCCAGCAGCTGCTCCCACATGAAAGGGGCCAGGACTGAAAGCTGTTGCTGGCCCTCACCTTCCCTAGGCAGCCCTGCCACAGCCCCACAAACTCTGGCACTCTGACCTTGCCAACCCTCTATACCTCCAAACATGCTCTCTCTCACGCTGCCAGAGCCCAGCTCCGAAATGGAAAACGTCCAGCGACTGCTCCCACACGAAACAGGCCAGGACGGAAAGCTGTTGCTGGCCCTCGCCTTCCCTAGGCAGCCCTGCCACAGCCCCACAAACTCTGGCACTCTGACCTTGCCAACCAACTATATCTCCAAACATGCTCGCTCTTAATTTCTCCAGAGCCCAGCTCTGAAATTGAAAACGTCCAGCGACTGCTCCCACACGAAAGGGGCCAGGACGGAAAGCTGTTGCTGGCCCTCACCTTCCCTAGGCAGCCCTGCCACAGCCCCACAAACTCTGGCACTCGCACCTTGCCAACCAACTATATCTCCAAACATGCTCTGCCTCAACGTTGCCAGAGCCCAGCTACAAAATGGGAAACGTCCAGCGACTGATCCCACACGAAACGGGCCAGGACTCCCAGGTGTTGCTGGCCCTCGCCTTCCCTAGGCAGCCCTGCCACAGCCCCACAAACTCTGGCACTCGCACCTTGCCAACCCTCTATATCTCCAAACATGCTCGCTCTTAATTTCTCCAGAGCCCAGCTCCAAAATTGGAAACGTCCAGCGACTGCTCCCACATGAAAGGGGCCAGGACTGAAAGCTGTTGCTGACCCTCAGCTTCCCGAGGCAGCCCTGACACAGCCCCAGAAACTCTGGCACTCGCACCTTGCCAACCCCCTATATCTCCAAACATGCTCGCTCTTAATTTCTACAGAGCACAACTCCAAAATGGGAAACATCCAGCGACTGCTCCCACACGAAACGGGCCAGGACTGAAAGCTGTTGCTGGCCCTCACCTTTCCTAGGCAGCCCTGCCACAGCCCCACAAACTCTGGCACTCGCACCTTGCCAACCCTCTATTTCTCCTAACATGGCCTTTCTCAGCATTCCCAGAGCCAGGCTCCGAAATGGAAAATGTCCAGCAGCTGCTCCCACATGAAAGGGGCCAGGACTGAAAGCTGTTGCTGGCCCTCACCTTCCCTAGGCAGCCCTGCCACAGCCCCACAAACTCTGGCACTCTGACCTTGCCAACCCTCTATACCTCCAAACATGCTCTCTCTCACGCTGCCAGAGCCCAGCTCCGAAATGGAAAACGTCCAGCGACTGCTCCCACACGAAACAGGCCAGGACGGAAAGCTGTTGCTGGCCCTCGCCTTCCCTAGGCAGCCCTGCCACAGCCCCACAAACTCTGGCACTCTGACCTTGCCAACCAACTATATCTCCAAACATGCTCGCTCTTAATTTCTCCAGAGCCCAGCTCTGAAATTGAAAACGTCCAGCGACTGCTCCCACACGAAAGGGGCCAGGACGGAAAGCTGTTGCTGGCCCTCACCTTCCCTAGGCAGCCCTGCCACAGCCCCACAAACTCTGGCACTCGCACCTTGCCAACCATCTGTTTCTCCAAACATGCTCTCTCTCAGCGTTTCCAGAGCCCAGCTCCGAAATGGAAAACGTCCAGCGACTGCTCCCACACGAAACGGGCCAGGACTCCCAGGTGTTGCTGGCCCTCGCCTTCCCTAGGCAGCCCTGCCACAGCCCCACAAACTCTGGCACTCGCACCTTGCCAACCCTCTATATCTCCAAACATGCTCGCTCTTAAGTTCTCCAGAGCCCAGCTCCAAAATTGGAAACGTCCAGCGACTGCTCCCACATGAAAGGGGCCAGGACTGAAAGCTGTTGCTGACCCTCAGCTTCCCGAGGCAGCCCTGACACAGCCCCAGAAACTCTGGCACTCGCACCTTGCCAACCCCCTATATCTCCAAACATGCTCGCTCTTAATTTCTACAGAGCACAACTCCAAAATGGGAAACATCCAGCGACTGCTCCCACACGAAACGGGCCAGGACTGAAAGCTGTTGCTGGCCCTCAGCTTTCCTAGGCAGCCCTGCCACAGCCCCACAAACTCTGGCACTCGCACCTTGCCAACCCTCTGTTTCTCCTAACATGGCCTTTCTCAGCATTCCCAGAGCCAGGCTCCGAAATGGAAAATGTCCAGCAGCTGCTCCCACATGAAACGGGCCAGGACTGAAAGCTGTTGCTGGCCCTCACCTTCCCTAGGCAGCCCTGCCACAGCCCCACAAACTCTGGCACTCTCAACTTGCCAACCCTCTATATCTCCAAACATGCTCGCTCTTAATTTCTCCAGAGCCCTGCTCCAAAATGGGAAACGTCCAGCGACTGCTCCCACACGAAAGGGGCCAGGACGGAAAGCTGTTGCTGGCCCTCGCCTTCCCTATGCAGCCCTGCCACAGCCCCACAAACTCTGGCACTCTGACCTTGCCAACCCTCTATACGTCCAAACATGCTCTCTCTCACGCTGCCAGAGCCCAGCTCCGAAATGGAAAACGTCCAGCGACTGCTCCCACACGAAACAGGCCAGGACGGAAAGCTGTTGCTGGCCCTCGCCTTCCCTAGGCAGCCCTGCCACAGCCCCACAAACTCTGGCACTCTGACCTTGCCAACCCTCTATTTCTCCAAACATGCTCGCGCTTAATTTCTCCAGAGCCCAGCTCCAAAATGGAAAACGTCCAGCGACTGCTCCCACACGAAAGGGGCCAGGACGGAAAGCTGTTGCTGTCCCTCAGCTTCCCGAGGCAGCCCTGCCACAGCCCCACAAACTCTGGCACTCTCACCTTGCCAACCATCTGTTTCTCCAAACATGCTCTCTCTCAGCGTTTCCAGAGCCCAGCTCCAAAATGGAAAACGTCCAGCGACTGCTCCCACACGAAACGGGCCAGGACTCCCAGGTGTTGCTGGCCCTCTCCTTCCCTAGGCAGCCCTGACACAGCCCCACAAACTCTGGCACTCGTACATTGCCAATCGTCTATATATCCAAAAATGCTCTCCCTCAAAGTTGCCAGAGCCCAGCTCTGTAATGGGAAACGTCCAGCGACTGCTCCCACATGAAAGGGACCAGGACTTAAAGCTGTTGCTGGCCCTCACCTTCCCTAGGCAGCCCTGCCACAGCCCCACAAACTCTGGCACTCTCACCTTGCCAACCCTCTATATCTCCAAACATGCTCGCTCTTAATTTCTCCAGAGCCCAGCTCCAAAATGGGAAACGTCCAGCGACTGCTCCCACACGAAAGGGGCCAGGACGGAAAGCTGTTGCTGGCCCTCACCTTCCCTAGGCAGCCCTGCCACAGCCCCACAAACTCTGGCACTCTCACCTTGCCTACCCTCTATATCTCCAAACATGCTCGCTCTTAATTTCTCCAGACCCCATCTCCGAAATGGAAAACGTCCAGCGACTGCTCCCACACGAAAGGGGCCAGGACTGAAAGCTGTTGCTGGCCCTCACCTTCCCTAGGCAGCCCTGCCACAGCCCCACAAAATATCGCACTCTGACCTTGCCAACCCGCTATATCTCCATACATGCTCTCTCTGCTTCTACAACGCCGCCTCCAAAATGGGGAACGTCCAACGACTGCTCCCACACGAAACGGGCCAGGACTGAAAGCTGTTGCTGGCCCTCACCTTCCCTAGGCAGCCCTGCCACAGCCCCACAAACCTGGCACTCTCAACTTGCCAGTCGTCTATATCTCCAAACATGCTCTCCCTCAACGTTGCCAGAGCCCAGCTCCGAAATGGAAAACATCCAGCGACTGCTTCCACACGAAACGGGCCAGGACTCCCAGGTGTTGCTGGCCCTCGCCTTCCCTAGGCAGCCCTGCCACAGCCCCACAAACTCTGGCACTCTGACCTTGCCAACCAACTATATCTCCAAACATGCTCTGCCTCAACGTTGCCAGAGCCCAGCTACAAAATGGGAAACGTCCAGCGACTGTTCCCACACGATAGGGGCCAGGACTGAAAGCTGTTGCTGGCCTTCACCTTCCCTAGGCAGCCCTGCCACAGCCCCACAAACTCTGGCACTCTGACCTTGCCAACCAACTATATCTCCAAACATGCTCGCTCTTAATTTCTCCAGAGCCCAGCTCTGAAATTGAAAACGTCCAGCGACTGCTCCCACACGAAAGGGGCCAGGACGGAAAGCTGTTGCTGGCCCTCAGCTTCCCGAGGCAGCCCTGCCACAGCTCCACAAACTCTGGCACTCTCACCTTGCCAACCCCCTATATCTCCAAACATGCTCGCTCTTAATTTCTACAGAGCACAACTCCAAAATGGGAAACGTCCAGCGACTGCTCCCACACGAAAGGGGCCAGCACGGAAAGCTGTTGCTGGCCTTCACCTTCCCTAGGCAGCCCTGCCACAGCCCAACAAACTCTGGCACTCTGACCTTGCTAACCATCTATATCTCCAAACATGCTCGCTCTTAATTTCTCCAGAACCCAGCTCTGAAATGGGAAACATCCAATGACTGCTCCCACCATAAAGGGGCCAGGACAGAAAGCTGTTGCTGGCCCTCACCTTCCCTAGGCAGCCCTGCCACAGCCCCACAAACTCTGGCACTCTGACCTTGCTAACCATCTATATCTCCAAACATGCTCGCTCTTAATTTCTCCAGAGCCCAGCTCTAAAATGGGAAACGTCCAGCGACTGCTCCCACACGAAAGGGGCCAGGACGGAAAGCTGTTGCTGGCCCTCACCTTCCCTAGGCAGCCCTGCCACAGCCCCACAAACTCTGGCACTCTCAACTTGCCAGTCGTCTATATCTCCAAACATGCTCTCCCTCAACGTTGCCAGAGCCCAGCTCCAAAATGGAAAACGTCCAGCGACTGCTCCCACACGAAACAGGCCAGGACTGCAAGGTGCTGCTGGCCCTCACCTTCCCTAGGCAGCCCTGCCACAGCCCCACAAACTCTGGCACTCGCACCTTGCCAACCCTCTATTTCTCCAAACATGGTCTTTCTCAGCATTCCCAGAGCCAGGCTCCGAAATGGAAAATGTCCAGCAGCTGCTCCCACACGAAAGGGGCCAGGACGGAAAGCTGTTGCTGGCCCTCACCTTCCCTAGGCAGCCCTGCCACAGCCCCACAAACTCTGGCACTCTCACCTTGCCAACCCTCTATATCTCCAAACATGCTCGCTCTTAATTTCTCCAGAGCCCAGCTCCAAAATGGGAAACGTCCAGCGACTGCTCCCACACGAAAGGGGCCAGGACGGAAAGCTGTTGCTGGCCCTCACCTTCCCTAGGCAGCCCTGCCACAGCCCCACAAACTCTGGCACTCGCACCTTGCCAACCATCTGTTTCTCCAAACATGCTCTCTCTCAGCGTTTCCAGAGCCCAGCTCCGAAATGGAAAACGTCCAGCGACTGCTCCCACACGAAACGGGCCAGGACTCCCAGGTGTTGCTGGCCCTCGCCTTCCCTAGGCAGCCCTGCCACAGCCCCACAAACTCTGGCACTCTGACCTTGCCAACCAACTATATCTCCAAACATGCTCTGCCTCAACGTTGCCAGAGCCCAGCTACAAAATGGGAAACGTCCAGCGACTGTTCCCACACGATAGGGGCCAGGACTGAAAGCTGTTGCTGGCCTTCACCTTCCCTAGGCAGCCCTGCCACAGCCCCACAAACTCTGGCACTCTGACCTTGCCAACCCTCTATATCTCCAAACATGCTCGCTCTTAATATCTACAGAGCACAACTCCAAAATGGGAAACGTCCAGCGACTGCTCCCACACGAAAGGGGCCAGGACTGAAAGCTGTTGCTGGCCCTCAGCTTCCCGAGGCAGCCCTGCCACAGCTCCACAAACTCTGGCACTCTCACCTTGCCAACCCCCTATATCTCCAAACATGCTCGCTCTTAATTTCTACAGAGCACAACTCCAAAATGGGAAACGTCCAGCAACTGCTCCCACACGAAAGGGGCCAGCACGGAAAGCTGTTGCTGGCCTTCACCTTCCCTAGGCAGCCCTGCCACAGCCCAACAAACTCTGGCACTCTGACCTTGCTAACCATCTATATCTCCAAACATGCTCGCTCTTAATTTCTCCAGAGCCCAGCTCCAAAATGGGAAACGTCCAGCGACTGCTCCCACACGAAAGGGGCCAGGACGGAAAGCTGTTGCTGGCCCTCACCTTCCCTAGGCAGCCCTGCCACAGCCCCACAAACTCTGGCACTCTCAACTTGCCAGTCGTCTATATCTCCAAACATGCTCTCCCTCAACGTTGCCAGAGCCCAGCTCCAAAATGGAAAACGTCCAGCGACTGCTCCCACACGAAACAGGCCAGGACTGCAAGGTGCTGCTGGCCCTCACCTTCCCTAGGCAGCCCTGCCACAGCCCCACAAACTCTGGCACTCGCACCTTGCCAACCCTCTATTTCTCCAAACATGGTCTTTCTCAGCATTCCCAGAGCCAGGCTCCGAAATGGAAAATGTCCAGCAGCTGCTCCCACACGAAAGGGGCCAGGACGGAAAGCTGTTGCTGGCCCTCACCTTCCCTAGGCAGCCCTGCCACAGCCCCACAAACTCTGGCACTCTCACCTTGCCAACCCTCTATATCTCCAAACATGCTCGCTCTTAATTTCTCCAGAGCCCAGCTCCAAAATGGGAAACGTCCAGCGACTGCTCCCACACGAAAGGGGCCAGGACGGAAAGCTGTTGCTGGCCCTCACCTTCCCTAGGCAGCCCTGCCACAGCCCCACAAACTCTGGCACTCGCACCTTGCCAACCATCTGTTTCTCCAAACATGCTCTCTCTCAGCGTTTCCAGAGCCCAGCTCCGAAATGGAAAACGTCCAGCGACTGCTCCCACACGAAACGGGCCAGGACTCCCAGGTGTTGCTGGCCCTCGCCTTCCCTAGGCAGCCCTGCCACAGCCCCACAAACTCTGGCACTCTGACCTTGCCAACCAACTATATCTCCAAACATGCTCTGCCTCAACGTTGCCAGAGCCCAGCTACAAAATGGGAAACGTCCAGCGACTGTTCCCACACGATAGGGGCCAGGACTGAAAGCTGTTGCTGGCCTTCACCTTCCCTAGGCAGCCCTGCCACAGCCCCACAAACTCTGGCACTCTGACCTTGCCAACCCTCTATATCTCCAAACATGCTCGCTCTTAATTTCTCCAGAGCCCAGCTCTGAAATTGAAAACGTCCAGCGACTGCTCCCACACGAAAGGGGCCAGGACTGAAAGCTGTTGCTGGCCCTCAGCTTCCCGAGGCAGCCCTGCCACAGCCCCACAAACTCTGGCACTCTGACCTTGCTAACCATCTATATCTCCAAACATGCTCGCTCTTAATTTCTACAGAGCACAACTCCAAAATGGGAAACGTCCAGCAACTGCTCCCACACGAAAGGGGCCAGCACGGAAAGTTGTTGCTGGCCTTCACCTTCCCTAGGCAGCCCTGCCACAGCCCAACAAACTCTGGCACTCTGACCTTGCTAACCATCTATATCTCCAAACATGCTCGCTCTTAATTTCTCCAGAGCCCAGCTCTGAAATGGGAAACATCCAATGACTGCTCCCACCATAAAGGGGCCAGGACAGAAAGCTGTTGCTGGCCCTCACCTTCCCTAGGCAGCCCTGCCACAGCCCCACAAACTCTGGCACTCTGACCTTGCTAACCATCTATATCTCCAAACATGCTCGCTCTTAATTTCTCCAGAGCCCAGCTCTAAAATGGGAAACGTCCAGCGACTGCTCCCACACGAAAGGGGCCAGGACGGAAAGCTGTTGCTGGCCCTCACCTTCCCTAGGCAGCCCTGCCACAGCCCCACAAACTCTGGCACTCTCAACTTGCCAGTCGTCTATATCTCCAAACATGCTCTCCCTCAACGTTGCCAGAGCCCAGCTCCAAAATGGAAAACGTCCAGCGACTGCTCCCACACGAAAGGGGCCAGGACGGAAAGCTGTTGCTGGCCCTCACCTTCCCTAGGCAGCCCTGCCACAGCCCCACAAACTCTGGCGCTCTGACCTTGCCAACCATCTATATCTCCAAACATGCTCGCTCTTAATTTCTCCAGAGCCCAGCTCCAAAATGGGAAACGTCCAGCGACTGCTCCCACACGAAAGGGGCCAGGACGGAAAGCTGTTGCTGGCCCTCACCTTCCCTAGGCAGCCCTGCCACAGCCCCACAAAATATCGCACTCTGACCTTGCCAACCCGCTATATCTCCATACATGCTCTCTCTGCTTCTACAACGCCGCCTCCGAAATGGGAAACGTCCAACGACTGCTCCCACACGAAACGGGCCAGGACGGAAAGCTGTTGCTGGCCCTCACCTTCCCTAGGCAGCCCTGCCACAGCCCCACAAACCTGGCACTCTCAACTTGCCAGTCGTCTATATCTCCAAACATGCTCTCCCTCAACGTTGCCAGAGCACAGCTCCGAAATGGAAAACATCCAGCGACTGCTCCCACACGAAAGGGGCCAGGACTCCCAGGTGTTGCTGGCCCTCGCCTTCCCTAGGCAGCCCTGCCACAGCCCCACAAACTCTGGCACTCTCACCTTGCCAACCAACTATATCTCCAAACATGCTCTGCCTCAAATTTCTCCAGAGCCCAGCTCTGAAATGGGAAACGTCCAGCGACTGATCCCACACGAAAGGGGCCAGGACGGAAAGCTGTTGCTGTCCCTCACCTTCCCTAGGCAGCCCTGCCACAGCCCCACAAACTCTGGCGCTCTGACCTTGCTAACCATCTATATCTCCAAACATGCTCGCTCTTAATTTCTCCAGAGCCCTACTCTGAAATTGAACACGTCCAGCGACTGCTCCCACACGAAAGGGGCCAGGACGGAAAGCTGTTGCTGGCCCTCACCTTCCCGAGGCAGCCCTGCCACAGCCCCACAAACTCTGGCACTCTCACCTTGCCAACCCCCTATATCTCCAAACATGCTCACTCTTAATTTCTACAGAGCACAACTCCAAAATGGGAAATGTCCAGCGACTGCTCCCACACGAAACGGGCCAGGACTGAAAGCTGTTGCTGGCCCTCACCTTCCCTAGGCAGCCCTGCCACAGCCCCACAAACTCTGGCACTCGCACCTTGCCAACCCTCTATATTTCCATACATGCTCTGTCTGCTTCTACAACGCCCGGCTCCGAAATGGGAATCGTCCAACGACTGCTCCCACATGAAAGGGGCCAGGACTGAAAGCTGTTGCTGGCCCTCGCCTTACCTAGGCAGCCCTGCCACAGCCCCACAAACTCTGGCGCTCTCACCTTGCTAACCATCTATATCTCCAAACATGCTCGCTCTTAATTTCTCCAGAGCCCAGCTCTAAAATGGGAAACGTCCAGCGACTGCTCCCACACGAAAGGGACCAGGACTTAAAGCTGTTGCTGGCCCTCACCTTCCCTAGGCAGCCCTGCCACAGCCCCACAAACTCTGTCACTCTGACCTTGCCAACCCTCTATATCTCCAAACATGCTCGCTCTTAATTTCTCCAGAGCCCAGCTCCAAAATGGGAAACGTCCAGCGACTGCTCCCATACGAAAGGGGCCAGGACTGAAAGCTGTTGCTGGCCCTCACCTTCCCTAGGCAGCCCTGCCACAGCCCCACAATCTCTGGCACTCTCACCTTGCCTACCCTCTATATCTCCAAACATGCTCGCTCTTAATTTCTCCAGACCCCAGCTCCGAAATGGAAAACGTCCAGCGACTGCTCCCACACGAAAGGGGCCAGGACTGAAAGCTGTTGCTGGCCCTCACCTTCCCTAGGCAGCCCTGCCACAGCCCCACAAACCTGGCACTCTCAACTTGCCAGTCGTCTATATCTCCAAACATGCTCTCCCTCAACGTTGCCGGAGCCCAGCTCCGAAATGGAAAACATCCAGCGACTGCTTCCACACGAAACGGGCCAGGACTCCCAGGTGTTGCTGGCCCTCGCCTTCCCTAGGCAGCCCTGCCACAGCCCCACAAACTCTGGCACTCTCAACTTGCCAGTCGTCTATATCTCCAAACATGCTCTCCCTCAACGTTGTCAGAGCCCAGCTCCAAAATGGAAAACGTCCAGCGACTGCTCCCACACGAAACACGCCAGGACTGCAAGGTGCTGCTGGCCCTCACCTTCCCTAGGCAGCCCTGCCACAGCCCCACAAACTCTGGCACTCGCACCTTGCCAACCCTCTATTTCTCCAAACATGGTCTTTCTCAGCATTCCCAGAGCCAGGCTCCGAAATGGAAAATGTCCAGCAGCTGCTCCCACACGAAAGGGGCCAGGACGGAAAGCTGTTGCTGGCCCTCACCTTCCCTAGGCAGCCCTGCCACAGCCCCACAAACTCTGGCACTCTCACCTTGCCAACCCTCTATATCTCCAAACATGCTCGCTCTTAATTTCTCCAGAGCCCAGCTCCAAAATGGGAAACGTCCAGCGACTGCTCCCACACGAAAGGGGCCAGGACGGAAAGCTGTTGCTGGCCCTCACCTTCCCTAGGCAGCCCTGCCACAGCCCCACAAACTCTGGCACTCGCACCTTGCCAACCATCTGTTTCTCCAAACATGCTCTCTATCAGCGTTTCCAGAGCCCAGCTCCGAAATGGAAAACGTCCAGCGACTGCTCCCACACGAAACGGGCCAGGACTCCCAGGTGTTGCTGGCCCTCGCCTTCCCTAGGCAGCCCTGCCACAGCCCCACAAACTCTGCCACTCTCACCTTGCCAACCCTCTATATCTCCAAACATGCTCGCTCTTAATTTCTCTAGAGCCCAGCTCCAAAATGGGAAATGTCCAGCGACTGCTCCCACACGAAAGGGGCCAGGACGGAAAGCTGTTGCTGGCCCTCAGCTTCCCTAGGCAGCCCTGCCACAGCCCCACAAACTCTGGCACTCTCACCTTGCCAACCATCTGTTTCTCCAAACATGCTCTCTCTCAGCGTTTCCAGAGCCCAGCTCCAAAATGGGAAACATCCAGCGACTGATCCCACACGAAAGGGGCCAGGACTGAAAGCTGTTGCTGGCCCTCACCTTCCCTAGGCAGCCCTGCCACAGCCCCACAAACTCTGGCGCTCTGACCTTGCTAAACATCTATATCTCCAAACATGCTCGCTCTTAATTTCTCCAGAGCCCAGCTCTAAAATGGGAAACGTCCAGCGACTGCTCCCACACGAAACAGGCCAGGACTTAAAGCTGTTGCTGGCCCTCACCTTCCCTAGGCAGCCCTGCCACAGCCCCACAAACTCTGTCACTCTGACCTTGCCAACCCTCTATATCTCCAAACATGCTCGCTCTTAATTTCTCCAGAGCCCAGCTCCAAAATGGGAAACGTCCAGCGACTGATCCCACACGAAAGGGGCCAGGACGGAAAGCTGTTGCTGGCCCTCACCTTCCCTAGGCAGCCCTGCCACAGCCCCACAATATCTGGCACTCTCACCTTGCCTACCCTCTATATCTCCAAACATGCTCGCTCTTAATTTCTCCAGACCCCAGCTCCGAAATGGAAAACGTCCAGCGACTGCTCCCACACGAAAGGGGCCAGGACTGAAAGCTGTTGCTGGCCCTCACCTTCCCTAGGCAGCCCTGCCACAGCCCCACAAAATATCGCACTCTGACCTTGCCAACCCGCTATATCTCCATACATGCTCTCTCTGCTTCTACAACGCCGCCTCCGAAATGGGAAACGTCCAATGACTGCTCCCACACGAAACGGGCCAGGACTGAAAGCTGTTGCTGGCCCTCACCTTCCCTAGGCAGCCCTGCCACAGCCCCACAAACCTGGCACTCTCAACTTGCCAGTCGTCTATATCTCCAAACATGCTCTCCCTCAACGTTGCCAGAGCCCAGCTCCGAAATGGAAAACATCCAGCGACTGCTTCCACACGAAACGGGCCAGGACTCCCAGGTGTTGCTGGCCCTCGCCTTCCCTAGGCAGCCCTGCCACAGCCCCACAAACTCTGGCACTCTCACCTTGCCAACCATCTGTTTCTCCAAACATGCTCTCTCTCAGCGTTTCCAGAGCCCAGCTCCAAAATGGGAAACATCCAGCGACTGCTCCCACATGAAAGGGGCCAGGACTGAAAGCTGTTGCTGGCCCTCACCTTCCCTAGGCAGCCCTGCCACAGCCCCACAAACTCTGGCGCTCTGACCTTGCTAAACATCTATATCTCCAAACATGCTCGCTCTTAATTTCTCCAGAGCCCAGCTCTAAAATGGGAAACGTCCAGCGACTGCTCCCACACGAAACAGGCCAGGACTTAAAGCTGTTGCTGGCCCTCACCTTCCCTAGGCAGCCCTGCCACAGCCCCACAAACTCTGTCACTCTGACCTTGCCAACCCTCTATATCTCCAAACATGCTCGCTCTTAATTTCTCCAGAGCCCAGCTCCAAAATGGGAAACGTCCAGCGACTGCTCCCACACGAAAGGGGCCAGGACGGAAAGCTGTTGCTGGCCCTCACCTTCCCTAGGCAGCCCTGCCACAGCCCCACAATCTCTGGCACTCTCACCTTGCCTACCCTCTATATCTCCAAACATGCTCGCTCTTAATTTCTCCAGACCCCAGCTCCGAAATGGAAAACGTCCAGCGACTGCTCCCACACGAAAGGGGCCAGGACTGAAAGCTGTTGCTGGCCCTCACCTTCCCTAGGCAGCCCTGCCACAGCCCCACAAAATATCGCACTCTGACCTTGCCAACCCGCTATATCTCCATACATGCTCTCTCTGCTTCTACAACGCCGCCTCCGAAATGGGAAACGTCCAATGACTGCTCCCACACGAAACGGGCCAGGACTGAAAGCTGTTGCTGGCCCTCACCTTCCCTAGGCAGCCCTGCCACAGCCCCACAAACCTGGCACTCTCAACTTGCCAGTCGTCTATATCTCCAAACATGCTCTCCCTCAACGTTGCCAGAGCCCAGCTCCGAAATGGAAAACATCCAGCGACTGCTTCCACACGAAACGGGCCAGGACTCCCAGGTGTTGCTGGCCCTCGCCTTCCCTAGGCAGCCCTGCCACAGCCCCACAAACTCTGGCACTCTGACCTTGCCAACCAACTATATCTCCAAACATGCTCTGCCTCAACGTTGCCAGAGCCCAGCTACAAAATGGGAAACGTCCAGCGACTATTCCCACACGATAGGGGCCAGGACTGAAAGCTGTTGCTGGCCTTCACCTTCCCTAGGCAGCCCTGCCACAGCCCCACACACTCTGGCACTCTGACCTTGCCAACCCTCTATATCTCCAAACATGCTCGCTCTTAATTTCTCCAGAGCCCAGCTCTGAAATTGAAAACGTCCAGCGACTGCTCCCACACGAAAGGGGCCAGGACTGAAAGCTGTTGCTGGCCCTCAGCTTCCCGAGGCAGCCCTGCCACAGCTCCACAAACTCTGGCACTCTCACCTTGCCAACCCCCTATATCTCCAAACATGCTCGCTCTTAATTTCTACAGAGCACAACTCCAAAATGGGAAACGTCCAGCAACTGCTCCCACACGAAAGGGGCCAGCACGGAAAGCTGTTGCTGGCCTTCACCTTCCCTAGGCAGCCCTGCCACAGCCCCACAAACTCTAGCACTCTGACCTTGCTAACCATCTATATCTCCAAACATGCTCGCTCTTAATTTCTCCAGAGCCCAGCTCTAAAATGGGAAACGTCCAGCGACTGCTCCCACACGAAAGGGGCCAGGACGGAAAGCTGTTGCTGGCCCTCACCTTCCCTAGGCAGCCCTGCCACAGCCCCACAAACTCTGGCACTCTCAACTTGCCAGTCGTCTATATCTCCAAACATGCTCTCCCTCAACGTTGCCAGAGCCCAGCTCCAAAATGGAAAACGTCCAGCGACTGCTCCCACACGAAACAGGCCAGGACTGCAAGGTGCTGCTGGCCCTCACCTTCCCTAGGCAGCCCTGCCACAGCCCCACAAACTCTGGCACTCGCACCTTGCCAACCCTCTATTTCTCCAAACATGGTCTTTCTCAGCATTCCCAGAGCCAGGCTCTGAAATGGAAAATGTCCAGCAGCTGCTCCCACACGAAAGGGGCCAGGACGGAAAGCTGTTGCTGGCCCTCACCTTCCCTAGGCAGCCCTGCCACAGCCCCACAAACTCTGGCACTCTCACCTTGCCAACCCTCTATATCTCCAAACATGCTCGCTCTTAATTTATCCAGAGCCCAGCTCCAAAATGGGAAACGTCCAGCGACTGCTCCCACACGAAAGGGGCCAGGACGGAAAGCTGTTGCTGGCCCTCACCTTCCCTAGGCAGCCCTGCCACAGCCCCACAAACTCTGGCACTCGCACCTTGCCAACCATCTGTTTCTCCAAACATGCTCTCTATCAGCGTTTCCAGAGCCCAGCTCCGAAATGGAAAACGTCCAGCGACTGCTCCCACACGAAACGGGCCAGGACTCCCAGGTGTTGCTGGCCCTCGCCTTCCCTAGGCAGCCCTGCCACAGCCCCACAAACTCTGGCACTCTCACCTTGCCAACCCTCTATATCTCCAAACATGCTCGCTCTTAATTTCTCCAGAGCCCAGCTCCAAAATGGGAAATGTCCAGCGACTGCTCCCACACGAAACGGGCCAGGACGGAAAGCTGTTGCTGGCCCTCAGCTTCCCTAGGCAGCCCTGCCACAGCCCCACAAACTCTGGCACTCTCACCTTGCCAACCATCTGTTTCTCCAAACATGCTCTCTCTCAGCGTTTCCAGAGCCCAGCTCCAAAATGGGAAACGTCCAACGACTGCTCCCACACGAAAGGGGCCAGGACTGAAAGCTGTTGCTGGCCCTCACCTTCCCTAGGCAGCCCTGCCACAGCCCCACAAACTCTGGCACTCTCACCTTGCCAACCCTCTATATTTCCATACATGCTCTGTCTGCTTCTACAACGCCCGGCTCCGAAATGGGAATCGTCCAACGACTGCTCCCACACGAAAGGGGCCAGGACTCCCAGGTGTTGCTGGCCCTCGCCTTCCCTAGGCAGCCCTGCCACAGCCCCACAAACTCTGGCACTCTGACCTTGCCCACCCTCTATATCTCCAAACATGCTCTCTCTCACGCGGCCATAGCCCAGCTCCGAAATGGAAAACGTCCAGCGACTGCTCCCACACGAAAGGGGCCAGGACTCCCAGGTGTTGCTGGCCCTCGCCTTCCCTAGGCAGCCCTGCCACAGCCCCACAAACTCTGGCACTCTCAACTTGCCAATCGTCTATATCTCCAAAAATGCTCTCCCTCAAAGTTGCCAGAGCCCAGCTCTGAAATGGGAAACATCCAGCGACTGATCCCACACGAAAGGGGCCAGGACTGAAAGCTGTTGCTGGCCCTCACCTTCCCTAGGCAGCCCTGCCACAGCCCCACAAACTCTGGCACTCTGACCTTGCCAACCCTCTATATCTACAAAAATGCTCTCCGTCAAAGTTGCCAGAGCCCAGCTCTGAAATGGGAAACATCAAATGACTGCTCCCACAATAAAGGGGCCAGGACAGAAAGCTGTTGCTGGCCCTCACCTTCCCTAGGCAGCCCTGCCACAGCCCCACAAACTCTGGCGCTCTGACCTTGCCAACCCTCTATATCTCCAAACATGCTCGCTCTTAATTTCTCCAGAGCCCAGCTCCAAAATGGAAAACGTCCAGCGACTGCTCCCACACGAAAGGGGCCAGGACGGAAAGCTGTTGCTGGCCCTCACCTTCCCTAGGCAGCCCTGCCACAGCCCCACAAACTCTGGCGCTCTGACCTTGCCAACCATCTATATCTCCAAACATGCTCGCTCTTAATTTCTCCAGAGCCCAGCTCCAAAATGGGAAACGTCCAGCGACTGCTCCCACACGAAAGGGGCCAGGACGGAAAGCTGTTGCTGGCCCTCACCTTCCCTAGGCAGCCCTGCCACAGCCCCACAAAATATCGCACTCTGACCTTGCCAACCCGCTATATCTCCATACATGCTCTCTCTGCTTCTACAACGCCGCCTCTGAAATGGGAAACATCCAACGACTGCTCCCACACGAAACGGGCCAGGACGGAAAGCTGTTGCTGGCCCTCACCTTCCCTAGGCAGCCCTGCCACAGCCCCACAAACCTGGCACTCTCAACTTGCCATTCGTCTATATCTCCAAACATGCTCTCCCTCAACGTTGCCAGAGCACAGCTCCGAAATGGAAAACATCCAGCGACTGCTCCCACACGAAAGGGGCCAGGACTCCCAGGTGTTGCTGGCCCTCACCTTCCCTAGGCAGCCCTGCCACAGCCCCACAAACTCTGGCACTCTGACCTTGCCAACCAACTATATCTCCAAACATGCTCTGCCTCAAATTTGCCAGAGCCCAGCTCCGAAATGGGAAACGTCCAGCGACTGATCCCACACGAAAGGGACCAGGACGGAAAGCTGTTGCTGGCCCTCACCTTCCCTAGGCAGCCCTGCCACAGCCCCACAAACTCTGGCGCTCTGACCTTGCTAACCATCTATATCTCCAAACATGCTCGCTCTTAATTTCTCCAGAGCCCAGCTCTGAAATTGAACACGTCCAGCAACTGCTCCCACACGAAAGGGGCCAGGACAGAAAGCTGTTGCTGGCCCTCAGCTTCCCGAGGCAGCCCTGCCACAGCCCCACAAACTCTGGCACTCTCACCTTGCCAACCCCCTATATCTCCAAACATGCTCGCTCTTAATTACTACAGAGCACAACTCCAAAATGGGAAACGTCCAGCGACTGCTCCCACACGAAAGGGGCCAGGACTGAAAGCTGTTGCTGGCCCTCACCTTCCCTAGGCAGCCCTGCCACAGCCCCACAAACTCTGGCACTCGCACCTTGCCAACCATCTGTTTCTCCAAACATGGTCTTTCTCAGCATTCCCAGAGCCAGGCTCCGAAATGGAAAATGTCCAGCAGCTGCTCCCACACGAAAGGGGCCAGGACGGAAAGCTGTTGCTGGCCCTCACCTTCCCTAGGCAGCCCTGCCACAGCCCCACAAACTCTGGCACTCTCACCTTGCCTACCCTCTATATCTCCAAACATGCTCGCTCCTAATTTCTCCATAGGCCAGCTCCAAAATGGGAAACGTCCAGCGACTGCTCCCACACGAAAGGGGCCAGGACGGAAAGCTGTTGCTGGCCCTCACCTTCCCTAGGAAGCCCTGCCACAGCCCCACAAACTCTGGCACTCTGACCTTGCCAACCATCTGTTTCTCCAAACATGCTCTCTCTCAGCGTTTCCAGAGCCCAGCTCCGAAATGGAAAACGTCCAGCGACTGCTCCCACACGAAACGGGCCAGGACTCCCAGGTGTTGCTGGCCCTCACCTTCCCTAGGCAGCCCTGCCACAGCCCCACAAACTCTGGCACTCTGACCTTGCCAACCCTCTATATCTCCAAACATGCTCGCTCTTAATTTCTCCAGAGCCCAGCTCTGAAATTTAAAACGTCTAGCGACTGCTCCCACACGAAAGGGGCCAGGACGGAAAGCTGTTGCTGGCCCTCACCTTCCCTAGGCAGCCCTGCCACAGCCCCACAAACTCTGTCACTCTGACCTTGCCAACCCTCTATATCTCCAAACATGCTCGCTCTTAATTTCTCCAGAGCCCAGCTCCAAAATGGAAAACGTCCAGCGACTGCTCCCACACGAAACGGGCCAGGACGGAAAGCTGTTGCTGTCCCTCACCTTCCCTAGGCAGCCCTGCCACAGCCCCACAAACTCTGGCACTCTGACCTTGCCAACCCTCTATATCTCCAAACATGCTCGCTCTTAATTTCTCCAGAGCCCAGCTCTGAAATTGAAAACGTCCAGCGACTGCTCCCACACGAAAGGGGCCAGGACTGAAAGCTGTTGCTGGCCCTCAGCTTCCCGAGGCAGCCCTGCCACAGCTCCACAAACTCTGGCACTCTCACCTTGCCAACCCCCTATATCTCCAAACATGCTCGCTCTTAATTTCTACAGAGCACAACTCCAAAATGGGAAACGTCCAGCAACTGCTCCCACACGAAAGGGGCCAGCACGGAAAGCTGTTGCTGGCCTTCACCTTCCCTAGGCAGCCCTGCCACAGCCCAACAAACTCTGGCACTCTGACCTTGCCAACCATCTATATCTCCAAACATGCTCGCTCTTAATTTCTCCAGAGCCCAGCTCTGAAATGGGAAACATCCAATGACTGCTCCCACCATAAAGGGGCCAGGACAGAAAGCTGTTGCTGGCCCTCACCTTCCCTAGGCAGCCCTGCCACAGCCCCACAAACTCTGGCACTCTGACCTTGCTAACCATCTATATCTCCAAACATGCTCGCTCTTAATTTCTCCAGAGCCCAGCTCTAAAATGGGAAACGTCCAGCGACTGCTCCCACACGAAAGGGGCCAGGACGGAAAGCTGTTGCTGGCCCTCACCTTCCCTAGGCAGCCCTGCCACAGCCCCACAAACTCTGGCACTCTCAACTTGCCAGTCGTCTATATCTCCAAACATGCTCTCCCTCAACGTTGCCAGAGCCCAGCTCCAAAATGGAAAACGTCCAGCGACTGCTCCCACACGAAACAGGCCAGGACTGCAAGGTGCTGCTGGCCCTCACCTTCCCTAGGCAGCCCTGCCACAGCCCCACAAACTCTGGCACTCGCACCTTGCCAACCCTCTATTTCTCCAAACATGATCTTTCTCAGCATTCCCAGAGCCAGGCTCCGAAATGGAAAATGTCCAGCAGCTGCTCCCACACGAAAGGGGCCAGGACGGAAAGCTGTTGCTGGCCCTCACCTTCCCTAGGCAGCCCTGCCACAGCCCCACAAACTCTGGCACTCTCACCTTGCCAACCCTCTATATCTCCAAACATGCTCGCTCTTAATTTCTCCAGAGCCCAGCTCCAAAATGGGAAACGTCCAGCGACTGCTCCCACACGAAAGGGGCCAGGACTCCCAGGTGTTGCTGGCCCTCGCCTTCCCTAGGCAGCCCTGCCACAGCCCCACAAACTCTGGCACTCGCACCTTGCCAACCATCTGTTTCTCCAAACATGCTCTCTATCAGCGTTTCCAGAGCCCAGCTCCGAAATGGAAAACGTCCAGCGACTGCTCCCACACGAAACGGGCCAGGACTCCCAGGTGTTGCTGGCCCTCGCCTTCCCTAGGCAGCCCTGCCACAGCCCCACAAACTCTGGCACTCTCACCTTGCCAACCCTCTATATCTCCAAACATGCTCGCTCTTAATTTATCCAGAGCCCAGCTCCAAAATGGGAAACGTCCAACGACTGCTCCCACACGAAAGGGGCCAGGACTGAAAGCTGTTGCTGGCCCTCACCTTCCCTAGGCAGCTCTGCCACAGCCCCACAAACTCTGGCACTCTCACCTTGCCAACCCTCTATATTTCCATACATGCTCTGTCTGCTTCTACAACGCCCGGCTCCGAAATGGGAATCGTCCAACGACTGCTCCCACACGAAAGGGGCCAGGTCTGAAAGCTGTTGCTGGCCCTCGCCTTCCCTAGGCAGCCCTGCCACAGCCCCACAAACTCTGGCACTCTGACCTTGCCCACCCTCTATATCTCCAAACATGCTCTCTCTCACGCGGCCAGAGCCCAGCTCCGAAATGGAAAACGTCCAGCGACTGCTCCCACACGAAAGGGGCCAGGACTCCCAGGTGTTGCTGGCCCTCGCCTTCCCTAGGCAGCCCTGCCACAGCCCCACAAACTCTGGCACTCTCAACTTGCCAATCGTCTATATCTCCAAAAATGCTCTCCCTCAAAGTTGCCAGAGCCCAGCTCTGAAATGGGAAACATCCAGCGACTGATCCCACACGAAAGGGGCCAGGACTGAAAGCTGTTGCTGGCCCTCACCTTCCCTAGGCAGCCCTGCCACAGCCCCACAAACTCTGGCACTCGCACCTTGCCAATCGTCTATATCTCCAAAAATGCTCTCCGTCAAAGTTGCCAGAGCCCAGCTCTGAAATCGGAAACATCAAATGACTGCTCCCACAATAAAGGGGCCAGGACAGAAAGCTGTTGCTGGCCCTAACCTTCCCTAGGCAGCCCTGCCACAGCCCCACAAACTCTGGCGCTCTGACCTTGCCAACCATCTATATCTCCAAACATGCTCGCTCTTAATTTCTCCAGAGCCCAGCTCCAAAATGGGAAACGTCCAGCGACTGCTCCCACACGAAAGGGGCCAGGACGGAAAGCTGTTGCTGGCCCTCACCTTCCCTAGGCAGCCCTGCCACAGCCCCACAAACTCTGGCACTCTCACCTTGCCAACCCTCTATATCTCCAAACATGCTCGCTCTTAATTTCTCTAGAGCCCAGCTCCAAAATGGAAAACGTCCAGCGACTGCTCCCACACGAAAGGGGCCAG
Source organism: Spheniscus humboldti (assembly GCA_027474245.1). Taxonomy (NCBI): domain Eukaryota; kingdom Metazoa; phylum Chordata; class Aves; order Sphenisciformes; family Spheniscidae; genus Spheniscus; species Spheniscus humboldti. Next base: position 67,124,326 of record CM049890.1, on the reverse strand, counting down.
GACTGAAAGCTGTTGCTGGCCCTCACCTTCCCTAGGCAGCCCTGCCACAGCCCCACAAAATATCGCACTCTGACCTTGCCAACCCGCTATATCTCCATACATGCTCTCTCTGCTTCTACAACGCCGCCTCTGAAATGGGAAACGTCCAACGACTGCTCCCACACGAAACGGGCCAGGACGGAAAGCTGTTGCTGGCCCTCACCTTCCCTAGGCAGCCCTGCCACAGCCCCACAAACCTGGCACTCTCAACTTGCCATTCGTCTATATCTCCAAACATGCTCTCCCTCAACGTTGCCAGAGCACAGCTCCGAAATGGAAAACATCCAGCGACTGCTCCCACACGAAAGGGGCCAGGACTCCCAGGTGTTGCTGGCCCTCGCCTTCCCTAGGCAGCCCTGCCACAGCCCCACAAACTCTGGCACTCTGACCTTGCCAACCAACTATAACTCCAAACATGCTCTGCCTCAAATTTGCCAGAGCCCAGCTCTGAAATGGGAAACGTCCAGCGACTGATCCCACACGAAAGGGACCAGGACGGAAAGCTGTTGCTGTCCCTCACCTTCCCTAGGCAGCCCTGCCACAGCCCCACAAACTCTGGCGCTCTGACCTTGCTAACCATCTATATCTCCAAACATGCTCGCTCTTAATTTCTCCAGAGCCCAGCTCTGAAATTGAACACGTCCAGCAACTGCTCCCACACGAAAGGGGCCAGGACAGAAAGCTGTTGCTGGCCCTCAGCTTCCCGAGGCAGCCCTGCCACAGCCCCACAAACTCTGGCACTCTCACCTTGCCAACCCCCTATATCTCCAAACATGCTCGCTCTTAATTTCTACAGAGCACAACTCCAAAATGGGAAACGTCCAGCGACTGCTCCCACACGAAAGGGGCCAGGACTGAAAGCTGTTGCTGGCCCTCACCTTCCCTAGGCAGCCCTGCCACAGCCCCACAAACTCTGGCTCTCGCACCTTGCCAACCATCTGTTTCTCCAAACATGGTCTTTCTCAGCATTCCCAGAGCCAGGCTCCGAAATGGAAAATGTCCAGCAGCTGCTCCCACACGAAAGGGGCCAGGACTGAAAGCTCTTGCTGGCCCTCACCTTCCCTAGGCAGCCCTGCCACAGCCCCACAAACTCTGGCACTCTCACCTTGCCTACCCTCTATATCTCCAAACATGCTCGCTCCTAATTTCTCCATAGGCCAGCTCCAAAATGGGAAACGTCCAGCGACTGCTCCCACACGAAAGGGGCCAGGACGGAAAGCTGTTGCTGGCCCTCACCTTCCCTAGGAAGCCCTGCCACAGCCCCACAAACTCTGGCACTCTGACCTTGCCAACCATCTGTTTCTCCAAACATGCTCTCTCTCAGCGTTTCCAGAGCCCAGCTCCGAAATGGAAAACGTCCAGCGACTGCTCCCACACGAAACGGGCCAGGACTCCCAGGTGTTGCTGGCCCTCACCTTCCCTAGGCAGCCCTGCCACAGCCCCACAAACTCTGGCACTCTGACCTTGCCAACCCTCTATATCTCCAAACATGCTCGCTCTTAATTTCTCCAGAGCCCAGCTCTGAAATTGAAAACGTCTAGCGACTTCTCCCACACGAAAGGGGCCAGGACGGAAAGCTGTTGCTGGCCCTCACCTTCCCTAGGCAGCCCTGCCACAGCCCCACAAACTCTGTCACTCTGACCTTGCCAACCCTCTATATCTCCAAACATGCTCGCTCTTAATTTCTCCAGAGCCCAGCTCCAAAATGGAAAATGTGCAGCGACTGCTCCCACACGAAACGGGCCAGGACGGAAAGCTGTTGCTGTCCCTCACCTTCCCTAGGCAGCCCTGCCACAGCCCCACAAACTCTGGCACTCTGACCTTGCCAACCCTCTATATCTCCAAACATGCTCGCTCTTAATTTCTCCAGAGCCCAGCTCTGAAATTGAAAACGTCCAGCGACTGCTCCCACACGAAAGGGGCCAGGACTGAAAGCTGTTGCTGGCCCTCAGCTTCCCGAGGCAGCCCTGCCACAGCTCCACAAACTCTGGCACTCTGACCTTGCCAACCATCTATATCTCCAAACATGCTCGCTCTTAATTTCTCCAGAGCCCAGCTCTGAAATGGGAAACATCCAATGACTGCTCCCACCATAAAGGGGCCAGGACAGAAAGCTGTTGCTGGCCCTCACCTTCCCTAGGCAGCCCTGCCACAGCCCCACAAACTCTGGCACTCTGACCTTGCTAACCATCTATATCTCCAAACATGCTCGCTCTTAATTTCTCCAGAGCCCAGCTCCAAAATGGGAAACGTCCAGCGACTGCTCCCACACGAAAGGGGCCAGGACGGAAAGCTGTTGCTGGCCCTCACCTTCCCTAGGCAGCCCTGCCACAGCCCCACAAACTCTGGCACTCTCAACTTGCCAGTCGTCTATATCTCCAAACATGCTCTCCCTCAACGTTGCCAGAGCCCAGCTCCAAAATGGAAAACGTCCAGCGACTGCTCCCACACGAAACACGCCAGGACTGCAAGGTGCTGCTGGCCCTCACCTTCCCTAGGCAGCCCTGCCACAGCCCCACAAACTCTGGCACTCGCACCTTGCCAACCATCTGTTTCTCCAAACATGCTCTCTATCAGCGTTTCCAGAGCCCAGCTCCGAAATGGAAAACGTCCAGCGACTGCTCCCACACGAAACGGGCCAGGACTCCCAGGTGTTGCTGGCCCTCGCCTTCCCTAGGCAGCCCTGCCACAGCCCCACAAACTCTGGCACTCTCACCTTGCCAACCCTCTATATCTCCAAACATGCTCGCTCTTAATTTATCCAGAGCCCAGCTCCAAAATGGGAAACGTCCAACGACTGCTCCCACACGAAAGGGGCCAGGACTGAAAGCTGTTGCTGGCCCTCGCCTTCCCTAGGCAGCTCTGCCACAGCCCCACAAACTCTGGCACTCTCACCTTGCCAACCCTCTATATTTCCATACATGCTCTGTCTGCTTCTACAACGCCCGGCTCCGAAATGGGAATCGTCCAACGACTGCTCCCACACGAAAGGGGCCAGGACTGAAAGCTGTTGCTGGCCCTCGCCTTCCCTAGGCAGCCCTGCCACAGCCCCACAAACTCTGGCACTCTGACCTTGCCCACCCTCTATATCTCCAAACATGCTCTCTCTCACGCGGCCAGAGCCCAGCTCCGAAATGGAAAACGTCCAGCGACTGCTCCCACACGAAAGGGGCCAGGACTCCCAGGTGTTGCTGGCCCTCGCCTTCCCTAGGCAGCCCTGCCACAGCCCCACAAACTCTGGCACTCTCAACTTGCCAATCGTCTATATCTCCAAAAATGCTCTCCCTAAAAGTTGCCAGAGCCCAGCTCTGAAATGGGAAACATCCAGCGACTGATCCCACACGAAAGGGGCCAGGACTGAAAGCTGTTGCTGGCCCTCACCTTCCCTAGGCAGCCCTGCCACAGCCCCACAAACTTTGGCACTCGCACCTTGCCAATCGTCTATATCTCCAAAAATGCTCTCCGTCAAAGTTGCCAGAGCCCAGCTCTGAAATGGGAAACATCAAATGACTGCTCCCACAATAAAGGGGCCAGGACAGAAAGCTGTTGCTGGCCCTCACCTTCCCTAGGCAGCCCTGCCACAGCCCCACAAACTCTGGCGCTCTGACCTTGCCAACCATCTATATCTCCAAACATGCTCGCTCTTAATTTCTCCAGAGCCCAGCTCCAAAATGGGAAACGTCCAGCGACTGCTCCCACACGAAAGGGGCCAGGACGGAAAGCTGTTGCTGGCCCTCACCTTCCCTAGGCAGCCCTGCCACAGCCCCACAAACTCTGGCACTCTCACCTTGCCAACCCTCTATATCTCCAAACATGCTCGCTCTTAATTTCTCTAGAGCCCAGCTCCAAAATGGAAAACGTCCAGCGACTGCTCCCACACGAAAGGGGCCAGGACTGAAAGGTGTTGCTGGCCCTCACCTTCCCTAGGCAGCCCTGCCACAGCCCCACAAAATATCGCACTCTGACCTTGCCAACCCGCTATATCTCCATACATGCTCTCTCTGCTTCTACAACGCCGCCTCCGAAATGGGAAACGTCCAACGACTGCTCCCACACGAAACGGGCCAGGACGGAAAGCTGTTGCTGGCCCTCACCTTCCCTAGGCAGCCCTGCCACAGCCCCACAAACCTGGCACTCTCAACTTGCCATTCGTCTATATCTCCAAACATGCTCTCCCTCAACGTTGCCAGAGCATAGCTCCGAAATGGAAAACATCCAGCGACTGCTCCCACACGAAAGGGGCCAGGACTCCCAGGTGTTGCTGGCCCTCGCCTTCCCTAGGCAGCCCTGCCACAGCCCCACAAACTCTGGCACTCTGACCTTGCCAACCAACTATATCTCCAAACATGCTCTGCCTCAAATTTGCCAGAGCCCAGCTCTGAAATGGGAAACATCCAGCGACTGATCCCACACGAAAGGGGCCAGGACGGAAAGCTGTTGCTGTCCCTCACCTTCCCTAGGCAGCCCTGCCACAGCCCCACAAACTCTGGCGCTCTGACCTTGCTAACCATCTATATCTCCAAACATGCTCGCTCTTAATTTCTCCAGAGCCCTACTCTGAAATTGAACACGTCCAGCGACTGCTCCCACACGAAAGGGGCCAGGACGGAAAGCTGTTGCTGGCCCTCACCTTCCCGAGGCAGCCCTGCCACAGCCCCACAAACTCTGGCACTCTCACCTTGCCAACCCCCTATATCTCCAAACATGCTCGCTCTTAATTTCTACAGAGCACAACTCCAAAATGGGAAATGTCCAGCGACTGCTCCCACACGAAACGGGCCAGGACTGAAAGCTGTTGCTGGCCCTCACCTTCCCTAGGCAGCCCTGCCACAGCCCCACAAACTCTGGCACTCGCACCTTGCCAACCCTCTATATTTCCATACATGCTCTGTCTGCTTCTACAACGCCCGGCTCCGAAATGGGAATCGTCCAACGACTGCTCCCACATGAAAGGGGCCAGGACTGAAAGCTGTTGCTGGCCCTCGCCTTACCTAGGCAGCCCTGCCACAGCCCCACAAACTCTGGCACTCTGACCTTGCCCACCCTCTATATCTCCAAACATGCTCTCTCTCACGCGGCCAGAGCCCAGCTCCGAAATGGAAAACGTCCAGCGACTGCTCCCACACGAAACGGGCCAGGACTGAAAGCTGTTGCTGGCCCTCGCCTTCCCTAGGCAGCCCTGCCACAGCCCCACAAACTCTGGCACTCGTACATTGCCAATCGTCTATATCTCCAAAAATGCTCTCCCTCAAATTTGCCAGAGCCCAGCTCTGAAATGGGAAACATCCAGCGACTGATCCCACACGAAAGGGGCCAGGACTGAAAGCTGTTGCTGGCCCTCACCTTCCCTAGGCAGCCCTGCCACAGCCCCACAAACTCTGGCGCTCTCACCTTGCTAACCATCTATATCTCCAAACATGCTCGCTCTTAATTTCTCCAGAGCCCAGCTCTAAAATGGGAAACGTCCAGCGACTGCTCCCACACGAAAGGGGCCAGGACTGAAAGCTGTTGCTGGCCCTCACCTTCCCTAGGCAGCCCTGCCACAGCCCCACAAACTCTGGCACTCTGACCTTGCCAACCCTCTATATCTCCAAACATGCTCGCTCTTAATTTCTCCAGAGCCCAGCTCCAAAATGGGAAACGTCCAGCGACTGCTCCCACACGAAAGGGGCCAGGACGGAAAGCTGTTGCTGGCCCTCACCTTCCCTAGGCAGCCCTGCCACAGCCCCACAATCTCTGGCACTCTCACCTTGCCTACCCTCTATATCTACAAACATGCTCGCTCTTAATTTCTCCAGACCCCAGCTCCGAAATGGAAAACGTCCAGCGACTGCTCCCACACGAAAGGGGCCAGGACTGAAAGCTGTTGCTGGCCCTCACCTTCCCTAGGCAGCCCTGCCACAGCCCCACAAAATATCGCACTCTGACCTTGCCAACCCGCTATATCTCCATACATGCTCTCTCTGCTTTTACAACGCCGCCTCCGAAATGGGAAACGTCCAATGACTGCTCCCACACGAAACGGGCCAGGACTGAAAGCTGTTGCTGGCCCTCACCTTCCCTAGGCAGCCCTGCCACAGCCCCACAAACCTGGCACTCTCAACTTGCCAGTCGTCTATATCTCCAAACATGCTCTCCCTCAACGTTGCCAGAGCCCAGCTCCGAAATGGAAAACATCCAGCGACTGCTTCCACACGAAACGGGCCAGGACTCCCAGGCGTTGCTGGCCCTCGCCTTCCCTAGGCAGCCCTGCCACAGCCCCACAAACTCTGGCACTCTGACCTTGCCAACCAACTATATCTCCAAACATGCTCTGCCTCAACGTTGCCAGAGCCCAGCTACAAAATGGGAAACGTCCAGCGACTATTCCCACACGATAGGGGCCAGGACTGAAAGCTGTTGCTGGCCTTCACCTTCCCTAGGCAGCCCTGCCACAGCCCCACAAACTCTGGCACTCTGACCTTGCCAACCCTCTATATCTCCAAACATGCTCGCTCTTAATTTCTCCAGATCCCAGCTCTGAAATTGAAAACGTCCAGCGACTGCTCCCACACGAAAGGGGCCAGGACTGAAAGCTGTTGCTGGCCCTCAGCTTCCCGAGGCAGCCCTGCCACAGCTCCACAAACTCTGGCACTCTCACCTTGCCAACCCCCTATATCTCCAAACATGCTCGCTCTTAATTTCTACAGAGCACAACTCCAAAATGGGAAACGTCCAGCAACTGCTCCCACACGAAAGGGGCCAGCACGGAAAGCTGTTGCTGGCCTTCACCTTCCCTAGGCAGCCCTGCCACAGCCCAACAAACTCTGGCACTCTGACCTTGCTAACCATCTATATCTCCAAACATGCTCGCTCTTAATTTCTCCAGAGCCCAGCTCTGAAATGGGAAACATCCAATGACTGCTCCCACCATAAAGGGGCCAGGACAGAAAGCTGTTGCTGGCCCTCACCTTCCCTAGGCAGCCCTGCCACAGCCCCACAAACTCTGGCACTCTCACCTTGCTAACCATCTATATCTCCAAACATGCTCGCTCTTAATTTCTCCAGAGCCCAGCTCTAAAATGGGAAACGTCCAGCGACTGCTCCCACACGAAAGGGGCCAGGACGGAAAGCTGTTGCTGGCCCTCACCTTCCCTAGGCAGCCCTGCCACAGCCCCACAAACTCTGGCACTCTCAACTTGCCAGTCGTCTATATCTCCAAACATGCTCTCCCTCAACGTTGCCAGAGCCCAGCTCCAAAATGGAAAACGTCCAGCGACTGCTCCCACACGAAACACGCCAGGACTGCAAGGTGCTGCTGGCCCTCACCTTCCCTAGGCAGCCCTGCCACAGCCCCACAAACTCTGGCACTCGCACCTTGCCAACCCTCTATTTCTCCAAACATGGTCTTTCTCAGCATTCCCAGAGCCAGGCTCCGAAATGGAAAATGTCCAGCAGCTGCTCCCACATGAAAGGGGCCAGGACGGAAAGCTGTTGCTGGCCCTCAGCTTCCCTAGGCAGCCCTGCCACAGCCCCACAAACTCTGGCACTCTCACCTTGCCAACCCTCTATATCTCCAAACATGCTCGCTCTTAATTTCTCCAGAGCCCAGCTCCAAAATGGGAAACGTCCAGCGACTGCTCCCACACGAAAGGGGCCAGGACGGAAAGCTGTTGCTGGCCCTCACCTTCCCTAGGCAGCCCTGCCACAGCCCCACAAACTCTGGCACTCGCACCTTGCCAACCATCTGTTTCTCCAAACATGCTCTCTATCAGCGTTTCCAGAGCCCAGCTCCGAAATGGAAAACGTCCAGCGACTGCTCCCACACGAAACGGGCCAGGACTCCCAGGTGTTGCTGGCCCTCGCCTTCCCTAGGCAGCCCTGCCACAGCCCCACAAACTCTGCCACTCTCACCTTGCCAACCCTCTATATCTCCAAACATGCTCGCTCTTAATTTCTCCAGAGCCCAGCTCCAAAATGGGAAATGTCCAGCGACTGCTCCCACACGAAAGGGGCCAGGACGGAAAGCTGTTGCTGGCCCTCAGCTTCCCTAGGCAGCCCTGCCACAGCCCCACAAACTCTGGCACTCTCACCTTGCCAACCATCTGTTTCTCCAAACATGCTCTCTCTCAGCGTTTCCAGAGCCCAGCTCCAAAATGGGAAACATCCAGCGACTGATCCCACACGAAAGGGGCCAGGACTGAAAGCTGTTGCTGGCCCTCACCTTCCCTAGGCAGCCCTGCCACAGCCCCACAAACTCTGGCGCTCTGACCTTGCTAACCATCTATATCTCCAAACATGCTCGCTCTTAATTTCTCCAGAGCCCAGCTCTAAAATGGGAAACGTCCAACGACTGCTCCCACATGAAAGGGACCAGGACTTAAAGCTGTTGCTGGCCCTCACCTTCCCTAGGCAGCCCTGCCACAGCCCCACAAACTCTGTCACTCTGACCTTGCCAACCCTCTATATCTCCAAACATGCTCGCTCTTAATTTCTCCAGAGCCCAGCTCCAAAATGGGAAACGTCCAGCGACTGCTCCCACACGAAAGGGGCCAGGACGGAAAGCTGTTGCTGGCCCTCACCTTCCCTAGGCAGCCCTGCCACAGCCCCACAATCTCTGGCACTCTCACCTTGCCTACCCTCTATATCTACAAACATGCTCGCTCTTAATTTCTCCAGACCCCAGCTCCGAAATGGAAAACGTCCAGCGACTGCTCCCACACGAAAGGGGCCAGGACTGAAAGCTGTTGCTGGCCCTCACCTTCCCTAGGCAGCCCTGCCACAGCCCCACAAAATATCGCACTCTGACCTTGCCAACCCGCTATATCTCCATACATGCTCTCTCTGCTTCTACAACGCCGCCTCTGAAATGGGAAACGTCCAACGACTGTTCCCACACGAAAGGGGCCAGGACGGAAAGCTGTTGCTGGCCCTCACCTTCCCTAGGCAGCCCTGCCACAGCCCCACAAAATATCGCACTCTGACCTTGCCAACCCGCTATATCTCCATACATGCTCTCTCTGCTTCTACAACGCCGCCTCCGAAATGGGAAACGTCCAATGACTGCTCCCACACGAAACGGGCCAGGACTGAAAGCTGTTGCTGGCCCTCACCTTCCCTAGGCAGCCCTGCCACAGCCCCACAAACCTGGCACTCTCAACTTGCCAGTCGTCTATATCTCCAAACATGCTCTCCCTCAACGTTGCCAGAGCCCAGCTCCGAAATGGAAAACATCCAGCGACTGCTTCCACACGAAACGGGCCAGGACTCCCAGGTGTTGCTGGCCCTCGCCTTCCCTAGGCAGCCCTGCCACAGCCCCACAAACTCTGGCACTCTGACCTTGCCAACCAACTATATCTCCAAACATGCTCTGCCTCAACGTTGCCAGAGCCCAGCTACAAAATGGGAAACGTCCAGCGACTATTCCCACACGATAGGGGCCAGGACTGAAAGCTGTTGCTGGCCTTCACCTTCCCTAGGCAGCCCTGCCACAGCCCCACAAACTCTGGCACTCTGACCTTGCCAACCCTCTATATCTCCAAACATGCTCGCTCTTAATTTCTCCAGAGCCCAGCTCTGAAATTGAAAACGTCCAGCGACTGCTCCCACACGAAAGGGGCCAGGACTGAAAGCTGTTGCTGGCCCTCAGCTTCCCGAGGCAGCCCTGCCACAGCTCCACAAACTCTGGCACTCTCACCTTGCCAACCCCCTATATCTCCAAACATGCTCGCTCTTAATTTCTACAGAGCACAACTCCAAAATGGGAAACGTCCAGCAACTGCTCCCACACGAAAGGGGCCAGCACGGAAAGCTGTTGCTGGCCTTCACCTTCCCTAGGCAGCCCTGCCACAGCCCCACAAACTCTAGCACTCTGACCTTGCTAACCATCTATATCTCCAAACATGCTCGCTCTTAATTTCTCCAGAGCCCAGCTCTAAAATGGGAAACGTCCAGCGACTGCTCCCACACGAAAGGGGCCAGGACGGAAAGCTGTTGCTGGCCCTCACCTTCCCGAGGCAGCCCTGCCACAGCCCCACAAACTCTGGCACTCTCAACTTGCCAGTCGTCTATATCTCCAAACATGCTCTCCCTCAACGTTGCCAGAGCCCAGCTCCAAAATGGAAAACGTCCAGCGACTGCTCCCACACGAAACAGGCCAGGACTGCAAGGTGCTGCTGGCCCTCACCTTCCCTAGGCAGCCCTGCCACAGCCCCACAAACTCTGGCACTCGCACCTTGCCAACCCTCTATTTCTCCAAACATGGTCTTTCTCAGCATTCCCAGAGCCAGGCTCTGAAATGGAAAATGTCCAGCAGCTGCTCCCACACGAAAGGGGCCAGGACGGAAAGCTGTTGCTGGCCCTCACCTTCCCTAGGCAGCCCTGCCACAGCCCCACAAACTCTGGCACTCTCACCTTGCCAACCCTCTATATCTCCAAACATGCTCGCTCCTAATTTCTCCAGAGCCCAGCTCCAAAATGGGAAACGTCCAGCGACTGCTCCCACACGAAAGGGGCCAGGACGGAAAGCTGTTGCTGGCCCTCACCTTCCCTAGGCAGCCCTGCCACAGCCCCACAAACTCTGGCACTCGCACCTTGCCAACCATCTGTTTCTCCAAACATGCTCTCTATCAGCGTTTCCAGAGCCCAGCTCCGAAATGGAAAACGTCCAGCGACTGCTCCCACACGAAACGGGCCAGGACTCCCAGGTGTTGCTGGCCCTCGCCTTCCCTAGGCAGCCCTGCCACAGCCCCACAAACTCTGGCACTCTCACCTTGCCAACCCTCTATATCTCCAAACATGCTCGCTCTTAATTTCTCCAGAGCCCAGCTCCAAAATGGGAAACGTCCAGCGACTGCTCCCACACGAAAGGGGCCAGGACGGAAAGCTGTTGCTGGCCCTCAGCTTCCCTAGGCAGCCCTGCCACAGCCCCACAAACTCTGGCACTCTCACCTTGCCAACCATCTGTTTCTCCAAACATGCTCTCTCTCAGCGTTTCCAGAGCCCAGCTCCAAAATGGGAAACGTCCAACGACTGCTCCCACACGAAAGGGGCCAGGACTGAAAGCTGTTGCTGGCCCTCACCTTCCCTAGGCAGCCCTGCCACAGCCCCACAAACTCTGGCACTCTCACCTTGCCAACCCTCTATATTTCCATACATGCTCTGTCTGCTTCTACAACGCCCGGCTCCGAAATGGGAATCGTCCAACGACTGCTCCCACACGAAAGGGGCCAGGACTGAAAGCTGTTGCTGGCCCTCGCCTTCCCTAGGCAGCCCTGCCACAGCCCCACAAACTCTGGCACTCTGACCTTGCCCACCCTCTATATCTCCAAACATGCTCTCTCTCACGCGGCCAGAGCCCAGCTCCGAAATGGAAAACGTCCAGCGACTGCTCCCACACGAAAGGGGCCAGGACTCCCAGGTGTTGCTGGCCCTCGCCTTCCCTAGGCAGCCCTGCCACAGCCCCACAAACTCTGGCACTCTCAACTTGCCAATCGTCTATATCTCCAAAAATGCTCTCCCTCAAAGTTGCCAGAGCCCAGCTCTGAAATGGGAAACATCCAGCGACTGATCCCACACGAAAGGGGCCAGGACTGAAAGCTGTTGCTGGCCCTCACCTTCCCTAGGCAGCCCTGCCACAGCCCCACAAACTCTGGCACTCTGACCTTGCCAACCCTCTATATCTCCAAAAATGCTCTCCGTCAAAGTTGCCAGAGCCCAGCTCTGAAATGGGAAACATCAAATGACTGCTCCCACAATAAAGGGGCCAGGACAGAAAGCTGTTGCTGGCCCTCACCTTCCCTAGGCAGCCCTGCCACAGCCCCACAAACTCTGGCGCTCTGACCTTGCCAACCCTCTATATCTCCAAACATGCTCGCTCTTAATTTCTCCAGAGCCCAGCTCCAAAATGGGAAACGTCCAGCGACTGCTCCCACACGAAAGGGGCCAGGACGGAAAGCTGTTGCTGGCCCTCACCTTCCCTAGGCAGCCCTGCCACAGCCCCACAAACTCTGGCACTCTCACCTTGCCAACCCTCTATATCTCCAAACATGCTCGCTCTTAATTTCTCTAGAGCCCAGCTCCAAAATGGAAAACGTCCAGCGACTGCTCCCACACGAAAGGGGCCAGGACTGAAAGCTGTTGCTGGCCCTCACCTTCCCTAGGCAGCCCTGCCACAGCCCCACAAAATATCGCACTCTGACCTTGCCAACCCGCTATATCTCCATACATGCTCTCTCTGCTTCTACAACGCCGCCTCTGAAATGGGAAACGTCCAACGACTGCTCCCACACGAAACGGGCCAGGACGGAAAGCTGTTGCTGGCCCTCACCTTCCCTAGGCAGCCCTGCCACAGCCCCACAAACCTGGCACTCTCAACTTGCCATTCGTCTATATCTCCAAACATGCTCTCCCTCAACGTTGCCAGAGCACAGCTCCGAAATGGAAAACATCCAGCGACTGCTCCCACACGAAAGGGGCCAGGACTCCCAGGTGTTGCTGGCCCTCACCTTCCCTAGGCAGCCCTGCCACAGCCCCACAAACTCTGGCACTCTGACCTTGCCAACCAACTATATCTCCAAACATGCTCTGCCTCAAATTTGCCAGAGCCCAGCTCTGAAATGGGAAACGTCCAGCGACTGATCCCACACGAAAGGGACCAGGACGGAAAGCTGTTGCTGGCCCTCACCTTCCCTAGGCAGCCCTGCCACAGCCCCACAAACTCTGGCGCTCTGACCTTGCTAACCATCTATATCTCCAAACATGCTCGCTCTTAATTTCTCCAGAGCCCAGCTCTGAAATTGAACACGTCCAGCAACTGCTCCCACACGAAAGGGGCCAGGACAGAAAGCTGTTGCTGGCCCTCAGCTTCCCGAGGCAGCCCTGCCACAGCCCCACAAACTCTGGCACTCTCACCTTGCCAACCCCCTATATCTCCAAACATGCTCGCTCTTAATTTCTACAGAGCACAACTCCAAAATGGGAAACGTCCAGCGACTGCTCCCACACGAAAGGGGCCAGGACTGAAAGCTGTTGCTGGCCCTCACCTTCCCTAGGCAGCCCTGCCACAGCCCCACAAACTCTGGCACTCTCACCTTGCCAACCATCTGTTTCTCCAAACATGGTCTTTCTCAGCATTCCCAGAGCCAGGCTCCGAAATGGAAAATGTCCAGCAGCTGCTCCCACATGAAAGGGGCCAGGACTGAAAGCTGTTGCTGGCCCTCACCTTCCCTAGGCAGCCCTGCCACAGCCCCACAAACTCTGGCACTCTCACCTTGCCAACCCTCTATATCTCCAAACATGCTCGCTCTTAATTTCTCTAGAGCCCAGCTCCAAAATGGAAAACGTCCAGCGACTGCTCCCACACGAAAGGGGCCAGGACTGAAAGCTGTTGCTGGCCCTCACCTTCCCTAGGCAGCCCTGCCACAGCCCCACAAAATATCGCACTCTGACCTTGCCAACCCGCTATATCTCCATACATGCTCTCTCTGCTTCTACAACGCCGCCTCTGAAATGGGAAACGTCCAACGACTGCTCCCACACGAAACGGGCCAGGACGGAAAGCTGTTGCTGGCCCTCACCTTCCCTAGGCAGCCCTGCCACAGCCCCACAAACCTGGCACTCTCAACTTGCCATTCGTCTATATCTCCAAACATGCTCTCCCTCAACGTTGCCAGAGCACAGCTCCGAAATGGAAAACATCCAGCGACTGCTCCCACACGAAAGGGGCCAGGACTCCCAGGTGTTGCTGGCCCTCACCTTCCCTAGGCAGCCCTGCCACAGCCCCACAAACTCTGGCACTCTGACCTTGCCAACCAACTATATCTCCAAACATGCTCTGCCTCAAATTTGCCAGAGCCCAGCTCTGAAATGGGAAACGTCCAGCGACTGATCCCACACGAAAGGGACCAGGACGGAAAGCTGTTGCTGGCCCTCACCTTCCCTAGGCAGCCCTGCCACAGCCCCACAAACTCTGGCGCTCTGACCTTGCTAACCATCTATATCTCCAAACATGCTCGCTCTTAATTTCTCCAGAGCCCAGCTCTGAAATTGAACACGTCCAGCAACTGCTCCCACACGAAAGGGGCCAGGACAGAAAGCTGTTGCTGGCCCTCAGCTTCCCGAGGCAGCCCTGCCACAGCCCCACAAACTCTGGCACTCTCACCTTGCCAACCCCCTATATCTCCAAACATGCTCGCTCTTAATTTCTACAGAGCACAACTCCAAAATGGGAAACGTCCAGCGACTGCTCCCACACGAAAGGGGCCAGGACTGAAAGCTCTTGCTGGCCCTCACCTTCCCTAGGCAGCCCTGCCACAGCCCCACAAACTCTGGCACTCTCACCTTGCCTACCCTCTATATCTCCAAACATGCTCGCTCCTAATTTCTCCATAGGCCAGCTCCAAAATTGGAAACGTCCAGCGACTGCTCCCACACGAAAGGGGCCAGGACGGAAAGCTGTTGCTGGCCCTCACCTTCCCTAGGAAGCCCTGCCACAGCCCCACAAACTCTGGCACTCTGACCTTGCCAACCATCTGTTTCTCCAAACATGCTCTCTCTCAGCGTTTCCAGAGCCCAGCTCCGAAATGGAAAACGTCCAGCGACTGCTCCCACACGAAACGGGCCAGGACTCCCAGGTGTTGCTGGCCCTCACCTTCCCTAGGCAGCCCTGCCACAGCCCCACAAACTCTGGCACTCTGACCTTGCCAACCCTCTATATCTCCAAACATGCTCGCTCTTAATTTCTCCAGAGCCCAGCTCTGAAATTGAAAACGTCTAGCGACTGCTCCCACACGAAAGGGGCCAGGACGGAAAGCTGTTGCTGTCCCTCACCTTCCCTAGGCAGCCCTGCCACAGCCCCACAAACTCTGTCACTCTGACCTTGCCAACCCTCTATATCTCCAAACATGCTCGCTCTTAATTTCTCCAGAGCCCAGCTCTGAAATTGAAAACGTCCAGCGACTGCTCCCACACGAAAGGGGCCAGGACTGAAAGCTGTTGCTGGCCCTCAGCTTCCCGAGGCAGCCCTGCCACAGCTCCACAAACTCTGGCACTCTCACCTTGCCAACCCCCTATATCTCCAAACATGCTCGCTCTTAATTTCTACAGAGCACAACTCCAAAATGGGAAACGTCCAGCAACTGCTCCCACACGAAAGGGGCCAGCACGGAAAGCTGTTGCTGGCCTTCACCTTCCCTAGGCAGCCCTGCCACAGCCCAACAAACTCTGGCACTCTCACCTTGCCAACCATCTATATCTCCAAACATGCTCGCTCTTAATTTCTCCAGAGCCCAGCTCTGAAATGGGAAACATCCAATGACTGCTCCCACCATAAAGGGGCCAGGACAGAAAGCTGTTGCTGGCCCTCACCTTCCCTAGGCAGCCCTGCCACAGCCCCACAAACTCTGGCACTCTGACCTTGCTAACCATCTATATCTCCAAACATGCTCGCTCTTAATTTCTCCAGAGCCCAGCTCTAAAATGGGAAACGTCCAGCGACTGCTCCCACACGAAAGGGGCCAGGACGGAAAGCTGTTGCTGGCCCTCACCTTCCCTAGGCAGCCCTGCCACAGCCCCACAAACTCTGGCACTCTCAACTTGCCAGTCGTCTATATCTCCAAACATGCTCTCCCTCAACGTTGCCAGAGCCCAGCTCCAAAATGGAAAACGTCCAGCGACTGCTCCCACACGAAACAGGCCAGGACTGCAAGGTGCTGCTGGCCCTCACCTTCCCTAGGCAGCCCTGCCACAGCCCCACAAACTCTGGCACTCGCACCTTGCCAACCCTCTATTTCTCCAAACATGATCTTTCTCAGCATTCCCAGAGCCAGGCTCCGAAATGGAAAATGTCCAGCAGCTGCTCCCACACGAAAGGGGCCAGGACGGAAAGCTGTTGCTGGCCCTCACCTTCCCTAGGCAGCCCTGCCACAGCCCCACAAACTCTGGCACTCTCACCTTGCCAACCCTCTATATCTCCAAACATGCTCGCTCTTAATTTCTCCAGAGCCCAGCTCCAAAATGGGAAACGTCCAGCGACTGCTCCCACACGAAAGGGGCCAGGACTCCCAGGTGTTGCTGGCCCTCGCCTTCCCTAGGCAGCCCTGCCACAGCCCCACAAACTCTGGCACTCGCACCTTGCCAACCATCTGTTTCTCCAAACATGCTCTCTATCAGCGTTTCCAGAGCCCAGCTCCGAAATGGAAAACGTCCAGCGACTGCTCCCACACGAAACGGGCCAGGACTCCCAGGTGTTGCTGGCCCTCGCCTTCCCTAGGCAGCCCTGCCACAGCCCCACAAACTCTGGCACTCTCACCTTGCCAACCCTCTATATCTCCAAACATGCTCGCTCTTAATTTATCCAGAGCCCAGCTCCAAAATGGGAAACGTCCAACGACTGCTCCCACACGAAAGGGGCCAGGACTGAAAGCTGTTGCTGGCCCTCACCTTCCCTAGGCAGCTCTGCCACAGCCCCACAAACTCTGGCACTCTCACCTTGCCAACCCTCTATATTTCCATACATGCTCTGTCTGCTTCTACAACGCCCGGCTCCGAAATGGGAATCGTCCAACGACTGCTCCCACACGAAAGGGGCCAGGACTGAAAGCTGTTGCTGGCCCTCGCCTTCCCTAGGCAGCCCTGCCACAGCCCCACAAACTCTGGCACTCTGACCTTGCCCACCCTCTATATCTCCAAACATGCTCTCTCTCACGCGGCCAGAGCCCAGCTCCGAAATGGAAAACGTCCAGCGACTGCTCCCACACGAAAGGGGCCAGGACTCCCAGGTGTTGCTGGCCCTCGCCTTCCCTAGGCAGCCCTGCCACAGCCCCACAAACTCTGGCACTCTCAACTTGCCAATCGTCTATATCTCCAAAAATGCTCTCCCTCAAAGTTGCCAGAGCCCAGCTCTGAAATGGGAAACATCCAGCGACTGATCCCACACGAAAGGGGCCAGGACTGAAAGCTGTTGCTGGCCCTCACCTTCCCTAGGCAGCCCTGCCACAGCCCCACAAACTCTGGCACTCGCACCTTGCCAATCGTCTATATCTCCAAAAATGCTCTCCGTCAAAGTTGCCAGAGCCCAGCTCTGAAATGGGAAACATCAAATGACTGCTCCCACAATAAAGGGGCCAGGACAGAAAGCTGTTGCTGGCCCTCACCTTCCCTAGGCAGCCCTGCCACAGCCCCACAAACTCTGGCGCTCTGACCTTGCCAACCATCTATATCTCCAAACATGCTCGCTCTTAATTTCTCCAGAGCCCAGCTCCAAAATGGGAAACGTCCAGCGACTGCTCCCACACGAAAGGGGCCAGGACGGAAAGCTGTTGCTGGCCCTCACCTTCCCTAGGCAGCCCTGCCACAGCCCCACAAACTCTGGCACTCTCACCTTGCCAACCCTCTATATCTCCAAACATGCTCGCTCTTAATTTCTCTAGAGCCCAGCTCCAAAATGGAAAACGTCCAGCGACTGCTCCCACACGAAAGGGGCCAGGACTGAAAGCTGTTGCTGGCCCTCACCTTCCCTAGGCAGCCCTGCCACAGCCCCACAAAATATCGCACTCTGACCTTGCCAACCCGCTATATCTCCATACATGCTCTCTCTGCTTCTACAACGCCGCCTCTGAAATGGGAAACGTCCAACGACTGCTCCCACACGAAACGGGCCAGGACGGAAAGCTGTTGCTGGCCCTCACCTTCCCTAGGCAGCCCTGCCACAGCCCCACAAACCTGGCACTCTCAACTTGCCATTCGTCTATATCTCCAAACATGCTCTCCCTCAACGTTGCCAGAGCACAGCTCCGAAATGGAAAACATCCAGCGACTGCTCCCACACGAAAGGGGCCAGGACTCCCAGGTGTTGCTGGCCCTCGCCTTCCCTAGGCAGCCCTGCCACAGCCCCACAAACTCTGGCACTCTGACCTTGCCAACCAACTATAACTCCAAACATGCTCTGCCTCAAATTTGCCAGAGCCCAGCTCTGAAATGGGAAACGTCCAGCGACTGATCCCACACGAAAGGGACCAGGACGGAAAGCTGTTGCTGTCCCTCACCTTCCCTAGGCAGCCCTGCCACAGCCCCACAAACTCTGGCGCTCTGACCTTGCTAACCATCTATATCTCCAAACATGCTCGCTCTTAATTTCTCCAGAGCCCAGCTCTGAAATTGAACACGTCCAGCAACTGCTCCCACACGAAAGGGGCCAGGACAGAAAGCTGTTGCTGGCCCTCAGCTTCCCGAGGCAGCCCTGCCACAGCCCCACAAACTCTGGCACTCTCACCTTGCCAACCCCCTATATCTCCAAACATGCTCGCTCT
The DNA here is from genome assembly GCA_027474245.1 of Spheniscus humboldti. Lineage (NCBI taxonomy): Eukaryota > Metazoa > Chordata > Aves > Sphenisciformes > Spheniscidae > Spheniscus > Spheniscus humboldti. The sequence continues at coordinate 67,106,000 of CM049890.1, read as the reverse complement.
TAATTTCTACAGAGCACAACTCCAAAATGGGAAACGTCCAGCGACTGCTCCCACACGAAAGGGGCCAGGACTGAAAGCTGTTGCTGGCCCTCACCTTCCCTAGGCAGCCCTGCCACAGCCCCACAAACTCTGGCACTCGCACCTTGCCAACCATCTGTTTCTCCAAACATGGTCTTTCTCAGCATTCCCAGAGCCAGGCTCCGAAATGGAAAATGTCCAGCAGCTGCTCCCACACGAAAGGGGCCAGGACTGAAAGCTCTTGCTGGCCCTCACCTTCCCTAGGCAGCCCTGCCACAGCCCCACAAACTCTGGCACTCTCACCTTGCCTACCCTCTATATCTCCAAACATGCTCGCTCCTAATTTCTCCATAGGCCAGCTCCAAAATGGGAAACGTCCAGCGACTGCTCCCACACGAAAGGGGCCAGGACGGAAAGCTGTTGCTGGCCCTCACCTTCCCTAGGAAGCCCTGCCACAGCCCCACAAACTCTGGCACTCTGACCTTGCCAACCATCTGTTTCTCCAAACATGCTCTCTCTCAGCGTTTCCAGAGCCCAGCTCCGAAATGGAAAACGTCCAGCGACTGCTCCCACACGAAACGGGCCAGGACTCCCAGGTGTTGCTGGCCCTCACCTTCCCTAGGCAGCCCTGCCACAGCCCCACAAACTCTGGCACTCTGACCTTGCCAACCCTCTATATCTCCAAACATGCTCGCTCTTAATTTCTCCAGAGCCCAGCTCTGAAATTGAAAACGTCTAGCGACTGCTCCCACACGAAAGGGGCCAGGACGGAAAGCTGTTGCTGGCCCTCACCTTCCCTAGGCAGCCCTGCCACAGCCCCACAAACTCTGTCACTCTGACCTTGCCAACCCTCTATATCTCCAAACATGCTCGCTCTTAATTTCTCCAGAGCCCAGCTCCAAAATGGAAAATGTCCAGCGACTGCTCCCACACGAAACGGGCCAGGACGGAAAGCTGTTGCTGTCCCTCACCTTCCCTAGGCAGCCCTGCCACAGCCCCACAAACTCTGGCACTCTGACCTTGCCAACCCTCTATATCTCCAAACATGCTCGCTCTTAATTTCTCCAGAGCCCAGCTCTGAAATTGAAAACGTCCAGCGACTGCTCCCACACGAAAGGGGCCAGGACTGAAAGCTGTTGCTGGCCCTCAGCTTCCCGAGGCAGCCCTGCCACAGCTCCACAAACTCTGGCACTCTGACCTTGCCAACCATCTATATCTCCAAACATGCTCGCTCTTAATTTCTCCAGAGCCCAGCTCTGAAATGGGAAACATCCAATGACTGCTCCCACCATAAAGGGGCCAGGACAGAAAGCTGTTGCTGGCCCTCACCTTCCCTAGGCAGCCCTGCCACAGCCCCACAAACTCTGGCACTCTGACCTTGCTAACCATCTATATCTCCAAACATGCTCGCTCTTAATTTCTCCAGAGCCCAGCTCCAAAATGGGAAACGTCCAGCGACTGCTCCCACACGAAAGGGGCCAGGACGGAAAGCTGTTGCTGGCCCTCACCTTCCCTAGGCAGCCCTGCCACAGCCCCACAAACTCTGGCACTCTCAACTTGCCAGTCGTCTATATCTCCAAACATGCTCTCCCTCAACGTTGCCAGAGCCCAGCTCCAAAATGGAAAACGTCCAGCGACTGCTCCCACACGAAACAGGCCAGGACTGCAAGGTGCTGCTGGCCCTCACCTTCCCTAGGCAGCCCTGCCACAGCCCCACAAACTCTGGCACTCGCACCTTGCCAACCATCTGTTTCTCCAAACATGCTCTCTATCAGCGTTTCCAGAGCCCAGCTCCGAAATGGAAAACGTCCAGCGACTGCTCCCACACGAAACGGGCCAGGACTCCCAGGTGTTGCTGGCCCTCGCCTTCCCTAGGCAGCCCTGCCACAGCCCCACAAACTCTGGCACTCTCACCTTGCCAACCCTCTATATCTCCAAACATGCTCGCTCTTAATTTATCCAGAGCCCAGCTCCAAAATGGGAAACGTCCAACGACTGCTCCCACACGAAAGGGGCCAGGACTGAAAGCTGTTGCTGGCCCTCGCCTTCCCTAGGCAGCTCTGCCACAGCCCCACAAACTGGCACTCTGACCTTGCCAACCCTCTATAATTCCATACATGCTCTGTCTGCTTCTACAACGCCCGGCTCCGAAATGGGAATCGTCCAACGACTGCTCCCACACGAAAGGGGCCAGGACTGAAAGCTGTTGCTGGCCCTCGCCTTCCCTAGGCAGCCCTGCCACAGCCCCACAAACTCTGGCACTCTGACCTTGCCCACCCTCTATATCTCCAAACATGCTCTCTCTCACGCGGCCAGAGCCCAGCTCCGAAATGGAAAACGTCCAGCGACTGCTCCCACACGAAAGGGGCCAGGACTCCCAGGTGTTGCTGGCCCTCGCCTTCCCTAGGCAGCCCTGCCACAGCCCCACAAACTCTGGCACTCTCAACTTGCCAATCGTCTATATCTCCAAAAATGCTCTCCCTAAAAGTTGCCAGAGCCCAGCTCTGAAATGGGAAACATCCAGCGACTGATCCCACACGAAAGGGGCCAGGACTGAAAGCTGTTGCTGGCCCTCACCTTCCCTAGGCAGCCCTGCCACAGCCCCACAAACTTTGGCACTCGCACCTTGCCAATCGTCTATATCTCCAAAAATGCTCTCCGTCAAAGTTGCCAGAGCCCAGCTCTGAAATGGGAAACATCAAATGACTGCTCCCACAATAAAGGGGCCAGGACAGAAAGCTGTTGCTGGCCCTCACCTTCCCTAGGCAGCCCTGCCACAGCCCCACAAACTCTGGCGCTCTGACCTTGCCAACCATCTATATCTCCAAACATGCTCGCTCTTAATTTCTCCAGAGCCCAGCTCCAAAATGGGAAACGTCCAGCGACTGCTCCCACACGAAAGGGGCCAGGACGGAAAGCTGTTGCTGGCCCTCACCTTCCCTAGGCAGCCCTGCCACAGCCCCACAAACTCTGGCACTCTCACCTTGCCAACCCTCTATATCTCCAAACATGCTCGCTCTTAATTTCTCTAGAGCCCAGCTCCAAAATGGAAAACGTCCAGCGACTGCTCCCACACGAAAGGGGCCAGGACTGAAAGCTGTTGCTGGCCCTCACCTTCCCTAGGCAGCCCTGCCACAGCCCCACAAAATATCGCACTCTGACCTTGCCAACCCGCTATATCTCCATACATGCTCTCTCTGCTTCTACAACGCCGCCTCCGAAATGGGAAACGTCCAACGACTGCTCCCACACGAAACGGGCCAGGACGGAAAGCTGTTGCTGGCCCTCACCTTCCCTAGGCAGCCCTGCCACAGCCCCACAAACCTGGCACTCTCAACTTGCCATTCGTCTATATCTCCAAACATGCTCTCCCTCAACGTTGCCAGAGCATAGCTCCGAAATGGAAAACATCCAGCGACTGCTCCCACACGAAAGGGGCCAGGACTCCCAGGTGTTGCTGGCCCTCGCCTTCCCTAGGCAGCCCTGCCACAGCCCCACAAACTCTGGCACTCTGACCTTGCCAACCAACTATATCTCCAAACATGCTCTGCCTCAAATTTGCCAGAGCCCAGCTCTGAAATGGGAAACATCCAGCGACTGATCCCACACGAAAGGGGCCAGGACGGAAAGCTGTTGCTGTCCCTCACCTTCCCTAGGCAGCCCTGCCACAGCCCCACAAACTCTGGCGCTCTGACCTTGCTAACCATCTATATCTCCAAACATGCTCGCTCTTAATTTCTCCAGAGCCCTACTCTGAAATTGAACACGTCCAGCGACTGCTCCCACACGAAAGGGGCCAGGACGGAAAGCTGTTGCTGGCCCTCACCTTCCCGAGGCAGCCCTGCCACAGCCCCACAAACTCTGGCACTCTCACCTTGCCAACCCCCTATATCTCCAAACATGCTCGCTCTTAATTTCTACAGAGCACAACTCCAAAATGGGAAATGTCCAGCGACTGCTCCCACACGAAACGGGCCAGGACTGAAAGCTGTTGCTGGCCCTCACCTTCCCTAGGCAGCCCTGCCACAGCCCCACAAACTCTGGCACTCGCACCTTGCCAACCCTCTATATTTCCATACATGCTCTGTCTGCTTCTACAACGCCCGGCTCCGAAATGGGAATCGTCCAACGACTGCTCCCACATGAAAGGGGCCAGGACTGAAAGCTGTTGCTGGCCCTCGCCTTACCTAGGCAGCCCTGCCACAGCCCCACAAACTCTGGCACTCTGACCTTGCCCACCCTCTATATCTCCAAACATGCTCTCTCTCACGCGGCCAGAGCCCAGCTCCGAAATGGAAAACGTCCAGCGACTGCTCCCACACGAAAGGGGCCAGGACTGAAAGCTGTTGCTGGCCCTCACCTTCCCTAGGCAGCCCTGCCACAGCCCCACAAACTCTGGCGCTCTCACCTTGCTAACCATCTATATCTCCAAACATGCTCGCTCTTAATTTCTCCAGAGCCCAGCTCTAAAATGGGAAACGTCCAACGACTGCTCCCACATGAAAGGGACCAGGACTTAAAGCTGTTGCTGGCCCTCACCTTCCCTAGGCAGCCCTGCCACAGCCCCACAAACTCTGTCACTCTGACCTTGCCAACCCTCTATATCTCCAAACATGCTCGCTCTTAATTTCTCCAGAGCCCAGCTCCAAAATGGGAATCGTCCAGCGACTGCTCCCACCATAAAGGGGCCAGGACAGAAAGCTGTTGCTGGCCCTCACCTTCCCTAGGCAGCCCTGCCACAGCCCCACAAACTCTGGCACTCTCAACTTGCCAGTCGTCTATATCTCCAAACATGCTCTCCCTCAACGTTGCCAGAGCCCAGCTCCAAAATGGAAAACGTCCAGCGACTGCTCCCACACGAAACACGCCAGGACTGCAAGGTGCTGCTGGCCCTCACCTTCCCTAGGCAGCCCTGCCACAGCCCCACAAACTCTGGCACTCGCACCTTGCCAACCCTCTATTTCTCCAAACATGGTCTTTCTCAGCATTCCCAGAGCCAGGCTCCGAAATGGAAAATGTCCAGCAGCTGCTCCCACATGAAAGGGGCCAGGACGGAAAGCTGTTGCTGGCCCTCAGCTTCCCTAGGCAGCCCTGCCACAGCCCCACAAACTCTGGCACTCTCACCTTGCCAACCCTCTATATCTCCAAACATGCTCGCTCTTAATTTCTCCAGAGCCCAGCTCCAAAATGGGAAACGTCCAGCGACTGCTCCCACACGAAAGGGGCCAGGACGGAAAGCTGTTGCTGGCCCTCACCTTCCCTAGGCAGCCCTGCCACAGCCCCACAAACTCTGGCACTCGCACCTTGCCAACCATCTGTTTCTCCAAACATGCTCTCTATCAGCGTTTCCAGAGCCCAGCTCCGAAATGGAAAACGTCCAGCGACTGCTCCCACACGAAACGGGCCAGGACTCCCAGGTGTTGCTGGCCCTCGCCTTCCCTAGGCAGCCCTGCCACAGCCCCACAAACTCTGCCACTCTCACCTTGCCAACCCTCTATATCTCCAAACATGCTCGCTCTTAATTTCTCCAGAGCCCAGCTCCAAAATGGGAAATGTCCAGCGACTGCTCCCACACGAAAGGGGCCAGGACGGAAAGCTGTTGCTGGCCCTCACCTTCCCTAGGCAGCCCTGCCACAGCCCCACAAACTCTGGCACTCTCAACTTGCCAACCATCTGTTTCTCCAAACATGCTCTCTCTCAGCGTTTCCAGAGCCCAGCTCCAAAATGGGAAACATCCAGCGACTGATCCCACACGAAAGGGGCCAGGACTGAAAGCTGTTGCTGGCCCTCACCTTCCCTAGGCAGCCCTGCCACAGCCCCACAAACTCTGGCGCTCTGACCTTGCTAACCATCTATATCTCCAAACATGCTCGCTCTTAATTTCTCCAGAGCCCAGCTCTAAAATGGGAAACGTCCAACGACTGCTCCCACATGAAAGGGACCAGGACTTAAAGCTGTTGCTGGCCCTCACCTTCCCTAGGCAGCCCTGCCACAGCCCCACAAACTCTGTCACTCTGACCTTGCCAACCCTCTATATCTCCAAACATGCTCGCTCTTAATTTCTCCAGAGCCCAGCTCCAAAATGGGAAACGTCCAGCGACTGCTCCCACACGAAAGGGGCCAGGACGGAAAGCTGTTGCTGGCCCTCACCTTCCCTAGGCAGCCCTGCCACAGCCCCACAATCTCTGGCACTCTCACCTTGCCTACCCTCTATATCTACAAACATGCTCGCTCTTAATTTCTCCAGACCCCAGCTCCGAAATGGAAAACGTCCAGCGACTGCTCCCACACGAAAGGGGCCAGGACTGAAAGCTGTTGCTGGCCCTCACCTTCCCTAGGCAGCCCTGCCACAGCCCCACAAAATATCGCACTCTGACCTTGCCAACCCGCTATATCTCCATACATGCTCTCTCTGCTTCTACAACGCCGCCTCTGAAATGGGAAACGTCCAATGACTGCTCCCACACGAAACGGGCCAGGACTGAAAGCTGTTGCTGGCCCTCACCTTCCCTAGGCAGCCCTGCCACAGCCCCACAAACCTGGCACTCTCAACTTGCCAGTCGTCTATATCTCCAAACATGCTCTCCCTCAACGTTGCCAGAGCCCAGCTCCGAAATGGAAAACATCCAGCGACTGCTTCCACACGAAACGGGCCAGGACTCCCAGGTGTTGCTGGCCCTCGCCTTCCCTAGGCAGCCCTGCCACAGCCCCACAAACTCTGGCACTCTGACCTTGCCAACCAACTATATCTCCAAACATGCTCTGCCTCAACGTTGCCAGAGCCCAGCTACAAAATGGGAAACGTCCAGCGACTATTCCCACACGATAGGGGCCAGGACTGAAAGCTGTTGCTGGCCTTCACCTTCCCTAGGCAGCCCTGCCACAGCCCCACAAACTCTGGCACTCTGACCTTGCCAACCCTCTATATCTCCAAACATGCTCGCTCTTAATTTCTCCAGAGCCCAGCTCTGAAATTGAAAACGTCCAGCGACTGCTCCCACACGAAAGGGGCCAGGACTGAAAGCTGTTGCTGGCCCTCAGCTTCCCGAGGCAGCCCTGCCACAGCTCCACAAACTCTGGCACTCTCACCTTGCCAACCCCCTATATCTCCAAACATGCTCGCTCTTAATTTCTACAGAGCACAACTCCAAAATGGGAAACGTCCAGCGACTGCTCCCACACGAAAGGGGCCAGCACGGAAAGCTGTTGCTGGCCTTCACCTTCCCTAGGCAGCCCTGCCACAGCCCAACAAACTCTGGCACTCTGACCTTGCTAACCATCTATATCTCCAAACATGCTCGCTCTTAATTTCTCCAGAGCCCAGCTCTGAAATGGGAAACATCCAATGACTGCTCCCACCATAAAGGGGCCAGGACAGAAAGCTGTTGCTGGCCCTCACCTTCCCTAGGCAGCCCTGCCACAGCCCCACAAACTCTGGCACTCTCACCTTGCTAACCATCTATATCTCCAAACATGCTCGCTCTTAATTTCTCCAGAGCCCAGCTCTAAAATGGGAAACGTCCAGCGACTGCTCCCACACGAAAGGGGCCAGGACGGAAAGCTGTTGCTGGCCCTCACCTTCCCTAGGCAGCCCTGCCACAGCCCCACAAACTCTGGCACTCTCAACTTGCCAGTCGTCTATATCTCCAAACATGCTCTCCCTCAACGTTGCCAGAGCCCAGCTCCAAAATGGAAAACGTCCAGCGACTGCTCCCACACGAAACACGCCAGGACTGCAAGGTGCTGCTGGCCCTCACCTTCCCTAGGCAGCCCTGCCACAGCCCCACAAACTCTGGCACTCGCACCTTGCCAACCCTCTATTTCTCCAAACATGGTCTTTCTCAGCATTCCAAGAGCCAGGCTCCGAAATGGAAAATGTCCAGCAGCTGCTCCCACACGAAAGGGGCCAGGACGGAAAGCTGTTGCTGGCCCTCACCTTCCCTAGGCAGCCCTGCCACAGCCCCACAAACGCTGGCACTCTCACCTTGCCAACCCTCTATATCTCCAAACATGCTCGCTCTTAATTTCTCCAGAGCCCAGCTCCAAAATGGGAAACGTCCAGCGACTGCTCCCACACGAAAGGGGCCAGGACGGAAAGCTGTTGCTGGCCCTCACCTTCCCTAGGCAGCCCTGCCACAGCCCCACAAACTCTGGCACTCGCACCTTGCCAACCATCTGTTTCTCCAAACATGCTCTCTATCAGCGTTTCCAGAGCCCAGCTCCGAAATGGAAAACGTCCAGCGACTGCTCCCACACGAAACGGGCCAGGACTCCCAGGTGTTGCTGGCCCTCGCCTTCCCTAGGCAGCCCTGCCACAGCCCCACAAACTCTGGCACTCTCACCTTGCCAACCCTCTATATCTCCAAACATGCTCGCTCTTAATTTATCCAGAGCCCAGCTCCAAAATGGGAAACGTCCAACGACTGCTCCCACACGAAAGGGGCCAGGACTGAAAGCTGTTGCTGGCCCTCGCCTTCCCTAGGCAGCTCTGCCACAGCCCCACAAACTGGCACTCTGACCTTGCCAACCCTCTATAATTCCATACATGCTCTGTCTGCTTCTACAACGCCCGGCTCCGAAATGGGAATCGTCCAACGACTGCTCCCACACGAAAGGGGCCAGGACTGAAAGCTGTTGCTGGCCCTCGCCTTCCCTAGGCAGCCCTGCCACAGCCCCACAAACTCTGGCACTCTGACCTTGCCCACCCTCTATATCTCCAAACATGCTCTCTCTCACGCGGCCAGAGCCCAGCTCCGAAATGGAAAACGTCCAGCGACTGCTCCCACACGAAAGGGGCCAGGACTCCCAGGTGTTGCTGGCCCTCGCCTTCCCTAGGCAGCCCTGCCACAGCCCCACAAACTCTGGCACTCTCAACTTGCCAATCGTCTATATCTCCAAAAATGCTCTCCCTAAAAGTTGCCAGAGCCCAGCTCTGAAATGGGAAACATCCAGCGACTGATCCCACACGAAAGGGGCCAGGACTGAAAGCTGTTGCTGGCCCTCACCTTCCCTAGGCAGCCCTGCCACAGCCCCACAAACTTTGGCACTCGCACCTTGCCAATCGTCTATATCTCCAAAAATGCTCTCCGTCAAAGTTGCCAGAGCCCAGCTCTGAAATGGGAAACATCAAATGACTGCTCCCACAATAAAGGGGCCAGGACAGAAAGCTGTTGCTGGCCCTCACCTTCCCTAGGCAGCCCTGCCACAGCCCCACAAACTCTGGCGCTCTGACCTTGCCAACCATCTATATCTCCAAACATGCTCGCTCTTAATTTCTCCAGAGCCCAGCTCCAAAATGGGAAACGTCCAGCGACTGCTCCCACACGAAAGGGGCCAGGACGGAAAGCTGTTGCTGGCCCTCACCTTCCCTAGGCAGCCCTGCCACAGCCCCACAAACTCTGGCACTCTCACCTTGCCAACCCTCTATATCTCCAAACATGCTCGCTCTTAATTTCTCTAGAGCCCAGCTCCAAAATGGAAAACGTCCAGCGACTGCTCCCACACGAAAGGGGCCAGGACTGAAAGCTGTTGCTGGCCCTCACCTTCCCTAGGCAGCCCTGCCACAGCCCCACAAAATATCGCACTCTGACCTTGCCAACCCGCTATATCTCCATACATGCTCTCTCTGCTTCTACAACGCCGCCTCCGAAATGGGAAACGTCCAACGACTGCTCCCACACGAAACGGGCCAGGACGGAAAGCTGTTGCTGGCCCTCACCTTCCCTAGGCAGCCCTGCCACAGCCCCACAAACCTGGCACTCTCAACTTGCCATTCGTCTATATCTCCAAACATGCTCTCCCTCAACGTTGCCAGAGCATAGCTCCGAAATGGAAAACATCCAGCGACTGCTCCCACACGAAAGGGGCCAGGACTCCCAGGTGTTGCTGGCCCTCGCCTTCCCTAGGCAGCCCTGCCACAGCCCCACAAACTCTGGCACTCTGACCTTGCCAACCAACTATATCTCCAAACATGCTCTGCCTCAAATTTGCCAGAGCCCAGCTCTGAAATGGGAAACATCCAGCGACTGATCCCACACGAAAGGGGCCAGGACGGAAAGCTGTTGCTGTCCCTCACCTTCCCTAGGCAGCCCTGCCACAGCCCCACAAACTCTGGCGCTCTGACCTTGCTAACCATCTATATCTCCAAACATGCTCGCTCTTAATTTCTCCAGAGCCCTACTCTGAAATTGAACACGTCCAGCGACTGCTCCCACACGAAAGGGGCCAGGACGGAAAGCTGTTGCTGGCCCTCACCTTCCCGAGGCAGCCCTGCCACAGCCCCACAAACTCTGGCACTCTCACCTTGCCAACCCCCTATATCTCCAAACATGCTCGCTCTTAATTTCTACAGAGCACAACTCCAAAATGGGAAATGTCCAGCGACTGCTCCCACACGAAACGGGCCAGGACTGAAAGCTGTTGCTGGCCCTCACCTTCCCTAGGCAGCCCTGCCACAGCCCCACAAACTCTGGCACTCGCACCTTGCCAACCCTCTATATTTCCATACATGCTCTGTCTGCTTCTACAACGCCCGGCTCCGAAATGGGAATCGTCCAACGACTGCTCCCACATGAAAGGGGCCAGGACTGAAAGCTGTTGCTGGCCCTCGCCTTACCTAGGCAGCCCTGCCACAGCCCCACAAACTCTGGCACTCTGACCTTGCCCACCCTCTATATCTCCAAACATGCTCTCTCTCACGCGGCCAGAGCCCAGCTCCGAAATGGAAAACGTCCAGCGACTGCTCCCACACGAAAGGGGCCAGGACTGAAAGCTGTTGCTGGCCCTCACCTTCCCTAGGCAGCCCTGCCACAGCCCCACAAACTCTGGCGCTCTCACCTTGCTAACCATCTATATCTCCAAACATGCTCGCTCTTAATTTCTCCAGAGCCCAGCTCTAAAATGGGAAACGTCCAACGACTGCTCCCACATGAAAGGGACCAGGACTTAAAGCTGTTGCTGGCCCTCACCTTCCCTAGGCAGCCCTGCCACAGCCCCACAAACTCTGGCACTCGCACCTTGCCAACCCTCTATATCTCCAAACATGCTCGCTCTTAATTTCTCCAGAGCCCAGCTCCAAAATGGGAATCGTCCAGCGACTGCTCCCACCATAAAGGGGCCAGGACAGAAAGCTGTTGCTGGCCCTCACCTTCCCTAGGCAGCCCTGCCATAGCCCCACAAACTCTGCCACTCTCACCTTGCCAACCCTCTATATCTCCAAACATGCTCGCTCTTAATTTCTCCAGAGCCCAGCTCCAAAATGGGAAATGTCCAGCGACTGCTCCCACACGAAAGGGGCCAGGACGGAAAGCTGTTGCTGGCCCTCAGCTTCCCTAGGCAGCCCTGCCACAGCCCCACAAACTCTGGCACTCTCACCTTGCCAACCATCTGTTTCTCCAAACATGCTCTCTCTCAGCGTTTCCAGAGCCCAGCTCCAAAATGGGAAACATCCAGCGACTGATCCCACACGAAAGGGGCCAGGACTGAAAGCTGTTGCTGGCCCTCACCTTCCCTAGGCAGCCCTGCCACAGCCCCACAAACTCTGGCGCTCTGACCTTGCTAACCATCTATATCTCCAAACATGCTCGCTCTTAATTTCTCCAGAGCCCAGCTCTAAAATGGGAAACGTCCAACGACTGCTCCCACATGAAAGGGACCAGGACTTAAAGCTGTTGCTGGCCCTCACCTTCCCTAGGCAGCCCTGCCACAGCCCCACAAACTCTGTCACTCTGACCTTGCCAACCCTCTATATCTCCAAACATGCTCGCTCTTAATTTCTCCAGAGCCCAGCTCCAAAATGGGAAACGTCCAGCGACTGCTCCCACACGAAAGGGGCCAGGACGGAAAGCTGTTGCTGGCCCTCACCTTCCCTAGGCAGCCCTGCCACAGCCCCACAATCTCTGGCACTCTCACCTTGCCTACCCTCTATATCTACAAACATGCTCGCTCTTAATTTCTCCAGACCCCAGCTCCGAAATGGAAAACGTCCAGCGACTGCTCCCACACGAAAGGGGCCAGGACTGAAAGCTGTTGCTGGCCCTCACCTTCCCTAGGCAGCCCTGCCACAGCCCCACAAAATATCGCACTCTGACCTTGCCAACCCGCTATATCTCCATACATGCTCTCTCTGCTTCTACAACGCCGCCTCTGAAATGGGAAACGTCCAATGACTGCTCCCACACGAAACGGGCCAGGACTGAAAGCTGTTGCTGGCCCTCACCTTCCCTAGGCAGCCCTGCCACAGCCCCACAAACCTGGCACTCTCAACTTGCCAGTCGTCTATATCTCCAAACATGCTCTCCCTCAACGTTGCCAGAGCCCAGCTCCGAAATGGAAAACATCCAGCGACTGCTTCCACACGAAACGGGCCAGGACTCCCAGGTGTTGCTGGCCCTCGCCTTCCCTAGGCAGCCCTGCCACAGCCCCACAAACTCTGGCACTCTGACCTTGCCAACCAACTATATCTCCAAACATGCTCTGCCTCAACGTTGCCAGAGCCCAGCTACAAAATGGGAAACGTCCAGCGACTATTCCCACACGATAGGGGCCAGGACTGAAAGCTGTTGCTGGCCTTCACCTTCCCTAGGCAGCCCTGCCACAGCCCCACAAACTCTGGCACTCTGACCTTGCCAACCCTCTATATCTCCAAACATGCTCGCTCTTAATTTCTCCAGAGCCCAGCTCTGAAATTGAAAACGTCCAGCGACTGCTCCCACACGAAAGGGGCCAGGACTGAAAGCTGTTGCTGGCCCTCAGCTTCCCGAGGCAGCCCTGCCACAGCTCCACAAACTCTGGCACTCTCACCTTGCCAACCCCCTATATCTCCAAACATGCTCGCTCTTAATTTCTACAGAGCACAACTCCAAAATGGGAAACGTCCAGCGACTGCTCCCACACGAAAGGGGCCAGCACGGAAAGCTGTTGCTGGCCTTCACCTTCCCTAGGCAGCCCTGCCACAGCCCAACAAACTCTGGCACTCTGACCTTGCTAACCATCTATATCTCCAAACATGCTCGCTCTTAATTTCTCCAGAGCCCAGCTCTGAAATGGGAAACATCCAATGACTGCTCCCACCATAAAGGGGCCAGGACAGAAAGCTGTTGCTGGCCCTCACCTTCCCTAGGCAGCCCTGCCACAGCCCCACAAACTCTGGCACTCTCACCTTGCTAACCATCTATATCTCCAAACATGCTCGCTCTTAATTTCTCCAGAGCCCAGCTCTAAAATGGGAAACGTCCAGCGACTGCTCCCACACGAAAGGGGCCAGGACGGAAAGCTGTTGCTGGCCCTCACCTTCCCTAGGCAGCCCTGCCACAGCCCCACAAACTCTGGCACTCTCAACTTGCCAGTCGTCTATATCTCCAAACATGCTCTCCCTCAACGTTGCCAGAGCCCAGCTCCAAAATGGAAAACGTCCAGCGACTGCTCCCACACGAAACACGCCAGGACTGCAAGGTGCTGCTGGCCCTCACCTTCCCTAGGCAGCCCTGCCACAGCCCCACAAACTCTGGCACTCGCACCTTGCCAACCCTCTATTTCTCCAAACATGGTCTTTCTCAGCATTCCCAGAGCCAGGCTCCGAAATGGAAAATGTCCAGCAGCTGCTCCCACACGAAAGGGGCCAGGACGGAAAGCTGTTGCTGGCCCTCACCTTCCCTAGGCAGCCCTGCCACAGCCCCACAAACGCTGGCACTCTCACCTTGCCAACCCTCTATATCTCCAAACATGCTCGCTCTTAATTTCTCCAGAGCCCAGCTCCAAAATGGGAAACGTCCAGCGACTGCTCCCACACGAAAGGGGCCAGGACGGAAAGCTGTTGCTGGCCCTCACCTTCCCTAGGCAGCCCTGCCACAGCCCCACAAACTCTGGCACTCGCACCTTGCCAACCATCTGTTTCTCCAAACATGCTCTCTATCAGCGTTTCCAGAGCCCAGCTCCGAAATGGAAAACGTCCAGCGACTGCTCCCACACGAAAGGGGCCAGGACTCCCAGGTGTTGCTGGCCCTCGCCTTCCCTAGGCAGCCCTGCCACAGCCCCACAAACTCTGCCACTCTCACCTTGCCAACCCTCTATATCTCCAAACATGCTCGCTCTTAATTTCTCCAGAGCCCAGCTCCAAAATGGGAAATGTCCAGCGACTGCTCCCACACGAAAGGGGCCAGGACGGAAAGCTCTTCCTGGCCCTCACCTTCCCTAGGCAGCCCTGCCACAGCCCCACAAACTCTGGCACTCTCACCTTGCCAACCATCTGTTTCTCCAAACATGCTCTCTCTCAGCGTTTCCAGAGCCCAGCTCCAAAATGGGAAACATCCAGCGACTGATCCCACACGAAAGGGGCCAGGACTGAAAGCTGTTGCTGGCCCTCACCTTCCCTAGGCAGCCCTGCCACAGCCCCACAAACTCTGGCACTCTCACCTTGCCAACCCTCTATATTTCCATACATGCTCTGTCTGCTTCTACAACGCCCGGCTCCGAAATGGGAATCGTCCAACGACTGCTCCCACACGAAAGGGGCCAGGACTGAAAGCTGTTGCTGGCCCTCGCCTTCCCTAGGCAGCCCTGCCACAGCCCCACAAACTCTGGCACTCTGACCTTGCCCACCCTCTATATCTCCAAACATGCTCTCTCTCACGCGGCCAGAGCCCAGCTCCGAAATGGAAAACATCCAGCGACTGCTCCCACACGAAAGGGGCCAGGACTCCCAGGTGTTGCTGGCCCTCACCTTCCCTAGGCAGCCCTGCCACAGCCCCACAAACTCTGGCACTCTCAACTTGCCAATCGTCTATATCTCCAAAAATGCTCTCCCTCAAAGTTACCAGAGCCCAGCTCTGAAATGGGAAACATCCAGCGACTGATCCCACACGAAAGGGGCCAGGACTGAAAGCTGTTGCTGGCCCTCACCTTCCCTAGGCAGCCCTGCCACAGCCCCACAAACTCTGGCACTCGCACCTTGCCAATCGTCTATATCTCCAAAAATGCTCTCCGTCAAAGTTGCCAGAGCCCAGCTCTGAAATGGGAAACATCAAATGACTGCTCCCACAATAAAGGGGCCAGGACAGAAAGCTGTTGCTGGCCCTCACCTTCCCTAGGCAGCCCTGCCACAGCCCCACAAACTCTGGCGCTCTGACCTTGCTAACCATCTATATCTCCAAACATGCTCGCTCTTAATTTCTCCAGAGCCCAGCTCCAAAATGGGAAACGTCCAGCGACTGCTCCCACACGAAACGGGCCAGGACGGAAAGCTGTTGCTGGCCCTCACCTTCCCTAGGCAGCCCTGCCACAGCCCCACAAACTCTGGCACTCTCACCTTGCCAACCCTCTATATCTCCAAACATGCTCGCTCTTAATTTCTCTAGAGCCCAGCTCCAAAATGGAAAACGTCCAGCGACTGCTCCCACACGAAAGGGGCCAGGACTGAAAGCTGTTGCTGGCCCTCACCTTCCCTAGGCAGCCCTGCCACAGCCCCACAAAATATCGCACTCTGACCTTGCCAACCCTCTATATCTCCATACATGCTCTCTCTGCTTCTACAACGCCGCCTCTGAAATGGGAAACGTCCAACGACTGCTCCCACACGAAACAGGCCAGGACGGAAAGCTGTTGCTGGCCCTCACCTTCCCTAGGCAGCCCTGCCACAGCCCCACAAACCTGGCACTCTCAACTTGCCATTCGTCTATATCTCCAAACATGCTCTCCCTCAACGTTGCCAGAGCACAGCTCCGAAATGGAAAACATCCAGCGACTGCTCCCACACGAAAGGGGCCAGGACTCCCAGGTGTTGCTGGCCCTCGCCTTCCCTAGGCAGCCCTGCCACAGCCCCACAAACTCTGGCACTCTGACCTTGCCAACCAACTATATCTCCAAACATGCTCTGCCTCAAATTTGCCAGAGCCCAGCTACAAAATGGGAAACGTCCAGCGACTGATCCCACACGAAAGGGACAAGGACGGAAAGCTGTTGCTGTCCCTCACCTTCCCTAGGCAGCCCTGCCACAGCCCCACAAACTCTGGTGCTCTGACCTTGCTAACCATCTATATCTCCAAACATGCTCGCTCTTAATTTCTCCAGAGCCCAGCTCTGAAATTGAACACGTCCAGCAACTGCTCCCACACGAAAGGGGCCAGGACAGAAAGCTGTTGCTGGCCCTCAGCTTCCCGAGGCAGCCCTGCCACAGCCCCACAAACTCTGGCACTCTCACCTTGCCAACCCCCTATATCTCCAAACATGCTCGCTCTTAATTTCTACAGAGCACAACTCCAAAATGGGAAACGTCCAGCGACTGCTCCCACACGAAAGGGGCCAGGACTGAAAGCTGTTGCTGGCCCTCACCTTCCCTAGGCAGCCCTGCCACAGCCCCACAAACTCTGGCACTCGCACCTTGCCAACCATCTGTTTCTCCAAACATGGTCTTTCTCAGCATTCCCAGAGCCAGGCTCCGAAATGGAAAATGTCCAGCAGCTGCTCCCACACGAAAGGGGCCAGGACTGAAAGCTCTTGCTGGCCCTCACCTTCCCTAGGCAGCCCTGCCACAGCCCCACAAACTCTGGCACTCTCACCTTGCCTACCCTCTATATCTCCAAACATGCTCGCTCCTAATTTCTCCAGAGCCCAGCTCCAAAATGGGAAACGTCCAGCGACTGCTCCCACACGAAAGGGGCCAGGACGGAAAGCTGTTGCTGGCCCTCACCTTCCCTAGGAAGCCCTGCCACAGCCCCACAAACTCTGGCACTCTCAACTTGCCAGTCGTCTGTTTCTCCAAACATGCTCTCTCTCAGCGTTTCCAGAGCCCAGCTCCGAAATGGAAAACGTCCAGCGACTGCTCCCACACGAAACGGGCCAGGACTCCCAGGTGTTGCTGGCCCTCGCCTTCCCTAGGCAGCCCTGCCACAGCCCCACAAACTCTGGCACTCTGACCTTGCCAACCCTCTATATCTCCAAACATGATCGCTCTTAATTTCTCCAGAGCCCAGCTCTGAAATTGAAAACGTCTAGCGACTGCTCCCACACGAAAGGGGCCAGGACGGAAAGCTGTTGCTGGCCCTCACCTTCCCTAGGCAGCCCTGCCACAGCCCCACAAACTCTGGCACTCTGACCTTGCCAACCCTCTATATCTCCAAACATGCTCGCTCTTAATTTCTCCAGAGCCCAGCTCCAAAATGGAAAACGTCCAGCGACTGCTCCCACACGAAAGGGGCCAGGACGGAAAGCTGTTGCCGGCCCTCAGCTTCCCGAGGCAGCCCTGCCACAGCTCCACAAACTCTGGCACTCTCACCTTGCCAACCCCCTATATCTCCAAACATGCTCGCTCTTAATTTCTACAGAGCACAACTCCAAAATGGGAAACGTCCAGCAACTGCTCCCACACGAAAGGGGCCAGCACGGAAAGCTGTTGCTGGCCTTCACCTTCCCTAGGCAGCCCTGCCACAGCCCAACAAACTCTGGCACTCTGACCTTGCTAACCATCTATATCTCCAAACATGCTCGCTCTTAATTTCTCCAGAGCCCAGCTCTGAAATCGGAAACATCCAATGACTGCTCCCACCATAAAGGGGCCAGGACAGAAAGCTGTTGCTGGCCCTCACCTTCCCTAGGCAGCCCTGCCACAGCCCCACAAACTCTGGCACTCTGACCTTGCTAACCATCTATATCTCCAAACATGCTCGCTCTTAATTTCTCCAGAGCCCAGCTCTAAAATGGGAAACGTCCAGCGACTGCTCCCACACGAAAGGGGCCAGGACTGAAAGCTGTTGCTGGCCCTCACCTTCCCTAGGCAGCTCTGCCACAGCCCCACAAACTCTGGCACTCTCACCTTGCCAACCCTCTATATTTCCATACATGCTCTGTCTGCTTCTACAACGCCCGGCTCCGAAATGGGAATCGTCCAACGACTGCTCCCACACGACAGCGGCCAGGACGGAAAGCTGTTGCTGGCCCTCGCCTTCCCTAGGCAGCCCTGCCACAGCCCCACAAACTCTGGCACTCTGACCTTGCCAACCCTCTATATCTCCAAACATGCTCTCTCTCACGCGGCCAGAGCCCAGCTCCGAAATGGAAAACGTCCAGCGACTGCTCCCACACGAAAGGGGCCAGGACTGCCAGGTGTTGCTGGCCCTCACCTTCCCTAGGCAGCCCTGCCACAGCCCCACAAACCTGGCACTCTCAACTTGCCAGTCGTCTATATCTCCAAACATGCTCTCCCTCAACGTTGCCAGAGACCAGCTCCGAAATGGGAAACATCCAGCGACTGCTTCCACACGAAACGGGCCAGCACTCCCAGGTGTTGCTGGCCCTCGCCTTCCCTAGGCAGCCCTGCCACAGCCCCACAAACTCTGGCACTCTCAACTTGCCAATCGTCTATATCTCCAAAAATGCTCTCCCTCAAAGTTGCCAGAGCCCAGCTCTGAAATGGGAAACATCCAGCGACTGATCCCACACGAAAGGGGCCAGGACTGAAAGCTGTTGCTGGCCCTCACCTTCCCTAGGCAGCCCTGCCACAGCCCCACAAACTCTGGCACTCGCACCTTGCCAATCGTCTATATCTCCAAAAATGCTCTCCGTCAAAGTTGCCAGAGCCCAGCTCTGAAATGGGAAACATCAAATGACTGCTCCCACAATAAAGGGGCCAGGACAGAAAGCTGTTGCTGGCCCTCACCTTCCCTAGGCAGCCCTGCCACAGCCCCACAAACTCTGGCGCTCTGACCTTGCTAACCATCTATATCTCCAAACATGCTCGCTCTTAATTTCTCCAGAGCCCAGCTCCAAAACGGGAAACGTCCAGCGACTGCTCCCACACGAAAGGGGCCAGGACGGAAAGCTGTTGCTGGCCCTCACCTTCCCTAGGCAGCCCTGCCACAGCCCCACAAACTCTGGCACTCTCACCTTGCCAACCCTCTATATCTCCAAACATGCTCGCTCTTAATTTCTCTAGAGCCCAGCTCCAAAATGGAAAACGTCCAGCGACTGCTCCCACACGAAAGGGGCCAGGACTGAAAGCTGTTGCTGGCCCTCACCTTCCCTAGGCAGCCCTGCCACAGCCCCACAAAATATCGCACTCTGACCTTGCCAACCCGCTATATCTCCATACATGCTCTCTCTGCTTCAACAACGCCGCCTCCGAAATGGGAAACGTCCAACGACTGCTCCCACACGAAACGGGCCAGGACGGAAAGCTGTTGCTGGCCCTCACCTTCCCTAGGCAGCCCTGCCACAGCCCCACAAAATATCGCACTCTGACCTTGCCAACCCGCTATATCTCCATACATGCTCTCTCTGCTTCTACAACGCCGCCTCTGAAATGGGAAACGTCCAACGACTGCTCCCACACGAAACAGGCCAGGACGGAAAGCTGTTGCTGGCCCTCACCTTCCCTAGGCAGCCCTGCCACAGCCCCACAAACCTGGCACTCTCAACTTGCCATTCGTCTATATCTCCAAACATGCTCTCCCTCAACGTTGCCAGAGCACAGCTCCGAAATGGAAAACATCCAGCGACTGCTCCCACACGAAAGGGGCCAGGACTCCCAGGTGTTGCTGGCCCTCGCCTTCCCTAGGCAGCCCTGCCACAGCCCCACAAACTCTGGCACTCTGACCTTGCCAACCAACTATATCTCCAAACATGCTCTGCCTCAAATTTGCCAGAGCCCAGCTACAAAATGGGAAACGTCCAGCGACTGATCCCACACAAAAGGGACAAGGACGGAAAGCTGTTGCTGTCCCTCACCTTCCCTAGGCAGCCCTGCCACAGCCCCACAAACTCTGGTGCTCTGACCTTGCTAACCATCTATATCTCCAAACATGCTCGCTCTTAATTTCTCCAGAGCCCAGCTCTGAAATTGAACACGTCCAGCAACTGCTCCCACACGAAAGGGGCCAGGACAGAAAGCTGTTGCTGGCCCTCAGCTTCCCGAGGCAGCCCTGCCACAGCCCCACAAACTCTGGCACTCTCACCTTGCCAACCCCCTATATCTCCAAACATGCTCGCTCTTAATTTCTACAGAGCACAACTCCAAAATGGGAAACGTCCAGCGACTGCTCCCACACGAAAGGGGCCAGGACTGAAAGCTGTTGCTGGCCCTCACCTTCCCTAGGCAGCCCTGCCACAGCCCCACAAACTCTGGCACTCGCACCTTGCCAACCATCTGTTTCTCCAAACATGGTCTTTCTCAGCATTCCCAGAGCCAGGCTCCGAAATGGAAAATGTCCAGCAGCTGCTCCCACACGAAAGGGGCCAGGACTGAAAGCTCTTGCTGGCCCTCACCTTCCCTAGGCAGCCCTGCCACAGCCCCACAAACTCTGGCACTCTCACCTTGCCTACCCTCTATATCTCCAAACATGCTCGCTCCTAATTTCTCCATAGGCCAGCTCCAAAATGGGAAACGTCCAGCGACTGCTCCCACACGAAAGGGGCCAGGACGGAAAGCTGTTGCTGGCCCTCACCTTCCCTAGGAAGCCCTGCCACAGCCCCACAAACTCTGGCACTCTCAACTTGCCAGTCGTCTGTTTCTCCAAACATGCTCTCTCTCAGCGTTTCCAGAGCCCAGCTCCGAAATGGAAAACGTCCAGCGACTGCTCCCACACGAAACGGGCCAGGACTCCCAGGTGTTGCTGGCCCTCGCCTTCCCTAGGCAGCCCTGCCACAGCCCCACAAACTCTGGCACTCTGACCTTGCCAACCCTCTATATCTCCAAACATGATCGCTCTTAATTTCTCCAGAGCCCAGCTCTGAAATTGAAAACGTCTAGCGACTGCTCCCACACGAAAGGGGCCAGGACGGAAAGCTGTTGCTGGCCCTCACCTTCCCTAGGCAGCCCTGCCACAGCCCCACAAACTCTGGCACTCTGACCTTGCCAACCCTCTATATCTCCAAACATGCTCGCTCTTAATTTCTCCAGAGCCCAGCTCCAAAATGGAAAACGTCCAGCGACTGCTCCCACACGAAAGGGGCCAGGACGGAAAGCTGTTGCTGGCCCTCAGCTTCCCGAGGCAGCCCTGCCACAGCTCCACAAACTCTGGCACTCTCACCTTGCCAACCCCCTATATCTCCAAACATGCTCGCTCTTAATTTCTACAGAGCACAACTCCAAAATGGGAAACGTCCAGCAACTGCTCCCACACGAAAGGGGCCAGCACGGAAAGCTGTTGCTGGCCTTCACCTTCCCTAGGCAGCCCTGCCACAGCCCAACAAACTCTGGCACTCTGACCTTGCTAACCATCTATATCTCCAAACATGCTCGCTCTTAATTTCTCCAGAGCCCAGCTCTGAAATCGGAAACATCCAATGACTGCTCCCACCATAAAGGGGCCAGGACAGAAAGCTGTTGCTGGCCCTCACCTTCCCTAGGCAGCCCTGCCACAGCCCCACAAACTCTGGCACTCTCACCTTGCTAACCATCTATATCTCCAAACATGCTCGCTCTTAATTTCTCCAGAGCCCAGCTCTAAAATGGGAAACGTCCAGCGACTGCTCCCACACGAAAGGGGCCAGGACTGAAAGCTGTTGCTGGCCCTCACCTTCCCTAGGCAGCTCTGCCACAGCCCCACAAACTCTGGCACTCTCACCTTGCCAACCCTCTATATTTCCATACATGCTCTGTCTGCTTCTACAACGCCCGGCTCCGAAATGGGAATCGTCCAACGACTGCTCCCACACGACAGGGGCCAGGACGGAAAGCTGTTGCTGGCCCTCAGCTTCCCGAGGCAGCCCTGCCACAGCCCCACAAACTCTGGCACTCTGACCTTGCCAACCCTCTATATCTCCAAACATGCTCTCTCTCACGCGGCCAGAGCCCAGCTCCGAAATGGAAAACGTCCAGCGACTGCTCCCACACGAAAGGGGCCAGGACTGCCAGGTGTTGCTGGCCCTCACCTTCCCTAGGCAGCCCTGCCACAGCCCCACAAACCTGGCACTCTCAACTTGCCAGTCGTCTATATCTCCAAACATGCTCTCCCTCAACGTTGCCAGAGACCAGCTCCGAAATGGGAAACATCCAGCGACTGCTTCCACACGAAACGGGCCAGCACTCCCAGGTGTTGCTGGCCCTCGCCTTCCCTAGGCAGCCCTGCCACAGCCCCACAAACTCTGGCACTCTCAACTTGCCAATCGTCTATATCTCCAAAAATGCTCTCCCTCAAAGTTGCCAGAGCCCAGCTCTGAAATGGGAAACATCCAGCGACTGATCCCACACGAAAGGGGCCAGGACGGAAAGCTGTTGCTGGCCCTCACCTTCCCTAGGCAGCCCTGCCACAGCCCCACAAACTCTGGCACTCGCACCTTGCCAATCATCTATATCTCCAAAAATGCTCTCCGTCAAAGTTGCCAGAGCCCAGCTCTGAAATGGGAAACATCAAATGACTGCTCCCACAATAAAGGGGCCAGGACAGAAAGCTGTTGCTGGCCCTCACCTTCCCTAGGCAGCCCTGCCACAGCCCCACAAACTCTGGCGCTCTGACCTTGCCAACCATCTATATCTCCAAACATGCTCGCTCTTAATTTCTCCAGAGCCCAGCTCCAAAATGGGAAACGTCCAGCGACTGCTCCCACACGAAAGGGGCCAGGACGGAAAGCTGTTGCTGGCCCTCACCTTCCCTAGGCAGCCCTGCCACAGCCCCACAAACTCTGGCACTCTCACCTTGCCAACCCTCTATATCTCCAAACATGCTCGCTCTTAATTTCTCTAGAGCCCAGCTCCAAAATGGAAAACGTCCAGCGACTGCTCCCACACGAAAGGGGCCAGGACTGAAAGCTGTTGCTGGCCCTCACCTTCCCTAGGCAGCCCTGCCACAGCCCCACAAAATATCGCACTCTGACCTTGCCAACCCGCTATATCTCCATACATGATCTCTCTGCTTCAACAACGCCGCCTCCGAAATGGGAAACGTCCAACGACTGCTCCCACACGAAACGGGCCAGGACGGAAAGCTGTTGCTGGCCCTCACCTTCCCTAGGCAGCCCTGCCACAGCCCCACAAACCTGGCACTCTCAACTTGCCAGTCGTCTATATCTCCAAACATGCTCTCCCTCAACGTTGCCAGAGCACAGCTCCGAAATGGAAAACATCCAGCGACTGCTCCCACACGAAAGGGGCCAGGACTCCCAGGTGTTGCTGGCCCTCGCCTTCCCTAGGCAGCCCTGCCACAGCCCCACACACTCTGGCACTCTGACCTTGCCAACCAACTATATCTCCAAACATGCTCTGCCTCAAATTTGCCAGAGCCCAGCTCTGAAATGGGAAACGTCCAGCGACTGATCCCACACGAAAGGGGCCAGGACGGAAAGCTGTTACTGTCCCTCACCTTCCCTAGGCAGCCCTGCCACAGCCCCACAAACTCTGGTGCTCTGACCTTGCTAACCATCTATATCTCCAAACATGCTCGCTCTTAATTTCTCCAGAGCCCAGCTCTGAAATTGAACACGTCCAGCAACTGCTCCCACACGAAAGGGGCCAGGACGGAAAGCTGTTGCTGGCCCTCAGCTTCCCGAGGCAGCCCTGCCACAGCCCCACAAACTCTGGCACTCTCACCTTGCCAACCCCCTATATCTCCAAACATGCTCGCTCTTAATTTCTACAGAGCACAACTCCAAAATGGGAAACGTCCAGCGACTGCTCCCACACGAAAGGGGCCAGGACTGAAAGCTGTTGCTGGCCCTCACCTTCCCTAGGCAGCCCTGCCACAGCCCCACAAACTCTGGCACTCTCACCTTGCCAACCATCTGTTTCTCCAAACATGGTCTTTCTCAGCATTCCCAGAGCCAGGCTCCGAAATGGAAAATGTCCAGCAGCTGCTCCCACACGAAAGGGGCCAGGACTGAAAGCTCTTGCTGGCCCTCACCTTCCCTAGGCAGCCCTGCCACAGCCCCACAAACTCTGGCACTCTCACCTTGCCTACCCTCTATATCTCCAAACATGCTCGCTCCTAATTTCTCCAGAGCCCAGCTCCAAAATGGGAAACGTCCAGCGACTGCTCCCACACGAAAGGGGCCAGGACGGAAAGCTGTTGCTGGCCCTCACCTTCCCTAGGCAGCCCTGCCACAGCCCCACAAACTCTGGCACTCTGACCTTGCCAACCATCTGTTTCTCCAAACATGCTCTCTCTCAGCGTTTCCAGAGCCCAGCTCCGAAATGGAAAACGTCCAGCGACTGCTCCCACACGAAACGGGCCAGGACTCCCAGGTGTTGCTGGCCCTCGCCTTCCCTAGGCAGCCCTGCCACAGCCCCACAAACTCTGGCACTCTGACCTTGCCAACCCTCTATATCTCCAAACATGCTCGCTCTTAATTTCTCCAGAGCCCAGCTCTGAAATTGAAAACGTCTAGCGACTGCTCCCACACGAAAGGGGCCAGGACTGAAAGCTGTTGCTGGCCCTCACCTTCCCTAGGCAGCCCTGCCACAGCCCCACAAACTCTGGCACTCTGACCTTGCCAACCCTCTATATCTCCAAACATGCTCGCTCTTAATTTCTCCAGAGCCCAGCTCCGAAATGGAAAACGTCCAGCGACTGCTCCCACACGAAAGGGGCCAGGACGGAAAGCTGTTGCTGGCCCTCACCTTCCCTAGGCAGCCCTGCCACAGCCCCACAAACTCTGGCACTCGCACCTTGCCAATCGTCTATATCTCCAAAAATGCTCTCCGTCGAAGTTGCCAGAGCCCAGCTCTGAAATGGGAAACATCAAATGACTGCTCCCACAATAAAGGGGCCAGGACAGAAAGCTGTTGCTGGCCCTCACCTTCCCTAGGCAGCCCTGCCACAGCCCCACAAACTCTGGCGCTCTGACCTTGCTAACCATCTATATCTCCAAACATGCTCGCTCTTAATTTCTCCAGAGCCCAGCTCCAAAATGGGAAACGTCCAGCGACTGCTCCCACACGAAAGGGGCCAGGACGGAAAGCTGTTGCTGGCCCTCACCTTCCCTAGGCAGCCCTGCCACAGCCCCACAAACTCTGGCGCTCTGACCTTGCCAACCATCTATATCTCCAAACATGCTCGCTCTTAATTTCTCCAGAGCCCAGCTCCAAAATGGGAAACGTCCAGCGACTGCTCCCACACGAAAGGGGCCAGGACGGAAAGCTGTTGCTGGCCCTCACCTTCCCTAGGCAGCCCTGCCACAGCCCCACAAACTCTGGCACTCTCACCTTGCCAACCCTCTATATCTCCAAACATGCTCGCTCTTAATTTCTCTAGAGCCCAGCTCCGAAATGGAAAACGTCCAGCGACTGCTCCCACACGAAAGGGGCCAGGACTGAAAGCTGTTGCTGGCCCTCACCTTCCCTAGGCAGCCCTGCCACAGCCCCACAAAATATCGCACTCTGACCTTGCCAACCGGCTATATCTCCATACATGCTCTCTCTGCTTCTACAACGCCGCCTCCGAAATGGGAAACGTCCAACGACTGCTCCCACACGAAACGGGCCAGGACGGAAAGCTGTTGCTGGCCCTCACCTTCCCTAGGCAGCCCTGCCACAGCCCCACAAACCTGGCACTCTCAACTTGCCAGTCGTCTATATCTCCAAACATGCTCTCCCTCAACGTTGCCAGAGCACAGCTCCGAAATGGAAAACATCCAGCGACTGCTCCCACACGAAAGGGGCCAGGACTCCCAGGTGTTGCTGGCCCTCGCCTTCCCTAGGCAGCCCTGCCACAGCCCCACACACTCTGGCACTCTGACCTTGCCAACCAACTATATCTCCAAACATGCTCTGCCTCAAATTTGCCAGAGCCCAGCTCTGAAATGGGAAACGTCCAGCGACTGATCCCACACGAAAGGGGCCAGGACGGAAAGCTGTTGCTGTCCCTCACCTTCCCTAGGCAGCCCTGCCACAGCCCCACAAACTCTGGCACTCGCACCTTGCCAATCGTCTATATCTCCAAAAATGCTCTCCGTCAAAGTTGCCAGAGCCCAGCTCTGAAATGGGAAACATCAAATGACTGCTCCCACAATAAAGGGGCCAGGACAGAAAGCTGTTGCTGGCCCTCACCTTCCCTAGGCAGCCCTGCCACAGCCCCACAAACTCTGGCGCTCTGACCTTGCTAACCATCTATATCTCCAAACATGCTCGCTCTTAATTTCTCCAGAGCCCAGCTCCAAAATGGGAAACGTCCAGCGACTGCTCCCACACGAAAGGGGCCAGGACGGAAAGCTGTTGCTGGCCCTCACCTTCCCTAGGCAGCCCTGCCACAGCCCCACAAACTCTGGCGCTCTGACCTTGCCAACCATCTATATCTCCAAACATGCTCGCTCTTAATTTCTCCAGAGCCCAGCTCCAAAATGGGAAACGTCCAGCGACTGCTCCCACACGAAAGGGGCCAGGACGGAAAGCTGTTGCTGGCCCTCACCTTCCCTAGGCAGCCCTGCCACAGCCCCACAAACTCTGGCACTCTCACCTTGCCAACCCTCTATATCTCCAAACATGCTCGCTCTTAATTTCTCTAGAGCCCAGCTCCAAAATGGAAAACGTCCAGCGACTGCTCCCACACGAAAGGGGCCAGGACTGAAAGCTGTTGCTGGCCCTCACCTTCCCTAGGCAGCCCTGCCACAGCCCCACAAAATATCGCACTCTGACCTTGCCAACCCGCTATATCTCCATACATGCTCTCTCTGCTTCAACAACGCCGCCTCCGAAATGGGAAACGTCCAACGACTGCTCCCACACGAAACGGGCCAGGACGGAAAGCTGTTGCTGGCCCTCACCTTCCCTAGGCAGCCCTGCCACAGCCCCACAAACCTGGCACTCTCAACTTGCCAGTCGTCTATATCTCCAAACATGCTCTCCCTCAACGTTGCCAGAGCACAGCTCCGAAATGGAAAACATCCAGCGACTGCTCCCACACGAAAGGGGCCAGGACTCCCAGGTGTTGCTGGCCCTCGCCTTCCCTAGGCAGCCCTGCCACAGCCCCACACACTCTGGCACTCTGACCTTGCCAACCAACTATATCTCCAAACATGCTCTGCCTCAAATTTGCCAGAGCCCAGCTCTGAAATGGGAAACGTCCAGCGACTGATCCCACACGAAAGGGGCCAGGACGGAAAGCTGTTGCTGTCCCTCACCTTCCCTAGGCAGCCCTGCCACAGCCCCACAAACTCTGGTGCTCTGACCTTGCTAACCATCTATATCTCCAAACATGCTCGCTCTTAATTTCTCCAGAGCCCAGCTCTGAAATTGAACACGTCCAGCAACTGCTCCCACACGAAAGGGGCCAGGACGGAAAGCTGTTGCTGGCCCTCAGCTTCCCGAGTCAGCCCTGCCACAGCCCCACAAACTCTGGCACTCTCACCTTGCCAACCCCCTATATCTCCAAACATGCTCGCTCTTAATTTCTACAGAGCACAACTCCAAAATGGGAAACGTCCAGCGACTGCTCCCACACGAAAGGGGCCAGGACTGAAAGCTGTTGCTGGCCCTCACCTTCCCTAGGCAGCCCTGCCACAGCCCCACAAACTCTGGCACTCTCACCTTGCCTACCCTCTATATCTCCAAACATGCTCGCTCCTAATTTCTCCAGAGCCCAGCTCTAAAATGGAAAACGTCCAGCGACTGCTCCCACACGAAACGGGCCAGGACTCCCAGGTGTTGCTGGCCCTCACCTTCCCTAGGCAGCCCTGCCACAGCCCCACAAACTCTGGCACTCTGACCTTGCCAACCCTCTGTTTCTCCAAACATGCTCGCTCTTAATTTCTCCAGAGCCCAGCTCCAAAATGGGAAACGTCCAGCGACTGCTCCCACACGAAACGGGCCAGGACTGAAAGCTCTTCCTGGCCCTCACCTTCCCTAGGCAGCCCTGCCACAGCCCCACAAACTCTGGCACTCTCACCTTGCCTACCCTCTATATCTCCAAACATGCTCGCTCCTAATTTCTCCAGAGCCCAGCTCCAAAATGGGAAACGTCCAGCGACTGCTCCCACACGAAAGGGGCCAGGACGGAAAGCTGTTGCTGGCCCTCACCTTCCCTAGGAAGCCCTGCCACAGCCCCACAAACTCTGGCACTCTGACCTTGCCAACCATCTGTTTCTCCAAACATGCTCTCTCTCAGCGTTTCCAGAGCCCAGCTCCGAAATGGAAAACGTCCAGCGACTGCTCCCACACGAAAGGGGCCAGGACAGAAAGGTGTTGCTGGCCCTCGCCTTCCCTAGGTAGCCCTGCCACAGCCCCACAAACTCTGGCACTCTCACCTTGCCAACCCTCTATATCTCCAAACATGCTCGCTCTTAATTTCTCCAGAGCCCAGCTCCGAAATGGAAAACGTCCAGCGACTGCTCCCACACGAAAGGGGCCAGGACGGAAAGCTGTTGCTGGCCCTCACCTTCCCTAGGCAGCCCTGCCACAGCCCCACAAACCTGGCACTCTTAACTTGCCAGTCGTCTATATCTCCAAACATGCTCTCCCTCAACGTTGCCAGAGCCCAGCTCCGAAATGGAAAACATCCAGCGACTGCTCCCACACGAAAGGGGCCAGGACTCCCAGGTGTTGCTGGCCCTCACCTTCCCTAGGCAGCCCTGCCACAGCCCCACAAACTCTGGCACTCTCACCTTGCCAACCAACTATATCTCCAAACATGCTCTGCCTCAACGTTGCCAGAGCCCAGATACAAAATGGGAAACGTCCAGCGACTGTTCCCACACGATAGGGGCCGGGACTGAAAGATGTTGCTGGCCTTCACCTTCCCTAGGCAGCCCTGCCACAGCCCCACAAACTCTGGCGCTCTGACCTTGCTAACCCTCTATATCTCCAAACATGCTCGCTCTTAATTTCTACAGAGCACAACTCCAAAATGGGAAACGTCCAGCGACTGCTCCCACACGAAAGGGGCCAGGACGGAAAGCTGTTGCTGGCCCTCACCTTCCCTAGGCAGCCCTGCCACAGCCCCACAAACTCTGGCACTCTCACCTTGCCAACCATCTGTTTCTCCAAACATGGTCTTTCTCAGCATTCCCAGAGCCAGGCTCCGAAATGGAAAACGTCCAGCAACTGCTCCCACACGAAAGGGGCCAGGACGGAAAGCTGTTGCTGGCCCTCACCTTCCCTAGGCAGCCCTGCCACAGCACCACAAACTCTGGCTCTCTGACCTTGCTAACCATCTATATCTCCAAACATGCTCGCTCTTAATTTCTCCAGAGCCCAGCTCCACAATGGAAAACGTCCAGCGACTGCTCCCACACGAAAGGGGCCAGGACGGAAAGCTGTTGCTGGCCCTCACCTTCCCTAGGCAGCCCTGCCACAGCCCCACAAAATATCGCACTCTGACCTTGCCAACCATCTATTTCTACAAACATGGTCTTTCTCAGCATTCCCAGAGCCAGGCTCCGAAATGGAAAATGTCCAGCAGCTGCTCCCACACGAAAGGGGCCAGGACTGAAAGCTGTTGCTGGCCCTCACCTTCCCTAGGCAGCCCTGCCACAGCCCCACAAACTCTGGCACTCTCACCTTGCCAACCCTATATATCTCCAAACATGCTCGCTCTTAATTTCTCCAGAGCCCAGCTCTGAAATTGAAAACGTCTAGCGACTGCTCCCACACCAAAGCGGCCAGGACTGAAAGCTGTTGCTGGCCCTCACCTTCCCTAGGCAGCCCTGCCACAGCCCCACAAACTCTGGCACTCTGACATTGCCAACCCTCTATATCTCCAAACATACTCGCTCTTAATTTCTCCAGAGCCCAGCTCCGAAATGGAAAACGTCCAGCGACTGCTCCCACACGAAAGGGGCCAGGACGGAAAGCTGTTGCTGGCCCTCACCTTCCCTAGGCAGCCCTGCCACAGCCCCACAAACTCTGGCACTCGCACCTTGCCAATCGTCTATATCTCCAAAAATGCTCTCCGTCAAAGTTGCCAGAGCCCAGCTCTGAAATGGGAAACATCAAATGACTGCTCCCACAATAAAGGGGCCAGGACAGAAAGCTGTTGCTGGCCCTCACCTTCCCTAGGCAGCCCTGCCACAGCCCCACAAACTCTGGCGCTCTGACCTTGCTAACCATCTATATCTCCAAACATGCTCGCTCTTAATTTCTCCAGAGCCCAGCTCCAAAATGGGAAACGTCCAGCGACTGCTCCCACACGAAAGGGGCCAGGACGGAAAGCTGTTGCTGGCCCTCACCTTCCCTAGGCAGCCCTGCCACAGCCCCACAAACTCTGGCGCTCTGACCTTGCCAACCATCTATATCTCCAAACATGCTCGCTCTTAATTTCTCCAGAGCCCAGCTCCAAAATGGGAAACGTCCAGCGACTGCTCCCACACGAAAGGGGCCAGGACGGAAAGCTGTTGCTGGCCCTCACCTTCCCTAGGCAGCCCTGCCACAGCCCCACAAACCTGGCACTCTCAACTTGCCAGTCGTCTATATCTCCAAACATGCTCTCCCTCAACGTTGCCAGAGCACAGCTCCGAAATGGAAAACATCCAGCGACTGCTCCCACACGAAAGGGGCCAGGACTCCCAGGTGTTGCTGGCCCTCGCCTTCCCTAGGCAGCCCTGCCACAGCCCCACACACTCTGGCACTCTGACCTTGCCAACCAACTATATCTCCAAACATGCTCTGCCTCAAATTTGCCAGAGCCCAGCTCTGAAATGGGAAACGTCCAGCGACTGATCCCACACGAAAGGGGCCAGGATGGAAAGCTGTTGCTGTCCCTCACCTTCCCTAGGCAGCCCTGCCACAGCCCCACAAACTCTGGTGCTCTGACCTTGCTAACCATCTATATCTCCAAACATGCTCGCTCTTAATTTCTCCAGAGCCCAGCTCTGAAATTGAACACGTCCAGCAACTGCTCCCACACGAAAGGGGCCAGGACGGAAAGCAGTTGCTGGCCCTCAGCTTCCCGAGTCAGCCCTGCCACAGCCCCACAAACTCTGGCACTCTCACCTTGCCAACCCCCTATATCTCCAAACATGCTCGCTCTTAATTTCTACAGAGCACAACTCCAAAATGGGAAACGTCCAGCGACTGCTCCCACATGAAAGGGGCCAGGACTGAAAGCTGTTGCTGGCCCTCACCTTCCCTAGGCAGCCCTGACACAGCCCCACAAACTCTGGCACTCTCACCTTGCCAACCATCTGTTTCTCCAAACATGGTCTTTCTCAGCATTCCCAGAGCCAGGCTCCGAAATGGAAAATGTCCAGCAGCTGCTCCCACACGAAAGGGGCCAGGACTGAAAGCTCTTCCTGGCCCTCACCTTCCCTAGGCAGCCCTGCCACAGCCCCACAAACTCTGGCACTCTCACCTTGCCTACCCTCTATATCTCCAAACATGCTCGCTCCTAATTTCTCCAGAGCCCAGCTCCAAAATGGGAAACGTCCAGCGACTGCTCCCACACGAAAGGGGCCAGGACGGAAAGCTGTTGCTGGCCCTCACCTTCCCTAGGAAGCCCTGCCACAGCCCCACAAACTCTGGCACTCTGACCTTGCCAACCATCTGTTTCTCCAAACATGCTCTCTCTCAGCGTTTCCAGAGCCCAGCTCCGAAATGGAAAACGTCCAGCGACTGCTCCCACACGAAACGGGCCAGGACTCCCAGGTGTTGCTGGCCCTCGCCTTCCCTAGGCAGCCCTGCCACAGCCCCACAAACTCTGGCACTCTGACCTTGCCAACCCTCTATATCTCCAAACATGCTCGCTCTTAATTTCTCCAGAGCCCAGCTCTGAAATTGAAAACGTCTAGCGACTGCTCCCACACGAAAGGGGCCAGGACTGAAAGCTGTTGCTGGCCCTCACCTTCCCTAGGCAGCCCTGCCACAGCCCCACAAACTCTGGCACTCTGACCTTGCCAACCCTCTATATCTCCAAACATGCTCGCTCTTAATTTCTCCAGAGCCCAGCTCCGAAATGGAAAACGTCCAGCGACTGCTCCCACGTGAAAGGGGCCAGGACGGAAAGCTGTTGCTGGCCCTCACCTTCCCTAGGCAGCCCTGCCACAGCCCCACAAACTCTGGCACTCTCACCTTGCCAACCATCTGTTTCTCCAAACATGGTCTTTCTCAGCATTCCCAGAGCCAGGCTCCGAAATGGAAAACGTCCAGCGACTGCTCCCACACGAAAGGGGCCAGGACGGAAAGCTGTTGCTGGCCCTCACCTTCCCTAGGCAGCCCTGCCACAGCCCCACAAACTCTGGCACTCTCACCTTGCCTACCCTCTATATCTCCAAACATGCTGGCTCTTAATTTCTCCAGAGCCCAGCTCCAAAATGGGAAACGTCCAGCGACTGCTCCCACACGAAAGGGGCCAGGACGGAAAGCTGTTGCTGGCCCTCACCTTCCCTAGGAAGCCCTGCCACAGCCCCACAAACTCTGGCACTCTGACCTTGCCAACCATCTGTTTCTCCAAACATGCTCTCTCTCAGCGTTTCCAGAGCCCAGCTCCGAAATGGAAAACGTCCAGCGACTGCTCCCACACGAAACGGGCCAGGACTCCCAAGTGTTGCTGGCCCTCGCCTTCCCTAGGTAGCCCTGCCACAGCCCCACAAACTCTGGCACTCTCACCTTGCCAACCCTCTATATCTCCAAACATGCTCGCTCTTAATTTCTCCAGAGCCCAGCTCTGAAATTGAAAACGTCTAGCGACTGCTCCCACACGAAAGGGGCCAGGACGGAAAGCTGTTGCTGGCCCTCACCTTCCCTAGGCAGCCCTGCCACAGCCCCACAAACTCTGGCACTCTGACCTTGCCAACCCTCTATATCTCCAAACATGCTCGCTCTTAATTTCTCCAGAGCCCAGCTCCGAAATGGAAAACGTCCAGCGACTGCTCCCACACGAAAGGGGCCAGGACGGAAAGCTGTTGCTGGCCCTCACCTTCCCTAGGCAGCCCTGCCACAGCCCCACAAACTCTGGCACTCTCAACTTGCCAGTCATCTATATCTCCAAACATGCTCTCCCTCAACGTTGCCAGAGCCCAGCTCCGAAATGGAAAACATCCAGCGACTGCTCCCACACGAAAGGGGCCAGGACTCCCAGGTGTTGCTGGCCCTCGCCTTCCCTAGGCAGCCCTGCCACAGCCCCACAAACTCTGGCACTCTCACCTTGCCAACCAACTATATCTCCAAACATGCTCTGCCTCAACGTTGCCAGAGCCCAGCTACAAAATGGGAAACGTCCAGCGACTGTTCCCACACGATAGGGGCCGGGACTGAAAGCTGTTGCTGGCCTTCACCTTCCCTAGGCAGCCCTGCCACAGCCCCACAAACTCTGGCGCTCTGACCTTGCTAACCCTCTATATCTCCAAACATGCTCGCTCTTAATTTCTACAGAGCACAACTCCAAAATGGGAAACGTCCAGCGACTGCTCCCACACGAAAGGGGCCAGGACAGAAAGCTGTTGCTGGCCCTCACCTTCCCTAGGCAGCCCTGCCACAGCCCCACAAACTCTGGCACTCTCACCTTGCCAACCATCTGTTTCTCCAAACATGGTCTTTCTCAGCATTCCCAGAGCCAGGCTCCGAAATGGAAAACGTCCAGCGACTGCTCCCACACGAAAGGGGCCAGGACGGAAAGCTGTTGCTGGCCCTCACCTTCCCTAGGCAGCCCTGCCACAGCCCCACAAACTCTGGCTCTCTGACCTTGCTAACCATCTATATCTCCAAACATGCTCGCTCTTAATTTCTCCAGAGCCCAGCTCCACAATGGAAAACGTCCAGCGACTGCTCCCACACGAAAGGGGCCAGGACGGAAAGCTGTTGCTGGCCCTCACCTTCCCTAGGCAGCCCTGCCACAGCCCCACAAACTCTGGCACTCGCACCTTGCCAACCCTCTATTTCTCCAAACATGGTCTTTCTCAGCATTCCCAGAGCCAGGCTCCGAAATGGAAAATGTCCAGCAGCTGCTCCCACACGAAAGGGGCCAGGACTGAAAGCTGTTGCTGGCCCTCACCTTCCCTAGGCAGCCCTGCCACAGCCCCACAAACTCTGGCACTCTCACCTTGCCAACCCTCTATATCTCCAAACATGCTCGCTCTTAATTTCTCCAGAGCCCAGCTCCAAAATGGGAAACGTCCAGCGACTGCTCCCACACGAAAGGGGCCAGGACGGAAAGCTGTTGCTGGCCCTCACCTTCCCTAGGCAGCCCTGCCACAGCCCCACAAACTCTGGCACTCGCACCTTGCCAACCATCTGTTTCTCCAAACATGCTCTCTATCAGCGTTTCCAGAGCCCAGCTCCAAAATGGAAAACGTCCAGCGACTGCTCCCACACGAAACGGGCCAGGACTCCCAGGTGTTGCTGGCCCTCGCCTTCCCTAGGCAGCCCTGCCACAGCCCCAGAAACTCTGGCACTCTGACCTTGCCAACCCTCTATATCTCCAAACATGCTCGCTCTTAATTTCTCCAGAGCCCAGCTCCAAAATGGGAAATGTCCAGCGACTGCTCCCACACGAAAGGGGCCAGGACGGAAAGCTGTTGCTGGCCCTCACCTTCCCTAGGCAGCCCTGCCACAGCCCCACAAACTCTGGCACTCTCACCTTGCCAACCATCTGTTTCTCCAAACATGCTCTCTCTCAGCGTTTCCAGAGCCCAGCTCCGAAATGGAAAACGTCCAGCGACTGCTCCCACACGAAAGGGGCCAGGACTGAAAGCTCTTGCTGGCCCTCACCTTCCCTAGGCAGCCCTGCCACAGCCCCACAAACTCTGGCACTCGCACCTTGCCTACCCTCTATATCTCCAAACATGCTGGCTCTTAATTTCTCCAGAGCCCAGCTCCAAAATGGGAAACGTCCAGCGACTGCTCCCACACGAAAGGGGCCAGGACGGAAAGCTGTTGCTGGCCCTCACCTTCCCTAGGAAGCCCTGCCACAGCCCCACAAACTCTGGCACTCTGACCTTGCCAACCATCTGTTTCTCCAAACATGCTCTCTCTCAGCGTTTCCAGAGCCCAGCTCCGAAATGGAAAATGTCCAGCGACTGCTCCCACACGAAACGGGCCAGGACTCCCAGGTGTTGCTGGCCCTCGCCTTCCCTAGGTAGCCCTGCCACAGCCCCACAAACTCTGGCACTCTCACCTTGCCAACCCTCTATATCTCCAAACATGCTCGCTCTTAATTTCTCCAGAGCCCAGCTCTGAAATTGAAAACGTCTAGCGACTGCTCCCACACGAAAGGGGCCAGGACGGAAAGCTGTTGCTGGCCCTCACCTTCCCTAGGCAGCCCTGCCACAGCCCCACAAACTCTGGCACTCTGACCTTGCCAACCCTCTATATCTCCAAACATGCTCGCTCTTAATTTCTCCAGAGCCCAGCTCCGAAATGGAAAACGTCCAGCGACTGCTCCCACACGAAAGGGGCCAGGACTTAAAGCTGTTGCTGGCCCTCACCTTCCCTAGGCAGCCCTGCCACAGCCCCACAAACTCTGGCACTCTCAACTTGCCAGTCATCTATATCTCCAAACATGCTCTCCCTCAACGTTGCCAGAGCCCAGCTCCGAAATGGAAAACATCCAGCGACTGCTCCCACACGAAAGGGGCCAGGACTCCCAGGTGTTGCTGGCCCTCACCTTCCCTAGGCAGCCCTGCCACAGCCCCACAAACTCTGGCACTCTCAACTTGCCAGTCATCTATATCTCCAAACATGCTCTCCCTCAACGTTGCCAGAGCCCAGCTCCGAAATGGAAAACATCCAGCGACTGCTCCCACACGAAAGGGGCCAGGACTCCCAGGTGTTGCTGGCCCTCACCTTCCCTAGGCAGCCCTGCCACAGCCCCACAAACTCTGGCACTCTGACCTTGCCAACCAACTATATCTCCAAACATGCTCTGCCTCAACGTTGCCAGAGCCCAGCTACAAAATGGGAAACGTCCAGCGACTGTTCCCACACGATAGGGGCCGGGACTGAAAGCTGTTGCTGGCCCTCAGCTTCCCTAGGCAGCCCTGCCACAGCCCCACAAACTCTGGCGCTCTCACCTTGCTAACCCTCTATATCTCCAAACATGCTCGCTCTTAATTTCTCCAGAGCCCAGCTCCAAAATGGAAAACGTCCAGCGACTGCTCCCACCATAAAGGGGCCAGGACGGAAAGCTGTTGCTGGCCCTCACCTTCCCTAGGCAGCCCTGCCACAGCCCCACAAAATATCGCACTCTGACTTTGCCAACCCGCTATATCTCCATACATGCTCTCTCTGCTTCTACAACGCCGCCTCCGAAATGGGAAACGTCCAACGACTGCTCCCACACGAAACGGGCCAGGACTGAAAGCTGTTGTTGGCCCTCACCTTCCCTAGGCAGCCCTGCCACAGCCCCACAAACCTGGCACTCTCAACTTGCCAGTCGTCTATATCTCCAAACATGCTCTCCCTCAACGTTGCCAGAGCCCAGCTCCGAAATGGAAAACATCCAGCGACTGCTCCCACACGAAAGGGGCCAGGACTCCCAGGTGTTGCTGGCCCTCACCTTCCCTAGGCAGCCCTGCCACAGCCCCACAAACTCTGGCACTCTCACCTTGCCAACCAACTATATCTCCAAACATGCTCTGCCTCAACGTTGCCAGAGCCCAGCTACAAAATGGGAAACGTCCAGCGACTGTTCCCACACGATAGGGGCCGGGACTGAAAGCTGTTGCTGGCCCTCGCCTTCCCTAGGCAGCCCTGCCACAGCCCCACAAACTCTGGCACTCTGACCTTGCCAACCCTCTATATCTCCAAACATGCTCGCTCTTAATTTCTCCAGAGCCCAGCTCTGAAATTGAAAACGTCCAGCGACTGCTCCCACACGAAACGGGCCAGGACTCCCAGGTGTTGCTGGCCCTCGCCTTCCCTAGGTAGCCCTGCCACAGCCCCACAAACTCTGGCACTCTCACCTTGCCAACCCTCTATATCTCCAAACATGCTCGCTCTTAATTTCTCCAGAGCCCAGCTCTGAAATTGAAAACGTCTCGCGACTGCTCCCACACGAAAGGGGCCAGGACGGAAAGCTGTTGCTGGCCCTCACCTTCCCTAGGCAGCCCTGCCACAGCCCCACAAAATATCGCACTCTGACCTTGCCAACCCTCTATATCTCCAAACATGCTCGCTCTTAATTTCTCCAGAGCCCAGCTCCGAAATGGAAAACGTCCAGCGACTGCTCCCACACGAAAGGGGCCAGGACTTAAAGCTGTTGCTGGCCCTCACCTTCCCTAGGCAGCCCTGCCACAGCCCCACAAATTCTGGCACTCTCAACTTGCCAGTCATCTATATCTCCAAACATGCTCTCCCTCAACGTTGCCAGAGCCCAGCTCCGAAATGGAAAACATCCAGCGACTGCTCCCACACGAAAGGGGCCAGGACTCCCAGGTGTTGCTGGCCCTCACCTTCCCTAGGCAGCCCTGCCACAGCCCCACAAACTCTGGCACTCTGACCTTGCCAACCAACTATATCTCCAAACATGCTCTGCCTCAACGTTGCCAGAGCCCAGCTACAAAATGGGAAACGTCCAGCGACTGTTCCCACACGATAGGGGCCGGGACTGAAAGCTGTTGCTGGCCCTCAGCTTCCCTAGGCAGCCCTGCCACAGCCCCACAAACTCTGGCGCTCTGACCTTGCTAACCCTCTATATCTCCAAACATGCTCGCTCTTAATTTCTCCAGAGCCCAGCTCCAAAATGGAAAACGTCCAGCGACTGCTCCCACCATAAAGGGGCCAGGACGGAAAGCTGTTGCTGGCCCTCACCTTCCCTAGGCAGCCCTGCCACAGCCCCACAAAATATCGCACTCTGACCTTGCCAACCCGCTATATCTCCATACATGCTCTC
Source organism: Spheniscus humboldti (assembly GCA_027474245.1). Taxonomy (NCBI): domain Eukaryota; kingdom Metazoa; phylum Chordata; class Aves; order Sphenisciformes; family Spheniscidae; genus Spheniscus; species Spheniscus humboldti. Next base: position 67,068,306 of record CM049890.1, on the reverse strand, counting down.
TCTGCTTCTACAACGCCGCCTCCGAAATGGGAAACGTCCAACGACTGCTCCCACACGAAACGGGCCAGGACTGAAAGCTGTTGTTGGCCCTCACCTTCCCTAGGCAGCCCTGCCACAGCCCCACAAACCTGGCACTCTCAACTTGCCAGTCGTCTATATCTCCAAACATGCTCTCCCTCAACGTTGCCAGAGCCCAGCTCCGAAATGGAAAACATCCAGCGACTGCTCCCACACGAAAGGGGCCAGGACTCCCAGGTGTTGCTGGCCCTCACCTTCCCTAGGCAGCCCTGCCACAGCCCCACAAACTCTGGCACTCTCACCTTGCCAACCAACTATATCTCCAAACATGCTCTGCCTCAACGTTGCCAGAGCCCAGCTACAAAATGGGAAACGTCCAGCGACTGTTCCCACACGATAGGGGCCGGGACTGAAAGCTGTTGCTGGCCCTCGCCTTCCCTAGGCAGCCCTGCCACAGCCCCACAAACTCTGGCGCTCTGACCTTGCTAACCATCTATTTCTCCAAACATGCTCGCGCTTAATTTCTCCAGAGCCCAGCTCCAAAATGGAAAACGTCCAGCGACTGCTCCCACACGAAAGGGGCCAGGACTCCCAGGTGTTGCTGGCCCTCGCCTTCCCTAGGCAGCCCTGCCACAGCCCCACAAAATATCGCACTCTGACCTTGCCAACCCGCTATATCTCCATACATGCTCTCTCTGCTTCTACAACGCCGCCTCCGAAATGGGAAACGTCCAACGACTGCTCCCACACGAAACGGGCCAGGACTGAAAGCTGTTGCTGGCCCTCACCTTCCCTAGGCAGCCCTGCCACAGCCCCACAAACCTGGCAGTCTCAACTTGCCAGTCGTCTATATCTCCAAACATGCTCTCCCTCAACGTTGCCAGAGCCCAGCTCCGAAATGGAAAACATCCAGCGACTGCTCCCACACGAAACGGGCCAGGACTCCCAGGTGTTGCTGGCCCTCGCCTTCCCTAGGCAGCCCTGCCACAGCCCCACAAACTCTGGCACTCTGACCTTGCCAACCAACTATATCTCCAAACATGCTCTGCCTCAACGTTGCCAGAGCCCAGCTACAAAATGGGAAACGTCCAGCGACTGTTCCCACACGATAGGGGCCAGGACTGAAAGCTGTTGCTGGCCCTCACCTTCCCTAGGCAGCCCTGCCACAGCCCCACAAACTCTGGCACTCTCACCTTGCCTACCCTCTATATCTCCAAACATGCTCGCTCTTAATTTCTCCAGAGCCCAGCTCCAAAATGGGAAACGTCCAGCGACTGCTCCCACACGAAAGGGGCCAGGACGGAAAGCTGTTGCTGGCCCTCAGCTTCCCTAGGCAGCCCTGCCACAGCCCCACAAACTCTGGCACTCTCACCTTGCCAACCCCCTATATCTCCAAACATGCTCGCTCTTAATTTCTACAGAGCACAACTCCAAAATGGGAAACGTCCAGCGACTGCTCCCACACGAAAGGGGCCAGGACTGAAAGCTGTTGCTGGCCCTCACCTTCCCTAGGCAGCCCTGCCACAGCCCCACAAACTCTGGCACTCGCACCTTGCCAACCATCTGTTTCTCCAAACATGGTCTTTCTAAGCATTCCCAGAGCCAGGCTCCGAAATGGAAAATGTCCAGCAGCTGCTCCCACATGAAAGGGGCCAGGACTGAAAGCTCTTGCTGGCCCTCACCTTCCCTAGGCAGCCCTGCCACAGCCCCACAAACTCTGGCACTCTCACCTTGCCTACCCTCTATATCTCCAAACATTCTGGCTCTTAATTTCTCCAGAGCCCAGCTCCAAAATGGAAAATGTCCTGCAGCTGCTCCCACACGAAAGGGGCCAGGACGGAAAGCTGTTGCTGGCCCTCACCTTCCCTAGGAAGCCCTGCCACAGCCCCACAAACTCTGGCACTCTGACCTTGCCAACCATCTGTTTCTCCAAACATGCTCTCTCTCAGCGTTTCCAGAGCCCAGCTCCGAAATGGAAAACGTCCAGCGACTGCTCCCACATGAAACGGGCCAGGACTCCCAGGTGTTGCTGGCCCTCGCCTTCCCTAGGCAGCCCTGCCACAGCCCCACAAACTCTGGCACTCTGACCTTGCCAACCCTCTATATCTCCAAACATGCTCGCTCTTAATTTCTCCAGAGCCCAGCTCTGAAATTCAAAACGTCTAGCGACTGCTCCCACACGAAAGGGGCCAGGACGGAAAGTTGTTGCTGGCCCTCACCTTCCCTAGGCAGCCCTGCCACAGCCCCACAAACTCTGGCACTCTGACCTTGCCAACCCTCTATATCTCCAAACATGCTCGCTCTTAATTTCTCCAGAGCCCAGCTCCGAAATGGAAAACGTCCAGCGACTGCTCCCACACGAAAGGGGCCAGGACAGAAAGCTGTTGCTGGCCCTCACCTTCCCTAGGCAGCCCTGCCACAGCCCCACAAACTCTGGCACTCTCAACTTGCCAGTCGTCTATATCTCCAAACATGCTCTCCCTCAACGTTGCCAGAGCCCAGCTCCGAAATGGAAAACATCCAGCGACTGCTCCCACACGAAACGGGCCAGGACTCCCAGGTGTTGCTGGCCCTCACCTTCCCTAGGCAGCCCTGCCACAGCCCCACAAACTCTGGCACTCTGACCTTGCCAACCAACTATATCTCCAAACATGCTCTGCCTCAACGTTGCCAAAGCCCAGCTCCGAAATGGAAAACGTCCAGCGACTGTTCCCACACGATAGGGGCCGGGACTGAAAGCTGTTGCTGGCCTTCACCTTCCCTAGGCAGCCCTGCCACAGCCCCACAAACTCTGGCGCTCTGACCTTGCTAACCCTCTATATCTCCAAACATGCTCGCTCTTAATTTCTCCAGAGCCCAGCTCCAAAATGGAAAACGTCCAGCGAGTGCTCCCACACGAAAGGGGCCAGGACTGAAAGCTGTTGCTGGCCCTCACCTTCCCTAGGCAGCCCTGCCACAGCCCCACAAACTCTGGCACTCTGACCTTGCCAACCCGCTATATCTCCATACATGCTCCCTCTGCTTCTACAACGCCGCCTCCGAAATGGGAAACGTCCAACGACTGCTCCCACACGAAACGGGCCAGGACTCCCAGGTGTTGCTGGCCCTCGCCTTCCCTAGGCAGCCCTGCCACAGCCCCACAAACTCTGGCACTCTCACCTTGCCAACCAACTATATCTCCAAACATGCTCTGCCTCAACGTTGCCAGAGCCCAGCTACAAAATGGGAAACGTCCAGCGACTGTTCCCACACGACAGGGGCTAGGACTGAAAGCTGTTGCTGGCCTTCACCTTCCCTAGTTAGCCCTGCCACAGCCCCACAAACTCTGTCACTCTGACCTTGCTAACCATCTATATCTCCAAACATGCTCGCTCTTAATTTCTCCAGAGCCCAGCTCCAAAATGGGAAACGTCCAGCGACTGCTCCCACACGAAAGGGACCAGGACTTAAAGCTGTTGCTGGCCCTCGCCTTCCCTAGGCAGCCCTGCCACAGCCCCACAAACTCTGGCACTCTGACCTTGCCAACCCTCTATATCTCCAAACATGCTCACTCTTAATTTCTCCAGAGCGCAGCTCCAAAATGGAAAACGTCCAGCGACTGCTCCCACACGAAAGGGGCCACGACTCCCAGGTGTTGCTGGCCCTAACCTTCCCTAGGCAGCCCTGCCACAGCCCCACAAACTCTGGCACTCTCAACTTGCCAGTCGTCTATATCTCCAAACATGCTCTCCCTCAACGTTGCCAGAGCCCAGCTCCGAAATGGAAAACATCCAGCGACTGCTCCCACACGAAACGGGCCAGGACTCCCAGGTGTTGCTGGCCCTCGCCTTCCCTAGGCAGCCCTGCCACAGCCCCACAAACTCTGGCACTCTGACCTTGCCAACCAACTATATCTCCAAACATGCTCTGCCTCAACGTTGCCAGAGCCCAGCTACAAAATGGGAAACGTCCAGCGACTGTTCCCACACGATAGGGGCCGGGACTGAAAGCTGTTGCTGGCCTTCACCTTCCCTAGGCAGCCCTGCCACAGCCCCACAAACTCTGGCGCTCTGACCTTGCTAACCCTCTATATCTCCAAACATGCTCGCTCTTAATTTCTCCAGAGCCCAGCTCCAAAATGGAAAACGTCCAGCGACTGCTCCCACACGAAAGGGGCCAGGACGGAAAGCTGTTGCTGGCCCTAACATTCCCTAGGCAGCCCTGCCACAGCCCCAGAAAATATCGCACTCTGAATTTGCCAACCCGCTATATCTCCATACATGCTCTCTCTGCTTCTACAACGCCGCCTCCGAAATGGGAAACGTCCAACGACTGCTCCCACACGAAACGGGCCAGGACTGAAAGCTGTTGTTGGCCCTCACCTTCCCTAGGCAGCCCTGCCACAGCCCCACAAACCTGGCACTCTCAACTTGCCAGTCGTCTATATCTCCAAACATGCTCTCCCTCAACGTTGCCAGAGCCCAGCTCCGAAATGGAAAACGTCCAGCGACTGCTCCCACACGAAAGGGGCCAGGACTCCCAGGTGTTGCTGGCCCTCGCCTTCCCTAGGCAGCCCTGCCACAGCCCCACAAACTCTGGCACTCTGACCTTGCCAACCAACTATATCTCCAAACATGCTCTGCCTCAACGTTGCCAGAGCCCAGCTACAAAATGGGAAACGTCCAGCGACTGTTCCCACACGATAGGGGCCGGGACTGAAAGCTGTTGCTGGCCTTCACCTTCCCTAGGCAGCCCTGCCACAGCCCCACAAACTCTGGCGCTCTGACCTTGCTAACCATATATTTCTCCAAACATGCTCGCGCTTAATTTCTCCAGAGCCCAGCTCCAAAATGGAAAACGTCCAGCGACTGCTCCCACACGAAAGGGGCCAGGACGGAAAGCTGTTGCTGGCCCTAACATTCCCTAGGCAGCCCTGCCACAGCCCCACAAAATATCGCACTCTGACTTTGCCAACCCGCTATATCTCCATACATGCTCTCTCTGCTTCTACAACGCCGCCTCCGAAATGGGAAACGTCCAACGACTGCTCCCACACGAAACGGGCCAGGACTGAAAGCTGTTGTTGGCCCTCACCTTCCCTAGGCAGCCCTGCCACAGCCCCACAAACCTGGCACTCTCAACTTGCCAGTCGTCTATATCTCCAAACATGCTCTCCCTCAACGTTGCCAGAGCCCAGCTCCGAAATGGAAAACGTCCAGCGACTGCTCCCACACGAAAGGGGCCAGGACTCCCAGGTGTTGCTGGCCCTCGCCTTCCCTAGGCAGCCCTGCCACAGCCCCACAAACTCTGGCACTCTGACCTTGCCAACCAACTATATCTCCAAACATGCTCTGCCTCAACGTTGCCAGAGCCCAGCTACAAAATGGGAAACGTCCAGCGACTGTTCCCACACGATAGGGGCCGGGACTGAAAGCTGTTGCTGGCCTTCACCTTCCCTAGGCAGCCCTGCCACAGCCCCACAAACTCTGGCGCTCTGACCTTGCTAACCATATATTTCTCCAAACATGCTCGCGCTTAATTTCTCCAGAGCCCAGCTCCAAAATGGAAAACGTCCAGCGACTGCTCCCACACGAAACGGGCCAGGACTGAAAGCTGTTGCTGGCCCTCACCTTCCCTAGGCAGCCCTGCCACAGCACCACAAACCTGGCAGTCTCAACTTGCCAGTCGTCTATATCTCCAAACATGCTCTCCCTCAACGTTGCCAGAGCCCAGCTACAAAATGGAAAACATCCAGCGACTGCTTCCACACGAAACGGGCCAGGACTCCCAGGTGTTGCTGGCCCTCGCCTTCCCTAGGCAGCCCTGCCACAGCCCCACAAACTCTGGCACTCTGACCTTGCCAACCAACTATATCTCCAAACATGCTCTGCCTCAACGTTGCCAGAGCCCAGCTACAAAATGGGAAACGTCCAGCGACTGTTCCCACACGATAGGGGCCAGGACTGAAAGCTGTTGCTGGCCCTCACCTTTCCTAGGCAGCCCTGCCACAGCCCCACAAACTCTGGCACTCGCACGTTGCCAACCCTCTATTTCTCCGAACATGGCCTTTTTCAGCATTCCCAGAGCCAGGCTCCGAAATGGAAAATGTCCAGCAGCTGCTCCCACATGAAAGGGGCCAGGACTGAAAGCTGTTGCTGGCCCTCACCTTCCCTAGGCAGCCCTGCCACAGCCCCACAAACTCTGGCACTCTCAACTTGCCAACCCTCTATATCTCCAAACATGCTCGCTCTTAATTTCTCCAGAGCCCAGCTCCAAAATGGGAAACGTCCAGCGACTGCTCCCACACAAAAGGGGCCAGGACGGAAAGCTGTTGCTGGCCCTCGCCTTTCCTATGCAGCCCTGCCACAGCCCCACAAACTCTGGCACTCTGACCTTGCCAACCCTCTATACCTCCAAACATGCTCTCTCTCACGCTGCCAGAGCCCAGCTCCGAAATGGAAAACGTCCAGCGACTGCTCCCACACGAAACAGGCCAGGACTCCCAGGTGTTGCTGGACCTCGCCTTCCCTAGGCAGCCCTGCCACAGCCCCACAAACTCTGGCACTCTGACCTTGCCAACCCTCTATATCTCCAAACATGCTCGCGCTTAATTTCTCCAGAGCCCAGCTCCAAAATGGAAAACGTCCAGCGACTGCTCCCAAACGAAAGGGGCCAGGAATGAAAGCTGTTGCTGTCCCTCAGCTTCCCGAGGCAGCCCTGCCACAGCCCCACAAACTCTGGCACTCTCACCTTGCCAACCATCTGTTTCTCCAAACATGCTCTCTCTCAGCGTTTCCAGAGCCCAGCTCCAAAATGGAAAACGTCCAGCGACTGCTCCCACACGAAAGGTGATGGACTCCCAGGTGTTGCTGGCCCTCAGCTTCCCTAGGCAGCCCTGCCACAGCCCCACAAACTCTGGCACTCGCACCTTGCCAACCCTCTATATCTCCATACATGCTCTGTCTGCTTCTACAACGCCCGGCTCCGAAATGGGAATCGTCCAGCGACTGCTCCCACACGAACGGGGCCAGGACTGAAAGCTGTTGCTGGCCCTCGCCTTCCCTAGGCAGCCCTGCCACAGCCCCACAAACTCTGGCACTCTGACCTTGCCAACCCTCTATACCTCCAAACATGCTCTCTCTCACGCGGCCAGAGCCCAGCTCCGAAATGGAAAACGTCCAGCGACTGCTCCCACACGAAACGGGCCAGGACTCCCAGGAGTTGCTGGCCCTCTCCTTCCCTAGGCAGCCCTGACACAGCCCCACAAACTCTGGCACTCGTACATTGCCAATCGTCTATATCTCCAAAAATGCTCTCCCTCAAAGTTGCCAGAGCCCAGCTCTGTAATGGGAAACGTCCAGCGACTGCTCCCACACGAAAGGGGCCAGGACTGCAAGGTGTTGCTGGCCCTCACCTTCCCTAGGCAGCCCTGCCACAGCCCCACAAACTCTGGCGCTCTGACCTTGCTAACCCTCTATATCTCCAAACATGCTCGCTCTTAATTTCTCCAGAGCCCAGCTCCAAAATGGGAAACGTCCAGCGACTGCTCCCACACGAAAGGGGCCAGGACTGAAAGCTGTTGCTGGCCCTCACCTTCCCTAGGCAGCCCTGCCACAGCCCCACAAACTCTGCCACTCTCACCTTGCCAACCCTCTATTTCTCCAAACATGCCCTTTCTCAGCATTCCCAGAGCCAGGCTCCGAAATGGAAAATGTCCAGCAGCTGCTCCCACACGAAAGGGGCCAGGACGGAAAGCTGTTGCTGGCCCTCACCTTCCCTAGGCAGCCCTGCCACAGCCCCACAAACTCTGGCACTCTCAACTTGCCAGTCGTCTATATCTCCAAACATGCTCTCCCTCAACGTTGCCAGAGCCCAGCTCCGAAATGGAAAACATCCAGCGACTGCTCCCACACGAAAGGGGCCAGGACTCCCAGGTGTTGCTGGCCCTCACCTTCCCTAGGCAGCCCTGCCACAGCCCCACAAACTCTGGCACTCTCACCTTGCCAACCAACTATATCTCCAAACATGCTCTGCCTCAACGTTGCCAGAGCCCAGCTACAAAATGGGAAACGTCCAGCGACTGTTCCCACACGAAACGGGCCGGGACTGAAAGCTGTTGCTGGCCTTCACCTTCCCTAGGCAGCCCTGCCACAGCCCCACAAACTCTGGCGCTCTGACCTTGCTAACCCTCTATATCTCCAAACATGCTCGCTCTTAATTTCTCCAGAGCCCAGCTCCAAAATGGAAAACGTCCAGCGACTGCTCCCACACGAAAGGGGCCAGGACTGAAAGCTGTTGCTGGCCCTCACCTTCCCTAGGCAGCCCTGACACAGCCCCACAAACTCTGGCACTCTCACCTTGCCAACCATCTGTTTCTCCAAACATGCTCTCTCTCAGCGTTTCCAGAGCCCAGCTCCGAAATGGAAAACGTCCAGCAACTGCTCCCACACTAAAACGGGCCAGGACTCCCAGGTGTTGCTGGCCCTCGCCTTCCCTAGGCAGCCCTGCCACAGCCCCACAAACTCTGGCACTCTCACCTTGCCTACCCTCTATATCTCCAAACATGCTCGCTCTTAATTTCTCCAGAGCCCAGCTCCACAATGGAAAACGTCCAGCGACTGCTCCCACAAGAAAGGGGCCAGGACTGAAAGCTGTTGCTGGCCCTCAGCTTCCCTAGGCAGCCCTGCCACAGCCCCACAAACTCTGGCACTCTGACCTTGCCAACCCGCTATATCTCCATACATGCTCTCTCTGCTTCTACAACGCCGCCTCCGAAATGGGAAACGTCCAACGACTGCTCCCACACGAAACGGGCCAGGACTGAAAGCTGTTGCTGGCCCTCACCTTCCCTAGGCAGCCCTGCCACAGCCCCACAAACCTGGCATTCTCAACTTGCCAGTCGTCTATATCTCCAAACATGCTCTTTCTTAGCGTTTCCAGAGCCCAGCTCCGAAATGGAAAACGTCCAGCGACTGCTCCCACACGAAACGGGCCACGACTCCCAGGTGTTGCTGGCCCTCACCTTCCCTAGGCAGCCCTGCCACAGCCCCACAAACTCTGGCACTCTGACCTTGCCAACCAACTATATCTCCAAACATGCTCTGCCTCAACGTTGCCAGAGCCCAGCTACAAAATGGGAAACGTCCAGCGACTGCTCCCACACGAAAGGGGCCAGGACGGAAAGCTGTTGCTGGCCCTCACCTTCCCTAGGCAGCCCTGACACAGCCCCACAAACTCTGGCACTCTCACCTTGCCAACCCTCTATATCTCCAAACATACTCTCTCTCACGCGGCCAGAGCCCAGCTCCGAAATGGAAAACGTCCAGCGACTGCTCCCACACGAAAGGGGCCACGACTCCCAGGTGTTGCTGGCCCTCGCCTTCCCTAGGCAGCCCTGCCACAGCCCCACAAACTCTGGCACTCGTACATTGCCAATCGTCTATATCTCCAAAAATGCTCTCCCTCAAAGTTGCCAGAGCCCAGCTCTGAAATGGGAAACGTCCAGCGACTGATCCCACACGAAAGGGGCCAGGACTGAAAGCTGTTGCTGGCCCTCACCTTCCCTAGGCAGCCCTGCCACAGCCCCGCAAACTCTGGCACTCTGACCTTGCCAACCCCCTATATCTCCAAAAATGCTCTCCCTCAAAGTTGCCAGAGCCCAGCTCTGAAATGGGAAACGTCCAGCGACTGCTCCAACACGAAACGGGCCAGGACTCCCAGGTGTTGCTGGCCCTCGCCTTCCCTAGGCAGCCCACCTATAGCCCCACAAACTCTGGCACTCTGACCTTGCCAACCAACTATACCTCCAAACATGCTCGCTCTTAATTTCTCCAGAGCCCAGCTCCAAAATGGGAATCGTCCAGCGACTGCTTCCACACGAAAGGGGCCAGGACTGAAAGCTGTTGCTGGCCCTCACCTTCCCTAGGCAGCCCTGCCACAGCCCCACAAACCTGGCACTCTGACCTTGCTAACCATCTATATCTCCAAAAATGCTCGCTCTTAATTTCTCCAGAGCCCAGCTCCAAAATGGAAAACGTCCAGCGACTGCTCCCACACGAAACGGGCCAGGACTCCCAGGTGTTGCTGGCCCTCGCCTTCCCTAGGCAGCCCTGCCACAGCCCCACAAACTCTGGCACTCTCACCTTGCCAACCAACTATATCTCCAAACATGCTCTGCCTCAACGTTGCCAGAGCCCAGCTACAAAATGGGAAACGTCCAGCGACTGTTCCCACACGATAGGGGCCAGGACTGAAAGCTGTTGCTGGCCTTCACCTTCCCTAGGCAGCCCGGCCACAGCCCCACAAACTCTGGCACTCTGACCTTGCTAACCATCTATATCTCCAAAAATGCTCGCTCTTAATTTCTCCAGATCCCAGCTCCAAAATGGAAAAAGTCCAGTGACTGCTCCCACACGAAAGGGACCAGCACGGAAAGCTGTTGCTGGCCCTCACCTTCCCTAGGCAGCCCTGCCACAGCCCCACAAACCTGGCAGTCTCAACTTGCCAGTCGTCTATATCTCCAAACATGCTCTCCCTCAACGTTGCCAGAGCCCAGCTCCGAAATGGAAAACATCCAGCGACTGCTCCCACACGAAACGGGCCAGGACTCCCAGGTGTTGCTGGCCCTCGCCTTCCGTAGGCAGCCCTGCCACAGCCCCACAAACTCTGGCACTCGTACATTGCCAACCAACTATATCTCCAAACATGCTCGCTCTTAATTTCTACAGAGCACAACTCCAAAATGGGAAACGTCCAGCGACTGCTCCCACACGAAAGGGGCCAGGACTGAAAGCTGTTGCTGGCCCTCACCTTCCCTAGGCAGCCCTGACACAGCCCCACAAACTCTGGCACTCTCACCTTGCCAACCATCTGTTTCTCCAAACATGGTCTTTCTCAGCATTCCCAGAGCCAGGCTCCGAAATGGAAAATGTCCAGCAGCTGCTCCCACATGAAAGGGGCCAGGACTGGAAGCTCTTGCTGGCCCTCACCTTCCCTAGGCAGCCCTGCCACAGCCCCACAAACTCTGGCACTCTCACCTTGCCAACCCTCTATATCTCCAAACATACTCTCTCTCACGCGGCCAGAGCCCAGCTCCGAAATGGAAAACGTCCAGCGACTGCTCCCACACGAAAGGGGCCAGGACGGAAAGCTGTTGCTGGCCCTCACCTTCCCTAGGCAGCCCTGCCACAGCCCCACAAACTCTGGCACTCGCACCTTGCCAACCATCTGTTTCTCCAAACATGCTCTCTATCAGCGTTTCCAGAGCCCAGCTCCGAAATGGAAAACGTCCAGCGACTGCTCCCACACGAAACGGGCCAGGACTCCCAGGTGTTGCTGGCCCTCGCCTTCCCTAGGCAGCCCTGCCACAGCCCCACAAACTCTGGCACTCTCACCTTGCCAACCCTCTATATCTCCAAACATGCTCGCTCTTAATTTCTCCAGAGCCCAGCTCCAAAATGGGAAATGTCCAGCGACTGCTCCCACACGAAAGGGGCCAGGACGGAAAGCTGTTGCTGGCCCTCAGCTTCCCTAGGCAGCCCTGCCACAGCCCCACAAACTCTGGCACTCTCACCTTGCCAACCATCTGTTTCTCCAAACATGCTCTCTCTCAGCGTTTCCAGAGCCCAGCTCCAAAATGGGAAACGTCCAACGACTGCTCCCACACAAAAGGGGCCAGGACGGAAAGCTGTTGCTGGCCCTCACCTTCCCTAGGCAGCCCTGCCACAGCCCCACAAAATATCGCACTCTGACCTTGCCAACCCGCTATATCTCCATACATGCTCTCTCTGCTTCTACAACGCCGCCTCCGAAATGGGAAACGTCCAACGACTGCTCCCACACGAAACGGGCCAGGACTGAAAGCTGTTGCTGGCCCTCACCTTCCCTAGGCAGCCCTGCCACAGCCCCACAAACCTGGCAGTCTCAACTTGCCAGTCGTCTATATCTCCAAACATGCTCTCCCTCAACGTTGCCAGAGCCCAGCTCCGAAATGGAAAACATCCAGCGACTGCTTCCACACGAAACGGGCCAGGACTCCCAGGTGTTGCTGGCCCTCGCCTTCCCTAGGCAGCCCTGCCACAGCCCCACAAACTCTGGCACTCTGACCTTGCCAACCAACTATATCTCCAAACATGCTCTGCCTCAACGTTGCCAGAGCCCAGCTACAAAATGGGAAACGTCCAGCGACTGTTCCCACACGATAGGGGCCAGGACTGAAAGCTGTTGCTGGCCTTCACCTTCCCTAGGCAGCCCTGACACAGCCCCACAAACTCTGGCACTCTCACCTTGCCAACCCTCTATATCTCCAAACATGCTCGCTCTTAATTTCTCCAGAGCCCAGCTCCAAAATTGGAAACGTCCAGCGACTGCTCCCACCATAAAGGGGCCAGGACAGAAAGCTGTTGCTGGCCCTCAGCTTCCCGAGGCAGCCCTGCCACAGCCCCACAAACTCTGGCACTCTCACCTTGCCAACCCCCTATATCTCCAAACATGCTCGCTCTTAATTTCTACAGAGCACAACTCCAAAATGGGAAACGTCCAGCGACTACTCCCACATGAAAGGGGCCAGGACTGGAAGCTCTTGCTGGCCCTCACCTTCCCTAGGCAGCCCTGCCACAGCCCCACAAACTCTGGCACTCTCACCTTGCCAACCCTCTATATCTCCAAACATGCTCTCTCTCACGCGGCCAGAGCCCAGCTCCGAAATGGAAAACGTCCAGCGACTGCTCCCACACGAAAGGGGCCAGGACTCCCAGGTGTTGCTGGCCCTCGCCTTCCCTAGGCAGCCCTGCCACAGCCCCACAAACTCTGGCACTCGTACATTGCCAATCGTCTATATCTCCAAAAATGCTCTCCCTCAAAGTTGCCAGAGCCCAGCTCTGAAATGGGAAACGTCCAGCGACTGATCCCACACGAAAGGGGCCAGGACTGAAAGCTGTTGCTGGCCCTCACCTTCCCTAGGCAGCCCTGCCACAGCCCCGCAAACTCTGGCACTCTCAACTTGCCAACCCCCTATATCTCCAAAAATGCTCTCCCTCAAAGTTGCCAGAGCCCAGCTCTGAAATGGGAAACGTCCAGCGACTGCTCCAACACGAAACGGGCCAGGACTCCCAGGTGTTGCTGGCCCTCGCCTTCCCTAGGCAGCCCACCTATAGCCCCACAAACTCTGGCACTCTGACCTTGCCAACCAACTATACCTCCAAACATGCTCGCTCTTAATTTCTCCAGAGCCCAGCTCCAAAATGGGAATCGTCCAGCGACTGCTCCCACACGAAAGGGGCCAGGACTGAAAGCTGTTGCTGGCCCTCACCTTCCCTAGGCAGCCCTGCCACAGCCCCACAAAATATCGCACTCTGACCTTGCCAACCCGCTATATCTCCATACATGCTCTCTCTGCTTCTACAACGCCGCCTCCAAAATGGGAAACGTCCAACGACTGCTCCCACACGAAACGGGCCAGGACTGAAAGCTGTTGCTGGCCCTCACCTTCCCTAGGCAGCCCTGCCACAGCCCCACAAACCTGGCACTCTCAACTTGCCAGTCGTCTATATCTCCAAACATGCTCTCCCTCAGCGTTGCCAGAGCCCAGCTCCGAAATGGAAAACATCCAGCGACTGCTCCAACACGAAACGGGCCAGGACTCCCAGGTGTTGCTGGCCCTCGCCTTCCCTAGGCAGCCCTGCCACAGCCCCACAAACTCTGGCACTCTGACCTTGCCAACCAACTATATCTCCAAACATGCTCTGCCTCAACGTTGCCAGAGCCCAGCTACAAAATGGGAAACGTCCAGCGACTGTTCCCACACGATAGGGGCCAGGACGGAAAGCTGTTGCTGGCCTTCACCTTCCCTAGGCAGCCCTGCCACAGCCCCACAAACTCTGGCACTCTGACCTTGCTAACCATCTATATCTCCAAACATGCTCGCTCTTAATTTCTCCAGAGCCCAGCTCCAAAATGGAAAACGTCCAGCGACTGCTCCCACACGAAAGGGACCAGCACGGAAAGCTGTTGCTGGCCCTCAGCTTCCCTAGGCAGCCCTGCCACAGCCCCACAAACCTGGCAGTCTCAACTTGCCAGTCGTCTATATCTCCAAACATGCTCTCCCTCAACGTTGCCAGAGCCCAGCTCCGAAATGGAAAACATCCAGCGACTGCTCCCACACGAAACGGGCCAGGACTCCCAGGTGTTGCTGGCCCTCGCCTTCCGTAGGCAGCCCTGCCACAGCCCCACAAACTCTGGCACTCTGACCTTGCCAACCAACTATATCTCCAAACATGCTCGCTCTTAATTTCTCCAGAGCCCAGCTCCAAAATGGGAAACGTCCAGCGACTGCTCCCACACGAAAGGGGCCAGGACGGAAAGCTGTTGCTGGCCCTCACCTTCCCTAGGCAGCCCTGCCACAGCCCCACAAACTCTGGCACTCTCACCTTGCCAACCCTCTATATCTCCAAACATGGTCTTTCTCAGCATTCCCAGAGCCAGGCTCCGAAATGGAAAATGTCCTGCAGCTGCTCCCACACGAAAGGGGCCAGGACTGAAAGCTCTTGCTGGCCCTCACCTTCCCTAGGCAGCCCTGCCACAGCCCCACAAACTCTGGCACTCTCCCCTTGCCAACCCTCTATATCTCCAAACATGCTCGCTCTTAATTTCTCCAGAGCCCAGCTCCAAAATGGGAAACGTCCAGCGACTGCTCCCACACGAAACGGGCCAGGACGGAAAGCTGTTGCTGGCCCTCACCTTCCCTAGGCAGCCCTGCCACAGCCCCACAAAATATCGCACTCTGACCTTGCCAACACGCTATATCTCCATACATGCTCTCTCTGCTTCTACAACGCCGCCTCCGAAATGGGAAACGTCCAACGACTGCTCCCACACGAAACGGGCCAGGACTGAAAGCTGTTGCTGGCCCTCACCTTCCCTAGGCGGCCCTGCCTCAGCCCCACAAACCTGGCACTCTCAACTTGCCAGTCGTCTATATCTCCAAACATGCCCTCCCTCGACGTTGCCATAGCCCAGCTCCGAAATGGGAAACGTCCAGCGACTGCTCCCACACGAAGCAGGCCAGGACTGCAAGGTGCTGCTGGCCCTCACCTTCCCTAGGCAGCCCTGCCACAGCCCCACAAACTCTGGCACTCTCAACTTGCCAGTCGTCTATATCTCCAAACATGCTCTCCCTCAACTTTGCCAGAGCGAAGATCCGAAATGGAAAACGTCCAGCGACTGCTCCCACACGAAAGGGGCCAGGACTCCCAGGTGTTGCTGGCCCTCGCCTTCCCTAGGCAGCCCTCCTATAGCCCCACAAACTCTGGCACTCTGACCTTGCCAACCAACTATATCTCCAAACATGCTCGCTCTTAATTTCTCCAGAGCCCAGCTCCAAAATGGGAAACGTCCAGCGACTGCTCCCACACGATAGGGGCCGGGACTGAAAGCTGTTGCTGGCCCTCACCTTCCCTAGGCAGCCCTGCCACAGCGCCACAAAATATCGCACTCTGACCTTGCCAACCCGCTATATCTCCATACATGCTCTCTCTGCTTCTACAACGCCGCCTCCGAAATGGGAAACGTCCAACGACTGCTCCCACACGAAACGGGCCAGGACTGAAAGCTGTTGCTGGCCCTCACCTTCCCTAGGCAGCCCTGCCACAGCCCCACAAACCTGGCACTCTCAACTTGCCAGTCGTCTATATCTCCAAACATGCTCTCCCTCAACGTTGCCAGAGCCCAGCTCCGAAATGGAAAACATCCAGCGACTGCTCCAACACGAAACGGGCCAGGACTCCCAGGTGTTGCTGGCCCTCGCCTTCCCTAGGCAGCCCTGCCACAGCCCCACAAACCTGGCAGTCTCAACTTGCCAGTCGTCTATATCTCCAAACATGCTCTCCCTCAGCTTTGCCAGAGCCCAGCTCCGAAATGGAAAACATCCAGCGACTGCTCCCACACGAAACGGGCCAGGACTCCCAGGTGTTGCTGGCCCTCGCCTTCCCTAGGCAGCCCTGCCACAGCCCCACAAACTCTGGCACTCTCACCTTGCCAACCAACTATATCTCCAAACATGCTCTGCCTCAACGTTGCCAGAGCCCAGCTACAAAATGGGAAACGTCCAGCGACTGTTCCCACACGATAGGGGCCAGGACTGAAAGCTGTTGCTGGCCTTCACCTTCCCTAGGCAGCCCTGCCACAGCCCCACAAACTCTGGCACTCTGACCTTGCTAACCATCTATATCTCCAAAAATGCTCGCTCTTAATTTCTCCAGAGCCCAGCTCCAAAATGGAAAACGTCCAGCGACTGCTCCCACACGAAAGGGACCAGCACGGAAAGCTGTTGCTGGCCCTCAGCTTCCCTAGGCAGCCCTGCCACAGCCCCACAAACCTGGCAGTCTCAACTTGCCAGTCGTCTATATCTCCAAACATGCTCTCCCTCAACGTTGCCAGAGCCCAGCTCCGAAATGGAAAACGTCCAGCGACTGCTCCCACACGTAACGGGCCAGGACTCCCAGGTGTTGCTGGCCCTCGCCTTCCCTAGGCAGCCCTGCCACAGCCCCAGAAACTCTGGCACTCTCACCTTGCCAACCCTCTATATTTCCATACATGCTCTGTCTGCTTCTACAACGCCCGGCTCCGAAATGGGAATCATCCAACTACTGCTCCCACACGAAAGGGGCCAGGACTGAAAGCTGTTGCTGGCCCTCGCCTTCCCTAGGCAGCCCTGCCACAGCCCCACAAACTCTGGCACTCGCACCTTGCCAACCCTCTATATCTCCAAACATGCTCGCTCTTAATTTCTCCAGAGCCCAGCTCCAAAATGGGAAATGTCCAGCGACTGCTCCCACAGGAAAGGGGCCAGGACGGAAAGCTGTTGCTGGCCCTCGCCTTCCCTAGGCAGCCCTGCCACAGCCCCACAAACTCTGGCACTCTCACCTTGCCAACCATCTGTTTCTCCAAACATGCTCTCTCTCAGCGTTTCCAGAGCCCAGCTCCGAAATGGAAAACGTCCAGCGACTGCTCCCACACGAAAGGGGCCAGGACTGAAAGCTGTTGCTGGCCCTAACCTTCCCTAGGCAGCCCTGCCACAGCCCCACAAAATATCGCACTCTCACCTTGCCAACCCTCTATATTTCCATACATGCTCTGTCTGCTTCTACAACGCCCGGCTCCGAAATGGGAATCGTCCAACGACTGCTCCCACACGAAAGGGGCCAGGACTGAAAGCTGTTGCTGGCCCTCACCTTCCCTAGGCAGCCCTGCCACAGCCCCACAAACTCTGGCACTCTGACCTTGCCAACCCTCTATATCTCCAAACATACTCTCTCTCACGCGGCCAGAGCCCAGCTCCGAAATGGAAAACGTCCAGCGACTGCTCCCACACGAAAGGGGCCACGACTCCCAGGTGTTGCTGGCCCTCGCCTTCCCTAGGCAGCCCTGCCACAGCCCCACAAACTCTGGCACTCGTACATTGCCAATCGTCTATATCTCCAAAAATGCTCTCCCTCAAAGTTGCCAGAGCCCAGCTCTGAAATGGGAAACATCCAGCGACTGATCCCACACGAAAGGGGCCAGGACTGAAAGCTGTTGCTGGCCCTCACCTTCCCTAGGCAGCCCTGCCACAGCCCCACAAACTCTGGCACTCGCACCTTGCCAATCGTCTATATCTCCAAAAATGCTCTCCCTCAAAGTTGCCAGAGCCCAGCTCTGAAATGGGAAACATCAAATGACTGCTCCCACACAAAAGGGGCCAGGACAGAAACTTGTTGCTGGCCCTCACCTTCCCTAGGCAGCCCTGCCACAGCCCCACAAACTCTGGCACTCTGACCTTGCCAACCCTCTGTTTCTCCAAACATGCTCGCTCTTAATTTCTCCAGAGCCCAGCTCCAAAATGGGAAACGTCCAGCGACTGCTCCCACACGAAAGGGGCCAGGACGGAAAGCTGTTGCTGGCCCTCACCTTCCCTAGGAAGCCCTGCCACAGCCCCACAAACTCTGGCACTCTGACCTTGCCAACCATCTGTTTCTCCAAACATCCTCGCTCTTAATTTCTCCAGAGCCCAGCTCCAAAATGGAAAACGTCCAGCGACTGCTCCCACATGAAAGGGGCCAGGACGGAAAGCTGTTGCTGGCCCTCACCTTCCCTAGGCAGCCCTGCCACAGCCCCACAAACTCTGGCACTCTCAACTTGCCAGTCGTCTATATCTCCAAACATGCTCTCCCTCAACGTTGCCAGAGCCCAGCTCCGAAATGGAAAACATCCAGCGACTGCTCCCACACGAAAGGGGCCAGGACTCCCAGGTGTTGCTGGCCCTCGCCTTCCGTAGGCAGCCCTGCCACAGCCCCACAAACTCTGGCACTCTGACCTTGCCAACCAACTATATCTCCAAACATGCTCTGCCTCAACGTTGCCAGAGCCCAGCTACAAAATGGGAAACGTCAAGCGACTGTTCCCACACGATAGGGGCTAGGACTGAAAGCTGTTGCTGGCCTTCACCTTCCCTAGGCAGCCCTGCCACAGCCCCACAAACTCTGGCACTCTGACCTTGCTAACCATCTATATCTCCAAACATGCTCGGTCTTAATTTCTCCAGAGCCCAGCTCTGAAATGGGAAACATCCAATGACTGCTCCCACCATAAAGGGGCCAGGACAGAAAGCTGTTGCTGGCCCTCACCTTCCCTAGGCAGCCCTGCCACAGCCCCACAAACTCTGGCACTCTCACCTTGCCAACCCCCTATATCTCCAAACATGCTCGCTCTTAATTTCTACAGAGCACAACTCCAAAATGGGAAACGTCCAGCGACTGCTCCCACACGAAAGGGACCAGGACTTAAAGCTGTTGCTGGCCCTCGCCTTCCCTAGGCAGCCCTGCCACAGCCCCACAAACTCTGGCACTCTCACCTTGCCAACCCTCTATATCTCCAAACATGCTCGCTCTTAATTTCTCCAGAGCCCAGCTCCAAAATGGGAAACGTCCAGCGACTGCTCCCACACGAAAGGGGCCAGGACGGAAAGCTGTTGCTGGCCCTCACCTTCCCTAGGCAGCCCTGCCACAGCCCCACAAACTCTGGCACTCTGACCTTGCCAACCCTCTATATCTCCAAACATGCTCGCTCTTAATTTCTCCAGAGCACAACTCCAAAATGGGAATCGTCCAGCGACTGCTCCCACCATAAAGGGGCCAGGACAGAAAGCTGTTGCTGGCCCTCGCCTTCCCTAGGCAGCCCTGCCACAGCCCCACAAACTCTGGCACTCTCACCTTGCTAACCATCTATATCTCCAAACATGCTCGCTCTTAATTTCTCCAGAGCCCAGCTCTAAAATGGGAATCGTCCAGCGACTGCTCCCACACGAAAGGGGCCAGGACTGAAAGCTGTTGCTGGCCCTCACCTTCCCTAGGCAGCCCTGCCACAGCCCCACAAACTCTGGCACTCTCACCTTGCCAACCCTCTATATCTCCAAACATGCTCGCTCTTAATTTCTCCAGAGCCCAGCTCCAAAATGGAAAACGTCCAGCGACTGCTCCCACACGAAAGGGGCCAGGACGGAAAGCTGTTGCTGGCCCTCACCTTCCCTAGGCAGCCCTGCCACAGCCCCACAAACTCTGGCACTCTCACCTTGCTAACCATCTATATCTCCAAACATGCTCGCTCTTAATTTCTACAGAGCACAACTCCAAAATGGGAAACGTCCAGCGACTGCTCCCACACGAAAGGGACCAGGACTTACAGCTGTTGCTGGCCCTCGCCTTCCCTAGGCAGCCCTGCCACAGCCCCACAAACTCTGGCACTCTCACCTTGCCAACCCTCTATATCTCCAAACATGCTCGCTCTTAATTTCTCCAGAGCCCAGCTCCAAAATGGGAAACGTCCAGCGACTGCTCCCACACGAAAGGGGCCAGGACGGAAAGCTGTTGCTGGCCGTCACCTTCCCTAGGCAGCCCTGCCACAGCCCCACAAACTCTGGCACTCTCACCTTGCCAACCCTCTATATTTCCATACATGCTCTGTCTGCTTCTACAACGCCCGGCTCCGAAATGGGAATCGTCCAACGACTGCTCCCACACGAAAGGGGCGAGGACTGAAAGCTGTTGCTGGCACTCGCCTTCCCTAGGCAGCCCTGCCACAGCCCCACAAACTCTGGCACTCTGACCTTGCCAACCCTCTATATCTCCAAACATACTCTCTCTCACGCGGCCAGAGCCCAGCTCCGAAATAGAAAACGTCCAGCGACTGCTCCCACACGAAAGGGGCCACGACTCCCAGGTGTTGCTGGCCCTCGCCTTCCCTAGGCAGCCCTGCCACAGCCCCACAAACTCTGGCACTCGTACATTGCCAATCGTCTATATCTCCAAAAATGCTCTCCCTCAAAGTTGCCAGAGCCCAGCTCTGAAATGGGAAACATCCAGCGACTGATCCCACACGAAAGGGGCCAGGACTGAAAGCTGTTGCTGGCCCTCACCTTCCCTAGGCAGCCCTGCCACAGCCCCACAAACTCTGGCACTCGCACCTTGCCAATCGTCTATATCTCCAAAAATGCTCTCCCTCAAAGTTGCCAGAGCCCAGCTCTGAAATGGGAAACATCAAATGACTGCTCCCACAATAAAGGGGCCAGGACAGAAACTTGTTGCTGGCCCTCACCTTCCCTAGGCAGCCCTGCCACAGCCCCACAAACTCTGTCACTCTGACCTTGCCAACCCTCTATATCTCCAAACATGCTCGCTCTTAATTTCTCCAGAGCCCAGCTCCAAAATGGGAAACGTCCAGCGACTGCTCCCACACGAAACGGGCCAGGACTCCCAGGTGTTGCTGGCCCTCACCTTCTCTAGGAAGCCCTGCCACAGCCCCACAAACTCTGGCACTCTGACCTTGCCAACCATCTGTTTCTCCAAACATGCTCGCTCTTAATTTCTCCAGAGCCCAGCTCCAAAATGGAAAACGTCCAGCGACTGCTCCCACACGAAAGGGGCCAGGACTGAAAGCTGTTGCTGGCCCTCACCTTCCCTAGGCAGCCCTGCCACAGCCCCACAAACTCTGGCACTCTCAACTTGCCAGTCGTCTATATCTCCAAACATGCTCTCCCTCAACGTTGCCAGAGCCCAGCTCCGAAATGGAAAACATCCAGCGACTGCTCCCACACGAAAGGGGCCAGGACTCCCAGGTGTTGCTGGCCCTCACCTTCCCTAGGCAGCCCTGCCACAGCCCCACAAACTCTGGCACTCTGACCTTGCCAACCAACTATATCTCCAAACATGCTCTGCCTCAACGTTGCCAGAGCCCAGCTACAAAATGGGAAACGTCAAGCGACTGTTCCCACACGATAGGGGCTGGAACTGAAAGCTGTTGCTGGCCCTCACCTTCCCTAGGCAGCCCTGCCACAGCCCCACAAACTCTGGCACTCTGACCTTGCTAACCATCTATATCTCCAAACATGCTCTCTCTTAATTTCTCCAGAGCCCAGCTCTAAAATGGGAAACGTCCAGCGACTGCTCCCACACGAAAGGGACCAGGACTTAAAGCTGTTGCTGGCCCTCGCCTTCCCTAGGCAGCCCTGCCACAGCCCCACAAACTCTGGCACTCTCACCTTGCCAACCCTCTATATCTCCAAACATGCTCGCTCTTAATTTCTCCAGAGCCCAGCTCCAAAATGGGAATCGTCCAGCGACTGCTCCCACACGAAAGGGACCAGGACTGAAAGCTGTTGCTGGCCCTCACCTTCCCTAGGCAGCCCTGCCACAGCCCCACAAAATATCGCACTCTGACCCTGCCAACCATCTGTTTCTCCAAACATGCTCTCTCTCAGCGTTTCCAGAGCCCAGCTCCGAAATGGAAAACGTCCAGCGACTGCTCCCACACGAAACGGGCCAGGACTCCCAGGTGTTCCTGGCCCTCGCCTTCCCTAGGCAGCCCTGCCACAGCCCCACAAACTCTGGCACTCGTACATTGCCAATCGTCTATATCTCCAAAAATGCTCTCCCTCAAAGTTGCCAGAGCCCAGCTCTGAAATTGGAAACATCCAGCGACTGATCCCACACGAAAGGGGCCAGGACTGAAAGGTGTTGCTGGCCCTCACCTTCCCTAGGCAGCCCTGCCACAGCCCCACAAACTCTGGCACTCGCACCTTGCCAATCGTCTATATCTCCAAAAATGCTCTCCCTCAAAGTTGCCAGAGCCCAGCTCTGAAATGGGAAACATCAAATGACTGCTCCCACAATAAAGGGGCCAGGACAGAAACTTGTTGCTGGCCCTCACCTTCCCTAGGCAGCCCTGCCACAGCCCCACAAACTCTGTCACTCTGACCTTGCCAACCCTCTATATCTCCAAACATGCTCGCTCTTAATTTCTCCAGAGCCCAGCTCCAAAATGGGAAACGTCCAGCGACTGCTCCCACACGAAAGGGGCCAGGACGGAAAGCTGTTGCTGGCCCACACCTTCCCTAGGAAGCCCTGCCACAGCCCCACAAACTCTGGCACTCTGACCTTGCCAACCATCTGTTTCTCCAAACATGCTCGCTCTTAATTTCTCCAGAGCCCAGCTCCGAAATGGAAAACGTCCAGCGACTGCTCCCACACGAAAGGGGCCAGGACGGAAAGCTGTTGCTGGCCCTCACCTTCCCTAGGCAGCCCTGCCACAGCCCCACAAACTCTGGCACTCTCAACTTGCCAGTCGTCTATATCTCCAAACATGCTCTCCCTCAACGTTGCCAGAGCCCAGCTCCGAAATGGAAAACATCCAGCGACTGCTCCCACACGAAAGGGGCCAGGACTCCCAGGTGTTGCTGGCCCTCGCCTTCCGTAGGCAGCCCTGCCACAGCCCCACAAACTCTGGCACTCTGACCGTGCCAACCATCTGTTTCTCCAAACATGCTCTCTCTCAGCGTTTCCAGAGCCCAGCTCCGAAATGGAAAACGTCCAGCGACTGCTCCCACACGAAACGGGCCAGGACTCCCAGGTGTTGCTGGCCCTCGCCTTCCCTAGGCAGCCCTGCCACAGCCCCAGAAACTCTGGCACTCTGACCTTGCCAACCCTCTATATCTCCAAACATGCTCGCTCTTAATTTCTCCAGAGCCCAGCTCCAAAATGGGAAATGTCCAGCGACTGCTCCCACACGAAAGGGGCCAGGACGGAAAGCTGTTGCTGGCCCTCAGCTTCCCTAGGCAGCCCTGCCACAGCCCCACAAACTCTGGCACTCTCACCTTGCCAACCATCTGTTTCTCCAAACATGGTCTCTCTCAGCGTTTCCAGAGCCCAGCTCCAAAATGGAAAACGTCCAGCGACTGCTCCCACACGAAAGGGGCCAGGACTGAAAGCTGTTGCTGGCCGTCACCTTCCCTAGGTAGCCCTGCCACAGCCCCACAAACTCTGGCACTCTCACCTTGCCAACCCTCTATATTTCCATACATGCTCTGTCTGCTTCTACAACGCCCGGCTCCGAAATGGGAATCGTCCAGCGACTGCTCCCACACGAAAGGGGCCAGGACTGAAAGCTGTTGCTGGCCCTCGCCTTCCCTAGGCAGCCCTGCCACAGCCCCACAAACTCTGGCACTCGCACCTTGCCAACCCTCTATATCTCCAAACATACTCTCTCTCACGCGGCCAGAGCCCAGCTCCGAAATGGAAAACGTCCAGCGACTGCTCCCACACGAAAGGGGCCACGACTCCCAGGTGTTGCTGGCCCTCGCCTTCCCTAGGCAGCCCTGCCACAGCCCCACAAACTCTGGCACTCGTACATTGCCAATCGTCTATATCTCCAAAAATGCTCTCCCTCAAAGTTGCCAGAGCCCAGCTCTGAAATGGGAAACATCCAGCGACTGATCCCACACGAAAGGGGCCAGGACTGAAAGCTGTTGCTGGCCCTCACCTTCCCTAGGCAGCCCTGCCACAGCCCCACAAACTCTGGCACTCGCACCTTGCCAATCGTCTATATCTCCAAAAATGCTCTCCCTCAAAGTTGCCAGAGCCCAGCTCTGAAATGGGAAACATCAAATGACTGCTCCCACAATAAAGGGGCCAGGACAGAAACTTGTTGCTGGCCCTCACCTTCCCTAGGCAGCCCTGCCACAGCCCCACAAACTCTGTCACTCTGACCTTGCCAACCCTCTATATCTCCAAACATGCTCGCTCTTAATTTCTCCAGAGCCCAGCTCCAAAATGGGAAACGTCCAGCGACTGCTCCCACACGAAAGGGGCCAGGACTGAAAGCTGTTGCTGGCCCTCACCTTCCCTAGGAAGCCCTGCCACAGCCCCACAAACTCTGGCACTCTGACCTTGCCAACCATCTGTTTCTCCAAACATGCTCGCTCTTAATTTCTCCAGAGCCCAGCTCCAAAATGGAAAACGTCCAGCGACTGCTCCCACACGAAAGGGGCCAGGACGGAAAGCTGTTGCTGGCCCTCACCTTCCCTAGGCAGCCCTGCCACAGCCCCACAAACTCTGGCACTCTCACCTTGCCAACCAACTATATCTCCAAACATGCTCGCTCTTAATTTCTACAGAGCACAACTCCAAAATGGGAAACGTCCAGCGACTGCTCCCACACGAAAGGGGCCAGGACTGAAAGCTGTTGCTGGCCCTCACCTTCCCTAGGCAGCCCTGCCACAGCCCCACAAACTCTGGCACTCTCACCTTGCCAACCATCTGTTTCTCCAAACATGGTCTTTCTCAGCATTCCCAGAGCCAGGCTCCGAAATGGAAAATGTCCAGCAGCTGCTCCCACATGAAAGGGGCCAGGACTGAAAGCTCTTGCTGGCCCTCACCTTCCCTAGGCAGCCCTGCCACAGCCCCACAAACTCTGGCACTCTCACCTTGCCTACCCTCTATTTCTCCAAACATACTCGCTCTTAATTTCTCCAGAGCCCAGCTCCAAAATGGGAAACGTCCAGCGACTGCTCCCACACGAAAGGGGCCAGGACGGAAAGCTGTTGCTGGCCCTCACCTTCCCTAGGCAGCCCTGCCACAGCCCCACAAACTCTGGCACTCTCACCTTGCCAACCATCTGTTTCTCCAAACATGCTCTCTCTCAGCGTTTCCAGAGCCCAGCTCCGAAATGGAAAACGTCCAGCGACTGCTCCCACACGAAACGGGCCAGGACTCCCAGGTGTTGCTCGCCCTCGCCTTCCCTAGGCAGCCCTGCCACAGCCCCACAAACTCTGGCACTCTCAACTTGCCAGTCGTCTATAACTCCAAACATGCTCTCCCTCAACGTTGCCAGAGCCCAGCTCCGAAATGGAAAACATCCAGCGACTGCTCCCACACGAAAGGGGCCAGGACTCTCAGGTGTTGCTGGCCCTCACCTTCCCTAGGCAGCCCTGCCACAGCCCCACAAACTCTGGCACTCTGACCTTGCCAACCAACTATATCTCCAAACATGCTCTGCCTCAACGTTGCCAGAGCCCAGCTACAAAATGGGAAACGTCCAGCGACTGCTCCCACACGAAAGGGGCCAGGACGGAAAGCTGTTGCTGGCCCTCACCTTCCCTAGGCAGCCCTGCCACAGCCCCACAAAATATCGCACTCTGACCTTGCCAACCCGCTATATCTCCATACATGCTCTCTCTGCTTCTACAACGCCGCCTCCGAAATGGGAAACGTCCAACGACTGCTCCCTCACGAAACGGGCCAGGACTGAAAGCTGTTGCTGGCCCTCACCTTCCCTAGGCAGCCCTGCCACAGCCCCACAAACTCTGGCACTCTCAACTTGCCAGTCGTCTATATCTCCAAACATGCTCTCCCTCAACGTTGCCAGAGCCCAGCTCCGAAATGGAAAACATCCAGCGACTGCTTCCACACGAAACGGGCCAGGACTCCCAGGTGTTGCTGGCCCTCGCCTTCCCTAGGCAGCCCTGCCACAGCCCCACAAACTCTGGCACTCTGACCTTGCCAACCAACTATATCTCCAAACATGCTCTGCCTCAACGTTGCCAGAGCCCAGCTAGAAAATGGGAAACGTCCAGCGACTGTTCCCACACGATAGGGGCCAGGACTGAAAGCTGTTGCTGGCCCTCGCCTTCCCTAGGCAGCCCTGCCACAGCCCCACAAACCTGGCACTCTCAACTTGCCAGTCGTCTATATCTCCAAACATGCTCTCCCTCAACGTTGCCAGAGCCCAGCTCCGAAATGGAAAACATCCAGCGACTGCTCCCACACGAAAGGGGCCAGGACTCCCAGGTGTTGCTGGCCCTCACCTTCCCTAGGCAGCCCTGCCACAGCCCCACAAACTCTGGCACTCTGACCTTGCCAACCAACTATATCTCCAAACATGCTCTGCCTCAACGTTGCCAGAGCCCAGCTACAAAATGGGAAACGTCCAGCGACTGCTCCCACACGAAAGGGGCCAGGACGGAAAGCTGTTGCTGGCCCTCACCTTCCCTAGGCAGCCCTGCCACAGCCCCACAAAATATCGCACTCTGACCTTGCCAACCCGCTATATCTTCATACATGCTCTCTCTGCTTCTACAACGCCGCCTCCGAAATGGGAAACGTCCAATGACTGCTCCCTCACGAAACGGGCCAGGACTGAAAGCTGTTGCTGGCCCTCACCTTCCCTAGGCAGCCCTGCCACAGCCCCACAAACCTGGCACTCTCAACTTGCCAGTCGTCTATGTCTCCAAACATGCTCTCCCTCAACGTTGCCAGAGCCCAGCTCCGAAATGGAAAACATCCAGCGACTGCTTCCACACGAAACGGGCCAGGACTCCCAGGTGTTGCTGGCCCTCGCCTTCCCTAGGCAGCCCTGCCACAGCCCCACAAACGCTGGCACTCTGACCTTGCTAACCCTCTATATCTCCAAACATGCTCGCTCTTAATTTCTCCAGAGCCCAGCTCCAAAATGGAAAACGTCCAGCGACTGCTCCCACACGAAAGGGGCCAGGACGGAAAGCTGTTGCTGGCCCTCACCTTCCCTAGGCAGCCCTGCCACAGCCCCACAAACTCTGGCACTCTCACCTTGCCAACCATCTGTTTCTCCAAACATGGTCTTTCTCAGCATTCCCAGAGCCAGGCTCCGAAATGGAAAATGTCCAGCAGCTGCTCCCACATGAAAGGGGCCAGGACTGAAAGCTGTTGCTGGCCCTCACCTTCCCTAGGCAGCCCTGCCACAGCCCCACAAACTCTGGCACTCTCACCTTGCCTACCCTCTATTTCTCCAAACATACTCGCTCTTAATTTCTCCAGAGCCCAGCTCCAAAATGGGAAACGTCCAGCGACTGCTCCCACACGAAAGGGGCCAGGACGGAAAGCTGTTGCTGGCCCTCACCTTCCCTAGGCAGCCCTGCCACAGCCCCACAAACTCTGGCACTCTCAACTTGCCAGTCGTCTATATCTCCAAACATGCTCTCCCTCAACGTTGCCAGAGCCCAGCTCCGAAATGGAAAACATCCAGCGACTGCTCCCACACGAAAGGGGCCAGGACTCCCAGGTGTTGCTGGCCCTCGCCTTCCGTAGGCAGCCCTGCCACAGCCCCACAAACTCTGGCACTCTGACCGTGCCAACCATCTGTTTCTCCAAACATGCTCTCTCTCAGCGTTTCCAGAGCCCAGCTCCGAAATGGAAAACGTCCAGCGACTGCTCCCACACGAAACGGGCCAGGACTCCCAGGTGTTGCTGGCCCTCGCCTTCCCTAGGCAGCCCTGCCACAGCCCCAGAAACTCTGGCACTCTGACCTTGCCAACCCTCTATATCTCCAAACATGCTCGCTCTTAATTTCTCCAGAGCCCAGCTCCAAAATGGGAAATGTCCAGCGACTGCTCCCACACGAAAGGGGCCAGGACGGAAAGCTGTTGCTGGCCCTCAGCTTCCCTAGGCAGCCCTGCCACAGCCCCACAAACTCTGGCACTCTCACCTTGCCAACCATCTGTTTCTCCAAACATGGTCTCTCTCAGCGTTTCCAGAGCCCAGCTCCAAAATGGAAAACGTCCAGCGACTGCTCCCACACGAAAGGGGCCAGGACTGAAAGCTGTTGCTGGCCGTCACCTTCCCTAGGTAGCCCTGCCACAGCCCCACAAACTCTGGCACTCTCACCTTGCCAACCCTCTATATTTCCATACATGCTCTGTCTGCTTCTACAACGCCCGGCTCCGAAATGGGAATCGTCCAGCGACTGCTCCCACACGAAAGGGGCCAGGACTGAAAGCTGTTGCTGGCCCTCGCCTTCCCTAGGCAGCCCTGCCACAGCCCCACAAACTCTGGCACTCGCACCTTGCCAACCCTCTATATCTCCAAACATACTCTCTCTCACGCGGCCAGAGCCCAGCTCCGAAATGGAAAACGTCCAGCGACTGCTCCCACACGAAAGGGGCCACGACTCCCAGGTGTTGCTGGCCCTCGCCTTCCCTAGGCAGCCCTGCCACAGCCCCACAAACTCTGGCACTCGTACATTGCCAATCGTCTATATCTCCAAAAATGCTCTCCCTCAAAGTTGCCAGAGCCCAGCTCTGAAATGGGAAACATCCAGCGACTGATCCCACACGAAAGGGGCCAGGACTGAAAGCTGTTGCTGGCCCTCACCTTCCCTAGGCAGCCCTGCCACAGCCCCACAAACTCTGGCACTCGCACCTTGCCAATCGTCTATATCTCCAAAAATGCTCTCCCTCAAAGTTGCCAGAGCCCAGCTCTGAAATGGGAAACATCAAATGACTGCTCCCACAATAAAGGGGCCAGGACAGAAACTTGTTGCTGGCCCTCACCTTCCCTAGGCAGCCCTGCCACAGCCCCACAAACTCTGTCACTCTGACCTTGCCAACCCTCTATATCTCCAAACATGCTCGCTCTTAATTTCTCCAGAGCCCAGCTCCAAAATGGGAAACGTCCAGCGACTGCTCCCACACGAAAGGGGCCAGGACTGAAAGCTGTTGCTGGCCCTCACCTTCCCTAGGAAGCCCTGCCACAGCCCCACAAACTCTGGCACTCTGACCTTGCCAACCATCTGTTTCTCCAAACATGCTCGCTCTTAATTTCTCCAGAGCCCAGCTCCAAAATGGAAAACGTCCAGCGACTGCTCCCACACGAAAGGGGCCAGGACGGAAAGCTGTTGCTGGCCCTCACCTTCCCTAGGCAGCCCTGCCACAGCCCCACAAACTCTGGCACTCTCAACTTGCCAGTCGTCTATATCTCCAAACATGCTCTCCCTCAACGTTGCCAGAGCCCAGCTCCGAAATGGAAAACATCCAGCGACTGCTCCCACACGAAAGGGGCCAGGACTGCAAGGTGCTGCTGGCCCTCACCTTCCCTAGGCAGCCCTGCCACAGCCCCACAAACTCTGGCACTCTCACCTTGCCAACCAACTATATCTCCAAACATGCTCGCTCTTAATTTCTACAGAGCACAACTCCAAAATGGGAAACGTCCAGCGACTGCTCCCACACGAAAGGGGCCAGGACTGAAAGCTGTTGCTGGCCCTCACCTTCCCTAGGCAGCCCTGCCACAGCCCCACAAACTCTGGCACTCTCACCTTGCCAACCATCTGTTTCTCCAAACATGGTCTTTCTCAGCATTCCCAGAGCCAGGCTCCGAAATGGAAAATGTCCAGCAGCTGCTCCCACATGAAAGGGGCCAGGACTGAAAGCTCTTGCTGGCCCTCACCTTCCCTAGGCAGCCCTGCCACAGCCCCACAAACTCTGGCACTCTCACCTTGCCTACCCTCTATTTCTCCAAACATACTCGCTCTTAATTTCTCCAGAGCCCAGCTCCAAAATGGGAAACGTCCAGCGACTGCTCCCACACGAAAGGGGCCAGGACGGAAAGCTGTTGCTGGCCCTCACCTTCCCTAGGCAGCCCTGCCACAGCCCCACAAACTCTGGCACTCTCACCTTGCCAACCATCTGTTTCTCCAAACATGCTCTCTCTCAGCGTTTCCAGAGCCCAGCTCCGAAATGGAAAACGTCCAGCGACTGCTCCCACACGAAACGGGCCAGGACTCCCAGGTGTTGCTCGCCCTCGCCTTCCCTAGGCAGCCCTGCCACAGCCCCACAAACTCTGGCACTCTCAACTTGCCAGTCGTCTATAACTCCAAACATGCTCTCCCTCAACGTTGCCAGAGCCCAGCTCCGAAATGGAAAACATCCAGCGACTGCTCCCACACGAAAGGGGCCAGGACTCTCAGGTGTTGCTGGCCCTCACCTTCCCTAGGCAGCCCTGCCACAGCCCCACAAACTCTGGCACTCTGACCTTGCCAACCAACTATATCTCCAAACATGCTCTGCCTCAACGTTGCCAGAGCCCAGCTACAAAATGGGAAACGTCCAGCGACTGCTCCCACACGAAAGGGGCCAGGACGGAAAGCTGTTGCTGGCCCTCACCTTCCCTAGGCAGCCCTGCCACAGCCCCACAAAATATCGCACTCTGACCTTGCCAACCCGCTATATCTCCATACATGCTCTCTCTGCTTCTACAACGCCGCCTCCGAAATGGGAAACGTCCAACGACTGCTCCCTCACGAAACGGGCCAGGACTGAAAGCTGTTGCTGGCCCTCACCTTCCCTAGGCAGCCCTGCCACAGCCCCACAAACTCTGGCACTCTCAACTTGCCAGTCGTCTATATCTCCAAACATGCTCTCCCTCAACGTTGCCAGAGCCCAGCTCCGAAATGGAAAACATCCAGCGACTGCTTCCACACGAAACGGGCCAGGACTCCCAGGTGTTGCTGGCCCTCGCCTTCCCTAGGCAGCCCTGCCACAGCCCCACAAACTCTGGCACTCTGACCTTGCCAACCAACTATATCTCCAAACATGCTCTGCCTCAACGTTGCCAGAGCCCAGCTAGAAAATGGGAAACGTCCAGCGACTGTTCCCACACGATAGGGGCCAGGACTGAAAGCTGTTGCTGGCCCTCGCCTTCCCTAGGCAGCCCTGCCACAGCCCCACAAACCTGGCACTCTCAACTTGCCAGTCGTCTATATCTCCAAACATGCTCTCCCTCAACGTTGCCAGAGCCCAGCTCCGAAATGGAAAACATCCAGCGACTGCTCCCACACGAAAGGGGCCAGGACTCCCAGGTGTTGCTGGCCCTCACCTTCCCTAGGCAGCCCTGCCACAGCCCCACAAACTCTGGCACTCTGACCTTGCCAACCAACTATATCTCCAAACATGCTCTGCCTCAACGTTGCCAGAGCCCAGCTACAAAATGGGAAACGTCCAGCGACTGCTCCCACACGAAAGGGGCCAGGACGGAAAGCTGTTGCTGGCCCTCACCTTCCCTAGGCAGCCCTGCCACAGCCCCACAAAATATCGCACTCTGACCTTGCCAACCCGCTATATCTTCATACATGCTCTCTCTGCTTCTACAACGCCGCCTCCGAAATGGGAAACGTCCAATGACTGCTCCCTCACGAAACGGGCCAGGACTGAAAGCTGTTGCTGGCCCTCACCTTCCCTAGGCAGCCCTGCCACAGCCCCACAAACCTGGCACTCTCAACTTGCCAGTCGTCTATGTCTCCAAACATGCTCTCCCTCAACGTTGCCAGAGCCCAGCTCCGAAATGGAAAACATCCAGCGACTGCTTCCACACGAAACGGGCCAGGACTCCCAGGTGTTGCTGGCCCTCGCCTTCCCTAGGCAGCCCTGCCACAGCCCCACAAACGCTGGCACTCTGACCTTGCTAACCCTCTATATCTCCAAACATGCTCGCTCTTAATTTCTCCAGAGCCCAGCTCCAAAATGGAAAACGTCCAGCGACTGCTCCCACACGAAAGGGGCCAGGACGGAAAGCTGTTGCTGGCCCTCACCTTCCCTAGGCAGCCCTGCCACAGCCCCACAAACTCTGGCACTCTCACCTTGCCAACCATCTGTTTCTCCAAACATGGTCTTTCTCAGCATTCCCAGAGCCAGGCTCCGAAATGGAAAATGTCCAGCAGCTGCTCCCACATGAAAGGGGCCAGGACTGAAAGCTGTTGCTGGCCCTCACCTTCCCTAGGCAGCCCTGCCACAGCCCCACAAACTCTGGCACTCTCACCTTGCCTACCCTCTATTTCTCCAAACATACTCGCTCTTAATTTCTCCAGAGCCCAGCTCCAAAATGGGAAACGTCCAGCGACTGCTCCCACACGAAAGGGGCCAGGACGGAAAGCTGTTGCTGGCCCTCACCTTCCCTAGGCAGCCCTGCCACAGCCCCACAAACTCTGGCACTCTCACCTTGCCAACCATCTGTTTCTCCAAACATGCTCTCTCTCAGCGTTTCCAGAGCCCAGCTCCAAAATGGAAAACGTCCAGCGACTGCTCCCACACGAAAGGGGCCAGGACTGAAAGCTGTTGCTGGCCGTCACCTTCCCTAGGTAGCCCTGCCACAGCCCCACAAACTCTGGCACTCTCACCTTGCCAACCCTCTATATTTCCATACATGCTCTGTCTGCTTCTACAACGCCCGGCTCCGAAATGGGAATCGTCCAACGACTGCTCCCACACGAAAGGGGCCAGGACTGAAAGCTGTTGCTGGCCCTCGCCTTCCCTAGGCAGCCCTGCCACAGCCCCACAAACTCTGGCACTCTGACCTTGCCAACCCTCTATATCTCCAAACATACTCTCTCTCACGCGGCCAGAGCCCAGCTCCGAAATGGAAAACGTCCAGCGACTGCTCCCACACGAAAGGGGCCACGACTCCCAGGTGTTGCTGGCCCTCGCCTTCCCTAGGCAGCCCTGCCACAGCCCCACAAACTCTGGCACTCGTACATTGCCAATCGTCTATATCTCCAAAAATGCTCTCCCTCAAAGTTGCCAGAGCCCAGCTCTGAAATGGGAAACATCCAGCGACTGATCCCACACGAAAGGGGCCAGGACTGAAAGCTGTTGCTGGCCCTCACCTTCCCTAGGCAGCCCTGCCACAGCCCCACAAACTCTGGCACTCGCACCTTGCCAATCGTCTATATCTCCAAAAATGCTCTCCCTCAAAGTTGCCAGAGCCCAGCTCTGAAATGGGAAACATCAAATGACTGATCCCACAATAAAGGGGCCAGGACAGAAACTTGTTGCTGGCCCTCACCTTCCCTAGGCAGCCCTGCCACAGCCCCACAAACTCTGTCACTCTGACCTTGCCAACCCTCTATATCTCCAAACATGCTCGCTCTTAAATTCTCCAGAGCCCAGCTCCAAAATGGGAAACGTCCAGCGACTGCTCCCACACGAAAGGGGCCAGGACTGAAAGCTGTTGCTGGCCCTCACCTTCCCTAGGCAGCCCTGCCACAGCCCCACAAACTCTGGCACTCTGACCTTGCCAACCATCTGTTTCTCCAAACATGCTCGCTCTTAATTTCTCCAGAGCCCAGCTCCAAAATGGAAAACGTCCAGCGACTGCTCCCACACGAAAGGGGCCAGGACGGAAAGCTGTTGCTGGCCCTCACCTTCCCTAGGCAGCCCTGCCACAGCCCCACAAACTCTGGCACTCTGACCTTGCCAACCAACTATATCTCCAAACATGCTCGCTCTTAATTTCTACAGAGCACAACTCCAAAATGGGAAACGTCCAGCGACTGCTCCCACACGAAAGGGGCCAGGACTGAAAGCTGTTGCTGGCCCTCACCTTCCCTAGGCAGCCCTGCCACAGCCCCACAAACTCTGGCACTCTCACCTTGCCAACCATCTGTTTCTCCAAACATGGTCTTTCTCAGCATTCCCAGAGCCAGGCTCCGAAATGGAAAATGTCCAGCAGCTGCTCCCACATGAAAGGGGCCAGGACTGAAAGCTCTTGCTGGCCCTCACCTTCCCTAGGCAGCCCTGCCACAGCCCCACAAACTCTGGCACTCTCACCTTGCCTACCCTCTATTTCTCCAAACATACTCGCTCTTAATTTCTCCAGAGCCCAGCTCCAAAATGGGAAACGTCCAGCGACTGCTCCCACACGAAAGGGGCCAGGACGGAAAGCTGTTGCTGGCCCTCACCTTCCCTAGGCAGCCCTGCCACAGCCCCACAAACTCTGGCACTCTCACCTTGCCAACCATCTGTTTCTCCAAACATGCTCTCTCTCAGCGTTTCCAGAGCCCAGCTCCGAAATGGAAAACGTCCAGCGACTGCTCCCACACGAAACGGGCCAGAACTCCCAGGTGTTGCTCGCCCTCGCCTTCCCTAGGCAGCCCTGCCACAGCCCCACAAACTCTGGCACTCTCAACTTGCCAGTCGTCTATAACTCCAAACATGCTCTCCCTCAACGTTGCCAGAGCCCAGCTCCGAAATGGAAAACATCCAGCGACTGCTCCCACACGAAAGGGGCCAGGACTCTCAGGTGTTGCTGGCCCTCACCTTCCCTAGGCAGCCCTGCCACAGCCCCACAAACTCTGGCACTCTGACCTTGCCAACCAACTATATCTCCAAACATGCTCTGCCTCAACGTTGCCAGAGCCCAGCTACAAAATGGGAAACGTCCAGCGACTGCTCCCACACGAAAGGGGCCAGGACTGAAAGCTGTTGCTGGCCCTCACCTTCCCTAGGCAGCCCTGCCACAGCCCCACAAAATATCGCACTCTGACCTTGCCAACCCGCTATATCTCCATACATGCTCTCTCTGCTTCTACAACGCCGCCTCCGAAATGGGAAACGTCCAACGACTGCTCCCTCACGAAACGGGCCAGGACTGAAAGCTGTTGCTGGCCCTCACCTTCCCTAGGCAGCCCTGCCACAGCCCCACAAACCTGGCACTCTCAACTTGCCAGTCGTCTATATCTCCAAACATGCTCTCCCTCAACGTTGCCAGAGCCCAGCTCCGAAATGGAAAACATCCAGCGACTGCTTCCACACGAAACGGGCCAGGACTCCCAGGTGTTGCTGGCCCTCGCCTTCCCTAGGCAGCCCTGCCACAGCCCCACAAACTCTGGCACTCTGACCTTGCAAACCAACTATATCTCCAAACATGCTCTGCCTCAACGTTGCCAGAGCCCAGCTACAAAATGGGAAACGTCCAGCGACTGTTCCCACACGATAGGGGCCAGGACTGAAAGCTGTTGCTGGCCCTCGCCTTCCCTAGGCAGCCCTGCCACAGCCCCACAAACGCTGGCGCTCTGACCTTGCTAACCCTCTATATCTCCAAACATGCTCGCTCTTAATTTCTCCAGAGCCCAGCTCCAAAATGGAAAACGTCCAGCGACTGCTCCCACACGAAAGGGGCCAGGACGGAAAGCTGTTGCTGGCCCTCACCTTCCCTAGGCAGCCCTGCCACAGCCCCACAAACTCTGGCACTCTCACCTTGCCAACCATCTGTTTCTCCAAACATGGTCTTTCTCAGCATTCCCAGAGCCAGGCTCCGAAATGGAAAATGTCCAGCAGCTGCTCCCACATGAAAGGGGCCAGGACTGAAAGCTCTTGCTGGCCCTCACCTTCCCTAGGCAGCCCTGCCACAGCCCCACAAACTCTGGCACTCTCACCTTGCCTACCCTCTATTTCTCCAAACATACTCGCTCTTAATTTCTCCAGAGCCCAGCTCCAAAATGGGAAACGTCCAGCGACTGCTCCCACACGAAAGGGGCCAGGACGGAAAGCTGTTGCTGGCCCTCACCTTCCCTAGGCAGCCCTGCCACAGCCCCACAAACTCTGGCACTCTCACCTTGCCAACCATCTGTTTCTCCAAACATGCTCTCTCTCAGCGTTTCCAGAGCCCAGCTCCAAAATGGAAAACGTCCAGCGACTGCTCCCACACGAAAGGGGCCAGGACTGAAAGCTGTTGCTGGCCGTCACCTTCCCTAGGTAGCCCTGCCACAGCCCCACAAACTCTGGCACTCTCACCTTGCCAACCCTCTATATTTCCATACATGCTCTGTCTGCTTCTACAACGCCCGGCTCCGAAATGGGAATCGTCCAACGACTGCTCCCACACGAAAGGGGCCAGGACTGAAAGCTGTTGCTGGCCCTCGCCTTCCCTAGGCAGCCCTGCCACAGCCCCACAAACTCTGGCACTCTGACCTTGCCAACCCTCTATATCTCCAAACATACTCTCTCTCACGCGGCCAGAGCCCAGCTTTGAAATGGAAAACGTCCAGCGACTGCTCCCACACGAAAGGGGCCACGACTCCCAGGTGTTGCTGGCCCTCGCCTTCCCTAGGCAGCCCTGCCACAGCCCCACAAACTCTGGCACTCGTACATTGCCAATCGTCTATATCTCCAAAAATGCTCTCCCTCAAAGTTGCCAGAGCCCAGCTCTGAAATGGGAAACATCCAGCGACTGATCCCACACGAAAGGGGCCAGGACTGAAAGCTGTTGCTGGCCCTCACCTTCCCTAGGCAGCCCTGCCACAGCCCCACAAACTCTGGCACTCGCACCTTGCCAATCGTCTATATCTCCAAAAATGCTCTCCCTCAAAGTTGCCA
Source organism: Spheniscus humboldti (assembly GCA_027474245.1). Classification (NCBI taxonomy): domain Eukaryota; kingdom Metazoa; phylum Chordata; class Aves; order Sphenisciformes; family Spheniscidae; genus Spheniscus; species Spheniscus humboldti. Next base: position 67,032,047 of record CM049890.1, on the reverse strand, counting down.
GAGCCCAGCTCTGAAATGGGAAACATCAAATGACTGATCCCACAATAAAGGGGCCAGGACAGAAACTTGTTGCTGGCCCTCACCTTCCCTAGGCAGCCCTGCCACAGCCCCACAAACTCTGTCACTCTGACCTTGCCAACCCTCTATATCTCCAAACATGCTCGCTCTTAATTTCTCCAGAGCCCAGCTCCAAAATGGGAAACGTCCAGCGACTGCTCCCACACGAAAGGGGCCAGGACTGAAAGCTGTTCCTGGCCCTCACCTTCCCTAGGAAGCCCTGCCACAGCCCCACAAACTCTGGCACTCTGACCTTGCCAACCATCTGTTTCTCCAAACATGCTCGCTCTTAATTTCTCCAGAGCCCAGCTCCAAAATGGAAAACGTCCAGCGACTGCTCCCACACGAAAGGGGCCAGGACGGAAAGCTGTTGCTGGCCCTCACCTTCCCTAGGCAGCCCTGCCACAGCCCCACAAACTCTGGCACTCTGACCTTGCCAACCAACTATATCTCCAAACATGCTCGCTCTTAATTTCTACAGAGCACAACTCCAAAATGGGAAACGTCCAGCGACTGCTCCCACACGAAAGGGGCCAGGACTGAAAGCTGTTGCTGGCCCTCACCTTCCCTAGGCAGCCCTGCCACAGCCCCACAAACTCTGGCACTCTCACCTTGCCAACCATCTGTTTCTCCAAACATGGTCTTTCTCAGCATTCCCAGAGCCAGGCTCCGAAATGGAAAATGTCCAGCAGCTGCTCCCACATGAAAGGGGCCAGGACTGAAAGCTCTTGCTGGCCCTCACCTTCCCTAGGCAGCCCTGCCACAGCCCCACAAACTCTGGCACTCTCACCTTGCCTACCCTCTATTTCTCCAAACATACTCGCTCTTAATTTCTCCAGAGCCCAGCTCCAAAATGGGAAACGTCCAGCGACTGCTCCCACACGAAAGGGGCCAGGACGGAAAGCTGTTGCTGGCCCTCACCTTCCCTAGGCAGCCCTGCCACAGCCCCACAAACTCTGGCACTCTCACCTTGCCAACCATCTGTTTCTCCAAACATGCTCGCTCTTAATTTCTCCAGAGCCCAGCTCCAAAATGGAAAACGTCCAGCGACTGCTCCCACACGAAAGGGGCCAGGACGGAAAGCTGTTGCTGGCCCTCACCTTCCCTAGGCAGCCCTGCCACAGCCCCACAAACTCTGGCACTCTGACCTTGCCAACCAACTATATCTCCAAACATGCTCGCTCTTAATTTCTACAGAGCACAACTCCAAAATGGGAAACGTCCAGCGACTGCTCCCACACGAAAGGGGCCAGGACTGAAAGCTGTTGCTGGCCCTCACCTTCCCTAGGCAGCCCTGCCACAGCCCCACAAACTCTGGCACTCTCACCTTGCCAACCATCTGTTTCTCCAAACATGGTCTTTCTCAGCATTCCCAGAGCCAGGCTCCGAAATGGAAAATGTCCAGCAGCTGCTCCCACATGAAAGGGGCCAGGACTGAAAGCTCTTGCTGGCCCTCACCTTCCCTAGGCAGCCCTGCCACAGCCCCACAAACTCTGGCACTCTCACCTTGCCTACCCTCTATTTCTCCAAACATACTCGCTCTTAATTTCTCCAGAGCCCAGCTCCAAAATGGGAAACGTCCAGCGACTGCTCCCACACGAAAGGGGCCAGGACGGAAAGCTGTTGCTGGCCCTCACCTTCCCTAGGCAGCCCTGCCACAGCCCCACAAACTCTGGCACTCTCACCTTGCCAACCATCTGTTTCTCCAAACATGCTCTCTCTCAGCGTTTCCAGAGCCCAGCTCCGAAATGGAAAACGTCCAGCGACTGCTCCCACACGAAACGGGCCAGGACTCCCAGGTGTTGCTCGCCCTCGCCTTCCCTAGGCAGCCCTGCCACAGCCCCACAAACTCTGGCACTCTCAACTTGCCAGTCGTCTATAACTCCAAACATGCTCTCCCTCAACGTTGCCAGAGCCCAGCTCCGAAATGGAAAACATCCAGCGACTGCTCCCACACGAAAGGGGCCAGGACTCTCAGGTGTTGCTGGCCCTCACCTTCCCTAGGCAGCCCTGCCACAGCCCCACAAACTCTGGCACCCTGACCTTGCCAACCAACTATATCTCCAAACATGCTCTGCCTCAACGTTGCCAGAGCCCAGCTACAAAATGGGAAACGTCCAGCGACTGCTCCCACACGAAAGGGGCCAGGACGGAAAGCTGTTGCTGGCCCTCACCTTCCCTAGGCAGCCCTGCCACAGCCCCACAAAATATCGCACTCTGACCTTGCCAACCCGCTATATCTCCATACATGCTCTCTCTGCTTCTACAACGCCGCCTCCGAAATGGGAAACGTCCAACGACTGCTCCCTCACGAAACGGGCCAGGACTGAAAGCTGTTGCTGGCCCTCACCTTCCCTAGGCAGCCCTGCCACAGCCCCACAAACCTGGCACTCTCAACTTGCCAGTCGTCTATATCTCCAAACATGCTCTCCCTCAACGTTGCCAGAGCCCAGCTCCGAAATGGAAAACATCCAGCGACTGCTCCCACACGAAAGGGGCCAGGACTCTCAGGTGTTGCTGGCCCTCACCTTCCCTAGGCAGCCCTGCCACAGCCCCACAAACTCTGGCACTCTCACCTTGCCAACCATCTGTTTCTCCAAACATGGTCTTTCTCAGCATTCCCAGAGCCAGGCTCCGAAATGGAAAATGTCCAGCAGCTGCTCCCACATGAAAGGGGCCAGGACTGAAAGCTCTTGCTGGCCCTCACCTTCCCTAGGCAGCCCTGCCACAGCCCCACAAACTCTGGCACTCTCACCTTGCCTACCCTCTATTTCTCCAAACATACTCGCTCTTAATTTCTCCAGAGCCCAGCTCCAAAATGGGAAACGTCCAGCGACTGCTCCCACACGAAAGGGGCCAGGACGGAAAGCTGTTGCTGGCCCTCACCTTCCCTAGGCAGCCCTGCCACAGCCCCACAAACTCTGGCACTCTCACCTTGCCAACCATCTGTTTCTCCAAACATGCTCTCTCTCAGCGTTTCCAGAGCCCAGCTCCGAAATGGAAAACGTCCAGCGACTGCTCCCACACGAAACGGGCCAGGACTCCCAGGTGTTGCTCGCCCTCGCCTTCCCTAGGCAGCCCTGCCACAGCCCCACAAACTCTGGCACTCTCAACTTGCCAGTCGTCTATAACTCCAAACATGCTCTCCCTCAACGTTGCCAGAGCCCAGCTCCGAAATGGAAAACATCCAGCGACTGCTCCCACACGAAAGGGGCCAGGACTCTCAGGTGTTGCTGGCCCTCACCTTCCCTAGGCAGCCCTGCCACAGCCCCACAAACTCTGGCACCCTGACCTTGCCAACCAACTATATCTCCAAACATGCTCTGCCTCAACGTTGCCAGAGCCCAGCTACAAAATGGGAAACGTCCAGCGACTGCTCCCACACGAAAGGGGCCAGGACGGAAAGCTGTTGCTGGCCCTCACCTTCCCTAGGCAGCCCTGCCACAGCCCCACAAAATATCGCACTCTGACCTTGCCAACCCGCTATATCTCCATACATGCTCTCTCTGCTTCTACAACGCCGCCTCCGAAATGGGAAACGTCCAACGACTGCTCCCTCACGAAACGGGCCAGGACTGAAAGCTGTTGCTGGCCCTCACCTTCCCTAGGCAGCCCTGCCACAGCCCCACAAACCTGGCACTCTCAACTTGCCAGTCGTCTATATCTCCAAACATGCTCTCCCTCAACGTTGCCAGAGCCCAGCTCCGAAATGGAAAACATCCAGCGACTGCTCCCACACGAAAGGGGCCAGGACTCTCAGGTGTTGCTGGCCCTCACCTTCCCTAGGCAGCCCTGCCACAGCCCCACAAACTCTGGCACTCTGACCTTGCCAACCAACTATATCTCCAAACATGCTCTGCCTCAACGTTGCCAGAGCCCAGCTACAAAATGGGAAACGTCCAGCGACTGCTCCCACACGAAAGGGGCCAGGACGGAAAGCTGTTGCTGGCCCTCACCTTCCCTAGGCAGCCCTGCCACAGCCCCACAAAATATCGCACTCTGACCTTGCCAACCCGCTATATCTCCATACATGCTCTCTCTGCTTCTACAACGCCGCCTCCGAAATGGGAAACGTCCAACGACTGCTCCCTCACGAAACGGGCCAGGACTGAAAGCTGTTGCTGGCCCTCACCTTCCCTAGGCAGCCCTGCCACAGCCCCACAAACCTGGCACTCTCAACTTGCCAGTCGTCTATATCTCCAAACATGCTCTCCCTCAACGTTGCCAGAGCCCAGCTCCGAAATGGAAAACATCCAGCGACTGCTTCCACACGAAACGGGCCAGGACTCCCAGGTGTTGCTGGCCCTCGCCTTCCCTAGGCAGCCCTGCCACAGCCCCACAAACTCTGGCACTCTGACCTTGCCAACCAACTATATCTCCAAACATGCTCTGCCTCAACGTTGCCAGAGCCCAGCTACAAAATGGGAAACGTCCAGCGACTGTTCCCACACGATAGGGGCCAGGACTGAAAGCTGTTGCTGGCCCTCGCCTTCCCTAGGCAGCCCTGCCACAGCCCCACAAACCTGGCACTCTCAACTTGCCAGTCGTCTATATCTCCAAACATGCTCTCCCTCAACGTTGCCAGAGCCCAGCTCCGAAATGGAAAACATCCAGCGACTGCTCCCACACGAAAGGGGCCAGGACTCCCAGGTGTTGCTGGCCCTCGCCTTCCCTAGGCAGCCCTGCCACAGCCCCACAAACTCTGGCACTCTGACCTTGCCAACCAACTATATCTCCAAACATGCTCTGCCTCAACGTTGCCAGAGCCCAGCTACAAAATGGGAAACGTCCAGCGACTGCTCCCACACGAAAGGGGCCAGGACGGAAAGCTGTTGCTGGCCCTCACCTTCCCTAGGCAGCCCTGCCACAGCCCCACAAAATATCGCACTCTGACCTTGCCAACCCGCTATATCTCCATACATGCTCTCTCTGCTTCTACAACGCTGCCTCCGAAATGGGAAACGTCCAACGACTGCTCCCTCACGAAACGGGCCAGGACTGAAAGCTGTTGCTGGCCCTCACCTTCCCTAGGCAGCCCTGCCACAGCCCCACAAACCTGGCACTCTCAACTTGCCAGTCGTCTATATCTCCAAACATGCTCTCCCTCAACGTTGCCAGAGCCCAGCTCCGAAATGGAAAACATCCAGCGACTGCTTCCACACGAAACGGGCCAGGACTCCCAGGTGTTTCTGGCCCTCGCCTTCCCTAGGCAGCCCTGCCACAGCCCCACAAACTCTGGCACTCTGACCTTGCCAACCAACTATATCTCCAAACATGCTCTGCCTCAACGTTGCCAGAGCCCAGCTACAAAATGGGAAACGTCCAGCGACTGTTCCCACACGATAGGGGCCAGGACTGAAAGCTGTTGCTGGCCCTCACCTTCCCTAGGCAGCCCTGCCACAGCCCCACAAACGCTGGCGCTCTGACCTTGCTAACCCTCTATATCTCCAAACATGCTCGCTCTTAATTTCTCCAGAGCCCAGCTCCAAAATGGAAAACGTCCAGCGACTGCTCCCACACGAAAGGGGCCAGGACGGAAAGCTGTTGCTGGCCCTCACCTTCCCTAGGCAGCCCTGCCACAGCCCCACAAACTCTGGCACTCTCACCTTGCCAACCATCTGTTTCTCCAAACATGGTCTTTCTCAGCATTCCCAGAGCCAGGCTCCGAAATGGAAAATGTCCAGCAGCTGCTCCCACATGAAAGGGGCCAGGACTGAAAGCTCTTGCTGGCCCTCACCTTCCCTAGGCAGCCCTGCCACAGCCCCACAAACTCTGGCACTCTCACCTTGCCTACCCTCTATTTCTCCAAACATACTCGCTCTTAATTTCTCCAGAGCCCAGCTCCAAAATGGGAATCGTCCAGCGACTGCTCCCACACGAAAGGGGCCAGGACGGAAAGCTGTTGCTGGCCCTCGCCTTCCCTAGGCAGCCCTGCCACAGCCCCACAAACTCTGGCACTCTGACCTTGCCAACCATCTGTTTCTCCAAACATGCTCTCTCTCAGCGTTTCCAGAACCCAGCTCCGAAATGGAAAACATCCAGCGACTGCTCCCACACGAAAGGGGCCAGGACTCTCAGGTGTTGCTGGCCCTCACCTTCCCTAGGCAGCCCTGCCACAGCCCCACAAACTCTGGCACTCTGACCTTGCCAACCAACTATATCTCCAAACATGCTCTGCCTCAACGTTGCCAGAGCCCAGCTACAAAATGGGAAACGTCCAGCGACTGCTCCCACACGAAAGGGGCCAGGACGGAAAGCTGTTGCTGGCCCTCACCTTCCCTAGGCAGCCCTGCCACAGCCCCACAAAATATCGCACTCTGACCTTGCCAACCCGCTATATCTCCATACATGCTCTCTCTGCTTCTACAACGCCGCCTCCGAAATGGGAAACGTCCAACGACTGCTCCCTCACGAAACGGGCCAGGACTGAAAGCTGTTGCTGGCCCTCACCTTCCCTAGGCAGCCCTGCCACAGCCCCACAAACCTGGCACTCTCAACTTGCCAGTCGTCTATATCTCCAAACATGCTCTCCCTCAACGTTGCCAGAGCCCAGCTCCGAAATGGAAAACATCCAGCGACTGCTTCCACACGAAACGGGCCAGGACTCCCAGGTGTTGCTGGCCCTCGCCTTCCCTAGGCAGCCCTGCCACAGCCCCACAAACTCTGGCACTCTGACCTTGCCAACCAACTATATCTCCAAACATGCTCTGCCTCAACGTTGCCAGAGCCCAGCTACAAAATGGGAAACGTCCAGCGACTGTTCCCACACGATAGGGGCCAGGACTGAAAGCTGTTGCTGGCCCTCGCCTTCCCTAGGCAGCCCTGCCACAGCCCCACAAACCTGGCACTCTCAACTTGCCAGTCGTCTATATCTCCAAACATGCTCTCCCTCAACGTTGCCAGAGCCCAGCTCCGAAATGGAAAACATCCAGCGACTGCTCCCACACGAAAGGGGCCAGGACTCCCAGGTGTTGCTGGCCCTCGCCTTCCCTAGGCAGCCCTGCCACAGCCCCACAAACTCTGGCACTCTGACCTTGCCAACCAACTATATCTCCAAACATGCTCTGCCTCAACGTTGCCAGAGCCCAGCTACAAAATGGGAAACGTCCAGCGACTGCTCCCACACGAAAGGGGCCAGGACGGAAAGCTGTTGCTGGCCCTCACCTTCCCTAGGCAGCCCTGCCACAGCCCCACAAAATATCGCACTCTGACCTTGCCAACCCGCTATATCTCCATACATGCTCTCTCTGCTTCTACAACGCTGCCTCCGAAATGGGAAACGTCCAACGACTGCTCCCTCACGAAACGGGCCAGGACTGAAAGCTGTTGCTGGCCCTCACCTTCCCTAGGCAGCCCTGCCACAGCCCCACAAACCTGGCACTCTCAACTTGCCAGTCGTCTATATCTCCAAACATGCTCTCCCTCAACGTTGCCAGAGCCCAGCTCCGAAATGGAAAACATCCAGCGACTGCTTCCACACGAAACGGGCCAGGACTCCCAGGTGTTGCTGGCCCTCGCCTTCCCTAGGCAGCCCTGCCACAGCCCCACAAACTCTGGCACTCTGACCTTGCCAACCAACTATATCTCCAAACATGCTCTGCCTCAACGTTGCCAGAGCCCAGCTACAAAATGGGAAACGTCCAGCGACTGTTCCCACACGATAGGGGCCAGGACTGAAAGCTGTTGCTGGCCCTCACCTTCCCTAGGCAGCCCTGCCACAGCCCCACAAACGCTGGCGCTCTGACCTTGCTAACCCTCTATATCTCCAAACATGCTCGCTCTTAATTTCTCCAGAGCCCAGCTCCAAAATGGAAAACGTCCAGCGACTGCTCCCACACGAAAGGGGCCAGGACGGAAAGCTGTTGCTGGCCCTCACCTTCCCTAGGCAGCCCTGCCACAGCCCCACAAACTCTGGCACTCTCACCTTGCCAACCATCTGTTTCTCCAAACATGGTCTTTCTCAGCATTCCCAGAGCCAGGCTCCGAAATGGAAAATGTCCAGCAGCTGCTCCCACATGAAAGGGGCCAGGACTGAAAGCTCTTGCTGGCCCTCACCTTCCCTAGGCAGCCCTGCCACAGCCCCACAAACTCTGGCACTCTCACCTTGCCTACCCTCTATTTCTCCAAACATACTCGCTCTTAATTTCTCCAGAGCCCAGCTCCAAAATGGGAATCGTCCAGCGACTGCTCCCACACGAAAGGGGCCAGGACGGAAAGCTGTTGCTGGCCCTCGCCTTCCCTAGGCAGCCCTGCCACAGCCCCACAAACTCTGGCACTCTGACCTTGCCAACCATCTGTTTCTCCAAACATGCTCTCTCTCAGCGTTTCCAGAACCCAGCTCCGAAATGGAAAACGTCCAGCGACTGCTCCCACACGAAACGGGCCAGGACTCCCAGGTGTTGCTGGCCCTCGCCTTCCCTAGGCAGCCCTGCCACAGCCCCACAAACTCTGGCACTCTCACCTTGCCAACCCTCTATATCTCCAAACATACTCGCTCTTAATTTCTCCAGAACCCAGCTCCAAAATTGGAAACGTCTAGCGACTGCTCCCACACAAAAGGGGCCAGGACGGAAAGCTGTTGCTGGCCCTCACCTTCCCTAGGCAGCCCTGCCACAGCCCCAAAAAATATCGCACTCTGAACTTGCCAACCCGCTATATCTCCATACATGCTCTCTCTGCTTCTACAACGCCGCCTCCGAAATGGGAAACGTCCAACGACTGCTCCCACACGAAAGGGGCCAGGACTGAAAGCTGTTGCTGGCCCTCACCTTCCCTAGGCAGCCCTGCCACAGCCCCACAAACTCTGGCACTCGCACCTTGCCAACCATCTGTTTCTCCAAACATGGTCTTTCTCAGCATTCCCAGAGCCAGGCTCCGAAATGGAAAATGTCCAGCAGCTGCTCCCACATGAAAGGGGCCAGGACTGAAAGCTCTTGCTGGCCCTCACCTTCCCTAGGCAGCCCTGCCACAGCCCCACAAACTCTGGCACTCTCACCTTGCCTACCCTCTATTTCTCCAAACATACTCGCTCTTAATTTCTCCAGAGCCCAGCTCCAAAATGGGAAACGTCCAGCGACTGCTCCCACACGAAAGGGGCCAGGACGGAAAGCTGTTGCTGGCCCTCGCCTTCCCTAGGCAGCCCTGCCACAGCCCCACAAACTCTGGCACTCTCACCTTGCCAACCATCTGTTTCTCCAAACATGCTCTCTCTCAGCGTTTCCAGAGCCCAGCTCCGAAATGGAAAACGTCCAGCGACTGCTCCCACACGAAACGGGCCAGGACTCCCAGGTGTTGCTGGCCCTCGCCTTCCCTAGGCAGCCCTGCCACAGCCCCACAAACTCTGGCACTCTGACCTTGCCAACCCTCTATATCTCCAAACATGCTCGCTCTTAATTTCTCCAGAGCCCAGCTCCAAAATTGGAAACGTCTAGCGACTGCTCCCACACAAAAGGGGCCAGGACGGAAAGCTGTTGCTGGCCCTCAGCTTCCCTAGGCAGCCCTGCCACAGCCCCACAAACTCTGGCACTCGCACCTTGCCAACCCTCTATATCTCCAAACATGCTCGTTCTTAATTTCTCCAGAGCCCAGCTCCGAAATGGAAAACGTCCAGCGACTGCTCCCACCATAAAGGGGCCAGGACTGAAAGCTGTTGCTGGCCCTCACCTTCCCTAGGCAGCCCTGCCACAGCCCCACAAACTCTGGCACTCGCACCTTGCCAACCCTCTATTTCTCCAAACATGGTCTTTCTCAGCATTCCCAGAGCCCAGCTCCAAAATGGGAAACGTCCAGCGACTGCTCCCACACGAAAGGGGCCAGGACGGAAAGCTGTTGCTGGCCCTCACCTTCCCTAGGAAGCCCTGCCACAGCCCCACAAACTCTGGCACTCTGACCTTGCCAACCATCTGTTTCTCCAAACATGCTCTCTCTCAGCGTTTCCATATCCCAGCTCCGAAATGGAAAACGTCCAGCGACTGCTCCCACATGAAAGGGGCCAGGACGGAAAGCTGTTGCTGGCCCTCACCTTCCCTAGGCAGCCCTGCCACAGCCCCACAAACTCTGGCACTCTCAACTTGCCAGTCGTCTATATCTCCAAACATGCTCTCCCTCAACGTTGCCAGAGCCCAGCTCCAAAATGGAAAACGTCCAGCGACTGCTCCCACACGAAACAGGCCAGGACTGCAAGGTGCTGCTGGCCCTCACCTTCCCTAGGCAGCCCTGCCACAGCCCCACAAACTCTGGCACTCGCACCTTGCCCACCCTCTATTTCTCCAAACATGCTCGCTCTTAATTTCTCCAGAGCCCAGCTCCAAAATGGAAAACGTCCAGCGACTGCTCCCACACGATAGGGGCCAGGACGGAAAGCTGTTGCTGGCCCTAACCTTCCCTAGGCAGCCCTGCCACAGCCCCACAAAATATCGCACTCTGACCTTGCCAACCCGCTATATCTCCATACATGCTCTCTCTGCTTCTACAACGCCGCCTCCGAAATGGGAAACGTCCAACGACTGCTCCCACACGAAACGGGCCAGGACTGAAAGCTGTTGTTGGCCCTCACCTTCCCTAGGCAGCCCTGCCACAGCCGCACAAACCTGGCACTCTCAACTTGCCAGTCGTCTATATCTCCAAACATGCTCTCCCTCAACGTTGCCCGAGCCCAGCTCCGAAATGGAAAACATCCAGCGACTGCTCCCACACGAAAGGGGCCAGGACGGAAAGCTGTTGCTGGCCCTCAGCTTCCCGAGGCAGCCCTGCCACAGCCCCACAAACTCTGGCACTCTCACCTTGCCAACCAACTATATCTCCAAACATGCTCGCTCTTAATTTCTACAGAGCACAACTCCAAAATTGGAAACGTCCAGCGACTGCTCCCACACGAAAGGGGCCAGGACTGAAAGCTGTTGCTGGCCCTCACCTTTCCTAGGCAGCCCTGCCACAGCCCCACAAACTCTGGCACTCTCACCTTGCCAACCCTCTATTTCTCCTAACATGGCCTTTCTCAGCATTCCCAGAGCCAGGCTCCAAAATGGAAAACGTCCAGCGACTGCTCCCACACGAAACGGGCCAGGACTCCCAGGTGTTGCTGGCCCTCACCTTCCCTAGGCAACCCTGCCACAGCCCCACAAACTCTGGCACTCTGACCTTGCTAACCATCTATATCTCCAAACATGCTCGCTTTTAATTCTACAGAGCCCCGCTCTGAAATGGAAAACGTCTAGCCACTGCTCCCACCATAAAGGGGCCAGGACTGAAAGCTGTTGCTGGCCCTCACCTTCCCTAGGCAGCCCTGCCACAGCCCCACAAACTCTGGCATTCGCACCTTGCCAACCCTCTATTTCTCCAAACATGGTCTTTCTCAGCATTCCCAGAGCCCAGCTCCAAAATGGGAAACGTCCAGCGACTGCTCCCACACGAAAGGGGCCAGGACGGAAAGCTGTTGCTGGCCCTCACCTTCCCTAGGCAGCCCTGCCACAGCCCCACAAAATATCGCACTCTGACCTTGCCAACCATCTGTTTCTCCAAACATGCTCTCTCTCAGCGTTTCCAGAGCCCAGCTCCGAAATGGAAAACGTCCAGCGACTGCTCCCACACGAAAGGGGCCAGGACGGAAAGCTGTTGCTGGCCCTCACCTTCCCTAGGCAGCCCTGCCACAGCCCCACAAACTCTGGCACTCTCAACTTGCCAGTCGTCTATATCTCCAAACATGCGCTCCCTCAACGTTGCCAGAGCCCAGCTCCAAAATGGAAAATGTCCAGCGACTGCTCCCACACGAAACAGGCCAGGACTGCAAGGTGCTGCTGGCCCTCACCTTCCCTAGGCAGCCCTGCCACAGCCCCACAAACTGGCACTCGCACCTTGCCCACCCTCTATTTCTCCAAACATGCTCGCTCTTAATTTCTCCAGAGCCCAGCTCCAAAATTGGAAACGTCCAGCGACTGCTCCCACACGAAAGGGGCGAGGACGGAAAGCTGTTGCTGACCCTCAGCTTCCCGAGGCAGCCCTGCCACAGCCCCACAAACTCTGGCACTCTCACCTTGCCAACCAACTATATCTCCAAACATGCTCGCTCTTAATTTCTACAGAGCACAACTCCAAAATGGGAAACGTCCAGCGACTGCTCCCACACGAAAGGGGCAAGGACGGAAAGCTGTTGCTGACCCTCAGCTTCCCGAGGCAGCCCTGCCACAGCCCCACAAACTCTGGCACTCTCACCTTGCCAACCCCCTATATCTCCAAACATGCTCGCTCTTAATTTCTACAGAGCACAACTCCAAAATGGGAAACGTCCAGCGACTGCTCCCACCATAAAGGGGCCAGGACTGAAAGCTGTTGCTGGCCCTCACCTTCCCTAGGCAGCCCTGCCACAGCCCCACAAACTCTGGCACTCGCACCTTGCCAACCCTCTATTTCTCCAAACATGGTCTTTCTCAGCATTCCCAGAGCCCAGCTCCAAAATGGGAAACGTCCAGCGACTGCTCCCACACGAAAGGGGCCAGGACGGAAAGCTGTTGCTGGCCCTCACCTTCCCTAGGAAGCCCTGCCACAGCCCCACAAACTCTGGCACTCTGACCTTGCCAACCATCTGTTTCTCCAAACATGCTCTCTCTCAGCGTTTCCATATCCCAGCTCCGAAATGGAAAACGTCCAGCGACTGCTCCCACATGAAAGGGGCCAGGACGGAAAGCTGTTGCTGGCCCTCACCTTCCCTAGGCAGCCCTGCCACAGCCCCACAAACTCTGGCACTCTCAACTTGCCAGTCGTCTATATCTCCAAACATGCTCTCCCTCAACGTTGCCAGAGCCCAGCTCCAAAATGGAAAACGTCCAGCGACTGCTCCCACACGAAACAGGCCAGGACTGCAAGGTGCTGCTGGCCCTCACCTTCCCTAGGCAGCCCTGCCACAGCCCCACAAACTCTGGCACTCGCACCTTGCCCACCCTCTATTTCTCCAAACATGCTCGCTCTTAATTTCTCCAGAGCCCAGCTCCAAAATGGAAAACGTCCAGCGACTGCTCCCACACGATAGGGGCCAGGACGGAAAGCTGTTGCTGGCCCTAACCTTCCCTAGGCAGCCCTGCCACAGCCCCACAAAATATCGCACTCTGACCTTGCCAACCCGCTATATCTCCATACATGCTCTCTCTGCTTCTACAACGCCGCCTCCGAAATGGGAAACGTCCAACGACTGCTCCCACACGAAACGGGCCAGGACTGAAAGCTGTTGTTGGCCCTCACCTTCCCTAGGCAGCCCTGCCACAGCCGCACAAACCTGGCACTCTCAACTTGCCAGTCGTCTATATCTCCAAACATGCTCTCCCTCAACGTTGCCCGAGCCCAGCTCCGAAATGGAAAACATCCAGCGACTGCTCCCACACGAAAGGGGCCAGGACGGAAAGCTGTTGCTGGCCCTCAGCTTCCCGAGGCAGCCCTGCCACAGCCCCACAAACTCTGGCACTCTCACCTTGCCAACCAACTATATCTCCAAACATGCTCGCTCTTAATTTCTACAGAGCACAACTCCAAAATTGGAAACGTCCAGCGACTGCTCCCACACGAAAGGGGCCAGGACTGAAAGCTGTTGCTGGCCCTCACCTTTCCTAGGCAGCCCTGCCACAGCCCCACAAACTCTGGCACTCTCACCTTGCCAACCCTCTATTTCTCCTAACATGGCCTTTCTCAGCATTCCCAGAGCCAGGCTCCAAAATGGAAAACGTCCAGCGACTGCTCCCACACGAAACGGGCCAGGACTCCCAGGTGTTGCTGGCCCTCACCTTCCCTAGGCAACCCTGCCACAGCCCCACAAACTCTGGCACTCTGACCTTGCTAACCATCTATATCTCCAAACATGCTCGCTTTTAATTCTACAGAGCCCCGCTCTGAAATGGAAAACGTCTAGCCACTGCTCCCACCATAAAGGGGCCAGGACTGAAAGCTGTTGCTGGCCCTCACCTTCCCTAGGCAGCCCTGCCACAGCCCCACAAACTCTGGCATTCGCACCTTGCCAACCCTCTATTTCTCCAAACATGGTCTTTCTCAGCATTCCCAGAGCCCAGCTCCAAAATGGGAAACGTCCAGCGACTGCTCCCACACGAAAGGGGCCAGGACGGAAAGCTGTTGCTGGCCCTCACCTTCCCTAGGCAGCCCTGCCACAGCCCCACAAAATATCGCACTCTGACCTTGCCAACCATCTGTTTCTCCAAACATGCTCTCTCTCAGAGTTTCCAGAGCCCAGCTCCGAAATGGAAAACGTCCAGCGACTGCTCCCACACGAAAGGGGCCAGGACGGAAAGCTGTTGCTGGCCCTCACCTTCCCTAGGCAGCCCTGCCACAGCCCCACAAACTCTGGCACTCTCAACTTGCCAGTCGTCTATATCTCCAAACATGCGCTCCCTCAACGTTGCCAGAGCCCAGCTCCAAAATGGAAAATGTCCAGCGACTGCTCCCACACGAAACAGGCCAGGACTGCAAGGTGCTGCTGGCCCTCACCTTCCCTAGGCAGCCCTGCCACAGCCCCACAAACTGGCACTCGCACCTTGCCCACCCTCTATTTCTCCAAACATGCTCGCTCTTAATTTCTCCAGAGCCCAGCTCCAAAATTGGAAACGTCCAGCGACTGCTCCCACACGAAAGGGGCGAGGACGGAAAGCTGTTGCTGACCCTCAGCTTCCCGAGGCAGCCCTGCCACAGCCCCACAAACTCTGGCACTCTCACCTTGCCAACCAACTATATCTCCAAACATGCTCGCTCTTAATTTCTACAGAGCACAACTCCAAAATGGGAAACGTCCAGCGACTGCTCCCACACGAAAGGGGCAAGGACGGAAAGCTGTTGCTGACCCTCAGCTTCCCGAGGCAGCCCTGCCACAGCCCCACAAACTCTGGCACTCTCACCTTGCCAACCCCCTATATCTCCAAACATGCTCGCTCTTAATTTCTACAGAGCACAACTCCAAAATGGGAAACGTCCAGCGACTGCTCCCACACGAAAGGGGCCAGGACTGAAAGCTGTTGCTGGCCCTCACCTTCCCTAGGCAGCCCTGCCACAGCCCCACAAACTCTGGCACTCTCACCTTGCCAACCCTCTATTTCTCCAAACATGGTCTTTCTCAGCATTCCCAGAGCCCAGCTCCAAAATGGGAAACGTCCAGCGACTGCTCCCACACGAAAGGGGCCAGGACGGAAAGCTGTTGCTGGCCTTCACCTTCCCTAGGAAGCCCTGCCACAGCCCCACAAACTCTGGCACTCTGACCTTGCCAACCATCTGTTTCTCCAAACATGCTCTCTCTCAGCGTTTCCATATCCCAGCTCCGAAATGGAAAACGTCCAGCGACTGCTCCCACACGAAAGGGGCCAGGACGGAAAGCTGTTGCTGGCCCTCACCTTCCCTAGGCAGCCCTGCCACAGCCCCACAAACTCTGGCACTCTCAACTTGCCAGTCGTCTATATCTCCAAACATGCTCTCCCTCAACGTTGCCAGAGCCCAGCTCCAAAATGGAAAACGTCCAGCGACTGCTCCCACACGAAACAGGCCAGGACTGCAAGGTGCTGCTGGCCCTCACCTTCCCTAGGCAGCCCTGCCACAGCCCCACAAACTCTGGCACTCGCACCTTGCCCACCCTCTATTTCTCCAAACATGCTCGCTCTTAATTTCTCCAGAGCCCAGCTCCAAAATGGAAAACGTCCAGCGACTGCTCCCACACGATAGGGGCCAGGACGGAAAGCTGTTGCTGGCCCTAACCTTCCCTAGGCAGCCCTGCCACAGCCCCACAAAATATCGCACTCTGACCTTGCCAACCCGCTATATCTCCATACATGCTCTCTCTGCTTCTACAACGCCGCCTCCGAAATGGGAAACGTCCAACGACTGCTCCCACACGAAACGGGCCAGGACTGAAAGCTGTTGTTGGCCCTCACCTTCCCTAGGCAGCCCTGCCACAGCCCCACAAACCTGGCACTCTCAACTTGCCAGTCGTCTATATCTCCAAACATGCTCTCCCTCAACGTTGCCAGAGCCCAGCTCCGAAATGGAAAACATCCAGCGACTGCTCCCACACGAAAGGGGCCAGGACGGAAAGCTGTTGCTGGCCCTCAGCTTCCCGAGGCAGCCCTGCCACAGCCCCACAAACTCTGGCACTCTCACCTTGCCAACCCTCTATTTCTCCTAACATGGCCTTTCTCAGCATTCCCAGAGCCAGGCTCCAAAATGGAAAACGTCCAGCGACTGCTCCCACACGAAACGGGCCAGGACTCCCAGGTGTTGCTGGCCCTCACCTTCCCTAGGCAACCCTGCCACAGCCCCACAAACTCTGGCACTCTGACCTTGCTAACCATCTATATCTCCAAACATGCTCGCTTTTAATTCTACAGAGCCCCGCTCTGAAATGGAAAACGTCTAGCCACTGCTCCCACCATAAAGGGGCCAGGACTGAAAGCTGTTGCTGGCCCTCACCTTCCCTAGGCAGCCCTGCCACAGCCCCACAAACTCTGGCATTCGCACCTTGCCAACCCTCTATTTCTCCAAACATGGTCTTTCTCAGCATTCCCAGAGCCCAGCTCCAAAATGGGAAACGTCCAGCGACTGCTCCCACACGAAAGGGGCCAGGACGGAAAGCTGTTGCTGGCCCTCACCTTCCCTAGGCAGCCCTGCCACAGCCCCACAAACTCTGGCACTCTGACCTTGCCAACCATCTGTTTCTCCAAACATGCTCTCTCTCAGCGTTTCCAGAGCCCAGCTCCGAAATGGAAAACGTCCAGCGACTGCTCCCACACGAAAGGGGCCAGGACGGAAAGCTGTTGCTGGCCCTCACCTTCCCTAGGCAGCCCTGCCACAGCCCCACAAACCCTGGCACTCTCAACTTGCCAGTCGTCTATATCTCCAAACATGCTCTCCCTCAACGTTGCCAGAGCCCAGCTCCAAAATGGAAAATGTCCAGCGACTGCTCCCACACGAAACAGGCCAGGACTGCAAGGTGCTGCTGGCCCTCACCTTCCCTAGGCAGCCCTGCCACAGCCCCACAAACTCTGGCACTCGCACCTTGCCCACCCTCTATTTCTCCAAACATGCTCGCTCTTAATTTCTCCAGAGCCCAGCTCCAAAATTGGAAACGTCCAGCGACTGCTCCCACACGAAAGGGGCGAGGACGGAAAGCTGTTGCTGACCCTCAGCTTCCCGAGGCAGCCCTGCCACAGCCCCACAAACTCTGGCACTCTCACCTTGCCAACCAACTATATCTCCAAACATGCTCGCTCTTAATTTCTACAGAGCACAACTCCAAAATGGGAAACGTCCAGCGACTGCTCCCACACGAAAGGGGCAAGGACGGAAAGCTGTTGCTGACCCTCAGCTTCCCGAGGCAGCCCTGCCACAGCCCCACAAACTCTGGCACTCTCACCTTGCCAACCCCCTATATCTCCAAACATGCTCGCTCTTAATTTCTACAGAGCACAACTCCAAAATGGGAAACGTCCAGCGACTGCTCCCACACGAAAGGGGCCAGGACTGAAAGCTGTTGCTGGCCCTCACCTTCCCTAGGCAGCCCTGCCACAGCCCCACAAACTCTGGCACTCTCACCTTGCCAACCCTCTATTTCTCCAAACATGGTCTTTCTCAGCATTCCCAGAGCCCAGCTCCAAAATGGGAAACGTCCAGCGACTGCTCCCACACGAAAGGGGCCAGGACGGAAAGCTGTTGCTGGCCTTCACCTTCCCTAGGAAGCCCTGCCACAGCCCCACAAACTCTGGCACTCTGACCTTGCCAACCATCTGTTTCTCCAAACATGCTCTCTCTCAGCGTTTCCATATCCCAGCTCCGAAATGGAAAACGTCCAGCGACTGCTCCCACACGAAAGGGGCCAGGACGGAAAGCTGTTGCTGGCCCTCACCTTCCCTAGGCAGCCCTGCCACAGCCCCACAAACTCTGGCACTCTCAACTTGCCAGTCGTCTATATCTCCAAACATGCTCTCCCTCAACGTTGCCAGAGCCCAGCTCCAAAATGGAAAACGTCCAGCGACTGCTCCCACACGAAACAGGCCAGGACTGCAAGGTGCTGCTGGCCCTCACCTTCCCTAGGCAGCCCTGCCACAGCCCCACAAACTCTGGCACTCGCACCTTGCCCACCCTCTATTTCTCCAAACATGCTCGCTCTTAATTTCTCCAGAGCCCAGCTCCAAAATGGAAAACGTCCAGCGACTGCTCCCACACGATAGGGGCCAGGACGGAAAGCTGTTGCTGGCCCTAACCTTCCCTAGGCAGCCCTGCCACAGCCCCACAAAATATCGCACTCTGACCTTGCCAACCCGCTATATCTCCATACATGCTCTCTCTGCTTCTACAACGCCGCCTCCGAAATGGGAAACGTCCAACGACTGCTCCCACACGAAACGGGCCAGGACTGAAAGCTGTTGTTGGCCCTCACCTTCCCTAGGCAGCCCTGCCACAGCCCCACAAACCTGGCACTCTCAACTTGCCAGTCGTCTATATCTCCAAACATGCTCTCCCTCAACGTTGCCAGAGCCCAGCTCCGAAATGGAAAACATCCAGCGACTGCTCCCACACGAAAGGGGCCAGGACGGAAAGCTGTTGCTGGCCCTCAGCTTCCCGAGGCAGCCCTGCCACAGCCCCACAAACTCTGGCACTCTCACCTTGCCAACCAACTATATCTCCAAACATGCTCGCTCTTAATTTCTACAGAGCACAACTCCAAAATGGGAAACGTCCAGCGACTGCTCCCACACGAAACAGGCCAGGACTGAAAGCTGTTGCTGGCCCTCACCTTTCCTAGGCAGCCCTGCCACAGCCCCACAAACTCTGGCACTCTCACCTTGCCAACCCTCTATTTCTCCTAACATGGCCTTTCTCAGCATTCCCAGAGCCAGGCTCCAAAATGTTAAACGTCCAGCGACTGCTCCCACACGAAACGAGCCAGGACTCCCAGGTGTTGCTGGCCCTCACCTTCCCTAGGCAGCCCTGCCACAGCCCCACAAACTCTGGCACTCTGACCTTGCTAACCATCTATATCTCCAAACATGCTCGCTTTTAATTCTACAGAGCCCCGCTCTGAAATGGAAAACGTCCAGCCACTGCTCCCACCATAAAGGGGCTAGGACTGAAAGCTGTTGCTGGCCCTCACCTTCCCTAGGCAGCCCTGCCACAGCCCCACAAACTCTGGCATTCGCACCTTGCCAACCCTCTATTTCTCCAAACATGGTCTTTCTCAGCATTCCCAGAGCCCAGCTCCAAAATGGGAAACGTCCAGCGACTGCTCCCACACGAAAGGGGCCAGGACGGAAAGCTGTTGCTGGCCCTCACCTTCCCTAGGCAGCCCTGCCACAGCCCCACAAACTCTGGCACTCTGACCTTGCCAACCATCTGTTTCTCCAAACATGCTCTCTCTCAGCGTTTCCAGAGCCCAGCTCCGAAATGGAAAACGTCCAGCGACTGCTCCCACACGAAAGGGGCCAGGACAGAAAGCTGTTGCTGGCCCTCACCTTCCCTAGGCAGCCCTGCCACAGCCCCACAAACTCTGGCACTCTCAACTTGCCAATCGTCTATATCTCCAAACATGCTCTCCCTCAACGTTGCCAGAGCCCAGCTCCAAAATGGAAAATGTCCAGCGACTGCTCCCACACGAAACAGGCCAGGACTGCAAGGTGCTGCTGGCCCTCACCTTCCCTAGGCAGCCCTGCCACAGCCCCACAAACTCTGGCACTCGCACCTTGCCCACCCTCTATTTCTCCAAACATGCTCGCTCTTAATTTCTCCAGAGCCCAGCTCCAAAATTGGAAACGTCCAGCGATTGCTCCCACACGAAAGGGGCGAGGACGGAAAGCTGTTGCTGACCCTCAGCTTCCCGAGGCAGCCCTGCCACAGCCCCACAAACTCTGGCACTCTCACCTTGCCAACCCCCTATATCTCCAAACATGCTCGCTCTTAATTTCTACAGAGCACAACTCCAAAATGGGAAACGTCCAGCGACTGCTCCCACACGAAAGGGGCCAGGACGGAAAGCTGTTGCTGACCCTCAGCTTCCCGAGGCAGCCCTGCCACAGCCCCACAAACTCTGGCACTCTCACCTTGCCAACCCCCTATATCTCCAAACATGCTCGCTCTTAATTTCTCCAGAGCACAACTCCAAAATGGGAAACGTCCAGCGACTGCTCCCACACGAAAGGGGCCAGGACTGAAAGCTGTTGCTGGCCCTCACCTTCCCTAGGCAGCCCTGCCACAGCCCCACAAACTCTGGCACTCGCACCTTGCCAACCCTCTATTTCTCCTAACATGGCCTTTCTCAGCATTCCCAGAGCCAGGCTCCGAAATGGAAAATGTCCAGCAGCTGCTCCCACATGAAAGGGGCTAGGACTGAAAGCTGTTGCTGGCCCTCACCTTCCCTAGGCAGCCCTGCCACAGCCCCACAAACTCTGGCACTCTCACCTTGCCAACCATCTCTATCTCCAAACATGCTCGCTCTTAATTTCTCCAGAGCCCAGCTCCAAAATGGAAAACGTCCAGCGACTGCTCCCACACGAAACGGGCCACGACTCCCAGGTGTTGCTGGCCCTCACCTTCCCTAGGCAGCCCTGCCACAGCCCCACAAACTCTGGCACTCGCACCTTGCCAACCATCTGTTTCTCCAAACATGCTCTCTCTCAGCGTTTCCAGAGCCCAGCTCCGAAATGGAAAACGTCCAGCGACTGCTCCCACACGAAACGGGCCACCACTCCCAGGTGTTGCTGGCCCTCACCTTCCCTAGGCAGCCCTGCCACAGCCCCACAAACTCTGGCACTCTGACCTTGCCAACCAACTATATCTCCAAACATGCTCCCTCTTAATTTCTCCAGAGCCCAGCTCCAAAATTGAAAACGTCCAGCGACTGCTCCCACACGAAAGGGGCCAGGACGGAAAGCTGTTGCTGGACCTCAGCTTCCCTAGGCAGCCCTGCCACAGCCCCACAAACTCTGACACTCTGACCTTGCCAACCCTCTATACCTCCAAACATGCTCTGTCTGCTTCTACAACGCCCGGCTCCGAAATGGGAATCGTCCAGCGACTGCTCCCACACGAAAGGGGCCAGGACTGAAAGCTGTTGCTGGCCCTCACGTTCCCTAGGCAGCCCTGCCACAGACCCACAAACTCTGGCACTCTCACCTTGCCAACCCTCTATACCTCCAAACATGCTCTCTCTCACGCTGCCAGAGCCCAGCTCCAAAATGGAAAACGTCCAGCGACTGCTCCAACACGAAACGGGCCAGGACTCCCAGGTGTTGCTGGCCCTCACCTTCCCTAGGCAGCCCTGACACAGCCCCACAAACTCTGGCACTCTGACCTTGCCAACCAACTATATCTCCAAACATGCTCTGCCTCAACGTTGCCAGAGCCCAGCTACAAAATGGGAAACGTCCAGCGACTGTTGCCACACGATAGGGGCCAGGACTGAAAGCTGTTGCTGGCCTTCACCTTGCCTAGGCAGCCCTGCCACAGCCCCACAAACTCTGGCACTCTGACCTTGCTAACCATCTATATCTCCAAACATGCTCGCTCTTAATTTCTCCAGAGCCCAGCTCCACAATGGAAAACGTCCAGCGACTGCTCCCACACGAAAGGGGCCAGCACGGAAAGCTGTTGCTGGCCCTCGCCTTCCCTAGGCAGCCCTGCCACAGCCCCACAAACTCTGGCACTCTGACCTTGCCAACCAACTATATCTCCAAACATGCTCTGCCTCAACGTTGCCAGAGCCCAGCTACAAAATGGGAAACGTCCAGCGACTGCTCCCACACGAAAGGGGCCAGGACTGAAAGCTGTTGCTGGCCTTCACCTTCCCTAGGCAGCCCTGCCACAGCCCCACAAACTCTGGCGCTCTGACCTTGCTAACCATCTATATCTCCAAACATGCTCGCTCTTAATTTCTCCAGAGCCCAGCTCCAAAATGGGAAATGTCCAGCGACTGCTCCCACACGAAAGGGGCCAGGACTGAAAGCTGTTGCTGGCCATCGCCTTCCCTAGGCAGCCCTGCCACAGCCCCACAAACTCTGGCACTCTCACCTTGCCAATCGTCTATATCTCTCAAACATGCTCGCTCTCAGTTTCTCCAGAGCTCAGCTCTATAAATGGAAGACATCCAGCGACTGCTCCCACAATAACGGGGCCAGGACTGAAAGCTGTTGCTGGCCCTCACCTTCCCTAGGCAGTCCTGCCACAGCCCCACAAAATATCGCACTCTCACCTTGCCAACTCTCTATATCTCCAAACATGCTCTCTTTCAGCATTTCCAGAGCCAGGCTCCAAAATGGGAAACGTCCAGCGACTGCTCCCACACGAAAGGGGCCACGACTCCCAGGTGTTGCTGGCCCTCGCCTTCCCTAGGCAGCCCTGCCACAGCCCCACAAACTCTGGCACTCTGACCTTGCTAACCATCTATATCTCCAAACATGCTCGCTCTTAATTTCTCCAGAGCCCAGCTCCACAATGGAAAACGTCCAGCGACTGCTCCCACAAGGAAGGGGCCAGCACGGAAAGCTGTTGCTGGCCCTCAGCTTCCCTAGGCAGCCCTGCCACAGCCCCACAAACTCTGGCACTCTCAACTTGCCAGTCGTCTATATCTCCAAACATGCTCTTTCTCAGCGTTGCCAGACCCCAGCTCCGAAATGGAAAACGTCCAGCGACTGCTCCCACACGAAACGGGCCACGACTCCCAGGTGTTGCTGGCCCTCACCTTCCCTAGGCAGCCCTGCCACAGCCCCACAAACTCTGGCACTCTGACCGTGCCAACCAACTATATCTCCAAACATGCTCTGCCTCAACGTTGCCAGAGCCCAGCTACAAAATGGGAAACGTCCAGCGACTGCTCCCACACGAAAGGGGCCAGGACGGAAAGCTGTTGCTGGCCCTCACCTTCCCTAGGCAGCCCTGCCACAGCCCCACAAACTCTGGCACTCTCACCTTGCCAACCATCTATATCTCCAAACATGCTCTCTCTCAGCGTTTCCAGAGCCCAGCTCCGAAATGGAAAACGTCCAGTGACTGCTCCCACACGAAACGGGCCAGGACTCCCAGGTGTTGCTGGCCCTCACCTTCACTAGGCAGCCCTGCCACAGCCCCACAAACTCTGGCGCTCTGACCTTGCCAACCAACTATATCTCCAAACATGCTCTGCCTCAACGTTGCCAGAGCCCAGCTACAAAATGGGAAACGTCCAGCGACTGCTCCCACACGATAGGGGCCAGGACTGAAAGCTGTTGCTGGCCTTCACCTTCCCTAGGCAGCCCTGCCACAGCCCCACAAACTCTGGCACTCTGACCTTGCTAACCCTCTATATCTCCAAACATGCTCGCTCTTAATTTCTCCAGAGCCCAGCTCCAAAATGGAAAACGTCCAGCGACTGCTCCCACACGAAAGGGGCCAGCACGGAAAGCTGTTGCTGGCCCTCAGCTTCCCTAGGCAGCCCTGCCACAGCCCCACAAACCTGGCACTCTCAACTTGCCAGTCGTCTATATCTCCAAACATGCTCTTTCTCAGCGTTGCCAGACCCCAGCTCCGAAATGGAAAACGTCCAGCGACTGCTCCCACACGAAACGGGCCACGACTCCCAGGTGTTGCTGGCCCTCACCTTCCCTTGGCAGCCCTGCCACAGCCCCACAAACTCTAGCACTCTGACCGTGCCAACCAACTATATCTCCAAACATGCTCTGCCTCAACGTTGCCAGAGCCCAGCTACAAAATGGGAAACGTCCAGCGACTGCTCCCACACGAAAGGGGCCAGGACGGAAAGCTGTTGCTGGCCCTCACCTTCCCTAGGCAGCCCTGCCACAGCCCCACAAACTCTGCCACTCTGACCTTGCCAACCCTCTGTTTCTCCAAACATGCTCTCTCTCAGCGTTTCCAGAGCCTAGCTCCGAAATGGAAAACGTCCAGCGACTGCTCCCACACGAAAGGGGCCAGGACTACAAGGTGTTGCTGGCCCTCGCCTTCCCTAGGCAGCCCTGCCACAGCCCCACAAACTCTGGCACTCGCACCTTGCCAACCCTCTATTTCTCCAAACATGCTCGCTCTTAATTTCTCCAGAGCCCAGCTCCAAAATTGGAAACGTCCAGCGACTGCTCCCACACGAAAGGGGCCAGGACGGAAAGCTGTTGCTGACCCTCAGCTTCCCTAGGCAGCCCTGCCACAGCCCCACAAACTCTGGCACTCTCACCTTGCCAACCCCCTATATCTCCAAACATGCTCGCTCTTAATTTCTACAGAGCACAACTCCAAAATGGGAAACGTCCAGCGACTGCTCCCACACGAAAGGGGCCAGGACGGAAAGCTGTTGCTGGCCCTCACCTTCCCGAGGCAGCCCTGCCACAGCCCCACAAACTCTGGCACTCTGACCTTGCCAACCAACTATATCTCCAAACATGCTCGCTCTTAATTTCTACAGAGCACAACTCCAAAATGGGAAACGTCCAGCGACTGCTCCCACACGAAAGGGGCCAGGACTGAAAGCTGTTGCTGGCCCTCACCTTCCCTAGGCAGCCCTGCCACAGTCCCACAAACTCTGGCACTCGCACCTTGCCAACCCTCTATTTCTCCTAACATGTCCTTTCTCAGCATTCCCAGAGCCAGGCTCCGAAATGGAAAATGTCCAGCAGCTGCTCCCACATGAAAGGGGCCAGGACTGAAAGCTCTTGCTGGCCCTCACCTTCCCTAGGCAGCCCTGCCACAGCCCCACAAACTCTGGCACTCGCACCTTACCAACCCTCTATATCTCCAAACATGCTCGCTCTTAATTTCTCCAGAGCCCAGCTCCAAAATGGAAAACGTCCAGCGACTGCTCCCACACGAAAGGGGCCAGGACGGAAAGCTGTTGCTGGCCCTAACCTTCCCTAGGCAGCCCTGCCACAGCCCCACAAAATATCGCACTCTGACTTTGCCAACCCGCTATATCTCCATACATGCTCTCTCTGCTTCTACAACGCCGCCTCCGAAATGGGAAACATCCAACGACTGCTCCCACACGAAACGGGCCAGGACTGAAAGCTGTTGCTGGCCCTAACCTTCCCTAGGCAGCCCTGCCACAGCCCCACAAACTCTGGCACTCTCACCTTGCTAACCATCTATATCTCCAAACATGCTCGCTCTTAATTTCTCCAGAGCCCAGCTCCAAAATGGAAAACGTCCAGCGACTGCTCCCACACGAAAGGGGCCAGGACGGAAAGCTGTTGCTGGCCCTCACCTTCCCTAGGCAGCCCTGCCACAGCCCCACAAACCTGGCACTCTCAACTTGCCAGTCGTCTATATCTCCAAACATGCTCTTTCTCAGCGTTGCCAGACCCCAGCTCCGAAATGGAAAACGTCCAGCGACTGCTCCCACACGAAACGGGCCACGACTCCCAGGTGTTGCTGGCCCTCACCTTCCCTAGGCAGCCCTGCCACAGCCCCACAAACTCTGGCACTCTGACCGTGCCAACCAACTATATCTCCAAACATGCTCTGCCTCAACGTTGCCAGAGCCCAGCTCCAAAATGGGAAACGTCCAGCGACTGCTCCCACACGAAAGGGGCCAGGACGGAAAGCTGTTGCTGGCCCTCACCTTCCCTAGGCAGCCCTGCCACAGCCCCACAAACTCTGGCACTCTCACCTTGCCAACCCCCTATATCTCCAAACATGCTCGCTCTTAATTTCTACAGAGCACAACTCCAAAATGGGAAACGTCCAGCGACTGCTCCCACACGAAAGGGGCCAGGACTGAAAGCTGTTGCTGGCCCTCACCTTCCCTAGGCAGCCCTGCCACAGCCCCACAAACTCTGGCACTCGCACCTTGCCAACCCTCTATTTCTCCAAACATGGCCTTTCTCAGCATTCCCAGAGCCAGGCTCCGAAACGGAAAATGTCCAGCAGCTTCTCCCACATGAAAGGGGCCAGGACTGAAAGCTGTTGCTGGCCCTCACCTTCCCTAGGCAGCCCTGCCACAGCCCCACAAACTCTGGCACTCTCACCTTGCCAACCCTCTATATCTCCAAACATGCTCGCTCTTAATTTCTCCAGAGCCCAGCTCCGAAATGGAAAACGTCCAGTGACTGCTCCCACACGAAACGGGCCAGGACTCCCAGGTGTTGCTGGCCCTCACCTTCCCTAGGCAGCCCTGCCACAGCCCCACAAACTCTGGCACTCTGACCTTGCCAACCCTCTATATCTCCAAACATGCTCGCTCTTAATTTCTCCAGAGCCCAGCTCCAAAATTGGAAACGTCCAGCGACTGCTCCCACACGAAAGGGGCCAGGACGGAAAGCTGTTGCTGACCCTCAGCTTCCCTAGGCAGCCCTGCCACAGCCCCACAAACTCTGGCACTCTCACCTTGCCAACCCCCTATATCTCCAAACATGCTCGCTCTTAATTTCTACAGAGCACAACTCCAAAATGGGAAACGTCCAGCGACTGCTCCCACACGAAAGGGGCCAGGACGGAAAGCTGTTGCTGACCCACAGCTTCCCGAGGCAGCCCTGCCACAGCCCCACAAACTCTGGCACTCTGACCTTGCCAACCAACTATATCTCCAAACATGCTCGCTCTTAATTTCTACAGAGCACAACTCCAAAATGGGAAACGTCCAGCGACTGCTCCCACACGAAAGGGGCCAGGACAGAAAGCTGTTGCTGGCCCTCACCTTCCCTAGGCAGCCCTGCCACAGTCCCACAAACTCTGGCACTCGCACCTTGCCAACCCACTATTTCTCCTAACATGTCCTTTCTCAGCATTCCCAGAGCCAGGCTCCGAAATGGAAAATGTCCAGCAGCTGCTCCCACATGAAAGGGGCCAGGACTGAAAGCTCTTGCTGGCGCTCACCTTCCCTAGGCAGCCCTGCTACAGCCCCACAAACTCTGGCACTCTGACCTTGCTAACCATCTATATCTCCAAACATGCTCGCTCTTAATTTCTCCAGAGCCCAGCTCCAAAATGGAAAACGTCCAGCGACTGCTCCCACACGAAAGGGGCCAGGACGGAAAGCTGTTGCTGGCCCTAACCTTCCCTAGGCAGCCCTGCCACAGCCCCACAAAATATCGCACTCTGACTTTGCCAACCCGCTATATCTCCATACATGCTCTCTCTGCTTCTACAACGCCGCCTCCGAAATGGGAAACATCCAACGACTGCTCCCACACGAAACGGGCCAGGACTGAAAGCTGTTGCTGGCCCTAACCTTCCCTAGGCAGCCCTGCCACAGCCCCACAAACTCTGGCACTCTCACCTTGCTAACCATCTATATCTCCAAACATGCTCGCTCTTAATTTCTCCAGAGCCCAGCTCCAAAATGGAAAACGTCCAGCGACTGCTCCCACACGAAAGGGGCCAGCACGGAAAGCTGTTGCTGGCCCTCACCTTCCCTAGGCAGCCCTGCCACAGCCCCACAAACCTGGCACTCTCAACTTGCCAGTCGTCTATATCTCCAAACATGCTCTTTCTCAGCGTTGCCAGACCCCAGCTCCGAAATGGAAAACGTCCAGCGACTGCTCCCACACGAAACGGGCCACGACTCCCAGGTGTTGCTGGCCCTCACCTTCCCTAGGCAGCCCTGCCACAGCCCCACAAACTCTGGCACTCTGACCGTGCCAACCAACTATATCTCCAAACATGCTCTGCCTCAACGTTGCCAGAGCCCAGCTCCAAAATGGGAAACGTCCAGCGACTGCTCCCACACGAAAGGGGCCAGGACGGAAAGCTGTTGCTGGCCCTCACCTTCCCTAGGCAGCCCTGCCACAGCCCCACAAACTCTGGCACTCTCACCTTGCCAACCCCCTATATCTCCAAACATGCTCGCTCTTAATTTCTACAGAGCACAACTCCAAAATGGGAAACGTCCAGCGACTGCTCCCACACGAAAGGGGCCAGGACTGAAAGCTGTTGCTGGCCCTCACCTTCCCTAGGCAGCCCTGCCACAGCCCCACAAACTCTGGCACTCGCACCTTGCCAACCCTCTATTTCTCCAAACATGGCCTTTCTCAGCATTCCCAGAGCCAGGCTCCGAAACGGAAAATGTCCAGCAGCTTCTCCCACATGAAAGGGGCCAGGACTGAAAGCTGTTGCTGGCCCTCACCTTCCCTAGGCAGCCCTGCCACAGCCCCACAAACTCTGGCACTCTCACCTTGCCAACCCTCTATATCTCCAAACATGCTCGCTCTTAATTTCTCCAGAGCCCAGCTCCGAAATGGAAAACGTCCAGCGACTGCTCCCACACGAAAGGGGCCAGGACGGAAAGCTGTTGCTGGCCCTAACCTTCCCTAGGCAGCCCTGCCACAGCCCCACAAAATATCGCACTCTGACTTTGCCAACCCGCTATATCTCCATACATGCTCTCTCTGCTTCTACAACGCCGCCTCCGAAATGGGAAATATCCAACGACTGCTCCCACACGAAACGGGCCAGGACTGAAAGCTGTTGCTGGCCCTAACCTTCCCTAGGCAGCCCTGCCACAGCCCCACAAACTCTGGCACTCTCACCTTGCTAACCATCTATATCTCCAAACATGCTCGCTCTTAATTTCTCCAGAGCCCAGCTCCAAAATGGAAAACGTCCAGCGACTGCTCCCACACGAAAGGGGCCAGGACGGAAAGCTGTTGCTGGCCCTCACCTTCCCTAGGCAGCCCTGCCACAGCCCCACAAACCTGGCACTCTCAACTTGCCAGTCGTCTATATCTCCAAACATGCTCTTTCTCAGCGTTGCCAGACCCCAGCTCCGAAATGGAAAACGTCCAGCGACTGCTCCCACACGAAACGGGCCACGACTCCCAGGTGTTGCTGGCCCTCACCTTCCCTAGGCAGCCCTGCCACAGCCCCACAAACTCTGGCACTCTGACCGTGCCAACCAACTATATCTCCAAACATGCTCTGCCTCAACGTTGCCAGAGCCCAGCTCCAAAATGGGAAACGTCCAGCGACTGCTCCCACACGAAAGGGGCCAGGACGGAAAGCTGTTGCTGGCCCTCACCTTCCCTAGGCAGCCCTGCCACAGCCCCACAAACTCTGGCACTCTCACCTTGCCAACCCCCTATATCTCCAAACATGCTCGCTCTTAATTTCTACAGAGCACAACTCCAAAATGGGAAACGTCCAGCGACTGCTCCCACACGAAAGGGGCCAGGACTGAAAGCTGTTGCTGGCCCTCACCTTCCCTAGGCAGCCCTGCCACAGCCCCACAAACTCTGGCACTCGCACCTTGCCAACCCTCTATTTCTCCAAACATGGCCTTTCTCAGCATTCCCAGAGCCAGGCTCCGAAACGGAAAATGTCCAGCAGCTTCTCCCACATGAAAGGGGCCAGGACTGAAAGCTGTTGCTGGCCCTCACCTTCCCTAGGCAGCCCTGCCACAGCCCCACAAACTCTGGCACTCTCACCTTGCCAACCCTCTATATCTCCAAACATGCTCGCTCTTAATTTCTCCAGAGCCCAGCTCCGAAATGGAAAACGTCCAGTGACTGCTCCCACACGAAACGGGCCAGGACTCCCAGGTGTTGCTGGCCCTCACCTTCCCTAGGCAGCCCTGCCACAGCCCCACAAACTCTGGCACTCTGACCTTGCCAACCCTCTATATCTCCAAACATGCTCGCTCTTAATTTCTCCAGAGCCCAGCTCCAAAATTGGAAACGTCCAGCGACTGCTCCCACACGAAAGGGGCCAGGACGGAAAGCTGTTGCTGACCCTCAGCTTCCCTAGGCAGCCCTGCCACAGCCCCACAAACTCTGGCACTCTCACCTTGCCAACCCCCTATATCTCCAAACATGCTCGCTCTTAATTTCTACAGAGCACAACTCCAAAATGGGAAACGTCCAGCGACTGCTCCCACACGAAAGGGGCCAGGACGGAAAGCTGTTGCTGACCCACAGCTTCCCGAGGCAGCCCTGCCACAGCCCCACAAACTCTGGCACTCTGACCTTGCCAACCAACTATATCTCCAAACATGCTCGCTCTTAATTTCTACAGAGCACAACTCCAAAATGGGAAACGTCCAGCGACTGCTCCCACACGAAAGGGGCCAGGACAGAAAGCTGTTGCTGGCCCTCACCTTCCCTAGGCAGCCCTGCCACAGTCCCACAAACTCTGGCACTCGCACCTTGCCAACCCACTATTTCTCCTAACATGTCCTTTCTCAGCATTCCCAGAGCCAGGCTCCGAAATGGAAAATGTCCAGCAGCTGCTCCCACATGAAAGGGGCCAGGACTGAAAGCTCTTGCTGGCCCTCACCTTCCCTAGGCAGCCCTGCTACAGCCCCACAAACTCTGGCACTCTGACCTTGCTAACCATCTATATCTCCAAACATGCTCGCTCTTAATTTCTCCAGAGCCCAGCTCCAAAATGGAAAACGTCCAGCGACTGCTCCCACACGAAAGGGGCCAGGACGGAAAGCTGTTGCTGGCCCTAACCTTCCCTAGGCAGCCCTGCCACAGCCCCACAAAATATCGCACTCTGACTTTGCCAACCCGCTATATCTCCATACATGCTCTCTCTGCTTCTACAACGCCGCCTCCGAAATGGGAAACATCCAACGACTGCTCCCACACGAAACGGGCCAGGACTGAAAGCTGTTGCTGGCCCTAACCTTCCCTAGGCAGCCCTGCCACAGCCCCACAAACTCTGGCACTCTCACCTTGCTAACCATCTATATCTCCAAACATGCTCGCTCTTAATTTCTCCAGAGCCCAGCTCCAAAATGGAAAACGTCCAGCGACTGCTCCCACACGAAAGGGGCCAGCACGGAAAGCTGTTGCTGGCCCTCACCTTCCCTAGGCAGCCCTGCCACAGCCCCACAAACCTGGCACTCTCAACTTGCCAGTCGTCTATATCTCCAAACATGCTCTTTCTCAGCGTTGCCAGACCCCAGCTCCGAAATGGAAAACGTCCAGCGACTGCTCCCACACGAAACGGGCCACGACTCCCAGGTGTTGCTGGCCCTCACCTTCCCTAGGCAGCCCTGCCACAGCCCCACAAACTCTGGCACTCTGACCGTGCCAACCAACTATATCTCCAAACATGCTCTGCCTCAACGTTGCCAGAGCCCAGCTCCAAAATGGGAAACGTCCAGCGACTGCTCCCACACGAAAGGGGCCAGGACGGAAAGCTGTTGCTGGCCCTCACCTTCCCTAGGCAGCCCTGCCACAGCCCCACAAACTCTGGCACTCTCACCTTGCCAACCCCCTATATCTCCAAACATGCTCGCTCTTAATTTCTACAGAGCACAACTCCAAAATGGGAAACGTCCAGCGACTGCTCCCACACGAAAGGGGCCAGGACTGAAAGCTGTTGCTGGCCCTCACCTTCCCTAGGCAGCCCTGCCACAGCCCCACAAACTCTGGCACTCGCACCTTGCCAACCCTCTATTTCTCCAAACATGGCCTTTCTCAGCATTCCCAGAGCCAGGCTCCGAAACGGAAAATGTCCAGCAGCTTCTCCCACATGAAAGGGGCCAGGACTGAAAGCTGTTGCTGGCCCTCACCTTCCCTAGGCAGCCCTGCCACAGCCCCACAAACTCTGGCACTCTCACCTTGCCAACCCTCTATATCTCCAAACATGCTCGCTCTTAATTTCTCCAGAGCCCAGCTCCGAAATGGAAAACGTCCAGTGACTGCTCCCACACGAAACGGGCCAGGACTCCCAGGTGTTGCTGGCCCTCACCTTCCCTAGGCAGCCCTGCCACAGCCCCACAAACTCTGGCACTCTGACCTTGCCAACCCTCTATATCTCCAAACATGCTCGCTCTTAATTTCTCCAGAGCCCAGCTCCAAAATTGGAAACGTCCAGCGACTGCTCCCACACGAAAGGGGCCAGGACGGAAAGCTGTTGCTGACCCTCAGCTTCCCTAGGCAGCCCTGCCACAGCCCCACAAACTCTGGCAATCTCACCTTGCCAACCCCCTATATCTCCAAACATGCTCGCTCTTAATTTCTACAGAGCACAACTCCAAAATGGGAAACGTCCAGCGACTGCTCCCACACGAAAGGGGCCAGGACGGAAAGCTGTTGCTGACCCACAGCTTCCCGAGGCAGCCCTGCCACAGCCCCACAAACTCTGGCACTCTGACCTTGCCAACCAACTATATCTCCAAACATGCTCGCTCTTAATTTCTACAGAGCACAACTCCAAAATGGGAAACGTCCAGCGACTGCTCCCACACGAAAGGGGCCAGGACTGAAAGCTGTTGCTGGCCCTCACCTTCCCTAGGCAGCCCTGCCACAGTCCCACAAACTCTGGCACTCGCACCTTGCCAACCCTCTATTTCTCCTAACATGTCCTTTCTCAGCATTCCCAGAGCCAGGCTCCGAAATGGAAAATGTCCAGCAGCTGCTCCCACATGAAAGGGGCCAGGACTGAAAGCTCTTGCTGGCCCTCACCTTCCCTAGGCAGCCCTGCCACAGCCCCACAAACTCTGGCACTCGCACCTTACCAACCCTCTATATCTCCAAACATGCTCGCTCTTAATTTCTCCAGAGCCCAGCTCCAAAATGGAAAACGTCCAGCGACTGCTCCCACACGAAAGGGGCCAGGACGGAAAGCTGTTGCTGGCCCTAACCTTCCCTAGGCAGCCCTGCCACAGCCCCACAAAATATCGCACTCTGACTTTGCCAACCCGCTATATCTCCATACATGCTCTCTCTGCTTCTACAACGCCGCCTCCGAAATGGGAAACATCCAACGACTGCTCCCACACGAAACGGGCCAGGACTGAAAGCTGTTGCTGGCCCTAACCTTCCCTAGGCAGCCCTGCCACAGCCCCACAAACTCTGGCACTCTCACCTTGCTAACCATCTATATCTCCAAACATGCTCGCTCTTAATTTCTCCAGAGCCCAGCTCCAAAATGGAAAACGTCCAGCGACTGCTCCCACACGAAAGGGGCCAGGACGGAAAGCTGTTGCTGGCCCTCACCTTCCCTAGGCAGCCCTGCCACAGCCCCACAAACCTGGCACTCTCAACTTGCCAGTCGTCTATATCTCCAAACATGCTCTTTCTCAGCGTTGCCAGACCCCAGCTCCGAAATGGAAAACGTCCAGCGACTGCTCCCACACGAAACGGGCCACGACTCCCAGGTGTTGCTGGCCCTCACCTTCCCTAGGCAGCCCTGCCACAGCCCCACAAACTCTGGCACTCTGACCGTGCCAACCAACTATATCTCCAAACATGCTCTGCCTCAACGTTGCCAGAGCCCAGCTCCAAAATGGGAAACGTCCAGCGACTGCTCCCACACGAAAGGGGCCAGGACGGAAAGCTGTTGCTGGCCCTCACCTTCCCTAGGCAGCCCTGCCACAGCCCCACAAACTCTGGCACTCTCACCTTGCCAACCCCCTATATCTCCAAACATGCTCGCTCTTAATTTCTACAGAGCACAACTCCAAAATGGGAAACGTCCAGCGACTGCTCCCACACGAAAGGGGCCAGGACTGAAAGCTGTTGCTGGCCCTCACCTTCCCTAGGCAGCCCTGCCACAGCCCCACAAACTCTGGCACTCGCACCTTGCCAACCCTCTATTTCTCCAAACATGGCCTTTCTCAGCATTCCCAGAGCCAGGCTCCGAAACGGAAAATGTCCAGCAGCTTCTCCCACATGAAAGGGGCCAGGACTGAAAGCTGTTGCTGGCCCTCACCTTCCCTAGGCAGCCCTGCCACAGCCCCACAAACTCTGGCACTCTCACCTTGCCAACCCTCTATATCTCCAAACATGCTCGCTCTTAATTTCTCCAGAGCCCAGCTCCGAAATGGAAAACGTCCAGTGACTGCTCCCACACGAAACGGGCCAGGACTCCCAGGTGTTGCTGGCCCTCACCTTCCCTAGGCAGCCCTGCCACAGCCCCACAAACTCTGGCACTCTGACCTTGCCAACCCTCTATATCTCCAAACATGCTCGCTCTTAATTTCTCCAGAGCCCAGCTTCAAAATGGAAAACGTCCAGCGACTGCTCCCACACGAAAGGGGCCACGACTCCAAGGTGTTGCTGGCCCTCGCCTTCCCTAGGCAGCCCTGCCACAGCCCCACAAACTCTGGCACTCGCACCTTGCCAACCTTCTATTTCTCCAAACATGCTCTCCCTCAGCATTGCCAGAGCCCAGCTCCAAAATGGAAAACGTCCAGCGACTGCTCCCACACGAAAGGGGACAGGACTGAAAGCTGTTGCTGGCCCTAACCTTCCCTATGCAGCCCTGCCTCAGCCCCACAAAATATCGCACTCTGACCTTGCCAACACCCTATATCTCCAAACATGCTTGCTCTCAGCTTCTACAACGCCCAGATCCAAAATGGGAATCGTCCAGCGACTGCTCCCACACGAAAGGGGCCAGGACGGAAAGTTGTTGCTGGCCCTCACCTTCCCTAGGCAGCCCTGACACAGCCCCACAAACTCTGGCACTCTGACCTTGCCAACCCTCTATTTCTCCAAACATGCTCTCTCTCACGCTGCCAGAGCCCAGCTCCGAAATGGAAAACGTCCAGCGACTGCTCCCACACGAAACGGGCCAGGACTCCCAGGTGTTGCTGGCCCTCGCCTTCCCTAGGCAGCCCTGCCACAGCCCCACAAACTCTGGCACTCGTACATTGCCAATCGTCTATATCTCCAAAAATGCTCTCCCTCAAAGTTGCCAGAGCCCAGCTCTGAAATGGGAAACGTCCAGCGACTGATCCCACACGAAAGGGGCCAGGACGGAAAGCTGTTGCTGGCCCTCACCTTCCCTAGGCAGCCCTGCCACAACCCCACAAACTCTGGCGCTCTGACCTTGCTAACCCTCTATATCTCCAAACATGCTCGCTCTTAATTTCTCCAGAGCCCAGCTCCAAAATGGGAAACGTCCAGCGACTGATCCCACACGAAAGGGGCCAGGACGGAAAGTTGTTGCTGGCCCTCACCTTCCCTAGGCAGCCCTGCCACAGCCCCACAAACTCTGGCACTCTCACCTTGCCAACCCTCTATTTCTCCAAACATGGCCTTTCTCAGCATTCCCAGAGCCAGGCTCCGAAATGGAAAATGTCCAGCAGCTGCTCCCACACGAAAGGGGCCAGGACGGAAAGCTGTTGCTGGCCCTCAGCTTCCCTAGGCAGCCCTGCCACAGCCCACAAACTCTGGCACTCTGACCTTGCCAACCATCTGTTTCTCCAAACATGCTCTCCCTCAGCGTTGCCATGCCCAGCTCCGAAATGGAAAATGTCCAGCGACTGATCCCACACAAAACGGGCCAGGACTGAAAGGTGCTGCTGGCCCTCACCTTCCCTAGGCAGCCCTGCCACAGCCCCACAAACTCTGGCACTCTCACCTTGCCAACCCTCTATATCTCCAAACATGCTCGCTCTTAATTTCTCCAGAGCCCAGCTCCGAAATGGAAAACGTCCAGCGACTGCTCCCACACGAAAGGGGCCAGGACTGAAAGCTGTTGCTGGCCCTCACCTTCCCTAGGCAGCCCTGCCACAGCCCCACAAACTCTGGCACTCTGACCTTGCCAACCCTCTATATCTCCCAATATGCTCTCTCTCAGCTTCTACAATGCCCAGCTCCAAAATTCCAAACGTCCAGCGACTGTTCCCACCATAAAGGGGCCAGGACTGAAAGCTGTTGCTGGCCCTCACCTTCCCTAGGCAGCCCTGCCACAGCCCCACAAACCTGGCACTCTCAACTTGCAACCCTCTATATCTCCAAACATGCTCTCCCTCAACGTTGCCAGAGCCCAGCTCCGAATTGGAAAATGTCCAGCGACTGCTCTCACACGAAAGGGGCCAGGACTGAAAGCTGTTGCTGGCCCTCACCTTCCCTAGGCAGCCCTGCCACAGCCCCACAAACTCTGGCACTCTGACCTTACGAACACTATATATCTCCAAACATGCACTCTCTCAGCATTTCCAGAGCCAGGCTCCGAAATGGGAAACGTCCAGCGACTGCTCCCAAAGGAAAGCGGCCAGGACTGAAAGCTGTTGCTGGCCCTCACCTTCCCTAGGCAGCCCTGCCACAGCCCCACAAACTCTGGCACTCGCACCTTGCCAACCCTCTATACCTCCAAACATGCTCTCTCTCAGCGTTGCCAGAGCCCAGCTCCGAAAGGGAAAATGTCCAGCGACTGCTCCCACACGAAAGGGGCCAGGACTCCAGGTGTTGCTGGCCCTCACCTTCCCTAGGCAGCCCTGCCACAGCCCCACAAACTCTGGCACTCGCACCTTGCCAACCCTCTATTTCTCCAAACATGCTCTCTCTCAGCGTTGCCAGTGCCCAGCTCCGAAATGGAAAACGTCCAGCGACTGCTCCCACACGAAAGGGGCCAGGACGGAAAGCTGTTGCTGGCCCTAACCTTCCCTATGCAGCCCTGCCTCAGCCCCACAAAATATCTCACTCTGACCTTGCCAACACTCTATATCTCCAAACATGCTTGCTCTCAGCTTCTACAACGCCCAGATCCAAAATGGAAAACGTCCAGCAACTGCTCCCACACGAAAGGGGACAGGTCTGAAAGCTGTTGCTGGCCCTCGCCTTCCCTAGGCAGCCCTGCCACAGCCCCACAAACTCTGGCACTCTCACCTTGCCAACCCTCTATTTCTCCAAACATGCTCGCTCTCAGCTTCTACAAAGCCCATCTCTGAAATGGAAAACGTCCAGCGACTGCTCCCACACGGAAGGGGCCAGGACTCCCAGGTGTTGCTGGCCCTCGCCTTCCCTAGGCAGCCCTGCCACAGCCCCACAAACTCTGGCACTCGCACCTTGCCAATCGTCTGTATCTCTCAAACGTGCTCGCTCTCAGTTTCTCCAGAGCTCACCTCTATAAATGGAAGACATCCAGCGACTGCTCCCACAATAACGGGGCCAGGACTGAAAGCTGTTGCTGGCCCTCACCTTCCCTATGCAGCCCTGCCAGAACCCCACAAACTCTGGCACTCTGACCTTGCCAACCATCTATATCTCTCAAACATTCTTGCTCTTAGTTTCTCCAGAGCCCAGCTCCAAAATGGGAAACGTCCTGCGACTGCTCCCACATGAACGGGGCCAGCACGGAAAGCTCTTGCTGGCCCTCACCTTCCCTAGGCAGCCCTGCCACAGCCCCACAAACTCTGGCGCTCTGACCTTGCCAACCCTCTATTTCTCCAAACATGCTCTCTCTCAGCGTTGCCAGAGCCCAGCTCCGAAATGGGAAACGTCCAGCAACTGCTCCCACAATAAAAGTTCCCAGGACTGAAAGCTGTTGCTGGCCCTCACCTTCCCTAGGCAGCCCTGCCATAGCCTCACAAAATATCGCACTCTGACCTTGCTAACCCTCTATATCTCAAAACATGCTCTCTCTCAGCGTTGCCAGATCTCAGCTCTGTAAGCGGAAAACGTCCAGCGACTGCTCCCACACAAAAGGGGCCAGGACTGAAAGCTGTTGCTGGCTCTCACCTTCCCTAGGCAGCCCTGCCACAGCCCCACAAACTCTGGCACTCTGACCTTGCCAACCCTCTATATCTCCAAACATGCTCTCCCTCCTCATTGCCAAAGCCCATCTCCGAAATGGAAAACATCCTGCAATTTCTCCTGCACTAAAAGTGCTAGAACGGAAAGCTCCTGCTTCCCCTCACCTTCCCCACATAACCGTTCCACAGTCTCAGAAACACTTCAACTCTCAGCTTGTCTTTTGTCAGACGTCTCCCAACCTTTACTGTCAGTGTCGACCGAACCCAGCTGCGAAACTGACGATGGCCAGCTACTGCTCACACGTGAAAGGGGCCAGGAGTGCATGCTCTTGCTGGCCCTCACTTTCCCTTGGCAGCCCTTCCAGAGCCCCCCTAAAACTGCACCTCTCCTCTTGCCTTGTCACCTAAGTGTCCCAACAATCTTTCTCAGTCTCACCAAAGCCCAGCTCAGAAACTGAAAACGTCCTACCAATATACCCGCACAAAACTTGCCAGAAATGAAAACTGTTGCTGGCCCTCTCTGGCACTTGGCAGCCCTTCCACCTCCACACAAACGCTGCGGTTCTCAGCTTGCCTTGGCCCCTAACTCTCCAAGAATTCTCTCTCATTTTCACCAGAGACCATGTCCGAA
Organism: Spheniscus humboldti; assembly: GCA_027474245.1. Lineage (NCBI taxonomy): Eukaryota > Metazoa > Chordata > Aves > Sphenisciformes > Spheniscidae > Spheniscus > Spheniscus humboldti. Next base: position 66,993,984 of record CM049890.1, on the reverse strand, counting down.
ACGGAAAACCTCCAGCGACTTCTCCTGCACGGAAGATGCTTGAAAGGAAAGCTCCTGCTGGCCCTCACCTTCCGTTGGCAGCCCTTCAACAGTCCCACAGACACTGCGGCTCTGAGTTTTTCTTGCAAAGAACTCTCCCAACATTGTCTCTCTCCCCAGAGTCCTTTTCCGATGTTGAAAACTTCCAGCGGCTGGTCCCGTACCAAGGGTGCTAGAACGGAAATCTCTTGCTGGGCCTCACTTTCCCTTGTCAGGCCTTCCACAGTCACAAAAACACTGCGACTCTGAGCTTGTCTTCTCTCGTAAGTCTCCCAACCTTCACTCTCATTTTCGCCAGAGCCCAGTTTCAAAACTGAAGATGTCCAACAACTGTTCCCACACCACAGGTACCAGGACTGAAGTTCCTTCCTGAGGAAGGGCCCTGATGTTCTCTTGGCAGCTCTTCCACAGCTGCATAAACACTGCAGCTCTGAGCTTGTCTTCTCTAGTAAGTCTCCCATAATTCCCTCTTGTTCTCGCTAGAGCTCAACTCTGAAACTGAAAACATCCAGTGAGTGCTCAGACACCAAAAGAGCTAGGACAGAAAACTCCTGCTGGCCCTCACCTTCCTTTGGCATCCTTTCCACAGCCCCAGAAACACTGGGTCTCTGACCTCTTTTTGTCTCCTTATGCTCCCATCACACTTTCAATCTAGCAGTGTCCAGCTGCTAATCTGAACATGCCTAGCGATGGCTCTCACGTAGAATGTGTAATAATAGAATGCTTTTCCTTGTCTTCAACTTCCCTTGGCACCTCTGGAAGCTCCACCAACTGTGGGAGCTCTGCACTTGCTTCAGCTCCTAATGACCCCCTCATTCTCTCACTCTAGAGCCTAGGTCCAAAATGGAAAATGTCTAGCAAAGGCTCTCATAGATAAAGTGTAGAACAACATTGTGCTATTCCTTGCCCTCACCTTCCCTTGGAAGCCCCTTCTCAGCCCCAGCATTGCTGGGGCTATCTGCTTGCTATATCAGTTTATTTCTTTTTATTGAATCCTTCTAATTTGCACAAGGAGGTGAGTGTGTAGACAGGAAACCTTGCAGGGATTTTTCTTTTAATTTGTTTTATTTTAAATTCAATATACTTTTTTTTTTAGCTTTTATGAATATATTTAGCTAATGCATTGTGTTATCATAATAGATTTTTTTATATAGTTGATTGCACATGAAATTAAATTTTTTATTTTTATGTATTTTTTTGCAAAGGGAGAATTTGAATTTTTTCATGTTTTTTTCCTAGATTCGTGTGTTAAAAAGAAACATCATTTCCAAGGAAAGGAGCAAGCTAATTGCAAAGAAAAAAGAGAAAGAGAAGGGAAAGCTTTCCCCTGCGCCCGGTGCAGAGAAGTTGATGGTGATGCTATGTGTTAAATATTGTTTCCCATGAAGACTGATGAGTTGACAGATAGTGCACACCAGTGAAGCTGTAAAAAGGAAAGGCAAGTCTGTGCTTCTTAAAGTGTAAGACAAGCGTAGAATCCAGAAACCTGAGCACTCACTCGTCCCCTTGAGGAACAGAAGACTATTTCACACAGCTCTCTCCTTGCTTGGCATTTTGATAGCTGTAGAAATGCTTTTCAGCAAAGCAACCCAATTCCTGGAAGATAAAACAAGCATGCACATGCAGGTGTCACGTTAAGAAATGCCATACGAGCACTATGAGCAGATTCCAAACACAGGGTGCTTTGAGGCTTTCTGTCTGAGAGAGCAGCCTCAGCACCAAGTCTGAGAGCTGGGCAGCACTCGTTCAAAAAAGCTATATCCTGTTTACCCTGCATAGATGTGTGTCGTGGTTTAACCTCAGTTGGCAACTAAGCACCACGCAGCCTCTCGCTCACTCCCCCCCCCCCGCCCGGTGGGATGGGGGAGAGAATTGGAAAAGAGCACAAGTGAGAAAAACTCGTGGGTTGAGATAAAAACAGTTTAATAATTGAAATAAAGTGATAATAATAATATGATAATAATAATAATAATACACAAAGCAAGTGATGCACAGTGCAATTGCTCACCACCCACCGACCGATGCCCAACCAGTCCCCGAGCAGCGGCCCCCCCGGCCAGCTTTCCCCAGTTTATGTACTGAGCATGACGTCACATGGTATGGAATGTCCCTTTGGCCAGTTTGGCTGTGCCCCCTCCCAGCTTCTTGTGCACCTGCAGCCTTCTCAGTCGGGAGAGCATAACAACTAAAAAAAGTCCTTGGCTAGCGTAAGCATTACCTAGCAACAACTAAAACATCGGTGCGTTATCAACTTTGTTCTCATCCTAAGTCCAAAACACAGCACTGTACCAGCTACTAGGAAGGGAATTAACTCTATCCCTGCCGAAACCAGGACAATGTGTAACATAAGAACTATGATATGGACAGGGAAAAATGAGACGCTGACCTCAGAGATAATATTGGAGGGCCACTGAATGATCCATAGCTGGGATCTATTTCCTGGATATGTGTTTTAATCATGTTGCTGCCTTTCCTAGAAAAAAGATAAGGGAAAATGTTCAAAGGGACACTAGCAAGTAAACTGACTGGGAAGGAGCCTACCATACTGGGAGGTTTCAGTAGTTAGTAATGATGACGTCAAAGACTTAGCTGAATACATTTCATATAACCTCCGAAGATGCAATGCTGTCAAATACAGTTTTGTGGGTTTTTTTTTCATTTGAAATATTTTGCAAGAGTATCAGAATTGCTGTCCTTTTGGCTCTCTTCTTCTTTTTCCATTAAGTCCTCTGCCAAGTTGCTGCATATTTTACCACAGCTTATAAAAAAAATCATCTGCTGCAATATGGCCTCTCTCCTTCGGTTCAAAGCATGGAGCTTAAAATAATTTTATTTTAAATAGTGAGGCTATTTTAGTGAGGCTTGTAATGCCTCAGGTATTCATTCATTTCATGTAGCAACTACTCTGCAAGGAAACAGCAGGGAATCTACAGGGAGGAAACATCAAAAGCAAGTCTGAAATGAGCAGTGGGGTTGAATTATTGGAGTGGTCCCTCATTGGATATGAGGCAGAAATATGTGCAAAGACAAAGCAATGTTCTATTTGGGCTGATTTAAAATTAGAATAAGAGAAATGGGGGTGATCTTATTGGCAACCATTGTGTGTGGTGACTTCACACCCATCTTCTGGTTCAAGGTTGCCCTTTGGCTGAAGGCCAACTCAGAAGCACTTGTGGTCTGGATCCTCTTTCCAAAGTTCTGCATCCTACCTCTTTTCACCCTTGGAATATACAGAGCTTATATTTAATATAAACATGCAGGACTGCAGCTACTTAAAACCAAAACTGGTTCTAAAATTACTTAATGCAGGCACAGTCTTTCAGTTTAATCAGTGTTTTAAGGATGTGAGTGATCAGCCCTTGGGTAATGTCTCAGGGTAGGAATGGCTTTCACATATACCACACAATTTGATGACTTGCCTTGCTTTTGGATTTACTTTCCTAATTTTTACAAAATCATATACTAGCAGTTTTCAGTACATCCTGGCCTAAGAGTAGGGGCAGGTAGGTCTGAGGGCACCAAAATATTACCAGCGTCCTGTTTTTTGGTGTTCCCTTTTCAGGAGGAGAAGGGGTGTACTCTGGTTTCCTTCTGTGCAGGGATTCTTTCTCTGGTCTTCCCTTGCACCTACCAGTTCTCTTTCCATGTGTTAGCCCCCAGGGCATCCTTGCTTGTATTGTTGCAATGTGTTTTCATGTCTTCTCTGGCAGAGCTCTGTTTTCATTCCTTTGAAGTTCACCCTGCTTTTTTCTCCAGTTTCAAGTGTCAGTGCTGGACTGGCTTTTAAATTATTAATTTTTAAATACTGGTGTTTTATTGTCTGGCATCTCTGCTCACTGGAATTTTTTTCACTGTGAGCAATGGTGCGTGATATCTCTTTTAGCATAAAATTGTATAAGCATGTGTGGGAGCTTCTTCCTGCAGCATTGCAGGATACCTTTGCTGTTATGGTTTCGTTCATATTACTCTTTGTTTTGTGAACTTCCTTCGTGCTGCAGACCTCCATTTTGGCATCAGTGGGATTGGTTTCGTGTAGAGACCTTTATCTTGCTGCTGCTGTGAGTAGAAGGGAGCCTTAGCAGTGGGATCTGCAATACATCAAGTGGGCTCTAGACCAGCTGATGGAGTCACCAGTGGCCACATGGCCCTTTCTGAATCCTCCAGATAGCAGCTCTTGCCTCAAAGGCAGAACTGTGCCATGGGAGGGAATGACTGGCAAGGGGGAAAACCTAAGTGTCCTGCTCTCAGCCACAGGGATGTCATGGAACATCACAATGTCTGAAAACTGCTAATGCCTTGCAATGCCTAAGGAGATTGTTGGAGATCTGGGGAGATAGTTTGTCTGAGCCTCAGGTCTGTGGATGTGGATTAAGCACTGGCAATATATGCATTATTTTGGCAGTGTCACCTCTGCTTTGTGTTTTGTTTCAGAATTCAAACGTGGCCTGTATGCCTTCTGGTTTTCTTATTTGGCTGCAGAACAGCAGAACAGCTAGAGCTAGAAAAGCAATGCATTTCCTGTTTGTGAACCTTTATCAATTAAGTATTTTGAACAAAATATCTTCTTGTTTTTATTTTTACATACTGAGCTCCTGCCAGCAAAAGACATAGAGGTAACAGAATGAACTGCTGACTCTCTACCTGTTCCACCGCCTAGGAAAGCCCAATCACAGAGGGACTCATAACACTGGTCCTTAGATTTCCTGACTTTATCTGCATGGTAATTACTTTGTGCTGACAATTGTAAAAGGGAAGAGGGGTAACCCGCATGACTGGAGCTGTGATGCATGTCTTTTACTTTATGCTTCTTCTATACTCTACCATAGACAAACAGCTCCTTGTGTTTGCTTTCAACATATTGTTAAACTGATATGAGACTTTAATTTATAATCTGAAAGAGATTTTTTGAACACGTTACCGAGAGAGTTGGTATAAAATGCAATTCCACTCCATTTCGAACACCACTTCAGGAAAGTTACCTACTGGGCCTGCTGTTGTGATGGTTCATCCTGTTTTCCTGGTGCATCTCTTTTCAGGTCACAACATACAAGGTTTGGTCTTGAACTTGTGGTTGATAGTGCTGGATTACAACACGCAGTTTTTCACCTAATCCATTGTCTCTTCAGCCCTTATTAGTGCTGTCTGTTATACTGTAGGGATGGGCTACTTTACATAGATGAGCTGAATTTGCTGTGCTCCAAACTCCTCTGGGAATTAGTCATCCCAGTGTATTTTAGACTAGCAGCAGCTTTACAGTCTCACTGGAGAAATTGTGCTTTGTAAGTAATGCCACCAGCTTTAAAGAAGGGAGAACCTGATAGAGAGAAAATATTTGCATTGAGGTGCTTTCTGAGAGTAGGTATCTCTCATTGGCAGTGATCATCATCTTAGACCTTTGTGGCTGGATGGCAGAACTGCTGTCAGGGTAATTTCAGATGTGCATTCGACTGATAGCTAGTCATTGGCATAATTTCAGGCATGTTATTGACTGTTGCTCTCAGAAGTTTTATTACAAATCAGCAGGCTTTGTTGATTATTTTTCTGTTTTTTGTTAATTAGCTACACAGACTGAATTAATTTTTTATAGTCATAGAGTTCTTTCTTTGATGGCTCGTCTAATAGTTACTAGTCCAGCTGTATGTTTTAATTACAGACAAATAATCAGCCCTTTTTAGTCCATGAGTAATGTGCAGTGTTAAATTTGTTCCTTTGTTAGAGTCTTTCTAAATAATTTATTTAATTAGTCATTGCAAGGTGGTTCTGCATGCTCTTAGCCTCTCCTCCATCTGTTCAAGGGTCATGATGCTCTTATGCTATGGACACTAACAAATGAAGTGTCCCATCTTCTGTGCAATGCAAGAGGTCAGATGAGATGTTAATATTTTTTTAAAAAGCCATATTTTAGCATGAATGATTACTGATTCTTGGTAGCACTCTTCATGTGTAGGAGTGTATAACATTAGTCGCCATCATTTTTAGCAGGAACTTATGGTTATCTGAGCTCCTTGGGAAATATGGGTTCTTCACTGAGCTGCCTAAAAAGCAACAGCCCCATTGACACTCTGGTCCCTTCCCAGATCTCTAAATATGACAGCAGATGTTGTTTCCATTATACTCCATAACTCAGTGCAAGATCACTGTTCAACATAAATAAAGATGGCCTGGGAATCATCACTTGAATAGCAATGTTCAGGCATTAACCTCAGTGGCCAGGCTATGTTCCAGTCTGGGTAATAATATACCCACAAGTTATGGTGTAATTTCAGTAGACTATGATAGTCTTCTCTGTTATTGCAGTGACAAGACATGTAATACTAATCTAATGCAAGATTCCATTTGCACAGCCTATTTACAAATGGAGAATTGTTGGGTAACTTCATTTAAATATTTTCAGGACCTTCTGTATGGTAAAAAACAATGTAGCAGGTGATAAAGAAAACCAAGATGTCTTTTTTCAGTACCTGGGAAGTTGGGGAACCATGTAAATCTGGAAAAAGCCAATGCAAAGTGGTTGCAAATCCTGTGAGATATGAGTCAGTATTTTAAGTTAGTAGACCTTGGAATCACTTTGTGCCTACAAGAGAGGATGCTTCAAATGGAAACATTTGAGATACTTGAAATACGCTTGTTACGTACTCTAGTCAGAGTTCACAGACTACCCAGAATTTTCCATCTCCTTCCAGAACTTCAAGGCCTGAATTTTATGCCAGTCCAGTGTTTGTCATTTAGGCACCGTAGTGGGGGACACTCCAGTAACAGCCTGACCACTCTGCTTTCCCAGCACTGTTTGTCCTGCAGAGAGCAAAGGTACTCTCTCATAGCCCCGAGCTCTGTCAGTTCCTCTTCTCTGTCTACTGTCATATTGTTAGTGCTGGCTGTATGGGAAATGTACATGTACTGATGCTAAGCAAGAAAACAATATCAAATAAGTGCTGTCATTTAGATAGTAATATCTACAGGAGGGCTTTGAACATATTCACACATATCAGCCTTGTATGAGGATAACCGGATTACCAGGCACTCTGCGGGTTTTGTGGCATAGTAAAAGAAAGGACTTTGCTGTGGGCACCGTCAAGGAACTGTGTGTGAATGTAGATGACCATTTCAACAACAGGAGGTTATTTAAATTAATTTATCAAATAGATAGCTGTTAGCTACATTTTCACTAGTTCTCACTACGTTGTAGTTACTCTGTGGCAAATCAGAAATCCAGAAACAAAGCAAAGATGCTTCCAGCCCCTGCAGTGTGGAACACCAAACATGCTGCTGTGAATTTATTTGTGCTTGGACAATTTGTTTATGCATGGAGATTTAGGAGAAAGACAACTCAACGTCTTAAGTGCTTTTCCACTCCTCCTGAAGCTTTCAAGGTTCTTTCAGCACTGAGTTTTTCATAGTACATAGCACAACAGGATACACTAGTAGTTCTCACAGATGGCCAAACTGAGAAAACTTTTGTACAAAAAATCACATGGAGGCAGGCACCCAAGCAGGGGAATTTGGCAATACAACATTACAAAGTTGTAAGGTTATGAATTTTGGATGTTTGCTGGAAAACTGAGGTGATCTTTGCAGTCTTGTGTGCTATTCTTAGACAGATACCAGACTCAGAACAGAATTATTTACTGCATTAATATATCTCCCAAAAGACCAAAGTGACATTTAAAGTCATCCAGGTTGCTTTTATATTTTTTCTTTCAGCTATTTCCCCAGATTCTTAAGTTTTCAATGTAGTGAAAGAGAGGAATAAAATAATAGAATAATGACCATGGATTAAATGACTGAAAGGACATGATAGTAACTTCTGCATTTCCATATGCATATCTGTGGCTCACCTGTAAAAGAGCTACCAAGTACTGCTCTCATTTGCAGCAGCATAGTGCATATATCCACATACAGGAAATATAAAGGGAGTAGTTTAGAAGTCAGTTTCCACCCATTGCCCTCTTCAATCCTTCATTGACTGACTATTGCCTTGGTAGCCTGCTGCCACCAACTCCTCTGACTTTTGAGCTCCCAGATCAAAAGGTTTTCACCGTAGGCACATTTGGACTGCATGTCACAACCAACCATGTTCTCTTCACCCGCCTTCCTCTCCATGTTAGAGTGTCTACAGGAGAGAAACCCGGACTGGAAGAGGGTTGTGGAACTGTCTGGCCATGCTCCAATCTCAGTGGCTGCAAAATGAGAGCTCAAAGGGCACCCAGCGGCCACAGCAAATTATAGCCTGTTATGAGAGGAATTATCTTCAAGAACAGGTACTTTTCTAGGACCATGTTATCCAGCATGAGGGTTTTATACTTGGAAATAAGGCATATGAACACAGCAGCATGCCAAAATTTGTATTTCTTCTCCTTGGTCCTTCTTCTCTGGGAGTTCACAATCTACAACTGTTTTTCCCCATTTACACATTAGTTTTGAGTATTGGTGGATTCAGAATGGCACCCTTCTGATCTGACCCTGTGGAAATGAGACGGGACGGGGTGTGTGGGTGGGTGTGTCCCTTTCTTACAATACTGGCAGCAAAAAAAAAATCCTCCACAAAATACTTAAGTTCATTATTAGCGAACAAGACGACTGTCACACTATTTTATCGCAGTGTACACTGAAAAGGAGTGTTCTTGATGAGAAACATGTTTAATGAACAGTGTGTCTTCTAGCACAAGAGGCAATTATTTGCTGTGAGTGTCATATTCGGATCTAATAAAAGATTGTGCCAACTGTTACTAAAAGCATGATCTTGAGGACTTGCCATCCAGCAGTTGAACTGCATTGCCTGAAAGTTGGCTAGGGGTCACAGGTGAATAAATCTGAGTCATGGAGTCTGGATTGTTTCTAGCTCAGGTTTTAACTAACCCTTTATTTAAAGCAATGAATAAGCACATTTAATATTTCTAGTTTTCTGTGAAAGGAGAAAAAAAATTGCTAATGTCTTATTTCCACTGACACATGGTGTTATCTAAGAGCTTCCCAGCTAATTTTGTTATGTAGGACCACCATTTTTACTTAGCTTTCTGATAATTTCCTTTACATTTTCTCAACTAATTTTGTACTTCAATGAAAAAAGGGCATTTGCTGGCTCACCCCATCTCTCTGGATACTAATTTACTGTAGTCAGTAAGGTGAACTGTCCATTTAAATTTGCTCTGTCTCAACACACGTCAACTTTTCAAAAATCTCACTTTAGAGTTATTTTGCAATTTCTTTTTATTTCCTTGTCATCATTTTGTGTTTGTCCTTAATCCTTTAGTACTTCTTATCTTCACTTTTGTTCAAAATAGATAATGTGTTATAGAATATCTCAAGTTAGAAGGGACCCATAAAGATCATCATGTCCAACTCCCTGGTCCTTGCAGGACTACCTAAAACTAAGCCATATGTCTAAGAGCATCATCCAGACACTCCTTGACCTCTGACAGGGTTGGTGCCGTGATCATCTCCCTGGGGAGCCTGTTCCAGCGACCGACCACTCTCTCAGTTAAGAACCTTTTCTTAATGTCCAATCTGAACTTCCCCTGATGCAGTTTCATTCTATTTCCATGTGTCCTATCACTGGTCACCAAAGAGAGGAGATCAGCAACACCCCCTCTGCTGCCCCCGTTGAGGAAGTTGTAGACTGCGATGAGGTCAGCTCCTCAGCCTTCTCTTCCCCAAGCTGAACCAGCCAAGTGACCTCAGCCGCTCCTTGTAAGTCTTGCCCTGGAGACTTTTCATCATCTTGGTTGCCCTCCTCTGGACACACTCTAATAATTTGATGTCCTTCTGTCGTGGTTTAACCCCAGCTGGCAACTAAGCACCACACAGCCGCTCGCTCACTCCCCCGCAGCGGGATGGGGGAGAGAATCGGAAGGGTAAAAGTGAGAAAACTCGTGGGTTGAGATAAAGATAGTTTAATAGGTAAAGCAAAAGCCGCACACGCAAGCAAAGCAAAACAAGGAATTCATTCACTCCTTCCCATGGGCAGGCAGGTGTTCAGCCATCCCCAGGAAAGCAGGGCTCCATCACGCGTAACGGTTACTTGGGAAGACAAACGCCATCACTCCAAATGTCCCCCCCTTCCTTCTTCTTCCCCCAGCTTTATATACTGAGCATGACGTCGCATGGTATGGAATATCCCGTTGGCCAGTTTGGGTCAGCTGTCCTGGCTGTGCCCCCTCCCAGCTTCTAGTGCCTTCACAGTCAATAGAACATGAAAAACTAAAAAGTCCTTGGCTAGTGTAAGCATTACCTAGCAACAACTAAAACATCGGTGCGTTATCAACTTTGTTCTCACCCTAAATCCAAAACACAGCACTGTACCAGCTCCTAGGAAGGAAATTAACTCTATCCCTGCCAAAACCAGGACAGTATCCACCCCTTATTCTATACCATCTACGTCATGCTCAAGTCCCATATTTTCCAGTACAACCTCATTAACCACCCACTCAGCTTTCCATCCTTTGATATAACACACAGATATCATTCCCTTAGTCTATGGACCACCCTTGTGGAATGTCTGTAAAATGTCCAGAAATGTCCATGAAATATCCATTGAGTTCATTTAGTCCGTGACTTTGGGCTCCATCTGTTATGGTGGTCACTCAGGACAGGAGAGGTGGGGTGTTGCGTGGAGTTACTGGGCACCAAAGCCAGCTCAGGTCAGGTCACTGCTGCACTTGCACTGCTTCTTGTAAGGCTTGTCCTCCACTGGTTTGGGTGGTTCCTGCTATAGTAATTCCTATAACATGCAACTCAAATCATGGGTTACAACAATTTAAAGGTATTTCCATTACAATCTCCACCCCTGGTCCCTTTGGGCCAGGTTATAGGGTTTAATATTGCAATTAACTCCTCCCCTCGCTCCTCGCCTGGCTAGCAACAAGGGGTTCCTGCTATAGTAATTCCTATAACATGCAACTCAAATCATGGGTTACAACAATTTAAAGGTATTTCCATTACAATCTCCACCCCTGGTCCCTTCGGACCAAACCATAGGGTTTAACATTGCAATGAAGTCCTCCCCTTGCCCCTGCTCCGGCTTGGACTTATCCACAGACTGCAGTCCCTTAGGGGTGTACCTGCTCCAAGTGGAGTCTTATCTACGAGCCACAGTCTCTCCAGGGGTACACCTGCTGTAGCACAAACGTAACCGCGGCCACAGACACTTCGAGATGTACCTGCTCTGGCATGGGCTTATCCACGGCCACAGACGCTTTGGGGTGTCCTGCTCCCACATGGACTCATCCACAGGTCACAGTCCCTTCGACTCGAGTTCACACTGGAGTTCCAGCCTGTCCAGTACAGCAGCACAGAAACAGCAGCAATGCCCTGGCCTTCTGCCAGCCCAGGCACATCGCCTTTGCTGTTATCAAAATGTTCCCAGGCACAGTAGAATATGAAGATAAGCAGTACAGCAGTACAACAAGCAGCGAAAGCAAAAAGCAGCCACTAACGAGCGTTAGACTCTAATATACAGTACAGCAAGCAAGCCCCATGGCAAGCACAGGAGCCTGCCAATTAATAGCTGAACAGCTATAACAGGTATAAATTCGATCTAGCACATTCCAATCAAACCTGTCATTATCTCGAACCCTTCAAGCCCCACGTTGGGCGCCAAAAAGGACTGTCGTGGTTTAACCCCAGCTGGCAACTAAGCACCACACAGCCGCTCGCTCACTCCCCCCGCAGCGGGATGGGGGAGAGAATCGGAAGGGTAAAAGTGAGAAAACTCGTGGGTTGAGATAAAGACAGTTTAATAGGGAAAGCAAAAGCCGCACACGCAAGCAAAGCAAAACAAGGAATTCATTCACTCCTTCCCATGGGCAGGCAGGTGTTCAGCCATCTCCAGGAAAGCAGGGCTCCATCACGCGTAACGGTTACTTGGGAAGACAAACGCCATCACTCCAAATGTCCCCCCCTTCCTTCTTCTTCCCCCAGCTTTATATACTGAGCATGACGTCGCATGGTATGGAATATCCCGTTGGCCAGTTTGGGTCAGCTGTCCTGGCTGTGCCCCCTCCCAGCTTCTAGTGCCTTCTCAGTCGGTAGAACATGGAAAACTAAAAAGTCCTTGGCTAGTGTAAGCATTACCTAGCAACAACTAAAACATCGGTGTGTTATCAACTTTGTTCTCACCCTAAATCCAAAACACAGCACTGTACCAGCTCCTAGGAAGGAAATTAACTCTATCCCTGCCGAAACCAGGACACCTTCTTACATTGAAATGCCCAAAACTGCACACAGGTGGTGTCACACCAGTGCTGTGTAGGGTGGGACAATCACCTCCCTCGACCAGCTAGCTGTGCTGTGCTTGATGCACCCCAGGACACGGTTGGCCATTTTTGCTGCCAGAGCACACTGTTGACTCATATTCAACTTGCCATCAACCCAAAAACCCAGATCTCTTTCTGCGGGGTTGCTCTCCAGCCTCTCATCCCCCAGTTTGTACGTGTAACTAGGATTACCCTCTCCCAGGTGGAGAATCCAACACTTGTTATTGTTAAATTTCATACGGTTGGTGATTGCCCAGCTCTCTAGTCTATCCAGATCTCTCTGCAAGGCCTCTCTACCCTCGAGGGAGTCCACAGCGCCTCCTAGTTTAGTATCATTGGCAAACTTACTTAATGTACATTCGACTCCTGCATCCAGATCATTTATAAAAACATTAAAGAGCACTGGCCCTAAAATTGAGCCCTGGGGAACCCCACTGGTGACTGGCTGCCAGCCCGATGTAACCCCCTACAACTCTTTGAGCCCGACTCATCAGCGAATTGTTCACCCATCATACTATGCACTTATCTAGCTGTATGCTGGCCATTTTGTCCAGAAGGATACTGTGAGAGACAGTATCAAAAGCTTTGCTAAAATCCAAACCCACCACCTCTACTGGCTTCCCTTGAACAACTAGATGGGTGACCTTGTCATAAAAGGAAATTAAGCTGGTTAAGCAGGACTTTTTCCTCGTGAATCCATGCTGGCTATGACCAATGACTGTGTTGTCTCTCAAGTGTTTTTCAATAATTCCCAGAATAACTTTCTCCATGATTTTACCAGGCACAGAAGTGAGACTGACAGGCCTGTAATTAACACGGTCTTCCTTCTTACCCTTCTTGAAAATTGGGACAACATTTGCCAGCTTCCAGTCGACTGGGACCTCTCCAGACTCCCAAGACCGTTGAAAAATAATGGAAAGAGGTCCTGCGATGACATCAGCCAGCTCCTTCAGTACCCTGGGATGAATCCCATCTGGCCCCATAGATTTATGTGCATCCAGCTGGAGCAGCAAGTCTTGAACAAGTTTAGAGTCATCTGGGATGTTATCCTCACCCAGTCATGGTCTTCTAGCACATGGCTCCAGAGGGGCGTCCCAGGGCCCATCGTTGGTGTGAAAGACAGAGGTGAAGAAAGCATTAAATGTCTCTGCTTTGTCTACATCCCTATTTGTGAGGTGACCGATGTCATCAAATAACAGACCAATGTTATCTTTGTTAACATATTTTAAAAAAGCCCTTTTTCTTGTCCTTTGCAATACTGGCTAGCTTAAACTCTAATCAAGCTTTGGCCACACAAATTTTCTCCCTACAGTGATGAACAGCACTTCTGTAGTCCTCCCGTGTCACCTCTCCTTGCTCCCAATGTCCATACATATTCCTTTTCCACCTAAGTTCTAGAAGAACCCTGGTCATCCAAGCCGGCTTTCTGCCTTGCTTGCTTGACTTCCGACATTTTGGAATTGCCTGCTCCTGCATTTCTAAGAGATGGCTCTTAAAAAGTAACCACCTTTAACAGAGCCCAATACCTTCAAAAGCAGATTCCCAGGGGACCTTAATGACTAGTTCCTTCAGCAGCCCAAAGTCTGCTCTCCCCATATCCAAGGTCTATGTTTTGCTGGCATTTTGGTAGAGCTTTTTTTTCAGTCAAGTGTTATACTCGTCAAGGAAGAGTAAATAAGCATAGTATTACAGATTACATAAAAAGGTTATTAAAGTCACATCGATGAAATACCTGAACTGTCACAGGATTTCACACCACTGCAGCTCAGAGGGATCTAAAATGTCTTAATCCCTAAAATATAAAAAATATGAAAGATGTTACATTTTGATTTTTGGACCTGCAGCATGTGCATAAAACTAATTCTCTGCAAGGTCACATTGAGAACCATTAACACAAAGAGAAAAAAAAAAAAGAAATAAAAAATGTGGCTTGAGTTTTGTGGGACTTTCTGTTTCCCAAGCTGTGGGTTTAATATGTTTTTGCTGCTCTTACATTGATCAGGATTTGTATGTACAAAACTGTTCTTAAAGAACTTGTAATGCTGAAGAAGTGAACTTTGTTGTATGTTCACAGGAAATACTGTTTTCATAAAACTGTTTCTTTTTACAGCTTCTTTTGAAACATCCACACTTCTCCAAGTTATCTGAATATTTTCTGTTTACAACATATTTTCACTTGTGTTTTATGTTAGAAATTTCTCTGGGTTTATGACTTCTACAAAGCCATCTTATGTTAATTACTGTCTCCGTAAAACCGGATAATTTGGTGGAAGCTGTGCACTTTATGAGCTATCATGGTATATACAGCATATTATGTTTACACCGGGAAAAGGGAGATGACAAATATCATTATGTTCTCCATCTTCTCAACCAATATCAATCTGGTGCCTTCCTTTCTATTTGAAATGTTAAGTGATCTATTTCTCTGCAGACAGAATGTGTTAGCTGGCTGTTTTCCTAGTCTTTGTGTATTGCAAGTAAGTGATGTGACTCTCGTCCCTGAGGAGGAACAGAGGCTGTGGGGTAAGGCAAGCACTGCCTGGAGGCCTTCTTTCCCCTTCTCCTCAGACCCAAGACACAAAAAAAGAGGAAAAAGGCCATTCTTCTTTGTTTTATGCACAGTAGAAAATCTTTTAAAGAAGGAAATATTAGTGCTGCCATATAGAGTGGTGGCATTAATTGGGTGTGAAGCATTGTCCACAAGATGCAACAAGAGCAGTTAGACCTGACTGAGAAATGTCCTGGGCTTTGCCAGAAATGAAAGACTCCATTAAGCAGGGCTTTTTTGAAGAACAGCGGGACCAGGTTGGATCTGCAGAGAATGATGAAAAGTAGTGGAGAGATACTGGCTAGTGCACAAGGGCACAGGGATGTTTCTCAACTCAAGCCACAAGGGTTCTCTGAAGTGCTGCTGCATGTTGGCTCCACCAGGAAAAGTGTGTTAATTTATTTGTGTAAGATTTATCTTAAAATTTAACTTTTTAAAACTTTCTGGAGAAGATCTGTTCCATGAAAAACTCCATTTTTATAAGACAAAAAGATTTGTAATTGAGGGAAAGGCTAGAAAAATATAAACAAAGGACTCAAAATCCAAAAGGAAAATAAAAATACTTCTGTCCTTTTGTCCCAAAGCCATGAAAGCTTGTCTGTTTATGATTTTTGTAAGCCTGAGAATGGCAAAACCATATTGGCTTCCTTGTCTTTTGGGATGTGCCAAAGGTAGGAAGCACTCCCCAAAGTCTGTTATCATATCTACTCTCATCGCTTTCTGAGAATGCAGACCAGGAGGAGTTCAAAAGTAAAAGAAGAAAACCTACTAGAGATTTTCCTCCAGAAATAATTTTTTATTTAACGGGGGATTTCAGCTGCTTACTCAACACCCACTCAAAATTTCCTTGCATTGGGAAAACATGGAGAGCAAGGAGTCCACCTAAGGAATGTGCTGTGACTTGAGCTGTGTCTCAGAAAAAGACAGCAAAATAGAGTAAATTGTTGAAGATGTTAATGAAACATGAAGATGTTTCATTAAAATGCTGCATGATAGACTGTCTCCTGGAAACTGATGACACTGTTTCTGATAAAGTGTGAGTTCATGTCATGTATTTGGCTGGAGCAGGCAGTGAGATGGTCATAAACCATCTCAGGACCCTGAGGAAATAGAGAAGTAATCATTTGACATGAAGCTGAATGGTGTTGTGGTTATCACTTTGCTGGTTCCAGAGGTGAAAGCAGTTTTATCTAAGCTCCAAAAGCTGTGTTTGCCACCTTAGGCAACAAGATAAGTGGAGAAGATATGGTCTAGTTTCCTGGTGTCCATGAAGATTATCTGCATCTTTCAAGAAAAGTTTCAGCTTTTTCCTTGCAACAGTAGATCCTGACAGATGTGACTGAGCTGAGCAATGCCCAGCTTTGGCCTCAGTGCAGCCTGGTGTTCAGAAGAAATTCCACATTTGGGAGGAGAAAAGAAAATGCTAGTGCACAAGAGCAACCTGGGGTATTTTGCATCCCAGAAATGCATGCCTGTTACAGAGGTATGATGGTAATTCAGCAAGCTTCTAATTTTGAACTGCACCTCTAGCTTTTGAAATGTTGAGCTGTGCCTGGATGAAAGCAATATCTGCCGCTGGTTGTGGTGCGTGCTGGTTTCTGCTGGGCTGTAGAAAACTAATCAGTGAATAAGCACAAATGACACCAAAGTCAAACTGGCAAGAGTCAAACCTGAAGCAAGTATGTGACTTGCTCAAATGGAGGCCAGTGAGAGCTCTGACCTGACTGATTTAAGGGACAAATAACCGGCAGCTATAAGGAACAAGAGGAGAGGAGAGGAGAGGAGAGGAGGGGAGAGGAGAGGAGGGGAGAGGAGAGGAGAGGAGAGGAGAGGAGAGGAGAGGAGAGGAGAGGAGAGGAGAGGAGAGGAGAGGAGAGGAGAGGAGAGGAGAGGAGAGGAGAGGAGAGGAGAGGAGAGGAGAGGAGAGGAGAGGAGAGGAGAGGAGAGGAGAACTAGAGCTCTGTGTGCAATTAGTTGAGAGTCGGTCAGTAATGTGTTCTCCTAAATTAAGATTCTAGTGCTTCTAATTAGCACTGTCAGTTGCTTTTCGATGGAGTGTCTTGTTTTGTGAAAGCCTTGATTCATGACTCAGGTGCCCTCAGCAGTCATATTTCTACATCATGCTGATATTTGTGTCTAGTGGAAGTATTGTAGCAATCAGAGTGCCATGGAGGCTGCTCACTAAGATGCCAGAGTGCTTCCTAAGCAGCCATAAAATGGCACCTGGGTGTTATTTGTACAGGTTCCATTCATGGCTTAAAAGCCTATTAAGCTAATCACTAAGCAAGCATAGATGGGACATCATTCCCTCCTGCAGAGACGTGATGACTGTAGGGTGAGCATTCACTCTTTGTGACACTGATAGATCTTGCTGCTGCACAAGCTTTGAATGATAATACTCCCTTTCAAGGGCAGGCATATTTGCTTATGCAAGTATTGCAGTTGATCCTATGCAAACAGGAGCAACAAACAGGTTTGGATGGAAGCCCTTTAGAGAGATGTATGTGAACGAGTGCCCAATCTTGCTGCTTTAAGGCAATGTCATCCATATAATTCAGGTGAAAAAGGTAATTTCCTGACATAGAGGAAAGTTGCGCTTAAAATCTTTCCTTATGCCTTGCAGTAAATATTCATGACCTTTTAATACGGATGTTATTCTTCAACTAAAGCTTGGAAGTAAAGAAGTAGGTGAAGTTTTTCTATAAATACTGAGTAAAAGAGAGAAAAATGCAAAGATGAAAATCAACATCTGTCCTGGTTTCGGCAGGGATAGAGTTAATTCCCTTCCTAGTAGCTGGTACAGTGCTGTGTTTTGGATTTAGGATGAGAACAAAGTTGATAACGCACCGATGTTTTAGTTGTTGCTAGGTGATACCGAATACTAAGGAGACATACGGTTTTCTTTGTCGAAGCAAAGTAACTACATGTTCTGCAGACTGGACATTCCATAGATAAAAGGAATCCTTGAAGCTCTGTGTACAGGGGTGGAATGGATAAGAAAGTTATGCTGAAAACAGCTACTGCAACTAGGTGAAAAGACGGAGTTCAGCTAGTGGACACAGTGAGGAAGACTATTGACGACCACCAGAGGACCCTGGAAGACCACCAATGAACATAAGAGCGCATGCGTTAAAGACTTTTGCATATGTTAATGAGTTCCAAGAAATAACATGAATATGCTAATCATTTCTTAGAAATTTAATGAATATGTATATTCTGATTGTACATAAACTCCCATAGTTGAGCAGCCCGGCGCGCACACTAGGAGGAGTGATCCCCTGTGTGCCCGGCGCCGCAATAAAGAATGCCTGCTTTCTAAAACTCCAAATTGAGTCTTAGAGAGTTTTTCATCTGCCGAGTTACAGTAACATAGGTAATGCTTACACTAGCCAAGGACTCTTTAGTTTCCCATGCTCTACTGACTGAGAAGGCTGGAGGTGCACAAGAAGCTGGGAGGGGGCACAGCCAAACTGGCCAAAGAAACATTCCATATCATGTGACATCATGCTCAGTACATAAACTGGGGAAAGCTGGCCGGGGGGGCCGCTGCTCGGGGACTGGCTGGGCATCAGTCAGCGGGTGGTGAGCAATTGCACTGTGTATCACTTGCTTTGTGTATTATTATTATTATTATTATCACTTTATTTCAATTATTAAACTGTTTTTATCTCAACCCACGAGTTTTTCTCACTTGTGCTTTTCCAATTCTCTCCCCCATCCCACCAGGTGGGGGGTGAGTGAGCGAGCGGCTGCATGATGCTTAGTTGCCGACTGAGGTTAAACCACGACAATAGTCAAAAAAAAACTCACATGAAGGATTTTAAATGTCTGATTGATTTATATGGACGACTGCACCCAGAAAATGCCCTGCAGTCCAATCCCTTCTTTCTCTGGGCAGGTCATTTGTCCTCATGGGTAAATCACTGTTTGAGCTTCTACAGTTCTTGCAAATTGCTTTGGGGCAGTAGCGTGTGCTGGATGCCCGTATTCCCTTTTTTGTAGGGCTATGGATCGATTCCCTGCAAATACACCGCCCAGGTTTGGAGATGGGTAGTGGAAGGAAAGCAAGAGAACTTGGCAGGAGAGATGGCTGTGAGAGAGCCTGACACACCCTGCCTCTTCTTGTTTAATCATAGCACACGGACTAGACTGGCACCATTGCTCCTACCTGGGTTGCCCTTCACACAAGTCCTGAGAGGACAGCAGGAGAGAATCAGGTCTCAAAAAGAGTACATATAACCCTAACAGAGAGAGTGCAGCATGGTATCCAGATGTTCTTGAGAGGGTTTGGATAATAAGGAGGTCTCCCAATCTTTTTCACCAGGCGGATGGATGATTTTGTAGCCATATGTTTGGGTTAATACCTATCCTAGACTGTAGTCTTCATTGTACTAGCCTGATTACCTTGTATAAACAATGCATGCCTTGCAACGACTATGCCCTTGAAGAAGAACGAGAAGACTGATAAAAGGGGAACATCCTGCCTTAGAAGGCATCAGAGGCTAGATGATTGCCAAAAACCTAAGAGGTCAGAAAAAAACTATGGTAACTAGGGGAAAGGTAAAGGCGACAGGGGGAGATCGTGACCACCGACTCAATTCAAAACTGGAAAGACTTCCCCCCCACACCTGCAAGGAGTATGCGTGCTAATTTACATGGCAAGCAAGGCTAATTTGAACATAACTAACCAATGAGCATGAACTTAGGTGGGTTTTTTGCTAATCATGTAATAATATAAATATGCTGTAGTTCTTTTGTGTGGTGTGCTAGCTTTATGGAATTAGCACCTAGCACCCACCTTTGTGCAAACATGAAATAAATAAATATCTTGGCTCTGTGTGTAAGATTGGCTTATTGCACACCGGGTACTGGACCCCACTTGTGGGAAAACACTTTCAGGCTATTTCACTCAGCGGTGACATTGCTTTTGGTTGGACTGAACTAATATGGTGACTTTTCTCTGTCAAGGGACATCAGGTTCTGACACAACTCTAACTGCATGATCTGTGTAGTAACGTACTTTTTCAGAACTCCTTTAAGGAGACTGCAGATGTTACAGTTATGATTGAAAAGGATCATGCTTTGGACCTTTTGTTTTGCAAATTGACTTATTCCTCAACATGCTTGTTATATTAATAGTGAGGTAGACCTTTTTAACATCTCCTGTATCCACTTCCTCTGGAACATGGAGAAATACATTACAAGTAATTTTTCTGGCTGTATGTTGGTTGGTATTTATTACCCTAAAAGATGTAGAGGCAGTAAGATACAGTAATGCATGAACATTAGCAAATTTAATATTGAACACTACTTCTCAGATACAGAATTAGAAGGAATTATCCCTGGATTTTGTTGTGCACCTGAAGTTATAGATGATAGTGTAACTGTGGTGAACTCCAGGCTGGACTATCAACAACAGTGTGTGAATGCAGGGCTGATACTATTAAGCTGTGATTTTATTTTAGATGGATGATAATGACATTGCTAAATTACCAGAAAAAAGCAACATTGCAATTTCCATTGTCATTTGCACTACTGAGGGGTGAACATAAAATTCTTTCCAAGGAAAATGAGTGTTTATTGAATTGGGCCAAAACGTTCTCATTGGAAAGGTTTTCTTCTGGGTTTTTCTCATTGTTTAAAAATGGGTATTATATTTAGTGAAGGAAATGTTTTCTTTCCTTTAGAATTCACTAATTTTGGACAGAAAATCTTGTAGATTTTGGTCTCGTTGGAAATTTCCACTGAAGTTTTTTTATATTTTTTCCTTGCAGGTTCAAATCCATTCGATGTTTGCTGAAAATTTTCTTTACTTGTGTTAGAAGAGAGAGAGGTGAGTGTTTTTGTGCCAGATACTTATGTGGCCCCTTCTGATCCAAGCAGTATCACCTAGTGCTTCTAGTGGAAGGCAAATTTGTTTTACAAGGCTTGGAAGGAGCTAGGTGCTTCAGAACAGGATTCCTAAGCATCAACTGTAGGTTGCTGAAGGCCATAGCAAGACAGTGTTTATCTTAAAACCTGGAGATCACAGAATTTAGCTAGCTTATACAGTATTCTCACAAAAGCTCTCTCCATACGGGTTGGGCTGTCCTGAAACAGTCTGAGATCCCCATAAAAAACAGCTCTGGACCCACTTCTCTTTCCCAGCATGGTGAAGAGAGGCAGAGAGGTCTATGTAACCATAAGGCAGTTAGAAAGCTCACACAGATGTATTAAATTTTGTTACTGGTAAGAGATCAAGCTCTATCTCTCCTGTCTCTTTGGAGGCCACTCAAACCACCAGCAGAGGAGAGTTTGTTTTCATATGGTCGGGGGTGCCGTAAACCCTGCCCAGCCTTTATCACAACTGACAAACTTCAGTGCAGAACTAAACTGGGAGTACAGGTATAGGGACTTCTTATGCTGAGGATGGAGGGAGCCACGGGGCAGGTAAAGCTGTGTGGAGGATTTCAAAGCTCAGTTTGGTAATAAGATCTCATCTAAGCCTGGCTCATCAAGACTTCATCCAAGCATGATTCTGTGGCCTCTGTATCTTGATTGGCTCACTCTCCATTGCATCCCTTGGTCTTTCCAAGCTAAACACTAAGGGCAGGGGACAGTCATGCTCTCTGCTTGTACTGAATACTGGAAAGCATGGTTTAGCAGAGGGCATTTAGGGAAGGTTAAGAGGTGACCCTGATCACAATCTGTAAGAATTTAGGTGTGAACAAATACTCACTTGTGACAACTAGTTTCTTTGGGCAGGACTGCCAAAGCTGACTGACAGGGCATAGCCATAAATTAATGTGTTTTAACAAATACAACTGCATGGAACCTGACTGTGTAGCCTAGTACCTTGTGTCCAAGAGGTTGGCTATATTAGATACACAGGGAAAGCATGTAATAGAAAATCCTGTGCTGAGCCCGGTAACCCCTATGGCGTACAGGGGGGCTTCCTGAGCCAGGGAACACACAGGGGAGTGCAGAGACCTGCTGGGAGCCGGCAGCTCTCACGAGGGCGGCTGACAAGGTGTGGGCAGGGCCAGGAGTAACAGCTGCCACCCCCCACTCCCGCTAAAGGCAGCCACCGGGAGCGCTAGTGACCAGGAGTGCTGCGACCAGGATGGGCAAATAGGGCGTGGCATGTCAGCTAGGGCGTGGCATGGCAGTTTGTGTGGCAGTTCACAAGGGAGAGCACGCAGGGAGGGCGCCTCTTCGAAGAAGACCGAGTGGGGGACTCAGCGTACACATAACCCAGCAACTGGGCACAGGTCAAGGGCACTCATCCCACCTGACCCTCAAGGCAGAATGGTGGGCACATGTCTGAGGGTAAAGGCCGCGGCTCCAGCTGGGGAGTCTGCACCATCTACCCCAGTGGTGGCCAATGCCTCCACGCAGATGGAACTGCTGAAGTGCAGACCTCAGGCTGCAGGAAGTGTCTAGACCTCTCTCCTGCGGTAGGGACAGGCAGCAGACCTGCCTGCAAAAGGTGTGCCCAGGTCGAGGACCTCCTGCAGCAGGTGGCTGAGCTGCAGGAGGTGGTGAGAAGGCTGCATAACATCAGGGAGGCAGAGAAGGAGCTAGATAGCTGGTTCGAAGTGCAGTCTGCAGCAGACCCGCAGCCCACAGCCAAACAGCCAAAAACTCCCCCAATGGCACACGCAGAAGGGAGTGGGGGGGCCAATAATGCAGAAGAATGGACGGTTGCAAAGGCAAGGACCAGCAGGAGGAAGAGACTTTTCCCAAAGCCTGAGGTGCCCTTGCAGAACTGCTTCACCGCTCTGCAGGCCAAAGAGGAAAATCCTGTCACACCAGGAGAAGCGCTGGAGCTGAGTAATGCAGCCCGATCTGCCCCCCGTATAACAACCAACACAACTAAGAAAAGGCGACAGGTGATAGTAGTAGGCGACTCTCTTCTGAGAGGTACAGAGGCACCCATTTGCCGACTGGACGCAATCTCTAGAGAGGTGTGCTGCTTATTGGGGGCTTGCATCAGGGATGTCACCAAGAGGCTACCAAGCCTCCCACAGTCCACTGACTATTATTCGCTGCTGCTGTTTCACATGGGCACCAGTGACACAGCCAGGAGCAGTCTGAGGACTATCAAGAAGGACTACAGAGCCCTGGGAGCGGCGGTAAGGGACTCAGGAGCGCAGGTAGTTTTCTCATCAATCCTGCCGGTCAAAGGGAAGGGGTTTGAAAGGGCCAGTCAAATCTGGCAAGTCAACAAATGGGACTGGTGCCACAGCCAGGGGTTTGGCTACTTAGACCATGGGACTTGCTTTGAGAAACATGGTCTAATGGGGGCTGATGGGGTCCATCTGTCAGAGAAGGGGAAGAGCATCTTCAGTCATAGGCTTGCCAAGCTGGTGAAGAGGGCTTTAAACTAGAGATGCCGGGGGAGGAGAACCTCAATCCATCCCACTCCTACCAGTTTGATGCCAGGGCCAGCAATAGATGCCCAGAGCCTGGGGAAGGAAGACAGGTCAGCAGGAGAGCACCTGAAGAGCAGCACAAAGGAACTCCAGCCAGTAAGACAGCTTCATCGGGGGCCCAACTTAAATGCCTTTATGCAAACACACGTAGCATGGGGAATAAACAAGAGGGGTTAGAGACGTGCACATGGCTGCAGGGCTATGACCTTATTGGCATCATGGAGACGTGGTGGGATGGCTCCTATGACTGGAGTGTTGGGATGGAGGCATACAGGCTCTTTAGGAAGGACAGGTAGGGGAGACGAGGAGGGGGTGTCGCCCTCTATGTCAATGATCAGCTGGAGTGCATGGAGCTCTGCCTGGGGATGGACAAGGAGCCGACTGAGAGCTTATGGATCAGAATTAAAGGGCAGACAGGGATGGGTGACATCCCGGTGGGGGTCTGCTACAGGCCACCCGACCAGGAAGACCGAGTGGATGAGGCCCTCTATAGACAGGTAGGAGCAGCCTCATGCTCACAAGCTCTGGTCCTGATGGGGGACTTCAACCACCCTGACATCTGTTGGAGGGACAACATGGCAGGGCATAAACAATCCGGGAGGTTCCTGGAATGTGTTGATGATAACTTCCTTCTCCAAGTGGTAGAGGAGCCAATGAGGAGAGGTGCTACGCTGGACCTTGTTCTCACCAACAAGGAGGGTCTGGTGGGGAATGTGAAGCTCAAGAGCAGCCTGGGCTGCAGTGACCACAAAATGGTGGAGTTCAAGATCCTTAGGGCACCGAGGAGGGCGCACAGCAAGCTCACTACCCTGGGCTTCAGGAGAGCAGACCTTGGCCTCTTCAGGGATCTGCTTGGCAGAGTGCCAAGGGAACAAAGCCCTGGAGGGAAGAGGGGCCCAAGAAAGCTGGGGCCCGATATTCAAGGATCACCTCCCTCAAGCTCAGGAGCGATGCATCCCAACAAAGAGGAAGTCAGGCAAAAACACCAGGAGGCCTGCGTGGATGAACAAGGAGCTCCTGGACAAACTCAAACACAAAAAGGAAGCCTACAGAGGGTGAAAGCAAGGACAGATAACCTGGGAGGAATACAGAGAAATTGTCTGAGCAGCCAGGGATCAGGCTAGGAAAGCTAAAGCCCTGCTAGAATTAAATCTGGCCAGGGACGTCAAGGGCAACAAGAAAAGATTCTATAAGTACGTCAGGGATAAAAGGAAGACAAGGGAAAATGTGGACCCTCTCCAGAACAAAACGGGAGACCTGGTTACCTGGGATATGGAGAAGGTGGAGGCACTCAATGACATTTTTGCCTCAGTCTTCACTGGCAAGTACTCGAGTCTCACCGCCCAAGCCGCAGAAGGCAAAGGCAGGGACTGGGAGAATGAAGAGCCACGCACTATGGGAGAACATCAGGTTTGAGACCATCTAAGGAACCTGAAGGTGCACAAATCCATGGGACCCGATGAGATGCACCCGTGGGTCCTGAGGGAACTGGCGGGTGAAGCTGTGTCGTGGTTTAACCTCAGTCGGCAACTAAGCACCACGCAGCCGCTCGCTCACCCCACCCCCCCCCCCCGCCCGGTGGGATGGGGGAGAGAATTGGAAAAGAGCACAAGTGAGAAAAACTTGTGGGTTGAGATAAAAACAGTTTAATAATTGAAATAAAATTATAATAATAATATGATGATAATAATAATAATAATAATAATAATAATAATACACAAAGCAAGTGATGCACAGTGCAATTGCTCACCACCCACCGACCGATGCCCAGCCAGTCCCCGAGCAGCGGCCCCCCCGGCCAGCTTTCCCCAGTTTATGTACTGAGCATGATGTCACATAGTATGGAATGTTTCTTTGGCCAGTTTGGCTGTGCCCCCTCCCAGCTTCTTGTGCACCTGCAGCTTTCTCAGTCGGGAGAGCATGGGAAGCTGAAAAGTCCTTGGCTAGTGTAAGCACTACCTAGCAACAACTAAAACATTGGTGCGTTATCAACTTTGTTCTCATCCTAAGTCCAAAACACAGCACTGTACCAGCTACTAGGAAGGAAATTAACTCTATCCCTGCCGAAACCAGGACAATATCCACCCCTTATTCTATACCATCTGCATCATGCTCAAGTCTCATATTTTCCAGTACATTTTCATTGATCACCACCCCCTTTTTCCTATATATATATATATGTACACACACACACACAGATATCATTCCCTTGGTCTGTGGGCCATCCCTCTAAAATGTTTGGTGAGTTCATTTAGTCCATGACTTCAGGTTCCATCTGTCAAAACAGTCCTTCAGAGCAGGAAAAAAAACGGAGATGGTATGTGGTGTTGGATTGTTTCATGTTGAGGTCAGTTCTGGAACCATCATCACTGCTTTGCTTGGTTTCACTGAAGTTATTCTTCATTAGTCTGGGTGATTCTTATTGTAATAACATTAGTATGGCATATAATATTATTAGTATTACTAGTATATTTGTGTATTATTAGTATAACTATTAAAACTATAATTAGTACTTAACATCACATAATTCAGATCATTGGCTATTCTCACCCAAAATCAAATCTCCTTGAGGTACACATCGGACTTCCCCATCCTTCCGCATTATCCACCAAGTGCACCCAGGTCCTTGAGCAAAAGCAATCCCATGGATGGGTTTGCCTCTCCCTGAGGCAGGAATAACCCAGACTGTCTTCCCCAACATATTTTTTATGTGCACTACGGGGACTTTATTCCCATCTACAGTACGTAAAAGTTCTGACTGGGCAGGGCCTGCTCGATTGGCAGATCCCCGAGTGTTAACTAACCAGGTGGCCTTTGCTAAATGCGTATCCCAATTTTTGAATGTCCCGCCACCCATTGCTCTCAGCGTAGTCTTTAGCAGTCCATTGTATCGTTCGATTTTCCCGGAGGCTGGTGCATGATAGGGGATGTGATATACCCACTCAATGCCGTGCTCTTTGGCCCAGGTGTCTATTAGGTTGTTTCGGAAATGAGTCCCGTTGTCTGACTCAGTTCTTTCTGGGGTGCCATGTCACCATAGGACTTGCTTTTCAAGGCCCAGAATAGTGTTCCGGGCAGTGGCATGGGGCACGGGATATGTTTCCAGCCATCTGGTGGTTGCCTCCACCATTGTAAGCACGTGGCGCTTGCCTTGGCAGGTTTGTGGGAGGGAGTGTGATATAATTGATCTGCCAGGCCTCCCCATATTTATATTTCAGCCATCGTCCTCCATACCAAAGAGGCTTAGAATCATAGAATCATAGAATCATTAAGGTTGGAAAAGACCTCTAAGATCATCGAGTCCAACCGTCAACCCAACACCACCATGCCCACTAAACCATATCCCTAAGCGCCTCATCAACACGTCTTTTAAATACCTCCAGGGATGGTGACTCAACCACTACCCTGAGCAGCCTGTTCCAATGTTTAACCACTCTCTCCGTAAAGAAATTTTTCCTCATGTCCAATGTAAACCTCCCCTGGCACAACTTGAGGCCATTTCCTCTCGTCCTATCGCTTGTTACCTGGGAGAAGAGACCGACACCCACATCGCTACAACCTCCTTTCAGGTAGTTGTAGAGAGCGATGAGGTCTCCCCTCAGCCTCCTTTTCTCCAGGCTAAACAAATCCCAGTTCCCTCAGCCGCTCTTCATAAGACTTGTTCTCTAGACCCTTCACCAGCCTCGTTGCCCTTCTCTGGACACGCTCCAGCACCTCAATGTCCTTCTTGTAGTGAGGGGCCCAAAACTGAACACAGTATTCAAGGTGCGGCGTCGCCAGTGCTGAGTACAGGGGCACGATCACTTCCCTACTCCTGCTGGCCACACCATTTCTGATACAGGCCAGGATGCCATTGGCCTTCTTGGCCGCCTGGGCACACTGCCGGCTCATGTTCAGCCGGCTGTCGACCAACACCCCCAGGTCCTTTTCCGACAGGCAGCTTTCCAGCCACTCTTCCCCAAGCCTGTAGCACTGCATGGGGTTGTTGTGGCTTTAACCGCTTGGCTTGCTTGATGGCAGCGCATGTTTCGTATTCATGTATAACCTGCGCAATAGTGTCCATGGTCAAGTCCACCCCTCGATCGTGAGCCCATCTGTATGTTGCATCTCTTCCTTGGTGAAATGAGGTGTCATGAGCCCACCGAGCTATAAATAATTCACCCTTATGTTGCCAGTCCAGATCTACCTGAGCCACTTCAATCTTAGCAGCCTGATCCACCTGCTGGTTGTTTTGATGTTCTTCAGTGGCCTGACTCTTGGGTACGTGAGCATCTACGTGACAGACTTTTACAACCAGGTTCTCCACCCGGGCACCAATATCTTGCCACAGTGCGGCAGCCCAGATGGGTTTGCCTCTGCGCTGCCAGTTGCTCTGCTTCCATTGCTGCAACCAGCCCCACAGGGCATTTGCCACCATCCATGAGTCAGTACAGAGATAGAGCACTGGCCACTTTTCTCAGTCAGCGATGTGTAAAGCCAGCTGGATGGCCTTTACTTCTGCAAATTGGCTCGATTCACCTTCTCCTTCAGCAGTTTCTACAACTTGTCGTATAGGACTCCATACAGCAGCTTTCCACCTCCGATGCTTTCCCACAATACGACAGGACCCATCAGTGAACAGGGCATATTGTTTCTCATTTTCTGGTAGTTCACTATACATTGGGGCCTCCTCAACACGCGTCACCTCCTCCTCTGGTGATATTCCAAAATCTTTGCCCTCTGGCCAATCCATGATCACTTCCAGGATTCCTGGGTGACTGGGGTTTCCTATTCGAGCCCGTTGTGTGATTAGCACAATCCACTTACTCCACATAGTATCAGTTGCATGATGTGTGCAGGGGACCCTCCCTTTGAACATCCAGCCTAGCACCGGCAGTCAGGGTGCCAGGAGGAGCTGTGCTTCAGTGCCGATCACTTCCAAAGCAGCTCGAATCCCTTCATAGGCTGCTAATATCTCTTTTTCAGTTGGAGTATAGCGGGCCTCAGATCCTCTCCATCTTTCCAGGTTATCACCGCCAATGAATTGGCGTATGACGATGGTGAGCTCCTTATAAACTTCCGCCACATGGGTCATGTGCACTTGACTTCATCTGGATCTTTAGATAGTTGTTCATTGTTCAGGTCATCATAAATCACCTCCAGCACAGCTAATTCTCTCAGAAACTGGATACCCTTCTCCATGGTGGTCCACTTGCTTGGGCGACACATGACATTTTCCTTGAAGGGATACCTTTCCTTCACACTTGACAAGAGTTGCCTCCAAAGGCTGAGGATTCGTGTCCCTTTTCCAATCGCCTTGTCAATGCCCCCTTCCCTAGAAAGGGATCCCAGCTGCCTGGCTTCCCTACCCTCTAATTCTAGGCTACTGGCTCATTATCCCAGCATCGAAGCAGCCAGGTGACGATATGCTCATCTGGATGACGGCTGAAATCTTTTCGTATATCTCACAGCTCACTCAGGGATAGAGATCAGGTGGTCACTGCCTCATTTATGAGTTCTTCCTCTTCTTCCTCCCCGATCAGCGTCCGGCTCTCCTCCTCCCGTTCTCGTGATGGCCCTTCTCCAGGGTAGTCTGCCTCTTCCACTTCTTCCTCTGGCTCCCTTTTAGAAGAAGCTTCTTCCTCCCTTACTAAACGAGCCGACTTCCGCTTCCAAAATTTCTTCTTGTGTACAGGGGCGACTGATACTGGCACAGGCTGGTTCTTTGGTTCAGCCACAGGATGTGTCACCAGGGTCTGAGTAGCTGCAGTGCTTGTCACCGGGGTCGGAGTGGCCGCAGAGCCTGTTGCTGGAGTCTGAGTAGCTGCAGAGCATGCTGCTGGGGTCGGAGTGGCTGCAGGGCGTGTTGTCCAGGTCTGAGTGGCCGCAGTGCATGTCGTTTTACTGTTAGATCCAGAGACCTTCTCTTCCCTTTGAGGGTACTGAATGGTGTTGAACAGGGCTCGGTAGGCATGGGCCAGGCCCCAGCACGTTGCAATGATCTGCATCTCTCTGGAGTTGCCAGGGTGACAGCATACCTTTTCCAAATATTCTACTAACTTTTCAGGATTCTGCATTTGCTCAGGGGTGAAGTTCCACAACACTGGGGGTGCCCATTGGCCTGGGTACTTGCCCATCTTGTCCCACACACCCTTGCCACTCATAGCTATTCAGCCTTGGGGCAGATCTCTGGATGATATTCTTAAATTGCTTACCAACTTTAGACAAAACCAAAACAATATTCCCAAGAAGTATCAATAGGAGTATCTTAACTACCCAAGGCTGTTCAAAATACTGAAAAGTTACTGTAATGAAGGAGGAAACATCATAGAAGAAGGTAGTGACACTGCCATTCTGTATTTCCTCCGTAAAAAACTCTCAGAAAAGTTACTGTAATTGCTAGTTGTCTCCACGAAATGGTATCCGTGGTACAGTAACGGCTTCATTGCGAAGCTTACATACCACACTAGCGTCAAGGTCAATGTTCTAAAAACAAACCTCATCAGCGAGACATCACTAATCATTGCAGACCACAGCAAACTGCAAAAACCAACACCAATCTTTAACATGTACAGCAAAAAAAAGAGCACGATGCAGATTATACAAATCAATATCGAAAACAGAGAAACCAACATTGTGACCCACCACTATTAACAGATATAAGTTCCTTAATACTCTCCGGTTAGTCTGTTATTATCTCAAACCCTTCATGCCCCACGTTGGGCGCCAAAAAGGACTGTCGTGGTTTAACCTCAGTCGGCAACTAAGCACCACGTAGCCACTCGCTCACACCCCCCCCCCCGCCCGGTGGGATGGGGGAGAGAATTGGAAAAGAGCACAAGTGAGAAAAACTTGTGGGTTGAGATAAAAACAGTTTAATAATTGAAATAAAATGATAATAATAATATGATAATAATAATAATAATACACAAAGCAAGTGATGCACAGTGCAATTGCTCACCACCCACCGACCGATGCCCAACCAGTCCCCGAGCAGCGGCCCCCCCGGCCAGCTTTCCCCAGTTTATGTACTGAGCATGACGTCACATGGTATGGAATGTCCCTTTGGCCAGTTTGGCTGTGCCCCCTCCCAGCTTCTTGTGCACCTCCAGCCTTCTCAGTCGGGAGAGCATAACAACTAAAAAAAGTCCTTGGCTAGCGTAAGCATTACCTAGCAACAACTAAAACATCGGTGCGTTATCAACTTTGTTCTCATCCTAAGTCCAAAACACAGCACTGTACCAGCTACTAGGAAGGGAATTAACTCTATCCCTGCCGAAACCAGGACAAGCTGCCAAGCCACTATCCATCATATTTGACAAGTCGTGGCAGTCTGGAGAAGTTCCCACTGACTGGAAAAGGGGAAACATAACCCCCATTATTAAAAAGGAAAAAAAGGAAGACCTGGGGAACTACAGGCCAGTCAGCCTCACCTCTGTGCCTGGGAAGATCATGGAACAGATCCTCCTGGAAGCTACAGTAAGGCACATGGAGGACAGGGAGGTGATTCAAGACAGCCAGCATGGCTTCACCAATGGCAAGTCCTGCTTGACTAACTTAGTGGCCTTCTATGATGGAGTGACTACATCAGTGGACATGGGAAGGGCTACAGATGTCGTCTATCTGGACCTCTGTAAGGCCTTTGACACGGTCCCACACAACATCCTTCTCTCTAAACTGGAGAGGTATGGATTTGATGGGTGGACTGTCCGGTGGGTGAGGAATTGGTTAGATGGTCGCATCCAGAGGGTAGTGGTCAAAGGCTCAATGTCCAGATGGAGACTGGTGACGAGTGGCGTCCCACAGGGGTCTGTATTGGGACCGGTACTGTTTAATGTCTGCATCAATGACATAGGCAGTGGGATCGAGTGCACCCTCAGCTAGTTTGCAGAAAACACTAAGCTGAGTGGTGCAGTCAACACACCAGAGGGACAGGATGCCATCCAGAGGGACCGGGACAAGCTCCAGAAGTGGGCCCATGTGAACCTCATGAGGTCAAGTACAAGGTCCTGCACCTGGGTTGGGGCAACCCCTGGTATCAATACAGGCTGGGGGATGAAGGGATTGAGAGCAGCCCTGCTGAGAAGGACTTGGGGGTACTGGTGGATGAAAAGCTGGACATGAGCCAGCAATGTGCGCTCGCAGCCCAGAAGGCCAATCGTATCGTGGGCTGCATCAAAAGCAGCGTGGCCAGCAGGTCGAGGGAGGGGATTCTGCCCCTCTGCTCTGCTCTGGTGAGACCCCACCTGGAGTACTGTGTCCAGCTCTGGAGCCCTCAGCATAAGAAAGACATGGACCTGCTGGAGCAGGTCCAGAAGAGGGCCATGAAAATGATCAGGGGGTTGGAACACCTCTCCTATGAAGAAAGGCTGAGAGAGTTGGGGTTGTTCAGCCTAGAGAAAAGAAGGCTTCGGGGAGACCTTATTACAGCTGATCAGTACTTAAAGGGGGCTTATAAAAAAGATGGTGGCAAACTTTTTAGCAGGGCCTGTTGCAACAGGACAAGGGGGAATGGCTTTAAACTAAAGGGGGGTAGATTTAGACTAGATCTAAGGAAGAAATTTTTTATGCTGAGGGTGGTGAAACACTGGCACAGGTTGCCCAGAGAGGTGGTGGATGCCCCATCCCTGGAAACATTCAAGGTCAGGTTGGACGGAGCTCTGAGGAACCTGATCTAGTTAAAGATGTCCCTGCCCATGGCAGGGGAGTTGGACTAGATGGCCTTTAGAGCTCCCTTTCAACCCAAACTATTCTATGATTCTATGATTCTATAACTTGGGAGCACAGTAACTTGGACTTGGCCAAAGCAGATTTCCTGGGAAGGTGTCCTCACTGCTTAATTGAGTATATCTGATTTTGGGAATGGTTAAAAATGGTTGTCTGGCTCCCATTTTGAATTTGTCTGGCTCAATTTTCTAGTCATTGCTTTGTGTCATGCCTTTCTTTGCTAGACTGTAGAGTCCTGTGTACTTCGTACTGAAGAGATTTAGATGCTGCAAACAATTGTCTCTCAATCTTCTTATATTAAGCATGAATGAGCTCTTTAGGTCTACTGCTGTAAAGAATTTTCTCTACACCCACCAGATTATTTGTGCACCGTTTCCCCTTTCCAGCTTTGCAACATCCTTTAAGAATTGTGGACTGTAAGTGTTCTTTTACACTGATCTATTTACTCACGCATGGATCATCAGGATTTCTCTACTGTTATAAAATCCTGTGGCTGCTCCAAGCAGCCTTTTCAAATTCACACCCTCCACAGATTCTGTTATTACAGGCCTGTTCTTGTGTCCTGAAGTGTTAAAAGAAGTATATTATGAAGTACTCTGCCCTCATCTTTACAGTCTTTGTTTTCAGCAAAGTATACCAGCAATGGCTTTCATTTTCACTTCAACTTCATTGATAAAAATATTAAAGGCAATCATGCCTAGATATGGTCCCTGTGAAACCCTGCTGGAAATGTCCACATTTGTTAGCTGTTCCTCTATTAAAGCTTCCTTGTGACATCAGTTATGTAGTCCGTAATTCATCTACTGTATTCTGGTGCTGTTATACAGTACTGTTTTTATTAACAGAATGTCATTCAGTGGTAGATCAAAGTATACACACCCGTGTAATTTCATTTATCTACCAAATCAGATCTGTCTGACTAGCTCTACTTTCTATAAACTATGTTAAAATGATATTAATCCTTTCCCATCTATTTGTTCTTCAACCATATAACCCTCATGTCAGTTTTTCTTGTTATTTTGTCCAAGATGGATGCCATATGTGATTCTTCCTATTGGTAGGAAGAATATTTCCATATTTCCTATGGAAATTGGTGCAGCATGGTTTTCCAATTTAATCCATTGGTTATTCCATGTTAATTCAAATTTATTAGACATTAGCATCAGCAAACTAGCAAGTGCCCTAGCAAATTCTCTTGGAGGTCTCTGATGCAAAGCATGCAGGCTGATTATTGTTCTTCTCTGGGGAACAGTTTTTATCGATAGTCTTATTTACTACTGATCTGGAAATTCATTAATCATTGTCATGTGCTGAGTGTCCATCATGGTTCTTGTAAAATAGTGATTAGAAATGTAAACTAAACATTCTAATTTTTTTTCTGAACCATTGATGTGCCATTTTTTACTGTTTCCACTTGAAATGAACCTATATAAAAGCTTTGACTGCTTTTGTTTCAAACTGAATGGTTATTGTCCTCTATCTTGACTGTATAATAATTTTTAGCCTATACCCTTTTTTTAAGAAACTTTCAATTCTCATTTACTTTTTTAAATTTTCCTCTTCAATCCATTTATATCTCAATTTTCCTTTCTTTGTGGAAATGATCCTTTTATATGGATGTCATAGTTGAACCACAGCCAGCAACTGAGCACCACACAGCAGCTCGCTCAACCTCCCCCACGAGTGGGATGAGGGAGAGAATCAGAAGAGTAAAAGCGAGAAAACTCGTGGGTTGAGGTAAGAACAGTGTAATAATTGAAATAAAATAAAATAGTAATAATAATAACAATAATAATAGAATATACAAAGCAAGTGATGCACAATACAATTGCTCACCACCCGCTGACTGATGCCCAGCCAGTTCCCGAGCAGTGGCCCCCCCGGCCAGCTTTCCCCAGTTTATGTACTGAGCATGATGTCACATGGTATGGAATGTCCCTTTGGCTAGTTTGGGTCATCTGTCCTGGCTGTGCCCCCTCCCAGCTTCTTGTGCATCTCCAGCCTTCTCAGTCGGTAGAGCATGAGAAGCTGAAAAGCCCTTGACTAGTGCAAGCACTGCTTAGCAACAACTAAAACATCGGTGTGTTATCAACATTATTCTCATCCTAAATCCAAAACACAGCACTGTACCAGCTACTAGGAAGAAAACTAACTCTATCCCAGCTGAAACCAGGACAATGGATATGACATTTGAACTTTTATGTAAATTTTTTGAATAAGTCATATATTTCCCTAAAAGGTAAACAGTAGGCTGTGTTTTCTTTGGCAGAAAGGAAGTCTGCTGATCTCTGAATACCATTTATTGATTTAACACCGAATATAACTGTAATGATTATGAGGTTGAATTCATTGAGTTGTCAATGAATATTCATTTAAAGAAATGCAGGTTGCCCTGTTACTGTAAGTCAGCAGATGAAAAACTCTCTAAGACTCAATTTGGAGTTTTAGAAAACATGCATTCTTTATTGTGGTGCCAGGCACACAGGGGATCGCTCCACCTAGTGTGCGCACCGAGCTGCTCAACTATGGGAGTTATGTACAATCAGCATATACATATTCATTAGATTTCTGAGAAATGATTAACATATTCATGTTATTTCCTGGAACTCATTAACATATGTAAAAGTCTTTAACACATGCACTGTTATGTTCATTGGTGGTTTTTCAGGGTCCTCTGGTGGTCGTCGATAGTCTTCCTCACCGTGTCCACTAGTTGAACTCAGTCTTTTCGCCTGCACAGTTTGTTTTTTGGCCCAGTTGCACTAACTAGATGATTTCAGCATAACTTCCTTATGTATTCCACCCCTTTACACAGAGCTTCAAGGATTCCTGTTATCTATGGAATGTCCAGTATATCTATCCACGGAACATTTAGCTACTTTGTTTCAACAAAGAGAACTATATGTCTCCTTAGTATTTCTTTATTTTTGATATCAGCCCCATAAAGCGGTTGTGTGATCAAGTTCAAAATTTTATAGTTGAATAGATGTTCTGTAATAGTGACTGTAACATA
This sequence comes from Spheniscus humboldti, assembly GCA_027474245.1. Taxonomy (NCBI): domain Eukaryota; kingdom Metazoa; phylum Chordata; class Aves; order Sphenisciformes; family Spheniscidae; genus Spheniscus; species Spheniscus humboldti. The sequence goes on along the minus strand of CM049890.1, from coordinate 66,959,013 downwards.
CCTAGACTCAACATCAAATTGACAAAATAGCAAGTACCATGCTACCAGATAGGACCAGATAGTGTTCACTCAAGTGTTCACTTATGCTGCCTTGAGATCAGATGTCTAGAGGGTGACATATGCAATACCAATATCTTGGAAAGGCTCTCAGCAGGGGGGTTACCAAATACAAGTGTGCGGGTAATCAGAGAGTACAGTTGTGACAACAGGGTGAGGAAGGCAACTTCCTTTGTCAAATCCTTTTTCAAATGTGTCTTCCTTGGTGGCAGGGCAGATGGTAAAGATCTAAGCTAGAAAAACTCTGTGCTAGTTTTTTCTAATGTAGATTGATGGGGTGAAATCCCAGTGGTTAGCAAAGGCAATGGCCAAACTCCTGGTAAAATTATTAGTATCCAAAATTGAGAGGTCTGACTAAGAAGTTTATCCTAACTAAAATAATATTCCTTTCAACTAAAAGGTAATAACCTGTGATTGTTTCCAACTCCTCATTTCTGAGATAAGATAATGCTGGATGTGCCACTCCTGTAGGCTCCACCAATAGCCATCTCTCCATATCATCTCATTATTTACTGTTTGATTCCTTAGAATTGTGGCAGTTAGCAAACTACTTAAGGAGTCCATCCCTCCCAGGGGTGTATACCTGGTTTTGTTAACATTGAAGTGACCGTTTTTATTCACCTCTTTCTTTTTCCTGAAACAGTCTACAGATCGCTGTAGTCACTTGGCAGAGAACAGGGGAGCAGAGGGGGAGATGTTGTCCAGATGTTCTCTCACTATGATAAGAGTTAGTAAAGCTTCTGTCTGACCTGTCCTAAATTGTACATGCATTGTTATGCATTTGGAGTCCCCAGATTCTCTGACACTTTGGTGGAAGTGTGATAGATTTACACCACACAGGTGGAGAGGAAGGGAAATTTTTTATGTCTGGAGAAGGGTCCTAATCTGACATGAGTCAGATTCTAATACAAAAAACACAAAGACCATAGCTGCAGGCTATATCTGTCCCTATCACACTTCCACAATTAGGTAAAAATCAGACCTAATATGATTCACCAGGTGAATGAGGAGTGATAAAGGTGATGACCTGAGAGGGCATCTTTGAGAACACCATAATATCATCTGTGAGTGTCCTCAGAAACATTCTCTGAAGTCATTGCCTTCATAATCTTCTGAATCATGATCTGTGAAAATCACATCTCTAGAAAATGTTAGGAGAAGACAATTGTTCAGCATTGGCAATTTATCCCATGAGTAGGCTCACCAGTCTTTGCTGTGGGACACCTGATCAAAACATATTGCCATACATCTGTTCTTATTGGAAAGAGTTATTTTCAGGAAGCAGAGTGGGATACTAGCTAAAGTTGGCTGTTACTTTATGCATGGAAGAAAACATGACTTACATCATCTGTAAATCTTGACTAATCTACAGTGGGAGCTGCCTTTCAGACTCCAAGAAAAGATAAAAGAAATGTTGAAGTTATTTGCATACAGTTCAACTAAATGCTAGTTTTGCTTTTAGGAAAGAGTATTTTTGTTCTTTTGTAACGTCAGAACGTAAGTAATTGTATGCATAGCTAAGAGGATTGAATTTGCCTGTAACTGAGTTTTCAAAAAAACAAAAATTCTTGCTCATCTTTTTCTGAGAAAGAGAAAATTCTGTGAAGAAAGCAGCAAAACACAGAATGGTGTAACTGCGTTGCATCATTACTTCCCTAAGTAGGCTCATCTGCTCACTATCAACTTGCCTTTTCCACTAAATTAAGTGCAATGAAGAAGGATGAATATTTGAGTACATGATGCCTCTATGCCTACCCTGTGTGCAGAATGGCCTTAATCCACCTCAGAAAAGTACAAGAAAGCACGTTCCAGAGCAGGTTCTGCTCACTCTTGGTGTGAGACACAGAGGACTGAACAGCTTCATCAGGAGTGGATGGACCAAACATCTTGAGCTGCCCAAGTCTCAGCAGCTCTGGTTAACAGTGCATTTCTCATTGTGTGACAAAAGACTTCACCAATGCCCACTGTGTCTAGAACAGGCCTAGAGTTTTCCATTTTTTCTTTGCAGAAAGCAAACACAACAACAGAGCTCCCAGGGAAATCAGTTTTCCTGTTTTATTACATGCTAGGGGTATTTCAAACCACTGTCTCAGAGCAAAACTGAGTTCTTTAAGGAGGAAAGACTCTCAGCTCAGTGTCTGCTTGGTGGGGTTGCACCAGTAAACAAGTGACTTTGTAGAAACATTGTGCTATGATAACACTGAGGAACACTTCTGAAGGTAAATGCCCTACACTAGATACAGGTATTCACGCTGGGAACCAAGATGTGGCATTTTAGTGTGTCTTCACCTACTGCCTTTCTTTGTGATTCTGACACTTGCAGGCATTTCAAGAGCAAGTTCCCACAAAAGTATGCATCTAATCCAACAGATATTGAGGGGAAAGGGGCTTGTCAAAATAATGTAGCCATCTGCTAATATTTCTCAAAAGACTAATTTACTCAACACGGCTCAAATACGTAATAAAGCTCTATGAGGAGCTGTGGTTTCTCCCAGATATAGTGTGATCAAACTCATTCTTTGGAATCTAATTAGCAACTAATTTTCATTTTGGCTCAGAACTGAGCTTCTGCCTCTACTGGGCCATGAGCAAAAGTAAGTAAAGTAATAAAACAATATGATTGTTAAGATTTTCCCAACTCTCTAGTGCCAGCATGCAGTGACAATATTGAGCCATATACAGAGAGAATTGATTGAAACAGTAAATTCAGCTTGGAGTGGCTTCCATAATTTTTCAGTGATACTTAAATATAATCATGGGAGGAAGAAACTGTTTTATGCAATGTCCAAAAGAGCTTGTTTCAAATGTGTTACAAAGTCAGCATTACTACTGAAGTAGTAGTAGTTTCCATACCTGGTAGCTTTCAGTGGATAATTCGTATTCGTTTAGTGTCTTTCAATTACTGCTGGCAGAATGAATGACTAATCAATTTAGATCAAATGTAGCTGATTTCTACACACTTTTTGGTCCTGCGTCTATGGAAAATGCCTACAGAAAAGGGCATGCAATAATCTGTCTCAATGGCTTCTGGAATTCAATGGAAGATCATAAAATCCTACAAGGTGGTGCAAAAACTGCTGTTAGGTGGTTATTCTGTAGGAAATAATAGCTGTTCTCCCATTTCCATGGGAATCAATTACATTTTATAGTGCCCTACTGAATTAATCCTTCTTAAACTTCTCCCTGAAAGACCATTACACTTTGCCAGTTTGTTCATCTCTGGACAGCTCTCTGATCTGGTACACCAAAGGCAGATAAGGGGAGACATAGCTTAGTAATACCAACATGGTGTCGTGGTTTAACCCCAGCTGGCAACTAAGCACCACACAGCCGCTCGCTCACTCCCCCCGCAGCAGGATGGGGGAGAGAATCGGAAGGGTAAAAGTGAGAAAACTCGTGGGTTGAGATAAAGACAGTTTAATAGGGAAAGCAAAAGCCGCACACGCAAGCAAAGCAAAACAAGGAATTCATTCACTCCTTCCCATGGGCAGGCAGGTGTTCAGCCATCCCCAGGAAAGCAGGGCTCCATCACACGTAACGGTTACTTGGGAAGACAAACGCCATCACTCCAAACGTCCCCCCCTTCCTTCTTCTTCCCCCAGCTTTATATACTGAGCATGACGTCGCATGGTATGGAATATCCCGTTGGCCAGTTTGGGTCAGCTGTCCTGGCTGTGCCCCCTCCCAGCTTCTAGTGCCTTCTCAGTCAATAGAACATGAAAAACTAAAAAGTCCTTGGCTAGTGTAAGCATTACCTAGCAACAACTAAAACATCGGTGCGTTATCAACTTTGTTCTCACCCTAAATCCAAAACACAGCACTGTACCAGCTCCTAGGAAGGAAATTAACTCTATCCCTGCCAAAACCAGGACAGTATCCACCCCTTATTCTATACCATCTACGTCATGCTCAAGTCCCATATTTTCCAGTACAACCTCATTAACCACCCACCCTGCTTTCCATCCTTTGATATAACACACAGATATCATTCCCTTAGTCTATGGACCACCCTTGTGGAATGTCTGTAAAATGTCCAGAAATGTCCATGAAATATCCATTGAGTTCATTTAGTCCGTGACTTTGGGCTCCATCTGTTACGGTGGTCACTCAGGACAGGAGAGGTGGGGTGTTGCGTGGAGTTACTGGGCACCAAAGCCAGCTCAGGTCGGGTCACTGCTGCACTTGCACTGCTTCTTGTAAGGATTTTCCTCCACAGGTTTGGGTGGTTCCTGCTATAGTAATTCCTATAACATGCAACTCAAATCATGGGTTACAACAATTTAAAGGTATTTCCATTACAATCTCCACCCCTGGTCCCTTCGGACCAAACCATAGGGTTTAACATTGCAATGAACTCCTCCCCTTGCCCCTGCTCCGGCTTGGACTTATCCACAGACTGCAGTCCCTTAGGGTTGAACCTGCTCCAAGTGGAGCCTTATCTATGAGCCACAGTCTCTCCAGGGGTACACCTGCTGTGGCATAGAATTATCCACAGTCACTTTGAGATGCACCCATTCCAGCATGGCCTTCTCCATGGGCCACAATGTCTTCAGAGATATACCTGCTCCAGTGTGGCCTTACTCGCAGCCACAGTCCCTTCAGAAGTAAACCTGCTGTAGCACAAACGTAACCGCGGCCACAGACGCTTCGAGATGTACCTGATCTGGCATGGGCTTATCCACAGCCACAGACGCTTTGGGGTGTCCTGCTCCCACATGGACTCATCCACAGGTCACAGTCCCTTTGACTCGAGTTCACACTGGAGTTCCATCCTGTCCAGTACAGCAGCACAGAAACAGCAGCAATGCCCTGGCCTTCTGCCAGCCCAGGCACATCGCCTTTGCTGTTATCAAAATGTTCCCAGGCACAGTAGAATATGATGATAAGCAGTACAGCAGTACAACAAGCAGCGAAAGCAAAAAGCAGCCACTAACGAGCGTTAGACTCTAATATACAGTACGGCAAGCAAGCCCCATGGCAAGCACAGGAGCCTGCCAATTAATAGCTGAACAGCTATAACAGGTATAAATTCGATCTAGCACATTCCAATCAAACCTGTCATTATCTCGAACCCTTCAAGCCCCACGTTGGGCGCCAAAAAGGACTGTCGTGGTTTAACCCCAGCTGGCAACTAAGCACCACACAGCCGCTCGCTCACTCCCCCCGCAGCAGGATGGGGGAGAGAATCGGAAGGGTAAAAGTGAGAAAACTCGTGGGTTGAGATAAAGACAGTTTAATAGGGAAAGCAAAAGCCGCACACGCAAGCAAAGCAAAACAAGGAATTCATTCACTCCTTCCCATGGGCAGGCAGGTGTTCAGCCATCCCCAGGAAAGCAGGGCTCCATCACACGTAACGGTTACTTGGGAAGACAAACGCCATCACTCCAAACGTCCCCCCCTTCCTTCTTCTTCCCCCAGCTTTATATACTGAGCATGACGTCGCATGGTATGGAATATCCCGTTGGCCAGTTTGGGTCAGCTGTCCTGGCTGTGCCCCCTCCCAGCTTCTAGTGCCTTCTCAGTCAATAGAACATGAAAAACTAAAAAGTCCTTGGCTAGTGTAAGCATTACCTAGCAACAACTAAAACATCGGTGCGTTATCAACTTTGTTCTCACCCTAAATCCAAAACACAGCACTGTACCAGCTCCTAGGAAGGAAATTAACTCTATCCCTGCCAAAACCAGGACAGTATCCACCCCTTATTCTATACCATCTACGTCATGCTCAAGTCCCATATTTTCCAGTACAACCTCATTAACCACCCACCCTGCTTTCCATCCTTTGATATAACACACAGATATCATTCCCTTAGTCTATGGACCACCCTTGTGGAATGTCTGTAAAATGTCCAGAAATGTCCATGAAATATCCATTGAGTTCATTTAGTCCGTGACTTTGGGCTCCATCTGTTACGGTGGTCACTCAGGACAGGAGAGGTGGGGTGTTGCGTGGAGTTACTGGGCACCAAAGCCAGCTCAGGTCGGGTCACTGCTGCACTTGCACTGCTTCTTGTAAGGATTTTCCTCCACAGGTTTGGGTGGTTCCTGCTATAGTAATTCCTATAACATGCAACTCAAATCATGGGTTACAACAATTTAAAGGTATTTCCATTACAATCTCCACCCCTGGTCCCTTCGGACCAAACCATAGGGTTTAACATTGCAATGAACTCCTCCCCTTGCCCCTGCTCCGGCTTGGACTTATCCACAGACTGCAGTCCCTTAGGGTTGAACCTGCTCCAAGTGGAGCCTTATCTATGAGCCACAGTCTCTCCAGGGGTACACCTGCTGTGGCATAGAATTATCCACAGTCACTTTGAGATGCACCCATTCCAGCATGGCCTTCTCCATGGGCCACAATGTCTTCAGAGATATACCTGCTCCAGTGTGGCCTTACTCGCAGCCACAGTCCCTTCAGAAGTAAACCTGCTGTAGCACAAACGTAACCGCGGCCACAGACGCTTCGAGATGTACCTGATCTGGCATGGGCTTATCCACAGCCACAGACGCTTTGGGGTGTCCTGCTCCCACATGGACTCATCCACAGGTCACAGTCCCTTTGACTCGAGTTCACACTGGAGTTCCATCCTGTCCAGTACAGCAGCACAGAAACAGCAGCAATGCCCTGGCCTTCTGCCAGCCCAGGCACATCGCCTTTGCTGTTATCAAAATGTTCCCAGGCACAGTAGAATATGATGATAAGCAGTACAGCAGTACAACAAGCAGCGAAAGCAAAAAGCAGCCACTAACGAGCGTTAGACTCTAATATACAGTACGGCAAGCAAGCCCCATGGCAAGCACAGGAGCCTGCCAATTAATAGCTGAACAGCTATAACAGGTATAAATTCGATCTAGCACATTCCAATCAAACCTGTCATTATCTCGAACCCTTCAAGCCCCACGTTGGGCGCCAAAAAGGACTGTCGTGGTTTAACCCCAGCTGGCAACTAAGCACCACACAGCCGCTCGCTCACTCCCCCCGCAGCAGGATGGGGGAGAGAATCGGAAGGGTAAAAGTGAGAAAACTCGTGGGTTGAGATAAAGACAGTTTAATAGGGAAAGCAAAAGCCGCACACGCAAGCAAAGCAAAACAAGGAATTCATTCACTCCTTCCCATGGGCAGGCAGGTGTTCAGCCATCCCCAGGAAGGCAGGGCTCCATCACGCGTAACGGTTACTTGGGAAGACAAACGCCATCACTCCAAACGTCCCCCCCTTCCTTCTTCTTCCCCCAGCTTTATATACTGAGCATGACGTCGCATGGTATGGAATATCCCGTTGGCCAGTTTGGGTCAGCTGTCCTGGCTGTGCCCCCTCCCAGCTTCTAGTGCCTTCTCAGTCGGTAGAACATGGAAAACTAAAAAGTCCTTGGCTAGTGTAAGCATTACCTAGCAACAACTAAAACATCGGTGCGTTATCAACTTTGTTCTCACCCTAAATCCAAAACACAGCACTGTACCAGCTACTAGGAAGAAAATTAACTCTATCCCTGCAAAAACCAGGACACATGGGTATCCCTTTATCTCTTCTCCTGTTTCTTTCCCCCTCTTCTCTTACTGCGTGTATGGAATATGGTGACCTGAAGTTGCATTACTGAACACCTTGCAACAGAATGAGGTTTTGAAGTTGCTTGATTTTGCAAAGGGATGGAGAGGCAGAGTTCCACCTCCACTGCCATCATATGCTCTTGGGTCATTGACCACTTGCTTAGCAGTGTAAGCCCTTCTGCAAGAGTGTTTTTCTCCAATAAAACAATAACCATTATCAAATTCAATGCAAGAGGATTGCCAAGGGATGAGAAATGAACATGGTTATTCAGGATGTTTTTCATTCCCAGAGCCTCACTAGCTGGCAGCTTGGCTTGCAATTGCTGCTGTTATTTTTCCACCAGATAACAGCCTATCTGTGTGTTACCCTTGCCTAAAGGCAAACTTTGTAACCTCAGAAGCTGGGAAGTTGCTTAAAAAATGCAAGACATCTGCAGAGAGCAATAGCATGATAGGTGTCTATGTGCATAGGGTAACCAAAAGCAAACTTCTGTGCTGTAGGTTAACCCTGGTAGACAGCTAAGCACCACACTGCTCAGTCACTCTCCCCCAGTGGGATGGGGGAGAGAATCAGATGGGGAAAAGTAAGGAAGCTTGTCGGTTGAGATAAAGAAGGTTTAATAGGTAAAGCAAAAGCTGCACAGGGAAGCAAAGCAAAATGAGGAATTAATTAACCAGGCAGATATTTAGCCATTTCCAGGAAAGCAGAGCTCCATCATGCATAACAGTTACTTGGGAAGACAAATGCCATAACTCTGAATGCCCCCTCTTCCTCCTTCTTGCCCACTAGTTTTATTGCTGAGCATGTTGTCATATGGTATGGAATATCCCTTTGGTCAGTTGGAGTCAGCGATCTCCCCTTCCAACTTCTTGTGCACCCACAGCCTACTCGCTGGTGGGGTGGTGTGAGAAGCAGAAAAGGACTTGACTCTGTGTAAGCACTGCTCAGTAATAACTAAAACATCCCAATGTTATCAATGCTGTTTTCATCACAAATCCAAAATATAGCCCCATGCAAGCTACTGTGAAGAAAATTAACTCTGTCCCAGCCAAAACCAGTATACTCTGGTAGTGATCTGTGAAGCTCACTGCTAATTTATCCAGAAAACAAATTATACTAGCTAGAGACATAATATTGCCACACCTAGATTTGAGTTATTCTCTGGCTAGTGTTCACCATTTCTCCTGGATATACTTTGCCAAGTGAGCAGACACAAGCTCTTTGTTTTCTAGAGAAAAACCTCATCAGAAAAGATTGATGTCTCTAAAGGTAGAGGTGCAAAGGAGTATAAAAAATTGAGAAAGGAGGAGTCAGAAGCTCCGACCTTCTGGGCAGTGGCCTTTCTGAATAGTTTGTGCTTACAACATTAGTAGTCCCACATTCAACTCCTGATGTTGGCAGAGCAATGAGAGAGAAAATTATTAAAAGCAGACAGTTCTGCCTATAAATAGAAGGGAAGAGCACTGTCATGGAGTCATCTACGAACATTAAGGCAACGATTGTATTTTCTTATTAAAAGAGAAACTATTGCCCAAGCAGACAGAATGTTTTTGATGGAGGGTTGTTCTCTCACATGTTATTTTTGGTTGTTTCTGATGCTGCTAAACCTGGAGTTCACATTCCTTGATGGACTAGCTGGAGACCCTTGGTAAGTCCTGGAAAAAAAGGCTAGATCATAAAAAGCAGTCACCTCCAACTAGGGCAGGACTTAGGTGGAACTGAGAAGGAAAAAATCTAAATTTGTCATTCATAAGCAAGGTATGTTTAAAGAAAATGCCTGCTCCCATTGAAAAAAAAAAAGTTTTTTTTTTTTCTTGTCAAAATTTTATCCTTCTCCCCCCCCTCCCCCCCCGCCCCCCCCAAGCTGCTATGTTTAGCTAAGGAAGAAAATGCTTTGATGTCAGGCCAGTTTTCATGCAGGTATCTCATGCCCTGAGACTTCTTTGGGGGCCAGGCTTTTATGCTGGGTTGCATGTCCCATCATGCAGCATATCCACAGTTTGTTGCCATTCTGTAAATAGAGGGGGTGAAAACCCTTTTCTTGAATACAGCATGCCTTAGTCCAGATTGAACACAATCTTCAACTTAGCCCCAAATGGTAGTTCATCCATTTCTGGAAGCTCCTAAGATTGGAAACAGGTTCTGTATTTCTGCTCCTCTATGTCTTCCCCTCCCCTCTCTGCCTTTCTCTTGCATGCTCATTGGAAGCAGATCTCTGCTGTGCAGGAGCAGTGGGCTGACTTCCCAGTGGTCGTATGTAAGTTGTTTGGTAGGCAGGTGTCCCCAAGCTCTTTCAGCTTTGATGGTTCTCCATGGTAGCTCTGCAGGGTTTCTTTGCTCTGAGTGATGATATCTACCTTCTCTGCACTTGTCAGGGATCCCTCCAAAGTATCACTAACTTCCTATGACGGTGAGCAGCTTTAACAAATCACTGCCTCTATCATGAGGAACACCAGTGCTCTGAGATCTTCCCCAGCCTTTGTGCTTCCATGGGCAAATTAGGCAACAGTATCTAAAAACACTGCCTGAAAATAAGCTGGTTTTATTCAGATGCTCCTGTGAATCAAACAGGGCTTTATTCCATTCGGCAGTGGAGAAAATTACATTGTGTAGTACTTATTGTTGACATGTCTCTGACCTTTGCTGCTCCAGCTGAATTTGCCTTCTCAATAACCTCTCCCTCCCTCTAGTTCTTTCTCTTCAAACAGATCAACTCTGTGATGCTGCCTTGCTTTGACTTTCATGAGACAGTAGGCTGAAGTACCACTTGAAAGAAATAGGGAAAGAAATGAGGAGGTGCAGTATTTTCTGCTAGTCACTAGTTCAGTCAGAAATTTGGCATCTGGGAAGTGTCATGTATTTTCAGTGATATATGTGGAAAGTACATTTTAAAATGGATTAGGTTTTTGGTGTGGTTCCCCCCACCTTCTTTCAAAAGAGATTGGCATCTTGCTTTTGACTTTCCAAGGCACTTTGCTCATGTGGGTTTCTGTTTTTGCATCCCTCTTCTGCACAAATTCACTACTGCTCATGCACAATACAACAGCCTACTAATTTTAGTGCTGCCATTCACATTGATGTTGTTAGGATCCTACCAGAAATGAAAATAAACCCACACTTTGGAGGGCTTCTCTCGCTGTAGTGAAGTTCAGCAACATAAATGGCAAAGAGAACAGCACATTTTTTTAAAAGGGGTACTTTGTGCAAGTCTGTGTTTAGGTAGTGGAAAAGTAATCCTGAAAAACTGGAAAAGTTGCTTCAATAATCCCATAATTTGACATTGGGATGTGCTGAACCTGTGGGAATGTTTATATTTGGATGAGATCAGCATGGGGTGTTGGGCATTGGGAGAATCAGCTAGATACTACCTCCGTTATTTTATTTAGAGGCAGTTTGTCATGCATAACCACCTATTTTAATAATTGCAGAGAAGTAGCTAAGATGCAAGCCAAGCAGGCTGCCTTGCCATTTCTTCCAGTATTACTACAGGAATTAGCAGACACTCAGTGTGTCTGGTTTAGCTGTTCTCCAAATGCTATTGCTAAATGCAGCGCTAGAGAGATTTGGTGAAATCAGGTACTGGTAATAGAAAAGGAGAGATGTAATGGTTAAGTCTCCCTCCACTGCTGGATTTCAGTCAATACTGTGTGCTGCTGAATTGTAAGGGAGATACATGTTCTGCATAACTCGGGGGAGAACTGCCTTCATCACTGCTCTGTATTTGTGGGACATCTTGAACTCTTTCTCTCAGGGCTGTTTTTTAAGAGAAAATTTGTTTTCAAAAAGTCCCTACTTTTTTTGGCAAAAAGCAGCTGTTTTGTGCTAAAAATTACTTTTGTTTTATCTTCCTCCCCCCTCCCATGGTAACATTCTCCTTCATGTGCCACTCACAAGCTGTCTGTACTTTGCATCAGAGACACAAAGGCTTTTCAAAAGAAAGGGTGATTCCATTACTTGAAGTGGAGAAAACACTGGTGTGGGTTTTTTTTCTTAGCTTTGTATTTGGAAATGGATGAATAACTTCAGCCTAGATGATTCACCTACCTCCCCCAAAATAAGCAGTCTCAGACACTTGCCCTTAAAGCCAGATGCTTTAAGTTTGGTGAAACTGTAAACAGTTTAAAACAGGCTTATGATGGGAATTTTCAGGCAGATTGTCCTATAATAAATATAACATTTATCATTGTAGCGTTATAAAAATCTTTACAGAGGAAACTAGAGGTGCACGGGAGAATGATGTTCACTTCTTTCTTCAAGAACACCAACTCTTCTTGCATTTGGACAGTAACATCATGTGCTCTTGGTGGAGGATGAAGCCCAATGTCTTTCCTCAAGACATGTGGGTCACAGTTTTCTGAACACAGACTTTGCCTGCCAGGCTGATTCTCCTTTTCTTTAACTCTCTGTAGACAATTCTACGTGTGCAGAAAGTGGTGTACATGGTGTGGAGCCAGAGAAAGACAATCTGTGATTAGGAAAAGCCAAGACCCATGCAACAAAGGAAGTGGAAATGCAGGCAGATGGGAATATAGCAGATCTGAACATTTCTCTTTCCTTCTATTTCTATGGGCTGTGTATTGTGATGTGGAGATTTTTCAGTCTGTCACTTAAATAACCACAGCAGACCAAGGCTATTAGTGCCTCAATTTTCCTCCACAACCCTCTAACCAAACAGGTACACCTTGAAATCTTTTTTATTCATTATAACTTCGATTAGCCATGCTAATTTCTTAAATAGGGCAACATTTATGAAAATAGTATTTAAAAAATACAGATAAAATGGGGTTTTTTTCCTAGTAATTTATTCTGTTAAAGCTGAGATATACCTTGAACTCCAGGTGCTACAGGATTTGTTTAGCATCCTCATCTTCAAAAGAGTGTAAAGATGACTGAAAAAAGGCCCATAAAAATACTAAACAAAAATAATAACCAACAAAACATGACAGGTTGCCTACTCTTGCAGTTTTTCATAAGGTTTGTAATTTAATTGCAAATCTTGGGATAATGGTTGGTTTTCCTAAAGCCCTGGTTACTGGAGTAATTTCAGGAGAATCTCAGCAGATATTGGATTTTTAAAATATGCACACATCTTTAATGGTCTCAACTGCAGAAGGTTTGATATACAAAGTGATAGTCATTACTTCGGAGGTGCAAGTTACAATTTTTGAACTCCTGTCACCAGCAATGCAGTGGCAGGCATACCTTCAAAATAAAGATTGATTTTTCTAGTGATCTTAGAATCATAGAATCATAGAATCATTAAGGTTGGAAAAGACCTCTAAGATCATCGAGTCCAACCGTCAACCCAACACCACCATGCCCACTAAACCATATCCCTAAGCGCCTCATCAACACGTCTTTTAAATACCTCCAGGGATGGTGACTCAACCACTACCCTGAGCAGCCTGTTCCAATGTTTAACCACTCTCTCCGTAAAGAAATTTTTCCTCATGTCCAATGTAAACCTCCCCTGGCACAACTTGAGGCCATTTCCTCTCGTCCTATTGCTTGTTACCTGGGAGAAGAGACCGACACCCACATCGCTACAACCTCCTTTCAGGTAGTTGTAGAGAGCGATGAGGTCTCCCCTCAGCCTCCTTTTCTCCAGGCTAAACAAATCCCAGTTCCCTCAGCCACTCTTCATAAGACTTGTTCTCTAGACCCTTCACCAGCCTCGTTGCCCTTCTCTGGACACGCTCCAGCACCTCAATGTCCTTCTTGTAGTGAGGGGCCCAAAACTGAACACAGTATTCAAGGTGCGGCCTCGCCAGTGCCAAGTACAGGGGCACGATCACTTCCCTACTCCTGCTGGCCACACTGTTTCTGATACAGGCCAGGATGCCATTGGCCTTCTTGGCCGCCTGGGCACACTGCCGGCTCATGTTCAGCCGGCTGTCGACCAACACCCCCAGGTCCTTTTCCGACAGGCAGCTTTCCAGCCATTCTTCCCCAAGCCTGTAGCGCTGCATGGGGTTGTTGTGGCCAAAGTGCAGGACCCGGCACTTGGCCTTGTTGAACCTCATACAGTTGGCCTCGGCCCATCGATCCAGCCTGTCCAGGTCCCTCTGCAGAGCCTTCCTACCCTCGAGCAGATCAACACTCCCGCCCAACTTGGTGTTGTCTGCAAACTTACTGAGGGTGCACTCGATCCCCTCGTCCAGATCATCAATAAAGACATTGAACAAAACCGGCCCCAAAACTGAGCCCTGGGGAACACCGGTCGTGACCGGCCGCCAACTGGATTTAACTCCATTCACCACAACTCTCTGGGCCCAGCCGTCCAGCCAGTTTTTGACCCAGTGCAGAGTGCACCTGTCTAAGCCGTGAGCCGCCAGCTTCTCGAGGAGAATGCTGTGGGAGACGGTGTCAAAGGCCTTACTGAAGTCCAGGTAGACCACATCCACAGCCTTTCTTGATGTTACTGAGTTTACCACATAAGGAGACCTTCACAAATATTTACAGGCACTTAACAGAGATAACGTCCAAATGACATCAGTGTTCAGGTCCCTAATTCTTTTGGCTGTTGGAAACTTCAGCTGAATGGACATTCAGCCCTAGGATGTTGAAGTCAAGGTAATTATGGACAAGTTAAGTCTGAAGTAGGACTCTCATATTACATGGGTCTTGCTTCTACTTGGTGAATTTTATTTGGAAGACAGCGCTTCCGTACTTACCTTGATGACTCAGGTGATCAAGGTATGCCTCTCTCTGTATGTTGCATGAGCAGTTGAATGGCTCACCAAAATTCATATATTACTTCAAAGGCACACATTATTTATGCACTTTTCCAAGTAAACTGCATGGAAAAATGTAAATGAAGCATAAAGCTGTTATGAATTGAGCCCTAAGCATTTTTCTTTTCAGCATATAAACTGCTAGTCAGGATGTGATAGGAATGCATTCAACACAATTTTTCAAACTGTAATTATGTTTCCCCTGTAAAACTCAAACACTTGATATGGTCCTGCTGCAGCTGTACTAGACAGGTAGTAATTGGAAAAATTAACTCAGGGTTTTATCTCTTATACAGTAAAAGGTAAAGTTACATGTTGCATACAGAAGAGATTTTGTCAAATATTAAAAACTATGCTATGTTAATTTTACACTTGGAGATCTCCAAAACTGTATTGTAAGGTGCAGTTTGTCTCTGAAGAAGAAAAAAAGGATAAAGGAAAAGAATTTCTAGGTAAAATTCATTATTTTGCCTCCTGAATCAACCATAATTAAAATAATCACATTTAATCCTGTCATAGCCTTTCACACAGTGCATTTCAGCCCTGAGGACTGTGTTTTGACATGCACAGAGACAAATGAACAAGTTTAATGATTAGTAATAGAAACTAAAAGCAAAAAAGAAATCATCTGGAGAGGTGTATCTGGACACAGAAGTCAGTGTCTTCAGGAGAGAGGACACTATCCACTGTGGCATGAAATCTCAGTCCTTTATCTGTCACATCCATTCAATCTTCATTTTCAGAAAAATTTGCAAAGAAGTCATCTGCATTACACTTTGATTATCACACAGGTTATCAACTCATTCATGTAAAATGAATCTGCCCAAACTTATGATCTGAGAGGACTTCTCCTAACTCTGAATTTGCCTACTCTTTCCCATTCCTAAGTGATCTTTCTTCTTTGTATGCCAGGTCTGCTCTCAAAGTCGGTACTGTTTTGGAGACATAGTCCAAATGATACAAGTGGCATTTTGTTTTTTTTAACCTATAGGTCTGTCACTGTCCCTAGCCCCTGTTCAGCCTAGTAGTGGCTGGATTGGTGTAAAATAATAAAAAAAAAAAGAACAATGAGCAAAAAAGGAAGAAAAGGGGAAAAAAAGGGAAAATTTTACATATTTTTATATATATTGAGAGACAGAGGACATATGTACAAAAACAGACACAGCTGAGTAACTTTTTCAGGATGTAGTGGAGTTTCTGCAGTTCCTGTATTCCTGGTGGTTGTCAGGGGCTCGTACAGGGGTTTTTATTTCTTTCTGTGAACATCTCATGGTTGAAGGGCTTCCCTGGAGACTCCTTCCTCTCTGTAGAAAAGTTATTTTTCCTCCTAGAAGCAGCAGGGGAAAGCTGCCGCACCCAAGAAAGGACCTTGCCTGCTGGTGATTACTGTGCACTGTAGCATAGCCCACAGCTTTGCATTTTCATGACAATGTTTAGCTGGGTAACAACCCTGCTTTGATCCTTGTATTTCATTTTTTTCTTATACAAAGCAGCAAAACTTCTCTGCAAATGAAACCTGGCACATCAAATCTGCCCACAAGATGGCACATCACTCCTGCAATTCCAGGGAACCTCATACATGATGGATGAAAATACATGTGTTTCCCTCACGCCTCAGAAAAATTTCCTGTTCCTTGCAGTTGGATAATCTTGTGTCTCCTATATTTCTTAATGGTGCATCCATATGAGACATAATTGCACAGAACTCTTCAGAGAGAAAAAAAACATCTCCCCCATCTCATCCCCCAAATCACTGTAGAAGGGTTTTTGTTTTTAAGGAATTGTTCATATGTAGAAGAAGAAGAGATTGGAAAGGGTGGTTTTATTATTGCTGCTGATGATACCGTGCAGAAAAGCTGAATGGTGCTTTGTAGGGCAATAAAGTTTTCAGAACTGCTACCATCACTGAGGAACAACACAATGGTTTGGGATGGGAGGATAGAATGTACAATGGATATTACAACAGGTCTTTTCTCAATTCCCGGTCTAGCACATACGATGATAAAAGTCATCCTTGGAAACAAGTTATAGCAAATATCACACAGTCCTCTTTAAACTGTGTTTTGGCAACACAGTTGCCAAATCCATGAAGATTACTGTAGCTTGCCCACAGTGGGATGTCAGCTTTAGCTGTGTGGAGCTTTACTCTATAAATGTTATGCTTCCCTCCCATCTCTTCAGCAGACCTCTGTGTGTCCCTCAAGGGCTGTTCTGCAGCTCATGAGGCAAGTGGCTTTGTCTCAGTTTTTCCCTCTTTGCTGAGCTCATTTCTCATTTCTGGGACTCTAGGCTGGGCTGACAAGATGGACCCATTGGTTAGGAGGTACCCTGAGGTCTCTGTTAAAGTCATGCTCCTCCCAGTGTTCCTACCAGATCCTGAATGAGTTACCCAGCTTCTCTGAGACATGTCTCCTATTACTAAAAAGAGGTGATGAAGAGCACTCCTCTGCCACAAGCCTGTGACAGTAAGGAAATTCAAAGTCACAGAGGGCTGTCGTGGTTTAACCTCAGTCGGCAACTGAGCACCACACAGCTGCTCGCTCACTCCCCCTCCCCCCACCCCCCGGTGGGATGGGGAAGAGAATTGCAAGAGTAGAAGTGAGAAAAAACTCATGGATTGAGATAAAAACAGTTTAATAATTGAAATAAAATAATAATAACAATAATAATAACAACAACGTAATAACAATAATACACAAAGCAAGTGATGCACAGTGCAATTGCTCACCACCTGCTGACTGATGTCAGCAGCCAATCCCCGAGCAGTGGCCCCCCCGGCCAGCTTTCCCCAGTTTATGTACTGAGCATGACGTCACATGGTATGGAATGTCCCTTTGGCCAGTTTGGGTCAGCTGTCCTGGCTGTGCCCCCTCCCAGCTTCTTGTGCACCTGCAGCCTTCTCAGTCGGGAGAGCATGGGAAGCTGAAAAGTCCTTGACTAGTGTAAGCACTACCTAGTAACAACTAAAACATCAGTGTGTTATCAATCAACATTGTTCTCCTCCTAAATCCAAAACACAGCACTGTACCAGCTACTAGGAAGAAAATTAACTCTATCCCTGCCGAAACAAGAACAAGGTTATCTAACTCCTCTATAAGAGATCATTTACTGTGGCAGAATGTATATTTTCCCTTTACTTAACCTGTTTACAGTACAGTTAGAATATTTCTATCATAGGCTCAAGAGCACAGTTTGTCAAACTAATCTAATTTCCTTGGTTAGGGACTTGACATTTCTTTCTACTTCTATGCTTGCATTTCCCCCATATGCCCGTAACACACTTTTGAGTCCTGGGACCTTTTGGGGTTAAAGGCAACTTTCCAAAGTTGTTCTGATAGGAACCTGTGAAATGCAGCAACTTTGTTCAGTGGAAAGGGAAAGCAACATTTCAGAAATGTAGAAAAGGTGAACAGAAAAAAGTTTGCCCAACCTGTATAAAAGATCTCATCTGTCTGTTTCCAGAATTTAACTGAGGCAAAAGTGAAACTTTTTTGTTTGCAATGAATTCAGTGTCTTAGGGATGTACCAGATACTATTGTGAAATCCCTGTATCCTTTACCTGTTTATCCACAATGGCAATACAGCAATACAATCTGCGAATGATGTACCTGCACCTGGACAGTGGTTAGGGGGAAAGAGTTGGCTGAAATCATGTGGTTGAGGTTTTTTCTTTTCCATTAATGGGAGAGTGGCAGAGGGAGAGGGATCAAAAAATGACCTTTTTCTAGCCAAATGAAAATATTTGCAGAAAAATTGTCTGTCTTTTTTGATTCTACTTCCCCCTCTGTCAAGAAAATTAAATATCCAAATAACTTTTTTTTGGGATGGGAGAAACCTTGCCTCCTCTTTCCTTTGTTTGCTTTCCTCATGCTGAAAGGGAAAGTTTGATGGAAGGAAGAAATAAACCAAGAGAAAATTAAATGAATAAACGAAGTACTTATGGGGGGGAGGGGATCCTTTTTCTTTTAAAACATTACTTGCAAGAAACAACCAGCATTTTTCAAACAGCTGAAGTCTTCCTCCCCACTGTATGCTGCTCTATTTTGCTCTACAGAGAACAAGGCCAGCTCATACCACTGAGTTCATGGTGCTAGCCCTAGCTTAGCCAGCCCTCCATGGACCATTTCTCTGCTGTGGAAGAGGTGTCACAAATCATCAATTTAGACAGCTTAAAGAACCACTGTCAAAGGTATCAGCAAAAGCAGTTTTATTGAAATATGATGTTGTAAAAGTGCGACTTACAAAGTTCGATGGCAAGGTTCACACTATTACTTACTGCACAAAGGATATAACAATGATTCAAAACTACTAAGACAGAACCAAGGTTACCAAGACAAAAATCAAAGTTACCAGTAAAGAATCTTAGTGCACAATAATACAGGGTTATGCATGATATTGGTCACTTACCAAAGATCTGCGGTTGGTAAGAGGTCTCTCTGCCTCAAGGAGCAACTTTGATAGGCATCCCAGCTCAAGAGAAGATCACCGCCATGCAGCCGTGCTGCTTAGCAGGGAGAGCTCAAAGAATGCTCAGTTAGGCTGTCATATTTATGGGATAAAGTGGTTGGCTTGTATTGGAGTCCATGGACATAGACTCCTTTAGACGTTGTTTAGAATGTAATTTAAAATTAATTAAAAATGTAAAAGGTAAATTAAAAGTTATCAATTTCAATCTCATATGGGAAAAATAGATGTATTGATTGAATGCCATATATAGCTGATGGTTATTGCAACATATATAAACCCCAGACCTGATTCTTACCACGTAAGAAAAACCTGCAATGAAATTAGTAGTATAAAATGATACAGCCCAGCTAATTAAAGTGAAGATTTAATGTGTTTAGTCTTTTCTATACTTGAGGTGTGGTCTGTCACTGAATCAAAGGTCAACCTGCAGAATCTGAGTAGGACTTGATCTTCTAGTGGGAAAGGTGAGATAAGATTTCATCCTTGTGTTGGCTAGGTGGCTTGGCATCAGTTGCTGAATTGTACTCTAAAATGCCAATTATTGTCAAAAATTATTGGTTTAGTGTGTAACATCAGTGGCATCAACTGTCATGATATTTCTGTGATCTCAGTAATATTTAATGTCCTCTCTAAAACATGAATCCTGAGTCCCTATGGTTACACAGGATTCTTAGACTTAGTAATTTGCAAAAAAAAAAAAAAGGAAAAAGCTTTTGTTTTCTTGCTGCAGAAAAAAAAAAAACACAACACATAAAGCATCACCTAAGAGCATTAAAATACTCTGAAACTGAATGCAGATAGAATAAACCCATTTATTTATACAAAGGCTTGGTCTTTTAAAGCCACCATCAAACAATTGCCAGCTCCTGTCTCTTGGAAAGGTAAGATTTGTGCTTTCAACCTTACACAGCTGGAGTGAGGTCCTGGGTGTACCCCACACTATGCAGGTCTTTGAAGAAGTTTTGAAGGCAGAAAGATTGCTGGCCTCTCTCATGGCTTCTGCCCCTCTCTTTGAAACAGCAAAGGCTTGTGAATCATCTCACCTAATTTTCACTATCTAAGATTTGAATCTAAGTTAAGAAGAGTCCTGCTTGAGTAACCTGATCTCCTTCTATGACAAGGTGACCTGCTTAGTGGATGAGGGAAAGTCTGTGGATGTTGTTTACCTGGACTTTAGTAAAGCCTTTGACATCATTTCCCACAAAATTCTCCTGGAGGAACTGGCTGCTCATGGCTTGGACGGGCGTACTCTTCACTGGGTAGAAAGACTGGCTGGATGGGCGAGCCCAAAGAGTTGTGGTGAATGGAGTTAAATCCAGTTGGTGGCCGGTCACAAGTGGTGTTCCCCAGGGCTCAGTATTGGGGCCAGTTCTCTTTAATCTCTCTACCAATGATCTGGATGAGGGGATCGAGTGCACCCTCAGTAAGTTGGCAGATGACACCAAGTTGGGCAGGAGTGTTGATCTGCTCAAGGGTAGGAAGGCTGTGCAGAGGGACCTGGACAGGCCGAGGCCAATTGTATGAGATTCAACAGGACTAAATGCCAGGTCCTGCATCTGGGTCACAACACCACCATGCAACACTACAGGCTTGGGGAAGAGTGGCTGGAAAGCTGCCTGGCGGAAAAGGACCTGGGGGTGTTGGTCGACAGCCGGCTGAACATGAGCCAGCAGTGTGCCCAGGTGGCCAAGATGGCCAATAGCATCCTGGCTTGTATCAGAAATAGTGTGGCCAGCAGGACCAGGGAAGTGATCATCCCTTTGTACTCAGCACTGGTGAGGCCGCCCCTCGAATACTGTCTTCACTTTTGGGCCCCTCACTACAAGAAAGACATTGAGGTGCTGGAGTACATCCAAAGAAGAGCAACGAGGCTGGTGAAGGGTCTGGAGAACAAGTCCTATGAGGAACAGCTGAGGGAATTGGGGTTGTTTAGCCTGGAGAAAAGGGGGCTCAGGGGAGACATCATCGCTCTCTACAGCTACCTGAAAGGAGGTTGTAGCAAGGTGGGTGTCGGTCTCTTCTCCCAAGTAGCAAGTGATAGGACCAGGGGAAGTGGCCTCAAGTTGCACCAGGGGAGGTTTAGATTGGATGTGAGGAAAAATTTCTTCACCAAAAGGATTGTCAAGCACTGGAACAGACTGCCCAGGAATGTGGTTGATTCACCATCCCTGGAGGTATTTAAAAGATGTGTAGATGTGGCACTTGGGGACATGGTTTAGTGGTGGACTTGGCAGTGTTAGGTTAACAGCTGGACTCGATCTTAAAGGTCTTTTCCAACCTAAATGATTCCATGATTCTATGATTCTATGATTTCTAGAGGTGGTGTTAGAGATGGGGAGATGAATTGCCCTCTGGAAATGTTTATCTCTTTGACAAGAGGATGATTGGATAACTTGATTGGACAGAGTCTTAGGTGGTCCACAGTAGTTGAGACCTATGCTACCCTTCTCCTTGACTGGCCTTTACTTCTCTTGTGGAATGGAGAAGATGCTTCGCTTGTCCCTTAGTCTCCAAGTCACAGGCTTAGCGGAGAAAGGGCAGTCTCTTTTGGTACACATGCATGTCCCACATCTAGTACACAAGGAACCTCATCCTAGCAGAGGCTTCTGCAGTATTAGTCACAGTCTTTGGATGGAGAGAAAGAAAATGAATTTCCAGTGGACAGAAAGTCAGCTTTGTATTTTAGGCAAAAGCACTGAAGCAGGAATGGCCTTTGTCAGTTTTACTGGGCAAGATGTATTTTAGCAGCTTGGAGGGTTTTCGATTTCTGCTGAGTAGTAGAGGTCTCTCTGAGCTCTACCATGGACATCCAGAAGAACAGCTGTAGATCAAGGAATCAGGTCCCTGGACCAGATGCATGGGTTTTATTATGTATTTAAATCTGAGAAATGGCAATATATCCAGAAGAGAATGAGTGAGCTCAGCTCACTTCTTCTACTACAAGTGGTGTTACTTGATCACACTGAATTCCGATTTGCACTACTGAGTATTTTTTTATTATATAATGGCAGTCTTCTGCTAACCTTTTCCAAGATTGGGATGGAAGTGGGTGAAAGCAGAGATAATAGTTATATTTTGTCCTATTATCCAGAGAGTAGCAGTAAAGGGAGTTAAGAACAGTGCAAGTGTTATAATAATAGAAAAAGTCTAATACAAAAGTACTGCCTGAAATGAAAAAGTTTACTGGTTTCAAACTTGTGAAGTTTCCTGATCAGTGTGCTTGATCAAAGTGTAGGGTACCTGAACTGTGCCTTTATTTCCTGGAAGATCATGGTACGTTTGATCTTTTGGGACTGAAATGAAAATAAGCACTTTCTTCTTCAAGGGGTGTTTTCTTTTTATGTAGTAAAATCCAGTGCTTCTGAAGGCAGATTTTGGTCTCTGCTGGCAGCAGCATGAAACACTTGTGCAGAACAATGTCTCTGTGCTCTTTTGCAATGTTTTTGGGATTGTAGAGTGCCCAGTATTTAGATCTTGGATTGGCTTGAAACCACAGGGAGCCTCATTTAGAGCTCTGGATAGCCTGAGAGCCATCAAAAATGGTGCAAGAGCAAGGGGCTGTGATATGAATCCATGTTCATTCACTGCCATGCCATGGTGATGTGTTCCTCTGGGCACACAGCATGCTGTCTGCTTTGCCCAAAGATGGTTTTGTCACAAACAGTTGCTCCAAAGGTGTCTTCCAACAGAATGAGTGTCACATAGTAGAAAATTTGGGCTGGAGGTATTTGCAAAGTCTGCATATCGTGGCCAGGCCAGGTACTTGAAAGAACTGCCATTTAGTCCAAACTGTGCATGAGGTCAATTACTCCTGGCCAAACAGTCTGGATTATCCAGGTGACCTGGTTTCAGCTGGGATAGAGTTAATTTTCTTCCTAGTAGCTGGTACAGTGCTGTGTTTTGGATTTAGGAGGAGAACAATGTTGATTGATAACACACCGATGTTTTAGTTGTTACTAGGTAGTGCTTACACTAGTCAAGGACTTTTCAGCTTCCCATGCTCTCCCGACTGAGAAGGCTGCAGGTGCACAAGAAGCTGGGAGGGGGCACAGCCAGGACAGCTGACCCAAACTGGCCAAAGGGACATTCCATACCATGTGACGTCATGCTCAGTACATAAACTGGGGAAAGCTGGCCGGGGGGGCCACTGCTCAGGGACTGACTGGGCATCAGTCAGCAGGTGGTGAGCAATTGCACTGTGCATCACTTGCTTTGTGTATTATTGTTATTACGTTGTTGTTATTATTATTGTTATTATTATTTTATTTCAATTATTAAACTGTTTTTATCTCAATCCATGAGTTTTTTCTCACTTCTACTCTTGCAATTCTCTTCCCCATCCCACCGGGGGGTGGGGGGAGAGGGAGTGAGCAAGTGGCTGTGTGGCACTCGGTTGCCGACTGAGCTTAAACCACGACAATCCTTCTCCAGAGGGCACTCTTTACCTTAAATTCACTTACCACCAGTGAAAAGCACATGGGCTTTATTAACACACTTAGGATTGTTTGTCACTGAAGTGCAAATGTCATTTTAGCACTTCACTGGTCACAACACCCTCTCTGGCCTTTATAAGAAATAACATATTCCAATATTCTTTGTTTCCAAAAAGAAATTCTTCTTGTCCAGAAGAAGTCAGGCATTTATTATGTTTTGTAAGGTTGGTTGGAAGATGAAGAGTGCCGTAGGCAGAATATTTCAGAGAAAGAATTAGGTTATATTGTAGCTGGGGACTTGTGGTAAGGTTTTTTTTTTCTTGTTTCTTTGTTGGTTTTCCGTGAGTTTTTTTTTCTTGTGTGTGTGTCCTGAGCTATGGAGGGTCAAATGCAAATTATAGCAAATCTTCCTTACGTAACTGCAACTGTGCTTTTTTCTTCCCAACGCAAATGCCAGGCAGCTGTTTTGCACCAGCAGTCAGAGAAGCCCTGGGCAGAGAAGCTCTGTCGGGCTTATGCACAGCATGGTACCATGCCCTGCTAAAGCTTGATCCACCAGCAGTGCATGACTGTTTAGTGCAGAGCAGACACTGTTTTGCAGCTTACACAACCACTGCTTCTGCAGCCTGCATGTCCTGGTTTCGGCAGGGATAGAGTTAATTTTCTTCCTAGGAGCTGGTACAGTGCTGTGTTTTGGATTTAAGGTGAGAACAAAGTTGATAACACACCGATGTTTTAGTTGTTGCTAGGTAATGCTTACACTAGCCAAGGACTTTTTAGTTTTCCATGTTCTACCGACTGAGAAGGCACTAGAAGCTGGGAGGGGGCACAGCCAGGACAGCTGACCCAAACTGGCCAAAGGGCTATTCCATACCATGTGACGTCATGCTCAGTATATAAAGCTGGGGGAAGAAGAAGGAAGGGGGGAACGTTTGGAGTGATGGCGTTTGTCTTCCCAAGTAACCGTTACGTGTGATGGAGCCCTGCTTTCCTGGGGATGGCTGAACACCTGCCTGCCCATGGGAAGGAGTGAATGAATTCCTTGTTTTGCTTTGCTTGCGTGTGCGGCTTTTGCTTTCCCTATTAAACTGTCTTTATCTCAACCCACGAGTTTTCTCACTTTTACCCTTCTGATTCTCTCCCCCATCCCGCTGCGGGGGGAGTGAGCAAGCTGCTGCGTGGTGCTTAGTTGCTGACTGAGGTTAAACCACGACACTGCAGTGGGGCTGATGAGGAGCCCTATCATTCACCACTTCAAGGTGCTGAGTGTTGCTTTCAATTACAGCCTTTCCAGCTCCAGTTCAGCCTTTGCTTGGATTGCCAGTACATGTTTTTCCATCAGCTCTAGGGTTATTCACAAGCTGGCTCCTGTCTTTGTGTTTCCATTGCCTCAGCTGAAGCTCTGTTCCAGGCAATCAGTGCCTGGTTTAGCTGCACAAAGCCAGATCATTAAGTACCCATAGCATAACCACCAGTGCTAGGCAGCACTGCAGTGGAAAGCTTTTCAAGCAACTCTGTTTGGGCTTTAATTATAAGGAATTTCCTTCTGCGGAAAAGGCATTTCTGCATTGCACATATCTAGTGTGTGTTAGATTTCACCTATCTTAGATTAATGCTTTAAATGGAGCATCATCTTCTCTGTAACATGTGCTTTAACACATGTGTATACATTAGTTTCCCTAATCCTGTTTCTTCTGGCAGCTCATGTCCTCAGGGGTTGGTTACCTACTAGACAAGGGAACCATGGGATGAGCTCTCCAGCTGGTCACAGATTGTACTAATACATGCAGGGCAAGTCTTGATGTACCTCACATTCACACCAGAAAGGAGCATGGTTTTGTTCTCTGGAAACACAAAAGCAGAGGTTTATTCACATTTCAGAATCAAATCAAGTGGAGCTTCCATCTATGCCAGCTCATGTTCAGCTTGCTGTTTACCAGGATCCCCATGACCTTTTCTGCAGAGATGCTACAAGTCAGTTGCTCAACAGCATATCCTAGTGCATGGGATTATTTCATTCCAGGTGCAGGCTTTGCATTTGCCTTTGTAGCACTTCATGACATTTCTTGTCAGCTCAGCCCTCTAGTCAGTTGAAGTCCCTTGACCTCACCCTCCAGAATATCAGCTGTTCCTCCTCTGATTTGGTGGAATCCACAAACCGATGGGTGTGTCCTGTTTTCCACTGCTCAGGTAACTGATGAGGATATCAAACAGCAGTACTCCCTGTGCTGACCACTGAAGAATGTTACTGGTATCTGGCTGCAGGTTAGACTTTGGCTCTTCAGTCACTACCACTAAGACCAGTGCCCCAGCCAGTTTTTCACTTACCAATCCAGTCTAAACCTTCCTAATCTGGCCACTAGGATGCTATGGGAGATTGAGTCAAAAATCTTGCTAAGGTCTGGGTAAACAATATCCTCTGCTCTCGTGTTGTCTACAGAACCAGTGATTTCATCAGAAAAGGGGTATCTCTGCCTCTGACATGTCTCTGCTCCATGACTGACGGACTGTGACTGTTACCAGCTCTTTGGATGGGCAAAACTCCTGGACTGTGACTGATCATCCCATCATGCTGGAGGCATGAGGCTGTCAATAATCTGGTGATTTTTCATGACAGTGCCCTACAGGGACACCAGATCTTTTAGGACACGGGAGGAGGGCGTAGATGTCTCTGAGATGTCAGAGTGCATTATAAATTCTGGACACTACCTGAGTCTTGTGACAAAATCCTTGGTTTGGGGATTATAGGTTTTTCAAAACTGGCTTTTGGAAGCAAATCTCTAGTCAATGAAATTTCCAACAGCTTTGTCAATAGAGACATGAATGGCTGCACTTAAGCAGAGGACTGCTGGAAAATGTCTGATAGAACTCAGGTCAATTTAAATCCTTTTTTCACCAAGTAGCTGCTGGTGAGATTAGGCACCCAAAAAGCTCAGATCCTCATTATTCTGTGAGGGTAAGGCTCTTTTCCCGGTGCATTGTCACTGCTTCCTGGCTTCACACAGAAACTGGAAATGTCTTCTATGTGATTTTCATTAAAAAAAAAAAAAAATCTCCTTTGCCATGATAACAAATCTCTCAGTATGTGCAAATACAGCAATATTAATCTGATGTGTTTGTCATTCGTGAAAATTAAGGTGTAGAATTCTGGGGGCAGGAAGAATTTCCATTTACAATATAATGTCATCTTCTGAAAGTCTTGGTCTACATTCTGTTATTGATAATGGGCTTGTTCTCATCCCTTATGCATCAGCTTTGCATCCACATAATCCTCATAGATTTCATGGAAATAATCATGTAAGAGACCTAAATTGTCTCGTTGGAAGATGAGAGGAGTAGGGGTTTTCCCATTGAGAGTTCTTACATTTTTCCTAAACAACTGTAGATTGCCGATGCTGGGGACGAAATTGATAGCCCAGCTCAAGTGCATCTACACCAATGTACGTAGCATGGGCAGCAAACAGGGGAGCTGGAAGCCGTCGTGCAGCGGGAGAGATATGACTTAGTCACCATCGCAGAAACATGGTGGGGTGACTGTCATGATTGGAGTGCTGCAATGGATGGCTATAGACTCTTCAGAAGGGACAGGAGAGGAAGGAGAGGCGGTGGGGTGGCCCTGTATGTTAGGGAGAGTTTCGATTGTCTAGAGCTCAACGATTGTGATGACGATATGGTCGAGTGTTTATGGGTAAGGATGAGGGGGAAGGCCAACGAGGCAGATGATAGATATCCTGCTGGGAGTCTGTTATAGACCACCCAACCAGGATGAAGGGGCGGATGAAGCGTTCTACAAGCAGCTGGCAGAAGTCTCTCAATCGCTAGCCCTTGTTCTTGTGGGGGACTTCAACCTCCTGGACATCTTCTGGAAATACAACACGGCAGAGAGGAAGCAGTCTAGGAGGTTCCTGGAGTGTGTGGAAGACAACTTCCTGACGCAGCTGGTAAGCGACCCTCCCAGGGGAGGTGCCTTGCTTGACCTGCAGTTTACAAACAGAGAAGGACTGGTGGGAGATGTGGTGGTCGGAGGCCGTCTTGGGCTTAGCGACCATGAAATGGTAGAATTCTCGATTCTCGGTGAAGTAAGGAGGGAGGCAGCAAAACTGCGACCATGGACTTCCGGAGGGCGGACTTTGGCCTGTTCAGGACGCTGGTTAAGAGAGTCCCTTGGGAGACAGTCCTGAAGGGCAAAGGGGTCCAGGAAGGCTGGACGATCTTCAAGAAGGAAGTCTTAAAGGCACAGGAGCAGGCTGTCCCTGTACGCCATAGGAAGAACAGGTGGGGAAGGCGACCGGCCTGGCTGAACAGGGAACTCTTGCTGGGACTCAGGAAAAAAAGGAGAGTTTACCGCTTGTGGAAGAAGGGGCAGGCAACTCAAGAAGAGTACAGGGATCTCGTTAGGTCGTGCAGAGAGGAAATGAGAAAGGCAAAAGCCCAGCTAGAACACAATCTGGCCGCTGTCGTTAAGGACAACAAAAAAAGTTTTTACAAATATATTAATGACAAGAAGAGAGCCAAGGAGACTCTCCATCCTTTATTGGATGCAGGGGGGAACATTGTCACCGAGGATGAGGAAAAGGCTGAGGTACTCAATGCCTTCTTTGCCTCAGTCTTTAACAGTCAGACCAGTTATCCTCAGGGTACTCAGCCTCCCGAGCTGGAAGACAGGGACAGCGAGCAGGATGAACCCCCATAATCCAAGAGGAAGCAGTCAACGACCTGCTACGCCACCTGGATGCTCACAAGTCTATGGGGCCGGATGGGATCCACCCGAGAGTGCTGAGGGAGCTGGCAGAGGAGCTTGCCAAGCCACTCTCCATCATCTATCAGCAGTCCTGGTTAACGGGGGAGGTCCCGGACGACTGGAGGCTTGCCAATGTGACACCCATCTACAAGAAGGGCCGGAAGGAGGATCCGGGGAACTACAGACCTGTCAGCCTGGCCTCGGTGCCGGGGAAGATTATGGAGCGGTTCATCTTGAGGGCGCTCACAAGGCATGAGCGGGACAACCAGGGGATCAGGCCCAGCGAGCACGGGTTCATGAAAGGCAGGTCCTGCTTGACCAACCTGATTTCCTTCTATGACCAGGTGACCTGCCGAGTGGATGAAGGAAAGGCTCTGAATGTGGTCTACCTGGACTTCAGTAAGGCCTTTGACACTGTCTCCCACAGCATTCTCCTCGAGAAGCTGGCGGCTCACGGCTTAGACAGGTGTACTCTGCACTGGGTCAAAAACTGGCTGGACGGCCGGGCCCAGAGAGTTGTGGTGAATGGAGTTAAATCCAGTTGGCAGCCAGTCATGAGTGGTGTTCCTCAGGGCTCAGTTTTGGGGCCGGTCTTGTTCAATATCTTTATCAATGATGATCTGGATGAGGGGATCGAGTGCACCCTCAGTAAGTTTGCAGACGACACCAAGTTGGGCGGGAGTGTTGATCTGCTCGAGGGTAGGAAGGCTCTGCAGAGGGACCTGGACAGGCTGGATCGATGGGCCGAGGCCAACTGTATGAGATTCAACAAGGCCAAGTGCCGGGTCCTGCACTTTGGCCACAACAACCCCATGCAGCGCTACAGGCTTGGGGAAGAGTGGCTGGAAAGCTGCCTGTCGGAAAAGGACCTGGGGGTGTTGGTCGACAGCCGGCTGAACATGAGCCGGCAGTGTACCCAGGCAGCCAAGAAGGCCAATGGCATCCTGGCCTGTATCAGAAATGGTGTGGCCAGCAGGAGTAGGGAAGTGATCGTGCCCCTGTACTCAGCACTGGCGACGCCGCACCTTGAATACTGTGTTCAGTTTTGGGCCCCTCATTGAAAGAAGGACGTTGAGGTGTTAGAGTGGATCCAGAGAAGGGCAACGAAGCTGGCGAGGGGTCTGGAGCACAAGTTTTATGAGGAGCGGCTGAGGGAACTGGGGTTGTTTAGCCTGAATAACAGGAGGCTCAGGGGAGAGCTCATCGCTCTCTACAACTACCTGAAAGGAGGTTGTCGCGAGGTGGGTGTTGGTCTCTTCTCCCAAGTAACTAGAGATAGGACGAGAGGAAATGGCCTCAAGTTGCGCCAGGGGAGATTTAGATTGGACATGAGGAAAAATTTCTTTAGTGAAAGAGTGATTAAACATTAGAAGAGGCTGCCCAGGGAAGTGGTTGAGTCACCATCCCTGGAAGTATTTAAAAGACGTGTTGATGAGGCACTTAGGGACATGGTTTAGTGGGCATGGTGGTGTTGGGTTGACGGTTGGACTTGATGATCTTAGAGGTCTTTTCCAACCTTAATGATTCTATGATTCTATGATTCTATGAGCTATTTCTATAATTCTTTAGCTAACAGCATAGGTTTATATCCCATTACAATGATGAATCCATCTCTCAACACAGTTCATATACTGAGAAACTTCAGCACTGGGGGCTTATTCTAACAATGTTGCACAATTGCATTAGGGAGCTGGAATGATAATGCAGGAGCCTGTAATTCAAAACATGTTTGATCCTGGCTTTAACATTTTCCTAAAGGTATGAGTTGAGGAGCAGGACTGAAAATGAGTAGAGATAAGATGACCAGTAAATCAAATTTTGCTTTGTCCTCCATGTGTACACCCATTGTCTAGCATATCAGGCCAATAGGAATCGGAATTTTCTTGTGATGGGAGATGTACCTCCCTCCGGAACTGTCTTATTTTAAGAACTGCTGCTGGGCACAGTAAATCAGGCAACTAGCTAACATGTGCTACATTTTCAGGAAGGAATGCAAGTTGTCCCGAGGATTTAAAAAAATCAAAAGGAAATAGAGTGAAGCTTTTAATTCAATACACACAAAACAAACCAGCCTGTTTGTAGTATTAAAATGCATTGCTTCAGGTGCCTTTGCCACATATAATTATCTGTTTTCAGGTCCACTGACAACCAAAGTGATATCATTTAATGTATCAAATTCACTAAGTTTTAAGGGGAAATTCTGCTGAATTCCTTGCAGAATAAGTATTAAGCTAATTCCCTTTCTGAGCTGCTGATACAGAAACAAACAAAGACTGTTCTGCAAATATGCCGAGGGAATGTGTTGACTTTCTGGACTGTGGAGGGAGAGAGAAATGCAAGGACTAGCAGCTGCTGCCCTCCATGCTGCTGAAACACAGGGTGTTTAACTGGTGGTAAGTGTGGCCTGCTACCTCCAGTGGAAAGACAATGGGAGCACAAACATCAGAAAAAAGCCTGGTGGAATCACGCTTTGTTACTAGGTCTGAATGGGCACCTCTAGCTCTTCACCCTGGGATAATAAATGTCTGTGTCACATCAAGAAACAGAAGCTTCATTAATATACTTTTGTGGCCCCATTTTGCTGTGGCTTAGTCCACAGAAGGCTCTCATCATTTGAGGTGGGCAGGATCTAAATGAGGCAAAACAGGCAGCTGACTGCCAAGGTAGTGAAACCTAAGCAGTAGTTCCTATTATATGAAAGGAAGGAGCACACAGGCAGTCATGAAATTTTTAAACCATTCTGGTTTGGGTACTTAAACCAGCCTTCATTCTGGCTGCATGTGGTGGTAGCTTCAGACCAATCTTTTTTAATAAAATAGGTAATGCCAGGGAGGGAGGACAAGACACGAGTAGGTTGTCTCATGCAATGAGTTTTATATCTGTCTTAAAGATGCCCTGAGTTAAAATGGTGTTCAGTTACTGAGAGAGAAAAGAGAGGTGAACCTCCATAGGATGGCAGAAAAACACAGCGTGTTCCCTGTGTGTGTGGTGAGCATAGAAAAGGGTCATGTAGCTATGACACACAAGCCTGCATTCAGCTTCTGGACTGTCTGTAAGACCACAAATGAATTGTTTATCCTATCTGTGCTTTGGTTTTCCATCTGTAATGTGTATATGTGTATGTGTGCATAGGAAGGGCATCTTGCTGACCATGCAGGGGTTGGTGAGGCTAAATGTCACTGATAGAGTGCAGCGGTCTGCAACAGGGGAGGATCTGCACTGCAGTCCAAGGTGCATCCAAACCACTTTTACTCTTGTAGGAAATCTCACTGAAACTTCTTCCCTTCAGAGAATTGCAGGTGTTTTATCTCCAAGGCAATAGCAAAAAGGCTGGCAAGTTCGCATTATCAGCCCTCCTGACTCTTCGGGAAAAATGATCAAGCATGGGAGAAAGGGCATACTGTAGAGCAGATAAACCTGATTCCTGTCCACCCACCTGCTTGCCTGAAAATGCCCCAAAAGAGAATTCCTCATTTATTGTACAACCCTGAAGTTGTACAACTAGGTCCTTCCCTTCAGGCCTAGTTGCATGGTGGGGAAGAGAAACTGAGGTCTTCCAGAGAAGGAAGGTGGTGTTGGGACAGAGCAGGAAATGAGGAAAGAATGAGAAACTGCAGAAGGGAAAAAAAGCAAGGCAGGAAAGAAAAACATTTTGAAGAAGGTGTCTGTAAAAAAGCAAATATTTATAATAGACTCAATCACATAAAAGCTGATGTACAGATAACTACATACCAAGGGAGGGGAGAAATGAGAAAGCAGAGGAGGAACAGGGAGGAACCCCAGAGCCCTGGGTTGTCTCTGGATGTGCAGAAATCTGTCTGGATGCTCTCTGATTCATTGACTGAAGAATGGGGCTTTCCCTGATCCCATCTAGCTGATAGATCACTCGCCAGCTGAAGAACTGACAGCTGTGTTAGCTGACAGGTCTGATCTCCCTGTTCCCCACCATTCATAGAGTACTGACAGAGGAAGGACCAGGTTTCAGAGTAGTCAAAAAACTACATTGAGCAGTGGTGAATGGGCAAGGGGTGAATTACGTTTCCTGTTCCTGAACAGCAGAGGGTTGTTATCAGATGATTTATGTAATTTCTTTATCCTTCCTGACACACCCATGTCTTGTTTTGTCTCAACAAATGGTAAGGTTTCTGGGATTATCATTTTCTGCATATGTATACAGAGTGCTGGTCTTAGTCCAATGGCACCAGGTGCTAACACTAACAAAGTTTATATAATACATCTGCCAAGGGTCTGGGAGGATTGGAGGGAGACAACAGGGTTGTGGAGCCAGCATGTGGGTGTGCAGGGGACACTTACAGGGTTTGAGAGAGTTACTATCCATGTTGCCATTCCTGAAACTGGGCCTCCTCTCCCATAGTCCTTACTTTCCCTCCTTCCTGTCTTTCCCTGCTCCTTCCTGTCTTACTAGCTAGGAGGGCCTCCTGGGTCAGTTGTGCATGCAGGTAATTAGCAGTCTTTCTTGTCCCTCTGCAGCACAGCAGAGACCCCATCTCAGCTGGATGCAGAAAACTGCTGTTGAGCTCTAAGCGAGAGAAGACATGCAAGACAAGCATAGAGAGAAGTGGAATTTTTGAAACCCTTGTACTTAGTAACTCAAGGACTCAGGAAAAATACTGCTGTGAAAAAGTATAAAATCCTAAGAAAAAAATAATGAAGAGAGCTAGGAGACAGCAACTCAGCTTGCTCCAAGGATCAGTAGAATCCAACCCATCCCCTCCTGGCTGATGAATGCCTGGCTGGTGGGGACTCAGTAGGTATCTCAGGCAGGGTGGTGAGTACATTAATGCTTAGCTGAGTATCCCCATCTAAGGGGATAAGCTAAGGTAGGTTGGTCCTACCTAGGTATTGTATGTGTTAGCCAACAAGTAGTAGTTTCTGTGCTAAGTTGTTCATGCCTTTGGGCATGAGAAAAAAATGCTGAAACAAGAGTGATCAAGAGAGGAACGTTATACTAAATTGTTAAAGTGCTGCTACCCTCTCTCTCTGACCTACTGTTGGTCGACTGCATGTATCTTACTTCCTGCATGTGTGTGCATTTTATGGCAGTGGGAGTCTTGCAATGTGCCAGTGTAAGCAACTTGCATTGTGACTGGTGGGAGTTTCACTGACATCAGTGAGCAAAGTTAGGCCACTGTGACACCTAATTGGGAATCTCACCTGGATTTTGCTGTCCTTCACTGCACCATTACTGCTACCTGAAGCTGATAGAGGTAAACACTCCTGTCTTAATTCTCACCAGTGTACACACTGTACTCTTTTTATTTCTGTTTCTTATGTGTGCAGGTGTATAGAATTTTTCTCACCTTAAAAGTTCTGTCTTTATTTTTTCCAAAATCTGAGTAGCCAAAGATCTTTTGTTTGTATTATAGATATAATATATCATTTTTTTGCTGGACTGCCTGACTAGCATCCCTCTGGGATTTTCAGTAGCGGCAAGTAATTTCCTGATGGGCTGTTCCAGTGATTCCAATTTAACAAATGAGAAGATTAATTGCAGTAAGTAGCATGTGTCTAAATTGTAGCTGGGATGATCTAACTTTCCTCCAGCAAGATTACCGAGTTCACTCTTGAGTATCTAAGTGCTTGAAAGATATAGACAAATGTCCTGAAGTTCAGAGATCACCCAAAAGTATTAAGAACTGGGATGGATGGCCTCCTTGAAGAAAGATTAAAGGAGTTATATTATGTATGTGTCAGCTAAGGTGAAGGAAACTTTTAATCTTCCGATATCTGAAAGAAGAGTGTAAACATGGAGGACTACAAATTACTTAGTGGGCACCAGGGAATAAGAAGAATAATGGGATATTAAAAAAAAAAGAGAAAACTCAATAGTGGGACAGGGAGGAGGAAGGATGTTGTCCCTTGAGAAACAGGGGAAGTCTGATCAATACGAGACACTGTGACAGCTAGAGCTGTTTAATGCTTTTGTGCTGGGTCCTGAACAAGTCCCTAGAGCTTAGATAGCAAGGCTGCCAGGCAGGGAACTGCAAAGGATTTGGATCAGCATGATTTTTAAGGGACCTCAGTGTGCCAGCAAAGGGGGGTGTTTCATGCAGTGCTCTTAGGGACTTTGCTGACTGCCAGCCTGTCTATGGGGGAAGCCATGTGGCCTCATCTGGAGACACAGACCTGCAGCCCTGTCCATACCTAGGGCTGTAGGGCTGTTGAATTGACTGGACTGTGGGCCTCATGAAATGTTCCGGTGAGCTGCTCCTGAATCATCCTAAACCTAGAAGATCCAACAGGTGAAGCTGAATAGCTGTTTGAGACTGCATCAGTGCACATTTGTCTATGAATGTAGCTATTTTCATAAACATTAAGAAAAGTTTTAGCTGTGGCTCATTTTATAACTGGCCTGGTTGTCCGTGATCTGCTTGCTTTAATTATGGGATATTTGCAAAGTGTTGTTTGCCTAACTCACTTGTTTTATCTACTGCTTGATTTGATAATAACCTTTCGGAATAAGAAAATTAACAACTAGCAGCTAATGTATGCTCACAGGATGAATGTTCTGGCATATACTTTATAAGAGAATCTGCAGACAGTGTGTCATTCTACTATAGCACCCTCACATCTTCTCTGTGTCATGAATCTGTGCTCCCCTTGTAGTTTCCTGGAGACAACCAAGACATGAATTCCTTGGTATTGCTTACAGATGGGAATGCAGTGGTATACTAGGAAAGACAGAGTTTGCCAGCACTTGCAATACACTGGGATCTGACATAGCACTGTTTTCCCACTCAATTTATTTTTATTCTGGCAAGATGGCAGAGGAGAAATAAAATGTTATAGGATGTTTGCAGGGGAGGTCATCTTGTATCATAAGCTAATTATAGAGCATGTTGTATAACACAGCACATGTTGCTCTCTGGACTATTGATCTCCTATGGGTGTTTGATCAAAGGGTAGAATCATTACCTGTCTTCTGTCAGAGCTTTTGGAGTCTATCTCCAAATTATTGCAGAGAGAGTTTAAGAACAGAAATGTATGCATGCAAGAACAACAGGCCACTAAATCAACCACAATGTCAAATAACAAATAACTGATATAAGAATTAGGGCAATTTTGAAACATTATTTCCTTCTTAATGGACCTAGAGCTATATAAAGATTTTTTTTTTTTTTTCAGTAGTCTGTTTATTGAAGCAAATGCATTAGAGGACCAGAACACTAATGCTTTCTGTTAAAGTCTGTTCATGGTAAACAACATGGAATTAAAGCACTTTTCATGAGGCATGCCTTTTTGAGAATGCAATGGAGGTAGTACTTATTTGTATTTGATAGATGCTGGTCAACATGCAGGAAATGTTTGGCAATTAGTGGGTGAGACCTGGAGAGCAACGTTGCACTTTGTTCACTGAAGCTCAAATGAGAAATGTCTGCCAATTCAATATGTTGGGTCTGACTTCAGAACTATACAGCAGTGGTTGTTGGTCCGTGTTGCCAGAGTTGAGAAGCTTTGAAAACTGAGCTCCAGGGCAGACAGGAGGCTAAGTCAGTAGGAAACTTCTTCCTCTTCATCAATGATTCATCTATCACTGAGTCTAATGTGTTGGCCTTGCTCTGGCAGGAGTTAGTGCTGCCTTTTCTTTATCCCAGATGTATTTGGGGACTGGGTTCTGCTCTATGAATACCTGTGCAGAGCTTTTACATTTACTTGAAAGCAAAGACCAAAGATTTTGGAACTTGACTGCATTATGAGCTGGTGATATGAACATTTGCATTCATGAAAATAAAACCTTGTGGTGCATTGCCGAATGATCATCTCTTTATTGCCAGTGTCTGATGCATTGTTAGTGACAGTCCAGCTCATGAAAGGCATGCAGCAGTGAGTGGCCACGTTTCCCTCTGTATGCCTATTCCCCCCCCCCATTTCATTCTCTCTTTCAGCTGTTGGGTTGAACACAGAAAAACTTAAACCTGCTGCTATATAACTGCAGCTCATCACTAATTCTCCTGGCTTGGAAATGCTTAACAAATACAATTAAACAATGTACACACTACTTTACCAACTGCTAGAGAAAGGCATCTAATCAATTGATGGTTTGACTCTTGATATTACAAAAGAGGAATTAGGGAATGAAGCTCAGAGAGGTGTTTGAATTAATTGAATAATTCAGCTTAGCATTAACATGATGAAAGAACAGATCCCCTGTTGGGAACGAATGTATAATGCATACATGGATTTTTCTGCATGCCTTTTATCATTCAGAGCAACTGCAGTCAAGATGGTGATGTGGAAACAATTAAAATTTAAACAAAGGGATTTTTTTAAAAAAGAATTTTTTTGAGGAGGAAGCAAAATTACAAATATTTCATAGGATTTACGAGAGAGAGAGAGATTTTGCTCTTTCAAAGTGGTATAGTAGCAGAATTCAGAACATAAGCATACCTAACATAAACAATCTGTCTTTCCATGGGAGAATGAGAGACTGCATTTCTTAACCATAAAAGAATAAAATTCTAAGCAGCACGGAAGACATATTTGCAAAATGGATTTTATTTACATAAATTACACTGCTTATAACACTCCTCTAATATAACTTGTCAGAAGTAGTACATTGGTTCAAAGTGAGCAGAAAGATGGGATTAAACTGCTTGCTTTAAGCCACCTTTGTGCAGATTGTCTTCTTCCCATCCTTGGCCCTGGATCTCTGGGAGGATACAGGTTCACTGTCCACAGGTCCATGACTTCTGAAAAGCAATAATTAAATCTCACACAAGCTCTTCAGCCTGGCCATCATCTCTTTAGGATGGGAAATCAGTGTATCTGTCAAATGCTAGCAAAGGGTGGTGCCTTGTAAGCATCTGTATATTGGGATCTGACAGTCTGTGTTTGGGAGTTTTCTTAACATAGCCACCAAATAAAAATGTCAGCAGTGAATCTGGGTGCCAAAACCCATCTTTCCTTCTCCTATATACAAAGCATATTCCTTTGGAGTATGACACACAACTTGTTTTTGAGAGGAAACCCAGAAACAGATCTTAGCTCTGCAAGTTCTTCTTGCTTTTCAGTAGAAAAGGACAGTGCAAATTTTCTTTCTAGAGCAAACTTACAAATAGTCAAGAGGGCACGTGTATATCAGATTGATTCTGTGACAGAAAAATGACCATGGTGTGAATGCACTTGTCGTGGTTTAACCTCAGTCAGCAACTAAGCACCACGCAGCTGCTCGCTCACTCCCCCCCACCCAGTGGGATGGGGGAGAGAATTGGAAAAGAGCACGAGTGAGGAAAACTCGTGGGTTGAGATAAAAACAGTTTAATAATTGAAATAAAATGATAATAATAATATGATAATAATAATAATACACAAAGCAAGTGATGCACAGTGCAATTGCTCACCACCCACCGACCGATGCCCAGCCAGTCCCCGAGCAGTGCCCCCCCCCGGCCAGCTTTCCCCAGTTTATGTACTGAGCATGACGTCACATGGTATGGAATGTCCCTTTGGCCAGTTTGGCTGTGCCCCCTCCCAGCTTCTTGTGCACCTGCAGCTTTCTCAGTCGGGAGAGCATGGGAAGCTGAAAAGTCCTTGACTAGTGTAAGCACTACCTAGCAACAACTAAAACATCGGTGCGTTATCAACTTTGTTCTCATCCTAAATCCAAAACACAGCACTGTACCAGCTACTAGGAAGGGAATTAACTCTATCCCTGCCGAAACCAGGACAGCACTTAAGAATCAGATATTTTGACAATGTTTTTAGTCTTTTCTGACATTGCTTGTTTGATAGCGGAGCTAAGGAAGCGAGGGAATTTCCAGCCCATAAAGAAAAGTATCTTTTGAATATATTGTACACTCAGATCATGCAGAAAAATTGAAATGCCATGATTTGTGTTCTTTTGCTACCTATGTCCCTCTCCCAAACAGTCCTAATAGCTCTCTATTTGGAAATAGTGACACACTTTGATTTTTGACACTTGTTAACAAAATATCTCCAAATATTTGGACTTATTTAATGTGGCTTTGCTGAACCAGCTGGCAGAATTCCCTTACAAGTTCCACGTTCAGTCCCATGATGCCCCAGCTAATGGCACAGTGCCTTGGGAGAAGTGATTGTGGATGTATCCCGCTCCTCTTCTTCCCTGGGCTGAGCCCCTTGCTGACCACAGCTCCCAGGGATTCCCAAACCACATCCTGAGACTCTATCGCTTCTGAAAAACTTCAGAGGAGAGGGAACAGGAGGTCTTTTCACCTTGTCTATGCTGTTGGATCTGGGAATTGCCTTTAAAGGTGGAGCAAGACAGCTGCCCCTATGGGCTTAATTTGGAGTCTGCAATGTCTCACCTGGTAACTTCACCTCCACTTGCAGAACAAGCATCCTGCAAAGCTGCTGGGGAGCATCTCCCATGGCATCTCCCATGGCATGTCAGAGCATCTGACCCAGAGCCACTGGAGAAGGGCCCTGCACAACTGCTGCAGTAGGTGTTAACAGATCAAAGAGCAAAACTTTGGCAGAGCAGAGGGTGTTCCTCACATTGACAACTACAGCTCAATCCCAGGGGATTGTGAGTGCTGGCACAAAGGATGAGAATCAAAAGCCAGCCAGGTTACTTTGCTGATGTCATGCTTTTATTGCTTATATCTGCTGCAGAGAACAAAGGAAAGCTATCAGCCTCTGTTAGCCTCTGTGGTACATATCCTGTAGAAGCAGGAGTGGTTTAAGGTGCTGTCTGTTGACAGATTAGCCATCTTTCCCTGGTTGGTGGGGCCTTGAGAGGTTTCAGAAATTCCAAAATCATTTATAAGCCTAACAAAATGAGAGCTCCAAGTGCAGAAATACAGAGCTGGGACAGCATCTGCAAAATGCATGGCTTTAAAAACCAAGCTGATAAACCTCAGCCTGCCCTCCTTTGGTCTTGAATGGTGTGAATTTGGCACCAGCCAGCTCCAGCTTACAGGTCCCTTCTTCTATTCTGTCAGTAATTGTGGCAAACTCAAAAACTGTTGTTAAATTAGTCAACAGCACTCCATACCTAAATCAAGCAGTAACCAGGTCTCTTGGGACACAGTCCTGCTGCAGTGTCTGAGGCACCTGCCCCAGAGGAATGCAAAAGCTTCCACAAATGTTGCTTAATGTCAGCACTAATTTATACTTCAGTGCTCCATCTTGGGCAGTATTCAGAGAAAGAAAGCTCTCTGCGATTAAATATTAGAGATGCTTCCAGACTACAGCTCCAAGAGCGTGCTGGAGAACAGATGTTCTTGTTAGTCATTGGACTATTTGCATTGTGGCATTTGTAATTCATGGTCTAATGAAGTAATATGGTTTGGAGTTATGCTATAAAAAGAGGGTCCCCCAGAATTCAGCAGCAAGCCAGGAGTTGTGGTGGTACCTCTTTATTACCCAAAGCTAACTCCTGATACCTCCTATCATATAGCCCCCAACTTGGGCCCTAACCAGTGTTTTTCACATGGAGAAAAATTACTCGAAGCCACCGAGGTGAAGGGCTCCGGAGCGGAGGATCACGCCGGGGGACCCTTCCTGAAGCAGCAAAACCGCGGCAAAACCCGCGAAGAGCAAAAGCGCAGGGAGGGAGAGGGTGCCCCAGCACCCCCCCCACCCCCGAGCCGGAAGAGGGAGCTCCTGACGAGCAGCGGCAGCTCTGACTCAGCGTGGGCGGGGCCAAGAGGGATGGCGGCCAAACCCCCCTCACTTACAAGAGCAGCCCCAGGGAGCGCGATCGACCCGGAGCGCGGCGAACAGGACGGGCAAAGAGGACATGGCGCGGCAGAAGGGCATGGCGCAGCAGTTTGCGCGGCAGTTCGCGCAGGCAGGGCGTGCAGGGAAGGCGAGCGGGCAGGGCGCAGCCCCCCCCCCCCTCGTGGCTCTAGAGACCAACTCAACTATTAACCGGTCCACTTCTTGGAGGGTGACGACTATGGTTTCCACTCGGCTGAAAGCCGTCGCCAGAAGGAATGTGGCGACCCAGACGGAGCCCTCGTGCAAGCATGCAGCTGCCCAGGTCTCTGGCTGCAGGGAATGCCTGAGCCTGTGAGCTGTACCGGAGGGCAGTGGAGACACCGCCTGTGTGCGGTGTGACCAGGTGGATGATCTGCTCGCTCTGGTGGCTGAGCTGAAGGAGGAAGTGGAAAGGTTAAGGAGTATCCAGGAGTGTGAGAGGGAGATAGACTGGTGGAGCCGCACCCTACCATCCCTGAGGCAAGGGCAGCAGATGGAGGCTCTGCGAGAAGAAGAGGATCCCCTGCCCTCTTGCCACCAGGTAGAAAGAGGGGACCTAAGCGACGGGGGGGAATGGAAACGGGTCCCTGCTCGGGGTGTCCTGCCCGGCCTCCCTCACCTTCCCAGTTGCCTTTATGCAACAGATATGGGGCCCTGGAACCTGAGGGCCGGGCAAACGAGGATTTGGACAAAGGTCCATCCGGGAGCTTGCCTAGGGTGAGGCAGTCAGCCCCACGTATAATGACTGCCTCTACTAAGAAAAAAAGGAGGGTGATTGTCGTAGGCGATTCCCTTCTGAGGGGAACGGAGGGCCCAATATGCTGACCGGACCCGTCCCACAGGGAAGTCTGCTGCCTGCCTGGGGCCCGGGTCAGAGACATTACGAGGAAGCTCCCTGGTCTGGTACGGTCTGCTGACTACTACCCACTGTTGGTTATACAGGCTGGCAGTGATGAGGTTCCAGAGAGAAGTCCTGCCACAATCAAAAGGGACTTCAGGGCACTGGGGTGGCTGGTTGAAGGATCGGGAGCACAGGTAGTGTTTTCCTCAATCCCTACAGTGGCAGGGAAGGATACTGAAAGGAGCAGGAAAATGCACCTGATCAACACGTGGCTCAGGGGCTGGTGCCAACGGAGGAATTTTGGCTTTTTTGATCATGGGGAGGTTTACACGGCACCAGGCCTGCTGGCGACAGATGGAGTCCAGCTATCTCACAGGGGGAAAAGGATTCTCGCTCATGAATTGGCAGGGCTCATTGAGAGGGCTTTAAACTAGGTTCGAAGGGGGAAGGGGATAAAACCAGGCTCACTAGAGATGAGCCTAGGGGTGGCATGCCGATGCTGGGGGTGAGATCGATAGCCCGGCTCAAGTGCATCTACACCAATGCACGCAGCATGGGCGGCAAACAGGAGGAGCTAGAAGCCATGGTGCAGCGGGAGAGATACGACCTAGTCGCCATCACAGAAACATGGTGGGGTGACTGTCATGATTGGAGTGCTGCAATGGATGGCTATAGACTCTTCAGAAGGGACAGGCGAGCAAGGAAAGGCGGTGGGGTGGCCCTGTATGTTAGGGAGTGTTTCGATTGTCTAGAGCTCAATGATTGTGATGATGATACGGTCGAGTGTTTATGGGTAAGGATGAGGGGGAAGGCCAACGAGACAGATATCCTGCTGGGAGTCTGTTATAGACCACCCAACCAGGATGAAGGGGCGGATGAAGCGTTCTACAAGTGGCTGGCAGAAGTCTCTTGATCGCTAGCCCTTGTTCTCATGGGGGACTTCAACTTCCTGGACATCTTCTGGAAATACAACACGGCAGAGAGGAAGCAGTCTAGGAGGTTCCTGGAGTGTGTGGAAGACAACTTCCTGACGCAGCTGGTAAGTGAGCCTACCAGGGGAGGTGCCTCACTTGATCTACTGTTTACAAACAGAGAAGGACTGGTGGGAGATGTGGTGGTCGGAGGCCGTCTTGGGCTTAGCGACCATGAAATGGTAGAATTCTCGATTCTCGGTGAAGTAAGGAGGGGGGCAGCAAAACTGCGACCATGGACTTCCGGAGGGCGGACTTTGGCCTGTTCAGGACGCTGGTTAAGAGAGTCCCTTGGGAGACAGTCCTGAAGGGCAAAGGGGTCCAGGAAGGCTGGACGATCTTCAAGAAGGACGTCTTAAAGGCACAGGAGCAGGCTGTCCCTGTACGCCATAGGAAGAACAGGTGGGGAAGGCGACCGGCCTGGCTGAACAGGGAGCTCTTGCTGGGACTCAGGAAAAAAAGGAGAGTTTACCGATTGTGGAAGAAGGGGCAGGCGACCCAAGGAGAGTACAGGGATCTCATTAGGTCGTGCAGAGAGGAAATGAGAAAGGCAAAAGCCCAGCTGGAACACAATCTGGCCGCTGTCGTTAAGGACAACAAAAAAAGTTTTTACAAATATATTAATGACAAGAAGAGAGCCAAGGAGACTCTCCATCCTTTATTGGATGCAGGGGGGAACATTGTCACCAAGGATAAGGAAAAGGCTGAGGTACTCAATGCCTTCTTTGCCTCAGTCTTTAACAGTCAGACCAGTTATCCTCAGGGTACTCGGCCTCCCGAGCTGGAAGACAGGGACAGCGAGCAGGATGAACCCCCATAATCCAAGAGGAAGCAGTCAACGACCTGCTACGCCACCTGGATGCTCACAAGTCTATGGGGCCGGATGGGATCCACCCGAGAGTGCTGAGGGAGCTGGCAGAGGAGCTTGCCAAGCCACTCTCCATCATCTATCAGCAGTCCTGGTTAACGGGGGAGGTCCCGGACGACTGGAGGCTTGCCAATGTGACGCCCATCTACAAGAAGGGCCGGAAGGAGGATCCGGGGAACTACAGACCTGTCAGCCTGACCTCAGTGCCGGGGAAGATTATGGAGCGGTTCATCTTGAGGGCGCTCACAAGGCATGAGCGGGACAACCAGGGGATCAGGCCCAGCGAGCACGGGTTCACGAGAGGCAGGTCCTGCTTGACCAACCTGATCTCCTTCTATGACAAGGTGACCCGCCGAGTGGATGAGGGAAAAGCTGTGGATATGGTCTACCTGGACTTCAGTAAGGCCTTTGACACTGTCTCCCACAGCATTCTCCTCGAGAAGCTGGCGGCTCACGGCTTAGACAGGTGTACTCTGCACTGGGTCAAAAACTGGCTGGACGGCCGGGCCCAGAGAGTTGTGGTGAATGGAGTTCAATCCAGCTGGCGGCCGGTCACGAGTGGTGTTCCCCAGGGCTCAGTTTTGGGGCCGGTCTTGTTCAATATCTTTATCAATGATGATCTGGATGAGGGGATCGAGTGCACCCTCAGTAAGTTTGCGGACGACACCAAGTTGGGCGGGAGTGTTGATCTGCTCGAGGGTAGGAAGGCTCTGCAGAGGGACCTGGACAGGCTGGATTGATGGGCCGAGGCCAACTGTATGAGATTCAACAAGGCCAAGTGCCGGGTCCTGCACTTTGGCCACAACAACCCCATGCAGCACTACAGGCTTGGGGAAGAGTGGCTGGAAAGCTGCCTGTCGGAAAAGGACCTGGGGGTGTTGGTCGACAGCCGGCTGAACATGAGCCGGCAGTGTGCCCAGGCGGCCAAGAAGGCCAATGGCATCCTGGCCTGTATCAGAAATGGTGTGGCCAGCAGGAGTAGGGAAGTGATCGTGCCCCTGTACTCAGCACTGGCGACGCCGCACCTTGAATACTGTGTTCAGTTTTGGGCCCCTCATTGAAAGAAGGACGTTGAGGTGCTGGAGCGTGTCCAGAGAAGGGCAACGAGGCTGGTGAAGGGTCTAGAGAACAAGTCTTATGAAGAGTGGCTGAGGGAACTGGGATTTGTTTAGCCTGGAGAAAAGGAGGCTGAGGGGAGACCTCATCGCTCTCTACAACTACCTGAAAGGAGGTTGTAGCGATGTGGGTGTTGGTCTCTTCTCCCAGGTAACAAGCGATAGGACGAGAGGAAATGGCCTCAAGTTGCGCCAGGGGAGGTTTAGATTGGACATGAGGAAAAATTTCTTTACGGAGAGAGTGGTTAAACATTGGAACAGGCTGCTCAAGGTAGTGGTTGAGTCACCATCCCTGGAGGTATTTAAAAGACGTGTTGATGAGGCGCTTAGGGATATGGTTTAGTGGGCATGGTGGTGTTGGGTTGACGGTTGGACTCGATGACCTTAGAGGTCTTTTCCAACCTTAATGATTCTATGATTCTATGATTCTATACAAGCATGTATTTGTTATTCACACCAAAAAATGCATA
Organism: Spheniscus humboldti; assembly: GCA_027474245.1. Taxonomy (NCBI): domain Eukaryota; kingdom Metazoa; phylum Chordata; class Aves; order Sphenisciformes; family Spheniscidae; genus Spheniscus; species Spheniscus humboldti. The sequence goes on along the minus strand of CM049890.1, from coordinate 66,915,066 downwards.
TGTATCTCTGGCTTATGCTATTGGTATATATTGCTTTGTTTCTTGATGCCAAAATAGTCACCAGCAAATTAGGTAATGTTCCTATCATTTATAAAGTTTTTATAAATGATCTGGACATAGGAATCAAATGTAAGTAAGTTTGCCAATGATACTAAACTAGGAGGCGCTCTAGACTCCCTCGAGGGTAGAGAGGCCTTGCAGAGAGATCTGGATAGACTAGAGAGCTGGGCAATCACCAACCGTATGGAATTTAACAATAGCAAGTGTTGGATTCTCCACCTGGGACAGGGTAATCCTGGTTACACGTACAAACTGGGGGACGAGAGGCTGGAGAGCAACCCCGCAGAAAGATCTGGGGGTTTGGGTTGATGGCAAGTTGAATATGAGTCAACAGTGTGCTCTGGCAGCAAAAATGGCCAACCGTGTCCTGGGGTGCATCAAGCACAGCACAGCTAGCTGGTCGAGGGAGGTGATTGTCCCACCCTACACAGCACTTGTGTGACACCACCTGTGTGCAGTTTTGGGCATTTCAATGTAAGAAGGACATCAAATTATTAGAGTGTGTCCAGAGGAGGGCAACCAAGATGATGAAAAGTCTCCAGGGCAAGACTTACAAGGAGCGGCTGAGGTCACTTGGCTGGTTCAGCTTGGGGAAGAGAAGGCTGAGGAGCTGACCTCATCGCAGTCTACAACTTCCTCAACGGGGGCAGCAGAGGGGGTGTTGCTGATCTCCTCTCTTTGGTGACCAGTGATAGGACACATGGAAATGGAATGAAACTGCATCAGGGGAAGTTCAGATTGGACATTAAGAAAAGGTTCTTAACTGAGAGAGTGGTCAGTCACTGGGACAGGCTCCCCAGGGAGATTGTCACAACACCAACCGTGTCAAAGTTCAAGGAGTGTCTGGACAATGCTCTCAGTCATATGGCCTAGTTTCAGGTAGTTCTGTGAGGACCAGGGAGTTGGACTAGATGATCCTTATGGGTTCCTTCCAACTTGAGATATTCTATGGTTCTATGATTCTATGATTCTATCTAGTGGTTGAGGTTTATTGAGAGGAAGATGGTCTCTGACTGTTAAGCAAAGGACTGTAGAAAACTTCCAGATTCTGTATTCAGGGCCTTCTGGGGTCATTGGTCAGAGCAAGTTATTGTAAAATGCTTCTTTTAAGATGGTCCCCTGGTTTAGATTAGATGCTTAATCTCTAGACAGCTGCAGTTTGCTGAGGTGAAGGCTACCCTTGGCTAGCATTTTTTTAGAATCATAAAGACGCAGATCAACACCACAAATTCCCCTAGAAACCATCTATTTAATTCCCTGAAATTCTTCTGTTGCTATTCACTAGACAAGCCAACATTCCTCTATTTTGAAGGACAGTTGCAATTTGAGTATCATTGTTAAGTATGTACTTGAAATGAAATAAAAGCAGCAGCAAGAGCTCAAATCACTGCTCTGTTTCACTTCACCTCTCTAGATTAGACTTTGCAAATAGCTGACTAATGTATCTACCAGGTTGTGTCCTGCTCAAAGTGGGTATTTATTATGATGTTTTCTGTTCCATCAAAGCATGAAAAATGAAGCTCAGGGCTCTTTTGGTATGGTGTGCTGTAGACAAGGTCAGTTCATCTGGTAAAATGAAGTGGAAATATGACTCATCAAATATGAAGCAAACCCCCAAACTCCATGGTTTCCAGAGACAGCCTCCCAGAAATACACATATGCAAGGGCTCAGGGAAAAACAAATAGATAGAATGAAGAGTTTTGCACATGGAGTTATGCAGAAATATACATTGAGTTCAGCGTCTCTACCAAAGACCATTCTCATCTGCTTCTTCATTCAGGCTGAAATGATAAGGTAATGAACAAGCTGCCATCTCAGTTTGTAGAATAGTGGGTGCCTGATGCTGTAGAGAACTATGTATTGACCAATTTTTAATATGTGTGGGGTAGGGGGTTTTTTTGGTTGTTTGGTTGTTTTTTTTAGAAACAAGCAAAATGCCGATTATCTCCATATAGATTTACATGTTTTCTTAAAACCATTAAGGCAATGCTTGCCTAGGACCAGTGTATCTGTCCTGACTCAAGCCAACACATCTGGAACAGCTACTCGGAGCGTGCAGGAAAGACTCAAAGAAACAAGAGTTTGCAGGCCCTCTCCTCAAGATTGTTCTCTTTGTGGAGAAGGCAGGGAGACCTCTCCTGTTAGCAGCAGTTACTATGAGCTAGGGGAATATAGAAGACCTATCTTTTCCAGAATCAGCCACCCCAGACATTTCCTCACTAGTCTGAAGCACACAATTTTAGAAATCATTGCACTACCCAAATCTGTTTGTTCCATCCTCCTAATCTTACTTGGATAAATGGATTAGCTAGATTATATTTTTTGATGTGCTAAAGTGTGCTAAAAATTTAATAGGTAATTATCACCTTATCAAGTCTGCCTGTTTACTGGAATATTTTTGTAGACTCTTAATAACATTGCAGCCATCACAACATAGTAAAAAAGATTTCACTGAGTTACCTATAATGACCATTTGTTGAGACACTCCGGAAATTTTACAGTGTGAATTTGGGACCAGTATTTCAAAGAGAGTGCAAGATTTGTCTGTTTGCCTTCCCTGAACAAGCTGGGAATTACCTCACTGCCTCAGACACTTTGCAGATATTTCTCTTCTCCCATCACTGCAGAGTTCTGAACAGAGATCATCTGGTCAGCAGGAAGGGGAGAGAATTCAGTTTATTGCAGGAATTAACTGGGCCAGCAAAACTTGTGCAAGACTTAACTGCCAAGTAAGGGAAACCACATTTTTATCATTGTGCAGAATGGAAGGCAGTGGTGGTAGAGTTAGACTTTATTAGGTCTTTCTGGGGACAGATTTTAATAATATCTGGTAACAATACAGTGTTAACTACTATATCATCTGAGGGCACAGAGACAAGATTTGTTTTCCCACTAATTTCTTTGTGCACTGCCAGGTGACCTCTGGTTACCAATGCTGATTAGTTGCTTCAAACATGCTTCAAACAACATATAAAAAAGGAAGAGAGAGACAGAGAAGTGGGCAAAGCTAGCAAAAAAGCAGTGTCTGACAGATATATCCATGTGTGAAGTATTGCACAGGTGTCAGGGTTGTTTCCCCAGAAGGGATGGGAAATTTTCCTTGTAATTTTGCTCCATTTGAAGAGTTTCTATTAAAAAAAAAAAAAAATCCCACTTAGCCAAGTTGCCCTCTCCTTTAACCATTTTTCTTCAATGGAGTTTGATCTGAGTAAGTGGAGACGTGCCAGCTTCCCTCCTTCTGCACTTCACACTGCTCAGCAGATTGCATTTGCTAGGAACTTGATTCATAGTGTAGATTTCAGATAGGTACAGATGGAAGTGAGCAGGGTTTTCCCATGAACTGCCAGTTGCAAACCATCCAGCAAAATCTTTGAGAACCTGTGCTGCTTTAGGCATCAAGGTAGAGCCACACAGAGGTTCAACATGCTTATGGCAACATTATTTTGCAGCCCATAGGGGATGCAGTAGGCTAGGATGCTAGTTGTCTCAGGATGATTCCAGTTGCATGGCCTCTTGAAGGTCAAAAGGCACACATAGTTTCTGACTCCACTTCTGACTTCAGAGAAGCCTACCTAACAGATGGGATGTGGCAAGAAGATGAATGGGGCAGAAGATGGGAGCAAATCATAGAGAATCACATCAGGATTTTTTTAGGGGTAAGTTTTAAGTCTGTGGGTCAGGATCTGGATCAGTTCTTTGTCCAGGAATAGGTATGACTACGGCCAAACTGGAGACAGATACACCTAAAATATAACTCAAGTAGGGACTAAAAAGCCATGCCACTGAAGCTGATTTAATGGAGCCCCTGGGCCCATGGGCAGAGCTGTGGCTGGAAGCACAGGTGAGGCTGATCATGGCCATTAAAACCTGTTAGTGTCCTCAGTTTCAGCTAACATTAACAGACAAACTGTGATCTGCAAATGGACAAAGGATCAGAGACACCTCCTGTTCTGACTACTTCTTGGATAGATGCAGATGCCTTTTCTACTCCTAATTCCCCCACCCAAATTGGATGATGAAAAGTTTTGAAATCAGTCCTACAGGGGTAAGGTAACATCATGATTGCCTCTGTGAAATGCTTCTCCCATTAAAACTGATAATGAGAAACTTTTGACTTTATGAGCAGAGTGATCATACCCTCAAAGGTGGGAGAGAGGATGGGGGCTGAGGAGGAGTCATAAACAGGAGGCAATATAAAGTTTTCACACACAAACTTTACATACTTCTAACCTTCACGTAAAAATATCCTGCACTTAGCCAAAATTTTCCCAGTGGGTTCTAGGTTTTAATCAAGTACAGAAGTAGCATTTTGGAGCAATTACATATTTTTCTTAACATGCAAAGGTTGAATTGACTGGTTCAGTAGACAACTCTCTTGAGAAAGGTTGGAACCTCCTTCAAGTTGCCTCATGGTGACCTGTTGACACCCTGCCCCTTCACCAATATTGGCAGCATAGATAGACTGCTGACACGCTGCCCCCTGAATGACATGGGCAGTTGTGGTGGGTTGACCTTGGCTGTCTGCCAGGTGCCCACCAAGCTGCTCTATCACTCCCCCTCCTCAGCTGGGCAGGGGGAGAAAAGTATGATGAAAGGCTCATGGGCTGAGATAAAGACAGGGAGATCACTCAGCAATTACTGTCACGGGCAAACCAGACTTGACTTGGGGAAATTAATTTAAATTATTGCCAACATAATCACAGTAGGACAATGAAAAATAAAGCCAAAAAAACCCCTTCCTTCTACACCTCTCTTCTTCCCAGGCTCAGCGTCACACCCAACTGCTCTATGTCCTCCCCTCGAAGGGCACAAGGGGACGGGGAATGGGGGTTGGGGTCAGTTCATCACATGTTGCCTCTGCCGCTCCTTTCTCCTCACCCTCTTGCCCTGCTCCAGTGTGGGATCCCTCCCACAGAGACAGTCCCTCGCAAACTTCTCCAGTGTGGGTCCTTCCCACAGGCCGCAGTTCTTCAAGAACTGCTCCAGCATGGGTCCTTTCCACGGGGTGCAGTCCTTCAGGAACTGACTGCTTCACTGTGGGTCCCCCGCTGGGCCATAAGTCCTGCCAGAAAGCCTGCTCCAGTGTGGGCTCCTCTCCATGGGCCGCAGCTCCTGCCAGGAATCTGCTCCAGTGTGGGCTTTCCATGGGGTCACAGCCTCTTGCAACGCACATCCACCTGCTCTGGCATGGGGTCCTCCACGGGCTGCAGGGTGGATATCTGCTGCACCATGGACTTCCATGGGCTGCAGGGGGACAACCTGCATCACCATGGTCTTCACCATGGGCTCCAGGGGAATCTCTGCTCTGGCACCTGGAGCACCTCCTCCCCCTCCTTCTTCACTGACCCTGCTGTCTGCATAATTGTCTCTCTCACATATTTTCTCTCCTGTCTCCCAGCTCTGGTTGTGTAGCAGTTTTTACCCCTTCTTAAATATGTTATCACAGAGGCGCTACCATCTCTGATTGGCTCAGCCTTGGCCAGTGGCAGATCTGTTTGGAGCTGGCTGGAACTGGCTCTGTTGGATGTGCGGGCAGCTTCTGGCATCTCACAGAGCCACCCTTGCAGCCTCCCCACTACCAAAACTTTGCCACGTAAACCAAATACAGCAGTGTAGGCAGGATGTTGTCTACATTATTCATGTAAGGTATGATTCTCTCAAATCACAATACCATTGGAGGAACCAAGGCGCGGTGAGACTCTCACCTGTATTCAAAAGGCATATGCATGAGTGGCTGCTAGAAGACCTGGAAACCAAATGTTCCTGGCAGTCCACTGGAACCATAGCATCACTTATGATCACTGGTTTGCTACCAGTCACTGGGTGAGTCATCATATTACTGTAAGTTGGCAGATGAAGAACTCTCTAAGACTCAATTTGGAGTTTTAGAAAGCAGGCATTCTTTATTGTGGTGCCGGGTGCAGGGTGGAATTCCCACAAATCAAGCACACTTATGGCCAGATCACCATTACATTTATACACAGAAATTATAAGGTAGTACACTCCCAGTTACAATGATTGGTTAGTGATTTACATATAATTATAATATCGGTTGTGTCATTCTCTTCTGTCACTACGCTTGAGCAGGGGAAGGGTCTTCACCTGGGCAAGGGTCTTCTTGACCTGTGGGTGTGTTTTTTTAGTATTATAATGAAGGCAGTTCACTTCAGGACACCTTAAAAGTAAGTTTTGTTGCCAAGTTGGCCAGCTAAATATCTACCTTGCCAGGTTGTCAAATAACTCCTCCTATATACAACAGAACCTAGGGGCTTTGGTTATGGTCTAGAAGGTTCAGAGAATAAGCACTTCAAGCAACACAGCCTCAGATAACAAGTAACAGAGCAACCCATACATAACGCTAACATAGAGGCTAACTTCTTGAAATCAAGATGTTCTCATAGTTGATTATTTCACAACCAAACATAGAAAGATTCAATAAAACTTAAGATAATCTTCAACATTTCCCGCCTTTGAAAGTTTTGAAAATCATTTCAATACTTTCATTCTAACATTTATTTTTAAATTAGTGAGAATCATTATATTTTAGTGGGAATCTTCGGAACTGTTTCTTGTTCATCTTGTTGTTTGGCCACTGCTTGGATGATCATTCGATCAAATGCAGTCTTACTGTTTATTTGCCTTTTTAAACAATAGTAAATCAAAATAATTTTTAAAAGATTATCAACAAGACTAATGCAGTGCTAATCTGTGATTTTATCCATTAACTCAAATTCCATCCCAGTCCCTTGAAGATTTTAATCTCCTCAGGATTAAGGTTTGGAATTTGAGTAGAATTACATCCCAATTTTAATAAATTTCCATGTTTTACTAATTCTCCAGCTGGTTCTGTTTTTGCTAGAAAATTGATTCCCACTAACATCCAAATCAGTATCCATTCCCATTTCTGAAAAGAATAACAAACATTTTAAAGTCAACTCTGAGGTCTTATCATCCCTATTGACAATTTTCCACGATGGTGGGGCTTTCTTCACCCTGGTGTAGTGTATCCACGCTCCTGATTCAGCTATCTTGATGGCGGTGAAGGTAGTCAACAGTACTTGAAAAGGTCCTTTCCAACGTTCCTGAAGAGGTTCAGAAGTCCATGTTTTCACGTAAACATAATCTCCTGGTTGGAAATCATGTACTGGATTGTCCAAAGACAAAGGCCTGTTCCAAACAACTACACTCTGAAGCGCAGTCAAAGTTTTTCCTAGGGAAAGTAGATAGTTATATATATCTTGTTTTCCTTTTATATGTACATTCAAATTTGGTTCTGGAGATTCATATGGTTTTCCGTATAACAACTCGTATGGACTAATTAAAGTTCCACCCTTAGGTTGAATCCAAATTCGCAAAAGAGCCAATGGGAGTGCCTGAGGCCATTTCAAATTAGTTTCCTGACATATTTTACTAATCTGTCTTTTCAATGTTTGATTCATTCTTTCTACTTTACCACTGGACTGTGGCCTCCAAAGTGCATGTAAATTCCAAGTAATTCCCAACATTTTACTAATGCCCTGCACCACTTCTGCAATAAAATGTGGACCTTTATCTGAAGATATTCCGATAGGTACTCCAAATCTTATGATAATTTTCTGCAATAGCCACTTAATGACTTCTTTTGCTTGATTGGTCTGACAGGGAAAGGATTCTGGCCATCCTGTAAAAGTGTCAACCCCCACCAAAATGTACCAATACCCATTTTGTGAAGGTAATTCTGAAAAATCAATTTGCCAATAATCTCCTGGTTCCATTCCTGATTTCAATATTCCCATTTGAACCTTTTTCTTTACAACTGGGTTGTTTTTCAAACATATCTCACATTTTGCAGTTATCATTTTAGCCATTTCTAGCATTCTTACTTATATTATTTGTTTTCTTAAAAGTGCCACCCATGCTTTTGCTCCCCAGTGACATTCCTTATGTTTTGTCTGTGTTATTTCTCTCATTATTAGTGGTGGGGCTACTACTTGGCCTTGTGATGTTATCCACCATACTGCTGGATTCTTTTTTTGCATCTAACAACTTACCTAATTTCTTGTCTTCCTCTGAATATTTAGGTTTCTCGTTTGATAGAGCAATGGTTTTAGTAGCAATCAATGCCATTTAAAAGGCACCTCTTTTTGCAATTCTTCTAGCTGTCCTGTCTGCCAATTTGTTTCCTATAATTTCTTTTGTATTTCCTAATTGATGTGCTTTACAATGCATGATTGCCACCTTAATCGGTTTTTGGACTGCTTGTATTAATTTTAAGATTTCTTCTTTGTATTTAATACTCGTCCCCTGAGAGGATAATAATCCCCTTTCCTTCCACAGGATTCCATGAACATGTACCACGCCAAAGGCATATTTTGAATCAGTCCAAATATTCACTTTCTTCCCTTCACTTAGCTCTAATGCCCTCATCAAGGCTATCAATTCTGCCTTTTGGGCTGAAGTTGTGCAGAGTAAAGAATTTGCTTCTACAACAGAATTCTCAGTAGTCACCGCATATCCTGCATATTGGATCCCATCCTCCACAAAACTGCTACCGTCCATGTATAATTCCCAATTGGGATCCTCCAGCGGTCTATCCTTTAAGTCTTCTTGACTGGAATACACATGTTCAATGGTCACCAAACAATCATGTTCTATTTGTCCTTCTTCCTGCATGGAGTTCAAAAAGACTGCAGGGTTAATTAAGTTAGTAGTTTTCAAAATGACATCATCCTGTTCTGTCAAAATCACTTGATATTTCACCATTCTGCTAGGGGATAACTAGTGACCCCCCCTTTTGTTCTAGAACAGTGATTACCATGTGTGGTACACATACTGTTACCGTCCTTCCCAAAGTTAATTTCTGGGCTTCTTGTATTAACATCACTGTAGTGGCGACTGCTCGGAGACATGTAGGCCATCCTTTACTTACAGTGTCCAGTTGTTTGGAGAAATACCTGACTGGTCTTTTCCAGCTTCCCATTTTCTGAGTCAGCACCCCGAGGGCAAGATGTTGCCTTTCATGAACAAATAACTGAAAATCTTTAGTTAGATCTGGAAGTCCCAATGCTGGTGCAATCATTAAAGCCTGTTTTAAGTTCAAGAAGGTTTTTTGCTGTTCTGGGCCCCACACAAACGGTACAACCTTTTGGGCTTCATAAAGCAGCTTTGCTATCAGACCGTAATTCATTATCCAAAGGCGACACCATCCAGCCACTCTCAGAAATGCTCTTAATTCATGAATATTTCTTGGTTCGGGAATACTACAAATTACTTCCTTATGGTCTGTTCCCAACTGTCGTTGCCCTTTCAAAATCTCAAAGCCCAGATATATTACAGTTTGGCTTGTTATCTAAGCCTTATTCCTAGAAACTTTGTACCCATTCAGTCCAGGAAAGTTTAAAAGGTCTATTGTTACCTTGATGCAGGTCAGTCTTTCTTCTGTAGCAATCAAGATGTCATCCACATATTGTAGAACCAAATGTGTGGGTTTAGGTCCTGTATCACTTTGTTCCCATTGTTCCAGATCTTTCGCCAGGTGATTACCAAAGATCGTTGGACTATTCTTGAATCCTTGCAGCAGTCTTGTGTCTGTGTTAATTGTGTCTTTCATCCTGTTTGTGGATTTTTCCACTCAAAAGCAAATAACTTTTGGCTTTCCTTCTCCAGAGGTATACAAAAGAAAGCATCCTTTAAATCAAGCACTGTAAACCACTGATAAACCTGTCTTAATGCTGTTAAAAGTGTATATGGATTTGCAACTACAGGGTGTATGTCTTTAACTATTTGTTTTATGGCCCTTAAATCCTGTACTAATCTGTATTCACCTGAAGGTTTTCTTACTGGTAAAATTGGGGCATTATATTCTAACTCACATTCTTCAAGAATTCCAAACTTTAAAAATTTATCAATCGATTTCTTGATTCTTTGTCTAACCTCTAGGTTAATTAGATATTGCTTGACTCTCACTGGTTTTACCTGTTCTTTTAATTCTGTTTTTACAGTTTGTGTTGGTTTTGAGTTACCATCAATATTTCCCCTATCTTTGATTCTGGTATTTTTAAAAGAATTTCTCCTTTTTCAAACACTATTTGGGCATTTAATTTGGACAATAGGTCTCACCCTAACAAGGGTATCGGACAGTCTGGCACATACAAAAATTTGTGTATAATTACCTTATTTCCAAATTTCAAGTCTATGGGTTGAAGGGATGGCCTGTTTTCCTGCTTCCCAGTCGCTCCAATTATATCAGCCATTTTATTTCCCAATTTCCCTTTGCAAGTGTTCAAAACAGAATATGTTACACCCATATCTACTGAAAATTCAACTTTATCCTCTCCCAGCTTAATTATAACCAGAGGCTCAGTTGGGTTCCCCTCCGGTCCTCTTCAGTCATCTAAGGTCATCATCCTTGCTTCTTCCCGCCGACCTGTCCTCAATTGAGGACAGTTTCTTTTCCAATGTCCATCTTCCCTGCAATATGCACATTGATTTGCCCCTAGAGGTGCATTAGGTTCTTGGTTACCAAAGTTTCCAAAACCTCCTTTTCCTCTGGCCCGTCCTCTTCCTTGTACTGCATTGCCTGTTAGAAGAGCCATCAATCTGCTCTCCCTACCTTTATCTTTCTTTTCTTTTATTTGTTCTTCTTTCTCTCTATTGTTATAGACTTTCCATGCTACTTCGAGCATTTTATTTAAATTTCTGGAATCCTCTCCCTCCAACTTTTGGAATTTCCTTTTTATATTGGGTGCTGATTGTCCCATAATTGTTGTTGTTCTGCCTCTGTTTCCAATTTTAAATCAGTATATTTCCTAGCAGTTTCCTTTAATTTTTCTAGGAAGACTGATGGAGATGAATTTTTGTCTTGTCTTACCTCATATAATTTAGACCAATTTAGGGCTCTTGGCATTGCATGCTTTACTCCATACAACACCCAATTTTGATACCGATTTAACCTTCTTCTGTGTTCTATATTATTTGGGTCCCATTGGGGATCTCCCAAAGGGAAATTCTGCTCCAAAGTTCCAGGGAGAGTTTCATTCATGCATGCTGCCTCTGCTTGTACTCTTGCTACTTTTAACACCATCTGTTTCTCAGTACTATCCAACAAAGTATCTAATATCACTTGTAAATCATTCCAATCAGGATCCTGAGTTCTAATAATGGTCTCTACCATTCTTTCTACCCTCTCTGGATCTTCTCTATATAACCCTGCTGCTTGTTTCCATGCCATCAAGTCTGTGATCGAAAATGGCACTTTCACATATACTGGCCCATTCTGTCCTACTCCCTGTCTTAAAGGAGCTAGCAATTGGGTTTGTTGTCTAGTCCTTCGAGAAACTGGAGTAGTATGAGCCTCTACTTCTTCTATTTCCTCCCCCCTTCCACTACTATCTGGTTCTGTTTCAACACTTCTTTCCCTTACACGTGAGGGAGGGAAATTCCATCCCTCCTGCTGCTTCTAATACCAACTCCATTTCATCCTCTTTTGGTACTGTACACCTAATGCACCTCTTTCCAATATCACAAGCTGAACAACAATTCTTTGTTTTCTTATTCTCCAAAGTTACGCCATTACCAAAGTATCTCGACTAATTAACTTGCATTCATTCTGCCAATCTACTCACTGCCTCAAATGAAAGCATTCCATTTGCCTTCTCTTCTACAGAACAACATTAACTGCAAAACAGCATTATAACTCAAAGTTCCGTTCTTTGGCCATTTTTCCTGATCCTCCAAAACATACAAAGGCCACCAATGGTTACAATATTCTATCATCTGGCTTTTGCGCAAATCATCACGTTAATCGCCCCAATGAGCTAAAAGACACCCCAACGGTGAGGTTTTTGGTATCTTTTCATCCGTTGCTAAATTCCCAACACTCTTACTCTTAAACAATTTCACAAATCCTGATGCCATCCCAAAAAAATATTCAAAGGTAACAGATAGAGTTCAAAGGTAACAGGTAGAGTTTAAAGATAACAGGTAGAGTTCAAAGAAAACAGGTAGAGTTTCCAAACAGGGATTCTAACCCCTCCAATTCCAAACGGGTTTCCAACCCCTCCAAATTCCAAACGGGGATTCCAACCCCTCCGAAGTCCAACCCAGCAATAGGTTTCGCTTATGACTTACTGGCAGACGCCTAGGCTTCCAGCTGCCAAACGGGTACCCTCTTAGCCCCAACCCTGCGTAGCTTTCGCTGTACCTTATAGGCAGGCTTTCCAAACAGGGACTCTAACCCCTCCACATAAGTTTCCAAAAGAATGCCTTAATACTCACAAACAATGTTCTTCACTCAGGGGCTCTTCAGTCCGGGGATCAGAAAATCCTCTCTGAGAATCCCTCGGTGCCGGCTGAGGTTCTGCGACCCCAGGATCCATGAAGGATCAAGAGCAGTGTCCCATCTGGGTCACCAAAATCTGTTACCATAAGTCGGCAGATGAAGAACTCTCTAAGACTCAATTTGGAGTTTTAGAAAGCAGGCATTCTTTATTGTGGTGCCGGGTGCAGGGTGGAATTCCCACAAATCAAGCACACTTATGGCCAGATCACCATTACATTTATACACAGAAATTATAAGGTAGTACACTCCCAGTTACAATGATTGGTTAGTGATTTACATATAATTATAATATCGGTTGTGTCATTCTCTTCTGTCACTACGCTTGAGCAGGGGAAGGGTCTTCACCTGGGCAAGGGTCTTCTTGACCTGTGGGTGTGTTTTTTAGTATTATAATGAAGGCAGTTCACTTCAGGACACCTTAAAAGTAAGTTTTGTTGCCAAGTTGGCCAGCTAAATATCTACCTTGCCAGGTTGTCAAATAACTCCTCCTATATACAACAGAACCTAGGGGCTTTGGTTATGGTCTAGAAGGTTCAGAGAATAAGCACTTCAAGCAACACAGCCTCAGATAACAAGTAACAGAGCAACCCATACATAATGCTAACATAGAGGCTAACTTCTTGAAATCAAGATGTTCTCATAGTTGATTATTTCACAACCAAACATAGAAAGATTCAATAAAACTTAAGATAATCTTCAACAATCATATGGGCTCATCTTTCCTACTGCTTCAGTGAAGCTTTGTTTCATAACATGTTGTCAGACTCCATTACTGTTCCAACCACACCTGTGCCCTCACCCACTGTGCTATTTCTCTTGCGAGGGAAAACTGAAGCCACATTTTCTTATGCACTGACCTCCCATGGATACTGAAGCAGAAGAAATGTGAGCTTCCCTGTTCTGGAAGCTGAGCTGGAAGTATAGTGGCATTAGGTTTTCTTGAGACATTTCCAGCATATCTTGTTTTGGACTAGCTGGACATGTGGCATGAACAGACTTTCATGTATTTTTTTTAATAGTGGTTTTCCACTGCCATTCACTGATAAAACCAGCAAGGACAGAGGAGTGCGAAAATAATTAAGGAAACAAATAAATATAACCTGTGCTTCTTCAGAGCTCAGAAGTTTGTTATTGGCTCAGGAGGAGTTTTGAGGAAAGTTTCAAACTAGAATTACTGCTTTACATGGTGTTGTAGCGTTTTTTTACATGTGTTGACCCATGTTTTTTATGTCTGTCTCTGTTCACTTCTCGTACCAGTATTTGCCAGCCTTTACAAGTGTCTGGTTGAGTAAAGAGTGATGCAAGGGCCCTTTGGAGCTGGGATAGTGAATTTCAGAGTTCAAAGAACCTGGAGTTGGCCAGAGGTGGAATGTCACTGGCAAGAAACAGAGCATGGAGGGAAGATGGAGCCACTCAAACCTTCGTTATCCTGAACACAGATGTACCTCAGAGGATGTTTATTCCTCTTCCTCCTGTCCATTACATTTATTCTGAGGGTTTGTGTGTGACTCCCAGCCTCCACCTATTTGGTGCTGGGTCCTTTCTCTCTGATATGTGCAACAGAAAGGTGTGTACACTCCAGATGCTGATATGAAGCTGTCTGAGCTGTGTTTCTGGTGAGGGACATTTGATAACACCATCCTAGCTCAGAGCCATTTGTCACAAGAGTAAGGCATTGCAGATTGAAACCCCAATCCTGCAAGCCCCTCCCTGGGATATGTGTTTGACAATTCATATTTACAGTGAAGGAGCTAGCTCTTTGATATAAGTCTTTTCAGTCCAGTTGTCTTCAGCCTTTCCGATCCTAAAAATCACTAGCAGTAATGAGCTTCCCATGGATCACTGTAAACAGAGAGGAATCAGAGCACTCCCCTCATAGTCTCCACCCAAAACATCCAGCTCTCTAGACCCTGCACACATGCACCCCAAAATATACTACATCTACTATGCCATTGTCCTGGTTTCGGCAGGGATAGAGTTAATTTCCTTCCTAGGAGCTGGTACAGTGCTGTGTTTTGGATTTAGGGTGAGAACAAAGTTGATAACGCACCGATGTTTTAGTTGTTGCTAGGTAATGCTTACACTAGCCAAGGACTTTTTAGTTTTCCATGTTCTACTGACTGAGAAGGCACTAGAAGCTGGGAGGGGGCACAGCCAGGACAGCTGACCCAAACTGGCCAAAGGGCTATTCCATACCATGCGACGTCATGCTCAGTATATAAAGCTGGGGGAAGAAGAAGGAAGGGGGGGGGACGTTTGGAGTGATGGCGTTTGTCTTCCCAAGTAACCGTTACGCGTGATGGAGCCCTGCTTTCCTGGAGATGGCTGAACACCTGCCTGCCCATGGGAAGTAGTGAATGAATTCCTTGTCTTGCTTTGCTTGCGTGTGCGGCTTTTGCTTTACCTATTAAACTGTCTTTATCTCAAACCACGAGTTTTCTCACTTTTACCCTTCCGATTCTCTCCCCCATCCCACTGTGGGGGGAGTGAGCGAGCGGCTGTGTGGTGCTTAGTTGCCAGCTGGGGTTAAACCACGACAGTCCTTTTTGGCGCCCAACGTGGGGCTCGAAGGGTTCGAAATAATGACAGGTTTGATTGGAATGTGCTAGATCGAATTTATACCCGTTATAGCTGTTTAGGTATTAATTGGCAGGCTCCTGTGCTTGCCATGGGGCTTGCTTGCCGTACTGTATATTAGAGTCTAACGCTCGTTAGTGACTGCTTTTTGCTTTCGCTGCTTGTTGTACTGCTGTACTGCTTATCATCATATTCTACTGTGCCTGGGAACATTTTGATAACAGCAGTGGCGATGTGCCTGGGCTGGCAGATGGCCAGGGCATTGCTGCTGTTTCTGTGCTGATGTACTGGCAGGCTGGAACTCCAGTGTGAACTCGAGTCGAAGGGACTGTGACCTGTGGATGAGCCCATGTGGGAGCAGGACACCCCAAAGCGTCTGTGGCCGTGGATAAGCCCATGCCAGATCAGGTACATCTCGAAGCGTCTGTGGCCGCGGTTACGTTTGTGCTACAGCAGGTTTACTTCTGAAGGGACTGTGGCTGCGAGTAAGGCCACACTGGAGCAGGTATATCTCTGAAGACATTGTGGCCCATGGAGAAGGACATGCTGGAATGGGTGCATCTCAAAGTGACTGTGGATAATTCTATGCCGCAGCAGGTGTACCCCTGGAGAGACTGTGGCTCATAGATAAGGCTCCACTTGGAGCAGGTACAACCCTAAGGGACTGCAGTCTGTGGATAAGTCCAAGCCGGAGCAGGGGCAAGGGGAGGAGTTCATTGCAATGTTAAACCCTATGGTTTGGTCCGAAGGGACCAGGGGTGGAGATTGTAATGGAAACACCTTTAAATTGTTGTAACCCAGGATTTGAGTTGCATGTTATAGGAATTACTATAGCAGGAACCCCTTGTTGCTAGCCAGGCGAGGAGCAAGGGGAGGAGTTCATTGCAATATTAAACCCTATAACCTGGCCTAAAGGGACCAGGGGTGGAGATTGTAATGGAAATACCTTTAAATTGTTGTAACCCATGATTTGAGTTGCATGTTATAGGAATTACTATAGCAGGAACCAGCCGAACCAGTGGAGGACAAGCCTTACAAGAAGCAGTGCAAGTGCAGCAGTGACCTGACCTGAGCTGGCTTTGGTGCCCAGTAACTCCACGCAACACCCCACCTCTCCTGTCCTGAGTGACCACCGTAACAGATGGAGCCCAAAGTCACGGACTAAATGAACTCAATGGATATTTCATGGACATTTCTGGACATTTTACAGACATTCCACAAGGGTGGTCCATAGACTAAGGGAATGATATCTGTGTGTTATATCAAAGGATGGAAAGCTGAGTGGGTGGTTAATGAGGTTGTACTGGAAAATACGGGACTTGAGCATGACGTAGATGGTATAGAATAAGGGGTGGATACTGTCCTGGTTTCGGCAGGGATAGAGTTAATTTCCTTCCTAGGAGCTGGTACAGTGCTGTGTTTTGGATTTAAGGTGAGAACAAAGTTGATAACGCACCGATGTTTTAGTTGTTGCTAGGTAATGCTTACACTAGCCAAGGACTTTTTAGTTTTTCATGTTCTATTGACTGTGAAGGCACTAGAAGCTGGGAGGGGGCACAGCCAGGACAGCTGACCCAAACTGGCCAAAGGGCTATTCCATACCATGTGACGTCATGCTCAGTATATAAAGCTGGGGGAAGAAGAAGGAAGGGGGGGATGTTTGGAGTGATGGCGTTTGTCTTCCCAAGTAACCGTTACGCGTGATGGAGCCCTGCTTTCCTGGAGATGGCTGAACACCTGCCTGCCCATGGGAAGTAGTGAATGAATTCCTTGTCTTGCTTTGCTTGCGTGTGCGGCTTTTGCTTTACCTATTAAACTGTCTTTATCTCAAACCACGAGTTTTCTCACTTTTACCCTTCCGATTCTCTCCCCCATCCCACTGTGGGGGGAGTGAGCGAGCGGCTGTGTGGTGCTTAGTTGCCAGCTGGGGTTAAACCACGACAGCCATATGTCCTCGGGGAAATTACATGGGTGAAAACAAGTTCCAAGGAACCACAGGAATCTGCAAAAGACAAGTGGGGATTTCTAGCTCCAACTCAAGGCAGATAATTTATGGCACATTATACACCCCATCCCAAACTTAATTTCCCTTGCCTTTTGTGGGCAAGAAATCCTGTCTTATTCATCTACTCTTGCCCAACAAGCTTAAGACCTTCTCTTTTGCTAGTACATCCTTGGCTCCTCAGTAAAAAGCCATTTTCACCCATCAAATTCTCTGACTAGTGTACCAGAGTGCAGCAGGTCTTTGAAGTCTGATCTTAGTCTGTCCCTCTTCTCACAGAAGTGCCCCAGTTCCTGCTGAGCTTCTCTGCCAAAATAGTCACAGCTTTCCACACAGGTGGCAGAATGAATCACCTGATAATGTTTACTGGTAACAATAAAGTTGCCCATGGCCTTTGGGGATCCTTGACTAGGTGCCAAGTGCTTGTACCACTCTAGGCCAAGTGAGGAATAAGAGGAGGTGTGAAAGAAAGTAGCCTAACTTTATAACTTGTCTGTCTTTATTGACTTCAAGATTAAAGTTATCAGAAAACTGTTAAGAATCTGTGTTTTCAAGGGGAGCAATCATATCCCCTAGTCCCTTCTGCACAAGAAAAAATTATGTGCCCACTGGCTTTCTGCTTTTTTTCCCTGTTGTTTATTTCTTAGCAAACTTTAAAGCTATATTAATTTAAAAAAAGAAAAAGTGCTTCTCCCCTTCACATTTTCACTCCTTAAAGCTATTCAAATATGTTTGTTGGGAGAGTTAGAAGGAAAGACATAGAGCTGGGTCATTTAGACATTCTCCTCACGCCAGAAAGGTGTAAGCTTTATACCTGTGTTCCAGGAACAAAATTACATATTAATATTCTGTATGTCCTGTTATTTGATTTCTCATTTATTTACAGAGAAATATCTATGGACTTAGCTGTAATTCTCCTGAGAGATTTTAACATGCTGGTCCAACATACGATTCCATGCATTAATCTTGGAAGTTGATCAAATAACCGCTCATTGAGGGCTTTTTGTATTCATTGAGTGTTCAGGAGCTGAAATATTTATTTTCTAGGACAGTTGATGTAATTGGAGTACAAGGAGGAGTGCAATGGATGGGAAAGCAAGGGGCATCTCCATTTCTTGTCATGGGAATTCAGCACATCTCTAGGAGGAGACAGCTTGAGACAAATACCACAAATTATCTACCACTGTCTTTTATTTGTTCTTAATTATTGCTTGTTCAGTATTGTTAGACCTTGACAATGTATGTAGAAGAGAAACCAGGAACCAGGTTGGAACCTTTGTCAAAGCTTGGTCAGAATATAAAAGCTAGCTGGGACTGACTGGCAGGGGATGAGACTTGCTGTAAATTCCTGACCAAATGACTCCCTCTGCAGCTAGGCAAACGGGAGCTTGGTGCCAGGGGAAGCAGAGCCCAGCCACTGTTGGGGAAACCCATTCCTTGTGTGCAGATATAAGTTCCTCCTCTTGCAGGAGCAGTCTTTTAAGTTTGGTTGTACAGGCTGAGAGAAAAGAAGCGTTCAGCAGTGCAGGGGTGACAGGTTTCTGCCTCTCAGTCTCTGTCACACAGCTTGGGATGGCCTCAGTCTTGATGTGACTTCCATACTGCTACCTCAGATCAAGTATGGTTCCAGCAAAGTCAGAGTTTGAATAAGACCAAAACAGTCCTTTTTTCTCTCTCTGTGATGTCAAGCAAAGCCTTTTTGGGCTTGGAGCTGCACCTTCAGATATCCTTGCCCCAAAGAGCTTGCAGTCTTGTCAACACTCTTGCAGCGAGGACAAGGTTGCACATGGCAATAAGATGACCCAGCTGATGTTCAGAGGAGTTTTGTGACAGTGATCAGGAAGCAGGTAGACTGAGTTACAACCTATTGCCATAAGCATTAGACTGTACTCGTCTTCCTGTTGTCAGGATTTTTTTATAGAATCATAGAATCATAAAATAGTTTGGGTTGGAAGGGACCTCTAAAGGTCATTTATTCTAACCCACGTGCAATGAGCATCTTCAACTAAATCAAGTTCCTCAGAGCCCTGTCCAACCTGACCTTGAATGTTTCCAGGGATGAGGCATCCACCACCTCTCTGGGCAACCTGTGCCAGTGTTTCACCACCCTCAGCATAAAAAATTTCTTCCTTAGATCTAGTCTAAATCTACCCCCCTTTAGTTTAAAGCCATTCCCCCTTGTCCTGTTGCAACAGGCCCTGCTAAAAAGTTTACCACCATCTTTTTTATAAGCCTCCTTTATGTAGTGATTGGCTGCAATAAGGTCTCCCCGAAGCCTTCTCTTCTCTAGGCTGAACAACCCCAACTCTCTCAGCCTTTCTTCATAGGAGAGGTGTTCCATCCCCCTGATCATTTTCATGGCCCTCTTCTGGACCTGCTCCAGCAGGTCCGTGTCTTTCTTATGCTGAGGGCTCCAGAGCTGGACACAGTACTCCAGGTGGGGTCTCACCGGAGCAGAGGAGAGGGGCAGAATCCCCTCCCTCGACCTGCTGGCCACGCTGCTTTTGATGCAGCCCACGATACGATTGGCCTTCTGGGCTGCGAGCGCACATTGCTGGCTCATGTCCAGCTTTTCATCCACCAGTACCCCCAAGTCCTTCTTGGCAGGGCTGCTCTCAATCCCTTCATCCCCCAGCCTGTATTGATACCGGGGGTTGCCCCAACCCAGGTGCAGGACCTTGCACTTGGCCTTGTTAAACCTCATGAGGTTCACACGGGCCCACTCCTCAACCTTGTCCAGGTCCCTCTGGATGGCATCCCGTCCCTCTGGTGTGTTGACTGCACCACTCAGCTTGGTGTTTTCTGCAAACTTGCTGAGGGTGCACTCGATCCCACTGCCTATGTCATTGATGCAGATATTAAACAGTACTGGTCCCAATACAGACCCCTGCGGGACGCCACTCGTCACCAATCTCCATCTGGACATTGAGCCTTTGACCACTACCCTCTGGATGCGACCATCTAACCAATTCCTCACCCACCGGACAGTCCACCCATCAAATCCATACCTCTCCAGTTTAGAGAGAAGGATGTTGTGTGGGACCGTGTCAAAGGCCTTACAGAGGTCCAGATAGATGAGATCCGTAGCCCTTCCCGTGTCCACTGATGTAGTCACTCCATCATAGAAGGCCACTAAGTTAGTCAGGCAGGACTTGCCGTTGGTGAAGCCATGCTGGCTGTCTTGAATCACCTCCCTGTCCTCCATGTGCCTTAGCACAGCTTCCAGGAGGATCTGTTCCATGATCTTCCCAGGCACAGAGATTAGGTCCTTAATCTGCATACCCATTTCCCGAACTGCTTTTCTACCTGTTTCCTAACAGCCTGCCCCTGAAGTCACATTTCAGGAATTCTTTTACAGGTGAATCATTTGTCTTTCTTCCTGTCTTTACAGGCAGTGTCAAGAGCCTCCTCCCTTCCTCAGATTTGGCCAGTTAAGTCTCCTCTGTACATGATTGCAATAAAGTAGAACTGACTTAACGCTTGCCTCTCCACCCCATGCATGTGGAAAACCTATCTTGTATGAAGAAGATACCATGCATATCTGCTCTGAGCCTTGCACAATGTTGTCCTTAAGTGACTTGGAGAGGTCTGCCTTGTAAGAGTGTGTGGTGAAGCAGACATTTGAGGGGTTATTGCCTCTTTCTTCCTCCTCCTGTCTGCTAAGTTAAGCTTAGTGATCTCTCAGACCTGAGGTGTGCTCTCTGACATGGTTCGGTGTCCTTTGCACTTCCCATGTTCAAAAAGGAAGACAAAGGCCAAGAGCTCAACCACAGAGGAATTCTGCTTCCATTTGCCTTTCTTTGGGTTGAATGTGGCATCCATTGGTTCATTAGGAACCTTTCTGTAGACTTGTCTGTCCATTGGATCAGTTGGTGATTTCTGGCTGAGGAAACACTTTCAGCATTTGCTTTGCAGTTAAGTCATTTTCACAGGGCGTAGGAACTTGGAAGAAGTTCTTTATGATGGAATTTCAGCATTTGCTTAAACTTCTAAAAACTTCATGCAATAAAAAAGCATTTCTCTTTGGCATTGGATTTACACTAAAACATACCACAGCACTGTGATTTATAAGCCCATAGCCTTTTATCTCATGGGCATGGAAATATACTACCAAGCCATGCAGCAGCACATTTTGTGTAAGTTCACAGCTGCCTGGTTTTCTCTTCTGAAACTATTTTTTTTCCTCCATTATTTTCATCCAGAATGGCTGCTGCAGTTGAGCTGCCACAGAGTACACTTAGAGATGTATCAAGCCACAGGTCTGTTTTCTTTGGTTATAATATTTCCCCTGGACAGAGCTTAATGAAAGAGAATGGGTTAATAGGATTTTTATATACATCTCTTTATGGAGGGGCATCCCTGTCTGTCCCTGTATCAGGTCTCTCAAGGAGCATGCTCCTAATGTTTGAATTAATTACAACAACTCTTGCTATGAGCGTGCATCCTGACTTTACTTATTTTAAAGCAGGCCACAGAATCTGAGGATCCTTATGTCCCCTTTGGGCAGTGGGTGGCATTTACCAAGTTAATCATCCTCATAAGAATGAACAAAAGGAACACTTCACTCTGATGACATTTTATTTTAAATGTGTATTTTATCACAAAATGAACGGGGTTTAATATGGAATAAATTATTACTCATCTTCAATAGCATTGTAGTCAGCCAGAGGGCATGAACCTTGGATTGTCTCACCATTGTTTGTGGAGTGGATAACAATAGACATTGTTCTTATAATTGTTAACAAATGATAAGAGCTTCTTAAGAGGGGAAGAACTCAAAATCTCTGTGGCAACATTATTGCCTAATCTTTATAGTGGCTACTTTTTGTATGCAAGCTATACTCTCCCTGGGAGTCAAGGTATTACTAAATATCTGTGTTGATTGTCTCCTCTCTGCTTCCTCTGGCATCTCTCCAAATATGTCTTTCATCCCTGCGCTTAGCTGCAAGACAGTTGGCTAAGACTGTGCTTTTTCACACTTCCTCCTCTTCGCTAAGGTGATCTCAGTATGTTGTACTTTCTCTCACTGCAGCAACTTGGGTATGATCAGCATGTAGGACATC
Organism: Spheniscus humboldti; assembly: GCA_027474245.1. Lineage (NCBI taxonomy): Eukaryota > Metazoa > Chordata > Aves > Sphenisciformes > Spheniscidae > Spheniscus > Spheniscus humboldti. The sequence goes on along the minus strand of CM049890.1, from coordinate 66,893,044 downwards.
CAGACGATACATTTCCAATTCTTAGCAATGTCATTACTGTTGAGATGGATTGGCCTGAAGAGCATAAAAGCTGCAGTGTGAAACCTTCAATCCCAATTATGTCAAGGAAAAGGTGAAGAGCTGAAAATAAATCTCAGACTTCCGTCATAGACTACTTTACTCTAAAGCTGGAAACATCTGAGAATCTGGGCTAAATCCTCTGTGGTGCTGAGCACTTCTCATCTAACCATCCTCTGGGGTAATAGGAGCTTAGCAGTCCTGTTCAGCTGCATTTGGAAAATTTTGCACTCCGCATGAAAGATCCCAGTGCCAATAGTCTGCACCGCTGCTCTTATGCATCAATACATGCAGGATGGTCAAACTGGAGAATAAGGATGCCCTAGGACACAAGATGAGGACTGCAGGTTTAGATGCACTCCTTGTTCTTTTATAGCTTCTAGTAGCTGTGTTGGCATGGCATTGTCTCAGGCCCCAGTCTTAAATTATTTAAGTTCTGTGATTGAGAAGTGGGGCACTAGCTGTATTGCTCCTCATAACTAAATAAGCTCATCTAGATCTGCCATGGTGGACACTATTCAATATCATGTTGCCATTTACTTTAAGAAAGACAGGGAGTTTAAACATCTTTCTGAATCAGTGTGTAATTCCCCTGTGCTTCAGTATCCCATTGGTAATCTGCAGACGTACAATGTCAATGAGCCTTCTATGTAATAAATGCTGAGCGAATACTGCAAACGTATTAGAGACACATAGAGGAGAGGGTGTCTTGCAGAAGATAAACCATTGATCAAGTCTTTGCTCTTTTGATCCCTATAGCAATCCTAGTGTTGACTAATCATAGATTAAACATCTATTTACCATTTATTGGCCCATTAGAAAAATTAATAGGACTGTTGTAATGTTCCTTTCCTTCTTTCTTTTTTGCTGAGGTCATACGATTTTTGACTCTCTCTACCTATATGTCTGATTCACAGTGTAATAGGTCACTAGGCTCTAATACAGACAAGCAATGTAACAGAACTGAGACCAGCCATGTGAATCAGAGAGCATATTATTGATGTGCTTTTGGTTTGAAGGACTATGCAGAAAATGCATTAACCACTGTAGAGAGAGGGGTAATAGGAAATGCACTGGCTTTTTCAAAACAACACAGCAAGCTCTTAGAGTTTTCCCAGTCCATTAAAGGACCATGGTCAACTTTAAGTGAAACTCCTCCAACTACTTGTTCCACATATAAGGGAAATTAGATTTAAAACTATTCTCTTATTTCATCTTTGTATTCACACTGGCACTAAAGGAAGCAGCCTGACTTGCCAAAGGTTTTTAGATGTTTAAATACATAATCAGGTATCTGTGAAGATTTGAAAAACTGCTGAAAATCCCACTAGGAGATTGGCTGTGAGTAGGCATATCTGAATTCCTGGATAAAGTCCTTTGCTTACATGTTACTAAATTACTGTTTCTCCCATTTTCTCTGTGGATTTTCCTCTCATTAGGATATGAGACTTCTGCAGCACCAGGCAAGAGAGGAACAATTTTTAAAGTGAGAAAATACTACTGGTGAATTTTATTGGCTTTGTGAGGGAGAATGAAAAACCAGAGAGGTAAACCAAAGTACTCACATATGAGGTTAGGGAATAGAAAACTTAATAATATGTTGTTCTTATTACACGAAATTTACCCTTGTCTTCAGCAGGTACTTGGGAGGTTGTTTTCCAAACTCCTGCTCATCCAGCTGGGCTGAGAGGAGTTTTTTACCCTCAATTCTGGATCCGAAAGGGACACTGCACGTAACATTGGGAAGATCATTTGAAATTTGCGTTGCAGGAGCTGTGGCTAAGAGTTGATGGATGAAGAGCATGTTGCATGCATCCTTTGCTCTTCCTTTACCCTGGCCTTACACTACAAATATGAATTATTTAAGGCAACATTTCTCAGCTTTGTCAAACTTAAAAGCCATGCCAGTTCTCTGAAAAAGATCCTAAGGACTGTTAGCACAGCAATGTTTCTGTGTTGAGAGAGAGTTCTCTGTTGAGCACTGCTGTAGCTGATACAAGCCCTGCACCAGAAACTTCTCAGGGGAGGCTGTACTGAGCTGCCCTTAACTGGAATGAGGATTTCACCAAACTGTTCTTCTTCTGCTGTCCCACAGGAATAAATCAATTCCTAACCCCCCAAATAGACTGGTTTTTCATGGGTACTTTCACCCTGTAGGAACTCAACTTTAAATATCACTTCACTTCAGATTTTTAGATTGCAAAACCTGAAAGAAAATTTCATTTTATATTAACTTTCCACAAGAAATGGCAGGTGTCCTTTTGATTTCAATCATGTGGGGTTTTGTCAGGTGTTTTTTTTGTTTGTTCTGTTTTTCTGGGGACTGTAGAGCCAAAGTGAAGTAACATCCTATGTTATAATGTCCCACAGTAAAAAAAAGCAAAGTCTTTGTCCCAGATTTCCTATGGGACAGAATGAGGCAGGTTTGAAAAGTTGGTTTATCCAACTGGGAGAGAATAGGAAGGAAAAATGCTTTTGATCTGCTTTCAGGTTAAATGCAAAAGCACTCCTTTGTTTATATCTATGAATATCTTGGAGATCTTATTTTCAATGGCATTTTAATAAAGTTTCTGTGCATTCTATCTGTTGGCTTAACATTACACAACTGTGCCCTGTCTGAGCTGGTGTTTGTTGGCAGAGCTCTGCTGCACTTCAGGGTTGCTGCCTCATTATATACCAACTCACAATGAGCCTATCTGCCTTGTACCTTCAGTGCTTGTAACCCTATGATGAAGGGAAAGCATCTCCTGAGGAGCTCACGCTGCCTGGGGAGAACAGATAAGGCTTTGAGGACTGAAAGTGCCTTGTCCAATATGGACTTCCATCTGTTAGCTGTACTTCTAGCTACATCTGAATAGGAGATCTGAGGGCAGAATTCTGCCCACTGATATGAATACTGAGATCTTATTACCTTCAAAAAGGTTTGCATGGATGTATCTGAAAGGTGGTAAGGGCCTAGAGTGCCTTAAATTATCATAATGAAATTTTGTCTGAGAAATTTCAACTGGTTTATATTTCACAGTTGACTTGATAAAACACCTGCTGAATTTGAGACCTGCAATTTCCGACACACCACACACACACCACCCCCACCCCCCCGCAATAACTCCATTTGGAGATAGGATTTGGGGTATGCCAGTCTGAATGGGTTCCCTTCTTCATCTTTGAAATTCCCCATTTACAAAAAACTTGTAAAATTTAGATACAATCATTTATTGGCTGTTATTCTGATGATCTTCAGGAGCCAAAATACATTGACTTGGCTGGGTTGGAAGTGTCTCTTGAAAGATTTCTCTTGCCAGAGTTCTGAAAGGATGATAATGGACTGGGTGTTCAAAGAAGCTGATACATTGGGTTTTTGCAGAAAGGCAGTATGCATAGTTACCTCTGTTGGGAATGCTCTCTGCTAACTTCAGCTGTCTAAGAATAAGGAACAACTGATCTAAGAGGGTTGAGAAGGAAAAACAGTATTCATCTGTTTCACCCAGAAATACTTGGCTTATGTATTACACAAGAACTTAATTCAGTAAAAGTTTAAAGCAGTGAGGAGGGCCCTTTCGTCCTCACAGGAAAGCACTGAATTTGTTTAGAAACTGCTTTCCTCTCTAACACTGGGATTTGGGGACTTGTACCACTGGAATGCTTCAGAAAACCTTCCTCTTGCAGCATGCGAATGAGCAGTAAGGCTGCCTGGAGCAAGGTATGCATCTCTGTTAGCAAGGCTTGCTCTCCTGTATTGCCTAGTCTCAATCAAAGGGATTTAGAGTTTGTCTGTATTGCTTAGTGTAGATCTGCCCATAGGGTACTGTCACCCCAATCAAAACACTGAGCTGAGCTGTTTGGAACAAATGGGAGAATAGAAGATCATGAGCAGTCCTGGAGTACACAAAGCCCCCAAATAGTGCAGTAATTCTGGTTGATTGGTGCTGGCAGTTGGACTGCTGTCTTTCCTAGCACGAAACCTGCACTTTGCTTAGAAGTGACTTTCAGAGTGTGCTGAAATTTAATGAATGTAGACCCCAGGTAGCATTAAAAGCTCTGCGAGTTGAGGACTCTGGATAAAATCAGCATCACAGGGCCAAAGATAGACCTAAAATAGGGATTTTAATGACTAATTTTCATACCTGATGAGAAAACCCTTTATTCAGGATCAATGTGACTACTAACAGCTTCTCCAGCAAAGCTTTCTTTTGACAAAGAAGCATTACATGCAAATGTCATCCCAGCTCTTCAGTGCAGTTCTTCAGGAGAGCAAAGTTTTACAGGTTCAACGTGTTGTTATGTAGTACTTACACTTGTTGAAGAACTGTTGACCTTATACTGAAGCAGCAAGAAGCCAGATTGCCTCTGTGTGGCTCAGGAAGCAATGAGCACAGACAGAGGCATTTCTGTGAAGATGGGATCAATATGTAGAAACATTTGCAGCCAGCTGGTTTACACAGGGCTACAGAACAGGAGCTGTTTACTCAGCATCATGTAAGACTGCAGGTCAAATACATGAAGAAAAAAAACGGTTATTCAAAGAAGGAAGCACTGTCTGGTGCTGTCGTGGTTTAACCCCAGCTGGCAACTAAGCACCACACAGCCGCTCGCTCACTCCCCCCGCAGTGGGATCGGGGAGAGAATCGGAAGGGTAAAAGTGAGAAAACTCGTGGTTTGAGATAAAGACAGTTTAATAGGTAAAGCAAAAGCCGCACACGCAAGCAAAGCAAGACAAGGAATTCATTCACTACTTCCCATGGGCAGGCAGGTGTTCAGCCATCTCCAGGAAAGCAGGGCTCCATCACGCGTAACGGTTACTTGGGAAGACAAACGCCATCACTCCAAACGTCCCCCCCTTCCTTCTTCTTCCCCCAGCTTTATATACTGAGCATGACGTCACATGGTATGGAATAGCCCTTTGGCCAGTTTGGGTCAGCTGTCCTGGCTGTGCCCCCTCCCAGCTTCTAGTGCCTTCTCAGTCAGTAGAACATGGAAAACTAAAAAGTCCTTGGCTAGTGTAAGCATTACCTAGCAACAACTAAAACATCGGTGCGTTATCAACTTTGTTCTCACCTTAAATCCAAAACACAGCACTGTACCAGCTCCTAGGAAGGAAATTAACTCTATCCCTGCCGAAACCAGGACAGTATCCACCCCTTATTCTATACCATCTACGTCATGCTCAAGTCCCGTATTTTCCAGTACAACCTCATTAACCACCCACTCAGCTTTCCATCCTTTGATATAACACACAGATATCATTCCCTTAGTCTATGGACCACCCTTGTGGAATGTCTGTAAAATGTCCAGAAATGTCCATGAAATATCCATTGAGTTCATTTAGTCCGTGACTTTGGGCTCCATCTGTTATGGTGGTCACTCAGGACAGGAGAGGTGGGGTGTTGCGTGGAGTTACTGGGCACCAAAGCCAGCTCAGGTCAGGTCACTGCTGCACTTGCACTGCTTCTTGTAAGGCTTGTCCTCCACTGGTTCGGCTGGTTCCTGCTATAGTAATTCCTATAACATGCAACTCAAATCATGGGTTACAACAATTTAAAGGTATTTCCATTACAATCTCCACCCCTGGTCCCTTTGGGCCAGGTTATAGGGTTTAATTTTGCAATGAACTCCTCCCCTTGCCCCTGCTCCGGCTTGGACTTATCCACAGACTGCAGTCCCTTAGGGTTGTACCTGCTCCAAGTGGAGCCTTATCTATGAGCCACAGTCTCTCCAGGGGTACACCTGCTGCGGCATAGAATTATCCACAGTCACTTTGAGATGCACCCATTCCAGCATGGCCTTCTCCATGGGCCACAATGTCTTCAGAGATATACCTGCTCCAGTGTGGCCTTACTCGCAGCCACAGTCCCTTCAGAAGTAAACCTGCTGTAGCACAAACGTAACCGCGGCCACAGACGCTTCGAGATGTACCTGATCTGGCATGGGCTTATCCACAGCCACAGACGCTTTGGGGTGTCCTGCTCCCACATGGACTCATCCACAGGTCACAGTCCCTTTGGCTCGAGTTCACACTGGAGTTCCAGCCTGTCCAGTACAGCAGCACAGAAACAGCAGCAATGCCCTGGCCATCTGCCAGCCCAGGCACATCGCCACTGCTGTTATCAAAATGTTCCCAGGCACAGTAGAATATGATGATAAGCAGTACAGCAGTACAACAAGCAGCAAAAGCAAAAAGCAGTCACTAACGAGCGTTAGACTCTAATATACAGTGAGGCAAGCAAGCCCCATGGCAAGCACAGGAGCCTGCCAATTAATACCTAAACAGCTATAACAGGTATAAATTCGATCTAGCACATTCCAATCAAACCTGTCATTATTTCGAACCCTTCGAGCCCCACGTTGGGCGCCAAAAAGGACTGTCGTGGTTTAACCCCAGCTGGCAACTAAGCACCACACAGCCGCTCGCTCACTCCCCCCACAGTGGGATGGGGGAGAGAATCGGAAGGGTAAAAGTGAGAAAACTCGTGGTTTGAGATAAAGACAGTTTAATAGGTAAAGCAAAAGCCGCACACGCAAGCAAAGCAAGACAAGGAATTCATTCACTACTTCCCATGGGCAGGCAGGTGTTCAGCCATCTCCAGGAAAGCAGGGCTCCATCACGCGTAACGGTTACTTGGGAAGACAAACGCCATCACTCCAAACGTCCCCCCCTTCCTTCTTCTTCCCCCAGCTTTATATACTGAGCATGACGTCACATGGTATGGAATAGCCCTTTGGCCAGTTTGGGTCAGCTGTCCTGGCTGTGCCCCCTCCCAGCTTCTAGTGCCTTCTCAGTCAGTTGAACATGGAAAACTAAAAAGTCCTTGGCTAGTGTAAGCATTACCTAGCAACAACTAAAACATCGGTGCGTTATCAACTTTGTTCTCACCCTAAATCCAAAACACAGCACTGTACCAGCTCCTAGGAAGAAAATTAACTCTATCCCTGCCGAAACCAGGACAGGTGCCAAGAGGGTGATTGGACAGTGAGACAGAACCTTTTGATCAAATCCCTTTTTGGATTATGGCAGAGGAAATGGGTGGGAGCCGTGGTAATAAGCAATATCCACTCTCGGGTGTTGCCACCTGCTTATGCTAATAGTTTTTAAGCACATTGGTGTCATCATTTGAAGTTGTGTTTGTGGATGTCTATTGGCTATCAAGGTTGGGAACAGGGCATTCAAAATGTAATTTCCATTTTGACTAAATAGAGGCTGGCTTTCAGAAGAACTCAGCTCCATGCCAGCTGTGTGTGTATGTGTGAGATTGAGTTTCTGAAGATGTAACACCCACATTTGTCTCATAAAGTCCCTGATCTCAAACAAGTGACAGGGGGTGGGTATCATGTGTTTGCCCAGCTCTGTAGGCAACAAAACCAGCCAATTTCATGGTTTTTTTGGAAGATGCAGAAGGATTTCTTTTTTTTTTTTGGGGGGGGGGATGGCGGGGTGCAACCTGGTGAAACCTTTTTAAAATCTTGACTTCCACCTTTTTTCTAGTAATCCAGAGAGAACAAGAAGATTTTAGCAATTTGCTTTAATCAGGCAAAAATAAGCAAGCCATATATAGCATAAGTAAACTTTTGCAATGGAACAAACTGCTTAACATCCTAACAGAAACACTGTCACCACCATGTTCATGACGGGCAGTGGAGCACTTTTCCTGCCCTCCCAGCATCTGCTGATCATAGTTACCAACCAATTACTGAAATTTGTGGATGGCATTTGCCAGGAGGTCCCTGAGATGGCTGAGATAAGTTGCAGCTGACACCACTCCTCCTGTAAGTGTGCCTTGATGCTATGGACTTGTGAGTCAGAAAGGACTATTGAGAGCTCCCAGCTCCAGTGAAAACAGCCAGACTGATTTATGCACTGAGCTCCTCAGATGTACTGTCAACATGGCAACGGCCAGCAAGTCTCATCATGTGACGTGCTGACATTGTCTGGGAATTCTTTTGCCTCTTCTCTTATCCTCTCTAGTAGCTTTCATTTGCATACATTGTTCTGCAGGACGTGACATGAACTATTGATATTAAAATCAGTCTCAAGGTGCTGTAACATTCCTGTTTGATGAACGTTAACTCTGTTTATGCCAAAACAAAGTTGCCATGTCTAGGAAGGGCCCTTACTCCCACCATTTGCCTAGGAGATATAGGAAACCCACTATGCATTCAGGGTAGGACTTGATCTGAAGCTTGCACACTGCTATTAAGGTATGAAACTTTGCATATCCCACTACAATCTGCATGTGCATTTTGATCAAAAGGAAGGTTCTATCTGAGAAAATCCCATAAATGAAACACTGTGCTCCCTTTGCTAATCTTTTTCTGATTGCAAGCCCAGGACTGCCTCATTGGCGTTTATTATGTACAGCACTTGACACATCAGGGTCCCGTCCTGAGAAGAATCCCATAATACTGCTTTGACAAACATAACCATGATGTTGGGAATTGCCCTGCCAACAATAGCTCACAATAACCAGAAGCAATATCACAACGAAAGCCTGGTGGACCAGGGCTCATAGAAGCAATTCACTAGGGTCTGTTGGTCTTTGTGTACACTTCTGTATGCTTCTCACCTGCCACTTGGAAATTGTAGCTGTGAGTGCATGAGACATGCTTTGCAAAGATCTCTAGTGTTGTGTGAGCACTGAGAAGAGCTGGGATTTTGTCTTGCAGGAAGTCTCAGCCCAGATGATGGTGGATGGGAGTCCCAGCAAGGGTGGCTGGCAGCCTTGTTCCTGCTGAAGCCAATGGCAAATTTCCCTGGTTTCCTCAGGACAGGGTGTCAAGGTCTGTTCAGTTCTCTCAAATTTACAGGACAACGTACTCTGTGATTTAAACTTTATTTCATGAGCTCATTAAGAAATATAATAAACAACCATGACAAACGGGCTCAATCCTGTTTTGCCTAGACTAGTCTATCATGTTAATTCACTTATTCCACATTCAAATCATAATATTTCATAACTTATAACCCATAACTCTTAATATCATGCACCTATGAGCAAAAGAAAATAATTAGTTAGCTAGCCGATGGTGAGAGTGCTTTATCGTTCCTCCTCTTCACGGTGCGGGTGTCCCCTGTATCACACTGGGAAGCATGAAAGACTCAGTAGTCCAGCTGCTGTTGGATCTGCTTCAAAATCTTTTTGGGTAAGCTGATGTTTTATACCCTCCAGCTTGGAGGTTTGGTCTATACCATTTCCATAAGTTAGTGGATTCTGGGAAAACTGCCAGACAAAAGATAATGGCTGCCAGAGACAGCAATTGCAGGTGATCATGGCTGCATAATGGCCCTTCAGCTCTTCCTGGCCACCTGTCCTGACTACTAGTGCTCTCGCTTTGACCTAATGGCACTGCTCCCAGCATACATCACACCTTAGCATGAGCTGGGTTAGCCAAAATCTAAGCAGGAATTGAGTGAAGAGTCACACAGGCCCCTGGAGAACATTTGCTTTTATGATGTACTGTTGCAGAGCACGTCAGGCTGCATTAGCTGTGGCCAGTTTCCTGAAGAGGTGTGAGGTAAGAAAGTGAATGGAAGAAGAGGGCTGGGGAAAGGTCAAAATCTTGCTGGGATTTCTTCAGCATAGAAATTACCCTCCTTGGGATCCCAAAGTTTGCTGGAGCTCATGGGCAACTCTGACTGCTACTAGACAGGTTTGTCTGTAAGGTCCTGTGTTGGAAAGAGGCATTCAGGCGCGATGAGTATACAGCACTAGCCTTATTTTATTTTGCCAAGGCCCCATGGGTCCATGGCAGAGGTAAAAAAGTACTCCTCACTCCATACCAGAGCACAAAAGAAACTAGAAACAAAGAGAAAAGGGGAAAGAGGTAAAACACGACATAACATCCACCACTGCCTCTCAGTCCCTCTAACGTGGAGCAAACATGCATCTGAGGTTGCTGAACATGGGCAGGGAGCACTGTGAGAACATTGCAGGAACACCAGCATGGTTGCCTTAGAGACAGGATGCAGTAGGAAAAGTACAGAGCAACTAATCCATTGTTGCACTAATTTTAATTACAACTGGCTAATTAATGCATACAGGCAATTTTCAGCATTGGGCATTTGTGAAGAAAGTATTCCATGGAAACCCCCACATGGAATGGAGCATGGGAAAACTGAATGGAAAAAAGAGGTGATGCATAGAGAAAATACTGACCAAGAGAAAATCCAATGTTAAATAGGAACTGTAATTCTAAGGGGGAAAACTTGGTAGAAGTTGCTCACGCTTGTACTGAGAGTACTCCTTCCCCAGTTTCAAGTGGATGATGACGTTGTAAGACACACTATTGCAAAGACAGACACTGAGGGTTTGTGACAGAAATTGCAGGGCAAACCTGTCTGGCCCACAACATCTTGGAAATACCGAAAAAGGTACTCTTTAGTCTCTTGGCCTTTCTGTGAAGGCTGAAGCAGGAAACAGTTTTCAGAAGTTATTTGGGCTTGGGGTCTTACATGTTTTTCAAGGCAAAGGAATGTACCAAAAAGACAGCCAAGGGTCCATGGGTGTTCATGCTGTTCGTGGCTAGATGGTTGCCATTTGGGACAAACACTGTACTTACTCTTGAGCTATTTGCCCTGTCCCCTTATTTCAGGAACACTCCCAAACCTTGGCATCTGTTTTTAGCTTTTATTGCCCATCTTTGTGTTGAAAATGGCATGTATAACAGCTTAGGGCAGGACTACTGTTTGAAGATGACTTGCAAATAGAGCACCTCCAGTCAGCAGCAGCACGGTAGTGAGCAAGGAAACCCATGCAAGCCCCATGGGGCAGCTGGGCACCTCTAGGCAACTTGCTGTAACATTGTCTCTGACACCTTCATGCCTTGCTTGGCTTCTTGCTAGACATGCACCTGGAACCATGACTGGGACCCCCCACTGCAGCTTCTCAACCACTTGGGCAGCATTACTTCTTTGCTCTTAGGGGAGGACATGTTAGAGAATTATAATGATAACAATGGATAACAGAGCAGACAATTGGGGCAGAGTTACAGTACTGATTCATTGATGGTACTACAGAATTTCTGGAGAACATAACTGGCTTGAAATAATGTAATCTTTTTGATTTATTACACTTTTAATTATGCTGTCCTAAACACGGAGAACTGCCATAGCCTATACATCAATGGTCCTGCAGCTAGATAGAATTAAATGGAAACCTAACCAGAAATCATACTTTTTACACTCTAGAAATCTGTTTTAACTGGAAAAAATGTTTTATGATGCTTCAGTTTATCTAGGGAATTACGTATCATCATAACTTTTAAAATGAGTTTTAAATTTCTGTCAGAAGGAAGCATAAATCTTTCCTTTCAGCTTTCCCTAATTTTTAGGCCAAACAGTGGTCTACACTGATTTCTACAGTGATGTTGTAAATCAATGGAAGTGTTTAAAAAAAAAAAAGAAAAGGAGGAGTGGAGACGAGAGGCCTCATTACTTGACTCTCTGCATCACATTGAAACCATAAAGGGCCTGTTAAGCAAAATTTCAAATATTCCAGGAGGAGCCCAGAAGGTAATTTCAGCCACTAAATAGCTTTAACTGTTTCAATAAGGACTTAGAACTTCTTAACACCACACAGGAGTAGGTACTGAACCTTCCTCATTCCTTCCTACAGTGCCCCTAGCCATGTGGCTAACTCAGATGATGCATCATCCTGTTCTGCAGTGCTCTCAAGCCCATATGTCCAGCCACTTTGGTGGTTTGCCATGTGCCATTATTGCTGTTTTACAGAGAGTGTGTGTAAGATTGTGGTGGCATTTTGTCCTGACTGACTAGTGAAGCATTGAAGCTGAGGTTCGAATGCAAGTACCTGCATGCCAAGAGCTTCCTCCTGTCCTCAAGGCCTTCCCGACTTGCTCAGTCTGTCTGAGTGCAGCTCCTTCCTCATGTCAGACTGAAGGACAGTCAAACACAAAGGTAATTTGGATAAGGGTGGTAGAGTGGCTTAGTACTCAGTGCTCTGGGAAGGTGTGAACTCAACACTGACTCCATTCTCCTGCACTCACATTAGGGAGGATTGGCACTGGATGTGAGTCTCTGTGATGAACCTTTGATACCTCCTCCTTTATGGTAACTCACTAAAAACAAAATTATTGGTTCTATCAGTCTATTTTTCCTCACTTAACATTTCCCTTGAGAAGAACACTCTCTCCTGTCCAACCTGTGCTTTAGCTTGAAATATTAGGTCAATGGAAAGTGAGGAGAAAGGGAAAATGTCAGATTTGGGATCAGTCTGATTGCTTTGACTAGAAGTTAGTGAGAGTGTGAGACAGCCATGCGCTGTTTCCTATTCCAGGGTCGTGATGTGTTTGACATAAATGAGACTATGGCTGTGCTGTTACATGGAAATATATAGTAGTGCTAATACTGTTGGCTTTGTCCATGTATTTAAACATAAATGTGTAGGTACTTTTCTAAGTTGTAACCCTAGGTCATGTTTGGCTTATGGCAAAATAAATTATGGGATTTGCATGATGCAGGATACACATATACTGCTAAGCTAAAAAGCTTGTCTAGCTTCTCAACACTGTTCCTGGGCAAACCCATGGTCTGGAATAATACCTGTGTTGGGTTTCTTTACATTCTGAAGCCCCATCCACCAGTGAGTCTCTTGTTTAAGACTTTTCTTACACTGAATGTGGTGTTTATTTTTGTGATAATGACAAGCAACATCAGCTTTATAAAATTGTGTGTGGCAAGGAAAACTTTCAAAATTAGTGGGCTTACTGCAATTTCAGTTACAGTTGCAAGGTTATGCTGGCAACATTAATAAGATTATGAAGACAGCTTTAATAAGGTTATGATGATAACAGGCATCTAACATAGCAGACAAAATGTGCTTAGCTTATTAGCAGAGCTCTGATTTTGTTATGTTAATCAATCATTTTAATGTTGGGGATTTTTATTATTTTTTGTTTCTGGAGCAAAAACAGAAAAAAGGCAGAGAAAAAAAGTTGCTTTGTTATAGAGATTTTATATTGGCCTAAAATTATCAGGCACTTTCAGGCAGGTGCATCTACCCTAGGTGTGACCAGCTCAAGATGGAAGATGTGGAGGTGAAGTCCTTCTCCAGGGAATGTTCATCTCCCTGGGCGAGAACCGTTAGGAGAAGGGAGACCCTGTAGATTTTAAGGTGGTTCTCTGAAAAGCATGCTTGAATTCCTGTTCCACCATCAACTTTGTTTTGCCAAAAATCACATCACTGAAGCCTATATTCTAAAAGGTGCAAAGATGCCAAACTGCCATTATGATTTACTAGATACACTGCCATTATTTCTGATGGTACAGGAATATTCATGTTGGAACACTGAAGTTTCCCTCTTTGGTAGCTGTTACTTTATGTGGAAGTTCTTGCAAACTATAATGTATATGATCTGGGAAATTAAAAGAAAATTGTTCTTGTGCTGAAAATAAATAAAACTGCTGTTCAGGGCAGTGTATTCAATCAGGAATTTTAAAAGAAATGTTCCTTAGAATTTTGAAGTCATTAACTTGCCATTCTTGTAACTATTCTGCAGCTCAACACATTTAAAAACATTTATCAAATTAACATGAGTGACATTTTTAGAGAAAAAAAAAAAAACAAGTGTCCTTAGGGTGTTTCTAATTTAAATGGAAAGCCAAAAACCAAAATGATTTTCAATTGAAAAGAAATTAAAATTGATATTTAAGTGAATGTAAAAATTAAAGGACAAATATTACTTCATATTGGATGTTAAGGGATAGAGCTTAATCTTTAATTAGTGGGATAGAATTGAGTGGAAAATTATTAGTGTGTCCTTTCATAATTCTTTACTGCTTAACTGATTATTGCTTTACATACCAAGATGTAATCAGGAGACTGTAAATAAGCACTATGTTGTAACCTTTAGAATTAAAGTGAAATATGTGCCCCTGCAGTTTACCACAGTGCTGAGGGATCTGGACTGACCCCCCCTCAGAGGCACTTCTGCAAAACAAAAGTCAGATGTGCCATCAGGGCCGTGTGGAAAGTCAGGATAATATCTACCTGGCTCTGCCCTAATCCTAGCCCTGTAATACAGTGGCAATATGAACCCTGCCGACCTGCACTACTATTACAGTGCCTGAGAAGGCTAAGTGTTGCCTAAGGCTGTGAAATCAGTGTATCATAAGCTGGCAGGGCACTAAGGCAACTAGTATCATGGTGAGATGAGCCACGGTGGGGTAGCAGATGACAACATGGTCCTAGATATCACACTATTACTACTGCATCTTCTTGGTCCTGAATAGGAACTTAATTACAGCCAAGTGCTGGTCTTCAACACCGCCATCCCTGCATAGACCTGCTCTTGCTTGTCCAACCAGATACAGGAAGCTAAAAAGAGGAGCTAGAGTAACTGATGCTGGATGCAAACTCAACACCTACTGGGGCAAGCCAAGGAGAAAACTCAGTCCTTAGTGTCATGCACTGACCGGGAAAGGCAGTGGGGTAAAGCTTTACATTAGCAGCAGACTTTTGGTTAGCATTAGCAAGGCATAGTCTGGATAAAACAGAAAGCAGAGAATGGGATGACATAAAAGTTCTGCTGTAGGTCCCCCAGAATTGGGTTTGGATTTGAACCTAGACCTCTATAATAGCATTACACAAAAGCTCTCTTGGGGAATTGTGTCAGGAGAAGAGATTTTAAGTGGTTGGCAATAGTCTGGAGCACAACTGCCACCAACAGTGGAAAGACACAAATAATCCTGGATGTGACAGCTCACCAATTCCTTTCTCAAGTCCATAATGATGATGGACTGACTACATCAGTGGACATGGGAAGGGCTACAGATGTCATCTATCTGGACCTCTGTAAGGCTTTTGACACAGTACCGCACAACATCCTTCTCTCTAAACTGGAGAGGTATGGATTTGATGGGTGGACTGTCCGGTGGGTGAGGAATTGGTTAGATGGTCGCATCCAGAGGGTAGTGGTCAAAGGCTCAATGTCCAGATGGAGATTGGTGAAGAGTGGCGTCCCACAGGGGTCTGTATTGGGACCAGTACTGTTTAATATCTGCATCAATGACATAGGCAGTGGGATCGAGTGCACCCTCAGCAAGTTTGCAGAAAACACCAAGCTGAGTGGTGCAGTCGACATGCCACAGGGACGGGATGCCATCCAGAGGGACCGGGACAAGGTTGAGGAGTGGGCCCGTGTGAACCTCATGAGGTTTAACAAGGCCAAGTGCAAGGTCCTGCACCTGGGTTGGGGCAACCCCCGGTATCAATACAGGCTGGGGGATGAAGGGATTGAGAGCAGCCCTGCCAAGAAGGACTTGGGGGTACTGGTGGATGAAAAGCTGGACATGAGCCAGCAATGTGCGCTCGCAGCCCAGAAGGCCAATCGTATCGTGGGCTGCATCAAAAGCAGCGTGGCCAGCAGGTCGAGGGAGGGGATTCTGCCCCTCTGCTCTGCTCTGGTGAGACCCCACCTGGAGTACTGTGTCCAGCTCTGGAGCCCTCAGCATAAGAAAGACACGGACCTGCTGGAGCGGGTCCAGAAGAGGGTCATGAAAATGATCAGGGGGATGGAACACCTCTCCTGTTCAGAAAGGCTGAGAGAGTTGGGGTTGTTCAGCCTAGAGAAGAGAAGGCTTCGGGGAGACCTTATTGCAGTACTTAAAGGAGGCTTATAAAAAAGATGGTGGTAAACTTTTTAGCAGGGCCTGTTGCAACAGGACAAGGGGGAATGGCTTTAAACTAAAGGGGGGTAGATTTAGACTAGATCTAAGGAAGAAATTTTTTATGCTGAGGGTGGTGAAACACTGGCACAGGTTGCCCAGAGAGGTGGTGGATGCCTCATCCCTGGAAACATTCAAGGTCAGGTTGGACAGGGCTCTGAGGAACTTGATTTAGTTGAAGATGCTCATTGCACGTGGGTTAGAATAAATGACCTTTAGAGGTCCCTTCCAACCCAAACTATTCTATGATTCTATGATACTAATGAAAGAATGTGAATTGAAGCCATTGCATTGCTGTATGTGGAGGGAGTGTATAGGGGGGGGAAAAAAAAAAGAAAAGAAGAAATAAATAACCCTGAAACGTATAATCACAGGTTAATCCAGTTTAGTTTAAAAGGAAAAACAAGCACAAGGGGGCCAAATTCTGGGAGCAGGAATTCATGTCCCAGGCAAAGGGAAAACAGTCTAGGGATGAACATCAGCAGCTGTCTTGAGACAAATACTAGGAATAAGCACAGAGACTACAAGGAAAAGAAAGCTGATTGGCAAGGTCACAGCTGAAACGTCAGGAAGTACAGGGGTAAAATGAGGATTGCCAGGAGTCATGCTGGGTTGAGAAAAGATTGATGCCAGTAGTCAAAGGTTTGTCCTTTTGAAATAAAAAGAGAACAATGGAAAACAGAGTGATGCTGAATACAGGGAGGACATAAATTTGGGGTGGCCTGGTATTTTGTCTCAGTTTTTTATGATGATGTCAAGCTAAGGCAAAGATTTTAAATGGCAATGAATGGACAGAAATGAAATGCCCTTCTTGGAGAGGGGAATTAGACTTTGGGAGTTTGATGTGCACTAACTGAAGGTGAAGGGTGAGCTGATAAACTCTGCAAATCCTGAACATCTGGCATATGAAATTGCCAAATCAGAA
The DNA here is from genome assembly GCA_027474245.1 of Spheniscus humboldti. NCBI lineage: Eukaryota > Metazoa > Chordata > Aves > Sphenisciformes > Spheniscidae > Spheniscus > Spheniscus humboldti. The sequence goes on along the minus strand of CM049890.1, from coordinate 66,876,386 downwards.
GCAGAGGTTTTTAACAAATTTCTCAATTTGACCCGGAGAACAGCAGAAGAGATACTTAAATTTAAAAAGAAGGAGTGAGAATAACACCCTCGAGAGTTGCAGATCTTTAAGTATGACCTTAATGGCATTTAAGGCTTTAGAACGACTTTTGAAGGAACACGTAACCAGAGACCTGGAAGTTGAAGTCTAACAGGATGCGCCAGAACATGATTGTACTGGAGCAGATGGCTCAGACTGAGCTGGTAGTTTTCTTTGATGAAGTCACTGATGTTTATGACATGAGAACTGAGGTAAACAGGCACTTTGGTAAAGCATTAAACACGGTGCCATGGGAGAAATTACTAGTTAAGGTAGAGAAGGTAGAGATTACTGAAGGCTGTAAGAGGTACAGAGCCAGCCAAAAAGGAAAGGACAATTGGGATCCAATAAGCGGGCCGAGATCCATTACCATGGGTGACACCAGGTAGATGTCAGGCAGGACTGGGTTGGTATTTATCCCCAGAGTACACCTTGTTGTATGTGCAACCAGTGCATACAAAATTTGGGACAGCTGGTTTCAAGAGTAAATGCTCAATTCTGATCACTGTGACAGCAGGCAAGTTTTGTGGCTCTCCAACACCTGGACCACTTCTGCAGACTGAGATTTCACAGCTGCTGCTGGAGAGGGGAAAGAGCAGAAAGAGCAGCACTGGCTGAAAGCTAAAATTCTTATTCTGCAAGAAATTCTGAAATCCTGACAAACTTTGGTCCCTTTCAAACAAACTGAGGATTTTTTGTTTTGTTTTGTTTTGTTTTACAGATTTTTAGCAGGAGACAAAAGTGTTTGGGAGGGGGCAACATTCAGAGCAGTGGGAACATTTTGTTTAGCTTGACCTGAAGTGAAACTGAGCTTGGGAGCACAGGATCCTAAGTGTCCTATATTCACCAACCCTCACAGGCTGAAGAAGCACTGGGAGCCCTGGGAGCTCCCTGATCTTTGTAGCAAGGAAGAGGGAAGCTCTAGTAGCAGGGATATGAGCCAGGCTTTTGTTGAGGAAACAGGACTTCTACAGCCCAAACATTGGCCCAAACTTCAGAGAGTGCACCTGGGGTCACAAGCTTATTGTAGTTAGATAAGAAACTAGGTGGATATGGTTAAACCAAGCCTACATTTCATCAGAAATTTACCAAAACTTTTTCATAAAAAAACACTGTCATTTCCTAAAATCATCCTTTTCCAGTGACCCTGACTCATCATTTTTTTCCTAGAAACTCCTCAGGACTTGGATTTTGATTCAATCAGGCATGAGGCAGACTTTGACTTAAACTGTGACCCTGTTGGGACTTGGTTGCAGTTTCTGCAGGTAATTCTGAGAAAAAAAAAGCAGGGGTTTTCTGTGAGTGGAACGAGCTAATCCTCTCAGTGCTACCTGTTTCTTTCCCTTTCCATTGCTGCTCCATTGTAGCTTCCTTTTTTTTTTTTTTTTTTTCACTTTGCTTGTGACACCAAGATGCTCAAGAGAAAACAGGGCTGGAAGGAATCTTGAAAGGTCATCCAGTCTATCCCTGGACTGGAGACAAAGGCAGTTCAGCTGTTTATTCCTGACACGTTCACCGCCTATTTACTGAATTGATGAGTCTAGCTGGTGACTTCCAACACTATTAGGTGTTTGAGTATGAATCCCCTCATATACTGGTCCTCAAAATGTGTTCTCTAGCCTCGCAAATTCCCTAAGATGCGAAACTTAAGATGTTAGATACTGATGGAGACAAAGTAATTGTGCTCAGACTCCCTTAATAATGCTTCCCTGAAAGAAATGAGAGGACAATTGGATTATAATAGGATAATAGGATAATTGGATTATCTTTAGGTACTCATCATGCAAAAGAAAAGCAATGTGAATGGCTTGACCAGTGCCCTATGATGTTTGCTCCTTCATCATTTCCTGCAACATGCTTGCTGGTTAATGAATCCTTCCTGTCACTTATGGTTATAATGATTTCTCTTGTCTAATGAAAAGAAATGGTTTTCTTCTCTGCTTCTTTTCCTTCAACTGCCTTCGAGCTGACTGAATGGAGCAGTAACTCTTTCTCTAGCAGATTGTTCTAATAGGGTTATTTCCTATTATTTCCTGCTTTACTGAAATGCAGGATTTGTTTGGGAAGGGGGGTGTTCAAAGCTCCAAGCCAAACAACAACTTTTCTGCTTTGAAGCTGCTCCTTCTCAAAGCTCCTTCAGTAGTGACTTTATGGAGTAACACCTTTTGCTGTCTATATCCTATAACCTCAAATCCTTTTCCCTGTCTCTTTTTCTCTCCACTGAAAATGTTTTCCCACTGTTTCTCAAACACTGGCACATCCAATGTCTTAATTTCCCAGGTTTCCCCCTTATCTATGAGATCCCACAATTTCCTCCATATCGACACTCATTTTACCAGATTGCTCCTCTCCAAAGTCTCATTATAATTTCATAGACAGCACAATGGCTCATCTATAATTCTGTTTTGCTGTAATTTCCAGGAAGATAGGATCTCTCTAGAGACTGTCCGACAACGTGTTTTTTTGTGTTTGCCTTCTTTTTTCTTTTCGCTATTTTTTCACTTATACTGTTGGGCACATTATGGGAATGCTTCCGATAGTGCCCTGCCTATGTCCTGCCCTTTCCTTTATGCTCCGTTCAGTTTCTCATCACTTTGTCATCATATACGCAAATTGGTCACCTATTGCCCTTCTTGAGGCACCTTGGTATAGGACCTGCTGCTCAGTCACAGCTCTCGTTCCCTGTGGTGGTCAGACGTGCCTTCTGATCCTAACTCTGACTCTTGCAAAACTGTTCTTGCAATTGTTACGAAGGATAAGGCCTTACAGTGATTGGAGTGTTACTTTTTCACGACCTCCTCCTGAAAAGGGCAATCAGATAAAGAATATGAGTTTAACTGCTTTCGTTGTTAATCCAGAAGTCCAGGCCTAACACCTTGATGTTTACCTTGGTCTGCAAATTACATCTGTGTCAGACTGATCTCCTGAAGTATTTAGCCAGAAGTTATCTTCCCCCTCCCTGCCTCCTGTCTCCTCTCTCTTCCCTCTGCTGATGAGGAAACCAATTCAGCTTCCTCTGAAAGATGAGAGATGTTCTTACCCTATGGCTGCTGATTTTTTTAATTTTTTTTTTTTTTAAAGGGGGAATGATAGCTCATCTGGTCAGGAACTGTTGGAATCCCACACTGAATTCAGAGGCAAACTACCATCCCATTTGAAATAAGGTTGAGGAACATCAAAGATATTCAGAACCTCTTGGATTATGAAAATAGGCAAACTGCTAGAGGAGAGAGAGCTTTACAGGGTATCCACCTAGAGAAAAGCTGCTTCATTCTCTCAGATTTTATTAAGGAATGGCTTGCAGAAACCACTGCAAGCATGACAAGTTTTCCTGCTCAGGGAAGGATGTAATTCATTTCTGATACTGGCTGCACTGGATGAAAACAGGATTTTGTGTCCCTATCTGTCCCAGCATCATATATGTAATCATTAGAGAGACAGACTGGAATCAAGCATTCAAATCCAAATCTTTGCACAGCACAGATACGGTGGGGTCAAGGATGCCTTTAACAGCCTTATCCTGGTATAAGTGAAGGACAGCTTGGCTCCCAGAAGCTGCCTCTGGTTCCCTGATGGCTCCATCACAGCACAGCAATTTAGTGAAGTGACAATGTCCATTCCAGAAGGTGTTTAAGGTGATAAATACTAAAGATAATGGCAGGGAACTTCAGAAGAGTATTGGAGAATAGTATAGGTGAGAACATGAGAGATACGACTCAGTCATGTTGAAGGCAATGTAAGGCACAGGTGAAAAAAGCAATCCCAGCTATGCATGTGCAGGGATATTCTCAGGAAAGGGAGATGGGATCTCCTGTTGATAGACTTCTAAAGACATCAGTCTCATGTTCACCAATAGACAAGGAGATGTGAAGAGCACACCATACAGGCTATTCATTTATTGTAGGCGTATTATAGGCAGAGGTTCAAAGATCTGATACCCTAGGCAGCTCTACTTCCCCTGTCTCAAAAGATGATATAGTTAATTTAAAAAGAGACAGACAGGACAAGAATGATCCGCAAAATGGAATGTTTTACATGCAAGGAGGGACTGAATAGCCCAGCACTTTACCTTGGAAAGAAAGGGTATATAAGCGAGTTCTACAATGGCAGAATCCCTGAAGAGTGGTTAGGCAATAGGTACTCCCTGTTAGTCCCAAAAGAAGCATGAAGCCCTCAGGGAGCAATTTAAACCAAAGAAAAAAAAAATAATTCTTTATGCTTGGCACATATGGTTAACTATGGAGCTCCTTGCCACAGGGGGCTGAGGCTCTAAAGAGCTAAGTGGATGCACAAGGGCTCAAATGCATGAAAAAGAAAAGTCCGTTGTGGTTTATTAACCATGAAGAACTCAGGCACCAACTGCAGCTGAGGAAGTCTCTGCATTGCAGGTGGGAAGGTGCTGGAAGGACAGTATTATTCTATTATAGTATCTAAGTTCTGTTCTGATATCTTATTACAGGCTGTCATACCTATCTAAAACAGCAAGCATTACCTGAACTCCTTCCCCAGGACTACACTGCTAGTCTCTGTCAAAGACAGAACATGGGCTAGATGGTCCTTTGGACCCAGTCCAGCTGCTCTTACAGCTCCATGCAAAAGGAGCCTGGCAGTTGCCAGAGTGGGATTAAACCAAGACAATGTTTTGCAGTCACTCTGGATTAGTGAAAGGATCTGATTTCTCTTTGGTGAACAGGCAAAGGAAGGAAATACCCAACATCACATCTACCTTATTTTCACTTCCTTATAGTTCCTTAGCTTATAGAGAATGGTTATTTTCAGGTTAGGGGGCTATTATCAGCACCTTTTCAGAACTTGATCGTGCATCTGCAGATCTGTTTTACCTTGTTTTCTTGAGAAATTTATTCTGCTTTCTTAGCCACACGGTCCACTCAGGGACCAGTGCCTGGTGTGTTGCACTGGCTGACAGAAGTTGTGACTGACCCACTGCTGTTCCTTGGTCCTTCTATCACCCCTGTTTTGCCTTGCTCCATGTGCTGCCAAAGCAGCCTAGCTCTACCTGAGCTGTTCCACAGGCACAGGGGAGTGCATCAGCTAGGGGAACAACTGCCCTGTATAATGCTTTCATATCACATCACTAGCTCACCACCAGACTCTAGTTAGAGCACTTCTGAGAGAAATTACCACCAAGGCTTCTGCAGGCACAACAGCATTAATGAAGTTAGGGAATTACTCCTGCAGATGTCTGACACTCAATCAAACCTACTTAATTTAATTACACTGCTCAATGAGAGACAAAAGGGATGCCCTTGTAGTCCACTCCTTGCTTTTTATTTATCTGTGTAGCGTATTTCTCCCTGACACCTCCAGCTAATTTAATATTCAGTAAAAAATGTTAATGTAATTAAGTAAACTTCATTTAAAAAGTGAGATTTATTCTAACACTTTGCATCATTATCATTTTCCCACCTAACTACAGTTCACCAGGAAGCCTTATGATACAACCAAATTGACAGTATAGGGAAAAGGCTTCAATTTAATGATCTTAATAGTTAATCAGGATATTGTAATGTTGGGAAGGTTGTGCTACTAGATCGGTCAGTCAGGTGTTCAGGGCTTTAAGAGAGGACTTCTCTGAAAGGAATGTGGTAAAGTCCTCAGGGCACTCACAAACTTCCCAGAGTCTACTTGGGAAGCTCAGACAGTGGCTACTCAAAGCTGAATTGGGATCATCTGCCTAAATCCGCAGGCTGATGACAGAGATGCTCAAGGCTCTTTTTGCCTCCTGGCAAGGTTTGCAGTCTATGCTCTTCCCACCTGTTCCCAAGGAAGATCCCACCATGTTATGTGCAGCACAAAGATATTCAGAGACCATTCCTTCTGCAAAGTGCAAGGTGGAAGTGGAATCATAATTATTTAAAACACAGTGCTTTTAATTCACCAATAGCCATAGCTCCCCAGAAAGCTTTTATGATACAGCTGCATTGGTGGTCACAAGGAAGGGTAACTCTTTTGTAGCTTCCAGTCGAAACAGATGGGGCAGGCAAAGCTGAAGAGATGAACAGACATGTAAATGACAGAGCAGCTCAGTTCCAGAAAAGAGCTAACTCCTAGCCCCCCAAATCCTGACTCACAGCACCCTGATTAACATTTTCCTGCAGGTCAGCTCCTGCCTAAGTCTAGGAGGAGCCCACACAGCCCAGAAGCATCACTGGAAGGAGCTGGTCAGAGCTGTGAGAACCAGCCTGTCTGGTGGCTTTGGACTACATACAATGAAGGGGATCTTCTCAAATCCACCCAGCTGTTCCCAATATTTGTCGAGTACCAGGGTGCCCAATTAGCTGTGAACCTGTGTCAGGCTAGCTGGATATTTTGTATCTGGCAAGGCAAGGAAGTGGTTGTCTTTTGCAAATGATTGTACCCCAAATCCTTCAATCATGGAATTGGGAAGCCATGGGAACCAGGGCTGGAGACAGTCTGAGTCTGGGCTCAATGCAGCCTGGGGATCACATGTAACCTGTCAGCCACCTCTTCGTTTCCCATCAGCTGGTGTCACCTCTGTGACATTTTGACATCTTCTAGTCATCTCTTCACCTGTATTATCCATGTGGAAGCACCTGAGTCTCCCTATCCTTCCTTCTCATGCCATGTGGGCCATACTTGGCCACTCTGGTTCCCAGGCAAGCCCCATCCTTGGTTGGGTAGTCTGCAGGTAGCTGAAAGCATCCAGCTATTGGATCTACAGAACTGGATCTGTAGGGTGAGAAGGAAGGAATAGTGCAAGCCTTCTTCTGCGTAGGGAGAAACAAGACTGCTGATTGAGGGTAGGTTACATTTTATGTCACCTTTAAACCTGGAATTCAGTAATTGTATTGTATTAATGCATGAGGTTTTGATTACCCAGTGCCTCAAAAGGCAAGTAAAGCAGATTTCCAGTGCATTGGATAAAAAAGAATATGAGATTGTTGTGCCAGGAAGCACTGATACATATTTTTCTGTCTCCCTGTCCAAGAACTGCATGGATGTTGGTGTCAGAGACTTTGATCAATGGTAAACCTGTACTGTAACTCAGGGCCTTATTCCTGCTGGTGCTTTGGCAAGACAGTACCAGTGTGCAGGTCGTGGCTACCTCTCTTTTAGCTCTTTCTGCTTATTTTATATATGTGGACATCAGGCAGCTGAAGGCTGTTCTTGTGGGAAGTTTGGCGCTGCTGTTGTTGCATTACGCTGAGCTCACCCAGCTATTCCTATCCATCATGACACCAATAAAAGCAGCTATCCAGCAAAGTGCCCATCAGAAACAAAAGCCACATTCAGAGCTGAAGCAGAAACGTTTCTTCAAAATGTATTCAGGAGCACTCAGGAAAGAAGGCAGAGGCAGGTGGCTGGAGGTTGTAACTCTTAAGAGGTCCCTTGCTTTGTCCCTGTTTTTCTATTGCACTTGCAGTGTCTAAGGCCCCATCTTACTGTGAGCACCAGATGGTCAGCTACCTATGAAGCCAAGGGAGGGTGAGACGCCAAGGTATTTGTGAGGCCTCAGGATCAAAGTGCTTTGCTAGTTACTAGTGTATGACTCAGCACACCTAATGCTGATAATCACCCACCACTTTGGTTCAAACCAACAATTTCATGGGGTCTTTTCCTCAGTATTTCTGCCACCAACCCTTTGAAAAGCAGAGGGTCAGGCTCCATAAAGAAAGATATTGCCTCAAAAATCACAAACTATAAGAAAAAAAATACATTTGGAGTGCTTTTCCCTTGCCTTTTTTTCTTCAGGCTTTAAGGAACGCTTGGATCACATTTTCAAGCTTTACTCTTATGGCCTGAAGCCTGAAGTCTCCCTTTTTAATGAAAACCAAAAGCTGAGTTTCTTGTGGGCTCCTCTGATTCCTGAAACTGAGACATTAAGGTGCACATCTGCCTTCCTAGGATCTCCTCTGCAATCGCAAAAGTTAGAAGGATGTCTTTGAAAATGACTGTGGCTGGACTGTGCAGGCTCTGGCTATAGATTTGGCTCTCATCTTTGGATCCTGCTGGCTTGGGGCTGAGCAAGCAAAAGCAAATGCAAGAATATGATTCAACTTCGATGCAATGATTGTCATTTGAAACTAAAATTGTGCACTGGCAATCCATTATAATTAGAATGGGAAACGATCCATGCAGGTGCTAGGAAGCATGACTATAATCTTGCTCTCCCATGTGCCTTTACTGCACATGGGTTTCTAAAAGCCTTGAATGCAGCCTGGTTCACTGCACCAATAGGAAATCAGGTGTCAGGTGGTGCAGAAAAGTGTATTTGCAACATATGGTTCTCACTGGCAGTGTGCTTGCCAGTGCTTGCAGGCTCCTGCTCAGCAGTCCCAAATGATAGAGCAAACAAGTCATACAGAACCATCAGTCTGGATCTGGGACATATAAGGTCACTATGCAGCACTGCAGATGGACACCATTAAAAAGCCAACTGGAGCATTGCTTCACTGCCAGCGCTGCAGTCGTGGTGGGGGTTTTCTACTCTTGAGAACTGAGGGCATCAACAGCCTCCACAGCTGAAGGCAGTGCCCTTTCATGGCAGCTCATAATGACTGGTGGCACTGGCTCTCGAATGAAGACTAGTAATCCAGGTCTTAAAAGCTGCATAGAAAAAGAAACTTCAGTGAAACCTTTCAGCCCACAGCTTAGCATCCACTGCTCCCAGTCCATGCTTGGGAGAGGAAAGAAACCACCTACCACTCTCTGCCTCCTAGCTAGGGCCCAAAGCTAGACCATCACTAGGGACTGCCAAGACCTAAGGATAAGCAAACCTCAGTGGAATGTTCACTAGATAGATACACTGGGCTTGGCCCACTTGAGTGCTCAAAGGCCTTTTCCTTCACTGCATCTCTGGTTCACACTCAAGATGCATATTGGCAACCATAAAAAGGGGACATGATGACAGTCACAGAAGCTAACCTGGATAGTTTGGCCTCCTACCATAGCTGGCTGTTACCTACTAAATGTGCCCTGGTTTTAGGTTTACTGCTGTGGGAAGATGAAGGAGGCTGCACTACCTTCTCAGGAGATGGACTGAAAGAAAAAGCCCAGAGTCAGCACCTTTGCTTCAAAAATGCTATTGTGCTGTCTGGCAGCTGACTGTACTTACTTTTGCTCTGTCCTGGGTGCAGGGGAGTGGGTATTCTGCTGGCACCAGCCTGCTTGACTAACCAATGAAAAGGAATCAAGACACATTCCTGATCTGAGCATGGGCTTCTGCACATTTTACAGCTACACCAGTGTGATATCAAGTGTCAGGTTTTTTGATTTCTGACATGATATTCCCAGAGGACCTGTGCTCAGGTTCAGAGATCTTGATGCAGAGGTGCAAAACTGAATACTTCCTGCAGTTCTGGGGCTGACTGGACTCTTGTGTAGCTCTGGACAGAGTTTCAAGGAAGAGAAAGAGCTGGAATGGAGAATGGAGTGAGGTATATTGTGGGCTACATCCTGTTCAAGCATTGCTACATATGCTTGAGCTCAAACTTGTATCTTCTTGCAATGAGTTTCAAACAATAACGTGATCTTCAGAGACAGAGATAGGATTCCTCATTCTCTTTCCACTTGTCCCTTTTCTCTTTTCCCTTTTCCCCTTCTACTTTCCTCTCTCCCTGAGAAACATATTTCACTACTCTCAGACTTTGATAATATTTTGATCTATGCCCCTTTCCCTGCTGATTGCTAAAATTCCTCTGTGCATAAATAACAAAGGGGACAGACATTGGTTGACATTTAAAACACAGAGTTAGTGTTCATGTGACAAGCACAGTTTGCAATCTCTGGGTAATAAAAGCCTAGCTCGAAGTTCTGCAAGCAAATGTGAATCTACAGGAAAAAGCAAAGCTAGACGCTCAGGACTATTTGATTAGCATTATTTGTACTATCTCTTTTTAATTTAAAAGGACACTGTTGAGTTGGTATTCAAAACAACATTTTCCCCCTGTAGAAACCTGTGGGGATTAGGAACTGAAATCTCTGCCTTTACTTACTTTCTTCTCCATCAATACTTTATTGTTGAAAAGTCATGAGTTGGTGCCACTGAGCACAGGGTATAAATGAATAATGGTAGTTAGAATTAGTACTTCTGCTAAGGCAATGAAGCAGCTCACACCATGGTGTCTTGACTTGGCAGCTGAAAGGATCTAACCCTTGGGACTGCGCTGTGCAGAGCTGAATTGCAGGAGCTGTGTCCACCCAACTGAAGGTAATGTGTGCAACGGGGTTTATGGAGCGTGATCTCACATGGCTGTGTGTCTGCTGGATGCATTGGTCCATGTCTGAGGAGGTGCAAGCTCTAGGTAAGGTTTTTCCTTAAGTTGGGGTATTATTTGTAACATTTCTCTTCTGTGCCTTCTTTTGTGTCTAATATTAATGTAGAACTCATGTGGCTGACTTTCCTTAGTGTTAGAACACTCATTCAGATTTTTCTCTCTTTATTCAGCTGTCTATTGACATGATTTTAAAGGAGCTCCATTTCCTGGAACTTCAACTCTTCTGCTAAATTTGCTTTAAAAGTAGCCATGAAAGCTGGAGTGCCAGGCAGACTGCTTCAACACAGAATCTGCTCCGGAAACTAGGATAAGAAGAAAAAAAGAAGCACACGCAGAAGCACACACAGTACTTACAAATTTCATAGTAATACAGGTGGGAAGGCACCTCTGGAGGCTTCTAGTCCAAGCCCTCTGCTCAAATCCTGCAACCACCTTCAAAGATTGCTAGAGTCCTTTCCAGTTAGGTGTTGAAAAACTCCAGGAGTGGAGATACCACCAATTCTCTGGGTCCTTGACCTGGGACTGCACCACTCTTAGTGTGTAAAGCTTTCTCCTTATATCCAATTTGAATTTCTTCCTAAAGGATACTCCAGCCTCTTCCCCTGTCATTTATTCCCTTGCCTCCCTTGCCTCTCACATGGCATTGCGTCCCCTATTTTTCAGGCTGGGGACCGGCAGCACAGTGAGTAAATGACAGGGAACTGAGTGCACTGATAGACTGAGTGGCGGCTGCCTACTGATCAGCCATCTGTCTGCTGCTTCTCTGAGTGGAGAAGAGGTTGAATCTGGTCTGATTTTCTCTCAGTGGATTTTAACCTCTGTCACCCAGCTGCTGTTTTTCACACCACCTGTAGAGTCTTTGTTGCTGTTGAGCCTCTGACAATGCTGAAAAGTCAAGGACTCAGTGACAAGGGACTGAGAATCTGATGGATGAAAGGACAGATGGATAGACAGGCACAGTGAAAAACCAAGTGGAAATTTAAGTCAGATTGTGGCTCTGCTACTTTTGACAGCACAGTTTCTGCTAGCCAGGAGAGGGCAGAAGCCCGGTTCTCTCACGCACTCCCTGGCTCCCGGGAAGGCGTGTGACAGGGGAGTATGGTGTGACCCTTCATGTCAGCCCTGCAGGGAGCAGCGATCCTGGTGAATCACACTTCCAAGGTAGGATGGGAAGCCTATCAACTCTGAATGTTGTACCAGTGCCAACATCAACTCCTCCTGGTGAGTTCCTCAGCAAAACCATCTGGATGGAAAGCCACCAGCCAAGGCTGGTAGTCATGGGAGTGCTTGGACTGACAGCTGGAGTCATTCTGCTCTGTTAATTGTGATATTAAACCACACCAATAAGCCTGACAGTCAGTATCTGGCTCCAGTGGTCCCAAATTCATGTTAGCTCAGTGCAAATTCAAAGGAGATCCTGTGCTTGAAGAGGCCAAGAATGGCAGAAGCTCAGTCCTCACTGAGGAATAATCCAGGTTTTATCTGAGATGTCAGCTAGGTGCAAGACTGGCAGCTGGCACTGTGCATTAGCAGAAGCTACTGTTGGCTTGTCTGCCTAGACACAGCTTGCTTACCTGACATGATGCTGGGGCTTGATACCCTGTAAAGTGCCTTTGACAAGACACAGTGGTGACAAGGGGCAGCCAAAAGTGATTAGGTGATTAATTTGACTTTCTGCCCACTAGTCCAAGCAGTCTTGGGCTGGATGAGTGTCTTATGGTTTCTAGAGTAGCTTCATTATCCAGTCTTTATAGCACAGCTCACTGCCTCCTCTGTGTTCAGTCCACTGTGGTTGGCCTGTTTCAGAGGTACAATACTAAACAAAAGGGGATTTTTTGGATGGAGCTTTGGAGAGGGGAGTCCAGCTCAGACTGTCACTTCTGTAACCTGCCTGACACAACCATCATGCTCCCACCACTTTTGGAGGAAAAGTTTGTGCCTGTTCTCCCTGCCCGCTTCCCTCTCCCCCCCAGCCTACTGATAGCTGCTGTGGACATGAGCATGACACTTCTCTGTGCTTGGGGAGAGATGTGGACAGCTGTGTGATGAGCCATGTCCCTCTGCACACTGCTCTAGTAATGCAAAGGGACATCCTACCAGTGCAGAGCCATCTGCCACCCCTCTGCTGCACCCTTCATGGCTAGAGACCTGTCCAAGATTGTGATATTGGGTTGAATGTGAGGGGTAACTGCTCTTCCCCTGATCGGCACAGATGAAGAATCAGTGAAAAAAGCAGCTCCTGCCTTAGGGTGCACTCTCTCATGCCCTTTTAGGCTGCGGAGGCTGGCACAGGTTGCATGCTTAGCTTGTACAGGGCTTTCACACCCATACATAGAGACTTATTTTCTCAGGCATGATCTCCCATTGCTCTCCCTCTCCTTCCAGCCTGGATCGCTACCACAGAGGTTCATAATATTGCCTAGGTTGTCTGGTGGCTGCTTACCTCTGTGCTCCACTCTCCCCTCGTGAGAAAGCCTTGGTAGGAAGAAGCCAATATAGACAAGGCTCCTGTGCCATTGCATGAAAAGGGAGCCTGCAAGCACAGCTTAGCCTCCACTGGGCTATTCCCATAAGAATGGAGTAATAACTTTTATCTGTTCTCCTTTATCCAAACGCATGCATGAATCAGGGTCCTACAGACTTCTGTCACCTCTGAAAGGATGATGTACCACAGTGGTTTTGAACAGCATACATCTCCCACAGTATGTCTTTCACTTCCTCCTGGGTGCAATGCTTCTTTAAAGAGTTTTGGTATCATTCCCCGGCAACTTTTCTTGTCAAAACCACAAGGATGACATCTGTACAGGGGCTTGGGATTATCTGACAGTTCCTTGTCCTCCAGTCCAATGTGTAGTCTCATAACTCAAGATGTCATTGGCAGTGGACTAATAAAGTCCTTCCCAAGGTCCCAGAGAGCCCAGAGGAGAAAGGGGGTGGGAAAAGATTTGACCAAAGCAGATCTCTTATGATCCACAGGAACCATTCAGTAAGTAGATGCATTTCCTTCTGCCTTCATCATTGGCAATCAGTTACACACACTGTACTCTATGGAACACGTTGCACTGTGGTGGATACCTCACAAAGCTTGAAGTAGCAAATACCATAAACCAAGTGGGAAAACAGCATTGTCATGGGACTAGGTTTTATGTTATTTTAAGGAATGAATTCTGAAATATATGAAGGTAAGACCTGGCAAAACAGCATTTCTGCAGGAAATTAGAAACCTAGGTCATGTGCTAATGCGGCCTGATGGATGCAATATATCAAAGTGTGACAGATCGAAGTGTGACAGATCAAAGTGAGAAAGCAGGAGGCCACCATTCAGTAAGAATTGAAGCCGGAGCAGTGATGGGCTAGAGTGAGCCAAACAGAGTTATGCTTGCCAGTGATTTTTTTTTTTTAATGGTTCAGATGCATACTGAAGCTGGCTCTTGAGTTTAATTTCCTGTGTTGAATTTGATGTTTCTCATATTGCAAAATATTTTTGTAATGGTTTGTAAGCTAGTAGTATCCAGAAGCCCAGCCAGGATTGTCATCTTATCCAAACAGTCCCTGCCCCAAGCCAGTGCTCCTCTAGTTAGACAACGCTGGAGCAACGCACAGCAGTAGAGCTATTAGCACATCTGAAGTGTCCTAGGTTGCACATGAGCATCCTACCACCTACAGCATGTTGGACCAAATCCTCTTAGACCAATGGTCTAATTAATGTCAGCTTTATGAAGTACTGGATCAGTGAAGCAGAATGGAGACTTTTTTTTTTGTGAGAAGTTATAATATTTCCAGTGTTTGTCCAGGCTCAGAGTTGGATGAATGTTTTATTAACTGGATGTCTGGCACCATAGTGGAAGGGAAATGTTCTCAGCCTTGTGAACAGCACTTTATACTCTCTGTGTTGCCTCATCTCCTTCAGGTTTTTCCAAAAAGTTGTCCTGCAATAGGACCAGGAAAAACCTCTTGTAGGTTTCTGGCAGTTAGCAGGGTAGTGTGAAACACACTTTCCCAATCACAAGACTGTGCATTTCAAAACACCGAGCCAGGATTGTTTTTTTTTTATTATCAGTCTTTCATAATTTTGGATGGAAGGGTGAGTTCTGCACTTTGAGTTTGAATCTTTGTGGGATGGTAACACTGAAGAACTACCCTCTTCTTGGTTTCAATCTCAGGAGCAACTCATACCTACCTGTGCGTTTTCTGCATGACATGTGATTCCTAAGTTGAAAGTGCCATTAAAGACTGAAGTTGTGCTGAAAAACTAAGGAGAGATGAAGATACCTAGAATCAGTGTTCCATATGGTATGCATTATTCAACAAAGACAACAAAAGAATTCTGCACAGGCTACTTCTGCTTTTAGCAGGAGAAAAAAACCTCACATATAAGGTCAAATTTATATCAGGCAACATGTTGCCACAAGGTATTAATTTCATCCTTATTGCTTCAAGATTCCCTCATGGATAATGAAGAGGAGGAAATCATCAAGAGGCACATGAAAGTGTTGCCAAGCACTTAGGATTCCTCATTTCAGAAAAATCCTTAAGCCGGCCCAAAAACTCTAGGGAGTTTGGGTGCTCTTTCTTTCTGTTTGCAATCTTTCCCTTTGAAACATTTTTCTCATTTTTGATGACAATCAAAATTCTCATGCAGTTGTTTTACTTTGGGCACTGGTATCTTAATGCAAACTTGTCACGGTTTTACCTTGGCAGGCAGCTAATCCCCACAGAGCTGCTCCCTCACTCCCCTCCAGTGGGATGGGAGAGAGAATCAAAAGTGAGAAAACTCATGGGTTGAGATAAAGACAGTTTAATAATTAACAAAAAAATAAAAAAAGAGAGAGAAAGAAAAAAGAAACAACAAAGAGAAAAAAAAAAACCACAAGAAAAACAAATGATGTAAAAACCTCAATTGTTCACTACCAACTGACTGATGCCCAGCCAGTCCCTCAGCAATGGCAGCCCTGGCCAGCCTCCACCCCCTGCAGTTTTATTGCTGAGCACATCATATGGTATGGGGTATCCTTTTGGTCAGTCAGGGTCAGCTGTCCCGGCTGTGTGCCCTCCAAACTTCTTGTGCACCTCCAGCCTACTCACTGTTGGGGCAGCATGAGAAGCAGAAAAGGCCTTAAATCTGCATAAGCACTGTTCTGCAATAACTGAAATCTTCCTGTGTTATCAACACTGTTTTCATCACAAATCCAAAACATGGCCCCATACAGACTACTATGAAGGAATTTACCTCTGCCCCAGCCAAAACCAGTACAAAATTCTACAGAGGGATTGATCTCTCCAGCTTCAGGAGATTAGAAATGAAGTACCTACTCTAAGCATGCTGTCTATGCTCTCTTCCTCATTGGGGGACAGATACTGGTTCTTCCAGAGTGTGATTCATCCCCCTATTTTATACACTGGGCATAACACAGGGCAAATTACTCTCTGGATCGTCCTATCTATCTCTCGAGGCTGTCACTGCACTCAGTGGGACAGACAGACATTTTGTGCAGGCAGTTCATCTCACTGGTCTGAGGCAGTCAGCTGAGGACAGGATAAATCCCCCCAGATACATCTTGGCCTCAGGATTATAATAGTAGAAATAAAATTGTGGCAATTGGCAAGAATAAGGTTGTGTGCTTCAGAATTGCTCTCTTTTAAACTTTCTCATTTTCCAAAGTAAAATTTACTGGACTACAGGTCTTTATAATTGATTCATAACAGGATTTTCAGTTTTGTTTGTTTTTAATAACAGTATCTCCAAGGTTTTGGATTGAGAAACTGCTGCTGTTAAATAATCTGGCTATTTTTCTTATTAAAAGATGCTCTCAGCTTCTCTAAGGTGCAATTCTACAAAACCAAACACCCCTTCATAATTTCATGAGGAGAGTCTTTTTAAATTTTGTTACTTGTGGGCCTCAGAGTTTCCAGGATTGGGCCATTAAAGGTGTGTGTTGCTAATTAGTGTTAGCATCCAATAATGGCTTTGTATTTTAACCTAAATCTTTGTTAGGACTTACAACAAAATGAAGCTTCAATTATATGAAACCCATGTATAACTAATGAAGAAGCCCTTGTTCTTTCTTATGTAAATATCACTCAGGCTGGAGGGACTGCTTGCAATATTGGCTGTTGATGAATTCATCAGGATTAAAACTAAGAAGAGACTTTTGGATTTATACGGCTCTCATGCATCCAGGCACACTTCAGAGGAGCAAGTCACGCATGTAATGGGCACTCAAGTAGTTAGTATGTTTTGAAAGCAGAAGATTCCCCTTGCGTGCACCAGTGACAAGAATTACTGCTTGTGATCAACAGCCATCAACTCCTGCAAAATTAAACCTTTGGGTTTTGTTTAGTTACACTCCAGGTATTGCCAGAAAAATGGCTGCAATGCAGTTACTATCTTCTTTTAAGTGTGGTATCAGTGCACCCATGGGTGCTGGCACTGCCTGCCCCCTCAAAGCAGGGTTGGGCAGGGACACCAGCTGCCTTCTCAGGCTCCTCCCAAGCAGACAAGGAACAGATTTTGTCAGCAGGGAGTAAGACCAGACATTGTTCAAAGCTTTGCAGAAGTCTAGGCAAACTTAACACTGTTACAATAACCATTTGAGTGTTTCTCTCCTGTCGCTGCTCTTGCATCTCCCAGGGAGGAAGAAAAGGTGTGAAGATGCCCCTGGTCATCTTCCATGGCATTGCAGAGCTGTGTCATTAAGAGATTGTGATTAGCTTTTGGAACTGATGGGACAGCTGACCCTATCTTCTCTCGGGCTTGGTGCAGGTGCTCATATCAAGACTGAATCACTATATACATCTACGACGAAGTTATGGTCCATATTATTCTGTGGAGACTGTGTAAAAGTCCTACTACTTGGTCTTCCAGTTGATCCTCTCTAACATAACCGTCTCTGGTCTTGACAGTCCATTTTTTATTTTGTCCAGTCCAGCCTCCTGGACCTGAGGGAATGGTGCTGTCAGCCTTCCCTCCAGGATATGTCACACAGTGCACTGGCTTGATCGAATAAGTCATTTGTATGTTTGACGTATCCTGCTCTTAACATCTCTTTTCCTCCTTGGCACTGAGGATTCATACTATAGATCTGTGTAATCTCCCCTACCTCCTTCAGTGAGTGAGGGGAAAGCCTTTCAACTAATCAAAGATGGTTTCAGTCCTCTCTCAAGCAGTGACAGCCCCTGCCATAGAAGTCATAGCCTTGTGGAGAGGCAGGGATGCTAAGGGATGCCAAGGCCAACTGCAGCAGATGCCATCACATCCCCACAGGTTGTCTCTGATATGTCACAGAGGGGTCAGAAGAGCAGTCCCATGCTGAACTGGCCCTTTCTGAGGCTCAGAGCCATGGTAGCATGTGTTACTATCCCTGAAGCGGACTGCAGTAAGAGGTGTGGTGTGAATGAGTTAAAACAGAGAAACAGGCAGTCTCCAAAAACCTAAACCAGAGCATTAACAGGTTTCACAAGGAGGAAAGAAATAAAAAGCAATTAAGAAAAGCAAATTGACATATTGGGCTGGATTCACAGAAGGGAAGGGGGATATCACTTCGTGTTTGGAGACTTTTTGCAACAGCTTGTCTGTTCCCCATTTGTTTAAAGGCAGAACAGTAGTGGTGTCTTCTGTTGGTCAATATTTAGGGGAAAGAGCTGAGAGGGAGAAGAGTCTTAGTCACTGAGGGTTGTCTCTGTAAACACAATGTTTATTTTACATTTATGCTATGCTTTAGGGCTCCTGCTTATTTCTGTACAGCCTGGAAAGAAGTTGCTGTCTGCATCTAGCTTTCTCTTTTCCTCTGTGTGGTCTCCCTTTTTCCCCTCTTCCCTAAGGCAACTGAGAATTCGCCACAGCTAGTGAGGGTAAGATGCAGAGAAGTGTACTGATAGAGACAACCGCTTTGCTGTCCCTTTAGTTGGTCTTGCTCAGGTTAACTCGGGGTTAAGCCAACTGAATTGGTAGGGAGCCAGGCAGGACTTCTCCCCTAGACTGGATTTGCAGGGACCTTCCCCTGTAGTTGCTGTTTCTTGAGCCCATTTGTATGTTTCTCCACATGGATATCACACCAATTTGGGCTAGTGTTTCTTCTATTTCAAGTCAGTGCACAAGAAGATGAAGGTGGTCAAAACTATATGCAGTAAGTCATTGTCATCTGAGATTCGATAAGCCATTATACCTATGTCAGGTGCAGCCTAAAAGCTGAACGAAATGGTACAGTACAGTCTGTAACCTATCCTCACCCTCTCTACCACCACTGTATAGTGGTGTATCACTGTTACTAGGATATACTGCACAAAGAACTTTTATTTTTCCTTCTACCTTCACAGGGTGACTCCAAGTTGCTTGTAAAGGTCATTTGCTTTCCCACCTCTGGATAGAAAAGATTATATTGAGCTTAATGCGAAAGATACTGAACTGTCACTCCCCCAGCTGTCATCAAATAGCTTAAACCTCATTAAGTAACACCGTTAATTCAGCAAGTTCAGAGAAATGAAGATGCCAGGAAGTGTCATCTTATATCATTAAAAGACTTAAGTGGCATTAGCTTCTCCACTGATAAAGTTGGGATTGAATTTCCATGTAAAGTCCAGTTTTGTTCCCTGCCTTTATACAATATCTGCACTTTATTAGGGAGTTAATCTCACCTTGATCTTTTGTACAGGAGACGGCAAAGGGCAGCTGGATCCCAAAATGTTCCTTAACAGCTTCTTTACAGAGAAGTGGCCAAGTTGGCTGAAAGAGGCAGGCCATAGAAACTGGAAGGCTACCTAGAAATTAATTATTATAGTGTACATAATATGAGGGGAGGAGTTGCATCTTTTGTAGACATGTTTCTCAAGATTTGCCCAAGAAAGTCTTAATGCTGACAGTTCTCTTTTTAAGCTGCACACTTAAAATGAGAGCTCAAACTGGCTTAGGTCAAACCAGTTTATCAAGCCAGCTGTGATGAAAATAGAGCTGATGGGATGGGGTTTGCTGGATGGGGGGACAACAGTAATCAGTGTGTGGGGAGATTTAGAATTTGTCTAAGCCATGTTTTAGTTTGCTTAATGGAGCAGCATGCAATATACAAGGATGGAGAAGTACACACACGGGACTTTCTAATCAGCGCCTCATCTCATCTCTGCAGCACTATAAAGGGACTGATCTGAGTTGATGGGCAGTCTGGCTGCACTGTGAGATCAGAGGTGTGTTGTGCTCTGGCAGGTAGCCAACCTCTTTATAAATTCAGAGCAAGGCACTTCTAGTGCATAAATAGGATGGTTACACTTCACTAACCAACTCAAGGGGCTGCTTTTAACTCAGCAGTGTGCACAATAAGGACAAAAATGTGCACAGACAAAGGAACAAAGTTCATTTTCTCTGGTGGGCTGGCAGCGGCTCTGTTGGTCAAGTGTGCATTGTTGAAGTGAATCTTCTGACTGTCCTGCCATGGAGCAGTCTTGGAGGTCACAAATAGGATTCTTTTTAGGCTGATCTACCCTGATAGATGCACTACAGAACTGCGTCTGTCCAGTGTGTCCTCCTTAGTCTATAGGTTTCTCCTTTCTATGAAGACAAAGCAAACCCATCTTCCCTGTAACCACTGGAATCCTTTCTCTTAGCTTTGGGTTTGGATAAAGTTTCAGGTTGGCTACCATCTGCCCATGAGCAGGAGAAAAGATAAATACCTATTTCCAGAACCTAAATCTAGACAGTGCTATTGTGCTCCACACCTTGTGGCTGACAAAGTTATCTGCTGAGATTGCTGACAGGACAGGCCTGGACAACTGCCATTTTCACTAGCTGGAGAGATGTTTTTCCCATTTGTTACAGGTTCTGTTACTGTGTCCAGTCATAAACCACGCTCAGCCATAATGTCATCAAGTCTCGTATCAAACCAGGCTGCAAGAGCAAAGTGAGTGCCAAGACAGAGCAGGAGACAAGATGGTGCCATCCCATTCATTGTACGGCATGCCTATGTGGATCTGTGCAAGCATGTGGCATAAATATCATCCTGACAACACACTGCCTGGACCTCTGGTTAGAGTGATAATGAGCATGATTTGAAAGAGCTGCTTTATGAGATTAAACTGTGTGCTGAAAGCCATGGAGAAGAAACAGATGGCTAGTTGCTTTCTTTGGCGTGAAACTGTCTCAGCAATGCCCTACCCACCTCATTCCTTGCTTTGCTTTGTTTTAAATTGCTTTTACAGCTGATAAGGCATTTCTGAAGCAGTTGTCTGTATTTACATGAATTCTGAGATTTTCAAACTGACCAAAACAAATCAGTTCTTCAAAAGGACAGGTGTCTAAAGTTTTGTGCTTTGTGGGTCTATTTTGGGAGCAGGACAAGGAGCTACCATATATACCATGGATACAGCGGGTGCCTGGAAAGTCAGAATGTACATATGTGTCTGTACAACTCCATATCCAGCAAAACACAAACAAAAAGCAGGAGTACCCACAACTACTGATGTCCTTACATACAAAGCTTGGATCGTAAGGGTAAACAACAGAAGGAAATCCTCCCAGGGATTTGGGATCCATATTGTCAGGTGCAGAGCTAATATCAATGCACACATTGAATCTCACTATATAGACCAAGATTTTGATATAACTACCTTTCAGAAGATGAACCCATATGTGTACATCTACATAGTGCTCTAAACCCAAGCTGAGCAAGCAACTGGTACTGAGATGTCAGCTATAAGACAGCTTTACAAGTCCATAGAAGTAACTGAGGGTGGAATATAACACAAGACATGGAGCATTGCAGATAGTGGCCCCAGGGTCTTATGATCCCATTCACAACATGACCAAACTTAATCTTAAAACCAGTCATGTTTCTTGCCACTCTGTTCCTCCTGGAAGATTGTTCCAGAGCCTCACATATCTGTTTTCCTCGTGCTTTTTGAGGTTTGGAAGAAGACTGGTGTACACCACCACATGATGCAGAGTATTAAATCAGATGCCAAAAGCACATGGTAATATGCAGTCTTCAGATACTTAATATTTCATATCAAGGCTGGCAAGAAAGACCACTGGTTCAGGTAATAATATCCAGTTTTCACCTACATGCAAACCTGCACCTGCTTAGCTGACAGCCTCAGTCTTTATCAACTTAATTAAACCAAGGTCACTTTCGTAGACCCTGTATATTGATTTCCAAGTGATTTAAACTGGTAGGGCACCAGTTTATCACCAGTGAGCCGATAAAATCTGCTTGTGAGGTTTGTTTTTAGAACATTGACCTTGATGTTAGTGTGGTATGTAAGTTTCGCAATGAAGCCGTTACTGTACCACGGATACCATTTCGTGGAGACAACGAGCAAGTTGTTGCATGTGATACAAGTTCCCATGCACCAGTATAGTTACATTATCTTTCAAAACACTTATGGAAGGCTTAAGCAGTTGTGTACTCTGCAAATCGCTGTGCCCCTTCATGCCTCTAGTGACCTGCTAGTGAAAACGCTTACTAAAAGTTACTGTCTCATCTGCTCTGGTGGCAGAGCTTACAAGGACCTTCTCTCATGTAGCTATCACAACTACACAACTACTGTCATAACTCGGTTGGCTGTGCCAAATAGGGGATTTGAGAGCAATTGCATGAAGTACTCCCTGAAACTGGAAGAGTTAGTTAAGTAGAGTGACAAACACCCAGAAGGTGCTAACACTTTTCCCAGCACTGCTTGATGTGGAAGAGGAGTAAGTTTCCTGGTTTAATCCCCTGACATGTCTCTGCCCAAACTGTCAGTCTCTGCATCCCAGTTAAGCACACATCTAAAATGCTATATATTGCTAGTCTGCACAAGCATTTGGCTTCTTGCTGAAAGCTGGTGTGGAAAGATGTGTATGTTAAATTGCTGTGTTTTTCATTGATTTTGTATCTCAATGCACTGCCTATTTATTGGTGCAGATGTAAGACAAGTGTGTTTTCCCAGTATGCCTCAGATCACATCAAAGGCAATTTTGAGTCTAGGTCCCGCATGGAATCTTATAAAGGAGTTTGTAATGGGGGGGGGGGGCTTGATCAGCAAATGCTCTGATTGCTTGATTAAGTATTTGTTCATGTTTTTAGCATATGTTTAATTTATTAAGAGGGTGTTTTAGCACTGGAGTTACTCTTCAGTGGCTTCACCAACCTGGTGGGGCTAATTACAGAGGGAGATACCATTCAAAGCAGTTGAGGTAGGTGGGCCATGTCTACACAGACATTTGGTTGTCAAGACAGGAGTGGGCTTCCTTGCCATGGCTCTATAGTTCCTGTTACAGCTTGAGGATGGCAGGTGCTCATTTGCTGGGGCCTGTGCTGCTTTGTAGGGCTGTTGAGACACAACCAGTCATCTGACCTTGCAGCACATGATGCTGGGGACAGTGGTCTCAAGGCCATCACAAGGACAGATGGGCTATGCAGGGGCCATCAGGAGCACAAAATAATAAAAACAGCAGGAGCCAGCAAAACTTCAACTGGCTGAAGAATAAGTGGGAGCCTCAGGCCTTGAAAGTCCTCAAGACCTCCCTTTGCAGTGTCTCATGCTGGCCATCCTTTCCACTCAACCAGGTGGCTGCCAGCCCTAGTCCCTCTCTCCATTTCTCTTTTAATCCTTTCTTTCTCACTTCCTCCTTCAGTTTTTGGTGTGGAGAGCTGAGCTGGTGCTGGTTGGGGATTCTCCAGCAGCCCATGCACAAATGACAAAACCATCTTTTTTCCCTAGAAAGTAGTGTCTGGTTCTCAAGTCACAATGATTAGTGAGAAATTAAATGTGTTGTGATTCTTGCTCTGGCTTATTTGCTGTCAGGTGCATTACATGCTTGGTATTCTCTGTTTTCCCTCTTGAGAAGGGGAAATATATAATTTGCCTCTTTATGGCTGATGCTGAAGTCTGACTCCTTTGAAAGGCAACACCTCTGCTTGAGTTTCCTTGTGTATTAACACTCTGTAACTCTCATTAGTCGATGCTCTGCCTTGAACTTTCAGTCCATCACACTGCCATCTACTGTTGGAGGGCTGTGACAGCTGCCACTTTTTGTGTTGGGCCACTTAGCAGGAACTGATAATTTTGTCAGGCTCTGATGACATCTCATTCTGTGTGTGGTTGAGTCTCCTGTCCTGAAATAACACAGGCAGATTGTGGCAGTGCTGTGTGGTACCTAGCCTGTCAGCAGGAAGCTATTCTGGTCTTGCCCAGGTATATGTAAGAAAGGAGCAGCAGCTGGAATATGTTGAGTCTTTTTAGGATTTAATTCCAAAATGCTACCTTTGCCATCAAGAAACAGGGCTTGTTTGGAAGCCTTTTTGGACGTGTTTTTTTGTGATTTTCAGTCCCCTTCAACAGGAAAGCTGTCACAACCTTAGACTGGCAGAGAAGGCTAATGGTGACAGTAACCACCATTTCTCTCTATTGAAGTGGGCTGTGATCCCCAACGGGAGGTAGCCTCAGGAAGAGAGAGCTCCTGCTTATTGTTGCTGTTCCCTTTCTGCTGCAACTGTAACTTCTGGGGCAGCCCCTGAGATACTGAAAGTCTGCCCTGAGCCTATAGCACACAGCAAAGGAACCATGCAATTTTGGTAGATGGTTGTGTAAAAGTTTCAAGTGAAATACAAGGTAAAATTGTATTTCACCACCTTGGATTTCATCTTCCCCCAGGACTCAGTAAGAGCTGAGTGTCTTGCCTGTCCTGCCTCCACATCTGCAAACCTGAGAGTTGCCTGGACCATGGCCTGTTCAAAGCTCACGTGATAAAGTATTGATGGATGTCCATGGAGAACAATGACATGGGATTTTCTACTCTGTTTTTTCTGGCACAAAGTATTTTTGGAGCAGTTTTTCTGCTTTTTTTACCTGAACATTTCAGGATTGTTTTATGAACCAGCTCTTGAGAAAGGCTGACCTCACTGTAAAAAAAAACAATTTAGATGCTTTCTGTTTTTAATCTCATTCACTGATGCATCTAAAGATGGGAATACAATGATAAACCCAATTAAGCATCTAATGAACAATTGAAATCTTAGTAGTATTGTGGATAAATGGCATGTTTACATGCTAACGGCATGCTTTGAGTGGCTGTTGGCAGCTGATGTGAGCTGAATACTCAAATGCAGAGAAGCCCAGAGGAGGTGCATGTTTGTGGAGCATATCCCCTCCTCTGAACATTTTATCTACAAAGTGAGTGTGTTATTCCTGAATCACAAGCATTGCACAGCTTATTGAAAAGATCTAAAGCACTCAGATTTGCAGATGTAGACTGCTGTGATTGCTAAGTAAATTTGTTTATATTTGTTAAGGATTAGTTTTATGGGATAAAACTTACTAACTTTATAACTTCCCTGGTAGTTATAAAGAAAGCTATTAATATTGATGTGAAACTGGCTATTAATTAAATAGTAATAATTTATTCTTGTAATAGCACTTTATTATAAATTCACCTATATCCTTAAAGCATTTTAGGAAACTTTTTTTTAAAACTGTATGTCACTAAAAGACTACAGGGATATTGGCTATTTTGATTTTGCTTCTGTTTTAGTGAAACAAAGACTAATAAGGGCATGTCTGCTGTTCACGAAAATGACACACAAAATGTAAAGGGCAAAACTGCCGTCAAGGAACAACAAGGGCTGACTACTCTCTAAGGAAGGCAAGCCAAGGATAGCCACAGTATAGGCAAGCAGTGCTTTCACAAGCATGGCAGATGGTTCCTGATCTGGATTAGCAGAGCAGGAGGTGATAGTAATTGATCCTGTCAAAACTAGACAAAAGTGGTCAGGTCTGAGATCATAGAATAATAGAATGGTTTGGGTTGGAAGGGACCTTAAAGATCATGCAGTTGCAATCCCCCCAGCCATGGGCAGGGATACCTTCTACTAGATCAGGTTGCTCAAAGCCCCATCCAACATGGTCTTGAACACTTTCAGGGAAGGGACATCCACAACTTCTCTGAGCAACCTGCTCCAGTGTCTGACCACACTCATAGTAAAGAATTTTTTCATAATATCTAATCTAAACCTACCCTCTTTCAGTTTAAAACCATTGCCCCTCATCCTATCACTACACTCCCTGATAAAGAGTCCCTCCTCATCTTTCCTGTAGGCTCCCTTTAAGTACTAGAAGGCCGCTATAAGGTCTCCCCAGAGCCTTCTCTTCTCTAGGCTAAACAACCCAAACTCCCTCAGCCAGTCCTCATAGGGGACGCGCTCCAACTCCCCTGATCATCTTTGTGGCCCTCCTCTGGACCCACTCGAGCAGGTCTATGTCTTTTTTATGCTGGAGGCCCCAGAGCTGAACACAGTACTCCAGGTGGGATCCCATGAAAGCAGAGCAGAGAATCTCCTCCCTCGACCTGCTGGCCACACTTCTTTTGATGCAGCCCAGGATACACCTGGCTTTCTAGGCTGTGAGCCCACATTGACAGTTCATATTCAGTTTTTCATACACCAATACCCCTAAGTCCTTCTCCTCAGGGCTGCTCTCAATCCACTCATCGCCCAGCCTGTTTCCATGTTCAGGATTGCCCCGACCCAGGGGCACACTTACACTTGGCCTTGTTGAACTTCATGAGGTTTGCGCAGGCACACCTCTCTCTCTGTCAAGGTCCCTCTGGATGCCATGGTCCCTCTAGAGTATCAACCACGCCAATCAGCTTGGTGTCATCCACAAACTCGCTGGGGATGCACTCAATCCCACTGTCCACGTCCCCGACAAAGATGTTAAATAATACTGGTCCCAATACGGGCCCTGCGGGACACCACTCATCACTGGTGTCCACCTGAACATTGAGCCGTTGAGTTGCAACCATCCAGCCAATTCCTTATCCACTGAGTGGTCCACCTGTCAAATCCATGTCTCTCCATTTTAGAGACAAGGATGTTGTGCGGTACAGTATCATATGCTTTGCACAAGTCCAGGTAGATGACATCAGTCTCTCTTCTCTTATCCACCAATGCTGTAACACCATCATAGAAGGCCACCAGATTTATCAGGCATGATTTGCCCTTAGTGAAGCCATGTTGGCTGTCACCAATCACCTCTCTGTTTTCCATGTGCCTTAGCATAGTTTCTAGGAGGATCTGCTCCATAATCGTATGGGGCACAGAGGTGAGACTGACTGGCCTGTAGTTCCCCAGGTCTTCCTTTTTTCCCTTTTTAAAAATGGGGGTTATGTTTCCCCTTTTCCAGTCACTGGGAACTTCACCAGTCTGCCACAACTTTTCAAATGTGATGGAGAGTGGCCTAGCAACTTCATCTGCCAGTTTCCTCAGGACCCTTGGATGCATCTCATCAGGTCCCATGGACTTGTGCACATTCAGGTTCCTTAGATGGTCTTGAACCTGATCTTCTCCTACAGTGGGTGGTACTTCATTCTCCCAGTCCCTGCCTTTGGATACTGTGAGCTGGGCAGTGTGGCTAAAGCACTTGCCAGTGGAGATTGAGACCAAAAAAGTTGTTGAGTACCTCAGCATTTTCCATGTCAGTTGTAGCCAGGTCTCCTGCTTTGCTCCTCAAGGGGGTACAGTTTCTTTCATCTTCCTTTTTTGTCCCATGTACCTGAAGAAACCCTTGTTATTTTTCACATTGCTAGCCAAGTTCAGCTTCAACTGTGCCTTAGCTTTCCTGATCCCCTCCTTGCACTCCCAGGTCATATCCCTATAATCTCCCCAGGATTTATATCCCTGTCTCCATTGCCTATGCATTTTGTTTTGTGTTTTAGTTTGGCTAAGAGGTCTTGACTTAGCCAAGCTGACCTCCTGCATCCCCTGCTCAACTTCTTGCACATCGGGATTGAGAACTCTTGCGCCATAAGAAAAAGGTCTTTAAATATGTCCCAGTTCTCGTTTGCTCCTTTGCCTCTGAGGGCAGTTTCCCAAGGGATCCCATGCACTAGCACCCTAAACAGCCAAAAGTTTGCCTTTCTGAGGTTTAGGATCCTGACTCTACTTTTTACCTGTCCTGTACCCCTCAAGATTGAGAATTCTTCCAGGGCATGATCACTGCAGCCCAAGCTACCTCTGATGTTGTCCTGTTAAGTTCTTCCACATTAGTGAGCAACTGGTCCAGCAGTGCCTCTCCTCTGGTCAGGCTCTACATCACCTGTACGAGGCAGTTGTCCTCAATGCACTCCACTAGTTTTCTGGACTGCTTGCAGTTTGCTGTGCTGCTTTTTCAGCAGATGTCCGTGTGGTTGAAGTCCCCTATCAGGATCAGGGCCTTTGAGCATGATGTTTCCTGCAGTTGAAGAACGAACTCTTCATCAACTTCCTCTCCTTGATTGGGTGGCCTGTAGTAGACACCAACCACGAAGTTTCCTTTGTTGGCTTGGTCTCTAATTTTCACCTGTAAACTCTCGACCTGCACGTTGCTGTTCTTCAAAGATAACTGTGCAGTCAATCCCAGTTTTGGCATAGAGGGCAACTCCCCCACCTTTGCTTCCTTGCCTGTCCCTTCTGAATAGTTTATAGCCGTCAGTCACAGCACTGCAATCACGTGATTCATCCCACCAAGTTTCTTTGATAGCAATCAGGTCGTAGTTTTCCATCTGGGCAGTGGCTACCAGCTCCTCTAGCTTGTTTCCCATGCTGTGTACATTGGTATAGAGACACTTCAGCTGGGCTACGGGCCACATCACCTTTTTAGAGGAGCTCACTCTAATTTCCTTGAGGCAATTCACAGGTGTTTCCCTGTTGCTTCCTAATGCTTCAGCAGCCCCTGGCTCTTCTTAAAAGTGCTTAGAACACCGTCCCCTTCCCCCACTAAATCTAGTTTAATTAGGTCAAGCCAGGAAAACCAAATAACAATTCAGGATCAGACCTGGAGCGGGAACACCTACAACACATCTCAGGGAAGGAGCGGAGGCCCAGGTCTGAGCTTAAATGGGGCTCATAGGCCCATGGGTAGGAGTGTGGGTGGATGCCCCGTGTGAGCTGGTCAGGGCAGTGAAGGTCTGTTAGTGCCCTAAAAACCACCAGAAAACAATATTTATCACAGAAATGTGACACACACCTTCTTTAAGCTCTTCTGTATTCTTCTTTAATTTTCAATAGGAATTTCTTGCACAAACATTCTTGACAGGTGGATGTAAGTGTTCACTTGTTGTTTCTGCTTTATATGAAACATAGGCTGGCTACAAGTTGCAAAGGTATCAGGTTGTAAAGCTAAGGAACATTTGATAGAACATCAAAAAATCACCTTCAATATTTCATAGAAGAAGGCAGCTTCCTTCTGAATAAGATGGTGATTTGGCTGAGACAGGATCGTTTTCTGAAAGGAAGAAAGCACTGGCAGATGTTCACATTTCAAAAGAGACCTAGTTGTACAAAGCAGCAAGAGGATGCTCTTTACACAGGGGAGTCTAAGACAAGAAAGAATGGCTTTTACAATGTGGTGTCAGAAGAAGTGGTTGCCTTGTCTTCTCTTTGCAAAGAGAAAAACCTATAGTTTTAAACGCTTTCTCCTTCCACAAAACAATTTTTTCTTGATTTTTTTCAAAAGGTTAAACAGGCCTTTTTTGGGTCTGACCAAAAAATACTTGAAACTCCTTCTGTGTGGGTGCTTGAATGTGGCAGTTTGCGGAGGTCCCTTCCAGTCTGTCTCTCTAGCATTGTACTTATTCCTCCTGGGCCTAATTTTTCTTCATAAATATCCCCAAATCATCATTTTTCACATGTTATAGAGAAGCTTCACAGGAGCAGAAGACTGTAGAGAAGTTATCACTTTTTCTTAACCCATATTTCTCCTTAAAGAAGACAATCTTTTTTGTCCTCAGCTCCTTTAAGATTAAGTAACCTTGTGTCGTGGTTTAACCTCAGTCGGCAACTGAGCACCACGCAGCCGCTCGCTCACTTCCCCCCCAGTAGTATGGGGAAGAGAATTGGAAGGGTAAAAGTGAGAAAACTCGTGGGTTGAGATAACAACAGTTTAATAGAGAAAGCAAAAGCCGCACACGCAAGCAAAGCAAAACAAAGGTATTAATTCACTACTTCCCACGGGCAGGCAGGTGTTCGGCCAGCTCCAGGAAAGCAGGGCTCCCTCTCGCGTAACGGTTACTTGGGAAGACAAACGCCACCGCTCCAAACGTCCCCCCCTTCCTTCTTCCCCCCCCAGCTTTATATACTGAGCATGACGTCGCATGGTATGGAATATCCCGTTGGCCAGTTTGGGTCAGCTGTCCTGGCTGTGCCCCCTCCCAGCTTCTTGTGCCCCTCCAGCCTAGCTCAGTCGGTAGAAGCTGGAAAGTCCTTGACTAGTGTAAACACTGCCTAGCAACAACTAAAACATCGGCGTGTTATCAACACTGTTCTTGCCCTAAATCCAAAACACAGCACTGCACCAGCTACTAGGAAGGAAACCAACTCTATCCCTGCCGAAACCAGGACAGTATCCACCCCTTATTCCATACCATCTACGTCATGCTCAAGTCCCATATTTTCCAGTACAAACTTATTAACCAGCCTTATGGAATGTCTGTAAAATGTCCAGAAATGTCCATGAAATATCCATTGAGTTCATTTAGTCCGTGACTTTGAGCTTCATCTGTTATGGTGGTCACTCAGGCCAGGAGAGGTGGTGTGTTGCATGGAGTTACTGGACACCAAAAACAGCTCAGGTCGGGTCACTGCTGCGCTTGCACTGCTTCTTGTAAGGCTTGTCCTCCACTGGTTCGGGTGGTTCCTGCTAGAGTAATTTCTATAACATTAGTATGGCATATATTATTATTAGTATATCTGTGTAGTATTAGTATAACTATTATGACCATAATTAGTACTTAACATCACATAATTCAGATCATTGGCTAGTCTCACCCAAAATCAAATCCCCTTGAGGTACACATCGGACTCCCCCATCCTTCCGCATTATCCACCAAGTGCACCCAGGTCCTTGAGCAAAAGCAATCCCACGAATGGGTTTGCCCTTGCCCGAGGCAGGAATAACCCAAACTGTTTTCCCCAACATATTCTTTATGCGCACTACAGGGACTTTATTCCCATCTACAGTATGTAGAAGGTCTGACTGGGCAGGGCCAGCTCGATTGGCAGATCCCCGAGTGTTGACTAACCAGGTGGCCTTTGCTAAATGTGTATCCCAATGTTTGAATGTCCCACCACCCATTGCTCTCAGCGTGGTCTTTAACAGTCCATTGTATCGTTCGATTTTCCCGGAGGCTGGTGCATGATAGGGGATGTGATACACCCACTCAATGCCGTGATCTTTGGCCCAGGTGTCTATGAGGTTGTTTCGGAAATGAGTCCCATTGTCTGACTCAATTCTTTCTGGGGTGCCGTGTCGCCACAGGACTTGCTTTTCAAGGCCCAGGATAGTGTTCCGGGCAGTGGCATGGGGCACAGGATATGTTTCCAGCCATCCGGTGGTTGCTTCCACCATTGTAAGCACATGGCGCTTGCCTTGGCGGGTTTGTGGGAGTGTAATATAATCGATCTGCCAGGCCTCCCCATATTTATATTTCAGCCATCGTCCTCCATACCAAAGAGGCTTTAACCGCTTGGCTTGCTTGATTGCAGCGCATGTTTCGCATTCATGTATAACCTGTGCAATAGCGTCCATGGTCAAGTCCACCCCTCGATCACGAGCCCATCTGTATGTTGCATCTCTTCCTTGATGGCCTGAGGTGTCATGGGCCCACCGAGCTATAAATAGTTCACCCTTATGTTGCCAGTCCAAATCCACCTGAGCCACTTCAATCTTAGCAGCCTGATCCACCTGCTGGTTGTTCTGATGTTCTTCAGTGGCCCGACTCTTAGGTATGTGAGCATCTACGTGACGGACTTTTACAACCAGGTTCTCCACCCGGGCAGCAATATCTTGCCACAGTGCGGCAGCCCAGATGGGTTTGCCTCTGCGCTGCCAGTTGCTCTGCTTCCATTGCTGCAACCACCCCCACAGGGCATTTGCCACCATCCATGGTACAGCAGCGGCTTCATTGTGAAGCTTACATACCACACGAATGTCAAGGTCAGTGTTCTAAAAACAAACCTCACAAGAGAGACATCACTAATCATCGCAGACCACAGCAAACTGCAGAACCCAAGAGCAATCTTTAACATGTACAACAGCAGAAAAAGCACGATGCAGACCATACAAATCAACATTGAGAACAAAGAGAGTAACATTGTGATTCACAACCGCTAGCAGATATAAGTTCCTTAACACACTTCGGTTAGTCTGTTATTATCTCAACCCCTTCGAGCCCCACGTTGGGCGCCAAAAGGACTGTCGTGGTTTAACCTCAGTCGGCAACTGAGCACCACGCAGCCGCTCGCTCACTTCCCCCCCAGTAGTATGGGGAAGAGAATTGGAAGGGTAAAAGTGAGAAAACTCGTGGGTTGAGATAACAACAGTTTAATAGAGAAAGCAAAAGCCGCACACGCAAGCAAAGCAAAACAAAGGTATTAATTCACTACTTCCCACGGGCAGGCAGGTGTTCGGCCAGCTCCAGGAAAGCAGGGCTCCCTCTCGCGTAACGGTTACTTGGGAAGACAAACGCCACCGCTCCAAACGTCCCCCCCTTCCTTCTTCCCCCCCCAGCTTTATATACTGAGCATGACGTCGCATGGTATGGAATATCCCGTTGGCCAGTTTGGGTCAGCTGTCCTGGCTGTGCCCCCTCCCAGCTTCTTGTGCCCCTCCAGCCTAGCTCAGTCGGTAGAAGCTGGAAAGTCCTTGACTAGTGTAAACACTGCCTAGCAACAACTAAAACATCGGCGTGTTATCAACACTGTTCTTGCCCTAAATCCAAAACACAGCACTGCACCAGCTACTAGGAAGGAAACCAACTCTATCCCTGCCGAAACCAGGACACCTTGATGTATGTGTTTATTTATAAATATTTTCCATCTCTTGCAAGGCTTCATAGAATAACTGCCTCAATCCCATTTGTACGAACAGCAAGTTTTCAATACAGTATAACAACATATAACTGATCTACTTTTCTACAAAAATATATTCATAACAATCAGCGTATTAATTAGCTATTCGGCCACCCTTATATAACTCCATAGCAATATCAAAAAGACAACAAGGATGACCTCTCCAAGGATGTTATAGATGAAATACAAGAATCCCTTTAAAGACTACTTTAAATCTAAACATTTTTTGATAACTGTTAAACTCTGAAAAACATTTTGAGAGTGGGATGGCTTTTACAAAGGAAATCAGAAAAGGAATTTCAACTCTCAGCGGAAGTACAACTCAACTGAATGAAAATCTGATTTTACAATGTTCTGAGATTCCATCACCACTTCATGCATGATAATCTTGCAAAGTATCCATCAGTAGATCACATATGTATAAACTGAAGATGCTATAAGATTATTGAAGGGAAAATTCAAATTGTAACTACTCAGCAGTTTTAATTTGTGACTGAGAAATGATCTAGCATGGATGGCAAGAAGGCACGACTGCAGAAGAGGTTAAACTGGCTGGAAGCAGGGATGCCAGAGACATGGACAATGAGATAAGAAACAGCTGCAGCATTGTCTTGTAGCTATCCTGGAATGGGACTGTTCAGCGGCCATGTGTGTTTAATTCACCTCAGGGGGTACCTTAAAAATTCCTCAACATTAACCACAGATGGGTGGAGTTATGACAGATGAATCTAGCTAAAACTGTGAAGAAAGTGTGTTCATCCTTGATGAAATTATGAAAAAAGTAAAAAATTCCTCTAAACTTCTAATGTGTTTTTGCTGTATGCGCTCAGCTCAGCCTGAGTTTGATCATATCTCTGTGAAGATGTTAGCAGGAAATAAAAACAAAAAAATAAAGAAGCTATGAGGCTGCACAGAAAGCCTGCTAGCTTCGTATTGCTCCAGCAACATGATCACTTCACAAAAAAACAAGCATTGCTGATGGAATAAAATTCACAATAGCTCTGCCAAAGAAATCAGTGCTTGATACTCTCGTGACAGAACAGTAAAATGCTACTGTAATTGAAATACTTGCTGGTTTATATCAGATATTCCTCAAGAGGAGACACGAGGGTGATTTGGATAAACTGTGTGAACAAATTTGAATATTTAGATTGTTCATACTTTCTGATTTGTCTGTCTCAGCAGTACTACTTAAAAATCATTCTTTCAATAACTAAAATCAATGTATTCTTACATGTCATGTGGCTTTGTGAAGGTCAATTACTCCTGGACAAACCATCTGGATTATCCAGGGTGTCCAGGTTTCAGCTGGGATAGAGTTAATTTTCTTCCTAGTAGCTGGTACAGTGCTGTGTTTTGGATTTAGGATTAGAATAATGTTGATAACACACTGACATTTTAGTTGTTGCTAAGTAGTGCTTACACTAGTCAAGGACTTTTCAGCTTCTCATGCCCTGCCAGCGAGAAACTGGGAGGGGGCACAGCCAGGGCAGCTGACCCAAACTGGGCAAAGGGATATTCCATACCATGTGACGTCATGCTCAGTATATAAACTGGGGAGAGTTGGTCGGGGGAGGGGTGACTGCTGCTTGGGAACTGGCTGGGCATCGGTTGGCAGGTGGTGAGCAATTGCATTGTGCATCGCTTATTTTGTATATTCTTTTATCATTATTATTATTATTTTCCTTTCCTTTTCTGTCTTTATCTCAACCCACGAATTTTACTTTTTTTTTCCTGATTCTCTCCCCCATCCCACCGTGGGACTAGGGGAGAGTGAGCAAACGGCTGTGTGGTGTTTAGCTGCCTGCTGGGTTAAACCACACCACCAGGTAAATGAAAAAAAGCTTAATCATTCCATGCAGTATTGTCCCTCCAATCTCCAAACACTGAAGCATGACTTTGCTAATGACATGGAAGGAGTCTTTCTACCACCAACTACAGAGGAATGCAAATAACAGAAATCCAGTGGGCAAAGGTTCATGTAAGCATATTCTAATCTAGGAGCAAAGTTTGCATGAATAGCAAGACCTTTAAAACAGTGAAAATCACACTGGCTTTTTCATTCCTGGTAGTAAGGATGTTTTTCTATAAGCATGTCTTCCCTGCTCTATGTTCACACAGGCAGATCCTATAACCTGGACCCTAACCCTCTGCATACTTCTCTGAGAGGATACACAGGTTCACTTGTCCTAGGTGGTGTGGACTATGGCCCCAAAGGGCCTTTGGAGGCCTTTTCAGAGCCAGGCTCCACAAAAACAGTTGGAGTAGGTGACTTGGAGGAATATTTGCCATGATGAAAGGAGCTTTAATTTCAGATCCCCTCTCTGGTTCTCTCACACCAGAGTTTTCCACCTCTGATCACCAGAGCTGTGGTCCCTGCTCTGGCTCAGGGCAGTCCATTCAATATTCAACAACAATGCAGGCAATTCTCATCACCTCTGCCCACCACATGCCTTCCAGTTCCCCCTGATTTGATCAACTAAATTGCCTCATTAACAGGCTGGTGTTATTCCTTTTTAAATTATCTGCATATATTTATTTACTTTGAATCTTCTAGTTGCCATGACACCTTACTGCTCTTGAGCAAAGGGGAAGTTTGAGAATGGACGATTCATTT
Source organism: Spheniscus humboldti (assembly GCA_027474245.1). NCBI lineage: Eukaryota > Metazoa > Chordata > Aves > Sphenisciformes > Spheniscidae > Spheniscus > Spheniscus humboldti. The sequence goes on along the minus strand of CM049890.1, from coordinate 66,841,584 downwards.
ATTCCTCTAAAAGGCTGAGGATAATGAAATATTTTGATTTCTCTCCTGCCTCTGTGCCTCCCTGCTACTCTCTTGCACCCTCCTCACAAAAGGATTACTGGCACTGCTCTGAGATGCTGGTTTCCTGGCTAGGGCAGTCTGCAACCCATTGGTCTAGATGAAAATATCAAGGTGCCTGGTTTGAGTGATATTGAATAAAGAGCCTGTAAATCCCATAGTCTTTCATCCATGCCGTTCGACAGAAATTATGAAGTTAGAAGGGTTACACCTCCAGCAGGGCCCAGGCCATAAGTTTCCATTCTGCTAACCCTGCCTTGAAGCAATGCTTCAGGAAAGCACTGAATCCAGATTTGAAGACAAGAGAGGTGTGGGATCTGCAACATCCCAAGGAAGGAGAATTTCAGCCAGATGAGAGACCATGATGGAAATTCAGTGTATGATGTGAGCTCTTGGGGTCACTAATGTGGAGGTGGATATGGTTTGGTTGTGCAAGTATGACCAGAGGACTTAACAGGACAGGTTTGCTGAACTACCACTACATTTCAGGGTTTTTCCCCTGGCTACCTGGCTGATTCTTCTCCTTCTCACAGATAAGTCAACTGCCAGGTAAGGTCAGGTTAACAGGGACTTTGCAGGAAAGAAAGATGCCTTCTTCTGCAGCACAGGATGCAGGATGCTTCCTAGGAGTTTGCTGTGCTTTTCCAGGAATTTTATTTATTAAAACCTGTGCTCATGTAGGGCCTTCAGACACTGCCAGTGCTTTGATCCTCTTCTCTGTTTTTCTCCAGCACGTCACAGCTGTGAATTCTGGCCCTTCGCTGCAGGATACTGCAGGGCTGTGTGACAGGGAAGGGTGGGCAGAGCAGATGCTCATCAAACCCTGGTGAACTGTACATCTGCTACATGACTGGGCATGTCTTTCCAGATCAACAAGTCCATGTATTCCCGAGGTCACTATGGCCCTGTGGCTGTCACATTTCTGAGCAAACAGCATGTGGTAGTCAGTCCTGCTCCCCTTCCTCCAATGAGCCTTGGTTCTCATTTCACTGGGACCTGGAGGAAGGCAAATGATGCTGGCCCAGAAAAGAGATGTTAAATGGTCAGCCCACGCATGACTGATCTATCTGTCAGTGGTACAACTCCTACTCCCAGACTGGATGCTTGTTATTTTTAATTAGGACTGAACTGATAGGAATATTCTCAGACCTCTGGGTTCACAGGCCAATTATCAAAGCACTTCATGAAAATTTGTGCAAGTGACATGTCTAGTTTGCCACACAGTAAAGATGGGGTTGAGAGCTGCACTGGTGACCTCAGGTGAGTTCAGCACCTTGGTGAATATCCATATGATTTCACAGTCTCCAGGCACAGCTGAGCAGTCCTAGTCAGGTAAGCAGTAAAATATTCACCTCACTCTTGCAAGAAATCTCAAAAAGCAGAAGACTTTTCAGTATAAGTGTCTCTGGAACCTCTTAGTCTTTTCCACCCTTTCTTGGTTTTCCCAGAATTCTCCATCAATCAATGGTTTGGGTTTTTATTCATCCATATATATATATGATCTTTTACACACTGAATCTGCAGGTCTTGGAGATGCACAGGGACTGTCCATCAGTGTTGGGCTATATGGGCTTCCATACCTGGTGGCTTTCATATGTGAATTGGACCTCAAAAATCAAAGAATGAACCCACAAGACAGACTTCAAAATCAAGACACAAATCCCCCAGAGATGTACCTCTGCCTGTGTACAATAGTGCACTTTTAATTTGCTTCATGGTATTTGAAAGCTGAAATTCTCAGTAAATCACAAGGCTCTTGTGGGAGAGGCTTTAAAATGGGGGGCAGGGGCAAGGCTGGGGGTGAAAAACCTCTGGTGATATTAGAAGAGTTGACAATACTGCTCCTCCAGTCTTCCCTTCAGCACTATCTTTCATGCTGTGCATGTCCTTTTGGGATGTGATGGAGGGGGTGAGGTTTGCTGCTTTACTGGGCAGATTCCCTTCATTTAAAGGTCAAGCAATTCACTTAGCTCAGGGTGGGTTTGCTGCCTTTGTTGCCAGATACAGCCGGGCTCCCCTCCTGATTTAAGCCCTGATTCTGTACTCTCAGTGAGTCATTGCATAGGCAGATGCTGGATGTAGCTCCTGTCACTCTATAAATCATGCTTTATTGCTTACGCTTGCAGAATAGCAGCACACTAACCAGGAGCAGCCAAGGTGTTTGGAGTATCTTACATGTCAGCCTTACATGCAGGCTGAGCTGAGCTGAACTGAGTTCAGCTGCAGGGCTTTGCAAAGCTGCTTTCAATTCGAAGCTGAGCAGCCTGCTGTTGATGCAACAGGACTGAATACAGGGCCTTTGTGTACCAGAAATGCCCTCTGTGCTTCAAAAACGAAAATGTCTTTTCTATCCCTATCCAGCAAGCCCAGCTTCTTCCCTGTCCATCCTTCCCACTTAAAGTGTTAATAGCAACCTCTATGCAGGGCATTTCCAAGGACTGACAGCCAAAGAGAGTTAATAGACTGAGGTATATCTGAAGGCCATCAATTCTTTGCAGGCAGCATTAATCCCTAAGAAATGACCTGTACCTTAATCATTATTGCTTAAGTGATTTTTTCTTGACCTTTATTTGAAGTGATGTGGCAAGATGCGAATTACTCCCTGAGCCAGGGTTCTCCACAGGAGGATTTTCATACATATATACTTGTATTTTTTAAGGAGTTATTTTCCTTTAAACATCTCCCACCTGCAACTAATTTGATTAATGCTGCTGAAAAAGCTCAGTTTTCCCTGTGATAAGAAGACAGGAGTGCAGTTTTCTCCTCACTAGTGTTTGGGGGCAGGGGGATAATAATGATAAGTACCTCCTGTCTTCATATTGCTCAAATGTTTTCCTGGGTGTTTTTTACGTTAGCACACTTCAGATGCTGTCCTAATCTGCACAGATCCTAACTACTGTCTGCATCACTGTTAATATGTGTGTAAAAGGCACAGACTCAGCAAAGACTGACATGAAAGGAACAGGAAGGTTTGTGAGACCACTGGTGGGGAGAGGGGAATGGATGGTATTGACTGAACAAAGGGAACATGATTTATAAACAGCATATAGAATCATAGAATCATTAAGGTTGGAAAAGACCTCTAAGGTCATCGAGTCCAACCGTCAACCCAACACCACCATGCCCACTAAACCATGTCCCTAAGTGCCTCATCAACATGTCTTTTAAATACCTCCAGGGATGGTGACTCAACCACTTCCCTGGGCAGGCTGTTCCAATGTTTAACCACTCTTTCAGTAAAGAAATTTTTCCTCACATCCAATCTAAACCTCCCCTGGCGCAACTTGACGCCATTTCCTCTCGTCCTATTGCTTGTTACTTGGGAGAAGAGACCAACACCCACCTCGCGACAACCTCCTTTCAGGTAGTTGTAGAGAGCGATGAGCTCTCCCCTGAGCCTCTTCTTCAGGCTAAACAACCCCAGTTCCCTCAGCCGCTCCTCATAAGACTTGTGCTCCAGACCCCTCACCAGCTTCGTTCCCCTTCTCTGGACACGCTCCAGCACCTCAACGTCCTCCTTGTAGTGAGGGGCCCAAAACTGAACACAGTATTCAAGGTGCGGCCTCACCAGTGCCGAGTACAGGGGCACGATCACTTCCCTACTCCTGCTGGCCACACTGTTTCTCATACAGGCCAGGATGCCATTGGCCTTCTTGACCGCCTGGGCACACTGCCGGCTCATGTTCAGCCGGCTGTCGACCAACACCCCCAGGTCCCTTTCCGCCAGGCAGCTTTCCAGCCACTCTTCCCCAAGCCTGTAGCGCTGCATGGGGTTGTTGTGGCCAAAGTGCAGGACCCGGCACTTGGCCTTGTTGAACCTCATACAGTTGGCCTCGGCCCATCGATCCAGCCTGTCCAGGTCCCTCTGCAGAGCCTTCCTACGCTCGAGCAGATCAACACTCCCACCCAACTTGGTGTCGTCTGCAAACTTACTGAGGGTGCACTCGATCCCCTCATCCAGATCATCATTGATAAAGATATTGAACAAGACCGGCCCCAAAACTGAGCCCTGGGGAACACCGGTCGTGACTGGCCACCAACTGGATTTAACTCCATTCACCACAACTCTCTGGGCCCAGCCGTCCAGCCAGTTTTTGACCCAGTGCAGAGTACACCTGTCTAAGCCATGAGCCGCCAGCTTCTCTAGGAGAATGCTGTGGAAGACGGTGTCAAAGGCCTTACTGAAGTCCAGGTAGACCACATTCAGAGCCTTTCCTTCATCCACTCGGCGGGTCACCTTGTCATAGAAGGAGATCAGGTTGGTCAAGCAGGACCTGCCTTTCATGAACCCATGCTGGCTGGGCCTGATCCCCTGGTTGTCCCGCTCATGCCTTGTGAGCGCCCTCAAGATGAACCGCTCCATAATCTTCCCCGGCACCGAGGTCAGGCTGACAGGCCTGTAGTTCCCTGGATCCTCCTTCCGGCCCTTCTTGTAGATGGGCATCACATTGGCAAGCCTCCAGTCGTCCAGGACGTCCCCCGTTAACCAGGACTGCTGATAGATGATGGAGAGTGGCTTGGCAAGCTCCTCTGCCAGCTCCCTCAGCACTCTCGGGTGGATCCCATTCGGCCCCATAGACTTGTGAGCATCCAGGTGGCGTAGCAGGTCGTTGACTGCTTCCTCTTGGATTATGGGGGTTCATCCTGCTCGCTGTCCCTGTCTTCCAGCTCAGGAAGCCAAGTACCCTGAGGATAACCAGTCTGACTGTTAAAGACTGAGGCAAAGAAGGCATTGAGTACCTCAGCCTTTTCCTCATCCTCGGTGACAATGTTCCCCCCTGCATCCAATAAAGGATGGAGAGTCTCCTTGGCTCTCTTCTTGTCATTAATATATTTGTAAAAACTTTTTTTGTTGTCCTTAACGACAGCGGCCAGATTGTGTTCTAGCTGGGCTTTTGCCTTTCTCATTTCCTCTCTGCACGACCTAACGAGATCCCTGTACTCTTCTTGAGTTGCCTGCCCCTTCTTCCACAAGAGGTAAACTCTCCTTTTTTTCCTGAGTCCCAGCAAGAGCTCCCTGTTCAGCCAGGCCGGTCGCCTTCCCCACCCGTTCTTTTTACGGCATACAGGGACAGCCTGCTCCTGTGCCTTTAAGACATCCTTCTTGAAGATCGTCCAGCCTTCCTGGACCCCTTTGCCCTTCAGGACTGTCTCCCAAGGAACTCTCTCAACCAGCGTCCTGAACAGGCCAAAGTCTGCCCTCCGGACGTCCATGGTCGCAGTTTTGCTGCCCCCCTCCTTACTTCACCGAGAATCGAGAATTCTACCATTTCATGGTCGCTAAGCCCAAGATGGCCTCCGACCACCACATCTCCCACCAGTCCTTCTCTGTTTGTAAACTGCAGGTCAAGCAAGGCACCTCCCCTGGGAGGGTCGCTTACCAGCTGTGTCAGGAAGTTGTCTTCCACACACTCCAGGAACCTCCTAGACTGCTTCCTCTCTGCCGTGTTGTATTTCCAGAAGATGTCCGGGAAGTTGAAGTCCCCCATGAGAACAAGGGCTAGCGATTGAGAGACTTCTGCCAGCTGCTTGTAGAACACTTCATCCGCCCCTTCATCCTGGTTGGGTGGTCTATAACAGACTCCCAGCAGGATATCTGCCTCGTTGGCCTTCCCCCTCATCCTTACCCATAAACACTCAACCGTATCGTCATCACAATCGTTGAGCTCTAGACAATTGAAACACTCCCTAACATACAGGGCCACCCCACCGCCTCTCCTTCCTCTCCTGTCCCTTCTGAAGAATCTATAGCCATCCATTGCAGCACTCCAATCATGACAGTCACCCCACCATGTTTCTGTGATGGCGACTAGGTCGTATCTCTCCCGCTGCACCATGGCTTCCAGCTCCTCCTGTTTGCCACCCATGCTGCGTGCATTGGTGTAGATGCACTTGAGCTGGGCTATAGATTTCACCCCCAGCATCGGCATGCCTCCCCTAGGCTCATCTGTAGTGAGCCTGGTTTTATCCCCTTCCCCCTTCGAACCTAGTTTAAAGCCCTCTCGATGAGCCCTGCCAATTCATGAGCAATGATCCTTTTCCCCCTGTGAGATAGCTGGACTCCATCTGTCGCCAGCAGGCCCGGTGCCGTGTAAACCTCCCCATGATCAAAAAAGCCAAAATTCCGCTGATGGCACCAGCCCCTGAGCCACGTGTTGATCAGGTGTGTTTTCCTGTGCCTTTCAGTATCCTTCCCTGCCACTGTAGGGATTGAGGAAAACACTACCTGTGCTCCCGATCCTTCAACCAGTCGCCCCAGTGCCCTGAAGTGCCTTTTGATTGTGGCAGGACTTCTCTCTGGAACCTCATCACTGCCAGCCTGTATAACCAACAGTGGGTAGTAGTCGGTAGACTACACCAGACCAGGGAGCTTCCTCGTAATGTCTCTGACCCAGGACCCAGGCAGGCAGCAGACTTCCCTGTGGGACGGGTCCGGTCAGCATATTGGGCCCTCTGTTCCCCTCAGAAGGGAATTGCCTATGACAATCACCCTCCTTTTTTTCTTAGCAGAGCCAGTCATAATGCGTGGAGCTGACTGCCTCACCCTAGGCAACCTCCTGGATGGACCTTCGTCTACATCCTCGTTTGCCTGGCCCTCAAGTTCCAGGGCCCCATATCTGTTGTGTAAAGGCAACTGGGAAGGTGAGGGAGGCTGGGCGGGGGTTCGCCTGGCACCCCGAGCAGGGACCCGTTTCCATTCCCCCCCGTCGCTTAGGTCCCCTCTTTCTACCTGGTGGCAAGAAGGCAGGGGATCCTCTGCTTCTCACGGAGCCTCCATCTGCTGCCTTTGCCTCAGGGATGGTAGGGTGTGGCTCCACCAATCTATCTCCCTCTCACACTCCCTGATACTCCTTAACCTTTCCACTTCCTCCTTCAGCTCTGCCACCAGGCCGAGCAGATCATCCACCTGGTCACACCGCGCACAAATGTTGTCTCTGCTGCCCTCTGGTACAAGTGACAGGCTCAGGCACTCCCTGCAGCCAGAGACCTGGACAGCTGTGTGCTTGTGTGAGGGCTCCGTCTGGGTCACCACATTCCTTCTGGCGATGGCTTTCGGCCGACTGCAAACCATAGCTGGTCCTCTTCTGGGAGGGTGACGACTACTAGTTGAGTTGGCCTCTAGAGCCAGGAGGGGGGCTGCGCTCTGCCCGCTCGCCTTCCCTGCACACCCTCCCTCGTGAACTGCCATGCAAACTGCCGTGCCACGCCCTTCTGACGTGTCACGCCCTGTTCGCCACGTTCCGGGTCGGTCGCGCTCCCTGGGGGCTGCTCTTGTAAGTGAGGGGGGTTTGGCCACCATCCCTCTTGGCCCCGCCCATGCTGAGTCAGAGCTGCCGCTCCTCGTCAGGAGCTCCCTCCTCCGGCTCGGGGGTGGGGGGGGTGCTGGGGCACCCTCTCACTCCCTGCGCTTTTGCTTTTCGCGGGTTTTGCTGTGGTTTTGCCTCTTCAGGAAGGGTGCCCCAGCATGATCCTCCACTCTGGAGCCCTTCGCCTCGGTGGCTTCGATATGTTGAGTTCTGGGCAGCATCAGGGCTGCTTTGTGCTATTTCTCCAGAACAAAGGTGACCTCAGGCTATGGATGTATCACCTAGGTGCAGTGGGATCTTCCAGCAGAATGGGCCCATGGTAGCAGCTTTTCCCACTGATCATGACTGGGGGCTGTGTCCAGGATCACCTTCCCCACCTGCCAGGAGGGGCTCTGAACTGTAGGCTCCCACAGCAGTGCAGGGAAGAGGCAGGACACCCTGCAGCCTTGGGGCAGAGCCTCCCTTCAAAGCCAACCTGTGGGAGAGGGTGGGTGAAGACCCTAATTGCAGTTCTCTGAAGGGTAAGGTGAGTGTGCATGGAGCAGGCAATGGTGGGAAATTTGAGGAGCCATGCTGCTGCCACAGGGCCACCTTCTCCTGTGACACTGTGGTCCTTGCATGGGTCCAAAAGCCTCAGGGAGGAGAAGGCAAGGGTTCCTAGTATTATTTATATATTGCATGTTAGGTGGCATGTAACAATTGGCAGAGCTGCTCCTGTCTGTATCCCTTGATTTTCCCTTCCTGAAAGGTGTTTGACTAAAATAGTATCTAGCAGTGACAGCAAATGAGATGATAGAGGAGATTTAACTAAGGTATTTAAATTATGAAGGACATCATAGTTAAAATTGCTCTCTGATATTATAAGAGAATAAAGGGGTCACTGGATGAAGTTAATGGCCAGTGCATTTAAAACAAATTAGAGGAGGTACTTCTTCATGTGGTGTGAAGTCAGCCTATGGAATTCATTACCACAGCAGGTCAGGGATTCAAACGCTTCAGGCAGATTGAAAAATGGTCTGGATAATTTTATGGCCAATAATAACATTTGTAGCTATGGCTGTGGGATACAGTGGGAGTAGCAGGTGGTGGTATTCACAACACACACTGATGGCAGCAGAGGCAGCCAAGCAAAGCTTTTCTCTCTGGGTTCTGCAGAGTGAAAATAATGTTCTTTCCTCTTCACTTTGTCAGACTGAAGGGTGCAGTGCACCAAGATCAAACCACTCTGCCATCTGTCCCGAAGAAAGCAGGGTACCTTGTTCATGTTACTCAGGGGAATGAAGGTCAGGTAAAAGCTAGCCTGGCAAACTTTGGCTGGGCTGGTAAAGTTTGGACCATTCCAAGAATGTGTACGTGCACAACTTCAGGAGACTTGTCTAAGTTCATCTTCTGTGTGTGAAGATGTGCTGGCAGGAACTGGCAGCACAGGTCAGACCCAGGATCCTGGTAGGGCTCTGCTGGGGGCCTGAACCAGCTGCTTCTGAGGAAAATCCAAGAAATCCTACAGCGGCCAGATATGTTCCCACTGCGGGAATTTCTTCCTGGTCTTCATCAAAGGTAAACAAGCTCCTGTTCTGTATCCTGAAGGGCAAATTACCATCCTTGGGAGGCATCTAGGATCATACCACCACCTCAGTGAGTGCCTGCTTGACAGATGAGTAATGCGGAGAGGAGATAGAGGATTTCCGCATATACTCTTATTCTTTCTTGTGTTCAGTTTTCTTTCAGTCTCTCACTCACACTGCTCTACTGTCAGATTTACCCTGGGCACTTGTCCATGTGCAAATCAAGTGACATTTTTCCCAATGGGGAGAAGAAAAACTGAAATCCTATTGCCATCCAGGGACAGAATCCAATCCCAACATGGAAAAATCAAGAGACTGGCTTGGTAGCAGAAATGGGATCTCCCACCGGATTTCATGGGTTCAACTCAACCCTCAGCAGCTTTTCAGCACAGACATCCATAGAATTTAGTAGTCATGTTTGCTGGCTGTCCAGAGCTGGCTTGCCTTTTGTTTTCTATATCAATAAGGCCATAGGCAGACTTGCCTTACATACAATATAAATCATAGTGACAGCTACTTATCAAAGCTGAAATCAGAAGCCGTGACTCTCTCAATTTAAGGTAAAGTGCCCCAGATGGAGCCCAGCAGCTGGGAATCCATAGCATAATCAAAACAAATGAAGTAATTGGAAGATATTTTAAATATTTGAATTTCAAATTTGAAACATTCAAATGCACGGGGATTGAAATGTCTTTCAAATAGCAATTGTAAGCCAAAGTCTCTGGTTTTCAGTGCACCTGGAATTCATTATATTATCTCTGCAATGTTTTCTCTATAAGTGTATTACTGCACTGAAGGTTTCCTTTAACAGTTTGACAAGCTGATTTTATTTTATTAATGATATTATTACTACTACTACTACTATTATTATTATTATGAGTGGACAGGACATCAATAAATTAGGGCGAAGCAGCTGCTTCTCACATGGGGAATTAGTTTTCTTCATTGAAAACACCCTGCTAAAACAACTCTGTTACAAGGCCAATATCTGCACTATTATCTGCAGATATTACTAATTAATTACTAAGTAATAATCTGCAGATAATTATTAATCGTAATTCCTATCCCCTTAAATGTGGAATCAACTGACATCTGTACGATACAGTCAAAACATGGCACAGCAATTTTGTTCAAGATATCTCCACGTTCTCATGAATGCCTGAAACCCAAAGGCATGTTCCTGTGATCTTGGACCTACTCTTTTCTCTGAAAGAGTCCTCCTCATTATCTCTGGATCAAATTCAGTCTCCTTATTTATGTGTGACCCTGCATTGGAAATAATCCCTTAGCTTGGTTCTCCTGTGCTTGATTAGTCTGTTCCCTGTCCTTCCACAGTCCTCTGCAGAGGAATTGTTGGGTGAAGTGTAAGTTGGAATCCCAGTGCTGTTATCCCACATGGACTTTGCTGGTAATAAGTAGGGATCCATGGGATCAGACCATACAAATACTCCCCTGACTCCTTTTGAGCTGTTTTAGGAGTACTGTGCAATGACAATTTAGATCTGAATACTCTGCTCTCCTGACTGTTTTTTGTTATGCTACTTGACATTTCAGAGTGAGGCAGATTTGTTGTGCCAAATTGAAAAAAAAGAGGATCAGTGGAAGCACTCCTGCACCAGTGAACAGTCATTTCTCAGGCCAGAGCTGAATACACTGAGCTTCATCAAGCCAAAAGGAAAATCCAGACTGCAGAAGCCAAGGCAGAGCAGGTTTGGTTTGCAAAGAAATGTGCTACAGAACAGAAGGTGTGACCTACAGGGCCCCATCGACTCCGAGCATACAGCTGAGCCTCAAGACTTGTGCTAAGCATCATTGCTTTTGAGGAAGGAGCTTGGTGATCTTCACACCTCCATCCCCTTCTCTGTTGTGAACTTCAAAACACTACCATTGGGAAATTTAATATTTTTGCAGGACATGTTTTTTGGTTTGCCTTTTTTTATTAGTTATTTTGGGGGTTTGTTTTCCAGTTGACTTGTTTGTTTCTTAGTCATCTTTTTTTAATGCCTAGAGTTGCTGGGCTACTGTTCTTAGTAGTCCAAACTGCTCCTCAGGGAAAGCCTGAGACAGATGCTGTTGTTTTTTAACTTGTGAATTAAGCTGTTTTTAATGTGTCAAATGCTTAATAACTCAAGTCATTTCACTCACCAATTCCTTGACATAATTTGTATGAGTTGAATTTGTAAGCAATGAGTCAGAGAGCTTTGAAACTTACATCATTATTTGGGCAAAGAATATTAAGTATCATTAACAAACGTTCCCCTGTTTCAGTGGTCCCTGCATCCAGCTACCTCTCACTAAAGTAGTGGTTAGGAAGCTTCTGGAAACATTGGAATTGAAGGACCAGATTGAAGTCAAGGTCCACATAGCCCAAAGTCCACCAGAGTCAACAGAAGAGGAACATGTGAGAACCTCCTGCAATAATCTGGTCTCCAGGTTGTTTCTTCAGCAGCTAGAAATTAGGTCAAAGTATGACCCTTAACGTCCCTTCCACAGTTTTTCTTATGCAGGATTATGACAATTATGAAGGTCCTTCACAGTGACATAAATGATGAAACCCCAAAAGTTCTTGGCTTGAAGGACTTCTGCTGTTATTTCCATTGACTGCTTACACTTTGGGCCAGAAAACACTTCCATCTCTAAATTCTGAATTTCCCTCCTTTCAGATTTGCCAGAGGTCTTATTGTTTTTGTGTTTGGAGACAGGATGGACACGAATTCCTATAGAGCTACTTTTTCAGGAGAGCTGTATGTGCCTATGTCTCTGCCAGGGTCATGTGGAAGTGGCAGTCTGCATAGAGTAGGCCTGGAGGGGCTCTGGCATTGTGGCCAATGTATAGTGGAAACATCCCCATGGGCAGAGAGGGTGTCCTAGGAGCAATAGCAAGGAATATGATAAGCCCAAGATTTCTGATTGCTCCTCAGAGGTGAGTCCATCACAGCTGCTTGCTTTTCCTGCTGTCCAGGTGTATCTGAGCACTTTCTAGTCAGGGATAATGTCAAGCCTTGGAGACGCTCTAATATGGTGAATAGTCACCTCTGCTTCACAGGCAGGGAACTGAGGCGCAGCAAAAAATGAAGGGATTTGCTCAAAGTCTGCCTTGCAACCAAATGCAAAGTGGAGGGGTCTGCTAAGCCCTGCTTCTTATCTAACCCCTCAGCCACTCTTCAGCCATCTCACTCTGCCAGCTTTTTTTCTGTCTTAGCAAGTTTGCTCCTCTGCTTGCCAATAGGCCTTTTTCTTTTCTTTTTTTAATTTCATGCAAATCACTGTTTATCCTTAACCTTTAAAAATTCCTAAGCGTAATGACTGGCAATGGCATAAAGAAGTATTCTAAAAAAAAACCCTTACGTTTTTTATTTGCATTATTCCCTGAGCACACATAGTAAGATATTAAAAGCTGGTAAGATTGTCAAACAGGGTTCACTCACCTGATATTTTTGTCACCTCACATTGCTTTGTTGTTTATGTTCCAGCTCAAATCTCCACCCAGTGCTGGTTAATTACCCAATCACTATGATTATATAATAACAAATTTATCAGAATTTTAAATGGTACAGTGTCATGGTGTCAGAAAGGAATTACAGAGATGTCTCACACTTGATAGTTATCATTAAATGTGACATATAAAAACAAAGTTGTAATTTCAAACTTTTCCCCCCATTCCCAGTGAAGACATAAATAAAACTCCCTTTCAGGCACACTGATAATGTAGGCAAGTAAACTTTGAGAGCACTGTAACGTTTATGAAGTGCAAGTGTCTCATAAAATCAATGATTGATCAGATGAAATGAAAGGCCTATGAAGTGAAATTTATAAGTAATGCACAGCAGTTAGTTCAGGAACTGTAACATTTGCAAAGCTGAAATGCTGTGGGAGAAAAAGGAGATGACTTGCCTTACTGGAGCTTGGGCTTTTCAGATTGTGATACCAATAGATGATCCACCATGTGTTTATTGTGTAACCCAGGTCCAGAGATCAGGATTTTTCCTATAATTCATATACCCTAGTGACCACAATGTCTTGTGACCTTCCCGCAAGCCTGATGGTTTAGCCATTAAAAATAGTGTTTCAAACAGCACGGAGCTAATGGTTTGAAAGGTGGGTTATGTTTTATGTGCCAAGACAATCTGGAGGCCCAGGAAGAGACATGTTCTCTAGCCAATGTCTGTGTAAATACAGATTCTGTGGGATGCAGAAGTGTTTAAAAACCTTGAGCTTGTTACTAGACTTGGCTTTCTACTGAAAAAATTATCAATTAAAATAGCTAACAGAGCTAATAGAAATCAGCTAATTCCAGTTAATGTCACTGAAGCCATTGTAGGGGGAAGGTTTCTGTAACATAAAATGATTCTGAGTGTGGTTTAAACAAGAGCTTGAATCCTCTCCCGTTTATTGTTATATATAAGCCTGGCAGGGTTCTTTCTGCAGTGAATTAAAATATTTTGCATGTCTCCGGAGTGTGATCATTTACATTATTCAGGGTAGGTCCAAAAGCATCTTCACCTGTTTGTGAACAGAGAGAGAAAAAGCAGCATTTAAATAGACACTGAACTCTGAGAAAAGGGGCCATGGACACCGTACAGGTGAAATTATGATCGCTCAAATGCTGTTTGATTTTTTTTCTGTTCTTCAGAGATTCCCTGCATGTAAATATGCAGACCCTCTTTCCCATGCCTCCACACTGCACCCTCCCACAACTCTATTAATGCCTGCAGCAAGAGTTCACAATTTGTCCCCATCATGCCAAATTATTGTCTCTCCGAGGAAACCTGTTCACTTGTGTGGTTCTTGATGCCCTCTGAAACCACCCAGAGTCTTTCCTGAAGCATCAACTCCACCTGAGTGTTCAACAAAACCAGTAGCATTTTTCTCAGTCTAGCATTCTGGGATCCACTCTTAAAGGACACACACCGTCTTGCAAAACAAGATGTTTTTGGACACTGTCCTCTTGTTCAGGGTGCGTGATTTGTCATTACTGGGTTAATGCACCTAACAAACAGTATGTAGACTGTGTATCCTGGGTGAATAAGTCATTACTAACTCTAACGTTTAATAGGCGTAGGAAGAATTTTCTGATTGCAGACGTTAAGTTGGTTATTGGAATGGAAGAATGAAGACCTTCCCATCGCAGGAGAAAATCAGGTTTAAGACCACCTGAGGAACCTAAACATATGTAAGTCCGCGGGACCCAACAAGATGCATCCCAGGGTCCTGAAGGAATTGGCTGATGTAGTTGCCATGTCATTCTCAATCATATTAGAAAAATATGGCAGTCAGGCATAGTTCCTAGTAACTGGAGAAAAGGGAAACATCACACTTATTTTTAAAAAGGCTAAAAAGGAGGACCCTGGGAACTACCAGCAGTCAGCCTCACATTTGTGCTTGGTAAGATCATGGAACAGATCCTCCTGGAAACTGTGTCAAGGCATATGGATGACACGGATGTGATTAGAGACAGTCAACATGGCTACACGAAGGACAAATCATGGCTGAGTAATCTAGCGGCCTTCTATGATGGAGTGACTGCATCAGTGGACAAGGGAAGAAAAAGTGATGTCATCTACCTTGACTTCTGTAAGGTCTTTGACACAGTCCCACACAACATCCTTGTTGCTAAATTGGAGAGTTATGGATTTGATGGATAGACTATTTCATGGATAAGGAATTGGCTGGATGGCCACATCCAAAGAGCTGCAGTCAAATGCTCAATGTCCAAATGGAGATCAGTAACAAGTGGTGTCCATGAGGGGTCTGTATTGGGACCGGTACTGTTCAATATCTTTATTAATGACAGAGACAGTGGGATTGACCACACCGTCAGCAAGTTAGCAGATGACACCGAGTGGTGCACTTGGTATGCTTGAGGTAAAGGATGCCATCCAGGGGCACCTTGACAGGCTGGAGGAGTGGGCCCATGTGAACCTCATGAAGTTCAACAAGGCCAAATGCAAGGACCTGCACCTGGGTCAGGGCAATCAGCAGTATCAGTACAGACTGGCGGATGAATAGGTTGAGAGCAGCCCTGCAGAGAAGGACTTGGGGGTACTGGTGGATGAAAAGCTGGACATGAGCCAGCAATGTGCGCTCGCAGCCCAGAAGACCAATCATACCCTGGGGTGCATCAAAACAAGCATGGCTAGCAGGTGGAGGGAGGTGATTCTGCCCCTCTGCTCTGCTCTGGTGAGACCCCACCTGGAGTACTGTGTCCAGCTCCGGGGTCCACAGTACAAGAAAGACATGGACCTGTTAGAGTGGTTCCAGAGGAGAACCACAAAAATTATCAGAAGGCTGGAACACCTCTCCTATGAAGAAAGGCTGAGAGAGTTGGGGTAGTTCAGCCTGGAGAAGAGAAGGCTCCGGAGACACCTAATTGTGGCCTTTTAGTATATAAAGGGGGCTTATAAGAAAGATGGGACAGACTTTTTACCAGGGCTTGTAGTGACAGGATAAGGGGCAACAGTTTTAAACTGAAAGAGGGTAGATTTACATTGGATAAAGGAAGAAATTTTTTATGGTGAAGGTGGTGAGACACTGGAACAGGTTGCCCAGAGAAGTTGTGGATGCCACATCTCTGGAAGTGTTCAAGGTTGGATGGGGTTTTGAGCAACCTGATCTAGTGAAAGATGTCATGGACCATGGTGGTGGGGATTGGTCTAGAAGATTTTTAAAGATCCCTTCCAACCAAACCATTCTGTGATTCGAAGATTCTATGGTTCTATGATTCTGTGTTGGGAAAAAGATCTCCCAACAGTAATTGGCTAAAAGTGCAGCATGCTTCAAGCTTTGATTTTGCATTACATTGTTCTGAGAAGTTGGTTCTTGATGAAAGTTTGTTCTTCCTTTGTGGAAAGGTCCATAAATGGTTTGCTGATATAAGTTGAATGTCCTCATTTCTATAATTTGCAACAGGAGAGGAAGAGCAAAAGTTCTGGTGTACAAAATAGTCCATGTGCTCAGAAAAGGAGCTTGCTACAGAAAGCAAACAATATGTGATTCCTGAGCTGGGCTTCTTCCATTTGTCAGTGGGTTTAAACCTTTGAATATCTGTCCCCTAAAGAACCATAAAGTGAATACTTGATGGGCAGAAATTGCTGGTAGACTAGTGCTTTCCACAGCCTTCAGGTCACTGACAGCCCTCAGGACATCATATGGATCACCTTATCCTCACAGTTGTGTTGGAAAACATCATAAAGATGGTATGGAACAACTTCCTGTGGCCCTGTGGCCTTCAGGTAACCTATGGATGACAATCTGGGAACTACTCTGTAGTAATCTCCCCCTAAGAAACATGTATTAACACAGATTTAAAGGAATATCTATTCCAGAAAGATACATGGTTGACATCATGAAGGGGTTAAGAAAGAGAAAACCTGATGTAGCTTCAGCTGTGTGGCGTTTGTGGAAACTGCTGGTGTCTTGTAATAGATGAGCACACACTAGAAATCCAGCTCTGGTTTTATGTCCACGTTGGGTTCATTACTCTCTGCTACAAGAAAGAATTTAGAAGATTTTGACCTCCATTGCATCCAGAATTCTTCAGGAAGATGTGAAGAATCTGTTTTTTTTTTCACCACAGACTATCTGTTCACCTGTAGTGTGAATTGAGCCTCAGGCCTAAGGGGCAACTTGAACGCTAACTCCAGCTTTTCCTCTGGTTCTGGCCATAAAGTTAACTTCTTTGCTTCAGTTTCACCCTCTGTTAAAAACAGAAAAATGTAAATGCAGGAAAATGTCGAAGATGACCTATTATAAGGAAAGAGCTTGTGTTACAAGGAAATGTTGCCCTCAGAACAGCTTCAATAAAGAATGCAAAAATACCAGCTAAAGCTCAGATGTAACAGAACATTTTTCTGAGTTTCATGACTTCAAGTTATCTGCAACAAAGATTTTGATTTTATTTTAGGCTACTGGGAAGTGCTTTGTGACTTTCTGTGAGTGGGAGCTGGGGGAGTAAAATCTCTATTGCATAGAGGCTTGTTGCTGATGATTTGGGTCCCTTTTGCTTTTGGAATCAACCCCAGCTTTGGAAAGATTTTATTGTTAGGAAGGCACCCATCTTGCATGGTTGTTCATGTTATACAGTGATGGGTTTACAGTTTCAACACTATTACCAGTGCCAAAATATCTCCAGCATGAAAGAGTAGCAGCAAAATAGAAATTTTGGCAGACACAGTGCTACACAGGGAGTTGCTCCTCTGCAGAGGACAGCAAGCAGGTGACCAGGGTGTATCCCATTAAAATGGCCCTGAGTAGGGTTTACAAGCTTCCACAGAGGCAACAGGGCTCATGGGAACAGTCTTGCTCTACTTGTTGTGCTTGGGCAAAACCCACTCCATGGACTTCTCCATCCAAGTTTCCTTGCTCTTTCTCTATCCTTCCATGGGGAATGGGAGAGAGAGAGAGGAGGGGTGCTGTCTGCTCAGGAGCTACTGAGCAGCAGATTTTGAGTGTGCATTTCACATTCCTTCCCATGACCCATTCTGGGAGCTGAAATCATAGAATCACAGAATCATTTAGGTTGGAAAAGACCTTAAAATCATCGAGTCCAACCATAAACCTAACACTGTCCACCAGTAAACCATGTCCCTGAGTAAGTGCCACATCTACACGCCTTTTAAATACCTCCAGGGATGGTGAATCAACCACTTCCCTGGGCAGCCTGTTCCAATGCTTGACAATCCTTTTGGTGAAGAAATTTTTCATAATATCCAATCTAAACCTCCCCTGGTGCAACTTGAGGCCACTTCCCCTGGTCCTATCACTTGCTACTTGGGAGAAGAGACCGACACCCACCTTGCTACAACCTCCTTTCAGGTAGCTGTAGAGAACAATAAGGTCTCCCCTGAGCCCCCTTTTCTCCAGGCTAAACAACCCCAGTTCCCTCAGCTGTTCCTCATAAGACTTGTTCTCTAGACCCTTCACCAGCTGTGTTGCTCTTCTTTGGATGTACTCCAGCACCTCAATGTCTTTCTTGTAGTGAGGGGCCCAAAACTGAAGACAGTATTGAGGGGCGGCCTCACCAGTGCCGAGTACAAAGGGATGATCACTTCCCTGGTCCTGCTGACCACACTATTTCTGATACAAGCCAGGATGCCATTGGCCTTTGTGGCCACCTGGGCACACTGCTGGCCCGTATGCATCTGGCTGTCAACCAACACCCCCAGGTCCTTTTCCGCCAGGCAGCTTTCCAGCCACTCTTCCCCAAGCCTGTAGTGTTGCATGGTGGTGTTGTGACCCAGGTGCAGGACCTGGCATTTAGTCCTGTTGAATCTCATACAATTGGCCTCGGCCTGTCCAGATCCCTCTGTAGAGCCTTTCTGCCCTCAAGCAGATCAACACTGCTGCCCAGCTTAGTGTCATCTGCCAACTTACTGAGGGTGCACTCCATCCCCTCATCCAGATCATTGATAAAGATATTAAAGAGAACTTGCCCCAATACTGAGCCCTGGGGAACAGCACTTGTGACCAGCCGCCAACTGGATTTAACTCCATTCACCACAACTCTTTGGGCCCAGCCATCCAGCCAGTCATTTTACCCAGTGAAGAGTACACCCGTCCAAGCCATGAGCAGCCAGTTCCTCCAGGAGAATGTTGTGGGAAACGGTGTCAAAGGCTTTACTAAAGTCCAGGTAACAACATCCACAGCCTTTCCCTCATCCACTAAGCAGGTCATCTTGTCATAGAAGGAGATCATGTTAGTCTAGCAGGACCTGCCTTTCATAAACCTATGCTGACTGGGCCTGATCACCTGGTTGTCCTGTACATGCTGTATGATGGCACTCAAGATGATCTGCTCCATAACCTTCCCTGGCAGCAAGGTCAGACTGACAGGTCTGTCATTCCCAGGATCCTCCTTCTGGCCCTTCTTGTAGATGGACGTCACATTTGCTAACCTCCAGTCAACAGGGACCTTGCCAGTTAGCCAGGACTGCAGATAAATGAAAGTGGCTTGGTGAGCACTTCCACCAGCTCCCTCAGTACTCTTGGGTGGGTTCCATTTGGCCCCATAGACTTGTGTCTGTGTAAGTGGTGTAGCAGGTTGCTAACCATTTCCCCTTGAATTATGGGGGCTTCATTCTGCTCCCCATCCCTGCCTTCCAGCTCAGGAGGCTGGGCACCCCAAGAGCAATTGGTCTTACCATTAAAGACTGAGGCAAAAAAGGCATTTTAAAGACCTCAGCCTTTTCCTCATCTTTTGTCACTATGTTTCCCCCCACATCCAATAAAGGATGGAGATTCTCCTTTGCCCTCCTTTTGTTGTTCATGTATTTATAGAAACATTTTTTATTGTCTTTTACCACAGTAGCCAAATTAAGTTCTAGTTGGGGCTTTGGCCCTTCTAATTTTCTCCCTGCATAACCTCACAAGATCTTTGTAGTCCTCCTGAGTTGCCTGCCCCTTCTTCCAAGGTCATAAACTCTCTTTTTTTTCTTGAGTTCCAGTAAAAGCTCTCTGTTCAGCCAGGCCGGTCTGTTTCTCTGCTGGCTCTTTTGGCACACAGGGATGGCCTGCTCCTGGACCTTTAAGATTATGTTCTTGAAAAATGTCCATCCTTCCTGGACTCCTTTGACCTTCAGGACTGCCTTCCAAGGGACTCTGTCAACCAGACCCCTAAACAGGCCAGAGTCTGCCCTCTGGAAGTCCAAGGTAGCAGTTCTGCTGACCTCCCTCCTTACTTTTCCAAGAATTGAAAACTATCATTTCATGATCACTATGCCCAAGATGGTCTCCAACTGTCACATCACCCACAATTCCTTCTCTTGGAAAGACAAACAAGAGGTTCAGTGGGGTACCTTCCCTAGTTGGCTCACTCACCAAGTGTGTCATCCACATACTTCAAGAACCTCCTAGACTGAGGGCCACCTAGATTTGTTTGCAAGTGAGTAGCAAGGGATAGAAGATGAAAGGTGCAGTGCTGAGTAAATTACTTAGCTGAATGAAAATCAGTGACATCTTTTATCAGATGTCATTAGCATGTGCCTCAAAGTGTCAAGAAAGAGACATCTAAAATATTTTTTCTACTCTAGTGAAGGGCAAAAAATGCTTTTACTGGAAGTGCTGAGACTAAGGAATCACTAGTTAAATAAAAACAGGCATGAGACACTGACTGGATTAAAGTCCTTGCAATACGGTTGATTATTCGCATGGCTAAGCCCAGTAAGAGCCTTGCTCTTAATGACAAAGCCTGTTAGTCTGGCTGTTTGGTTTTTGAGGTTATATATAGAAAGTTGATGAGGCCAAAGAAATTAAATGTACGGCTAACATGATGCTATCCATCTGTGCAGCCGTTCTAAGATGTGCCCCAGGACCAGCCCGAGAGACATGTGCTTGGGTTTTGCCTATTTTTTTTTCACTTGGTGTCTTCATTCTCACCTTTAAGCTTTATCTTTGTTTCTGCCAAACGCTCACCTTGGCTCAGGGGCCTGCTTGAGACTTGTAGGAAACCCAAGACTAAACTAGACTAGACTAGACTAAATAGTATAGAATAGGATAGAATATTTCAGTTGGAAAGGACCTACAATGAACATCTAGTCCAACTGCCTGACCAATTCAGGGCTGACCAAAAGCTAAAGCATATTATTACAGGCATTGCCCAAATGCTTCTTAAACACTGACAGGCTTGGAGCATTGACCACCCGTCTAGGAAGCCTGTTCCAGTGTTTGACCACCCTCTTGGTAAAGAAATGTTTCCTAATGTCAGGTCTGAACCTCCTCTGATGCAGTTTTGAACCATTCCCATGCATCTTATCACTGGATACCAGGGAGAAGAGATCAGCACCTCCCTCTCCACTTTCCCTCCTCAGGAAGCTGTAGAGAGCAATAAGGTCATCCCTCGGCCTCCTTTTCTCCAAATTAGACAAACTCAAAGTCCTTAGTCGCTCCTTATAAGACATGCTTTCCAGCCCTTTCATCAGCTTTGTTGCCGTGTTCTGGACACATTCAAGTACCTTCACATCCTTCTTAACTTGTGGGGCCCAGAAATGCACACAGTACTCAAGGTGAGGCTGCACCAATGCTAAATACACTGGGATAATCACCTTTTTTGACCAGCTGGTTATACTGTGTTTGATGCACCCCAGGATGCAGTTTGCCGTCTTGGCTTCCAGGGCACACTGCTGACTCACATTGAGCCTGCTGTCAACCAGCGCCCCCAGATCCCTTTCTGCAGGGCTGCTCTCCAGCCACCCCTCTCCCAATTTATACTTGCGCCTGGTGCTACTCTACCGCAGGTGCAGAATACGGCTTTTAATCCTGTTAAATTTCATGCCATTGACAATTGCACAATGCTCCAACCTATCCAAATCCTTCTGCAAGGCCTCTCATCCCTTGAGAAAGTCAACAGCACCCTCCCAGTTTAGTATCATCAGCAAACTTGCTAATGGTGCATTCAACTCGCATCCAAATAATTGATAAAAATATTGAACAGAAACGGCCCTAAAATTGAGACATGAGGAACACCACTGGTGACCGGTCGCCAGCCAGATGTAGCCCCATTCACGACAACCCTTTGAGCTCTACCCTTCAGCCAGTTCTTCACCCAGCTCACCGTGTACCTGCTCATCTCACGGTTGGACAATTTGTTTGTTCTTGCATTGTTCTTTTTCCAGGTACTAAGCTTAGACTAACTGGTCTGTAGTTTCCTGAGTCTTCCCTCATGCACTTCTTGTAAATTGGAATAATGTTGGCTAGGTAGTGGGGACCTCTCCAGACTCCCAAGACCTTTGGTAAATGGTTGAGAAGGGTCCTGCTGGGGTCCACTAGCTCCTTCAGTACTCTAGGAAGAATGCCATCAGGCCCCATGGACTTGTGAACATTCAGCTGATACAGCTGGTCCCTTACAATTTCACTGTCCACAAATGGAAAGTCACTGCTCCCGCAGTCGTGGTTCTCTAACTCAGAGGACCAGGTAGCCCAAGGTCTATCAGTATTATTAAAGACTCAGGCAAAAAAATCATTGAGTGCCTCTGCTTTTTCTTCATCCCTATTTGTCAGGTGACCATCTTCAGCAAGTATTGGTCCAATGTTTTCCTTGGACCTCCTCTTCCTATTAACATACTTAAAAAAGCCTTTTTTGTTGTCTGACACAACACTGGCCAGTTTCAACTCTAACTAAGCTTTGGCCTTTCGTGCCTTCTCCCTGCATATGCAAACCACAGCTCTGTAACCATCTTGTGAAGCCTGATCTCACTTCCAGATATCATACAATTTCTTCTTCCTCCTGAGTTCCACAAGGAGTTCCCTGTTCAGCCAACCTGGTCTTCTGCCGCACTTGCTTGACTTTCAACACAATGGGATTACCTGCTCCTGTGCTTTTAAAAGGTGGTTCTTAAAAACTGACTAGCACCTGGGGACTCCTAAGCCCTCAAAAGCAGATTCCCAGGGTACTCTAAGTAGCTCCCTGAGTAGCTTAAAGTTTGCTCTCTTGAAATCCATGCTAGCAACTCTGCTGTTCTTTTTTCTCATTACACTGAAAATTTCAAACTCAACCATTTCATGATCACTGTGGTCAAGACAGCCACCTATCATCACATTTCCCATGAGTCCTTCTCTATTCACAAACAGCAAGTCTAGGAGGGCATCTTTGCTAGTTGGCTCCCTGAGTACTTGTGCGAAGAAGTTATCCTGAACAAACTTCAAGAATTTCCCAGGCTTGCTTGTCACAACATTACGGTATTCCCAGCTGACGTCTGGGAAGTTGAAATCTCCCATAAGGACAAAGCCTACTGATCCAGAGATTTCTCCTAATTGCCTGTAGAATACCTCATCAGTGTTAACATCCTGGCTGGGTAATTGGTAGTAGACACCTGCTACAACATCTCTTTCGCTTGACTGAAGTACCTTCTTCAGCTACAGCATTTGTCTTGCCTTACTCATTCCTACAGCTTCAAGCAGCTTTGAGAAAAACAGCCTTACTCTCCTAGAAGAGCTCAGAGAACAAGATCATCCCATTGATTACTGCTTGTTGGATAAAGCAAAAGCTGCAACTATCAAGGGGCAGCAACAGCAATGCTGCTCCACCAAGGCAGGCAAACCAGGAGTCAAGAGTGACTATAGTGCACATTACCCTCACCGACCAGGGTGCAGTCCTGCAGCATCTGAGCATGATGGGCAGAGCAAGGTGCTGTTAATGGGGTCCATTCACAGTCACAGATAACACAAATGATCAGTCAAGTCCAGGGTCCATCCAGGAGCAGCAGGACATGTGACTGGGGACAAGACTGGAGACAAGCTACCAGAACATAGGTCTATCTAGGATCAGGGCTGGAGGCAGGACTGGAGACAGAGACATCTACAGCATATCTCAAGACAAGGACTTAAGTTCATTTAAGCTTAGGTAAGTATTTAAGCTCAGGTATGAACTTAAAAGGAGGTTCTGGACCCCTGTGCACAGGGAGTAGGTGGAGATCTGGGGTGAGGCTCATCAGGACTGCAAAGGCCTATCAATGCCCTCAGAACTGTGATGCAACATGCAGGAGCTGCATTTTTCCAGGGAATTTCATCCACAGTCCTCTTTCTGCAGACTGCATCATTATTTAACTTAGTATAGGTGGAAAAGGCTGTTTCCTGTCATTTTTTTTTAAAACATCACTAGGTAGACCACAGCCAGGAAAGGATTGATGATACTGCCATACAACAAGAGCTACTATTTTTTCAGTAAATCGAGGCTCGGTGTGCAGTATATCCCAGACAAAATGCTAAGCATCTCTCTAAGAAGGGTAGTTAGTTGAAATGCTGGCAGTTCATGTTGACGACCACCAAAATATGGCTAGGTGATGGCTTTTACCACTCTGAGGTTTGGATAGCTGCTCTGCCTGAGGGGGCAAACCGAGAGCATGCTTGTGACAAACCAGATCTTGATGTGTAGAGTTCTTCCTATGCTAAATGAGTGAGGTATCCTCATGAATTATTTTGCTATCTAATCATATTTTAGCAGAACCATTGCTTAGAGAGGGTGTGCTATTTGGAGCATGTTCATGCTTCTGCTGGGAGACTTTCTGAAATGGACTGAAAGACATGCCTACAGGAAAAAAAAAGCCACATACATAAACTAAGGGTGCACTTCTTCAAAGGCTGCAGAGACATTTCACAGAAGCTCACAGCAGCACTCACATCATCTCCACAAATTCAAGTTACTTTTCAGTCACTGTGTTTATAACTTATACAATGATTTGGTCTCACTGGACATGTGTAGGGTAAGAGATGCTGCAGGTTGTGCCTTCATACCACCTTAAAATAAAAGAAGGGTAAAAATGGTTTTAGCAGAGATGACTTACCGGATGAGCACTCCAAATTAATCCTCAGAGGTACCAGAAAGTCATTTTCTCAGACATCTGATCCAGTTACAGCTATTTAAGCAGTTACTGTGCATCAGCTTAGTTGTACTACAACTGTGCGTTCAAATGTAAAGCAAAGCTAAAAGTATGTTAAGCTAAACTTAGCTTTGTTGGCAATTAAAGGGGATTACTTTAAATTGCGTCATGTGATGGGAGCTGAGTGTGCACATGAACAGTTGTGCAGTTGCTCAGCTGATGCATGGTAACTCCTAGCCATGCTAATGTAATCTGTAGACTGAGCCCTTCCCATGGTACAAGAACAAAAGTGCATCATTAGAATTAAAACCTCTCAAACTGATGCTTGATCAGTGGGAATGTTTCCCAAGACATGAAAATGAACTTGTTGTATTTACTGTTGCAAGTTATCCTGTAGTAAGGAGCTTAGCAGGATCCAGCAAAGGATTAGACATTTATTTGAATAGTAAGACTGTCTGAAGTTACTCTAGTGTAAAAAGAAATGTTTGAGTGAGACAATTTCTTGGGTTTTATAGGACATGCAAAATCTAGAAGGGACTTTCTAGCAAAGTAGTTCCCTGCAGAAAATATCCTATGTTGGCACATTTATGCCTGTGAGATACTGGCACCTGTCAAAGCCTCCGTGGCTCATTGCCCCAACCTCCCATGGTAATTCCCATGGGCTGACATGTGTCCCCCTCTAAACATGGACTCTGAGTCATGCATAGCTTGTGTCTTCACTCCTGTAATTTGTTTCTGATAAGCATTAAACTCTTCAGAGCAAAAGTGGTTTTAGCTGTCCACCTGGGTTAATAGGCTCATGTCCATGCTTGGGCTGTTCTGGCACTGGAAATAATCCTGTCTAAGAATTAGCTTGTTGGCTTTTAGTGGTTCTGGATTGGGAGGACAGAGAGTCATGTAAAGGGAGGCACGTTGTTGCACGTCAGCAGCACTTCCTACCTTCTGGTTTGCTCTCTTTTTTTTTTTTTTTTTTTGATTCCTCATTTAGATACATCAGACCAGTGTCACAAATCCCTCAAAAGTCCATTGTAAGCTGGTCCCCAGCCATGGGAAGATCTAGTTACATGTCTTTTGTGAATTCGTGAACTTTTACTTGAGTAAAACTTTCACAGTGCACAAAATTGAACACATACATGTGTCTCTGCCCACTTGGGGTCTTACTGAGTGACTGACCTCAGCAAGAAAGTGACAAGAAAGAACTGCATTTCCCTTTAGCAAAATCTCTCTCTACAAACTGGGCATCAATTAGCATAATTGGTTTTGATGGCAAATGTATAATCCAGCTTTTGCCAATAGCCAAAAATAAAAGGCATAAAGTCCTCTGCGGTATAAGCGAGGCATTACCTCAAGTTCCCTGTCAAGTCTGAGTAGACTGTCAATAGCAATGAGAATGTTCTCTTTCTGGGCTGCCTAATATGATTCCAAAGCAACAATGCAAAGTGGAATTTTTAAGCAAAATTCATAGATAATGTAATGCAGACATGCAAGTGAGGGCTCTTGGGGAATTGTTGTTACACCAGTCAAGAATGTGGCAGTAATTAAAGACTCATCAGGAACACTTTCAAATGAGAGTCTAAAATATTGATTTAATTTAGATTTAATAGAAAAGCTATTGTACTTCCTGGTAAGTAAGTATATTTTCATTATTTAAAAAAACAATATTTGAATATTACTCGTTAGGAGCTCAGCCAGAAATGTGTATGGCATCTATGACCAAAAGTCTATGAAATCTGTTGAGAGTTTGAATCATTAGTTTTCCTGGCATGAATTCATCATCTTGGGGAACATGATTAGAAAGCTGATCTCAGTTAAATGAGCTGGAACAAATGCTAAGAGATATATGTGTGATTTTTGAAGGAGACAATTTGATGTGAAAAGTCTTATAACTTGACAAAATGTGAGATCAGAACAGCCATTTCAAATGATACTGGTATATTCTTCTCTGCCTGCTGAAAAATGGCTAATATTAGAAGTGTTTGCCATTCTTCAGAGCAGTGAAAACAGTTGGTTTGGGAATCAGATTGAAAAGTCAGATATTTCCTTACATACACACACACAGACATTTATTTTCAACTAGATGTCATAATACACATGCTGATGCAGAATGTTGTATTTGATCAAAAATTCTGTTTTTAAGTGGTTATTAATCCTTTAAAAATAAACACCAATTCAGCCAAATTTCTAAATGAAACCTTCCCAAGTGAAGAACAAAATACTCCCTTTCCTTTTTTAGCAGAAGTTTTCCTGTCTTTCTAGCTAATTCCCCCTTTTATTTTCAATGAGCAGAGGGCAGGTTGCTCAGGAGATGAACAGAAAAGCATTAAGTCTCCTGAAGTCCTGAACATCTTTGTCCAAAGCCAGAAGCTGACTGAAATTATATATGTCCTTCAGCACTAAACCAGCAGAGAAGCTGACTGACTAGATTTATATGTGGAACGTAACTAAAAGTTTCAAAATTTGACTTCTAGAAACTGTTCTTTGATTTTCTGCTATCTGACAGTTCATGGCATACCATTGTGAAGGAATAGAGACTGTAAACTCAAGCTATTCTCATTTGACCATATTTTCCTTTTCAATGTAATGCAATACAGATGTTTCACAGCATGTAAACAAAACAGAAAAGAATCAGGTCATAATGTTTGTAAAAGCAAGAATAGGTGTTAATTTATGGACAGGTTCCACCAGCTCTGTTGCACATTAACTCTGAAAAGGAGGAAGCATCTGGACCCTGCTTATAAGTTGTTCAGGCAGGGGATTTAATTAAGGCACTCAGAAATTATGAAGATTTGAATGTGAAGGAAGAGAACAGGGAAGCCTGGCAAAAGCAGAGAGAAGGTGAGTGAGCAAAGGACTGGTAAAAACACAGGAGGAGGCGGTTACAAAGGAAAGGACAGTAAATAGAAAAATGAAAAGGCCTGTTGTGAAATACTGGAATTCCCAGCTGAAAAACTAATCCTAATAAACTGGGACAGGAGAAAAAAGGAGTGGTATAGGGGGAAGAGAAGTGTCAACACAGCAAAAGATCTAGGAGCTCAATTTATAATAATATTCAACTCCACAAGCCACAAAAGAGGAAACTCCATATTTGAAAATAAAAACATGCCAGCCGACTCTAAAATCATGTGTTTTCCTATTGAAATGCACACAGAAAAATAATAAGCCTCTGTCAAAGGAGGTGGGTTGTAAAGAAATTAAATGACCTACTTAAAAGTTCACATTTTTCCTAGCTCAAACAAAAATGTTCAAAAGCCAAGTTTCTGAAGGAATACATTTCAGACTCTCAATTACAGCATGCAAAGGAGAGGCTTATGGACTTACCCAGCCAAGCACAACTGACAGGTAAAACAGATTAAGTAAGGATGGAGTGGGGGAGGACATATACACAAAGGGGTGCATGGACAAAGGACTGAATGGGGCATACATACAACTGCCTCTTGCCTTTTGTCACACCTGCTGAGAACCCTCAAGGCTGAAGTGGGTTTCCTGCTCTCTTGCTGCATTTGAGAGGTGTTTCCTGGCCAACACTGGTGCCTGGAAGACACTTCTCAGATCTCTGTCTTACTGAAACTGCTCAAACTAGTTCGTGAAGCTTTTGTGTCGTCATTCTTAAAGGCTGGCCAGAGCTGCTGCTTTCCCTCTTTTCTTCGTATTATACTACTAGCATTTCTGGCTTATACCTTAATTAGCAATTTCCTGGCTCCAGGCTGCTATCCTTGTTTACAGCCTTCTGAAAACACTGTGGCACAACTTTACAAATTATACATTAGGAGAATATTAACGACTTAAAGCTCCTTTTCTGATGGATAGGGTTCAGCTTGCTAGGAGCTTTGCCTGGAGTCAATGCAAACGTGATGAGAAACTTAGACCAGACAGTGGTGTTGTCAAGGCTTCACAACTCTCACTTCATACCTGGCTAGATTCCAGGGACTCCAGCTGGAGCAGCATGAACTTCGTGAAGTTCAACAGGAAAAAATGCAGAGCCTGCACCTGGGACAGAGCCAGCCCCTGAGCCAGGACAGGCTGAGAACTGGCTGGGAAGCAGCTCTGCAGAGACTGGGGGTCCCAGTGAACAAGTTGAGCATGAGCCAGCAGTGCACCCTCACAGTGATAAAGGCCAACTGCATACTGGGAGCTGGATCACAGTGTGTACAAGGAAAGGTTGAGGGAGCAGGCTTTATTCAACCTGGCAAAGAAATCTGAGGGAGATCTAACTGCATCTTCCACTTCAAAAAGGGCATGACAAAGAGCAATACCCCTCTCAGGGAAGCCAACAGGCACCTCTGCAACACAGGAAACTCTGATGGGCTAGGAAGAAATAATTCTTCCCCAGGAGAGTGGCACAGCTGTCGGATGTGGCCCAGAGAGCTGGTAGCATCTCCATCAACAGGGATCTTTAACCCTTATCTGGCTCTGTGATACTCAATCTAGCTATGACGGTGGACGTGCTTGGAGCAGGGAGTTGGGTAGAGACCTCCAGAGGTCCTTTTTCACCTAAATCTGTCCATGACTATATGGAATTTTTTTAGCCTGTCTTTTTGACTTTTTAATTGCTGCTTTCATTTTCTGACAAAGTGTCTGAAATTTTTCAGGTGAAAAAAGTCAACCTTCTGCACACAGAAATGCATGTTTCTACCTCATCCTCAGAAAGAGTTTTCACTTATCTTTTCACTTACTTATGCACAAGGGAAGATGACATTTATTCCTGTTACTGGCTCAATCCACTCCTTCTCTGTCATTTCAGTCAGCACTCCTTGTCAGTCCAGCCCACACCAGGACTGGAAAATGCAGCTGGAAAATGAGCACAAGATTGTCTTGTGTGTATCAGGTCTTCCGATTATTTTTCAGTGAAGATATTGGTAAGCAGCTATGGTCTGAATGGCTATACTGCACTGATAACTCTGCTAAAAGCTGGGAAAACTGTGCCCCGAACATAACTTTCTATAGCTTTATGCAACAGTTGTATTTATGGTCTTTAATGACAGCTATTACAGCCAGTGTCTTAAATTCAAATGATTTCAGAGAATAATACAGTATTTTTGTGCCTGGTGTATTAAATGTTGCATGTGTAGGCATTGCCTAAGAATTACAAAAAACTATTTTTAACAACTTATTTTCATTCTAATTACGCATCTGCATAGGTATAAAATAGTAACTTTCTATTTCCCTTGTCTCTCTACTGCTGCAGGATCCTGAACCAATTCCTTCTCTCACCCATCGTCTCCTGTTACAGAGCTTCTCCTGCAACCAGAATCAGACATACTTTCCCCCTTGTATCCCCTTTTCACTGTCTTGCTGGTCCCATACATGCTCTGTAGTGAACAGCTTGGAGGGACAAGCTGGCCAAGAGAAACTAGCCATCACAGTTTTGTTTGTCACATCTAAATTTCTCCCTTACTTGAGATAAATCTACATTTCCCTCTGTCATATTTCTGGCTTCCATATAGACACATCTTTTGGCTCCGGGCAGGGAGAGGTCTCTGTGCAAAAAGCTGTATTGTGCCATGAACTGTGAGGTCCTGAAAATTGCACTGGAGACTGCCCACAAGTTGTTAATTTTGCTGTCCTTGGCAATAGTAAGCTTGACAGTCTAAAGAC
The DNA here is from genome assembly GCA_027474245.1 of Spheniscus humboldti. Classification (NCBI taxonomy): domain Eukaryota; kingdom Metazoa; phylum Chordata; class Aves; order Sphenisciformes; family Spheniscidae; genus Spheniscus; species Spheniscus humboldti. The sequence continues at coordinate 66,811,749 of CM049890.1, read as the reverse complement.
AAGGGACCTGTCCTGCCAGTAGTTAAGCATCCCAAATCAGGTTGAAGGCAGAGGCCTCTGGGAGGTCACTGGCTCCAGTGTACTGTTACACATGGTTCCTCAAAACAGATGAGAATGTTTGTGCTCCCAGTGTCAGGGCATAGCCTTGATGTGGGATTTCTGGCTTAGTTCCAGTGGGTACAGGCGTTCATACTAAAGAACAGACCTTTGAGAAAAAAATTGGATTGGTAGCTGCACATTTGTGAAATGCATCTTTTCCTGTCCATAACAGTATGTGCCCATGAAACTTTGTCACTGTGCTATAAGAAATGGTTGTGCAGAGAAACCTTCCTTCTGTGGCTAAGTATAGAGATTTCTCTACTCAGTCACAGGGGCTATTAATACCTAAAGACATTATCCTTTGTCTCTGCACCCAAAACTGTGGTCTTAAATATACCCAAGAGAAATGAATGCCAAAATATGTGTTTCATGTAAAACCTCAAAGCTTTTGAGTTGTTATTGAAAGCAAACTTGAGCTCTCAGCCTTTGGAGATCCACTCATCTTTGGCATGTTCCTTTAAAAGCAGCGAATCCAGAGTATGGTGAGCTCTCTGTGTGCTGTACTGCTAATATGAAATTATATATCCTGCCTTTAGTTCTCATGAAGATTAACATAATCTTTTTCTGCCTGAAGATAAACAACCAACCCTGGCTTTCAAAAGGTTCTCTGTTCCAGTCGACTTTGTTATTCCCTGTGGTTGGTAATATTGCTATTGACTTTCATTATGTAGAAGAGTGCTTGTTTTATGACAATTAGTGTCTTGTCTTAATACTGCAAAAGATGTACTGCCAGAAAACTTTGCAGATTTCTTTCCAAAAGGTGACATTTACACAAGGGAAATTATTCACTTCAGGAAGATTTATAAAGCTCTTCAGAGCTACATTCTTCAGTGCTACAAATTACAACAAAATTCATGGCAAACAAGCAGGACAACGAACAATCACAGGAATATGAGCTGCATTTATGAACATGCACACACTTTTAAATGCCCACTTCAGAATGTGATAGGATATTATTCAGTTATTTCTGGGCAGAGCTGCTGGAAGTATGGAGAGTTATAACTAAGCGAACAAGCCATCTGTTCCACCATTTAAGCCAGAGAAGAAATGGTACGTTATATTTGGATGCCTCCAAGAAATGTGATACCTCTGGGATCTCTCTCAGGCCCCTTTGATAATTTCATCTGCATTTTTGATCTGAGAGGTCACACTGGTAATTCCTCAGATAGTTCTGCTGGTCCTATGATTTGAGATGTTTAAGAAACCTCTTGTTAGCCCAAAGTCCATAAATATTGACTGGGCTGTCCACCAGGCTGTAAGAGATGAAGCCTTGAGTGTAATAGGAAGAACAAATAAATAGCTGCATGCTTTCTTTTCCTTTCTGGCACCTTCTAAAGCTTTATAACTCTGCCGAGTTTGGCATTGAGCAGTTTGCATTTGTTTTAATCATAACCTGTTGTGAGCAAAAACTAATTTAAGGTGATTCACTTACATGAAGGCAAACCTATTCCTTCCACGTGCAAAACCCTTAAAACTCAGCTACAAAAGCATCCTACATCCCAATACACTTGTGAAGGGAATCCAAAGCAGCACAGCCTGCTTATTCATACACCTCTGCAGATCTGTGAGCTATGAAAGGATCCGTGGAGGATCAATTTAATTACATGCAGCAGGGACACAATACTGAGTCCTGAAGATCATCAGGAGGGCTGTGTCTGCAGACAGTACTGAGCTTTTCAGAGGACAGAAAATAAGATGCTAGTCATTAAAGACAATACAAGGTCTGTTCTCAGGAGAGGATAATTAACTGCACAAGTAAACAATGTAAAACAACAGTGAGGCAACAAGTCTGCAGAACAGAGTTTGTGAGTAAACTGCATAAAGTTGCTTTAAAAGCAAGCATTATGCTGGGAAATTAGTGATGCAATTGTCAGATACAGTTGCCTTAATTTCCAGGGAAGGAGCTTTCTGTGAAATACCCACTGCTCCCCTTTAGCAGGGCGTACCTAAGCTCACTAAAGCTCTCTTATGAAGATGATGCATAACAAATTAAAAGGCAGGTAGGTATGAAGGCCCATACAGCTAAATTAGTTGAATAATCTTTTGTCAGAATGCACAGTTAATGGAAACTAATGTATTATGGCCTTGAATCAACATGGTACCCAACTCTATGCCCAAGCATATGAGCAGATCCAATAACATTACTCCTATCTTTGCTGGTCTGCAATGGCAGTACCGCAGCAGGGGGACGCAGCAGGGGTATGGCAGAATTCTCCAGGACATCTGAGCAGCTTGAGCCTTGGAGAGTCCTTCTGGAGCATATTTGACCAATAGTAAGAAGTAAAAGATGGAAAGAAAGGAGGCAGTGCTCTTTTCCTTCAGCTTCTGAAATCTAAAATCAAAATAATCCATAATATCAAGTATCTGCTGTCATTAGATGGACTGCTGACAGACATTTTAATAATATAATTAGCTCCTTATTAAAAAATTACCACGGATGGTTTTGACACATAATGTCTGTCAATGAATGGAACATAAATGAAGTGTTGTTTTTTTTCCCCTAGAATACCAAGGGAAACAAGTGACTTTTCAAAATAACTGGGATTTTTTTTGTACCTTAAGTAAAAAGCCAAAGGATTTTTGCCCAAAAATAAAAAAGGAGAAGTGGAGATGCCGCTGGGACTCTAAGTTTTTCACTTTTGTCACCTCTTTTCACTTGTGGTCTGGGTTTTTCAGCTGGACTGCATCTGCCACAGTGCCTCATGGCCTCTCCTCTTAGTGTCCTGAACTGTGGTCCGTTAAATCAGTGCAGACCTTCCCTTAATGGATAATGTGGACAAACAACAGTTCTGAGGAGGAGCCGCATTTGCCATTATTCAAAGGACAATGAAACTCTCTCCAGAAAGAGGACAATCTGTAGAACAATGTGTTTTAATAAAAAAAAAAAAAAGTCTTTTTGATAATTAGGCCTGTACCACTGGTAGGAAATGAAGTGCTTGCTGCAGAAATCATTATTGGTAGGCTTATACAAGCAAGAGGGACATGAAGGCACAGATTTGGACAACAGCACACTTCTTTCTCTCTCATTAGCTTTCTGAAAAAGAGAGAACAATATAGGGGAAAAATAAGTATTTAGACACTCAAACAATCTTTGCTAATGCACCACACGAGATATAGATTGTTGGGGAAAACTCACCACAAATTGAGAAGTGAAGCCTTGTCTGGCATGAACAAACCAAGTAACATGCAAAACTAGGAGTGGAAATAAAGCCCACACCATCTCTCAGTGTGGAGAAACAGGTGCTGAGAAATGGGTGCTGCTCCAGGAGGAATGGTGCTGCTTGCTGTGTTTCCTGGTGCCTGCTTTGGAATGTGAGCATTTAAGATGGGCATACAGCAGAGTGTTAAGCAGCTGTAGGTCTCCTTGCAGCAGAGTGTGACAGTGTGCACGTTGTGGGTCACATTATAAACATATAGTTGAATGGATGGACCAAACGCTTCTCTGCCTGCTTTGCCCCTCACTGTGATTATAGCTGTTTCAGACCCTACCTGGAAAGATGAAGCACTCAGAAATTTGGCTGGATACTACAGTCTTCATATTATGAGCTCCTTTTTATATACTACGGACCAGTCTGATTATACATTCACTCTGTTCTGCCACCTATATTCCTAGTTGCCCTTCACAGAATACCTATATGATTAAGGATTTGTCTTCCGTAATCAAGATTATGCATTCAAGGTATGAAGTAATGAATGCTTAAAGATAAGGAACAAAATGCCACAGCATGGAGACATTCTCACAGCATTGACTGCCAGCATGAAGTGCAACATGGTGACAGTTAGGGATGCACGTCTAACACTGCCTTTGCAGAATCACTATTGATGTCTTCTATGGGCCTCTTCAGATGTCATCTGACCTTTCTTAGGCATTCATTTTAAGGCATTTGCCTCCATTTCATGCCTGCTCTTCCTTGCTGGTGAGACAGGACAAGCATAAGGAACTGGGAGGTGCTCAATTCTGAAGATCAAAGGTGAGCTTTTTGCCACGTTCCTAAACAGGCACTTGGACAAGAGGTTTGAATTTTGGAGGTGCTTATTTGCCTGGTAGGTCTCCATGCTTTTGTGCTGGAGTTCTTCCAGTTCTGCATATCAGGTCACATATTTAGGAGCCTCAATATAGTTGCTAACTCCAAGCATAGGTTCCCTTTTTGACAGTTTGGGCCAATGAATTTCCATGTTCCTTTCCATTAAAGGTCATTAAAGGTCATACTCAAGTCCTCTTAGGGATTATAATGTCAGAATATGGAAGGTGAATTAATCTTTACATTATAAGGAGCAACACAGAAACTTGAAGGTCTGATATCTGCCCAATTCATGAATTTTAACAGCTTGAAAAGGCTTTTTCCCAGGAAAGTTCCAACTCCACAAGTAAACAAAGAAATAAATGTCTCTGACATGTACATTTTTCTCTTGTCCTAAAAAAATAAGAATGCTTACATTTGTATTGTGGTGTCTCCATTCATATGACTCTCTTAATGGATGGAAATTGAGTACCTGCTTGTGGCATGAAACATTGCTAAGATCCTTTAGTGAAATCATTGTGATGAATCGGCACTGTCAGTGTTTTCTGAATGAGACAAATCCCAAACTAATCTGCTATCTGCAATCCAAATGTAATGGGCTCATGGATCATAAATCTTCTGCAGGGAAATATGCCTCTATTCTGTATCAGTCAATAAACAAAAGTGTTATTCATACTTTCCTGCACAGGGGCTGTGATGGAGGATATAATCAGAAAGTGAATGAGAAATTGGACAGAATGTAAAAGGCACTGTGTATGTTTGGATTTGAATTGATTTCAGGAATGTATCTGTTATTTACATGTGACAGAAAGCATCATGCACAGTATATGCACCATGTAAGCTCTTCAAGTCAATATTGTAACTTGTTTACAGCGTATTCTGGAAATGATCCGAGTTATTAATATCAGTCCCACAAAGCTGTGATACAATGGGCTTAAATGGATCTTAACTAGAAATATGGAGCAAGCAGCAAATATCTTCTTAGGCTGTAATAAGTTAATGGTGTCAGTATGAGTGAAGAATTTTAGCCAGTCAGAGATCAGGCAAATTGAACCTCACCATGCTCCAAATATCCTTGGAGCAGCAAATAAATTGCGCTTAACTGCTCTTCAGCCCAGAGTCATAAGCATTAGTTGGACACATCAAATGGATGGGGCACTCCAGAGGGCAAAGAGCTGCGGTTGTTTTCTCTGAAAGTTGGTTTTGCTCCACATTTTTCTATACAAATGTGCCTTTTTCCCCTAACTCAATCCCAGAAGACTGTTTGGCCCATGATATACATTGTGATGTGAACCCAAATTCCTTCTGCTGAATACTTGTTATCTTCAAGCTCTATGGGTGGCTTATATTTAGCTTGCTTTCACAAACTGTGCCTGTAGGGAGTCAATTGAGATAGTCAAATGTCTGTGATAGAACTAAAGCAGTGAGTAGTGTCTGCAGTGAAACGAAAGACAAGAATTTAGCAAGGTTGCACAGTTTGTGTAGTGCATATGGGTATCAGGAAAAGCTGGAGCTGTAAGAGGTTCTGAACAGAGCTTGAGGATAGGCAATATGAGCTTATAGTCCAAAGCCTGAATAAATCTCTGCTAGGAGCGATGTATATCTTCCTCTGAAGAATAGTGTCAGAGACAGAGTGCCAGGCTGGATGGCAGCTGATTATATTCAGTGTTACGTGGCTTTTGTTCCAGTGTGACAGAAAGGAACATTTGAAAGAGCAGAACAAGGAAAGAAAGATTTTTAAAGTAATTTAAAAGAAATGAACATGTAGGTCTCAGAAGAACGGATGTTAAAAGTAGGATGGTGTGATTTCTTATTTGTTTTTTTGACTTTCTGAATAAATGCAGTAACTTCTCAGATACCTTTTCACTGACATGGGATATCTATAAGCACAGTTTGAGGTCTGAAAGGTTGGGCTTACTTCTTGCTCCCTTAGGCATTGCATTCAGCAGCAGATGTTCTGCAGTAACACAGAAGTAACATCTTATCTTTCCATAGGTTTACATATGAGTGACTACGTAGAGATGTGCTTGATGGATCACAAGATCCATTGTTTTTTCATCCCCAAGCAGAATGGACTGAACTATTAAGATGCACAAGTACCAACATCAGAGCAGTTGTATAAAGAGATGTTATGTTATGCAGCAGCATTGAGTTTCAAATCACAGTTATTTTTGCTAATGGCTTGAAAAACTTGTCTGGTTTCTTTTGTGCTGTTCCTATGAAACCCAAATTATTGTATGGAAGATGGAATTATCTATCAGTCAGTCCTCCCACTTGTTCAAGTAACACCATCTCATGCAGAAGTCCGGGCAAATTGTCTTCAGTATCTCTGCTTCTGGGATGAGAGAGCTAATGTGAGTTTTCTCGATATTATTAATTTTATTTTCCTGTCATTTCACAGCATTGCATCTTGAAGAAACAACATCTTGTTGTAGCCTTTCCTTCCCAATGTTGGGGAATGCATGGGAGCGGGGAGTCAGGGAATGATGTCTCTGTCAAGACTGTCCATTTGAGCAGACCTTTTGTCCTGTTCAACCTACACCTCTGTTAAATTACTGTTAACAAACATATAACTGTGGCTAATGAGTTAAGAGCTCCCACAACTTTCTGAGACACAACCACTTGAAAAATAGACTGCTTTACTTTAAAAGCTGTTTCAGGGAATCCCTATAGAAATCACATCCTTCTCTCCCAAACGTACATTTCAACCATGTCACTCAGTGATCATGTTTCAGGGAATTGTTCATATGGGTACTTAATAAAAATTTTGATGCATTTCATCACACCCTGGTTTTAGAAATCAGTTCAAAAACTCTTCTCCTGTACAACTGAAATCAAACTTAATTTGGAAGTATTGCCTTAACATGATCATTAGTTAGCATGTTTCCCCAGTCTGCCCAAGTCTATTTACACAAGTAAAATGTCTTCTTCCTTTATAACAGTTGAAATGGAAATTGACATAAGTCCCATAAGCTTCAGGAAATTAAAAAACCATAACTACTTGAAGTCAGAATATTGGAGCATTTTCTGATATAAAATACTTTGGTATGTCTATACATTCCACCAAATTTCTCAGTAAATAAACAAATAATCCATATGAGACCTTTCGTCACATTTCAGCTTCTCAATTAAGCTCCCAATTTCCTGAGAAGTCAACATTTTGTTTAGGAAAAGTGGCTGAGTCAGATTAAAGTGTTTGCTGAAATCAAAATATGAAACCAGGTGTTTTACCCTAGTGTATGCCATTAAATGAACCCCATTTTTAGATTTTCCTGTTTGCCATGGCGTGCTTTTTCTCCTCTTTTCTCTTCTTTTTCTTCTGATTTTTACCCATATCTAATTAAATTTAAAGTTGAACTTGGGCATTCCTTTGCTAAGGTTGTAAAGTAATTTCTAATATCTGGAAGATATTTTAAGATATAATCATCATGTGGTAAAGGATCTGAACATTTCTAGGTATCCGAGATTGACAAAATAAAATACCTCCTTTAATTCTGAACCACTTCTGAGAGTGGAGGCAAGTGATGTAAAACTTTTTTTTATATATACACAAACTTCAAGATTAACTGTTAGTTTCTCTCTAGTAATTGGTCCACAAAGCTGCAGAATGAAAAATGTGGTCCAGGAGTTAAACTAGAAACAAATATTCTTGCTCATTTTCTACTAATTTACAGATTATCACAAAGCAATACTAATGTTATAATTTCCAGTGCAAATGATCTGCTATCGGTGTCCAAACCATTTAGATCGCTGTGTATTTTTAAATTGTGAATATTCCCCAAAGCAGTTTCATTACAGTCTTGAAAATAATGAAGTAGATAATAGCTGCTTCCACTTTTAACTATATATTGTCATCCAACACCCAGAAACATTCTGATATTTCCAAAATTTGTGGTGCCACTAGCTGTAGACAACTGCCACTTTCATCCATCTTCTTACTTCTCTTCCAATGTGGGCAGTGCACATGCTTGCAGTCCTCCCAACTGTATCATTTTAGCCATCAGTGAATCTTGATAATTGTGTTGTTTAACTCTGTTACAATCAGATGACTTATAAATACTACTTTGAATAATACTACAATGTCATTTCTGTGGCAGCCACTTTACTATTTCTATACAGCAAAAAAAGTTTCAAAGCTTGAGGTTTTTGGGTTTTTTTGGTTTTTTTTTTCTCCTTAAGTAGACACAAGCTGCAGTAAACCCTACAGAAATTCCTGTTATTTTTATTCATTTATGTAAATTAATTCTTTCACTCATTCTAGAATGTGTAAAGAACTTTTTCGGATATGTACCTGGGCTCACTGAGGGATTGTTTCCACACTAATTGCTTTAATTGGGGCAGTAAATTAATTTAATTTTTGAAAGATGTAAATCAACTAAATACATATAATGGAGACATCAGTGTCAGGTTGCACTCACTCCACTCTGTCTGCTCTGTCTGTCACGTCCACTGGATCACCAGGCTCTAGGTGATGTGCGTGAGATGATAGTCAATATTTATTCTATGTTAAAAAGTTGAGATGTAATTGTACTTATCAGTTTTTCTCATAATTTCCTGTTCTTTTTCATCTCCACAGCCAGATTCTTCTGTCTTCAGACTTCAGACATTGCTTGGTCTAAGGGGATCTCCACTTCATGACTTTTATGAGACTCAAGGCAACTTGGTTCTCAAACTCTCACTCAGCCCTTGTCTCACTCTCAAAAGGAAGCTTGTTCCCCTTGCTAGTTACGCTGCACAGCTCTTTACACAGAAAGACACTTTCTTTCTGTGTCAGAAGACACCTGCAGCCTGGTGCACTCAAGCCTGCTGTGTTTCTGCACCCTTTATAGACCCCTGAGTCCTGGAAAGGCTGAAGACTAAATTTCTGTGTAACACCCGTCACATCCCACCTACGAGAAGGGGAGAGTGACTAAGGTCCGCAAATCCCCTCGGTGTGGATTAAGGTGAGATAACACTCAAGGTCCAAACACGAACATCAACTTTAATGGAATGAACACTCTGTAAGCATCAACCCCCTGTGTATTAATATGTCACATAAGCTAAGCGGCTTTATGAGAGGTTGAGGTAGGCCTTGTGTTACTTAGCAGCATCAAAGGTAAAGAGCAAGAAGGAGGGGGGGAGAGAGAGCGAGAAAGGGAGAGCTGGGAAGCAAGAGAGAGAGAGAGAGATCACCAATCCTGGATCCAGCGTTGGATCTGCCAACTGGGGGTGTTGGTGTGGAGAGTGCCCCAAGGAGGCTCATGTGTGCCCCTATGTCATGTCCTGTTCCTTTCACTTGGACAGTGTATCAGTGAGCAACCCCTCGCTCTGCACTGCCATTACAGTGGAATGGTGTCGCGGAAGGAGTGAGACTGCACTTCACTCATAAGAGAGAAGCAACAATACTTTATTGATAGAAAACAGTGAGTTAAAGTGTGAATTAATGAAGTTCAATGGTAAATGCAACAGTGAACAAGATTTGATGGCAAGGCACACTTGATTATTTACTGCATAGAGGACAGGGTCAGACAAAACTGCCAGGGAGACCCTCCCGTTGAGTCATGAGGTTCAGAAAGGTCCCCCTTACTTTGTAAACTTCTCAGAGAGGGGTTTAGGTGCAGCTGGATCCAATCCTAGTCCCAGCCTTGGTCAACGGTTTATGTCTAAAGGATTATATATGCACAATCAATCCTTTATATCACTTAGCTAAGATTTCAAAGTTTATCATGCTATTAGTCACTTACCGAGTATCTGTTGCGGCAAGGGATCTCTCAACCTTGAGGAGTAACCTTGAGAAGCGTCCCTACTCAAGGGGAGATCCTGGCATGCAGCACGCTGCTGTGCAGGAGAGCTCAACGGGCTCTGGGTTTATAGAGTAAGATGACTGACTTATAGTCATATTTACGTATCAGCAAGTTATTTGACTCACTGCTCCAGGCAGCCCTTGGCTACTATGTTGCCATCCATTCCCAAAGTCCAGCATAAGCTGGATGCAGCCAGAACAACCCCCACTGGTGGTCATTGCTTACACAGGGCAGGGGGAGCACACCACCACAAATGAATACCAAATTGTGGGGTGGGAAGGAATCAGTTAGGAAGAGCTTTCAGACATAACTTGTATTGGGATTCACCCAATGAATGCTACTCAGATCCAAGCACACCAAGATCTGAATTTAGTGATCCCTCAGAGAAGAAAATCTTCCCGTTACTCCACAATGCAGACATCCCTAATGAAAATTTTGCTTACTGGAAACAACCCAGCATCAATGTTCTGATAATCAAAAGCCAAAAAGATGTAACTAATGATGGGGGGAAATTTGGTAGGGACTGACAATGAATTATGAATGGCCAGTAAATATCATTACTAGCACTAGAGACTATGTTAGTTCACAATTTGCTCACCCTAACACTACCCAGATCTAGGCTTCAAAAGAGGTGGAGACACATATTTCAAGTTACCGCACATTAACGCATATAACAGATACAGAGAAAGAGTATCTCTTGACAGTGCAACAAAAGAGATCTGGTCACATGCAAGGAGGTGGAGGGCCTGAAGATTACGAAGAATTTATAGCAATATTCCTTCTGTATTACCTGTCAGTACCTGCTGCCTAATTAAATCAATGTTCTCTGGTATATAAGGGGATAAATTTAAAGTACAAGCTGCTCAAAATGGAATTGCAGTCTGAGCTGTGGAATTAATTTAATCTGTCTTTATGGGGTATATTAGTGCTCTTAAATTGATATGAAATTGTAGGGAACCTATCAGGAGCTCTTTCCACTTTAATCACTGCAAGGTATTTAAGCAAGAAAACATGAAATGGGAATCTTTATCTGCCATTAATACAGGTGCCCTAGTCATTATGTAGGGAGAGTGGAATTACATGTATTTTAATTATGGTTTGAAGGATCAAACCAAGCAGGAGGGCCCTGTTCTGATGCACAGCTGAGCACCCACAGCCACCAGCTGAAGATAAAGACTAAACCAGCTATACTGGGTCAGATTAAAGGTCTGTCCAGCCCAGTGCCCAGCAAAGACTGCTGAAGATTAGATCATACAGGTAGATCCTTCCCACAGCTAGCAGTCAGGCTCTTAAGAACTTCTCAAACCAGGCATTCACTCAGGTGTCTCAGTGTAATTGCCATTGAGACCGCATGTACATGACTTAGTCTGTTAGAGCCAGAGAGGGGTTGGGTAGGACATTTGCTAGATTTCCACTTGTGATTTTGTCTCAAACTTCATAGCCTGCTTCTCTCTGCTTGCCAAGTTTGCTGGAGAGCTCAATGGTAGCTCCCACGTTTACCCATATGGACATATGCTTAAGCTGCCATCTTGGGTGGCATGCTGTGTAAAGTAAGATGCTATCCCTAAGAAGAGGTTAAAAGTTAAATGGACCAACAGAGAAGGAGGAAGTGGCAGACTTAGCAAAACAGGATGCAAATTGCCTAGTTCAATGTCCAAGCCACTAACTCACAGCACATCCTCAGTGGCAAATCAGAAATATGTGGGAACGGGCTGCTGGTAAGTGCTTTTAGCTCTGTTTTTCACACAGCAGCCTACATTGTCATTGGAGAGAATCAAAACAATGAGCAGCCTGAGACAAGTCCCCCAGCACACAGCAGCATCCCGTCTGCCTGCAACATGATGGCAGTGGTTTGCATTGTGTCATGCACCATATAGTACCAAAAGAAGGGTGGGGAAACAACCACTACTCAGACTCCACAGTCAGGCAGGTACCATATGGTGACAGTTTATTATGACAGCCAGAATCCTTAAGCAAGCATACAGGTTCACGAAATAGTAACACATAACACGACACAACTACATACACAAGGAGGGTAAAAAGACCTGTCGATAAGGATCAAGCCGATGGTCACAGACGGTTCGGGGATTTCAGTCCAGCTGAGAGGGAGCTCCAAAGAGTCTCCTCCAGTCCACATCCTTTTGTGCTTTTGTTGCCGCATGGTCTCAGTAGATAAGCCCTTGGTTGGGTCTTATCTTTTACTCAAATGCGCCGTCTTCTCCCCTTCCCTCTTGTTTTAACAATGAGGAGCCGTAACTGCTAAATCACAAAACTAAGTGCTCAGTATCACAAGTTGGTGTTACTTTATGCAGGCAAGGTCCTCCTTTCACTTCCCTGCCTTAGGTTTTCTTTCTCAGTGCGTTCAAATTGTTTCAGAGCCTGAGTCTTTAGGCCCTTGACATAAGTCTAGGCCTCAGAACTGTGAGAGGTGTGGCAGAGGCGGACTTATCAAGGATGACCGTGTCTGAACAGGTGAGAGCTATGGGGCCTTCGCTCCATCCTGTCCCCCGTTTCTGCACAGTTATTGCTCCCTTGTGTCCCGCTACATGGGGGCATGGGCATCACACATTGTGATGTGCTGAACAACAAACCAACTTTATTAACAGGGGTTTACATTTTTAAGCTACTTAGAAGGATTGCTTTCTCATGCTATTGCATCAGTTTTGTTTGCCACAAGAATGATAGGAAACATTGGAGATGATCGTTTTCTGATTCTGCTCTCTTAATGTGGTTTAGACTTTATATGAAATGTTTAAGCTTCACTATCTTTAATCTAACAGCCATTTATATGTGTTCTAAAAACCAGTAAATGGTTACTTCATATTACAGTCAGTTTACTAAAAGGAAACTGCCCAAAAGTGATTATTTAGATACAACCTACCGTAAAAATACACATGGCACTCCCTTCTTTGTAAAAATATGTAGGGGAACATATGGGTTGTAACTGTTGTCTGAATTTTGCATAGCAGCTTTTAATGATGGTGTTGAAACCAAAGCCTGCTGTGTTTTGGGTTTTTTTTTTTATTTTATTTTTTAAGCCTGTGGAAAGGAAACAGACAAGTTTGTAGCGATGAGGCAGGTCCAACATCAAGCCAGCATGTCAGTCCACAACTCAGGGTCCAGATCAACAAGGTCCATGGCCTGGCACAGGCATGTCTATGGCTGAACTGGAGACCCACTCTGCTAAAACACAGTTCAGGGCATGATGGAGGGCCCAGGACTAAGCTTAATGGAACACCTGTGCTCATGGGCAGGGAGTGGGTGGCGGTCCTAGGTAAGGTTGCTCATGGACTTTAAGGGCCATCAACACAGTCAGGGCCCAGACACTTGTGACTGCACTCTCCAGAGAGCACTCCAGAAGAATTAGTACATATTCAAGGACAGGAATATATTTTAGTGAAACTCAGACCCGTAAGCAAACCCCATTAGTGCTACAGAATCAGCTGTAAACAGCAGCTAGCATATAGTCAATGCATGCTATTCTAATAAGGTATGTCAGGATTTAAAAGTGTTGCTATACATTAGTTCTATTTTCTATAAGTACTTCTACCAAATCTGTATTTACAAAGAGGCAAGGTAAATTCTCAAATGCTATAGAAGACAATCCTTTCTGCACTCTATCTCCACCAGTCCTGTTAATGATCCTTCCTAAAATAAATATGTCATTATATCAATAGTTCTCCCTATGGGTGAAGCAACTAATGGCAATTAACGTTGTTTAATTTGTAGTGGATTTTCAGTTTGCATTAAGCTTTCTTTGTGCTACTTGTGTTTCAGTGAGGGTGTGGGTTTGGGGTTTGTTTTATTTTGCTGATACAGAACAGTGAGTGGAGACAACTCCTGCAGCAGTATTTCATGGAGAAGTTTAGCATTCCCTAGTGGGACAATGGATTGCAGGGTTTGAAGGCTGTTTCTGTGCTATCAGGAAATTAACTAAGATTTTTTATGTTCTGGCTAATTTGGTCTGACAAATGGTGAAATTATGCCAATATTATGTTTTTTCTTCAGATAACCAAAGTCACTAAAACCGTTGATTAACATCTCCTAACTGCCCAAGTAAGCTCGCAATGGAAGGTAGGTAACGGCCAGGGACTAGCATCACTCCCAGAAAAAGGTAGGGATCACAAACAGAGCCTAGAATAAGAGCCCCAAATAATTGCTCTTAATTCAAATCCTGATATGTTTTGTGAGATGCAGAAAGCAATACTCAACCTTGCTTCTCAGAGTGGGCCATCTATTGGCCAGGACAAAGCCCCTTTCCAGCTGGGAATGTTACACTAATGAACAGATTTGTAGTGGGTTATTACAAAGTGCTCAGCATGACCAGTATCTGCCTGCTTCTACTCACATGTATTTTTTAGAATCCACCTGGAAGATGACGTTCTTGGTGGTGTAATGCAAAGCTCCTCCAAGCTTTGATCACATGAGAGTCAATGAAATAATCCTGCTTTAGGCAGTGTTAAATTTATCCTGATCATGAGTGGGGCCATGCCACCATATGCCACTGGCACGTAAGACAATGAGGTGCAACCTCATTCACCTTAAGGCTGCTCAGCACTGTAGGCACGCTGCTGATGGTGCTGTCATGTAGAAGAACCTAGCCACCCACTGCCACACAGGGAGAGAGTTTGATGGAGGAGATAAATAGTGAAAGAACAGCTGGGTATGGGTTGTGAAATGTGAGATGCGAGATAAGAGATGTGAGATGAGAGATGTGAGACGTGAGATGTAAGCTTGATGGGAGATGTGAGAAAGCAGTTAGAGAGCATGGACCTATGCCTGGGGATGGATGAGGAACCAGCCAACAGCTTATGGGCTAGGATTAAAGAGACAACAGATAAAGGTGACATTATAGTGGGTGTCTGCTATAGGCTGCCTGACCAGGAAAAACAAGTGCATGAGGCTCTCTACAGACAGATAAGTGCAGCCTCACGTTCACAGGCCCTGATGTCCTCTCATGGGGAATTTCAACCATACCAATATCTTCTGGAGGGACAACACAGAAGGATATAAGTAATTCAAGAGATTCCAGAAGGACTTCTTTGAGTACATAGATGACAAAAGGAAGACTAGAGAAAATGTTGGCCCATTGCTGAATGAGACAGGGGACCTGATTACAAAGGGCATGGAAAAGGCTGAGGTACTGAAAGCCGCCTTTGCCTCAGTTTTTACTAGCAAGACTGGCTTTCAGGAATCCCAAGTCCCAGAGACCAGGGGGGAAGACTGAAACAAGGAAGATGTACCCTTGCTGGAAGAGGATCAGGTCAGGGAATACTTAAGTGAACTGGAGATACATCAGTTGATGGGCCCTATATGGGATGCACCCATGAGTGATGAGGGAGATGGTAGGTATCATTGTAAGACAACTATCGATAATCTCTGATTGATCATGGTGACTGGGAGAAGTACCCGAAGAATGGATGAAAGTAAATGTCACTCCTATCTTCAAGAAGGGCAAGAAGGACCCAGGGAATTACAAGCCAGTCAGCCTCACCTCGATCCTCGGTGATGGAGCAGCTAATCATGCGAACCATTTCCAGGCCCATAAAGGACAAGAAAATCATCAAGAGTAGTCAGCATGGCTTCACCAAGGGGAAGTAATGCTTGACCAACTTGATAAACTTCTATGATTAAATGACTGGCCTGGTAGATGAGGAGAGAGCAGTGGATATTGTCTACATGGACTTCAGTAAGGCCTTTGACACTGTGTGCCATTAGAGCCTCATAGACAAGCTGTTGATGTATGGGCTGGATGAGCAGAGAGTGAGGTGGGTTGAAAACTGGCCGAAAGGCTGGGCCCAGAGGATGACAATCAGTGGCACGAAGTCTGGTTGGAGACCAGTAAGTAGTGGTGTACTGGGTTGTTGTGGTTTAACCTCAGTCGGCAACTGAGCACCACGCAGCCGCTCGCTCACTGCCCCCTGCCCCCAGTGGGATGGGGGAGAGAATCAGAAAAGTGAAAGTGAGAAAACTCATGGGTTGAGATTAAAACAGTTTAATAATTGAAATAAAACAAAATACTACTACTAGTAGTAGTAATAATAATAAGAATATACAAAGCAAGTGATGCACAATGCAATTGCTCACCACCTGCCGACCGATGCCCAGCCAGTCCCTGAGCAGCGGCCCCCCTGGCCAGCTTTCCCCAGTTTATGTACTGAGCATGACGTCACATGGTATGGAATATCCCTTTGGCCAGTTTGGGTCAGCTGTCCTGGCTGTGCCCCCTCCCAGCTTCTCCCTGGCAGGGCATGAGAAGCTGAAAAGTCCTTGACTAATATAAGCACTACTTAGCAACAACTAAAACATTGGTGTGTTATCAACATTATTCCCATACTAAATCCAAAGCACAACATTGTACCAGCTACTAGGAAGGAAATTAACTCTATCCCAGCCAAAACCAGGACAGTATCCACCCCTTATTCTATACCATCTATGTCATGCCCAGGTCCCCCACTTTCTAATACATTCCTGTTAATCACCACCTCTTTTCCTGTTTTTTGATATATATACACACAGATATGATTCCCTTAGTCGATGGGCCGTCCCTCTAAAATGTTTGAGTTAATTTAGTCCATGACTTTGGGCTTCATCTGTCATAATAATCTTTCAGGGCAGGAAAGATGGGGATGGTATGCGGTGTTGGATTCTTTCATGTTGAAGTCAGTTCTGGTTCCATCATCAGATGGAGTGACTACATCAGTGGACATGGGAAGGGCTACAGATGTCATCTATCTGGACTTCTGTAAGGCTTTTGACACGGTCCCACACAACATCCTTCTCTCTAAACTGGAGAAGTATGGATTTGATGGGTGGACTGTCCGGTGGGTGAGGAATTGGTTAGACGGTCACATCCAGATGGTAGTGGTCAAAGGCTCAATGTCCAGATGGAGATTGGTGACGAGTGGCGTCCCACAGGGGTCTGTATTGGGACCAGTACTGTTTAATATCTGCATCAATGACATAGACAGTGGGATCAAGTGCACCCTCAGCAAGTTTGCAGAAAACACCAAGCTGAGTGGTGCAGTCGACACGCCAGAGGGACGGGATGCCATCCAGAGGGACCGGGACAAGGTTGAGGAGTGGGCCCGTGTGAACCTCATGAGGTTTAACAAGGCCAAGTACAAGGTCCTGCTCCTGGTTTGGGGCAACCCCCGGTATCAATACAGGCTGGGGGATGAAGGGATTGAGAGCAGCCCTACTGAGAAGGACTTGGGGGTACTGGTGGATGAAAAGCTGGACATGAGCCAGCAATGTGCGCTCGCAGCCCAGAAGGCCAATCGTATCGTGGGCTGCATCAAAAGCAGCGTGGCCAGCAGGTCGAGGGAGGGGATTCTGCCCCTCTGCTCTGCTCTGGTGAGACCCCACCTGGAGTACTGTGTCCAGCTCTGGAGCCCTCAGCATAAGAAAGACATGGACCTGCTGGAGCGGGTCCAGAAGAGGGTCATGAAAATGATCAGGGGGATGGAACACCTCTCCTGTTCAGAAAGGCTGAGAGAGTTGGGGTTGTTCAGCCTAGAGAAGAGAAGGCTTTGGGGAGACCTTATTGCAGCTGATCAGTACTTAAAGGGGGCTTATAAAAAAGATGGTGGTAAACTTTTTAGCAGGGCCTGTTGCAACAGGACAAGGGGGAATGGCTTTAAACTAAAGGGGGGTAGATTTAGACTAGATCTAAGGAAGAAATTTTTTTATGCTGAGGGTGGTGAAACACTGGCACAGGTTGCCCAGAGAGGTGGTGGATGCCCCTTCCCTGGAAACATTCAAGGTCAGGTTGGACGGAGCTCTGAGAAACCTGATCTAGTTGAAGATGTCCCTGCCCACAGCAGGAGAGTTGGACTAGAAGACCTTTAAAGGTCCCTTCCAACCCAAACTATTCTATGATTTTATGATTCTATGATTACTGTGCTTTGCTCAGTTTCATTGAAGTTCATTCTTCATTAATCTGGGTGAATTTATTCTAATATCATTAATATGGCATATAATATTATGTAGCAATTAACATCATATAGTTCAAATCATTGGTTATTCTCACCCAAAATCAAATCCCCTTGAGGTACACATCGGACTTCCCCATCCTTCCGCATTATCCACCAAGTGCACCCAGGTCCTTGAGCAAAAGCAATCCCATGGATGGGTTTGCCTTTGCCCGAGGCAGGAATAACCCAGACTGTCTTCCCCAACATATTTTTTATGTGCACTACGGGGACTTTATTCCCCTCTACAGTACGTAAAAGTTTTGACTGGGCAGGGCCAGTTCGATTGGCAGATCCCCTCCTGTTGACTAACCAGGTGGCCTTTGCTAAATGCGTGTCCCAATGTTTGAATGTCCCAGCAACCATTGCTCTCAGTGTAGGCTTTAACAGTCCATTGTATCGTTCGATTTTCCCAGAGGCTGGTGCATGAGAGGGGATGTGATATACCCACTCAATGCCGTGCTCTTTGGCCCAGGTGTCTATGAAGTTGTTTCGGAAATGAGCCCCGTTGTCTGACTCAATCCTTTCTGGGGTGCCATGTCGCCATAGGACTTGCTTTTCAAGGCCCAGGATAGTGTTCCGGGCGGTGGCATGGGGCACGGGATATGTTTCCAGCCATCCGGTGGTTGCTTCCACCATTGTAAGCACGTGGCGCTTGCCTTGGCAGGTTTGTGGGAGTGTGATATAATCGATCTGCCAGGCCTCCCCATATTTATATTTCAGCCATCGTCCTCCATACCAGAGAGGCTTTAACCGCTTGGCTTGCTTGATGGCAGCACATGTTTCACATTCATGGATAACCTGTGCAATAGTGTCCATGGTCAAGTCCACCCCTCGATCACGAGCCCATCTGTATGTTGCATCTCTTCCTTGGTGAAATGAGGTGTGATGGGCCCACCGAGCTATAAATAATTCACCCTTATGCTGCCAGTCCAGATCCACCTGAGCCGCTTCAACCTTAGCAGCCTGATCCACCTGCTGGTTGTTCTGATGTTCTTCAGTGGCCCGACTCTTGGGTATGTGAGCATCTACGTGATGGACTTTTACAACCAGGTTCTCTAGCCGGGCAGCAATATCTTGCCACAGTGCAGCAGCCCAGATGGGTTTGCCTCTGCGCTGCCAATTGCTCCGCTTCCATTGCTGCAACCACCCCCACAGGGCATTTGTCACCATCCATGAGTCAGTATGGAGATAGAGCACTGGCCACCGTGGTCACGCAGGTAAAACCATAGGGTGCCCCGTGGTGCGTACCCTTTATATTCTCTCTCTTGGATAAAAGAACGCTGACTCCTAATAGCTGAGATACTGGTCTGTACAAGTGGGGAGTAGGACCTATCCTCTTCAAGTTGCTGGACCTTCCAGGACAGTTTCTCCATGGCCGAGATGAGGGAGGAAGAGAGACTTTCTTCGTATTGCTGGAGCTGACCAGGCAATTCATCCACCATTTGTCCCTCTCCGTCTTTCCAAGTCATCACTGCCAATGAGTTGGCATATGATGATGGTGCACTCCTTACAAACTTCCACCACATGGGTCGCGTGCACTTGACTTCATCTGGATCTTTGGATAGCTGCTTGTTGTTCAGGTCACATTAAATCACCTCCAGCACAGCTAATTCTCTCAGGTACTGGATACCCTTCTCCATGGTGGTCCACTTGCCTGGGTGACATATCTTCCTTGAAGGGATACCTTTCCTTCATGCTTGACAGGAGTTGCCTCCAAAGGCTGAGGACTTGTGTCCCTTTTCCAATCACTTTGTCAATTCCCCCTTCCCTAGAAAGGGATCCCAGCTGCTTGGCTTCTTTACCCTCTAATTCTAGGCTACTGGCCCCATTATCCCAGCATTGGAGCAGCCAGGTGACAATACGTTCACCTGGACCACGGATGAAATCTTTTCGTATATCTCGCAGCTCACTCAGGGATAGGGATCGGGTGGTCACTGCCTCGTTTATGAGTTCTTCCTCTTCTTCCTCCCCAGGCAGTGGCTGGCTCTCCTGCTTCTGTTCTTGTGATAGCCCTACTCCAGGGTAGTCTGTCTCGTACAGTTCTTCCTCTGGCTCCCTTTTAGAAGAAGCTTCTTCCTCCCTTACAAAACAAGCCGACTTCTGCTTCCAAGATTTCTTCTTGTGTACAGGGGCGACTGATGCCAGCACAGGTTGCTTCTTTGGTTGATCCGCAGTGCCTGTTGCTGGGTTGGAGTGGCCGCAGGGCCTGTTGCTGAGGTTGGAGTGGTCACCGTGCCTGTCGCCAGGGTTGGAGTGGCCACAGGGCCTGTTGTTTTATCATCAGATCCAGAGACCTTCTCTTCCCTTTGAGGATACTGAATAGTGTTGAACAGGGCTTGGTAGGCATGGGCCAAGCCCCAGCACGTTGCAGTTATCTGTGTCTCTCTGGAGTTGCCAGGGTGACAGCATATTTTTCCAAATATTCCACTAATCTTTCAGGATTCTGCACTTGCTCAGGGGTGAAGTTCCAAAACACTGGGGGTGCCCACTGACCTAGGTACTTGCCCATGCTATCCCATACACCCTGCCACTCATAACTATCCAGCCTTGGGGCAGATCTCTGGATGATGGTGGTGGGCATGGTGGTGTTGGGTTGACGGTTGGACTCGATGATCTTAGAGGTCTTTTCCAACCTTAATGATTCTATGATTCTATGATTCTATGATATTCTTAAATTGCTTATTAACCTTAGACAAAACGGAAACAATATTCCCAAGAGATACCAATACAAGTACCTTAACTACCCAAGGATGTTCAAGATACTGAAAAGTTACTGTAATGAAGGAGGAAACATCATAGAAGAAGGTAGCGACGCTGCCATTATTTCCTCCATAAAAAACCTCTCAGAGGAAGAACTAGAATTGCTAATTGTCTCCACGAAGTGGTACCTGAAGTACAGTAATGGCTTCAGTACAAAGCTCAAATACCAGATTAAGCTCAAGGCCAGTGTTTTAATAACAAACCTCCCAGGCAAAACATCACTAATCACTGCAGACCACAACAAACTGCAAAAACCAACACTAATCTTTAACATGTACAGCAAAAAAAAGAGCATGATGCAGATTAGACAAATCAATATCAAGAACAGATGAATCAATATTGTGACCTGCAACTGTTAACAGATATAAATTCCTTAATGCGCTCTGGTTAATCTGTTATTATCTCAAACCCTTCGTGCCCCACGTTGGGTGCCAAAAAGGACTGTTGTGGTTTAACCTCAGTTGGCAACTGAGCACCATACAGCCACTAGCTCACTCCCCCTCCCACCCCCAGTGGGATGGAGGAGAGAATCGGAAGAGTGAAAGTGAGAAAACTCATGGATTGAGATAAAAACAGTTTAATAATTGAAATAAAATAAAATACTACTGCTACTAATAATAGTAATATTAATAAGAAGAATATACAAAGCACGTGATGCACAGTGCAATTGCTCACCACCTGCCGACTGATGCCCAGCCAGACCTGGAGCAGCAGCCCCCCCGGACAGCTTTCCCCCAGTTGGGATAGTTTGGGTCAGCTGTCCTGGCTGTGCCCCCTCCCAGCTTCTTGTGCACCTCCAGCCTTCTCAGTCGGTAGAGCATGAGAAGCTGAAAAGTCCTTGACTAGTATAAGCATTACTTAGCAACAACTAAAACATGTGTTATCAACATTATTCTCATACTAAATCCAAAACACAGCACTGCACCAGCTACTAGGAAGAAAATTAACTCTGTCCCAGCCAAAACCAGGAAATGGGTCCAGGCTTGTTTAACACCTTCATTAATGATGGAACAAAGTGCATCCTTGTCAAATTTGCTGATGACACAAAACTGGGAGGAGTGGTAGAGAGTTGTGCTGCCATCCAGAGGGACCTCAACAGGCTGGAGAAATGGGACAGGAGCCTCATGAAATTCAACAAGGGGAAGTGCAAAGTCCAGCACCTGGGGAAGAACAATCCCTTGCACCAATATATGTTGGGGGCCACCTAGCTGTCAGAAAAGGACCTGGTGGGTCCTGGTGGACACCAAGTTGAACATGAGTAATAACGTGCCCTTACAGCCAAGACAGCTAATGATATACTGGGTATACTGGAGAGAGTCCAGTGAAGGGCCACAGAGATGATTAAGGGACTGGAGCATCTCTCCAATGAGGAAAGGCCAAGAGAGCTGGGACTGTTAAGTCTAGAGAAGAGAAGGCTCAGGAGGATCTTAAATACCTGAAGGGAAGATGCAAAGAGGAAGGAGCCAGGCTCTTTTCAGTGGTGACCAGTGACAGGACCAGAGGGACCAGAGGCAATGGACACAAACTGAAACACAGGAGGTTCCTCCTGAACATCAGGAAACACTTTTTCACTGTGAGGGTGACTGAACACTGGCACAGGTTGCCCAGAGAGGTTGTGGTGTCTCCCTCCTTGGAGATATTCAAGAGCTGTCTGGACTTGGTCACGGGCAACTGACTTTAGGTGGCTTGAGCAGCGGGGTTCGACCACATGACCTCCAGAGGTCACTTGCAACCTCAACTATTCTGTAAATCTGTGTTAGGGATCCTGGCAACTGTGGGGCTCCTTTCCATTCCTTCAGGTGCTGCCAGGAGTGCTCAGAGTCCTCCTGTGCTTACCTACTTTCACTTTTTTAACCCTTTTTCATTTGTTCTCCCTCAGAAATCATATGTCTTTCCCTGGATGAGTCTTTCCACTTTTCCCCTTTCAATTATGCTCGTCCTGGTACTTGAACTGATTAACTAAAACCAACCCATGTCAATACAGAAGAGCCTTCTCAGAGGCAGCTACATGGTGGATTCCCCATCTTAGGCACCTGCAGTGTAGAAGTGTCTCCCTGGGCTCCCTTCCAAGCTTGTGTATAGATCAGAACACTTCTAGGATGAGAATCACCTAATTGTGATGGAATGTCTGCAGTTAGAGCACAGAAGTGACAATTTGTCTCCATCGTTTAAGAAGGGACACGGAACATAGTCTCAAATGGAAACCCTTACCTTGTGAAACAGGAATTCTATCCTCACGTTATCCTCACCCCTACAGACCACAGTATTGGCCAAGGGACACAATTATGATTCAAACCAAGACTTGGAATCACACAGGGTCATAACCAGGCTGACTTGCAATAAAACCCATGTGCCTGGATGTGTCCAGGCAGTTTTTACCACACTAAAAACTGTGGGTCTTTGTGGCCTGGAATACATGCAGAAGGCATTTAGGAATTTCGATAATGACTACATCGCTAAATTCCATGTGCTAAGGAAGTGCATGACCTTAAGGATAACTGGCACAGAATGGCCTTGTCTGTACTAGCAAAGTCTCATGTCCTGCAAACAGAGTGGCTGCAGGCTGACTTCACTCCATAGTAGCTTGCAGACAATGTTCAGGAAGTGTCTAGGAGAGTGCTCACTGACATGCATCAAAGGACTGCCAAACTAAAACGACGGAGCAACAGGAACAACCGGGAGCATTCCTGGGCACAGCTTAACGTTGCAGCACGGTCACAGCAGCACCTGCGAAGATACTGATTACACATATAGGAGAAAAGCAGCTTCTGAAACTGCTGCTGAAAAATCTGCCTCTGAGCAAGAAAAGGCTCTTTCCTTCTAGGTTGTGCTCTTGGAGGCTTATTATGAAGGTAAGAGATATTCCCATGAAAGCAAGAATCGAAAGGCTTGGTATCATATGGCATCAGAACAGGTTCTCAGATAGTTACATGTTAAACTACCTGGGGAGATTGGCTGTGAACCTAGCAGTAGTGAAAAGCCCTTTGTCCCCTGTTGGACACAACCATGGAACTTGTTTTGTCTACAAAGCAAAATACAACTTTTAAGGAAACAAAAGCAAAAATGGGTAACGTAACCTTCTCTTTGTCAATAGTTTAAAAAGGACCAATAAATTATTAATGGTTGTTTTAAGTGTGTGATGGACAGGTATGAGCTCTGGGTTTTAGCACAGTGGCAGATGGTGTTAGGAATGGCCATAGTCATACACAGCTGATTGATTGAGTTGTTGATTTTTCATAATTGATTAGCTTTCTATTAAAAGATCTGTTAATCACTCATTAACCTTTTCTAAGTGGCATACCATAAGGCATAACCCCAATCTCAGAAGGTCAAGTGCCATTTAACTGAGACATACCCATCTTCCTGTCACAAGACACAAATTCAGTGAAGGCAGGAAGTATAAAATTTGAATACCTGTGAAAAAAGTAAGGAAGATGGTATGGCACTTCCATCACAAACATAAGAGCAGCTGCCATGTGCTCAGGTGTCTTGGAAATAACTGGTTGTGAATTCTGTACTCCAAGATAAAGAAACATTTTTTAAAAAAGGTGTGTGCATGCAGGACATAGGCATGTTGCAGTACAATAGGCTTGCATGTTGCAGTACATGGCACAGCATGTCTTAGTACCCAGTAGGCTTCTAAGACCCCTGTGGGTTGCCCTGTGGAATGGAAGGACATTCTAATTTTTAGATGAATAAATGGTTAACCCAGGTAGAATTCCAGTCTAGTGGGGAAAGAGGCCCTGTATCCACCACAGCCTTCCCTTCTGCCCCTGCCTAATTACAGGTACCTACTTCAAAGCACATACATGTTACAGCTCCTCCAAGAAAAGATGCAAGCAGAATCTCTGAATTCCACCCCTCTATGACTGGCCCAGCCTCTGAGGCTGAGGTTTAAAGAAACAATTCATTCTGACACACATGAACTCTAGGGAAAATTTCAACCCACTCAAGGTCTTTGAGAGCAGGATTTTTGTAGGGATTGCTGAAGAGCAGCTGCTGCTTTTATTCTGTGTTTATAATTACAGAACAATAACAAGCAGGGTGCAGCAGAGAGAGGGTCTAAGAGTGCACATGTATGTTGGGGTGTCTATGCCTCAGCCCAGCTTGGTCAGCCCCTAAATTAGAAGCAAGCATTGTTATCCACTACCAAACTCGGTGTTACTAAAGCCCCTCTGCTAATGTACAAAGAACAGAAAAAAAAAAAAAGCTAACATTTTCCTTGCTTACTGCCCTGACAGTCACCTAGACAGAGTTGTCTCCCCCACAGCCGCTGTGGTTTTATTCATTG
The DNA here is from genome assembly GCA_027474245.1 of Spheniscus humboldti. Lineage (NCBI taxonomy): Eukaryota > Metazoa > Chordata > Aves > Sphenisciformes > Spheniscidae > Spheniscus > Spheniscus humboldti. The sequence continues at coordinate 66,786,818 of CM049890.1, read as the reverse complement.
CTCAGTCCTTGATACCATTCCTTGGGGAAATTCATTCCCACCTCCCATAAACACATGCTCCTTTTGTGTGAAAGCATCTCTCCTTCGCTTACTGAGGTGAAGAGTTTTCCTCTTTTCATAAGGCAAGGACTAGTGCATGAAATAAGGCCAGGGGATGACAGAGCAGAAAGCTGTTAGATTCTCATTTCATTGTGCTTTTCAGCAAGTGGCTGGTTTTTCTCACTGGTCCCCTCAGGCCTTTGCTGGAGAGAGAACTGCAATTATTCACAGCTGATTACACATCTGACTGATAGCCAAGACCCAAATGCATCGGAAGAATTTCCATGCCAGCCTGACATGAAATCCACTTCTCCTGACGGACACATGCCACACCAGACCAGGAGCAACCATGGAAGCTCAAATGCTTTTCTGTCCCGCAGAGTCATCTGTGAGTTCCAATTGCATGGTCTTTAGTGGCTGTGGAGGTCTCTAGAAAGGACCTTCACCTTCTGGTACACTGTCTTAAAGTGTGGCTTCTAGGAAGCACAGGCATTTCGCAAGCAGAAGTGATTTTAGAAGTTACAATATTACCTTTAACTTCCCTTTCTGGACCTCTGCACCAGCAAAGAAGCCAAAGAGATCTGCTTCTGGGCAAGAATTGTACAAAGAAAGCAGAAGGTAGCACGGCAATTATACATGAATGCTACCTCCCAAGTAGACTGTGTAGACACTGACATGTTTTATGGATTAGAGTACAGGATTTTGCAGATGAGGGTTTTTTTTTTTTTTTTTTTTCCTGAGGAAGAAAAGGGGACAAAGTGCATACAACTTTAACTGAGTGTATTGTCTGTATGGTACTGAAGAGACATCCCTGCAAAAGAATAGTACGGAATGTTCAAAATCTATCAGATTTTTTTGAAAATCCATTGTTATTATTTATAGTATCCATTAATTTGTAAAACTACCTATCTTCAGATACACTGCGCAACGTTATACAAAATTAAATGATTGCTGGGCCCACTACCCAATTAAAGCAGCCTTGTAATAAAGAGGTCTGGTAAGAGGCAAAAGTTGATTAATCTGGTAAGGACTGAAATAAAGAGGCAAAAATTGATCATGAATAAGTATTAAGATGTCTTTGATTATTCTTCAAGGAGCAGGAATACACATTGCATTTTCCATGGAAATTGAGCATCAAGATCACTCTCTGCCATTCTGAAACCATATCTGAAGAGCTTCCCCAGACACAGCAGATTTGCAATCACAGTATATTCAATGTCCTCTTTCTGAAATTTTGCTCCAAATGTTATCTTGGTATAAACAATATTGATACTTGGAATCATTCTGCATTACCAGTAACATAGTCAAGGAACCTAATTAGATCACAAAAAGCTTCCATTCAGGTATCTAAGTGCCTGACTCGCATCAAATAGCCTTGATAGTTAGGAACAAATATATTTTTTATTTTATCAGAAAAATGGTCACATTTTTGTAATTAACTATTCTTGCCATGAACAAGTCAGAAACGTAAAACAACATGGAAACTACCTAAGCTATCGTGAGCAGAACACAGTCTTCATAATCAAAATCAATGTGCAAGAATTGCAATGTATTGTAACGTGTGATAATATACAAGATTAATTTTTGGACTTGAAAATCTTTATCACCTCTGCATCAGTGTTAGATCTGCAATTTCAACCGGACTTGAAAGTAGAACACTTTCCCTTGCTAGAAGGACATCAGTCATGCAATGCGTGTTTGCTTCACACAGAGCCAATTGTAACTTTAAAACTAGATTTCTGAATTTATCTGTGGTGACAACGTTGAATTACAGAGCAGCTCAAATACCTTCAACATTTAAACACAGAGGAAACAAAATGTAAGTTTGACACTATCATTGCTTTGGTGGAGTGAAGTTCAGTAGCAATAAAGACTACAATGTCAGAGCAGAGTCTACTAGTACTCTTCAGTTAGTAACACTATAGTTAAACTCTGGGTCTTTCCTCACACAGGGGAACATATTTGGTAATCTCTGCAAAGATCTCAGTACAAGAACTGATCTTTCAAAAGTTGCTCAGAAGTCTTATGGCAAAATGAGAATGTAAAAACATGCCAATTTGTAGAGCTTGAAATAACTAATGTAAACACCCTTAAGTTTTAAATAGTAAGGAGGTTTGGTTCAGATAGACTCCAATCCTGGATTCTCAATTTATTACTAACAGAAAAATAGCACATGCAAAAATAGTGTTACAAGATCATATGAGAGCTGAGTCAGAATGAAATCAAATTATAATTTTAACATTCCTAGCCACATTCTTAATAAACATTTTTATTTCAGCAAAACTTCATTTTAATGAAAATAGTTCCATCAGAAATACCTTTTTTTTTCAATCAGCCCTAGTGAGAATAAGGTTTTTGAATTAGTGAGAACATTCTTGTTTCAAAAACATCCAGTATCATCTAACGTGACTTCTGCTTCTGAATATGAAGCTGCTCCTAGAAGTTTTACTCAACACATTGGAAGAATGAGACTAAGTACAAATAGCACAAAGCTATTTTCTTCATGTGAAATTTGTGTTTGGTCTCCTTTCCATCTCCTACTAAAATTGCTTTGTTTCAACCATAGCTCTTTTTTGGAGGGCAAAAAAGTTGTTCTTATTCTTCATTGTTGTTCCTCAGTGTGATGAAATTATGTAAATTCAGCAAGACATTTCTGTCTGAGCTGTAACAGCTTCTGAGAATGGGGGTCTGCTATGGAGCAATGCAGCAAGGGCTCTTCTCCCACATTTTAAGTAAGACAAGCTGCATTTGCAATGCCTTTGTCAAATAGACAGGGAGCTGAATTAAATACTCTCAAAGTAGAGAAAAAGAAATGGAGAGAGAATAAAATCAGCAGGATTTATCTTAAATAATTTATAGCAAGCAAGACATGGGTGTTTTTAGAAAAGGAACTCTAAAGTTATTTGATGATGGATTCAGTTTTCTTTGACTCTTCTTTTATCATGGCCTTCAAAGGGAAATGTCTTTGAAGTATGTCTTTGCTGTGACATGATACATGAGTTGGCTTCAGCCAACGAGCTTGTTGAGGTGAGTTTACTGAGATGCAGTTGGAAACCACGGGACTTCAAGTATAATGAAAAGTTAGGAAATAAGCCCTCTTCCTGTATCCACAACTGTTATTTTTTACTAAGTACATTGATCTTATGAATTGCTCATTCTTCAGCAATCCAAAGGGGATGTTTCCATGGTGTGAAGGTCAGCAGATAGTCAAGAAGGGAGGGGATTTAAATATAAAAGTGCAACTCTAGTTTGGGTTGGCTACTGTTGATAAAGCAGAGTAAAAATCTAATTGTGGCACCCATGAGCAACACACTGGATTTGCTGAAAGTAGCTTGCGGGTAGAGTTTGACACAATGGAGGCATATGAATACCTTTATTTTAAAAAAGACCCTCAATTTCAGCTTTCTGGGAAGCTGTAAACTCGGCCCTACTTACAGCAAACCACTTGCAGGAATGGATATTTATGACCAGGTAAGTACTTATTTATGTACACATACAGATAGGTGTTTGATGACACAGTGCTAGACAATGTTCCTCTGTAGTTAGTAAGCAAACTATTGTCAAAGTAATTTATTTTTTTCTGGCTCACTTCCCACCTTGGGATCTGTCTCAAGGTTTGAGAATGGATTGATCTCTGCTAAGAGAACACTTAAATGTTTAAATTGAATAAAGGGTCTGACTTCTTATCTCGAGCATGTCCTCGGCTTTCATGACATCACTGGTAAACTTGACAGCTTGATTTTGTGACTGCTTTCAGAGAAACATCAGCTCCCCTGGGGAAAGCTGCAAGATCAAAGATTGGTTCCAGCTGTCATGTAGCTTACTGAATCCCTGGAAGATACTTCAGTGTAAAAATAGAGTAAACTAGATCAGGGTCAGGCCTCAAGTGTTTCCCTTGGATCAGAGTGGCTAGGAGGAATTAGGAGAATGTGACTTGAACCTTCTCCAGGAAGGAATCTGTAAGGGCAAAGCAAGCTTTCATTTCGTATTAATGGAGTTAAGGGTGATCCATTCACCAGATGACAATCTGGTCACAGAACAGCAATTAGATACTTTGTGGCTTGGGACTGGAGCTGGGTCAGAGTTTTCATATAGAAAAGGCCTCTTCAGAAATTTGGTCCTTTCCAAAAAATGGGTGGAAAATTCATCTTCTGAAGTTGCCCAGGACATTTTTGGGCTTCATTTCTCTCTGAATAAATGCAAAGAGCATTTTAAAGACCAGGTTAGGTCTTTATCTTTCATTCTTCAGAATGGTTGAAAAAACTGTCTGGTTTTGAAGGTGGAAACTTTGTCTGAAAATGGAAATTCTGAAGATGAAAAGACAACAAATTAGTAATATGATTTCAAGGTGCTGAAGGTTCAGTTGATCTCTTTCCTTCCCAACCAGATGCTAATAACTGTCATATTATAGCTTTACTGGCATGAAAAGGAGTTTTTTGCAGTATTCTCACTTAGAGTAATTCATCAGAGACACAGAGCAGAATAGGAAACAACTTGTAATGCTTATGACCTATATAATTGCCTCTCTATAACTTCATAGTATGTTGTCGTGGTTTAACCCCAGCCAGCAACTAAGCACCACACAGCCACTCGCTCACTCCCCCCCACTGGGATGGGGAGAGAATCAGAAGAGTTAAAGTGAGAAAACTTGTGGGTTGAGATAAATACAGTTTAATAGGTAAAGCAAAAACTGCGCACGCAAGCGAAGCAAAACAAGGCATCCAATGGTATGGAATATCCCTTTGACCAGTTTGGGTCAGCTGTCCCGGCTGTGTCCCCTGCCAACTTCTTGGGCACCCCCAGCCTACTCACTGGTGGGGTGGTGTGAGGAGCGGAAAAGGCCTTGACTCTGTGAAAGCACTGCTCAGCAATAATGAAAACATCCTTACATTATCAACACTGTTTTCAGCACAAATGTGAAACATAGCGTCATACTAGCTTCTATGAAGAAAATTAACTCTCTCCCAGCCAAAACCAGCACATATGTGTATTTATTAATAATAATTCAGCTCTAACACTGCAAGAAGGTTGCTTCCACATGGACACTCCATGACAAACATTCAGCAACTCCAGAATTTCCAGGAAGGCATTTGCCAACTGGGTAGGAGCATAAATAGGGTAAGATCCTGCCCATATGCTCATGAGGCCTGGTTTCTTTCTGCATTACCTCGCTTAGCAAGCTTAAAAAAGTGATTGCTCATGCTTGAAAATGTACGAGATTAACTTATCCTTTCTGAAAGCCAGACTGAGTTTGTCTTGAGGGACACCAGTCCAGAGGAGGCTCTAAGTATTTTTGCTCCTTAAACCTCTACTATTCCTGTTGATTTTTCGTCTGCTCAAGTTTCTTCCACTGGTTTAAATCCATTTGGAAGGTCTGATAGTTTCTTTATTGGTTACTAGCCAAGCTTCACAGCTCAGAACACCAGAAGGGACCACAAAATTGTGCATAACACACATTTAAAGTTACATCCAGTTGCTCCAGTATTGCATCCAAGAAGACAGCAATTTTCGCCAACTGTCTGTCTATTTGTTCAAGTAAACCTCAGTGGAGAACACCAGCAATAACTTCTCTTCATTTCAAGGAACAACTTTCACAGTGCCAGCTTCACTGTGCCAGGACTTTAATACATGTCCATTGGTCCCACACCATCCCTGTTTTTCAAGCACTTGTTATGAATGCTGATTTCAGGTTGTCTGGATTATATCTTTCAACCTTTTCCATCCCTGCTTTCTACAAATGTGTGAAAACTGTCACACGCTTATTTCAGTGCACAGACAGGTTTAGTAAAATATACTACCCAGCTTTGAGCACTGCCCTGCAGAACTACAAGTGAAATCAATACAGAATTAAAGCTTACTAGCAGTGTGAGCAAATTTAGGAATTCCCTTCAGTTGAAGATAAGATAACATACAGTTCACCTTGGGCAACTTGTTAGCATTAATTTTTTTCTGTATTAAAAGCTTGTTAGTGTTAAGAAGTTTTGGTAGTATTAAATGTGCTTTTTATAAGACAAACCTTCAAAATTATACCAAATTCAAATCAGTCATTTCAATTCATGTATCTGATGGCAGTGTTTGGTGCGGGTGTCCTGAATTTTGATGCGTGAGGTGTCTGCCTGGTGCATTGTTCAGTACTTTGAAGTGGATATTGCTACATAATAACATGAGCTATGGACTGATATTCGTCTCTGTGTATAGGGTGGAGGTGAATTCAGGTCATCTATGTCCCACTCTTAGGTCATAGTTTTCTTACAAAAAGTCAGGATTCCTGTTATGAAACACATACCCAAATCAATTATTTCCGATTAACATAAAATAGATGCATCAGTCTGCAAAGAACCAGAAACCTTCCGAAGAAATGAATTTATGAACAGAGCAATCAGACTTTGCAGACATGTTGCATTCAAAATATTTTGATGGTGATTAACATTCATTCAACTAAGACTGTCTGCTCAATGTACTGAAAGCTTCTTCATGTGGAAAAGAAGAGAATCCTTATTTTGCATTGTAATCTGCAGCTCTCTTTTCTCTAGTGTATGATGTAAAATAATATACGCAGTAGAAGATGACCTGATTTTAACCATTATGTACATGGGAGTTCACATACATGGACAGAGCAAGGTGGGTTTATTACAGAGATACATCTAAAAGTATTGCTATGGATGTGAAGAACGTAATTTCAAGAGGTATAAAGGACTAAATGTGATGGGATAGACAGCAGGCAAAATACAACAAAATACGCATCTGAAGGACTGCAATGAACACCTCTTTCATTGCGTGTTAAGCACTGCGACTCTCCTCCTGTCAAACCCTACTGTCTTTCAGTTGCTTACCATTGGCAAACCATAAATAAAGACCTGAGGGGCCCATTTTATAATGCAATGCAAGGATATTTTCTTGGAGGGACTAGACTTAGCAATGGCTCAGTGGTTTCATATTCATGCAATTTACAGTCAGAAAGAGGTGTGGGTAGAAAGACCAGATCTTGTTTGGCCTTTGTTTTAGCCCAGTGCAATGAGTGGAAACACTGGAAAGGAATAAATTTAGTTGAAAGAAGATTGTTATGGAACATCATAGGAAGAAGATGGTAGAAATACCTGGGACACTGAAATAGTTCATGTGTAGATTTTATTATTAGGAAAATTCCAAGGTGGGGCTGAAGAGTTTTACAGATGCAAGTGTGCATAACAAGGATGAAGGGAACTGCTGTTCTTGCAGTCAAGTCTATGAGTGTCATAGTGACGTGACTGGTCCTTTAAGCAGAAATTTATGTGGAAGTCTGTCTTTGTGGAGAGCAGGCAATATGGACTGGAAGGTTTTATGGTGGCCAAAACTAGCTTATTGAAACTCAGTAGGACCTGTCCCAAGACCTGTTATTTGTCTTCTGTCCACCACCCTTGCCCCATCACTTTAGGATATTTCAGTGCAGCAATGCAATGCTTTAGTTACTCAAAATCTTTAACTTGTCACAAGTACGTCTTGCATGGGTCCAGGCACATGAAGCTTCATTATGGGATGGAAAAGTGAGAGTCCATTGTCAGTAATGGCAATTCACACTAGATTTTTTCACTCCTAGAGCATTATTTTGCTTCTCTGTCGTTCAAAGAGGAGTCTAGTTTTACTTTTTGAAAACCTGTGGACTTTCAAATTATTATACCATATCAAACATAGTAGTAACTTCTACAGAGATCAAGTGAAATGCCTTTATAACATCACAATTCTTTTAAAACCCCAGATATGCAGAATTAGCATGCAAGTAAAGCCTCACAAACACCTTTGTCTGCTGTTTGTAGAGTGACCAGTTGCAGCTGATGCCCTCAGCCAGACACTCTAGAGTGTGTGGCTGTCATCTAGATGGGTCCCCTATGGCACCTCAGTTAAACTCTGCTTTTCAGTGGGTCTAAGCAGGGACGAGGCAGGTCTGATTTTTGGCTGGGCACTTTTGGTATTCTCTTCTGTATTTCAGAAATGTTTTTTTTCCACCTTGTCTGTGCCAAATGCCATTTTCAAAAGCTCACTGCTGCTTAGTCCAGAAGGATTGATTTCACACTACAATCACTGTCTGCTGCTTAAATCCAGCTGTCTTCAATGAGAACAGAAAAGCTCAGATGAGTTCAGGCCTTAGACAGCGTGAAGTGACGGTCTGCCTGAAGTTTGGAACTTCAAAACTCCCTCTCATTTCTATTGACTGATACTCTGACCAGGTTGTCTTTATCAGAGGCTTGCACTCTGGAAGGCAGAAGCCCAAGACAGTCAGTGGCGAGAAGCAAATAACTATCACCAGATCTTTTCCCATAGTCTGGTCATTAAAACTGGTTGCAAACAACCTTCTTCTTTCTTGGTTTGAAAATGTTATTGCATGCAGATAGATCTGTGGGAAGGAATGGTCAAAGATTAACTGTTTGGAGATTCCTGATCAATGGAAGAAAGAGGACCGTAACAAAAGTTGTTTGGGGCTTTTAACTGTGAAGAAGAGATGTTACAGTCCCTATTTGTAAGGAGACCTGATTATGTTTTGTCTAATTATGTTAACAGCCTAAATAAATGTACAAAAACAAGTCCTAAGACCATAGATCTGATCTGTAAGAATCCACCTCAGACAAATGTGGCAAGGGGTTTTCTACTCTACTTAAATGCAGACAAGAGCCCAGAACCAATCTTCTGTATCCCTTCTTGGACACTTGTTAACACAATGAAAAAAACCTAGCATTCCCCAACACATGTGCACATGGTCTACACATGTAATAGGTCCCAGTCAGCTCACTCTCTTACACATCTGAAGTGAGAAATTCAAATAATTGTAAGTGCCTGTGGGTTGATGCTTTTGTTTTTATTCCTTGAATGAAGGCATTAATCTAGCAAGAGCCTCAAGCAGAAAATCAACAATTTACTGAAAGTGTATATCATCTTGGAAAAAAAAGACTCTTGAAGACAACAAAAAGCATATAGGTCCAGGCAGAGACCATTACAGAACTGAAAAACAGGTTCACCTTTAATGTCTTTTTCTCTTTCAACAGATAAGGCAAGCAACACAGGCATCTAATTTCTAAAATCCAGGTCCCAAGGTCAGGAAACTTTTTCTTACTTCTTCCTTTCCAGATCTAAGACAAGATGAATAACCCATTAAACCTATAACCTGTGGGAATGAGTTATTGTTGCTGTCAATTCGATAGATGTATGCAGAAATGGTCTTTCAGGATATAATACAACTGGATCCAACTGTCCAGGGCATTAACATACAAATAGGAGAAAGCCAAGGACTCTGGAAAGAGAAAACAACTTCCTATGCATCAACTCTTGTTTAGAAAAATTTAATAGACATTGTTTAAAATCCGGCAGTTTTAAAGAACTTACAAGATCTGATCTTATAGCATGAATCAATTATAAAAATTCAATTTGAGGAAGTAACTATTAAAACTTTACTTACCACAAAGTAATTCATTACATGTATATCTCCCTCCTTTGCGTGTTATTATAGCTAATGATCAGGGACAGAATGGCCGATAATGTACCTGCTGTCCTTTCTTCTTTTAGAATATTTCCACCAGGAAAGACATTTTATTTCCTTTTAAAAGATTATTTGGTGACAATGGATTAAATATCAACTACCATCTTCCAGCTACCTTTTGTCCCTTTTCTCTTTAATTTATAGTGCATTTTGTTATGGCATCTGTGAGAAAACTGAAAGACAAGTGTTTTAACTCCTCCATGTCTATCTGTTCTGTGACATAAGTATTAATGCTTTCCTCTCTCTTTTAGTCTGTTACCTTTTCTCTGTAATCTCCTCTTGAACTAGTTCTTTTCAGTCAACTATATTCCTCTGTAAAGACAGGCTTAGAGAAAACCCTGCAAAATACTTGTCAGGGTTAATCAATAAATCTCTTGCTTGTATAGCAAAAGCACAGTATCTCCTTTCTGATTCATGGACAAGCACACAAGCACATAGGACAGTCTTACAGAACAGAAAAAAAAACATTTAGGGAAAACAAAGGAAACTGAGGAAAGGATAAATATTCCCACATTGCAAAATTAAGCAAATTAATAGAATGACCAAGGTTATTTCACACAAACTGGGCCAGATCTTGCAGCATTGACTCATACAGCCTTCAAAAACTAGACTTGTCTTTGAGAAAATTACATTAAGAGCCAAATAATTTGCAGTGTGGTATGTATAAATAAGACCATAGTATGTACTTAGATATAGATAATGGAATTTGGTTAGCAGACAGTAAAAATAGCATGTTTGGATCTCTCCTCTTTGTTCACATGGATTTATATGACTGCCCCATTCATTTAAATACTTTGGCCTGTTGAAAAATATGATCAGTGTGTTTTGAGAGAACGTGGCAGAAATTAGGATTTGCTCATTGCCAGTCAGTATATAAGCAGATATATATAGTTCCAAACAATATTTGGAAAATGCCTGTAAATTATGATTAAAGTTACTTACTCTATACTGACTTAAAGGGGCTAAGGAGGAAACCTAACCTTCTGGATGATAAACTGCATCCCCACAGTTTCTAGCACATTCATCTTTTGTGAAATGGTCATAAACTACAGGTAAATATTTGGAACACATTAGTATGCAGCAGTCACCAAGATTCAATTTGTAAATTTATCCAAAACACTGGAATTTAATATTGATATATTACCTTTATAAGCTTTAATTATGTTTCAGATTATGTTTTCCTACAGAAATAACCAAAGGATAGCACGATGCTTGATTTTGCATACCAGTTAGCTAAATGAATTTGGTAGGCCTTGGAGAAAGAGGATATTCTGCTGCAGGAGGCTGTGCACAACTTTCTGTTCTTTCAGAACTTGGGAACGATGACCAAGAATTGATCCACTTGAAGTTTAATGGAAAGATAAGCAAAAGTTGATTTGCAGCCCGAGTTCTGGCTTTCAAATGTGTAAAATTGAATAGTTGAAGGAGCTAGGTGAAGTTAACTAGTTTGAGAAGCCCAAGGGTCTGAATGTGAAGGAAGCATGGAACTGATTTCTTTAAGGCAAAGTACAAAGATTATTTGGAAATCAAATCCCAGGTGAAAAAATATGTTTGTAGGAAAAGGCTGTAGCCTCATCTGATGAATAACCCCAAAGGATATGAGAAATAAGCAGGCAGCCTACAAAGGAACAGAATAAAGGACACACTAGAAAACAATGCTGAAAGGTGAAGAAATATAAGGAAGAGCAGAGAACAGCCAAAAGTCAGGCTGAATTAGACTGTTGAACACATATAAAACAAATAATGCTCTTCAGCAACCTGAATAAGAGAACAGGGAAAACAGAGGTGATGATCATATACATTGAGGAGAATCATCTAGACACATATCAGAAACTAAATGAGTTCTAGTGAGAAAGATGAGGCTAGAAATGTGGGTAATGGCAGGGCATATGTTGGACATGGGGACCTGGAAGTGTACCACTGGCATTGTTTAAGTGGCTCAGGCTTCAAAGTGCAAGGATCGGCTCATCTCCACTGGAGAACTTGGCATGCTGAACACCCAGAAGTGTCTGTTGCCAATCTATTGGTAGGAAACACTTGAACCATCATTTGTCTTAAAGCTGTCAGAGTTCTCTGAGTAAACAGAAATATTTAAAATACATATATATATACTTTATACATACTTTTAAATAATAATTTTATATTAATATTTTATATAAATATAACATAATTATACATGTGAAGGATTATCACCACCACAGACAGAGGTAACTTTAAGGAGCTTGCCACATATGAACAGTGTACTGAGTTGTTATTTATCTTCTACTGTGCCACATACAGGACAGCCACAATAGCAATGCTCCTTTGTTCCAAAGGAGTAAAAACTGGGAGAGACATGTAAGAAGCCTTATGGATGTTAAGGCTGTTGCTGAAGGAGACAAACACAGTAGAAACCAGGAACTCATTCTGGATCCTGCTTTGGTAGAGCAACCCATGGACTGAGACAAGCATACGCCATGAAGTCTTATTGTGTTGCAGCACAACCCTCCCCAGAGCATCAGGCAAAACAGTAAGTGCAAAACAGCCTCCCGGTTGGATAGAGAGGCTCATGCATAGAACATGTCTTCTCTCCTCATCACCTCATTTAGCTGGCAGCTCAAGGAGGGAAATTAACTCAGCCCTGAAGTAACTGAATCTTGGAGCTCTGTTTGAGTGAATGAATAAAATACATTGTTCTCATTTTTATGAGGTGACAGTAAAAGCCCTTTCTCCATCTTGCCATCAGGTGAACTCACTGAAGCAGCAGGGGCAAGCTAGGTGAACAACATTTGGGAACACAGGATTCATGCAAGAAGGAGGCATGTGGATTTCTTGTGGATGCAGTGACATAAATTCAGCAGTCCAGCAAAATTACTTTTTTTGTGATTTCTCCCTGAATTTGGTGGCAACTTCAAAAACATCTGGAGAGCCCCAGGTTTGTGTTTGCTGAGGATTGCAATGAAACTGTGCATGCAAGAGGGTTTTTTTAGTGACATGAAAGGGACTGTCTCTCCTCTGTGTGGCATGGCAGGAGAGTAACTCTTCTTGTATAGGAGAGCATTAGTTCAAGATCCACTTATAGCCACAGGGAGGTTTTCATGTTTCTCAGCTGAAAAAGTTATCAAAAAAGAAATTATTTCTGCAAAGTGGTCATACAGTTAAACAACATGCCTGGGCCTACACTGAGTGACTTGTGGGTTCTGTAGACCAAGTTTTCTGTACAAATGTTAGTGTGACAAGGCAGGCTGGAGAAATGCCATTACAAAGTAAATTAGCATTGCTTACCTTTGTTTTCCCAAACACAACATACTGCAATCCCAAGACTTGTGGTATGCTTAAAAACAAGCAAGTTGAAAAAACACAAAATATGAGGTCTTTTGTTAGGCTTTTTTGTTAAAACTGTAAGACATAATTTCAGCATTTTTCTACACCCACAAAGAAACACAACATACATTTTTTTTCTCTATTTTTTTTCTTCTAATCAGACCTGAGATTCTCATGCAAGCAGAAAAATACACTGAAAAAGACAGAGTGAGCTGACAATACTAGGTACTGTAAAGCCTGACAACACTACAAGGAAAATTCAACTCCCTTACACTTTAATACACTCCCTCCTTGGAAGCACAGTGTGTGTGACTGTGTGTGTGTGCAGATGCACACAGATTTGCATAAGGAAATGTGTTCAGGTGCTTGAACAACTGCAATATTTGTCTTACAAGTATGTAGGCTGCAGTGTGAAGGCTGAGGAATGTCCTTATGTTGGTCAAGCTGGAGTTTAACTCTTGTTGCACACAATCTCTTCTTGCCATTACTTTTATCTTATGATGACACTTCTGATAATTACCAAGCATTAAAAGTGACTCAGATTGATTTTTAGTGACATGCTCAGTATAATATACTCCTGGAATAAGATAAATAATAAACACTTCAAAAGGCTAAGTTTAGTCCCCAACTGCAGTAAAAAAAATGCAGAGGACTGGAGAAGCAGCTTCATTTGTCATTTCATCAAATCACACCATCACAGAGTATGTTCGGTGTCATATAAAGACTGTTTTGTTAGTGGTATGGCTGCCTGGACAAAGTCTGAAACCTTTCTTGGAAGGGTACACTGTCCCGGTTTTGTGGGTGAGGAAACTGAAGAAGACAGAGGTTAATTACCTCCAGACACAGAATGTACTACCACTTCAGTGGTGGCAAGGATACAGGCATAAAATTGTCAAGAGCAGGAAATACATACATCAAAACAGACCCCAAGGAGACCTTTGTAAAAGTCAAAGGTTTGCCTGGACTGTGAAGGCTTGCATTTTTTTAGCCTGTGTGAGGAGGAGAGCAGATGCTGTAAGCTCCATGGCACAGGTGGGCAGGATGTAGGATGGGAGCAGTGGTGGGAAAACAGAGACTACTTCAGGTACCAGCTTGAGCCAGGAAAGTCCACGCAGCCAGGGTGTCCTAAGAAAAGCACTTCAGAGGAGCACTGCCTAGGAGCTGAACTGCTCTGAAAAGTCAGCTCTGGACTGCAGGTACTAAGGACTTAGGAAAACAGAGCTCTCAGTCCAAGACTTCAGGAGAGGAGAGTGGAGGATGACAGGAGATTAGGTCCCTGCAAGGGTCTTTTTGAACTCACAGCATTTTTCCAAATACATATTTTTTTTTTTCTCCTCTCTCTTCTGCCCCCACCTCCAAACACAGTGCAATTCAGCATGCATTTGAGTTTTGTAACTTGTTTCAAGTGCAAAACCCAATTCAAATTTTGGCTTCTTCCACGAGCTTTTTCTAAGTAAAGAACAGAGAGCTCAGGGAGATTCTTCCTCCCACCCAAACTACATTTTTTTGCTCAAAAAGGAAAAGAGATAGAAAGGAGAAAAGCAGGATTTTTTTTTCCCCCAACAGATTAAATATCCTCAATTCTTTTTAATTTTCCTCGCAAACTTTTCTTATTCTAACTGCATTGCCTTTCCACATTGACAAGGTATAAATAACCTCATGTTGAAATGTCCAAAGAACACAAGGCTTGATCAGTCCATCTCCAGCTATTAACAATGCAAGATTAATTATCTTCAAACTCATAGATGAAATGAGTTCAATAACATTTACTGTACCATTCAGGCATTTACTCTTTCTTCATCAGTCCCTTACTGCTACCTGAATTACAATTGCTGCTTGGCCAATAAATGAAGAAGCTGCTCCTATTAATGAATTAACTTTTCAGGTACTTATTAAAGTGACAAATTAATGGGTTGGAAGATAATAAATCTACCTGAAATATTAAAGAAGGGAAAGATTGAGTTCCAGCTGTTCTTTTAATCTACATTTACCTTTAGAGTGGGCAAACACTGTAGATCAGTCAGGAGAGCAAGAGGAGATGTTCAGAATATTTTTGGATGACATCGACAAAAGACAGCACAAGAGATGACAAAAGCAGGTTCATGCTAAGTGTTGAGAAAGTGGATTTTTGGAAAGACAAGGGAATGTGTTGCTGGGGCTTCTCTAAGTTCACACAGTGCCCTTCTGGAGCATACGGATAAACGCTGTAATTAGAAACCAACCCTGCATCTGCGGTTAAATGGCCTCAATACACCCTTGGAGATGCCCTGAGTGTTAAGGCCGTTTAGTTGGACTATGATTTTCTTCTAGGATCTCATTATTTATTGCATCTATTACTGCTATATGTGCTGCGAAAGCACTGATTACCCCAGGCGAGTGTTGTGATGAGGTACTTTGGTTGATAATTCCTTTTTGAAAAGCCCTGCAAACTAAACAGATAACTCAGGCGGAGAAGAGAAATGTTATTATTCCCTATATTGCAGAGGAGAGAAGAGCTGTTCAGGCTGCCAAAGATACTTATATTAACTCAACAGAACCAAGGTTTCACCTGGAAACTTTAAATGACTCATCTAAGGCCATTCCAAAAGTCAGAGGAGACCATATCTTCTTTATTCCTTTAATTACATAGTTTTTCTCTGGGTCACTTTGTTTACCAGTTACTACTGCTGTCAGCAGGATCTTTCCCTTGGACAGCAGCATAAAGACTAATCCTTGACACCTGCTGCTAGTGGATCCCACTGGGTGATACAGCACCTGGCTACAAGAGAAACCTCAGTTCCTTCGCTCCTCCATGTTCCACCATAGTAGGGTTTCAAGTAGCAGACAAGAGCAGAAAGCAAGCATATTGGGGAAGGCCACTGATCCTTCAGGCAACACATGAATTACAATGTCGCATTAAATCGACAGCTTATCTGAAAACAGGACAACAATAAAATGGTTAGTGTGGGTTATGAGTTGAAAAATTGATTGCTGTTTTGATATTTAGTTAGAGAAGCAAGAGTTTGTTGTAAGTAACAGAAAGTGCTATGAAGTTGTTGCAACCTATTATAGGCACTTTAGAAAAAATTGAAACCGAAATGTATCTTTTAGAGTATAATCAATATACAATGTTAAATAGTCAGTACTGTATAAAGATTTACATCTCAATGCCATTACCATGCTGTACACTGAATCAATAGCTTCTTGTATAAATAATGGGATAGTTCATTGCTAAAATATGCCATCCCTAATGCTTGTTAGACTATCAGAGTCAGGCTTAATAACATACGAGGGCGAGTTTCATACCCCATGTACCGTAAAATTCTCAGAGATTTAGTTTTTATGAGTTATCAGCAGGAATACAGTATTAGCAGAGTGGCAACTCCCAAGAAGATACCAGTGAGAAACAGTCTAATCCTGTTTACCTTTCTCAGGTGAGTAGCTACATCCAGCACAGAGACGGTACTCACCTGGGTCAGAGTAAGACATTTTGGCCTTGGATTCATTCTCCTCTGGAAATTGACTGAAAGAATAAAGACCTGAGGATGTCATAACAGCTACAATCGCTTAACAATTCTATGGTAATTATTACTGTTTATCTTTCATTTCCTTCCTGTTGTTTTAATATTGGATGGAAATGAACAGTATAAGGCTCGCCTGCATTGTAAAGACATCTTTATTCCTTGGAAGCATAAATGTCAGGCATGAAAGGATAAATGATAGCTGTGTGCTGAACTTTGAAAATCCATTTATTTTGAGACATTTCTGTTTCCCTACCTGCCTTCCTTCTTACCCTGCTTTATATTTTCTAGGCTGCTTGCATTAAAATTTGTCTTTAATTTGTAAGGGTTCACCTGCTTCAACTATTTATGCCTATAACTGAAGTAATAATACTGTATTTATTTCCACTGCAACCAACTGCAATTTTGCAAATTGACTTCAACTAAGGAAATAAGCAGCAGGAGCAGATAAGCCCTTAAGAAACAATGATTCTGCCCTTGAAAACAGGGAATGAAGATGAACTGTAGCATAGAGTAATGATTTGTAAGCAGAATTATTGAAAAAAATGTTCCCTGCTTTCTTTGCTATGCTGGTGTACATCCAGACTACCTTCCTAGGAGCCAGAGGGACTCTTGGCTCTTGCTGGGTAGGATTGATCAGGATGTAGACCCCACATCCTGCATTTGTATCCTGCTGCAAACCTCTAAGAACAACTGTGAGTGAACGGTGAAAGCTCTTCTCTCTGTCACCCTTGACAATCTGAACAGTGCTTTGGCTGCACCTGTCCTTAAGTCACAGAAAAGTTCCAACAACCAGACATTAGAGATTCTGCAAGATGTCTAAGAGGGGCACTTCAGCATTTTACTGGAGTATATGTCTCAGCAATGAGACTTGGTAGGAAAGCAAGCCTTGCTGTGATAACATGCTTTGGGTTGTGATATAAAAAAAACAAAGCTGAGGGATTTTAATAATCTTGGAAATGTAATATGTACTTAGAGATGCATATTACATGTCTAGGGTGTGGAATTGCTATTAGGAAATGCAATTAACAAATAAAAGCAGAGAAAATATTTACTTGGCATTCCTAAATCTGGACTGGTCAAAAAGCAATCTCCTTCAGCTTATTCTACAGGTGAACTGGAATAATTGGTAGGGAAGCAAATAGTGATAGTGGTTTTTATCTTAGTATAAAGGTAAGATGAGAACCTGGCCCCAGCTAGGACAGAGACAGAAACCAGCTTAAACACTGTTCTTTTGTGGAGTATGAACTGCTTAGTTTAACAGTATCATACTCAAACTACAGTAGGAAAAGTAAACATTTGAAGTGTTTCAACCAAATTAGCAGTGGGCAAATGAACAGCTAGATATAGGAGCCTGTGCATAAGTAAAACACACCTGCAAAGAACTGATGAAGTTCTGCTTTGAGCATCAAACTGAGAGCATTTTCATGCCACCGTTTGTGAAACAGTTTTAGCATCAGTTGCCTGTACTGCATGTTGTCCTCAGGTTCCTTCAAACACGAAAATTTGTCAAGAACTTCTTCCTAAGCCAACTGAAGAATGACAGAAAAATCAAACTTGGTCAGAGTCTGGCCTGCTGCAGAGATGAGCTATTAGTGTGGAGCGGTGCTTGGTCAACAAATAAACCCAGAGATACTTGACCCAGGGAGCTGCACACAGCCTAAGCCTGGGTGCAGGCATGCATCTTGCCTTTCCTATCTTGGATCTTCCCATTGGATTTGGACCACACACATACCATGAATGTAAGGGTGTGTGAAATGTAAAAGCTTCTGCTACATTGAGGTTATCACATGAAAAAACTTTTCAGTTCAAAGGGAGTCATAAGAAACAGGGAAAGTGATAAACAAAACACAGAGAGACACACACATGTTGGATAAGTGATAACAGAGACAACGGCAATCACCCAAACTCTCAGGTCACTAGTTGATGGACCATTAAGAAACTACATGGACTTTGTAACTGATAAGAAGGGGGAAAAAAGATGAACTTGAGGATTTTTTATATTTGAGGTGGGCCCTCTTTGTCTGTGTGTGTATGTCTGGGATACATGCTCAACCTTGCTATTGATTGAACTTGCAAACAGGAAAACAGCAGCCATAGCCATCAACCTGGGATAGAAAGACTGTTGGGTCTCCAGGCACACTGGGCTGGCCTCCAGCAGCCAGGCAAGAGGAATCCCTGAGTCCTGGAGCCTGCCAGAGGTGGTGACCTTGTAACATCCCTTAATGTCAAGTGGGAGGAGACCACTCCCTTGCCACAGAGTCCATCCAACCATCCTTCCTCTAGCAGGATCAGAGAATTTCCAGGCAGAAAAAAACGTATCTCACTTCCAGATGCTATGATCATATACTTCTATGGAAAGCATTTCTTCCCTTCCAACATCTTCAATGACAGCTACACAAGCATCTCTAGCAAAAAGCATGCTCACTGCCTCGTCCAAGGTCTCTGTGGAAGAGGGTTTAGTTCTGCAAATTCTCTGTGGGAAATGGAGGTTGTGGGGGGAAAAGATCGCTCCAACTTTGCAGCCTGACAAATCTCTGGGTAGCAACTACCTTTTAGTCTACGTTTTCACAATACCTGGTGCAATACTGTCCCAGGCTTTGGTCTTAACCCTGATGGAACAAACGTAGTGGATGACAACAATAACTGACCAGCAAACAGGTAAACAAAATTATCATCTCCCCCAGTACAATTTCAGATAGTTATTCTATCATCTGATGCTTTTATTATCTTTGAGATGTCCTTTTCTTTCCCTTCTCACTCACTGAAGTTATCAGTGGGTTGTTTTTTGAGTCATTATTGACATTCCAGAACAGAAAAAGATAAGCAGAGAAGCTTGAACTACATAAAAGTGAGAAGAGGATTTACTGTGTTTTGACCCTGACAAAAGCAAATGTAATCAGTGGAGTTAAGAAATTAAGCTTAGGATGCAGATGAATCAACAAAAGTGGAAAATAAATTGTCCTTTGCTATTTGCAATATTGACCCTGAGAACTAAATACATAACCTCCAGGTAAATGCCAATAAATCTAGCTGCATCTGAATAGATCCAAAAGAAAAATAAATTGCTGGGGTGGAGACATCTCTCCCCTAAACCTAATACTGGTGTTGTTCACACTGCATTTACTATATGCAGAATCCATACATAATGGTTTTCTTCCAAGTTCATATTCACTAAAAGGCATTTGCTGAATTATGCCATCCTCCAGTTTCCAGAAGAACAGGCTGAAGCATGTCTCAGACTTGTTTCACATCACCCTTAGTTTAATAGTTTTTTCACAACTAGAACTTCTTTTTCTCCATCTTACTTGCTAAAGTTCAGGTGCTATTCTGCAGTGTCAAGATTAGAGAGCCTAGATTTCTTTAAGCTTTCATTTAACATCACAGTTTATCAGCATAATTTCCCTTGCTACTGTGAAAAATTAATCTAATTGGACTTTTCTTGCCTTGTATTATTTTAACTGGAGCTTCCTTTCTGCAATATGCTGCTGTGTTGGTGGTGAAAGTAGCTTTTGCATGAGATACAGAACCTGTACCTTGAATACTGAGGATTAAAGCTTTCATACATGCCTTCTATATAAGAAAGGCTTCCAAACTTCAGCTAGAGTCATAGCATCCTGTCTGTACTTTAAATGCAGATCTAAGCTTGTATTTTGCTCAGAATTTTAATTAAGCACATACAAAATAAGTAAAAATTAAGCCATGTCATTTCAATTTTAATATGGAATTAATTATTCCAGCTCAGCAAGGTACTTAGGTGTGTCTACTTAAGGCAAAGGACTTTCAGTATTTGACTGGTCCTTTCGCCCTTCATGAAGTAAATTATGTACTTGAAATTAGTTCCATACCATGATCTTCTGACATTGTTTGATACAATTCATTAAAGAAAGGAAACCTTTCAATTTTAGCATAGGTAAGAGGTAAAATCTGGTTGTGTGTTCTACACAGGAGGTCATGTAGATGTGTCCTGACTAGATAGGCATCTCTGAATGGAAGAGCTATACATGTAGATAAAGTGAAGTTCACGTAAAAGGCTGATTCCTATCTTGTTGGATCTGAGGTAAGAATACACATCCATGTTTGCTATCTCACAGGTACAGAGGAAGACAGTATTTATTTCTCCCTACAGAATGAGTCCAGACAACTAGCTTAGATACATTAATGACTTAGAGACAGAGTCCCATTAGATGAAGCCTTTGCGACTCTTCCAGGTGAAAGCTTCTATTAAGAAGTACATGATTATTAAGCTGGTTGGACAGATCTGAAGATTTTCCAGCAACACTTACTGTATTTTCTGTAGCATTCATACATTTTGCACTTGCTTTTTTGCTGCTGTTAACATAAACTTCAGCCACAAACACTCAGAAAAAGCAATGTTTGGGCTTCCCCACCTGACTGTTTGACAATAAAAAAGCCAATTTCAGTTATACAGTCATGGATACTTGAAACATTATTAGAAAGAGTACTAGAAACTGAAACACTGAAACTTTCACACGTGAGCAAGCCATAGGAAGCAGTCCAGTTCATATGTTGGATGACAGGTTTTAAATAGCAAGCTAGAGAGTAGGGGACACTTACACAAAATAAAAATGTCAACTGATTTTTTCTAGTCTTGTTTGGAATAGGGAAAGAAAAAAATAACTCACAATGTTATTTGAATGAATTCTATGTGATCAATAGTTTATCAGATCCATTACCAACTAAGTAAAAACAAAAATAAATATTTTTTTCCCTGAGAAAAGTAAATGAGATTGTATCAAAATAGAGAAGGTTAGGCAGAAGCAGAAAAACTTAAAACAGTCTTACTAAAATCTGAGTCTAATAGTAAAGAATAAATAAGGATATGAGTCTCTCTCTTGTGGATTTTGCAATAATGAGCACATTGTTTGAATAAAATATAAAGAAATGAATATTTAATTACAACATGCTTACAGTATGTACATCTTTCTACTTGGTAACAATAAGCTTTATTATTAGGTGGAAAATGTGTCCTTTATGATGATCTTCACCATAGTCATTGGATTCTTTCAAGTGGCTGGCACATGTAAATGATGAATTTGGTAACTGCCTTAATGTCATTTCACTAGCCTAGGTTTTCTTTCTTTTGTTTTTTTTTTATGCTTTTAGATGTGCAGAAAGATTTTTTTGGAAATAGCACAGTACCTTTTTACAGTATTTCTTTCCTCCTTGCTTTAAAAATACATGGCTTTTTAAATTGTACCTAACGGCACAGAGATGTAGCCAGCCAAACTTTCCTATGGAAGAGAATACAGTACTAGCCATGGGAATGAGGCTGGAACAGATCTTTTCATCTAGCACCCACCTATATGTCAACCCCAAGGCTGGAAGGAAAATCCCCAAGGAAATCTCATTCAGAACCTGCATGGTGGATCAGATCCTAAACTGTAAGTTATTACGTCCAAGCAGACACAAGGCAGATCAGTCACACCTCCTTTTATACTATTTTTGAGTCTGTTGGAAGCAGAGAACAAGGAGTACAAAGTCGGCGTGCTCATTCTACAAGATTTCTGGCTCAAAATGTGTTTGCTCATGCACAGGATTTTGGTGAAGAGAATGTGTGCATAGATGTGTTTATGATTAGTCTCAAAAGACTAATAAAATGCATATCCCTGACATGGAGATACTGAGTGAATAAATGCAGTAATGTTTGCCAAGTGCTCCAAGGATCTTTCTCAAAAGATGACTATTACAAGCAAATAACTCCAGCTTCAAAACATCTGTACCATCAGAGTAACACCTGTGAGCACATTGGTGAAGATGAGGGCTGTTAGATGACCATTCCAGTCCCTAATCTGATTGCTGAGCCTGATATTTCTTCTCAAGGTTTAGTCCTGTTCCCCTGTACACTAGAGAAAGACTTTGTGTCTTTGGAATAGACACAACTGCTTATTCCCTGGAAGAGGATACCAGCCTGAGGGATTACTGATTTTAGCTCATCTTCCCTCCTGTTGGATTTCATACAGGGGACATAGACAGGACATATTCAATGGGTGGGATGGTATTACATATTCTGGCTCTTCTCTCCTTCAGGAGTAGGTTGTAAAGCTACCTTCCAGTGTTCTGAAAACAGCACTCCTAGGCTTCTCAAATGATCCCAGCATCTGGCTGAGACCTTTGGCATTTGTTCATGAGGTATTCTTGGTCTCCAGCAGATGGAAGCAACTCCCTGTTTGCAGAATTGGCAAGAGTCTGCTCTCTGCTGAGGGTGTTCTGAAATGAAAGATTTGCTCTGAGCTTGAAGCTGCTGTTTAAAAAAACCCCACGCTGTAAAAAGGTGTTTTCATATCATTGGTAGCAAAATAGTGGGGTTTTTTTTTCTTTAGAAGTGTACTTTTTTCTTGTTGACATCTCAGTTTGAAGAGCAGTTTTACTCTGACAAAGTGCTGCACAGATTCCTTAAAACAACCCAAATTATTTGTTTTATTTTTGAGATCTATCTTCCATAACTATGAGATCTGCCTTCACAGGTTTTATTAGGAAATGTGTTTTGTTTTAAGATGATGTGTATGAATGAGAGTTCTTCCCAGACTCCAAGCTAGCATTTAAATTTCTTAACATATGTTGACCCTATAGAAATGTTTTAGCACTGCAGAAACACAATAAGGGCCTGAGAGGCTTGCTGGAGATAAGTAAATTACCATGTTCATAGGCCGATGTGGAAGATATCCTATTACAGGAAAAGATCTAGTATTCTAGTGTACTTCTTAACAGTTAAAAAAAGAAAATATAGATACTTATTTTTTGCTTTGTTAGAATGCTGATGTAGTTATTCGCTGCTTTTGGGGGAGGTGACAATGAGTTGAGGATTAAGCTATTCTAGTAATGTAAGATGATAATTAGGATTGACATAGACTCATTAAGCTCCATCAAGAATCACCCTTTAATGTATTTATTAACTAAAACAATAAAGATGTGTTAAGAATTAGCAGATAAAATAAAAGGCATGTTTTTACAGGGAAGTTTCTTGATTCTGCCAAGCTGCATTAAAAGAAAGAGGATGAACTGTTTGGATTTTAGCAAGGGAGAATGTTAAAGCTTGATTTCTGTAAACTTGCAACTCTAATAGTTCTAGCTTTGTTTGTGTCAGTGTAGTTGGCTTGTATACTCCTTTTTCTCTTGGAAGGGCTCCTGTGCTGAAAAATAGATCATGTGATGCACCACCGCCACCCATGAGCTGGCTCACCAAGTTTGTCATGGAGTTATGTGACCATGTGGCATCCATGTGGGATATGCAGTGTCACAGTGGGAAGAGGGGAAGAAAAGCATGTGCAGAACTGGGGCATAAAGCAAAGAAACCACAACTCACAGATGCCACGGCAGCAATTGAGAAGAAAAAGCTTGATGTGGAACTGAGCTGAGGTGAAATGTTTTGATATTTAAAAGAGAAAATACAGGGAAGAATCCCATATATATGATGTTCCCTGCAATTCTGGCCACAATTCATGGTGAGAAAATGAATGCCAATGTATTGGGACTTCACCAGAGGAAAAAAAAAAAGCTTATTTGACTTAGATTAAAATAAAATCTTGCCGGTCTCAGCAGCGACTTTACAGTCAGATCTTCTCAGTCCAACTGAGTTGCAAACGAGGAACCTAAATAACAGGCAGATGTTGTAAATGGCTCAGCTACTAGCAGCTTCTCTTTCTGACAAGTATGGCCACATTTATAGTAAGGGACCTAGTGGGCTCCAATCAGCTGCCTAGACACAGGCATTTAGTGTCATTCAAGATGCCCTCAGGAATCTGAAGCTGCCACACATGGCCGGCTGATATGACACAGCCTCATATACACTGGGGTGGTGGCTGGGGTATATGGAGGCTCCTGGAGCAGACAGAGGCACTTCGAATGGATCACACACCAATAGTGAAGCAATTGAACCGGGGCTCCTTGAAAGAACTCATCTGAGCTGAATTCACTTACCGCCTGCATGCATTTATGAAATGATACTTGGGGTCTCCCTGTTTCCTATTTATTGCAGTTTATCTAGAAGAACAATGTCATTTTCAGTTCAGAATTACTTTTTCAGCTTTGGTCATGAGACAAACATATTACTTGGAAGTCCTCCAGGTAAAAGCAGCATTTTGGGTGTGACTAGGAAAGACATAGAGTTAACATTACAGATCTAAAATAGCTTCTTGCAGAAAGCAAAGAAGAAACAGCAATTCATAAATTTCAACTCTGAAAGAGAACTGAAAATAACATACTCCAAGTCCAAGAGAAATTTAGCTCTCTTAGCCATAGTAGGACAGGTGATAAATAATCTCCAATTCTTTTTTTTTTTGCTCATCTCTTTTGCCGACATAAAATTTTACAAGATAATCCTCAAGTTTTTTTCCTGCAAACCACCAATGGGAATGGATGACCAGAAAGGTGCAACTGCTCAGGAACTGAACTGGGCTCAGTTTCAGATGGACGTGATGGAGAGACTGACATCTCATCAACATACATTTCCTCCAGTCCTTCTTGTCTGTCGGTGTAGATATCTTGAACTTCCATTTTATTAATTTGTAATTGTAATTAATAAGTAGGTTTTTTTAAAAAGTCTCAAGGACAAACAGTCCCAAAAGAATATATAATACTTTTTTGCATATGACCTTCATTTATACTAAGTATAGACAAAGTGTGAATAAGAACAGTAATAAACTTGTATGATTTTTCAGTGGTAGAGGACACTTGGTAATGAATCTGTGCAGAGGGATGTGACTTCTGCTTAGCTTTTGATCCTAATAAAATTAAGATCTTACCAACTTCCTCAGGAAATCCCCAAACATACAATTTTCTAAGCACTCCAGGAAATTCTACGTGTTTTACAGGAAAAGGATTGGCCAGGTAGTTTCACTACTTTTACTTTGTATAAAAGCCTGGCAAAGCTCACCAACATCTTAAAAGCTGAATTTGCTTTGCAGATGCTGTATGTACTTTAAGATATGCCATTGTTTACCATGACGTGCTTGCAAATATAGTCCCAATACATTTCAGTTTATAATAATTACATTTCCATATTTCTGAGAATGTAATTCAATTTAAAACACTGTTTATTTAAAATATTTAATAAGTGATAAAAATGCAATTTAGGATTTGCATTTTCTGGTCTGTCAATATTTTTTGTTATAATTTGGATTAACTCTGGGAAAAATCCAAAGGCAGTCTCTAAGTAAATTACATAGTTTTGCTTTAGCGATAATGTAAGAAAGTTTGCTGGGAAGTAAACAACAACCCACAGACATTTATAGGCAGGGAATGTGGGAACAAAGAGGTTAGGATCATGTATCTAAACTGGGCCACACTGCGTGTAAAATTGGACATGGCCTTTTCCAGCAACATCAGTAGGAAAAGGAGAGTGTGGGAGCAGAAGAGGTACAAACAAGAGGGATTTTTAGGCTTTTTAAAATAGTTCCCTTTGTTCTGAGAAGGGTCTGTTTTTTCTTAGCTGTTTGAAAGAGGGATATGTACATTAAGACATATGCATTTGCATTAGCTGTCATGCCTCCATCAACCTCCTTGTTTTGGCTGATGAGCAGGAGGGGTGGCAACAGTCCTATGCCACTGTCACACAAGTGTGGGCCCATTTCTCCATCTGCCCTGCCCAACAAGTTGTTCAGAGCACCTGTGGCAAAACCTTGGTACTGTGCCTGAGTCAAGGGCAGAAACTGGCAACCCTTCATCAGGGCCAGGACATGACCCTGCTACCAAGGAAAGTTGTCTGTGAGGAGGAAGTGTGTGACACATGCAGGTGGAAGCTAGTCTGCCCTTAGCTGGCACAGAGCTATCTATGTGGGCAGTGCTGGGAGGAGAGAAATCACATAGAGGAAGGTATATGTATTGTCTTCTTTAGTATTATGCCAGAGTGCTGTGCCTGCCTGTTCCCAGAAAAGCACATGCAGGTAAATGGTGGAATTCAACTTTTAGAAATGGAGAGCTAGGCTATATTATTGTTTAGCCTGGAGAAAAGGAGGTTCAGGGAGACCTTATTGTTCTCTACAACTACCTGAAATGAGATTGTAGCAAGGTGGGTATCGGTCTCTTCTCCCAAGTAACAAGCAATAGGACAAGAGGAAACGACCTCAAGTTGCACCAGGGGAGGTTTAGATTGGATATTAGGAAAAATTTCTTCACCGAAAGGGTTGTCACACATTGAAATAGGCTGCCCAGGGAAGTGGTTGAGTCACCATCTCTGGAAGTATTTAAAAGACATGTAGATGTGATTCTTAGGGACATAGTTTAGTGGTGGACTTAGCAGTGCTGTGTTAACAGTTGGACTTGATGATCTAAAAGGTCTTTTCCAACCTAAACGATTCTATGATTCTATGATTCTATATTCTGGCACTGAGTTCAGGAACAAAGAGTCCAGCTGTATGCAGTGGAACAACCTCTTTCCATTGCACCAACAAAATCTCACCTGTATGTGTTGGGAAAGCAAAGCCTCTCTCCCAGCGCAAAACAGCATGAGCAAACTAAGTTGCAACCACACAGATGAGATATCTTTGGCCCCAAATCAATGTGTTTGCTATTATATGCTTTAATCCAGACATGCTGAGAGCATCTTGACTTAACATCTTATTCCAACTACCAAAGCCAAGCCCATCAAAACCTCGATGTGAAACAGTTTTGTATGTTTATCCTGTGCCCCCACAACTTTTCTGGCAGGAAATCAAGAAACATTTGAAGAAATGTCTTTGCTGAGTGGTCACGTATCACACAATTGGGATTTAGTGCTTCCCACCCCAAAACAGTTGGAAAGCCACAGCTTTCCACCTGGCACTCCAACACAATTCAGGCAGATACTCCTTTCAGTACAGGATTAGCAATGCCTAACTTGTTATTTAATTTATCATGTAAATGACTCTTGGAAACTGCAAGCAGCCCATTATGGAGAATGTATCTTATTAACAAAGGTCATATTAGAAACTCACACAAATAACTAATCCCATCAAATGTACAGTACATCAATATGCCCAGAGACTGGTAAGCAGTGTTTTCCAATTAAGTGAAACAGTTTGACCTTCTGAACTACAAATAAACTGCCAGAGCCGCTCAGAAAGGCTGACTTTCACTGCAATGCAATGCCTCAGAACTCAGGCACGCTTACAAAGTTAGTCCTGGAACAATCTGATGGACAGGGTAAAACTTTAAACACTTCTACCTTAGAAAAGAGCATCCAAATTTCTGCAGTGTTGGCAGAGTTGCACCCACTGGAACAGAGCGTACCACAAATAAATACAGCCTGGATATCGTGTCCTTTGGTGGAACTGCATTCACCTGAGATAAACCTCTTTAACTCATGCAAACACTAAGAAGAAGAGGGCTTTTTATGGCAATAATGAGAAAAAAATAATAATCCATAAGGCTTTTTAAACTCTTTTTTTTCTTTTCCAGTTAACACCCTTAAATGATTTACTGGCTGGTTTTAGATATCAGATTCCTATGTAGAGTCTCAGTGAGAAGCCCTGCTTTCCAAAGAGAGGGCTGAAGTCGATGGAAGTCAGCACAGTGGTGCCTATAGTTACTTATATGCTCCTAGGCTTTGCTTCCTTGTTTCAGAAGTGCTGTGCCAGTTCTCTGAGACAGACTACTTGTTTTGGATAGCGTCAGTGTCTTGGACTGACCCCTGGATACAGACACAATTATGTCATTAACATCAGATTCTAGGATTTTAAAGGCACTTCAAATCCTGTTACAGACAGGTTTTTGAAAAACAAAAAAAAACCTAAGGTGGGACACCTTAAGTAAGATATAGAGGAACGGGATATATTTTCAAACATGCACTACTTGTACTTTTACAGGCACATTTTGTTAAAAAAAAAACAAACTTGGCTTGCTGTTAAGGTCAATGAACAGAGCAAATGGTGAATGTCAACAAGCTATCTTGGAAAGCTGTAATATGTGTGTGTGGAGGGCTGTGCTGGTTTTTTTTTAAGCACAAATATCCTCATCTATAAATCATAAATGGCTAAGCAGCTTTGGCTGAACATGGAAGAAAGATGGAAAAAATATCAGCTTTGCTTGGAAAGAAAAAAAACAAGGGATTGTAGCCTGAGTCGGGGAACATGTCAAAAAGTTCAAGCACTGAAAAATCATCAGCTACCTTTTTTTTTTTTTTTTTTTTTACAATGTTATTACACATTTCACAGGGGATGCTAACACAGTAATGTATCTTCAATGATGGAGCTGCAAACCTCCTCCTTCTGTAAAATAGACACATGGGTGTGAAGTGGAACATGCTGTCCTATTCTCAACAACACTGTGACTTTCTACCACTGTTTCAAAGCTGGACATAAAGAGAAGCCTGTAAAGAGCAGAAATTAATGAAACACAGCACACTGCAGGTAATTTACAGGCGGTCAACTTGCTTGGCTGCTTTGCCTATAGATCTGCTTTGCAGCTTGTGCTTTGACCCAAACATCCTTATCTTTTGCTTTCATACTAAGGCTCCAATTTCTGTTACCCACATCAGAAATAACAGAACAAAGCACTTGAGAGCTAGAGGAAAAGAGAAGTGGAGGAAAACCCCATGAGGGCTGAGGAACAGTCTTGTCCTGTGTTCTCTCATTCTTATGCTTTTTTTGCATTCATGGAAGCTACAGGAAAGTAGGGTCTGAAACGGGAGTGGTGGTAGAAGCGGGTTAAACAGAGGAGAGCAAAGGTTCAAGCTACATTCTGACCTGCTGGTTATGTCCTTTGATTTACTCTATTAAGGTGATTAAAGAAATGGGATATGCTGAAAATTGGACTGCGGGGGGGGGGAAGAAAAAGAAAAAAAAGTATTCTAGCTGTCCTTTCAAACAGAGCAGTGCTGTTGTAATCTGTCCGTTAGATAAGAACCCACCAGCTCAATAGCAGAGCCAGTCATAATTTTCATAAGACCTCAAAAGCTTACTGTTCTTTTCAGGATAGCAGGCATGGTCCAGCAAACATAAGGAAAAATACTCTCCCTCACTCTGGCATGCACATGATCAAAATGTCTACTGAAGGATGTGCATTAATTAGTCTGAGAACAATCAAACCCATTTTGTTGTACCTTCTTCATGATTAATAATGCGTGACTAAGAAGGGAAGCAGAATTGTAAATCAGGAAAGTATTTACTTGGTACTCAAGTGCAATGGTTGTGCTTGTGGTTTGTTACAATATTCCCACTAGGTACAGCTCATCTAATTCAATCTTTGAAATGTGCTAACAAGAAAAAAAGGATTGTTGGTTGCTGTTCTTTCCATGACTCTTTTTTATTGTATCCAGTGAGAATGAAAAAATGAAAGCTGATGTGAAATGATAATTTCAGCAGGAGGAATAAAATGAAAATCAGAGTACCAGTCAGCGTTTATGCTGCATGTCATGGACATCTTTATTTATCATAGCAGGTGATGGTCCTTCAGTCAATTAGTGTCTGTGTGGTAGTTTTATTTGCTGTTGCTTATAATTTTAACAAAGCACTTTATTCTGATACCAAGTAGACAGACAGTCTTTGAAACAGAGAATTGATGATGCTTTAATTAAGAAAAGGTGTTGTCTTCTAAGGTAGAAAAAAAATATGGTCCTTCACAGTGGGAAAAAAAAGCATTAACAATGCCTAGGAATTATTTAGTAGAGCCCACCTCTGTGCTCTTTAAATAGTCTTATGCATCTGAATGGCTGGAATAATTTATTTTTTCAACATTTAGTGATATCCAAAGGCGACAAATGGACGTAGCATCCAGCCAAACTCTTTTTAGAACTAAAATCAATAGCCCATGAAGAGCTGCCTCCTAAACAGGAGGCACAAATGACTGTACCTTTTCCTCTTTACATTGTAGCTTGCAACTTTTTCATTCACAGTATTCCTACAGAAAGGAAAACCAATTACACCAGGAAAACTATGTGCTGGGCTGTCCTGTCTGATGCTTTCTTGATATAGTTATCCTTCTTGCAGTTAGCTCCAAGAGGAGCCTGAAAGTTTTGCTTTGAGAAAGAGGAATCTGCTAGTCTATTAGCAATAGCAATATGATGTTCTTTGCCTTTCCCATACTCCATGAGCTTTCTTTTCACAAGTATTAGGGGTTCATCCAGGCATTTGCTGAGCTGTCAATGATGCAGGTATTGCCTTGACTTCTGGTACTTTAACCTGATAGTTCAGCTCTGTAGGTCCTTACAGGTGTGGTTTTCCATCAAGATGGAGACTGTGGCTATAAGAAAGGGGACAGGGGCTTGGAATTTCTTTCCCACACTCCTCCCTTGAGTTCCAG
This sequence comes from Spheniscus humboldti, assembly GCA_027474245.1. Taxonomy (NCBI): domain Eukaryota; kingdom Metazoa; phylum Chordata; class Aves; order Sphenisciformes; family Spheniscidae; genus Spheniscus; species Spheniscus humboldti. The sequence goes on along the minus strand of CM049890.1, from coordinate 66,756,230 downwards.
AGAAAACCTCATTGTATTGTCCCACTCAGAATCTCAAAACCTATTTGCACTTCCAAGACTGAAGCCCCTAGTTTTTCTTAATTTAATTGCCATAGGGTGTCGGAGGGAGGGAGATGTAGATCACTGATTCAGATCACTGCAGTCATGAGCAGATTACAAATAAAGAGCAAAGACTGAAATATTCTTTTTACCCAAACCAATCTACAGACTAATGCATTTTCTTTCTTGAATAAAAAGCTGGTGGCAATTTTTTTGTCATTTCAGCATTCAGAATAAACTACTGCCACCCATTGTTTAGCGACCACTTCAAGGTTCTAAAATCCGGCATGAGATGAAGAAGCCAGATTATAAAATTAAGTGGTAGAACAGAATGGGAGATCTGGTAGATGCTCTTGAAATCGGTCATGATCTAGGTAACCAGACTTTCAAGAGTACAGTAGAAGACTGAAGTTCTTGTAGGAAAGGGGGAGATGAAACAGTCAGCCTGAATAGCAATAAACAGACTTGGTCTTATTTTCAAGATCCTTCAAGGGACAGTGTATGTATTCCCACTATCCTTTGTGCAAAGTCAAGACATTTGCTGCTTTCTCCCATATTCATGTGTATGTTGCTGCCCCTAATTTGCTGGAAAGACACTTCCAAATACCCTTGTGCTACTGCCATGAACAGGAACTTCAGCACTGGTGAGACACTCTTCAGGAACTGTCCTGTCCTGTACATTCCTGTTGTTTTTATGGCCATCTCTAACTGTAATGTCTTGGTTATTGTTTATACTGCAAACAAAGCAAAACAAATCAAGCCAGGTGGACCACAGACATTCCCTCAGTCTCCACTTGTAGCATCCACAGCACCTCTGCTGGGGAGACATTAGGGCCCTCCTGGTAGTATCCTGCTTCTGGGGGATGCTGCCAGCACTGATTTGTTGGGTAAAAGTATGTGTCCTGTCAGACTCATCCTCTTGCAGTCTTTTTAATGAAGTTGATTTGACTTCTTTTTTAATGAGAAAGGGAGCAAGCACTCAGCTCCACTCAGGATACCAATCCTGCATGGAAAGATAGAGCCTCTCAACAGTCTTCAGGAAGTCACATCTGAAGATGAATAAAGTTTTTTATAGTCCTTGGTCTTGGTGACTTCAATCAGCTACTGTAGGTTCTGCCATCTTCTGTGCCATGTCTTTCATGTAAGCTTATTTATAGTGACCTCCATGAGGCTCTCCCCATGACTGGTTGAGTGAAGCCAGGCACCTCAAGCAGATAGTAAATACAGTAGGCAACCTCTCCCCTAAACCTGAGGCACTGTAACACATCTGTGTTTGCCAGTAGGTCTATGCCGCATAGTGCTTGAGAATGTGAGCCACTGACAGTGTGCCTCAGGCACGTCAGACACCACCACTGAAACAGCAAAATGTCCATCTGAGAAAAAGACTAGGCTTCAATTCATGCCCGTGCCTGGTAACCAAAGATGGTATTCCCAGACTAGGTTTATACTGCGCTTGCAATGGGAGAAAATACATTTTTTCGGAATATGTTATTACAAAAACAACACTATAGACATTGCCTGTTTCTTTACCTACATCTCAGGCTCTGAGTTTGAAGTTAAATGGAAAGTTTTCTTCCTTCTTAATAGAGTTTTGACTGCAAGGTTTCTGTTTGCCTTTTAATTCCAGATTTCACTGTTGAAGTTGTAGTTTGGTGCCCTTGGTGCCCTCTGCTAGACATTCTAGTAACTGCTTTGAAGAGGCAGAAACCTGCTGGGCTGCATGGCTTTGCTTTCTGAGCATTCAAAGGAGGCCTTTCTGAACTTTAAAGTCAATCCTTTGCTGTAGTCAGTAGCATGGGAGATGGACAGAAACATTGCCTCAGGTGCAAGATGTTACACCATTAACACTGCTCCTTGCAGAATGGGTTGGGTCAAGTCAGGAGGGGGCGGGGGACAGACTGTGAAGCATCACAGCTGGTGCCAATGGTCTGTGTTTTGTGCATGCAGACCTTAGGCTACTTTAAGGTATACTTACACTATGAAAGCTCAGAGTGCCTTTCCCAGTTTTATCAGGAGAGGATCAACTTCAGGGCATCTTGCTTCGGCTTTTGACACAATAAGATTTAGAGCTGAAAAATGTGCTGCAATCCTGCTTTGAGTTACTGTTTACCAAGGCCCCTTAATCTTGCAGAGTTAACTCTGCAGAGTTCATTTGATAACTCTTGCAGAGTTCATTTGATTCCTGCCTGTCTCTGGTTAGCCTTGTCACTGTCTACCCACTCACTCTCCAAAAGATCCAGAAAGCTGTTTGCTCCAGATAATATACTGATACAACATGGGACCTTTTCCTAGGTGGAGGATGGCTTAGGAGCTAGTCCAGCTGCTCTTTCCATGTGCTCATCCTCTGCAAGAATTAATCAGATTTTCTTCATGACAAAGATGCAGGATTAGACAAGCATATCTGAACCTCTGGTATCTTGTTGAGTCACTTTGCGCTGGGTACCTGCCTATCCCTGGCACTTCTGCCTCCCCCCAAAGGTAATTAGAGAAAACAAGAGAACAAATTGAGATGAAGACTCCAGTGGATTGAAAGAAAGATCTTATATCATTGAATCATAGAATCATAGACTCTCTCAAGTTGGAAGGGACCCATAAGGATCATCGAGTCCAACTCCCTGCTCCTCGCAGGACTACCTAAAACTAAACCATATGACTAAGAGCATTGTCCAGATGCTCCTTGAACTCTGACAGGCTTGGTGCCATGACCAGTTCCCTGGGGAGCCTGTTCCAGTGACTGACCACCCTCTCAGTTAAGAACCTTTTCCTAATGTGCAGTCTGAACTTCCCCTGACACAGCTTCATTCCATTTCCTCGTGTCCTGTCGTTGATCACCAGAGAGGGGAGATCAGCACCTCCCCCTCCACTGCCCCCTTGAAGAAGTTGTAGACTGCGACAAGGTCAGTCCCTCAGCCTTCTCTTCTCTATGTACATAAGGACATCAGCTGTACTAAAGTCTGATTAAGGCACAGGCCTAAATTGCCCTCTACCTGTCATGAGAAGAAAAAAATGATCAAATGATTCCGCACATGGAATCATACAAGGCTCTAGTAATGAATGGAGCCAGCTCACTGGGCTGGATGAACTGGTGAGAGACTGTAGATCAGGTCAGCTGAATAGATATTTGGAAAGAAGACTGAGAACTTCCAGGTGTTATTCAGAAGTTGTGGCTGGCTGCTCACTGCTGGGCACGAGAAATAACATAAACCAACAAATTGCAGAAAACCTCTGAATTTTCTGGGAGCACAGACCCAACCCTCTCCCAGTATACCTTGTTTTGTGAGGATTCCAGAGCTTCTGGGCTGTGCAGGAATGAAATTAGGGAATACATAGATTTTGAGAACCAAAAGGAACCTTCAGCCTGTCCTTCTAGGTACACAAGTCTTAGCTTGTGGGTCTGGAATCAAGCCGTTGAGCTCTTATATGTTCATATTGCTTTTGACACAGTAAAGGTTGGAATCAGGGTTTCACCTGTGAGTCTCCCCCTGCTCCCATCTGACTGTTTTTACTCTTGAAAGTGGAAAGAATTAATCTTTTCAAAGCTGATCTGAATTTAACCCCAGCAAAACATTCAGTCTCATTCCAAAGAAACATTTAACAAGCATGGTAACCTGCTGTGAACCTTCTTGTAACTACAGAGATGTTTATTTTCAGCTTCAGCTGTGGTCCTGAGGAGTTCTGTGCGCTATTTCCTTGTTTCTCCTTTATTCTAAAGCCAATTTGGGTTTTGAAATATGACAATAATTCAAATGAATAATAATGTCAAGAATATTATTCTGTTTCTTTAATTTAGTATTGAGCTATAATCTTTAAAATTAATGAGATTTTAAAATTCAGTGCTGCCCAACAGTTTGGTTTAAAGAAATGGCTTTTGTAATATTTTTCCAAGCCATAATTAGAATTTTTCCTGACAAGTGGAACTTGTTAACATAAATGTCTTGTTTGACTTTTACACCATGCTAAGCATTCTGACAGCTTGATATCTTCATGGTTAACAAAATGAATTATCCAGCTGAGTAATTTTTATTTGTCTGTGCATGGATTGACAGGAGCTTAACCCTTTGCAATCCACATCCCACCCAATGGTTCACATTTCTATATGAAGTTCAAGCCAGTGCAGAACTGGGGCTCCTGGTTAGAAGGCAGTCCTCTTATCTCTGAAGGCTGTTCTGTGAATGTTCTCCCAGGAGCATCCACACTGGCTTGGGCAGGCATCAGACACATTATCAATAAACACAGAATTGTTGCCTGTCTTGAGAGACAGACAGGTAGGTGAATTAAATTATTTGTATTTCTTGAGCTGACTTATGAGTCTATGAGCTACTATTGGCTTCTGGTTTTGAGTTTTTTCTGTCTGCCTTGAAAATATACATGGTTGTGTACTTACTGCTTTGTACTTGTTAGAGCTATTTGTCCAGCAGATTCAATCAACCTTTGCTAAAGCAATGATTCCTTTCAGAGTAGCAATGCAGTGTCTTATTCTGGTGCTTTTCATGTCCAGGATCCACCCAGGAGAACTTTATACAGCTGAGAATTTAGCCTTTTAAGCCACTTTGAAGCAGAAATTTAATCCTAAGTAAAAGTGCCACAGATGCAGCATAAGATTCAGAAGTTCTTTACCTAGAGAAGGGACAGTTCAAGAAATCCAGATTTTGGGGCAGCTGTGATGCACCAGGGACTATCCTAAGGACATCCAAAGTAAAAAATATGAGCTGCTAAATGCTCAAAGTTTCTACTGACTATGCACAAGGTGTCACAGAGACTAACAAGATGGACTTATTCCCCGGATTGCCAAGGACCATACTGTTACAGTGACAGTTTTTGTTAGGTGTTAACTCATTTCCTTTCAGCTGACCCAATACTGAACACAATGCTTTGGTTTTAATTTTGACTGCATTATATTTCTACAATGAAAATCAGTCAAGACCTTTAGAAAAGAATTGGTTTTCCATTAAAAAAAAAAAGTTCATTAAAGTACATTTAAAGTTCTCCAAACTTTTTCTAATTTTTGAGGAAAATCTTCTCAGTACTGAGATTTGATTAAAATAGTCAATTTAGTTGAAGTAGCTTCTTCTAAGGAAATGTGTTTCAGAGGAAAATTTCCCTTATATTTCTATAGCAATTTCCTCAATGAGATCGTTCTGCCCTCAAACCTCACTTGAAAAATCTTCCTAAAGAAACCAAGCCATGAACTGCAAAGCTGCTGCTTTATGTTCTTATTTACATGTACCTTGTTTTTACACTATTTTTTCCAATAATTTTTGGCAATTGCTTTTTGAATATTTTCATAATTTAAAATTGCTCTTAAAGGTGATATATTGAAAAGCAAGCTGGCTAGCACAATCTGCTCTTCCTGTGGCACATTCGTTTATTGTTCAAATTCCAATTCAGAGAGCACCAAGGTCATCTTAATTGGTGGTCAATGAACAGATCTGAAAAAATGTGGCTTTCTCAAATCAAATTTGCCTCCTGATACTGTAAATCCATGCAGAGTATATTGTCTATTAAGCTCCAAATCTTTTTGAGAAAAATACATTCAAACATTCCTGTTTAACAAATCAACTGGCTTGATCCAGTCTGTTACTTGGTTTACTGTTTGTGCACTTAAGGACAAGCTAAAGGAATCACTGTCATTGCCTTTTCAGAAGCAGTATTTTCATATGTACTTACATTTCTCAAAAAACCTTTCTTAGGAATTTATGCGAAGAACAATCTCTCCAAGTTCCTGTATTAAAAAATTATTTTCAAAGGCACAGCAGAAAATATATGAACACACATAAGGATGTGTAGCTATCCCACAACTTTTAAACATTGTAAAAGCTGGAATATATGACAAGCAACATCTCTTTATTCTGTATCACTTCTACAGACTATTGCACTTTGCTCTCTCCAGCTATCTGCTGAGAAGTCAGCAGACATGTTGTGTTTTAATTGGTCTCAAGGCCTCTAGAAGTTGTCCTCAGACGAACGAGCGTGTCATTTCAGTTCATCTTGCAGCACCATGTGCTGATGCAATCAGGTTTGAAGGCAGTCTTAGAGTACTCAGGTCAATATGATTGACCTGAAAAAAGGGAATTTTTGCTGTTTCCCTGCTCTGGAGCAGAAGAGTGTCTTTGGAGAGGTGTTCGTTTAAAGGGATGCTTTCTACAAAGACTCTGGAGTGCTTTTTATCAAAGGCCTTTCCAAATGTGGTTAGATAAAAAATGAAAATGAAGAAGAGAAATAGGGAAGAAAGGAAATCTCAGCAGCTGAATAAACTGCCAGTTGTGGCATTTCATAATCCAAAACCTCTTCTCTGACGGCCCTTTCTATAAAGAGGAGAGACTTTCCCTTCGATGCAGTAGGTGGTAAGATGACGTGAGAAAGAGCTCAGATATCTTAACAGGTTGAGTCTCCTCTCACTTACACATGCACTCCACAAGTCCATCCGCTTCAGTGGACCTACTACTATTTCTATAGCTTGGCTTCCTGTGGAAGCAAACCATATGCATCGGCACTTGTGAGTGCCCCTTCCCTAGTAACATCTACTTCATTGACTGATTTTGGCTAAATTTAAGAAAGGGATGATGAACTTATTTTTGTTAAGTTTTATGAAAGCAAATGGCTACTGCCCTGTACATGTCCTGAGTAAGGGAAGACTTTGATGTGAGCTCACACTGTATTGTATACCAGATAAATGGATGTGGAGGTGAGTCCCTAGCTACACGCTAATACTAAAATACTTATTGATAATATATACATATTGTAACTTTGTATCAGACTGCTAGGATAGCAGTGAACTTGTGAGAAATAGCTGCATGAGAAAGAGAAATGTGAGACGCCTCCTCCGGGGCTTCCCACCCTTTGCTCAGGAGCCACATTTAAGCTCCAGCTCTTGCCCTTGGTCCCTGTCCGAGCTATGCTGCAGCTATGCCCATGTCCAGCCCTGTCCATTGCAGAAGCTGGCCTTACCTTGCTGACTTGACTTCTTGGCTTGATTTTAGACTTGCTTCATTATTATGAATTTGTCTGAACATGACAGACACAGAGAGCCATCTCTCCTATCTTCTCTCTAGATTAGGGAGGACTAGGGCTTGAACCTGGGTTTCCTCCACTTTTCAGAAGTGGAAGTTCAGAAAACACAAGACTATTCTCTGAGTTTTTCATGGAGGATCAAATGTGGACTCCCAGCACCGGGAAAGAGCAGCTACCTAGTCAGAGATAGGTCCTTTTGAGTATTTGGCTCAAAATAGACAGCGAGAGGTCATGTTAGAAGATGGAGGAGACTTGAAGCTGTGGGTCCCATATGCTAATCCAGAGACTTAATTACTGGAGTGACTTTTCTTCTCAAAAACCAGTGAATGATTCACAAGGGGCTCTGAGAAGCCTCCACACAGCAAGTGTGACTGTTCATTCAACTCCTGCTCGGTTTTTGGATAACACAGCTCATGCTAGGCCTGATGTGTGCTGCAAGTGGCACCATTAGGTCAAAATGAGAGCACCAGGTAGACAGGACAGGCGGCCAGAAAGAGCTAAAAAACAATTATGCAGCCATTATCACCTGTAGATTGCTGTCTCCTGCAGCCATTGTCTTTGCATATTGATTGTCTGACAATTTTGTCAGAATCTGCTACCTCATGGAAATGGTATAGACCAAACTTTCAAGCTGGAAGGTATCAGATTACCCAAAAAGCTTTTGAAGCAGATTCAACAGCAGCTGGACTGCTGAGACTTTCATGCTTCCCAGTGGATGCCCACACTGTAATAGAGGAGGAAGGATGAGCACTCTCAGCATTGGCTAGTTAACTAATTTTGCTCATAGGTGCATGAGTTAAAAGTTACAAGCAATAAGTTATGAGTTACAAGTTATGAATTAGAGAACTTGTGAGTGAGAAACCTCATGCCTTAAGTGATGAACTAGTGAATTCACATGACAGACTAGTCTGCGCAAAGGGGATGAAGCCCTTGTTTGTCATGGTTGTTTGTTATATTTCTCAGTGAGCTCATAAAATAAAGTTTAATTTACAGAGTACATTGTCCTGTAAATTTGTCTCTCTCTGGGCACATGTCCACGTGCTGCATGTGTCTTTTCCTGCACAGGACATTCATCACAGCAGGTGCCAGATAGTGTAAATGAACATAGCTAGCTCCTTGCCTGTGCAAAGACCTGTTAAACCCAAGGCCTTTCAAAACTCTGGATCTACTCAAGCTTTTGTCCCCAAGTAGGCTACAAGCCCTTTGGTGATGATTTGTACTACATTCAACCTTCTTTTCCTTTAATCAGTAACCATGCAACTATACTAGCTGACATCCATGAAGAAATGAGGACCTCTCTGAGTAACGTCTGGATATTATGCTTATCTCCTCTATAGAGACACCAATTACATCACCCTTCTCACACATTGCTGTTCTCCCAAGGATTACCCCAAAGGAGTTGCTCCATCTAAATCAGCCCCGGTATCCACTGCTAGGCTGACTCTGTACCAAAGCAACCAGGCATGTGTTAAGACATTGCATGTGTGGTAGGCCAGCATTTAAAATGGAACTGCAACTCTTTTAGTTTCACTTCTTCATCTGTCAATCTTTGCTCTCCATAGGAAATTCAGGCACAAAATTTACCAAGGATGAAAACTATCTATCTGCATTTCTCATTTCAAATGACTCTTTATCTTTGCATTGTCAGATGTCAGGTAAGTTTTCATTTACCTCATAATACTGCATTTTTTTTCTAAGGTCAACCTGTCATAGGTTTCAGTCATGAACTGGTTTTGTGATGATAAAAGACAATTAGAAATCCATTAATCTTACAAATATATTTATATAGCCATGTGTGTGTGCATTTAAATACATATATATATATATAGTGTGAGTATATATATCTTCTCACTATGAAACCCATAGGTCAGCCCAGATAAACTGCAGTCTATTCTAGGAAAAACTTTGTGGGAGGTAGCTAGCATAGTCTTGATATCTTTTGATATCAAGCTGGTGAGCACTGTGAAGGACAACAAAAAGGACTTTTTAAAAATATGTTAATAGCAAAAGGAGAATTGGAGATAACATTGGTCCATTGCTTGACGAGGGTGGTCGACTCACAAACAGGGATGTAGGCAAAGCGGAGATGTTCCAGTTGGGTGCACATAAATCTATGGGGCCAGATGGGATTCATCCCAGGGTACTGAAAGAGCTCGCCAATGTCATCACGGGACCTCTCTCCATTATTTTTCAACCGTCTTGGGAGTCTGGAGAGGTCCCAGTTGACTGGAAGCTGGCAAAAGTTGTCCCAATTTTCAAGAAGGGTAAGAGGGAACACCATGGTAATTACAGGCCTGTCAGTCTCACTTCTGTGCCTGGTAAAAATATGGAGAAAGTTATTCTGGGAGTTATTGAAAAACACTTGAGAGACAACACAGTCATTGGTCATAGCCAGCATGGGTTCACGAGGGGAAAGTCCTGCTTAACGAGCTTAATTTCCTTTTATGACAAGGTCACCCATCTAGTTGTTCAAGGGAAGCCAGCAGAGGTGGTGGGTTTGGATTTTAGCAAAGCTTTTGATACTGTCTCTCACAGAATCCTTCTGGATAAACTGTCCAGCACACAGATAGACAAGTCCATAATACGTTGGGTGAGCAATTGGCTGACGGGTCGGGCTCAGAGGGTTATAATAAATGGGGTCACATCAGGCTGGCAGCCAGTCACCAGTGGGGTTCCCCAGGGCTCAATTTTAGGGCCAGTGCTCTTTAATGTTTTTATAAATGATCTGGATGCAGGAGTCGAATGTACATTAAGTAAGTTTGCCAATGATACTAAACTAGGAGGAGCTGTGGACTCCCTCGAGGGTAGAGAGGCCTTACAGAGAGATGTGGATAGACTGGAGAGCTGGGCAATCACCAGCTGTATGAAATTTAACAAGAGCAAGTGCCGGCTTCTCCACCTGGGAGAGGGTAATCCTAGTTACATGTACAAACTGGGGGATGAGAGGCTGGAAAACAGCCCCGTGGAAAGAGATCTGGGGGTTTGGGTTGACGGCAAGTTGAATATGAGTCAACAGTGTGCCCTGGCAGCAAAAACAGCCAACTGTGTCCTGGGATGCACAAAGCACAGCATAGCTAGCCAGTCGAGGGAGGTGATTGTCCCACTCTACGCTGTACTGGTGTGGCCCCACCTCAAATACTGTGTGCAGTTTTGGGCATTTCAATAGAAGAAGGACATCAGAGTATTAGAGTGTGTCCAGAGGAGGGCAACCAAGATGCTGAAAGGCCTCGAGGGCAAGACTTACGAGGAGCGGCTGAGATCACTTGGTTTATTCAGGTTGGAGAAAAGAAGGTTGAGGGGTGACCTCATCGCAGTCTACAACTTCCTCAAGGGGGGCAGCTCAGGGGGAGGTGCTCATCTTCTCTCTCTGGTGATCTGTGATAGGACACAAGGAAATGGAATGAAGCTGTGTCAGGGAAAGTTCAGACTGGACATTAGGAAAAGGTTCTTAACTGAGAGGGTAGTCAGTCACTGGAACAGACTCCCCAGGGAAGTGGTCACGGCACCAAGCCTGTTCAGAAATCAAGGAGCGTCTGGACGATGTTCTTAGTCATATGGTTTAGTTTTAGGTAGTCCTGCAAGGAGCAGGGAGTTGGACTCGATGATCCTTATGGGTCCCTTCCAACTTGAGAGAGTCTATGATTCTATGATTCAATTGTTATCCTGGCCAATTAAACAATTTCCTTTGTTTCAGTATTCTTCTTTCCTTGTGACAAACCATCCGATGTGGGTCACTATCCAGTTCTTCGGTTGGAGGTGCCTTTGTATGCACACTTCACGCTTGGATCCTTTGTAGAGTTTGTTAAGCTGTTTGTTGTGAATAAAGAGACCTGGACAGTATGTCACCTGCTAAGGTCACTGACAATGATGCTCTACTGAGTGGTACACTAAGGCTTATTTTCATGTCCTGCAGGAAACTAAGCTCTTTACACATGGGGTATATCTCATCGCAGGGCAGAGAGCCTTTTGAGGGAGAAAGGTTCAGATCTGAACTCCTAAAGGACCAGGTAAGATATTCACTCTCACGTTTGGCCTGTTGCTTGCAGGAACATACAAGAATCCAGTCAACACTGGAGAGCAAGTTGCATGCAGCATATCAAGCTGTTTAACACCAAGTGGCTGACAGCATGGCCTTTTTATCCATGTGCCAAGCTCACTGCTATTGCAATGTCTCTTGCATTCCTGCCTAACAGAAAACCCTTCTGTGTGCTGAAGTATAAGGTAAACCACAGAGCCGTCTGCTGGAGCATTTTAATTGTACACTTTAGAGTTCAACATTGACATAATCTATTTTGTATGCTGAATAATAAAAGGGAATGTTATCTCTCACTGTCACCCTTCATGTTCTTCTCTGCAGAGAAGTGCTAATGTTACTATCCTAAATAAGCTCTAGGAAGATTCCCCATTGCTTTATTTAATAAGCACAATACTTTCCATTCCCAAAGAAGTGGCAGGGGAAAAAAAAAATCCCAGTTTTCTTTCCTATTCAGGCTAAGCAATGAAACAATACACTATCATGGAAAGCAAGAAAGGGTGCAGCCCTTGTTTGCATTTCCCATATGGCAGACTCCATCTTAGATGATAATACCAAAAGGCAATATGACCAAAATACATGTTAGAGATCTTCAGTGACTGAAATGACAAAAGGTTACAAAGATATATTAAGCAATCTTTTCCTTAGGTTCTAGAAGAGCTCATTTTGATTCAAGTCAAGAGAGAAAAGTCTGCATAGATAAAATGAGAATTAGCCTATATTCCGTTCTGGTTACATTACAGAGAACAAGTGAAGAATCAGTGTATCAGAGCCGGATACCATTTTTGCTTCATCAGAGATGATAAATCATTGCAACAGAAACTTTTTGCATCTTGGCCAAAAAAAAAAAATCTTTGGGGAGTCTAGGTCTTTAGAATAAAGACTTTGCCCCACTATAGAGGTAGATGCCGAATGCTCTGAACACAGGCCTTCACTCAGTATGGTGGAGACCCAGGATCAACTCTGGCACCAAATGAAGTGATTATGGACTTTTACCTAGGATGGACTTTTACCTTCTGGATAAATCAGCAATCCGTGCTGATTTATCCTTCCTTTGCTGATTACTCAAGCGGGAAGAACATACACATTCCTGAATCTTTCTCAACCACTGTCTGATGTGTAATAATTGCAAAATCTCCTCATTTGGAAATCAAAATTCTTGCCTTCCAGGCTGTCCTATAGCAGCCAAGCCAAACAGGTTTTTCATATTTGATTCAACAATTAAAGAAGAAAATGTGAAAACAGCTGTGTGTGTGTATATGTGTGTGCAAACTAAAGGCTAAAGTTTTTTAATAAGTAGGAGCCTGAGGAGATTTGGTTTATGTAAGTACTTCATTAGCTGATCTGTTTTCAAGAGAACAGAGAGCATAACAGCTCTCATTGAAGTCTACAGGACCTTGGTGCTTTTGTAAATTTAGCCACTTACTCTTACACATTTATAAAGATTTAGGAGCATAACATCACAGCTCCACTTAAAAAAAACAAGACCTCTATTGCAGCCATTGGGTTTAGGGCACAATTAGTGGCTAAAATAGTAACTTTTTTCACATAATGGCAGGCATGACTACAGTGGGCTGATACTTCAGAGGTACCTTTCCAGGAAGGATCCTGCCATTGCTCTGTGTTCAAGCATTGAACAAGTCCTGTAGCAAAGTCACTGATGGGTCAGCATCTGTCTGCTTTTAACCTCTCCAGCACAAGACACTTCTCTTAAAACTATCTGCAAAGGCAGCCAAGAAATGGGGTTGATGCCAAGAAAAGTGTTGCAGCTGAGGAAAGAGTGTGGACAACTGTGGCCTCAGGAACCTGCTGAGTGTCTCCTCGAGGCACTTTGCCCTACACTCAGCAGAATTTGGGGACACATGTTACACAATGCAAATGCACCAAATCCTATTTAGGATAACAACAATCCCACTGTTGACTTAGCAGGTTCTAGCCCAAGTCAAAAAGGCTTTGGTATCATCGCAATACAAAATCTAAACAGTGTCCAGCTTCTCCTAGTTCATCAGCCTTTTAAAAGCACCACTTTCACAATTTGGTCAAGTGCAAACTGCCTCTGGACCAGCTTTGTATGACATGGAGATGGTATGAGTTGATGGCCATGATTTACAGACATACAGACATTTACAGGTTGACCTTTTGTCAGGTTTACAGACTACAGTATATTTTTGCATGCAATCAGCACATAGATTTTTTACATATGAACCTCTGAATCTACCTGGGTATGGTCCCCTTCCACACACACCTCATCTTCAAATCTGGGGGATCAAATTGGAAGAGCACAAGTGAGAAAAACTCGTGGGTTGAGATAAAAACAGTTTAATAATTGAAATAAAATAATAATAGCAATAATAATAATGTAATAATAATAATACACAAAGCAAGTGATGCACAGTACAATTGCTCACCACCCGTTGACCGATGCCCAGCCAGTCCCCGAGCAGCGGCCCCCCCGGCCAGCCTTCCCCAGTTTATGTACTGAGCATGACGTCACATGGTATGGAATGTCCCTTTGGCCAGTTTGGCTGTGCCCCCCTCCCAGCTTCCTGTGCACCTGCAGCCTTCTCAGTCAGTAGAGCATGGGAAACTGAAAAGTCCTTGACTAGTGTAAGCATTACCTAGCAACAACTAAAATATCTGTGTGTTATCAACATTGTTCTCCTCCTAAATCCAAAACACAGCACTGTACCAGCTACTAAGAAGGAAATTAACTCTATTCTTGCCGAAACCAGGACACTAAGGCAGAGTCAACATGTGTTCACAAAGGGAAAGTCTTGTCTAACTAATTTGATATCCTTCTACGATAAAGTCATCTTCATAGTGGATGAAGGAAGGCAGTGGATATAGTTTTTGGATTTTAGTAAGGCTTTTGATACTGTCCCTCACAGCATCTTTCTGGACAAGTTGTCCAGTTGTGAGATGAGCAGGTACATGATGTGCTGGGTGAAGAACTGGCTGAATGGCAAGGCTCAAAAGATTGTAATGAATGGGGTTACATCTGGCTGGCGACCAGTCACTAGTGGTGTTCCTCAGGGGTCAATTCTAGGGCCAGTGCTGTTCAATATGTTTATCAATGATCTGGAGGCAGGGCTTGAACACACCATTAACAATTTTGTTGACAATACCAAACTGGGAGGTGCTGTTGACTCTCTCGAGGGATGAAAGGCCTTGCAGAGGGATCTAGACACATTGGAGCATTGGGCAATCATCAATCAGCATGAAACTTAATAAGAACAAATGCCGGATTCTTTACCTGGAATGGAGTAACACTGGACACAAGTATAAATTGGGAGAAGAGTGGTTGGAAAGCAGCCCTGCAGAAAGGGATCTGGGGGCGCTGGTTGATAGTAGGCTCAATATGAGTCAGAAGCATGTCCTGGCAGCCAATGTTATATGTATACATTTCAGTCACTGCAGAATTTGTTGAATCTGTCCTCCCCAAGACAGAAATATTTGATATTATGCCAAGCTAGTTCTGAAAAAAGTAGAAACATGCATAAAACTGAGTGCTCCGTAACTACAGCCTCCCTTAATTAAATGCTGAGCACTGTTCCCTTTTAGAGGTTGAGACAACAGGCAGAAATAAGCTCCTGTCACAACAAAGGGATGACTACAGAATCTAATAGAGCTGTTATATCAGATGTGTGCATGTGGAATATATAGGAGCTATAAAATAATACTGGACCACCTAGAGTGCCCCAGAACTTGCTCTCCATGGCCCAAGGCAGTGGCACACTTTGTTTTGTCCTTCCTAAACTTGGAAACCTACACTTAAAGTACAGCAACCATCAGGACCTGTCCTGCTTTTAGATGATCTGAAATGGCTTCCACCCTTTGAGGTTTTCAAGCCTTGGTGAGACAAAGCCATGAATACCCTGATCTACTGATCTACCTCTGTCTGTAGTTCTGCTCAGGGCAGGATGAGAAACGGGAGACATCCAGAAGTCCCTTCTCACCAGCACTTTTATGAGTCTATGTTCTGGGCCAGGGATTGGGAAAGGGCTGGTGCCCTGCATTTCTCTGACTTCAAGTCTCAGAGGGAACATGTCAGCACTTGTAGAGTCCCAGCAAGGACAACGTCCCCAGGCATATCAGGACAAGTGCGCTTGAAGCTTATCAGGTGCACCTCCTGTCTGTTTAAGGAAGAGGCAGATGAAAGAAGGTGTGTTATCATTTTGAGGCTAGTGGAGGTCAATGCCTTGGCTTGGTGGATTTTGGAGCCTGTCAGATTAGCAAACAGACCTACTGTAATAAACCAGGGATGTGTCTGATTCTCAGAGTAGGTGGTACTGGCTCCAGAGCAAAGCATGTATGCAAAGTGAAGGGTCCAGCATTGAGTCCTACAGCACAGTGACACTGCAGGTTGCATCAATGTATAAAACCTCCAATGGCATGCAAGGCTGAGAGAACAACCACAGCATTGGCACCAGACTGTGGAAACTGAAAGGTGCCAAATACTGGCCTATGGTCAAAACATGATTGGTATCTGTCGTGGTTTAACCTCAGTCGGCAACTGAGCACCACGCAGCCGCTCGCTCACTCCCCTCCCAGTAGTATGGGGGAGAGAATTGGAAGGGTAAAAGTGAGAAAACTCGTGGGTTGAGATAGCAACAGTTTAACAGGGAAAGCAAAAGCCGCACGCGCAAGCAAAGCAAGACAAGGAATTCATTCACTACTTCCCATGGGCAGGCAGGTGTTCAGCCATCTCCAGGAAAGCAGGGCTCCCTCACGCGTAACGGTTACTTGGGAAGACAAACGCCACCGCTCCAAACGTCCCCCCCTTCCTTCTTCTTCCCCCAGCTTTATATACTGAGCATGATGTCGCATGGTATGGAATATCCCATTGGCCAGTTTGGGTCAGCTGTCCTGGCTGTGCCCCCTCCCAGCTTCTTGTGCCCCTCCAGCCTAGCTCAGTCGGTAGAAGCTGGAAAGTCCTTGACTAGTATAAGCACTACCTAGCAACAACTAAAACATCGGTGTGTTATCAATATTGTTCTTACCCTAAATCCAAAACACAGCACTGCACCAGCTACTAGGAAGGAAATTAACTCTATCCCTGCCGAAACCAGGACAGTATCACAAGCAGCTTTGAATCAATCCAAATTAACATAAATCCATTCAGTTTAACTACAAATGTTACACAAGACTTTTCAGCTGTGCTTTTTCAAGAGAGCAACCAGCCCTAAATAAGAATTGAAAGCAGCCTGTTTGGTGGTCATTCCTGAAGACAATATAAAATCAGAGTCCTCAGAAAAGAAATTTTGAAAGGGAAGGAAGCAGAATGAACAACTGGTGTTCAGTGACAATTAAAGAATCTAGGGAAATTCTTACAATAGGAGCTAGGAGAAAATATACTTCAAACCCCACAAAAATCTACCCCAAAACTAAAAGAAGCGGCAATTAAGCCAGAAATAGAAGAAAGGATCCAATAAAACCCCAGGATTGAGAGAGGACAAACAGATAGTCTGACCTGAAAGTTCAGCCCAAAAATATCTTTAAAGATCAATATAAAAGGAACACAACAGAAAAGGTAGGAAATAAAGAAGCATGCTCCAGAGACTCATATCTAAAGATTTCCTGACATTTTTCCATTTCATTTCTGAAGACTCTGAAGCAAAGTTATCAGACTAACAACCAAACTGATTACCTGGTACTTCCACTGATACTTAGTACAGAAACCTGAAAACATTTTGAAATTTCTTCAACGTATAAGAATATTTCTGAGGTCTCAGTCAAAAACCTGTGAAATGGTATAGTAATGTAAACTCTTTTTTGTGGAGATGTATCTGCTAAATATCATAACTTTTGATGTGCAGACAGTGTAAATAAGAGAAAGGCAGAATTATTAAACAAGTGTAGATTCAGTATCAATGGAGCTTTTTCTAGTGGATAGCTTTTTTCCCTCTTTGGAAATATGGTTTCTTTTAAATTTCTTCTAGGAGAAAACCTTGGGGTTTAGTGTGAAAAAATATTGATCTGGAATGTATTTTTCAAATTTTATGACACAAACATTTTGCAACAAAATAAATGGTTTTCACTAGAACATGGTATCGTTTCTTTTCTTTTGTGATTCTGATGTTTTGGAACTTTTCGTCTGCAAAATGATGCTATATATTGAATTTGCTGCCCAGTTTAGAAGGGTGAAAAAGACTAAAATATCACCTTTCGATAATGAAAAGCCTGTAGCTTTTTCATAGACTGCACTTGCTCCCTGTCAATGGTAGTATAAAAGAAGGTATGTCTTCTTAGCAACATCTGCTGTTGATAGATAGCAACAGGGGAGACTTTTGCTATTCGCAGATTTGTAGGTTTGCAGCCTTGGCAAGGAACAGATAGAGAGAGGGAGGTTCAGGATACAAATGTTCTCTCCCAGTGCAGCTGGATAACAGGGATTATAAACGATTGGTACCCATACAGGACACAACAAGGCTTCATGTGCAAGTGAGGAATGTTTTTGCCTAGATCTGAGCACTTCTTGTGCTGCCTATGGTAAAAAGTGATTATTTAAAAGAAGCATGCAATGCATTTAAGTTCTGGCTGACCCACAGCATGGCAGGTAAAGCAGATGCATGAAGACAGCTCCTCAGGTAACTGCTGGGGCAATAGATACTTTTATCCAGATTGCAGTCTTTGCTGAAAGGATGCTGAAGAAGTCATCACTCCACAGAGCAACTTACAGTATCTCTCCAAGATGGGACCAAGGCCCCTTAGCTCCATTATCACATAAAACCAAGAGAGTAATGTCACTCCTGGTCCCAAACACTAGTTGGTGATAAGTCAATAACCTTATTCTCATGGGTACAATTGCATAAAGTCTCTGTATAAATGTATAACATATATTACTGTATAACATAACTGTATAATAATATAACTGTATAATAATGTCTCTCTGTATAAGTGTATAATTTACTGTATAATATAAGTCTATATAATATAACTGTATAACGTCTGTGTACATGTATCCTCTTGAACGTACACGCTCTTGTGCATGTGAAGAGGAAACACAGAATGCATTGCTTACGCAGGCAAAAAAGAGCATGCTGCCTTACAGTAGGCAAATGACTCATTAATGGTTTAATTAAGTAAGTAGACAGACATTAGTTTGGGATAGAAGGGCAGGGGCAGAAGAGGAGTATCAAACCTACCTCCTGATTATTTTCAGAAAGCAGATATCCTGAAAGAAGTGAAGGAACAGTGGAAACTGTACAGATCCCAAAGGATTCCTGGTTTCTCTTTGGCAAGGGAAAACTTGAAACACATTGTTTGCCTGAGAATTGTTTCTAAGGCCATTTAGCAGTGTAATATCAGATAGTGGTGCTAGCCTGTTTTGGATCTGACCCAATGATAAGTAAACATAAATCTATTTCCATTTTAGTTTGATTCACTTTTCCTTGGCATGTTTATAACTGTTAAGAATGTAAGACTGCCTGTAACATGCTAGACCAATGGGACGTATCATTCAGTAACCTATCTTGTACAGTAGCTTTAAGCAACTACTTAAGGAAGAATGTAAGAATATATCTAATATAGATACTTCCTCCTAACACTCTCCCATGCTCCAGTCATTTGCAGTTCAAGGGATACCTAATGCAGACGTGGATTCTTATGTGTTACTAGGCAATTGTAATGATTTCTTTTGCAAGAACTAACCACATTTCCAACAGCTTGAGCCCACATCAATTTTTAGCACTTAGGACATCCCCTACAAGGAATTCTAGAGCTTAATCACCTGATCCTTGGGAGCCACAGCCTTCTGGCAATTTTAAGCCTTGTTCCAGCTTCATGCAGCATCTCCTCACTTCCATCCCAGAAGACAGTGTGGTCAGCCAGTCCCTTTACAGGCCACCTGTGATTTTATAGACCTCATTCATTTCTCCTCCTCAGTTGTCTCTTTTCCAGATTGAACATCTGTGCTTATATGGTCATTCCTTGTATACATACCCCATATCAATTTGTTGCTCTTCTCTGAACCTTTTCCATTTCCATCATACCCTTTTTGGTGGGGAAAAAAAAAAAGGAGAAAGTGAAGAGAAGGGAAGGAAGATGCTTATAGAGTCCTCTGTATTTTCTAAATAACTTCTTTGAGTTTAATCTGACTTGCTTGAAAAGTAGCAAGAAAACACCAAGGCATCAAATTCCTGGAACTGTCAATCCTTTAGAAAGGATACTGGGTCTCTCTCATGGTTCTTATTACTCAAATTAGCCAGGGTTTTTATAGAGCTACATGGGCTAGTTTGGGAGCTGGTAATGCAGTGATCTACTTGAAATTACATCATCTAGTGCCCAGCTTCAGGTAGGAAAGCATGCAGAAGGATACTGTAGACTGCCTGGTGTTTCAGAGAATATTTAACAGTCCCTTCTTAGCTCCCCAGAGGTGAATGATGTATGACCATAGAATTTATGCCAATCCCCTGTGCAGGGATTAATTCTACTTTAATAAAACCAGAGAGACAGTTTTCTAAAAGATTCGGGAGAATGAGTATTGCCACTTCCCAGTGGGACCTGGTCTCCTAAATTCCATTAACACTTTTCCATAATACTTCCTAGTAACATCTTGAATAAAGCAGTGCCACACATTTCAAAGCATGTGCCTATCACACTGCCCAGCCTTTGGGAACATCTCCAGCCTGTCAGTGACCATAGTGCCACAGATGAGGCAAACTGCATTTCCCTCTTCTACACTCCCTGCCCTGCACCTCCAGCTCAACCACGATTCCCTTATTTCCACAGTAGAATTTCCTTTCCACTGGCTGCTGCTGCTGCTGAGAAAGGCTTGTTCTGTAAAATGCACTCTTAATCATCTTGCACATGATGATAGTGGTAAGATCAAAAGAATGGACAATGTGATTCTGGTCCCTGAAGTACCCACAGGAGGCTTTGGCTCACTTTCAAAAGTTTATCCTCCCTCCCTAATTCTCCCCTGATATTGGGAAGCATTAATAGGTAATGCATGATCTCAGAACTGGGGACGCACTTTCTCTTTCCAACAGCAAACATGCCTTTTGTGCTGTGATTTGAGTTACAGAAACATGAGTGAGTTTGCATAGCAATTCCACCTTCCAAATCCAGTTCCTAAATGCAGACATTGGACTTCTTCTTTGTCTGTGATCCCTGAAGTGGGAGTCAAAGAGTATACCATTCAGCTATTTTCAAGGAAAAAGGAGAAAAATTAAAAAAAGATGACAACTTTGAGCTTTCCTCCCCAAATGCTACACTGAAATCTAATGAGATGCAAAATAGCCTGTCGTGCATTACTATACAGAGATGAGATATTATCTGTGAGAAAAAATTAATGTCTTATAGCTGTCTAAGATGACTATTCAAAGGCATATTGTTCCAGTAATTAAGACAGCAATTTTATGAGGTTTTTCTCTTTTTTGGAGTTCCTTTTAATAAAGGATAAAGCTTTCTTCAGGTTGTATTTCCCAAGGCAAAACAAGTCTTATGAGGAGCAGCTAAGGAAACTGGGGTTGTTTAGTCTGGAGACTAAACACAGTGTTTAGTCTACAAAAAACCTTGAAAATTATTAATTAAACACTTGATATATGTATATATATACACACACAGGTATGTCTCCATTGGCACAGGTTTTCCAAAAACAAAGCATTAATGCTGATTTTACAAATCTCAGTATTATAGCACCTGCATTTCAAGATGTCTATCCACCTCTACAAGCTCTAAAGGTGCTTCCAAAGAGACCTAGGAGAGTTAAATACCCATATTTTAGTGAATTGGAATGAACTGGCAAACCCCACAAACCTTTACTACATATCCTGTCACACGAGGAACACTAAATCTCTGCTAAATCAGCAGAACTTAACTTATAAAAGTAAGCAACAGATTTCAAATCCTAACTATGGTCATTAATACTTAAAAGGTTTTGGTCTACAAATACATTCCATGAAAAAATGTTTGATTTCTCTTTGGACCTGTACCCTACAAGTGTTTGTATTAAAACAGCTGTGGACTTTCTGCTTTCCGGTCCATGAGCAAGTGGAAAAAAAAGGGAAAGAGAAGGAGAATAAGTTAAAAACTAAGGGGAAAATATTGATACTCAAGTAGAGGTTACACTGTGTATTTTAAACTACATTTCAATTGTCTAAGTATGTTTTTCATGGGCATATATATTTAGCTAGTGAAGTCGCTCAACAACTGTATGGAAAGAATACAGTTAATGAAAAAAAAGAAACAATTGTTAACTATGACCTGTAGAAAGAAATGCTTTAAGAACATAAAAAAACCTGTTGGACTGAGCAGTAATTATGATAGTATATTATCAATACTAATTAATCAAAAATAGTCATTGTGTCACTGTGTTAGTAGGCACTGTGTCTTTACATCACAGTTCTTTTATTTCTAAGGTCAACTGTTTCAAAATAACCTGACAAACTGCAGAGAGGTAAGTGTGGGCTGAAGGAAGAGCTGAATGAGGCATGATGAAATAGCAAAAATAGTATACCCCAAAAGAGTTTAAATTAACATGGGTAGCCATGGCTGGAGAATTAGCCCTCCTCTGCCATTGTGACTGACACTGTTTAATCTTCTGAAGTCTGATGATCTAAGGTCTGGGGGAAACCTATATGTGAAAGAGAAAGCTCTTGGGGAGATGGGGACAAGTGGACAGCTGAACCAATGAAGGTGTTATTTCTGGAGTGGTAGCAACAGCAAGGGATGGAGGATTCCTTAAGTGCTGAAACATGTGGCAACAGTTTGTTGAAAAGCAGCAATTCAGGAAATTCCCTGAGTCAGCCCAAACTCAGCATGACTTACCTCTAGAGTCAAGAATGGTGAGAAGCTGTAAAAAAAAAAAAAAAGGGGGTGGGGTGGGGTGGGGGCATCCCATCCTACAAATGGCATTATGGTTGTTAGAATTTGGGTGCTAGGGTATTTTCCCAGACTGTCAATGATTTCAAGTTTGGGAATAAAAATAACTAACAATGATATAAGTAAACTAGTAAAATAAATAAAAATAATTCAAATAATGGTTGTTGAACAGCTCACCAAAACCCTCCACTATTCCCTCCCATGGATTCACATTTCAGCAAGACTGTTTACTAGCTTTCAACCTGGTATGTGACTTGCAGCTGAGCTTTGGCACCACCTCATAGAATTAGTATTGACAAACTACTCTTCAAAGACACCTCTCAGATTTTATATTTTTACCATTGGTTAATTAGTAACAGACTTAGAATATTACTTTCATACAACTAAGAATTAAACAATTCTTAAAGAAAAATACCTGCTCCTGTTATGAAGCAATGTGTTTCTGTTTTAAAAGGCTCTGAATCTGATTTTGAGATAAGCAGTTCTGGAATCCCAGAAGAGTAACCCAGAGACTGCACATTCTGAGCAGAAAGTCCCCAGATTTAGCCAACATAAAATGCACAGCTTGTTCCTGCTTAGACATCAAAGCTTCAGGGCAAGAATCCAGTTTGGGTGCTGAGTTTGAAGTATACTGTGGCAACGCATCTACTCTGGGAAAGGAGTGAGCAGGGTTCTAATTCCCTGCTCAGCATCTGGAGTGCTCCCCTAGAAAGCTCCCCTCTCTCTGAGCAGAGACATTAAAAATATCCATCTTCCTCTTTCTTCCACTTAATTCCCTTCCCTCCCTCCCTTCCTCCCTCCTTCCCTCCCTCCCTCCCTCCCTCTTTCCTGCTTTCTCTGTTAGGATGAGATACTGGCTTCTGGCTGGATTGTGGAGAAGTTCTGGCTCTTTTCTCTATTACAAACAATGGGTATTTCCACTAACTTTTAAAAGCACTACTGAATAGATATTAATTGCTGAATTCCATCCCTAAGCACTGCTTCCCTCCTCAAAATGCCAATGAACAGTGACCTGAGAATGTGACACTCAGCTACTACTACCTTCACTTCTGCTGCCATATGCTCCTCTTTTTGCTGCCAAATACAGGGCTATGGCTGTCACATGAAGCAAGCACACAATTTTTCAGTTCCCAGGGAGGGCTTTCTGCTAGAAGAGATGGAGCAATTTCTCTGTGGCTGGAGCAAATTAATTTTCTTTTTTTTCTTTAAACAAAATGCTCACCTCCCACCCTGTGAAAGCAGGAGACATACAAAGTTCTAACCACGCAGAGAGTGCAAACTGGCAGCAAAACTCTTCCCTGCCAGGGTTCACGCAGATCAGATATTTGTTTTATCAGATATTCAGAGAACTCTCTTTTAATTCCAGAAGTATAAAAAAAATCTATAAATAGAAAAGCTAGTAATTTAATCACTTGAGGAAAACTGACAGGTCATAATCAAGGGAAACCAAGCACCAATGGAACATAAAACCCTAAAATACTGTCTCAATATGATCATATTGTTCTGCTCTGTATTTATTCTGTGGCGGTTAAATGGGTTTCAACACTGATTATGAATCCTGTGACAGAATAAAACAAAAGATTTTTCTTTGTAGATGGGTTCTCTGTGAACAAAGTAACTGTTCCAGAAATCTTTGCACTGTAGGAAGCATAAGTATCGCTTGCTATTAGTGGGGTGATCAGTGTTTGAACACACTGAGTACAGGCAAGGATGAAGCTCAGCTTTAAAAAGGATTCCCAGAAGTGACTTTCTCTCAGGATCTCTAGTACTTGTCATTCACCAATCAAGATTACAGTGTCATAACGTCATCATCTCAGGGATGAGTGGAGAGTGTTTCAGGAAGAGACAGGAGATAAGAGGATAAAGTTACCATTTGTGAGTGAGGAACACAACTCCTGCAATAATATGCCAATATTTGAAGGTGAAGACAATGAGGATTAAAAAGCAGGAATGGCAGAGTGTCTCAGTGGTTTGGGAAAACAGACAGAGAGCTCATGGGAAAATTTATTTTATGAAAATCATATTTTTTTTCTTCCCCGAACTATCTCTTCTGAGTTACAGTTGAAAAATGGCTAGTCCTTTAATAAAATGTTTTGATTTTTTTATGGGGTGTTTTTTTTTCATTTCTGATAAAAAATAAACTTCAAACCAATTAGACACTTTCTGTAAACATTTTTGGTGTGTCAATAACCAATATTTTAATTTTAAAGGTTTGACTGATCATCAGTTCACTTAAAGCAGATCACATGGAGTGCTGCAGATCTACCAGAAATGGTATGGCTACAGAAAAACAAAGGTAGAATTGAGAGAGTGATTGTAGAATACAAAACTTCAGACAAGAGCTCATAGGAGCAGAAATAATGGTTTACGCTGTGGCACTGGGCCTTCACTGATCCATCCACCAGAAAAACCATAAGCGATAAGAGAAAAGTGGAAGATAACCATCAAATTTTATGAGGCAAGTTTTATAGGGAGAGGTAGTATCTTCTATTCGATTGCCTGAGACAGATGGAAAAAAAACAGATGAGCTGTCAGACATACATGGCCTTTTTATAAGCTCCAAGAGAAACAGCAAATTTCCAAGTGAAACACAGATTGACAGCAATTGCTCTGTATTTAATTTAATTATTTAATCATCCCTGGATAAAGGTAGTTGGTATCTAGGGAACCCAGAGGAGGGTGAGAAAAAGTTATTTGGTTATTTGGTTGTTAGGTCCTAAGGAACAGTGAGCAATACAAGATTTTGACTACCTGGATAGTTCAGGGCTTAGTCTGAGGGAACTGGAAGTTATGTTAATTCTCAGGAAGATGTTTGAGTTTCTTTATCTGACCATTGTCAAGCTGATGGTAGTAAAAAGTTTTCCCAGCCCAGTGTGCTTGTGCAGGTCTTCAGAAAACTAAAGACAGTGGTTTCAGATAGTCATATCACTAATGTTTCACTGGTACCACAGGTACCATCTTCTGCCTCATCTCTAAAGAAGCTATCACTCTTCCTATAAGAAATGTTAAACACAGACCTCAGAGACAGCTAAAAATCTTGGTCCTGAAACTGAGAAACAAAGCAAGAAGCTGCAGAGATGAGAGAGCAAGTCAGGTCCTGCATCAATAGAGATACCAAGCCATGTTGCACTATTTTATCACAACAAAAGTAGCTTTAAAAAGGGCAACATGCTTGATTGTTTTCTGTTGTGTCAGTCTTTTTCTTCTCTATTACCTCTTGTAAAACACTGCTGCTTGTGATCGAGGCAGATATGGGATCACCACACTTTTCAAACTGCTTGCAGTTCCTGAAAGGCAGCTTGTAATAGCAGCTAGGCCAGTCTAGCTGGCCTAGTGCCTCCTCAGAAGGCGGCTTACGGTGTACAGAAGCAAGATGGGAGTAGAGAAGCAGGTGGGCATGACTTCATATCTGTGGAAGCAATAAGCCCCACCAGCTTTCACTGGGACTTGTGCTCTAAAATCCTGTATGTACTTTATGAAACACACCCTTGAGAGTGCAGAAGTGCTTCAGGGAGGGACAGGAAAGAGTCAGCAAGGTTGGCTGTACACCTCTGCAGGAAGCCAAGGGCAACCAGCCTTGAAAATGTCAGAAGCTTAGGAGGGTGTTTTGCATCTGCTTTACAATGGTACTTTCTGGAGACCAAATTGCTTGTCTTGTTTTGTCAAAAGGATTGTTGTGATGACGAAGTAGAAGCTTTTGCACTTTGCATTTAGTTGCACAGCAAGCTGAAAACCAGCCTTCTTCCCTGACATATTTGAAAGTATCCTCTCCCTTGTCAAAACAGAAATCTGTTCCAGTCTCCAGTTTTATTTCCCAGTAAACCATGAAATTGCTTAAAGAAATGAGCAACAGGGAAAAAAGGGGGGCTGGGCAGAGAGAGGAGATTTTGTTCAGTATAAGGCCATTCTCTTTCCAATTTCAAATTACCTGTAAGGCAACTTAGGTGGCTGATAAAAACTGATTTCAACACCCAGTGGGTCAGATTACAAGGGATTTCTTGCTTGAATAAACTTGGAATCAAAACACTGCTCCCAATCTACGGCGTGTATAGTTATGTAGATAATGTGAAATGACAATTCAAACTAACACTATCCCTGGCAAAGGAAGTGGGATTTTTGGGGTTTCTTTTTTTTTTTTTTTCCTTTTCTTTTTTTTCCTATTGAGTAGACAATTCAGTTTCAGCTGCTTGAATGTTTCTACTATTCACACCTGGAAAATTATTGCCCATCAGCATATCTCAAAGGTTAGAGCAGAGGCCATCTCTGTTCTGACACATGGTGTGGTACCAGAAAGGTTGATTTAAGCTCACCAGCTGCTTTTTCCAGAAAGGAAAGGACAGCCTGTGGAGACAGATGTTTATCTGACCAAGATGCATAGAGAAGTCTCAGTATAAACAAGAAACAGGTTGTTGGATATCCTGCCTGTAATAAAATGTGAACAGTAAAGTCCTCCAGCAAGACACAAAATTGGTTAAAGGGACTTAATGATTATCATGCCCATACCTTCAACCCTGTCAGCACCTGCTTGAACTGCTTATGCAAATAGCAAGGTAGCAGCATGAAAAAGCTTTTAGCATTTTCTTGAGACAGCAAGTGATGAGCATTTCTCATTGTAGCAAAATGATTTCTCCCTGCTCTCTGGCAACATCACCCTTGTGACAGCTGCAGATCAGTGGTATCTTGTTCCAGGGCTTAGGTCTGTTGTTCAAATCAAGGCAGGACCTGATCTTCCGGCACAGTCACCTTTCCAAATCAGCCTGGGAAATTTCTGAAGCCTTGTTTTCCAAAACTGCAGACATCACTAGTCTCAGACAATGCAATTCCAGGTGTCCATGCAGGGATGCTGAGCCATGCAGTGTGTAGTCGAGCTATGGAGCCAATGGTGTGCTTCACTCAGTCCAGCATTTCAGCAGCAGAAGGATGAGATGTGAGGAAGTCTAATACCAAATGAGAGTGGCAAAACTTGTGGATTCACAGACAGAGTGAACTGGGAAAAAAGGAAGGAAGGAAGGAAGGAAGGAAGGAAGGAAGGAAGGAAGGAAGGAAGGAAGGAAGGAAGGAAGGAAGGAAGGAAGGAAGGAAGGAAGGAAGGAAGGAAGGAAGGAAGGAAGGAAGGAAGGAAGGAAGGAAGGAAGGAAGGAAGGAAGGAAGGAAGGAAGGAAGGAAGGAAGGACTGTTCTCTCAACTTTGCACAGAGCATGTGACGCATCAGCAGTGCAAAGGAAAAAGCCTGTGTTCATCTGGAAAAGATGGAAGATGCATCTGTCTCTGTTGAGTCCTAACGACCATCCTGACTCTTGGCTCTTATCCTTCCCAAGTGCAGTATAAAACAGTTGGAGGTTGTTAGAGATAACAGGGTGACAGGATAACGAATCCTACACTGGAACCAAGTGCCATTTCAAGTTGGGTCATGACCTAAATATTACTGGGATGGAGATGTGATGCTGACAGGAAGAATTTCTTGCAGTCCCACCTCACCATGCAGAGTCCAGGCCCAGTGCAAAGAGCTGGTAACAGAGAACAAATGTCAAGTTGCTCTTGACATTGTTTTTTCCTCTCTTCAGATAGACTTGCCACTTACCAGAACTGTTTTTTACTGTTTTCTGCAAACACCCTTCAGTAACACTGAAGAGGGATAACTGCAATCGAACATCGGGCATGAATGGATTTGATCATCCACTACAACTCTTCCCCTTTCTTCTATAACTCTAAACCATTCTCCATCACTGACTTATATCCAAAGCCTTAGAAACTACTAAGAGTCACTGGGACGGAGCCAGAGAGATACCAAGGGCACTGTGGGCAGAGTTTAATATCACATCTCTATGGCAAGATGGATAAAAAGGAAGCCATTGTATGCTTCTTAATGCACAGCACATACAATAACGCTTGCCCATCTGATGTGGGGCAAAATTAATGCCACAATGTAAGTTTGGTGTTTGGTTAACAGTGAGCACAGGCACATGTATGAACAGACTTTTTTTGAAAGGTTTATGATAACAATGTAGGAAAAAGAGTCTCCTTTCTCTGTAAATCTTAGATTGTATTGAAAATTCAAACCCCCCAAGTCCAAATGTTTCCCAGGTTTTGCTAAGTTTCAGTTAAGGAATTTTAACATGTTCCAGTTCACCTCCCTTAACCTACCGCCTCAGAGATACCTGTGACATGTGAAGGCAGACTAGCACCAATACAAACAGGGAGAAGCACGGAAAAGGAGGAGACTGGATTGGTCTCATATCTTTCATCTCCTCTTGCAGTGGCAATGAAGTGGCAGCCAGGCTGGCCTGAAGATTCAGAATCCTTCCTTTCCTAATCACCTTCAAATCTTCTGTCATTTGCTTTTCTGTTTGTTTTGATAGAAACCTCTTTTCTGGCATGTTTTATTATAGCTGTGTGCTTCCATCAATTAAACCAGGCATATGGGGAGTGAATAATATCTAAAGCTGGTGTCAGGAGTTCCCCAGTCCAACTTATCTCCCTTATATATCTTCTAATGGGTTACTGACAACAGTATTTTATCCCATTGAACAAAGTGCTGTTGATTTTCCTGTGTGATGGCCTGTGGCTTGAGCCTTTGTTTGGAAGGCCATGTGTGCAGGAAGTACCACCTGTCAGCTCTCCTGTGATTTACCACTCTAAACATGCCATTTCTGGAAGTCCTGGCTGACAATTTGACAAGAATAGGAACTTCTGGAAATAATTAGTCAGTGAGCCAAAGAGTGTAGCAATTATAATTAATAATAATGTTGTGCCCTTCTTTAGAGATTGCACTCTCCAAGTACTGAGTACATCCTAATTAATTGCATCTCATGCCCACTCACCTTCCCTCATGAGGTGACAATTATTGTCACATCACAGACAGGCGATCTGAGGCATTGAGAAGTGAAGGCTCATGTGTTCAGTGGAGGTGCCTAACAGACGGTGACAAGATTTTGCAAAGGTGCTGAGTGCCCCTTTTCTCAGGGGCCAAGGGAACAGTTTTAGCAGGACAGTGCTCAGCTTTGAACATACCCTGGGCAGTGGTAACATTGCCAAGTCTCCTCCAAGACATGGGATATTTTCCTTGAAAAGCCTTGTGCTTGCAAGCACATAGCTAATTACACGAGAGTCACAGCTCTCAGGCTGTTAACAAAATGTGGTACCTATTCCTTGCAGATGCAGAGCGAAGCCTGAAAAGGTGCAGTGAGTGAACCCTAAAGGCCAGAAAAGAAGTTTTCTTAAAAAATAGTAGTAACCTAGAGACTTCAAAAGTTAATAAAGGGATTTGTTAATGATCAGGCTGTGACTTTTTAAACTCTTTAATTAGAACTGGTTTAGATACCAGACTCAATGTGGATTAGGGTCACTTATTTTCCACTGATGTGTTTCAAAGCTCTGGCCCTAATTTCTGCTAGCCATTGTCAGCATCAACCACTTGCATATGCCCAAGTGGCAGCAGTATCTAGGTCCCCAGTTTAGACTTAAGAGATGTTGGTTAAAACAAAGACCTTGGCCTTTTGAGGACTTGAGGTAACTTATCATTTAAGAAGATGTGCCTTTACATTTTTCTGTCAACAACTGCTTCAACCTGTGCATTAAAAATTGCTACCAATATACAATTTCCAGCATTATTTGCATAGCGTTTTTTAAATATATAGATCTATATACTGACCACTAAGAATTTGTTAAGAGTCTGGCAGAGACTCTCTGCAACTCAGGGGATATGATGTCAGTGTGAGGCATTACTGGGATGAAAATTCAGGTCTGAAGGCCTCCCTGGAAGAGGTGAACAGGTGACTGGAGTCAGAAAGCAGGTGACCTCTTCCAGACCCATGTTCCTGTGAAGATGCAGCATGCCATGATGAGGAGAGCCAAAAAATGCCCTCTGCTTCTCTCATCATAAGTTACCAAATACAATTTATATTGTTCTGTTGTGCTTGTTTCCCTTTGCTTGGGAACTGAATGAATTTCATATCAAATCCAAGAATCTTGTAATTCAGGCCACAGAGTCTCTGTCTCTTCTTGACACTGTTAATATTTACTCTCCATGCAGAGACCGGATACTGTGCATGATATGTAAAGGGGCAAGGGAAGTCTGAAGGTCTCTTGAAAAAAATTTTCTCTGCATCAAGAGCTTGAGGAGTTACTGATACTTGTCTAAATGCTGTCCCCTCCACCCACCCCCACCCCCCGCATCTAGAAAAAGAGCCTGTAATTTTTTCCCCATTAAGAGTTACTGGTGGTAAGAAGATAAGACAAGGGATTGAGCCATCATTATATATTGCTGACAAATGTCTTCTTCAAACAAAATTCCTCTGAAACCACACCAACACAGAAAGATATGCCCTGTACTTTCTCAAATTAAACAAAGGACAGTTAAACAGATCTCCACTGCACTGCGAAGATATATTGACCAGGACAAAACTGATGTATTTTGATAGAGCAAGATGACATATATGTCCTGAAAATCTTTTACAACAAAATTTACTTGCAGCTGAGTTTATTTTTGACAATTTTTTCCTCCATTTGAGAAAATATTATATTTTCTCTAAATTTAACATTTTTCTTTCTTTCACTTTAAATACTTTCTTGTTGTAGTTCTGGAAAAAAAAATATTTAATTGACGAGAAAAAAATGTTGAAGCTTTTTTTAGGATTTTCACCACAATGCTGCTTATAAACCTTCCTCCCTAAAGAACAGGTCAGACTATTCAGATATTTTAAAGCCATGGAAGAACTTTGAAGAAAGACAGGATAAGTCCTGCCATAAAGTGTTGATATAACACTTCTGATGGGAGAGGTACTCACCTTGATACATAGATTAAGAGAAGTCTTCATTAAAGCATACTCAGTAACAATCATTGGCATTCTTTACAATAACCTTTTGCACAAATGTATTGTAGTAAAACCTGAAATCATTCTACACCACTAAACAATCTAACCCTTTGTCATTATATCTGAACTTTAAGAAGACTATTTTACTATGGAATGTTTGTTTCTGTGTTTATTTGCTGTTAAAAGAGGGGTTTCAATGTGCTAATTTGTATAAAAGAAGTGCTTATCAGCCATTAATATCAGATTTCTATGGAAGTTTCATTACATTATGTGATAACAAACTTCCCTAACCTAGTTGTAAACTTGTCTAACATGACAGTTACATTTTAACTAAAATTATTTAGCAATTCATTTATTCTTAATTCACAACATCTCATAGACAGTATTTTTCCATCTTGTTCTTTCCTCTGCTCCTATATACTTACCTATTGCTTACAGAATCACAGAATCATAGAATAGTTTGGGTTGGAAGGGACCTCCAGGGGTCCTCTAGTCCAACTGCCCTGCTGTGGGCAGGGACATCTTCAACTAGATCAGGTTGCTCAGAGCCCCATCCAACCTGACTTTGAATGTTTCCAGGGATGAGGCATCCACCACCTCTCTGGGCAACCTGTCCCAGTGTTTCACCACCCTCAGCATAAAAAATTTCTTCCTTAGATCTAGTCTAAATCTACCCCCCTTTAGTTTAAAGCCATTCCCCCTTGTCCTGTTGCAACAGGCCCTGCTAAAAAGTTTACCACCATCTTTTTTATAAGCCTCCTTTAAGTACTGCAATAAGGTCTCCCCGAAGCCTTCTCTTCTCTAGGCTGAACAACCCCAACTCTCTCAGCCTTTCTGAACAGGAGAGGTGTTCCATCCCCCTGATCATTTTCATGACCCTCTTCTGGACCCGCTCCAGCAGGTCCGTGTCTTTCTTATGCTGAGGGCTCCAGAGCTGGACACAGTACTCCAGGTGGGGTCTCACCGGAGCAGAGGAGAGGGGCAGAATCCCCTCCCTCGACCTGCTGGCCACGCTTCTTTTGATGCAGCCCACGATACGATTGGCCTTCTGGGCTGCGAGCGCACGTTGCTGGCTCATGTCCAGCTTTTCATCCACCAGTACCCCCAAGTCCTTCTCAGCAGGGCTACTCTCAATCCCTTCATCCCCCAGCCTGTATTGATACCGGGGGTTGCCCCAAACCAGGAGCAGGACCTTGCACTTGGCCTTGTTAAACCTCATGAGGTTCACACAGGTCCACTTCTCCAGCTTGTCCCGGTCCCTCTGGATGGCATCCCGTCCCTCTGGTGTGTTGACTGCACCACTCAGCTTGGTGTTTTCTGCAAACTTGCTGAGAGTGCACTCGATCCCACTGCCTATGTCATTGATGCAGATATTAAACAGTACCGGTCCCAATATGGACCCCTGCAGGACACCACTCGTCACCAGTCTCCGTCTGGACATTGAGCCCCTTGACCACCACCCTCTGGATGTGACCATCCAACAATTCCTTATCCACCGGACAGTCCACCCATCAAATCCATACCTCTCCAGTTTAGAGAGAAGGATGTTGTGTGGGACCGTGTCAAAAGCCTTACAGAAGTCCAGATAGATGACATCCGTAGCCCTTCCCGTGTCCACTGATGTAGTCACTCCATCATAGAAGGCCACTAGGTTGGTCAGGCAGGACTTGCTGTTGGTGAAGCCATGCTGGCTGTCTCGAATCACCTCCCTGTCCTCCATGAGCCTTAGCATAGCTTCTAGGAGGATCTGTTCCATGATCTTCCCAGGCACAGAGGTGAGGCTGACAAGTTGGTAGTTCCCAGGGTCCTCTCTACCCTTTTTAAAAATGGGTGAAATATTTCCCTTTTTGGCTGCCTCCAATCTTAACGTCATTGATTAGCTCACTTGTGTTGGTGACCAACAGGTCCAGTAACGCATCCCCTCTGGTAGGGTTGTCTATTAACTGGCTTAAGAAGTTATCCTCAAGGCACTGCAGAAGTCTCCTGGATTGCCTACAGCTCGCTGTGTTACTTTTCCAGCAGATGTTGGGGTGGTGGAAGTCTCCCAACAGGATGAGAGCCTGCGAGCATGATAGCTCCTGTAACTGAAGTAAGAAGACTTCATCAATAGGCTCCCCTTGATCAAGCAGCCTTTAGTAGACACCAACCACAAGGTTACCTTTGTGGCCTTGGTCTCTAATTCCTACCCATAATCTTTCAACCTGGTTGTGGCTAGTCTTCAGAGAATCATGATTCTATGATTTTACACTTCCTAACAACTCTGAAGTGAAAAGGCCACTTTTATTCGGAAATTTTTCCCTGGGGAACATTCAATTGGACGTAAAAGTATAACTCCTCAAGTATAACTCCTCAGAGGCCTAATAACCTACTGAACTGAACACAAAAAGCTTTGGATCCAGGAGGTTGGCAACTCTATTCCTATTTTTACCATGTGCTTAGGCAAGACATACATAAAAACTGTCTGAATCTTAGTTGTGAACCTAGCAGGACCTAAATTTCCACCCAAGTGTCTTTCCTTTATCCTCCTGGCAATACCTGGGTGACCTTCTCCCACAAAGCCAGACTGTTCACCAAGAGTAGGAAAAAGGTAATATAAATTAGTATTAGTGATTAATAATACACCTCAGTCTCTTTGCTAGAGCTTCTCCTCAGCCAAGGATGTCAACAAACAAGGAGGGGCTACTGAGCCTCCTATTCCTCTCCCAAGAGATGCATTAAAGTATTTGCCTTTAGGACTGGCTTGGAAATGGCATGGAAGCACACATACTGCAGAGCAGCTCTGGCCTAACTCCACAACTTCTGATCCACCTCTGTTTATACTAAACTTTTCAGGCCTCCAGGGAGCTGCATGCAGGATCTTTTCTTGCTCTAACAAGCTGCCAGCCCAGACCAGCAAATTCGAGGACCTGGCCTCTGAAGTATCAGGGAGGACCACTAGCACTGTCCCATGGATGCAGGGCCTGTGGTTTGTGGCAGTCAAGTAGAATATTTTTCCAGCTTCCACTGTATAAGAACTATTTGGAATGGCGCTGGAGATCCCTCAGCAAATCATTGAGGTTACTGTGGTTGGGAAAACCATTTTGACTGTTCATTGGCTGACCTGATGGATTTGTCAAGAAGGTAAATTCAACAGCATGACCACCAAGCTGAAATAGATGTTGACAGGATACATTCATCCTGTCCTTGCTTATGGCTGCTCTGACTACCTCACACATACAGGGTGACAAGTCTGATCTGTCAGATGCTGCATGAATGACTTTGGGAGGGAAGAAGAAGAAGAGATTGTCATCTCTCTGGGGAGGAGATAATAGATGAAACTAGAAGGGATTGAAACAGACATGAGGAACTAGCACACAAAGCTTCACCAGCCCTTTCCAAGAAACTATCCTATTCTGTGGCTTAATTCTCATTTGCTTCAGCTCATGCTGGTAGCCCAAGGGCTTCCTACCCCATTAAACAACATCAGACAGTTGTGACAGTATATTTTAGGCCTACAGGAACATGGAGAACACAGGGATAGAAATGAAGTGTTACTTAAAACAGTACAGTTGTTGGTCTGAGCCCTGGTTAGCCAATTTCAACACAGGCCTGCTTGCTTTGATATCACCAGTGTCTTTATTCTGGGGTTTGGCATCCCTGTAACCTGAACTTTGTGTGGTGAAGTAAGGTTCATAAAGATGACATCTCCAAGAAAAGATTAAACCCATCTCACTCAGTCTCATGGTGGGATGAGTTTCCCAAAAGGTATTAAATTCTCTCACTTGACTTTAGAGGTAGCATAGAGGCTGCCTCTTTGGTCTGGACCTCTGGAATTTGAATTAAAGATCTGTTCTTCCTATGCCTAAAGTTTGGTCCGATGAACCTCATGCATTTCTTCCATCTTCCCTATCCATCTGATCAGATAGGACACGTTATGCCATAGTTCACTGTCTGCAGGTAGAGCAGCAGGCTGATATGCCCACCCATTCCCAAGCAAATCACTTGTTTCCACATCTGCATACAAGTGTTTTCTGCCTATAGAAAACAACACTCTTTAGTTGGTATTTTGCTTCTCGTACTCTCTTTTTTCTTCTGAATGGTTTTAATATTTGTGGGGGAAAGGGGGAAGAGAGAGAAGGAGACAACCTGAAATAAAACTAATGAGAACAAGAGAGTAATATTGCTACAAAGTAAGGGAAAGCTAGTAACCTTATTGCAATGGGAAAAAGTTTATACATGCAGCCCAAACTCATGCTTCTGTTTACGGGCAGCTCCCACAAAGGTCTACAATTGCCTTTTTGTAAATAAGTACTGTTTTCTTCTATGGATGAGCTGGAGTAGGCTGCATATGAAGACAGTTGAGGAAATTCCCAAATTATGATGACAGGGAAACAAATTTAAAGTAGCAGGAAAGAAATTCTGCAAACTTAAAAGTCCTTGGCTGGTTTTAGCCACAGATATACTCACACAGTACAGCTGTTCAAATCATATAAGCTGCTAGAAGTTAAAATACTTGCTAGAACTTTTCTACTCCCCACTCTCACAATATGAGGATGAACAGAAAAACCTTTTCCTTTAGGTATAAGTATAATACTTTTGCGGGCTTCAAAACCAGTTGGTTTTTCCAGCGCAGCTAGAGATAGAGTGGAAGTTCACTTCAGTCCTTTCTTCTCTCCTGAACTAATTCATTCAGACTTAAAATGAAGAGGAGATGATCTTTTGAAGGTTGAAATGCAAAGATTCTCAGAATAAAAACATACGTCAAAGGGCTAAAGCCAGATAGGCATGGAACTACATCTACCAGGAACTTGACTGCTGTTTCCTGCAGGACACAGAAGTCCCAAAGAACAGGCAATCCTGAGCAGTCTGTGAGCCATCTCACAGTAATTATCAAAAGCGTATAAAACCATAACAGAAAACAGTACTCCAGATAGCCACTCCACAGTTCCTACACTTGACTAAAAGGTTAGGGCATAAACATGATAAATAATAATGCAGTGCATTACAGCACTGGCTTGAGAAACAGTAATCCATAAATGCCTCTGTATGTGGGAGTTCAAAATATGTCCCGATGACAGGACTGCCACTGTCCTGAAGTACTGCATTTCTCCCTCTTTAAAAGGGTTAGCTGCCCTTTAAAGAACAAGAGGAGAAAGAATTAAGTTCATGAATAATAGTTCAGTGCAGTAGCCTATTAATGGATGAGTAATTGACTAATAATTGCACACCTTTCTATGTCTGCCCTTAAATTAAATCCTGCCACCCCAATCCATCAAGGTTGTTTACTGAAACATCTTGTCAACTGAGCAGTTATCTATATGCCTATCCTCTAGCAGGAGAAGGGGAGCAGCACTCTTTGGCCTTTCAAAATATTAACAGCACTGGAGCCTAACTGATCATATGTGGTGGTGTGGTTTAACCTCAGTCGGCAACTGAGCACCACGCAGCCACTCGCTCACTCCCCCTCCACCCCAGTGGGATGGGGGAGAGAATTGGAAGAGCGAAAGTGAGAAAACTCATGGGTTGAGATAAAAACAATTTAATAATTGAAATTAAAAAAAATACTACTACTACTACTACTAATAATAATAATAATAACACACAAGGCAAGTGATGCACAATGAAATTGCTCACCAGCTGCCGACTGATGCCCAGCCAGTCCCCAAGCAGTGGCCCCCCCAGTCAGCTTTCCCCAGTTTATGTACTGAGCATGATGTCCCATGGTATGGAATATTCCTTTGGCCAGTTTGGGTCAGCTGTCCTGGCTGTGCCCCCTCCCAATTTCTCCCTGGCAGGGCATGAGAAGCTGAAAAGTCCTTGACTAGTGTAAGCACTGCTTAGCAGCAACTAAAATGTCAGTGTGTTATCAACATTATTCTCATCCTAAATCCAAAACACAGCACTGTACCAGCTACTAGGAAGAAAATTAACTCTATCCCAGCTGAAACCAGGACATGTATGAATATTCAATTGCTCTTATTTAACAGGGACTGCAAGTGGGTCTGATGATTTGAATCTACATGACTGGCATGTTGTAGTCACAGCCATCATGGACAGGGAAACCAACATCATTCCCCATCCTGACCATCTTTTCCTTCAGCAATATTTGTGGTGGAAGGTTTTGTAGGAAGCAGTTTTGCATGGTGGTCATTTTCTCCTCAGTTATCCTCAAGGGACTAGCCTGTTAAGAAAGGGAAACTTTCACAAATTATAGGTCTTTGCTTTCTCCTAACTTGGTGGCTCAGTGAAGGTTCTGGTGGAGTGGTACAGGTGGGAAGGAACTGAGCTGGGAAGTAAGACATCTGCAGTATGTTTCTAGTTCTATTGCTGAACTGTTGGTTGACCTGCTAGATCCACCCCTGCTCCTGTCCCACTCCTAACATTAGTGTATAGGCTCTTTGGGACAGAATGTCAAAATGTATAGCACCTAGCACAACATGGCCCTTCTCAGCTTTGTAAACCAATGTAATAGAAATAGAATGCCGGCCTTAGCTATTTGGAAAATGGGGTTTTTGATCATGAAAACAAGGAAAAATCATCTTTGTTCATGGAATTGTTAATGTTTTGGCATATATGCATCTACAAAGATATACAGAATTGGCCTCCCAAGTAGTGTAACTTCAGATACACTGCTTGGAAATGCTGCCAAGCTTTGTACAGTTCGTAGCCTGAACTGAACTAATCCTACAGGCTCATTTTCCTCCATCGACTGGACTCCATGCAACCCAAAGGACTGTGTCTGCCCCTATGGCCCCACAGAATGTTGCTGAACCAAATTTTCAGTGTTTGGTGTTATGATCCCACAAATAAAATAACAACATATTTTTCCTTCAGAAAATCCTTTTTGGGTATAATGTCAACTAACTGAAAATTCATTTTTTATCCTTCAAAAGAATTGTTTTAACAGAATACTTTTGAATAGTCCTACTAAGAACATTTGTATTCCAAACATTTAGGATGGATTTTTTTTTAATAGCATCCCTTCATAATTTATTAATTTTACTTAAAATATGGTCTCTAGAAAGATAAATGTTTGCAATTTATTGGTATTCACAAGCACTCCGGTAACCCCAAAGATATGCATTTACCTGTGAGGGAAGGCAAAATATCCTGTAAACCCCTCAATTTCTCTTACAAGCTTCCAAGGAAACACAAGTGGAGAAAAAGAAAGGAAAGGAAAGGAAAGGAAAGGAAAGGAAAGGAAAGGAAAGGAAAGGAAAGGAAAGGAAAGGAAAAGGAAAGGAAAGGAAAGGAAAGGAAAGGAAAGGAAAGGAAAGGAAAGGAAAGGAAAGGAAAGGAAAGGAAAGGAAAGGAAAGGAAAGGAAAGGAAAGGAAAGGAAAGGAAAGGAAAGGAAAGGAAAGGAAAGGAAAAAGAAAAGAAAAGAAAGGAAAAAGAAAAGAAAAGAAAAGAAAAGAAAAGAAAAGAAAAGAAAAGAAAAGAAAAGAAAAGAAAAGAAAAGAAAAGAAAAGAAAAGAAAAGAAAAGAAAAGAAAAGAAAAGAAAAGAAAAGAAAAGAAAAGAAAAGAAAAGAAAAGAAAAGAAAAGAAAAGAAAAGAAAAAAGAAAAGAAAAAAGAAAAGAAAATGAAACCCCTCAGAAATTATGAAAAATGCTTTGGCTGTGTCCTTTTAGCACTGGGTTTATGGAAAGTTACAACTCAAGATGTTTTTTTAAAGGGGCATGCAATTTTAAAAAATATTAAGATTAAAGGTTCAAGTACTTACAAAAATATTTAAACCAATGTTCATGACCTGACTCCAAATGGAAGCCCTGGACACGTAAGGGGTCTTTTCTATAGGCCAGCTGATACCTACGTATTATTGCGATACTTTTTGGGTATCGCAAAGGCTGTGGTTTCTCACAAATGCAGCTTCTTTTACAGCACTGTAGTCCCTAGAAGAATTATGTTAAACTAAAAAAGCTCTTGCTACTTCAGAAAAATTAGACTTGACCACCAGTTACTTTTACCTTCCTTCTCTCTATTCTTCTGTTTCTCTCAATCCCTCTATTATGAGGCACCTGAAAAATCGTCAGTGATCATACACTGTTAAGCACCATTCAAATTTCCACAATGTCCACAAATTAACCCATTATTATGAATAATATTTTAAACGCTCATGATACCCACAAAGAGTAACAGCAGTTTTTGAATAAAACAACCATGTTGCTCTCCAGTTTTATTTCACAATTATTTATACAAACTGACTTGACAAGGTAAATTCTTTAAGTCTTTGCTCTGATATTACCCAGTCAACAAGTATTACATGGATCTTACCTATTCAGAAATAAGAAACTGTCTCCCACTTTTTCCATTTAAGTAACTTTGTGAATGACACTATTCAAAAGAGGTCAGCAGCTCCCATCCTTTTCTTATACAGACCATTTAATCCCAAGGATATAATGAAGGAAAAAAGCCCAAGTATTGTTATGTAGTTAAAAGGTATTTGCAATTAAAATTCATTATCCATTTGGAAAAAAATGATCAAACATGTATTTCCCCTTGATATCATATAGCCCACCAAAGCGAATTGTTTGTGGCAGA
Organism: Spheniscus humboldti; assembly: GCA_027474245.1. NCBI lineage: Eukaryota > Metazoa > Chordata > Aves > Sphenisciformes > Spheniscidae > Spheniscus > Spheniscus humboldti. Next base: position 66,716,990 of record CM049890.1, on the reverse strand, counting down.
TTTTTCCAACAGAAAACAATAGTCTAGTTCATAAAATTTAAAACTGGGTTCAGTTGCTTGATCTTTTTATGAACTGCAGGAAGCATTCATCATTCCAGTTTGTGCACATGCAACAACCAGAGGAAATAAATATATAGGCCTTGAAAAGCCAGAGAAATTAGTGGCTACTATTGGGAATGACCCAATAGACTTCTTAGCTTCTCTTAAGTGTTTGTAGGCAAACTAGAATGGCAGCAACCTTAGGTTTGTTTTTGCTGAAAGCAGAATTAACAATAATTCAGTCCTTTTGCAAAATTAAGCATATACCTGCTACAAAAGGATGTATCTCTAGGATAAATTAAGTTCAGAAATGTTTGCCTCCTTGTTTACTCCTGTGTCTTTCCTTACCATTCTGGTGCAAAAAGAGACCAATAGAGACCACACTGGACAGCTGTTCTGACTGTCCTATGTTCATTAGAGCAGAAATGAGAGCATTAAAGCAGCCTGGGATATTCAGCTGATAGCATTGTTCTGACACTGCTCCTCATGAAACTAGTAAACCTCAACCTATTTGTCTCTGAAGAAAATAAGGCTTAAGCAGGGGATATTCCTGGGCTTTAGGCACTCAGAAACACTAGTCACTCCTGCAAGTTGTAGGCTTGGTTTGAGAGTCTAGCTTTGCTGGGTAACGCAGTGCAGATTTCACTCCAGCCTAGCTCAAACTGAGGTCTGGCTCCAGGAAGTTGTAGCCCTGAGAGAAGAGAACCCCCAAATTGTTCCATAGGCAGATGCCCTAGGAAATGGGGATAACTAACGATGCCATTTCTGTAACTGAAATGAGTAGCAACAGATGGAAGGTAGCCAACCCCCTGCTCAGGAGCTGTAATGAAACAATAAGTCAGGATACACCTCAGGGGTGTCTCCTATTGTTTTGGAATAATGAGAGAGAGCAGGAATCATTACAATGTCAGCCCTTCCTGTTATTCAGTTGTGTCCACTTGATACAGGGCTGTCTAAAGCAATAAATATATGTGCTACAGCTATGTGTGTCCCTTTTGGAGCTTATAGGCCCATCCAAACACAGCCTGCAGGTTCAACACAAGGCACTTCCTGCAATTAGAATTTAATCGCCTTGGAGAACAGCTGAGAATTTCAATCTTCTTTTTTCCCTTAGGCCCATCAATCTTGTTTCTTGAAGTAATTTAATTTCCCCCTCTCTCTCAAAGAATACTAAATCTTCTTGGTGGCAAGAGGGAGCACGTGAAGAGCAAGAAACTAATTCTCAGTGGAAATTTAAATACAATGCTGATTGTTTGCTGAGAGCGCTCCAGTATACCTGCAGTTGAATAACTCAACCAGATGCAGAAGACCTACTGTCCTTAGTAAGAGGCTGCTAGCAGCTGTGAAGCAGTAGTTTAAAATACTGTGATAATTCAGGCCAAACTTGCGCTTTCATCCTGTTTCAGTGTCTTAAAACTTGCATACTTTTGGGCAGTATTAGCTTTAGGGGTTTTTAAGACTGTGGGCCTTGGCAGACTGTCAAAGGTAGCTGGAATTTTTCTGGATTTTTCACAGTTTTGAGGTTTATTCATTCAAATGAACTTCTAAAGAATGGGAAAAGGGCTGCCAATGGCTAGCACTAGAAACAGGGCAGGAGAGGATGTGTATTACTGTCCTTTTCTGCAAGTACCTGACTTTCCGGAGCACTGCCAGCTATGATCACATGAATCCATTCAGAGCTGTAGGCACTGCATGTCTCAGCCACTGGATCACTGCCTCTTTTCTGGAGATTAACGGGCAGAGCATGGAGGCAAACATCACACAAAATCCCAGAGAGCAAGGAACGCGATGTTAACATTTCCAAGTAACACTAAGTAACACAACCATAGGCAACATCCTGACATGGTAAATCACGTAATTGATGTCCCAAATATATACCTATTCATATGCAAAAACCCCTATTTCTACTCAGCCAATATGAAACACCATAAGTCACCAAGGTGCTTTTTCCTCACCGCCACCCCAATGCAAGCAGAAAAGGTTCTCCCACAGAAATGAATTGGACAATTCACCATAAGTTACCACTCTATGTATGCAGGTAAGAACCTGGGCCTGTGTAGCCAAATGATACCCAAGTATTTCCTGGTGACTATATCTCAATACAGCAATCTCTAATAATTTTTTGTATCAATCTCATCTGGCACTGCATACGAGTCTGACTGTTGTATGACAGCCTGACAGTGAAGGTAGCTTTTCCTGCACTTCTCTAGCCATTTCCCTACTGCATCATGTTATTCATTATGGACATTCACAGCAAGAGTCAATAGCTACCAGGATGAAGGATTCTTTTACCCTGTTTTCCATTTATCCTTTTCTCCAGGAAACAGGGTTTCTGTGACTCCACTCTGTCAGTTTTCCCTCTCTTGTAACGTTGGAATCAGTTGCCCAAACTCAACCAGATTTGATGGAGAAATAGAATATAAAGTTTCTATAAATTCTGTGGAAAACAGTCAGCCACGCAGAGGAAAACACGTTCACCTGGAAGAAAGGCAATGTGAACTCAACTGTTTATCAGTAGCAGAAAACTCAGATGGGCTAGAGCAAGGACACAAATCTGCAGCAGGGCAGGGCTTCACTGGGCCCAGAACTCCTGGAAATATTCTCTGTTTTTTCTCAGTTAAATATGCTGGTAGTTTCACCTATGCAGGTACACTTGGGCAGGTGATTGCATTCCTACCTTGGTGGGGCGCATCAGGCATTTGTGCCAAGACACTAAGCAGCCAGGAAGAAATTACTTCATGCCTTCCATTTCTTAGCCTCTCACTCCATGTCTATTAGAGGTGATTTTTAAGCTTCAGTTTTTCACCAGAGCACATTTGTCAGGACCATTGGTTCATCTAGTCCCTCCAGACACAGGACACCAGACAACTTGGAAGTCCATCAAACATAGAATCATAGAATCATAGAACCATTAAGGTTGGAAAAGACCTCTAAGATCATCAAGTCCAACCGTCAACCCAACACCACCATGCCCACTAAACCATGTCCCTAAGCACCTCATCTACATGTCTTTTAAATACCTCCAGGGATGGTGACTCAACCACTACCCTGGGCAGCCTGTTCCAATGTTTAACCACTCTTTCAGTAAAGAAATTTTTCCTCACATCCAATCTAAACCTCCCCTGGTGCAACTTGACGCCATTTCCTCTTGTCCTATCACTTGTTACTTGGGAGAAGAGACTGACACCCACCTCGCTACCACCTCCTTTCAGGTAGTTGTAGAGAGCGATGAGGTCTCCCCTCAGCCTCCTTTTCTCCAGGCTAAACAACCCCAGTTCCCTCAGCCACTCTTCATAAGACTTGTTCTCTAGACCCTTCACCAGCCTCGTTGCCCTTCTCTGGACATGCTCCAGCACCTCAATGTCCTTCTTGTAGTGAGGGGCCCAAAACTGAAGACAGTATTCGAGGGGCGGCCTCACCAGGGCCGAGTACAGGGGCACGATCACTTCCCTACTCCTGCTGGCCACACTGTTTCTCATACAGGCCAGGATGCCATTGGCCTTCTTGGCCACCTGGGCACACTGCCGGCTCATGTTCAGCCCGCTGTCAACCAGCACCCCCAGGTCCCTTTCCACCAGGCAGCTTTCCAGCCACTCTTCTCCAAGCCTGTAGCGCTGCATGGGGTTGTTGTGGCCAAAGTGCAGGACCCGGCACTTGGCCTTGTTGAACCTCATACAGTTGGCCTCGGCCCATCGATCCAGCCTGTCCAGGTCCCTCTGCAGAGCCTTCCTACCCTCGAGCAGATCAACACTCCCGCCCAACTTGGTGTTGTCTGCAAACTTACTGAGGGTGCACTCGATCCCCTCATCCAGATCATTGATAAAGATATTGAACAAGACCGGCCCCAAAACTGAGCCCTGGGGAACACCGGTCGTGACCGGCCACCAACTGGATTTAACTCCATTCACCACAACTCTCTGGGCCCAGCCGTCCAGCCAGTTTTTGACCCAGCGCAGAGTACACCTGTCTAAGCTGTGAGCCGCCAGCTTCTCGAGGAGAATGCTGTGGGAGACGGTGTCAAAGGCTTTACTGAAATCCAGGTAGACCACATCCACAGCCTTTCCCTCATCCACTCGGCGGGTCACCTTGTCATAGAAGGAGATCAGGTTGGTCAAGCAGGACCTGCCTCTCGTGAACCCGTGCTCGCTGGGCCTGATCCCCTGGTTGTCCCGCTCATGCCTTGTGAGCACCCTCAAGATGAACCGCTCCATAATCTTCCCCGGCACCGAGGTCAGATAGACAGGCCTGTAGTTCCCTGGATCCTCTTTCCGGCCCTTCTTGTAGATGGGCGTCACATTGGCAAGCCTCCAGTCGTCCGGGACCTCCCCCGTTAACCAGGACTGCTGATAGATGATGGAGAGTGGCTTGGCAAGCTCCTCTGCCAGCTCCCTCAGCACTCTCGGGTGGATCCCATTCGGCCCCATAGACTTGTGAGCATCCAGGTGGCATAGCAGGTCATTGACTACTTCCTCTTGGATTATGGGGGGTTCATCCTGCTTGCCCCTGTCTTCCAGCTCGGGGGGCTGAGTACCCTGAGGATAACCGGTCTGACTGTTAAAGACTGAGGCAAAGAAGGCATTGAGTACCTCAGCCTTTTCCTCATCCTCAGTGACAATGTTCCCCCCGCATCCAATAAAGGATGGAGAGTCTCCTTGGCTCTCTTCTTGTCATTAATATATTTGTAAAAACTTTTTTTGTTGTCTTTAACGACAGCGGCCAGATTGTGTTCTAGCTGGGCTTTTGCCTTTCTCATTTCCTCTCTGCATGACCTAACGAGATCCCTGTACTCTCCTTGGGTCGCCTGCCCCTTCTTCCACCAGCGGTAAACTCTCCTTTTTTTCCTGAGTCCCAGCAAGAGCTCCCCGTTCAGCCAGGCCGGTCGCCTTCCCCACCCGTTCTTTTTACGGCATACAGGGACAGCCTGCTCCTGCGCCTTTAAGACTTCCTTCTTGAAGATTGTCCAGCCTTCCTGGACCCCTTTGCCCTTCAGGACCATCTCCCAAGGGACTTTCTCAACCAGCATTCTGAACAGGCCAAAGTCCGCCCTCCGGACGTCCATGGTCGCAGTTTTGCTGCCCCCCTCCTTACTTCACCGAGAATCGAGAATTCTACCATTTCATGGTCGCTAAGCCCAAGATGGTCTCTGACCACCACATCTCCCACCAGTCCTTCTCTGTTTGTAAACTGCAGGTCACGCGAGGCACCTCCCCTGGTAGAGTCGCTTACCAGCTGTGTGAGGAAGTTGTCTTCCACACACTCCAGGAACCTCCTAGACTGCTTCCTCTCTGACATGTTGTATTTCCAGCAGACGTCCAGGAAGTTGAAGTCCCCCACGAGAACAAGGGCTAGCGATTGAGAGACTTCTGCCAGCTGCTTGTGGAACGCTTCATCCGCCCCTTCATCCTGGTTGGGTGGTCTATAACAGACTCCCAGCAGGATATCTGCCTCATTGGCCTTCCCCCTCATCCTTACCCAACATCATCTTCAAAAGCCACAGCCATAGCACACCAGAATAAAGGGTCACAAGGAACTGAGATATTGTCAGTGGCCTTGGGCCCTGCTCAAAAGACATGGTGTTACTACAAGTCCCAGAGTCTCAGGAAGTGGCCTATCCTTCATACTACTGAACAGGGCAAAAGGACCCTTTCTGACCCCAAATACAGTAATTGTTTTAAGTAAGTAGGACAGCAAACAAACAGCCACTGGACAGCCACTGAACAACTGGTGTTCCCTAAGATCTGTTTTCTGTCACAGCCACAATCAGAATACAGGGCTTTGGATGGAGGTAAAAGAATAAATGAACTCAGAAGTTAAATTCCTGTTCATAGGAAGCAAAATGTTCCTTCCTAGCTCCCATAACTAAGAAGTATTGAAGACTGATATTAGTACAATATTCAGACTCCACCCTGTATTCAAGCATTAGATGTAGGTTTGGACATACCACTATGGCTGACTCCCAAGAACTCATATTCCAAGCCTGGTACCCCATCTCTGAGTGACATGATCTTTTTACATCAATTTGGCACAAAAATCCACATTGAAATATGGGAATTTCTCACAGGATAAAAATTCTGAATTTTACTCATCTTTAAAGAATAATTAATTGCTGATCTAATTAAACATTAAAATCCATAATGAGCTGGAAGAGATCAACATGTGTAACTAGCATAAAATGTGGTATGATTGCAGCTGCCTGTCACTATGAATGGCAACTGCTGTTTGCAACCCCTGTGCTCATAAAAGTCACAATGTCTTTTTTTGCCTTATTTCCTCTGATCCTCTTTTACTGCCTTTGCACTTCCAGAAGCTGTTGAGATGTTGTTCTAATTTAAGTGTTTGATAATAATACAGGTTGCAAATATGTGAGAAAAAGATAGAACACCTGGTCAAAAGCTCGCTGAAATCTATAATCAATAGTCCCTTTTAGCATTAGTAGCCTTTGAGTGAAACCCCAATTACAGCAACATGAACTCTGTCCAATTAGCAATGAAGAACAAGCACTATGTTCCTTTGGACAAGCCTATTTTGAGTGAATACTATTTCTCAGAACACCACTAGAGATACCGTTAGCCCACCAGAAACAACAAATACAGTTAAAAAGGCTCAGCAGAGGCTGTGATAAAACAGCTGTGTTGCTATGACTAAAATGAAGCCTCCAGCTTCAATAAAAATGGTAAAAAATATGATGGATAATTGGTGAACTTCTAAACAGAGATTTCAGCTGCGTCTCCTAGCAATGAGCAACACTAAAAAGCATCATGAGAAAAGTCTTGTCCCTTAAAGTTTCCTAAGCATTTGGTAGTTAGTTATATGTCTATTTACAAAGCTTCAGCAGAGAAAAGTAGAATGGATGCAATAAGTCTGATATATAGTTCACTTCAAAAAACAAATGCAGATTATGCCTTTTGTTGTTCAACAGTCAGTAGCAAAAAGGGTGGTATTCAATGCCTGGTTTTGACAGATCTTAGCCTCAGAGCTCCAGGATATTATTTTGGTGAAGTTATAGTAGCAATAATTCTAGATCAAATAACCATTGGAGTTAAAGGCATTCGGGAGGGATTATTAAAAAGTAAGAAATAAATTAGACCGTCATGGGAGTCACAGCATGAGATACCTATAGGAGAAGAATCTGGCAAGCTGTAGAAGAAGATCTACAACAAGAAACTTGTAACACTAGTGCAGGCTTTGCAGAAGCAGTAGTTGGGAATTTCATTTATAAAGTAATCCCAGAGGACTAAGAACATCCAGAGAATCTGAAGCAATACACGATAGAGACTGTAAACTCATGTGGTTCAAAGCACAAACCACAGTAGCATTGATTGTGAGGATAGAAATTAACTGTATCTAGTAAGGAAGAAAAGTCTCCTTGGACACCCAGATCAGCCTACCCCCATGGAGGTTTCACTATGAAGGTACTCTTGCCAGCTCCCTAGCTGGACCCAAACTCAGTTTTGCTCTTGCCACAGGGAGTAAACCACTGTATTACTGATACATAACAAAGTGCATGCCCTTCAGCTTTACAGAACTTACTCTCTGAGGACAGAATTATTTTTTCTGAGAATTTCCAAGTAAATCTGTTAAAAGACTTTAAGCTAAAATATATGAAACGTCTTTTAAGGTATTCTTTGCCTTTCCTTTGATTCAAATTACCTTAACAGTATAAAACATTTCAATCTTCTCACACTTAAAAAAACTCAATGCAAGACAATACGTAGGCTACACTTGGGAGAAAAATAGGTTGTAATGAAATGAAAAGAACAATTGTGATGCAGTGAAGAGAGGAATTATCTCAAGAATTCAGGCCATTCTTAGATTGCCCCACTTTGGTATCAAAGTTTATCCAACTAATTACCACCTTTGCTGTGTAACACTTTTATATGCCATTCCATTTAATTACCAACATTTATAAATATCTTCTAAAAGGTTGAGTAAAATATGAGTGCGTGTGTATGATACATCTGCATGTGTGAACATGTACATGAGCATTTAAATAACTACATATCTCAGATAATTAAGCTGATACAATGACTGCAGCTATTTTAGGCTTTGCCATTTATACAAGTCAGCTCACAGCCCCAGTATACCTGGCTGGGATACTTTCACAGTTTTTTACTGCTGCAGAATGACTTTACACATCCAAAACACTTCATCCCCAGAACTGAAATACCTAGAAGATTCTGCACTGACAGGCCATATTCTAAATTCCATATTCCATTAACCCATCCCCCAATAAATAATTTCGGTTGATCTTGTTGCTTGAATTACAGGTTTAATTATTTAAGCTTCTTGGACTTAGAGATTTTAAGCAAAAAAACTTTAAATGCTTATTTTCTTGTGAAATATCAAGGCCCAAAACTGGTAAGCATCTTTCTTAAAACAAAAACAAAAACAAAAAACCAAACACAAACCCCACCCCAACTCAAAGAAAATCACTCCTACTTGATAAAAAAACTTTGAGAGTGAGAGCTTGCTGCTGCAGGTCTTGTTGTAGCAAGAAGGGAAGGATGAGCATCAACCAAAAGGTTTATAAGGGAGAACTGCAACAGAATCAAGGCTGCCTTGCAGAGGCACCACTTGGAATGTTACTGATTGCCTTGTGTTTTTAAAAAGGATATTATGTAGACCAGAATTAGAACTAAAGAGAGATTGATTAAACATGAGTCTGCAAAATGAAATCCTAAGCTGGAGGCTACATGGGGGGAAAGATCCAAAATCAAGCTCACGTTCTGTTAAGAAAGTCTAATTTTATGACTATTTATGAATGAAAATCTTGCTCATTTGATTATGAGGTTAAACATATTTAGGCATTTAGACCCAAAGGCATCCAAGAAGACAGGAAAGATGCTTCTTCAAAGAAGGAAAATAGGCACAGAGAGGAGGGCTAATACAGACATAATTTTATATGGTACAAAATGACTGAAAACTGGCAAAACACATGAAAGGCAAGCCAGTGGCTATTTGTTTTCCCCATAGTAGCTGAGAAAAGTTATTTGTTAAAGGATGCCATGGAAAAGATCAAATGCTGCAGCAATATGTGCAGAAGCAGAATTAAATAACCCTGTGATCTCAGCAGGAGGAACTCAAAATTTGGGGCACACAATTTCTCCCACTGTGAATTCAAGCTGTGCACCATCAGGACTTTGTGTTCTGAAACACATTTGGAAATGGGTGAGTGGCAGCCAGTTGTCACACAACTGCTGACAAGCAGCAACAGGCATTAATTCACATTCACATCTGACTTGATCAGTGTTTTCTGTTCAAAACTGAGTCCTGCCCTCCCTCAAAAATATGGGTCTTTTACTGAGCATACTGATTTATGTTTTCAGAAATTTGCTATTCAGTCAAGGAGTGCTATCTTCAGAATCAAATACATCTTTTTAAAAGTCTTTAAAGACTTCATTTGTAAAAAGAATGGTGGTATACTTACTGCTGCTTTGTGATTCAATAGCAAAAATCCTGATTTGCCTTGTCACATAGATCACTCAAAGGCAAGCTGTAAGGGAAGTTGCAAGGACCAAGTCCAATCCTCTTTTGAGACAAGCTGAAGGATTCTCAGTCCATCCCTGGCAATCAAAAACCTGTTCTTGAAAACCTTAGAAGTTTTCCTGTCCCATGTTTGAGCTTGCTTTTCTCTCATTCCCAGTATGTCTGTATAACCTTTTCCTCTTTCCTTTAGTGTCCCTTGCTAATAGAAACTCTGTTCTGTGCAACAGTGTTCTGCTATGATCCCTTCACACCTGCATTCTTCTTACAGTCATCTAGTGTACATCCTTATTTTTGCACTCTGTCCAATTCCTTATTCATTTTTAGTTCACAGAAGACCTCTTGTTGTAGCTACAATCATCTCTAACCATACTTCTCCATTCTGAACAGTTTGCCATTGATTTCTTCAGAATGAATGGCTTTTCCTAAGTCCTTACTAATTCCTTAAGCTTAACTTTAATTATCTTGCATTTTCTTCTTTTTAAAGCAATGAAGTATATCCCCATGTTCACTTTCATGATACTTACCTGTCCTTTTTAGACTCATGGTAAATTCCTCCCTGTTAATTAGTATCAATTCTAAAGCAGCCATTTCATTTGGAATTCCTACCTTCCAAAACCAAAAGTTTCCTTCAGCACCCTCCAAGGACTCACAACTGTCTGTGATGGCACAGTTTCCCTAGAAAGTCTACAAATCTCAAGAAAGTCTTTGGTTTAAAATACCCAGACCTAATTTTCCTCCCAAGCACAGAAGACCCTCTCTTGTCTTCATGCTATTTCTTAGCATTTTCATCTCCACAAAAGTCCCCCTGCAGTGAGGTTCTCCCTCTCCTTTTTTTGTTGGCATTTGCATATGAATGTCTCCAATTTCCTGTAGTTGTTCCTCTGTCTTCCCTGCTCTCCTTTTCTTGGTCTCAAGCTATTTTTGATGACTACCACTTTCATTTGTGGTTTGTTCTGCTTTCCTGAAATCAAACAAGTTTCCCATAACCTAGAACCACATACTCAGACTCATCACATCCCATTGATTCACAATTGGAGCTGGATTCTCAAAAGCCTTCAGCAATCTGGAAACACAAGGCAAGGCTCAATAGCATTTGCTCTGAACAGAAGAGCAGATCAGACAGGATGTTTGTTGACTTCATTGTTTTCTGCACTTATTGCTCCTTATACTGACCACTTGTTCCATTGAGCAACTTGTTCTTGGTTGACCCAGACCACTGACATCACTGCAAATAAATATTTTGTAGGTATTTTCTGCCTTCAGACCAAAACCCAGCATATTTTGGTGTCCTGATCACTTCCCAGAGAGCTGAAATTCCTTTAAAAGTCTGGGGCTGTCTGTATAAAGCTTTAATGGACCTTCACATCATAGCACAACACATGAAGAACTCCATGATTTTACATGTGGGAAACCTGAAGTGTGAAAGAAGCAAGTGGATTTGCCCAAGGTAAGAGGATTTTGTGGGACAGCATGGGAGTACCTGATCAGATGATAATCCCTCTCAGATAACCCTTCACAACCATGGAAGCCTGAAAACACCTTCATTTGCACAGCTCATCTTTGCAGTATGGTTCCTATGGTGGATGTTTAATGCAGCCAAGCTTTACTGGAGATTGTCATGGGGCTTCTGCTTTGGCCTTTTCACTTCTGCCTCCTCTTTCATGAGGTTTCTTATCTTCTGGACACAATTATGGCATTCATTAACAAAATGACAATGAAGGCCTTGTCACCATTTCTAGTCATGTGGTCTATTACCCCACTTACCCAGTTAACCCTGCAACCCAGAGTTGCAGCATTAGTGGGGATAAGCCACCTAATTATCACAGCTTTTGGTATTTATTTGAACACAGAAAGTTAATAGGGGCAAGTGGCCAAAACTAAAGTGGAACTTATGATCATTCCCACACATACTTGCCAAAGCAAGGGATCTGTATTATGCCAAGGACTTTAATGTAGACAAAAGGTCCACTGTTTGCTGTTAACAGGTACCAATTATTTTGCTGCTGTAATTGCAAGTTGATCAAAATTGGTGATCAAAAATGTGGATTGTAAGACAATTATGTGTATCCCTGCAGCATCCTTCAAGTCCTAAAATGGTAGTCAGAGCTATTTTAAGCTCCTGAAAGCACCACAGGGAAAAGCAAGTTGCATTATCTGTGCATTTTTGTCAGAGATTCAAGGTGGACACAAGCAACTAACATTGCTGAATTACTTGATTTATCCTTAATTACATCCTCCATTAAGCACTATGTTGCCCTCTCTAAATGTTGCATGTTCTATCTAGTGTAAAAGAAGAAGACACATTTGTTACTATATGCAGACTCAGCCAGAAGAAAATCCTCACCATTTTCTAGTCTTTCAATGTTGTGGCAGAATTACATCAACATTTTCTAGGGGTCATTTATCACCTTCTGTAGTCCATGTCTTCATTTCCTCTGTGCATATTCACAAGGTAATCAGAGACATATAGCTCTCGAAATATTGACCAGCACATCTTGATTTATTATAGTAAAATTATCATGAGATTCAGTTGGTTTTGATTTATTACCAGTAATTATCTTATCAAAAACAATTATGGCAGCTTGAACAAGCTCTAGATTTTGCAAAGATGGAGACTGCTGACAATTAGAATCATAGAACCTTAGAATCATTTAGGTTGGAAAAGACCTTTAAGATCAAGTCCAGCTGTTAACCTATCACTGCCAAGTCTACCACTAAACCATGTCCCTAAGCACCACATCTACACATCTTTTAAATACCTCCAGGGACAGTGAATCAACCACGTTTCTGGTCAGCTTGTTCCAATGCTTACAATCCTTTTGGTGAAGAAATTTTTCCTAGTATACTATCTAAACCTCCCCTGGCACAACTTGAGGCCATTTCCTCTTGTCCTATCACTTGTTACTTGGGAGAAGAGACCGACACCCAACTTTCTACCACCTCCTTTCAGGTAGTTGTAGAGAGCAATGAGGTCTCCCCTCAGCCTCCTTTTCTCCAGGCTAAACAACCCCAGTTCCCTCAGCCACTCTTCATAAGACTTGTTCTCTAGACCCTTCACCAGCCTCGTTGCCCTTCTCTGGACACGCTCCAGCACCTCAATGTCTTTCTTGTAGTGAGGGGCCCAAAACTGAAGACAGTATTTGAGGGGCGGCCTCACCAGTGCCGAGTACAAAGGGATGATCACTTCCCTGGTCCTGCTGACCACACTATTTCTGATACAAGCCAGGATGCCATTGGCCTTTGTGGCCACCTGGGCACACTGCTGGCCCGTACGCATCTGGCTGTCGACCAACACCCCCAGGTCCTTTTCCGCCAGGCAGCTTTCCAGCCACTCTTCCCCAAGCCTGTAGCATTGCATGGGGTTGTTTTGTCCCAAGTGCAGGACCTGGCACTTAGCTTATACAATTGGCCTTGGTCCATTGATCCAGCCTGTCCAGATCCCTCTGTAGAGCCTTTCTGCCCTCAAGCAGATCAACACTCCTGCCCAACTTGGTGTCATCTGCAAACTTACTGAGGGTGCACTCGATCCCCTCATCCAGATCATTGATAGAGAGATTAAAGAGAACTGGCCCCAATACTGAGCCCTGGGGAACAGCACTTGTGACTGGACACCAACTGGATTTAACTCCATTCACCACAACTCTTTGGGCTCACCCATCCAGCCAGTCTTTTTACCCAGCAAAGAGTGTGCCCATCCAAGCCATGAGCAGCCAGTTTCTCCAGGAGAACGTTGTGGGAAATGGTGTCAAAGGCTTTACTGAAGTCTAGGTAAACAACATCCACAGCCTTTCCCTTATCCACTAAGCGGGTCAGCTTGTCATAGAAGGAGATCAGGCTAGTCAAGCAGAACCTGCCTTTCATAAACCCATGCTGACCGGGACTGATCACCTGGTTGTCCCATATGTGCCATGTGATGGCACTCAGGATGATCTGCTCCATAACCTTCCTCAGCACTGAGGTCAGTCTGACAGGCCTGTAGTTTCCCAGATCCTCCTTCTGGTCCTTCTTGTAGATGAATAACCTCTTGTAGACTTGCTAACCTCCAGTCAACCGGGACCTCTCCAGTTAGCCAGGACTGCTGATAAATGATTGAAAGTGGCTTGGTGAACACTTCCGCCAGCTTGCTCATACCCTTTGGTGGATCCCATCCCACCCCATAGACTTGTGTCTGTCTAAGTGGTGTAGCAGGTTGCTAGCTATTTCCCCTTGAATTATAGGGGCTTCATTCTGCTCCCCGTCCCTGTCTTCCAGCTCAGGAGGCTGAGTACCCCAAGAACAATTGGTCTTACCATTAAAGGCTGAGGCAAAGAAGGCATTAAAGACCTCAGCCTTTTCCTCATCCTTTCTCACTATGTTTCCCCCCGCATCCAATAAATGATGGAGATTGCCCTTAGCCTTCCTTTTGTTGGTAATGTATTTATAGACACATTTTTAAATTGTTTTTTACAGCAATAGTGAAATTAAGTTCTAGTTGAGCTTTGGCCCTTCTAATTTTTTCCCTGCATAAACTTGCGACATCTTTGTAATCCTCTTGAGTTGCCTGTCCCTTCTTCCAAAGGTCATAAACTTTCTTTTTTTTTCCTGAGTTCCAGCCAAAGCTCTCTGTTTAGCCAGGTGGTCTTTTTCCCTGCCAGTTCATCTTTTTGGACGGTCTGCTCCTGTGCCTTTAAGATTTCCTTCTTGAAGAATGTCCATCTTTCCTGGACTCCTTTGCCCTTCAGGACTGCCTTCCAAGGGACTCTGTCAACCACACCCCTAAACAGGCCAAAGTCTGCCCTCCGGAAGTCCAAGATAGCAGTTCTGCTAACCTCCCTCCTTACTTTTCCAAGAACTGAAAACTATCATTTCATGATCACTATGTCCAAGACGGTCTCCAGCCATCACATCACCCCCAAGTCCCCTGTTCACAAATAACAGGTCCAGTGGGGCGCCTTCTGTAGTTGGCTCACTCACCAGCTGTGTCAGGAAGTTATCTTACACACACTCCAGGAACCTCCTAGACTGTTTCCTCTCTGCTGTATTGTATTTCCAGCAGACATCTGTTAAGTTGAAGTCCCCCATGAGATCAAGGGCTAGTGATTGTGAGACTTCTCTCAGCTGCTTATAGAATATTTCGTCTGCCTCTTCATCCTGGTTGGGTGGTCTGTAACAGACTCCCACCATGATATCTGCCTTATTGGCCTTCCCCCTGATTCTTACCCGTCAACACTCAACCCTATCATCACCATCATCAAGCTTTAGACAGTCAAAACACTCCCTAACCTACAGGGCTACCCCACCACCTCTCCTTTCTTGCCTATCCCTTCTGAAGAGTTTATAGCCATCCATTACAGCACTCCAGTTGTGCGAGTCATCCCACCACGTTTTCATGATTGCAACTATATCATAGTTCTCCTGCTGCACAATGGCTTCCAGCTCCTCTTGTTTGTTGCTCATGCTGCGTGCATTGGTGTAGATGTACTTCAGTTGGGCTACTGATCCTGCCACCTTTTTGGGAGAGAAACCCTAATTCCTATGTGACCGTTCTCAGGTGCTTCCGTGGTTTGTAGCATATCAATAACCCTTGCATCTTTGCTGCCTCATGGATTTCCATGCCCTACCTCTACTGAGATGGCAGACTGAAGGACCTCGCTAGCACACTGTCCCTCAAATTAAGGTTGTTTTGTATTTCCCTTTCCAGATGACTCTTTCTATTGGTGCATATTGAATAAAAAGAGGTCAACATCTTATTTGCTCCTCAGAGAGTCACATATTATTAATTTTTAATGTTACTTCACTGTGGCACTCCAATATCTCAGAAACTCAAGCCATTTATCAGGGAGAGAAAAGCTACAAGTGCAGAGCAATTTCAGTCCCCTTTAAAAGATGCAAATTCACAGCAAAATGTAAGTGCTAGAGATAAAACATTTCTCAGTCTATTACAGTTGAGGATACGTCAGAACATAAATATAACTCAATCCTTTTAAGTTGCAAATTTCTCACTCTGCTGCTGCTAATAGAACAAATCTCAGATCAAATCTGTGAGAGCCAGAGGTAAACTATCCCTCAATACACCCCAATTTAACATGTCTCATAACTCACTGTGCAAAGTGCAAGGTTCAAAGTGTCTTCAGCTTTAGTGGAAAAGGCAAAACTAGCAATTTAGAAATGAGGAGTGGGGAAACCTATAAGGATTAAATAAAGCCAGGCCAATTTCAATGATATTGGCAATTATGACAGAAGGCCTTCATTTTTAGCAAGTGATGTGATCCCTTCACTGGCTATATCAGTTCTAGCTATTGTCCATGACTTGGATATTTCAGAGGTCTTCTCTGTGATAGCAGGATGGTTGAAACACACAGCAGACCTTGTTCCCAGTCCCTCTCATTGCTAAGCACCACCCTCCTCCCCCCAGTCTTGAGGCTGAGAAAAGAAAACATTGACTGTTTCAGTGAATTTCCATATAGATCTTTTCTGAAGTACTACAAGGAGCTTCACAGGAGCTTTGGTCCTAAAGGTTAGATTTTGTCTCCCATGACATCTCATGACCTAATCTCTCTTTCTCTCAGCTCTGTATCTCATGATGAGATATATCATGGGAGAGTCCGGCCTACAAGCACAACTGTACATAAGACACATGTATAGTAACTCCAAGTGCCACTTCAGAGTTGATGCCCCCCACTTTTTTAGTATAAAAATGCAGATAATATTTATGGTTGTTTGATTTCTTGATCAGAAATAGAATCTTCTGCATTTTCTGTAGAAAACTAGAATCTTTTGTGAAATAAATTTGAACAATTTTTTTAATTGAAAATTAGTCCTGATGGTAGTTTTACAACACAACCCAGGAACAAGAAAAAGCTTAATCTGATTTTGTCTCTTGTATCTCTATGGGCATCAGCCAGAGAACTTGGCTACCCAGCAGATGGGAAGCTGTGTTTCCCCACATATCAATGTGGACTCTGTGCTGGAGTGGTATTTGGTCCAGATCCTAGGGTCTATTTGGGATCTTGTGCTGAGACACCTGTAACTTTTCTGAAACTCTCCCTTACATCAGTTCTTTCTCCAGATACAAAAGCCAGCGTAATATAGACCTAATTCCTCAGTCCAACTGCACACTGACACAGCACAAAGTGGATTTACTGGATGATTTAGAAAGCTCATTTACTTAGGCAATATAGCAAGGGCATGTAACAGATCCTTCATTTTCCAGTGGAGACAAGATAATCTAATATATTTAGAATTGGAAAAGATTTAGATCAGATATTGAATTCTCAGGGGACAAAAATACTTTCAAATTCCTTTCACCTCTCTCCCTCAATGGCTGTGACTTCAACACCCATAACACAAAGGCATATTCCTTACTGCTTCTCAGAGAGTTCTCCTATCAAAGCTAATTGAATCAAAAAGCCCAATTTTAACACAACCAGGAACAGAACTCTTATTGTCTGTGTAAGCAGTGCACACCGGGTCAAAGAGAACCTTTCTGTGGAAAAAATGTTGTCCCTATCACTTTGCACATTTGAAAGCCACACAAAACTCCACAATTTCTAGTCTGCTGATGAGACTATTTTCATTATAGGACCCATGTTTTCACTGCAGATCTTAGTTCCAAAGCAACACCACCACATAAAATCATGAATTTGGGAAAAATATTGATCAGTTTTTTATGTAATCGAAGCCAAATATGCTTTGCGTATCTGCATATGCAACAACACTGCCAGTCCTGAAACTAATGTCCAAAACCACAACTTAAACCACAGGCCAAGACAAGCAGTTATTTGTAATTAAGAGGTGATGTGTCTCTTCTCACAGATGCAGCAGAAGGAGCTGAATTATTACATACGTATTAAATGAAAATTAATCAGGAATTTCCAATATTTGGGGATCTGATTTGTTTTGCCTTGTTCCACCAGGGTAGGCTGTTCTACAATAGAAGAAATGAGTCCTGGCAGAGGATCTAGACCGAGGTCTAGAGCTGGCACCTGAAACACCTTCCTTCACAGTGCTGCTGAGAGTCATCAGTGTCTTATGCAGATGCAATGGAAAAATCAAGTATTCCACGGTTAATTCAATTTCAGAAAGAAATTTTACCTACAGCTTACTAGAATTAACACCACTGTATCTCAAAGTTGTGCCAACAGAGTCTTGCCTGGGCACCACAACCTGCTCTGCTCCATGTTATCCACACATACACATACATATTCTTTGACCTCTGGGCTTAATTTCCCAGTAACTGTAACCACAATGTACAAGTTTATTTGGCATAGTTGCTGCCTGAAGGTTTAATCACATTCTTTTGCAAGGAATAAATAAACAAACAACTTGTTTATTTTATCTACACATGCTGTACTGAAGGTTTTGTGTGTGGGTTTTTTTAATAAAAAAAATAGAAATATAATAGTAACTTTGTATACGTCACGTTCTGGGTCCCCTGACATTGTCCCTCAGGACAACTGCATTTTATTGGTGGCAACTCTCACTGCCCCTCTTGCCATACTGCTCACCTCCCAGTATGACATGTCAGGATGGCCTCTAAAAGCATGACAGCAATAGCATTGATGTTACATCCTGCTAGGTGAATTCAACCACCCTGACATTTGCTGGAAAAGCAGCCCGGCAAGCTGCAAGCAGTATAGGAGACTCTTGGAGTGCACTGAGGATAACTTCCTAACAGAAAGCCAAAACAAAGGAGATGTGTTATTAGACCTGTTGCTCACCAATGCAGTCCTTGGTGTCTACGAGGATTGAGGTTACAGTCTGAAGTATACTTCTCCAGATCATCCCCGTGGCCTCCCTATCCTCAGATAAGGCCTCTTCTGCATTGTAACTGCACTACTGTTGCTCTCCCGGCCAAAATTACATTTACTCCAACAGTACAAGACTAATAACCTCTGCTCTTTGTGCAAGGCTCAACCTATTGCTCAGGTGCCCAGAGAGCAGCAAATGCCTTTGAGCACTGCTTCAAAACAGCACGTTGCCAGCATGCTCATAAGAAGATCTCTTTGGAGAAATGGGGGTTTTGCTAATGAGGGTGATGTATCTGCAAATTTATATCGTTTTTGCAGTTTCCAGAGGAGAAAGCTAAAGGGTCTTATCTGACGCTGCCCTTTGACATAAGATAGATGCTGTATGCTGTACAGTTATCGCCTAATCTCCTTTCAGCAGGTTTACAGAGAAGGGACTCTGAGTGCTTGAAAGAGGCTAATCTACCCAAGACCTAAAGCAACTTCCATCATCGTTCTGGAGGCCTTGTCAAAAAGGTGCTTTCTCCTCATATAGGACACATATTTATTTCTTAATAATGCTTGACATCTGCCAGGTCTAATAATTTATTGTAACATTTTCAACACCAAGTGTGAAAATGAATGTTTTCTTTTTATTGTGTACCAAGAATGCTGGGACTGGCAAAGCTGGCGCAAGGCTGAGGTCTTAATAGCACCAAGAGGTGGATCTCATTTAAATGTATCTGGCATTGCACAACTGATCCTGAAGGTATTTTTAGGGTTCCGGTGCCTTCTTATGGGATCAGATCTCATTTGATGTAAGATGATATTGCTCCACTAAAGCGCTGAACACTCTCTAAATACATTGGAGGGATGGCTCTGTACCAAGGAGTTTATAGTCTGTTGATCACTGGGGGATTAGATAGAGTTCAATTAACTCTTATTAAATTTGCCAGTTTAATTTATGATGAGCAATTCTGAAATTTTGACACAAAGTTGCCAAATTCATTCAGTAGAAGTCAAAAGGCAAAAGTCATATTCTGTTGTTACTACAATCAGAGCAGTTGCTTTTCTGAATTGCTTTAATGAAGCCTGGCAGACTAGGCCAATGCTGTGTTCAAAGACACATGGCCAAATACCCACTCCTTTAAAATTACCATTTTTTCTTATTTTAGTCTATTTTAGATGGCAATTTCTCAAGTAATTTTTAACTTTCAGTAATTTACTGCCTTAGAGAATCTGCATTTTGGTAGCTACAAACTCTACACCTTCATTTTTCTCAAACTCACAGTATTCACATGAATTACTGCCGTAATGTTACTACTGCACTTAACTTATTGCATACAACAACAAACATAGTTCTAGCAAGCAGCCCAAACCCTCCAGTGTAGCAAAAACACTGCAAATTTTCTTCCTTTTCTAACAAGGAAGTGAGGTCCTAATCATCTTTCCAGCTAGTAGTGTAGTTCCTATAATGTTATATACAAAATTCAATTTACTTGGGGCAAATAAACTTCTTAGGGCTATATTTCCCCTGCTTGCATCTCTGCAAAACATTAAAAAATCCTTACCGCATGCCTCAGTGCAGTCAATAAGCCTATGTGGACCACGGGTGGCTAAAATAGGAGAGGAACAGCAAATCATTACCAATTGCTGTAAACAGACACTGCTCCATTGCTGTCAACAGGAAACTTGTTATCCTTGCTCCAGTGATGATGGTGGAGCCTTAAGAATACACAGTAGATAGCCATACTGCAAAATGACTTGCTCTGCCGTAGCAAACTCAAAACTGAAGATGCTCTCCATCTGGTTTCCCAATGTACGTCACCTTAACACTGCCTTTGCTGGAGTGTCCTGCCCACCTTTGTTTTGGTCCTGAAGGGGCAGAAGAAAGAAAGGTTGTAGGAGTGGTATTTTCTTACAAGACAGACTCAGTTCACTCTGTTCTTGTAACTAAGAGCTTGCTCTTTCAAGATGATTAAAAATCAGGTAATGTAAGCTTGCTAAATGAAAGCAGCATACCTTTTGCTTTAAAATGGATTTAATCAGCCAGGAATACATGAGAATTACATAAAGTCCCTCCCACTGTGTGTGAGCTGGAGACCAGCAAAAGAAGGAGGCTGTGACTTGCACATCCAAATTAAATAAGCTGTCTTTTCAGAAGCCAGGTCAAAACTACACGGATTTTTGCCCAAACCAAAACCCCTATTGTAGTTTGATATCTCCATTCCCGATTGCTTGTAACTTTGCAAATGGAAGAGTTCTTTGCAGAAAGAGCTAGGAACACTCATGGCTTTTGAGAGCAAATTTAGTATTGTCCCTTGTCACACAGGGCCCTGCTTAAACCCAGTCCCTTCTCTGCATTGGCTAACCAGAAGTGACACTGTGGTGGTGGTTTGGTTCCTAAGAAGATTAATTCCTTCCCCCTGAAGGTTGCTCCTAGTCCTCTGTTTCAACCACATTTACAAAAGGCTTAACTTCCACTTTGACAAGTTGGTAGAAATCTCCAGCCTCCAGGAGGGCAGTGGTTGGTTTTAGCTGCTGAGCATGTCCACAAGTTTTGTGACTGCCTGTCTTTTCATGGCATCCACTTTCCCAGAGCACAAACTTCCTACATCAGGCACCCAAACCAAAGCTCTTGCTGTTTCATGTAAATCTCAGCCTCTGGTTAAGTTTGGAGGTTTTACAACCTCTATTCCAGACCAACATTGAACAGGCCTTGTAAAATAGATAGATTTTGCTCTGGACTCTGAGTTGAGGGCTGGTCATACAATAACAGATCATAGGAAAATACAATACGTTTTCCTCTATTTGCTTCTCTGCTATTTATCTAAGATGTAGTGGAATATCCTTTGTGTACTGAGAGAATAAGAATTAGGAAATGAGTCATGGTCTTTGATAACTTTATAATGGCATTGACTGAATCTCCTACACAGAGACACTGTGTGCTAGCTTCAGAAAATTAATTGGTCTTGGATAACAATGAACAATGTGGTTTTCATATGAATCACCACTTGTTAGCACAACAGGGGATTTTCAAATTTTTTTTATATTTTTAATATCTTGTGACCATGGCTTAAAGTCATCTGCAAAAACAGTACAGTTTTTGCTTTTATTACCAGAATTTGTTATCATACAGCTACAAAAGGCTTTGTGCTTTCAAGGCAGTGATGTATTGTGGGAATACCTGTGTGCCATTTAATTTTATTTTTGAAAATAAAGTAGCAGCCTTGCCTCTTTATTTCAGTTTTCTTTTATATGGTAATAAAATCACTTCGACCTTCAGGTTCATGCTTTGCTTGTGTGCTTTAAAATAATACAGAAGTCCTCTATGTGCAGTTTCTGTAACTTTCACAGCCTGAAAATTGGTTAGAGAAAACCATAAAGTGCATCTATAGCTAATAATACGGAATTTGGAATCCTTTTCCTTTTAAGATTACTCACAACTAGGAGGTGTGTTGTGAATACAGTTTTTAGAAAAAAAAGGATGTCTGGTGGAACAATGCTAGCTAGCAGGCAGAAGTCATTTACTAAGTGTGCTCTTTAATGTATTGTTCAAGGAAGTATATAATTTTTCACTTTCTTATACAAAAAGAGAATGTGAAAAATTCTCTAGCAGTTTCTTAAAGCACATAAAGAAATTTTATTGACATTTTTGAAGATGGAAAGGGAAAAAAAGAAAAAGATGGGGGAACAGAAGGAACAGCCAACTTGTCTTCATAAACTAGGTTAGAGTTGTTTGAAAACCAGGCAATATATCTCTGTGGACCTAGGAGGGTTAAGTAGGAAAGGAGAGTTTCCTAACACTTTCAGGTGGCATGTGCAAGTATCATCATGTTTTGTTTAGAAGCAAAGCTTAAAATCAAGAGAGCACACAACAAGAATAAAGTGTAAAAATAAAGACTGAGGAAATAGATTTCCCAAACCATGCACTATCAAGCTGTTGAATTCATTGTCACAAGATGCAGGAGAAGTGAGAAATAAAAAGGTGTCAGAAAGCAGGATAAGACAAATTGAGGGAGGACTGGTCCACCCATTACCATTATACCCACTGATCCAAATGCATCTTTTGGTCAAGGAGGTATCTGAATGGCAGACTGGTGCACCCTAGAAAGGTAGGACCTGGAGAAAAAAAAGCTTTACGCATGCTGCACTTCTTGTAGATATTCCCTAAACATTTGCTACTGACCACTTTCAGAGGCAGGTTGCTGGATAAATGAACCTATGGTTGAACTTGATAAAGTTCTTTTCTCTCCATTGATTTGTGTGAGTGCTCTCTGTTTCTCTGACAAACTGTTGAACTTATCTGCTGTCTATATTTTACAATATGTAGGTATGTTGTCAGAACGACCCCCACAGTGATTTGTGCCAGCCAAGGCACTTGAACTAGAGAAGTGGGTATAAAAGAGGGCAAGTTGTACCATCTCCGTTACCTGGGAACTGCTGGCCTAAGAAAGTTGAAATCCGTGTATCAACCCACTCCGGTGATATGGGAGAAGTATACTCTGAGCATGAATATTAAAGGAAATAACTAAACTGCTGTGGTTTTTTTAAAGAAAAATGTACCGAGTACAATTCACAACTACTAAATTCAAGCTGGCATTTCCTAATAAAACCACTGTTAATAATTTAATCTTTTCTGATTATTCCCCAACGTGTTTTTTTTTTTTTTTAATGATGCAACCAAAAAAGCCACTGTCCCACAGAGACATTCAAAATAAAAAAGACACTTGGATTTTATCACTAGCATCATTCTAACTACCCTCACATCATATGTGTTGCAGAAATTCAGAAAAACATGTGAAAGGACCAACAGGGACATGCTTTAAGAGGTATTTAGGTACTTAATGGGATTCTTAAGGTTCACAGTTTCTTGCTAAGGCTGATGTACAATGGAGCTCTTCATCCTGGAAGAATGTGGTCAGTAATTTGAAAGGCACTTCAAAAAATGTAGGTGAAATAAAACTAACATTACTGTCTGTCATTTGAGTCTGTTCCTAAGAGGTTCACTGCATCATTTTCTCTCCTGGCTTCAAATATTTTTTTGAAGTCCAAGGAGAATACTCCACAATTTGCTAGTCAGCAGAAGGTCTCAAAAAAAGACAGACACTACAGATAGCAAGAAATTCCAGTTGGGTAGCCTCCAAGTAAAATGATTGCCCCTGTGTGATGTCCGATGTCAATAAGCAATTGAATCTGCTTGTTACACAATTACTTAGAAACAAATCTGCTTTTGGAGATCAGACCAGAATACATGGAGAAACAACATTAAGCCCATTTTTGTCTTTCAAGGAAATACAACTGTATTCCTTTACATCAGCTCAACATTTTGTGTTCATGTTCCTCTCTGTAGTCACTTAAGGAAGAGGTCTCACTTCCAGAAATCTGTATTTCATATGCAGGACAGACAGACAGGCAATTTATAGTGGCAGAGCTACAAAACCCAAGAAGAGATGGATGAATATACAGAAATATTTTTCAGCAGATATTTCATGCTACTGTAATTCACTGATGTTTTCAAGACCTCAGTTGACACATTTACAATTTGCCCTAGAAAGTGGGCATTTGTGTATCTTATTGAAAGGGAACGAGCATGAAAATTGCATTGTATGTCTTCCATGAAATGCAATCCTCTTAACAGTTGTTTTTGTTTTCATCTTCCCTAAGATGAAAAGAAGTGTGTCAATTTTATGGAGATGATGTTCCCCCAAGTGTTTTTGATTTTATTTTACACTGAGATTTATTTCCATTGTGAAACAAAATATTTCAGTCTGCCACCTCATCACCAAACCAGTAAGCACCTATGCCCTTTTGTAAGTAAAATGGGCTTATTAATTTTTACTCATCAAAATTAGCCAAAACATTGCCAAAAGTGACATTACCATTCAGAGGATTTCCATTCCAATGAAACTACATACCCAATAGGAAGATCTGAAGTGCAGATTTCTTTATATCAGATTGCATCTCTTTGTATTTAAACGTTTTCACAGATTGTAGGCCATTAGGAGAAAACTAACAAAAATTTGCCTAAAAAGGACTATGGCAGTAAACAAGGTTTGATGCATTGATTACAAACCCCGGAACACATTATGTTTTCTAGTTTATTGCATTTTGTTTTGTGGTCTTAAAATAAAACTGTTCCCTGTGCTTTGCAAGGTTTATGTTAGTGTTGGGGGGAAGAAAAAAAAAAGAGCAGCAGGCAGTTTTCTCCTATATGCTTTTTATAGTAAAATCTACTGAGAATTGGGGACTGTTTATATCTTATTGCCTGCTGTGTCAGGTTAGAAAAACATCCATGCAATATGAAGTATGCATCCAGGACATGGAAACAGAATCAGGACTCTCTGAATTAGACAGCGAAATCATGTATATTATTTTGTCTGTGGGAAATACTGCTATACTGTAAAGATACTGCTGAACTTGAGATTTCTAAGTAGTTACCAGACATCCACCACATATGAGCAAAAAATGAATGTCATGACATATGTGGAAAAAATTACAATATCTGTTTAGATGTGAGATACAGTCTGAGATGTATACCCAAGTGGGAAACACCTTATCAATCCCAAGACAGTCACTTAAATACTTACGGTAATGATTTCTTCCCTAATAAAAGATAGCCTTATGAAAGGTTCCTCTCTCCATTAAATGCATGTTTATGTTTATTGTACAGCCACTCCTAAATGTTAATGCTTTAGCGTGCACAATTGTTTATTTGTAAAGAAAAAGCTAGTTATAGGTATCTGTGTGAAGCTGGCAGGATCTGCTGTTTTGAGTTGGGGAGGTGGTATAAAATGAGCTGAGGAAAAAAAAAGCCAGAGAAAAAAATATGAAAGCATCTTTAAATAAAGAAAAGTAAAAAAAAAACTGTAAGAATTAAAGGATGAAGAAAAGCCTGGCACGTGAGATCCTCAAAGTTGTTTCGTAGGAAGGAAAAAGAGAATAAAAAAAAGAGTCTGAGAAACCAAAGTCTTTGGAATTTTGCTCCTTGACATTCATGAGGCACAGGATGATGTTGTAGTCAGTCAGATTGTTGTAGAAGGGTGGAAGACAAAACCTTTTAAGCCATAGACATAAACTATAAAACTTAATCATAATTTTTTTGGAGGTGGATATGACTTCCTGATGCTAAAGGCAAGCAGATTTAAGAACTGAATCTTTTACTATCCAAATGGTGAGGGCTTTTAATAGTTGTGCAATTGTACACTGCAGTCATTTTTCAAGTGGTCTTTGCTTCTGGAACACATTTATGTGCACTCCATCATATATCTGTGTAACACAAAAATCAGCAGTTGGCTAAAATTTGCTTCTAAATGTCATGATCTTTACTTCCACCAAGCTTTCCTTTGGTATTGCACTAGGTACAAAAAATAGGGAAGACAGTGGAAGGTGCTTTTACTGGCAGAATTCCTCCTTTCTCTTCTATGTAATTGTCCTTAAGATAACAAGGTTGCTAACTCAATCAAGGTGATAGCTGTGTTTATCACCTTGAGAGGAAGGGCAAAATAGGGAAACTTTTTACCAAGACTACTGCTTCACTGAGGGTAAACTACTCTTCTCACGAGGGAAATAAGTTTTCAGGCAGATTAGCTATCCTTTAACAGCCTTCACCCAGCACAGCAACTAGGATGTTTTCCATTATTCACAAATTCAGACATTGATCAGAAGGTTCCACTCTCTAGTCTGATCTCCTATATTATCAAAACCAAAAGATTGCCCTGAATCCATTTTGCTTTGATTAAGAGACATTTTTAAGGCAAAGACTCATCTGAGCTCATCATTGAGTATGACTGTAAACCTATCACTGCCAAGTCTACCACTAAACCATGTCCCTAAGCACCACATCTACACATCTTTTAAATACCTCCAGGGACAGTGAATCAACCACGTTTCTGGTCAGCTTGTTCCAATGCTTACAATCCTTTTGGTGAAGAAATTTTTCCTAGTATACTATCTAAACCTCCCCTGGCACAACTTGAGGCCATTTCCTCTTGTCCTATTGGAGAAGGGACTTGTTACTTGGGAGAAGAGACCGACACCCAACTTTCTACCACCTCCTTTCAGGTAGTTGTAGAGAGCAATGAGGTCTCCCCTCAGCCTCCTTTTCTCCAGGCTAAACAACCCCAGTTCCCTCAGCCACTCTTCATAAGACTTGTTCTCTAGACCCTTCACCAGCCTCGTTGCCCTTCTCTGGACACGCTCCAGCACCTCAATGTCTTTCTTGTAGTGAGGAGCCCAAAACTGAAGACAGTATTTGAGGGGCGGCCTCACCAGTGCCGAGTACAAAGGGATGATCACTTCCCTGGTCCTGCTGACCACACTATTTCTGATACAAGCCAGGATGCCATTGGCCTTTGTGGCCACCTGGGCACACTGCTGGCCCGTACGCATCTGGCTGTCGACCAACACCCCCAGGTCCTTTTCCGCCAGGCAGCTTTCCAGCCACTCTTCCCCAAGCCTGTAGCATTGCATGGGGTTGTTTTGTCCCAAGTGCAGGACCTGGCACTTAGCTTATACAATTGGCCTTGGTCCATTGATCCAGCCTGTCCAGATCCCTCTGTAGAGCCTTTCTGCCCTCAAGCAGATCAACACTCCTGCCCAACTTGGTGTCATCTGCAAACTTACTGAGGGTGCACTCGATCCCCTCATCCAGATCATTGATAGAGAGATTAAAGAGAACTGGCCCCAATACTGAGCCCTGGGGAACAGCACTTGTGACTGGACACCAACTGGATTTAACTCCATTCACCACAACTCTTTGGGCTCACCCATCCAGCCAGTCTTTTTACCCAGCAAAGAGTGTGCCCATCCAAGCCATGAGCAGCCAGTTTCTCCAGGAGAACGTTGTGGGAAATGGTGTCAAAGGCTTTACTAAAGTCTAGGTAAACAACATCCACAGCCTTTCCCTTATCCACTAAGCGGGTCAGCTTGTCATAGAAGGAGATCAGGCTAGTCAAGCAGAACCTGCCTTTCATAAACCCATGCTGACCGGGACTGATCACCTGGTTGTCCTGACTTGCCACAATCTTTACAAAACTGTCCCCATGGTTAATGACACTGGAGTAGTTTCAGAGATCCTCATTACCTGGCATATCATTGCACTTAATACTTTAAGTCTGCCCTTTGTCATTCCCCTCACAATAGCATGCCTTATTACAAATGCAGAGAGATTCTCAAATTCGTAACACTCCATTTTGTAGAAGAAAGGAACTGGCTTCTTTTCATCAACTACCGCACTAGTTTTCATTTCTGGTCAAATCCCTGCCTTGTACGTCTAAACATACAGATCTTGACCTTTTGCTTTAAAACCCACTGTTCCTTCAAATTAATAAATATAAAGAAAAAAGTGGCTAAGGACGTAGCTCCATTTTCCAAATAAGCATAGGCACCTGCCATCAGGTTTTTAAAGACCTTTATGATCAAAAGATTTGCATAGGTGTTTTGAAAAATCTGCCAATATAGAAGTTGAGTAACTGTTTGAAGAAGTTTAACCTCACCTATTGTCACTGTTTTTTTCAGTCATACCAGATCTATACACTGAAACCATCCCACTGTTTCTTTTTACCTCATTTTCAGTAAGGCTTTTCTTTGAAACCTAGTTCTAGCACTGATCTGTATATAAACTTGGGCACAAGGCAAGATATTTTTATATCCTTTAATTTTCATTTTCTTTTCCCAGCCTTCTTCTTCTTACTATGAACAGCCAATACTTAATGCAGAGGACATACTGTTTATCAGATGCTGGTACAACCATCCACCACAACAGGGTCATCTTCTTGCAGAGGGACTACTGCACCATTCTCACTGTTTCGCCATACACAGCTATCCAGCTTGCCCAACATCTGCTCTTGCTGTTTCCTCTCTTAACACAAAGATACCCTTTCTTCTGAAGAGTGACACCAAGCTGACAGACTGGATAACAGAGGGGTCTGTGGGTTTTATATTACATCTCTCTCTGCTGGAAGATGGGAAGGGAAGGGGACCTGAGTGGCATTCCAGTACCACCTCCTGACCTAAACCATGCTGCCCTGCTGTGCCTCTGGTCTTAGAAAAGTATGATACAGAACCATTTTTACAACTTTGGAATATGATTATGATTTTGAAAAACCAACAAGTCTTCATACCAAATTCTGCTTCATTCATTCATGTTTCATCTCTGAAATCAGTAAGATGACTTGCAGAGTAAAGATAGCAGAAAGCAGAAATACAGTTTTGTAAAAGTGCATAATTCTTTTCCATCACTTTTGATGAAGGCTCTACATTTCTCAGGTCTATAACAATTTGCTCAAGGATGAACCAGAAATAACCTATTCTCCATTTTGCTTAGGCCTTTTCAGACAATTCTGGCAACAATGAAGGCCCTTTTCTAAGTGTACTCTGTAATTAGCCACCAGAGTAGAAAGAAACTTTATTATAAATAAGAATCAGGCTCAAGATGTGCAGATTATGCTTGTAAAAATGTGAATAAGATATGTGACAGAAGATCTCAATAGTTTTAGAAACATGGATCTTTGTGTACCTATTGTAATTTGAGAGCTATGTCTGATTTTTAAAATCACTGTAAAGAAAAAAAAAATTCTTTTCCCATCATTTTCTGCAATAGATGACATAATCTCAAGCAAAAGTATTGAGGCTTAGGTGCTTAACTTGTAAAGTTCATATACGTGTCAAACAAGAGACACCACATCAGCCTGGCTAAGCACCTGGCCCTGAACACCAAGGCACTTTTTATTCTTTGAACATAAATACTTGAGAGTGGAAAGGAGGCCAAGCTGGCTTCTTGCTTTGAGAAATCATCTCTATGGCCCCAGTCTGAAGCTCTGAAACCAGTGGGAAGTTTTCTGTTGGCATCAG
The DNA here is from genome assembly GCA_027474245.1 of Spheniscus humboldti. Lineage (NCBI taxonomy): Eukaryota > Metazoa > Chordata > Aves > Sphenisciformes > Spheniscidae > Spheniscus > Spheniscus humboldti. The sequence goes on along the minus strand of CM049890.1, from coordinate 66,687,906 downwards.
TGGGCTTTGGGTTGAGAAAGAAAGGCAATGTGGCTATAAGAGAAGGATATTGCCCATCTGACCGACTTAAAATGATTAAGCAAGTTCTTCTCACTGCTGTTTCTGCCTTTACAGGTTTCTTGCATTGTTGTCTCACTACATGTCTATCTAGCAGCTTTGGAGTTGTGGAAACTGCTTGCACCTGGAAAGCAGAGATCAGTCACAAAAGGGGAGCTATCATGCAGTTCTAGACCTCCATGCTGATACCTAAGTTGGAGACTACAACTTTGAATCACACAGGTAAGAAGTCTAAAAATGAAGATCTGTGACTTACTCTCAAACCAGTGCTAGTGCTTATTTCATATTTTCCCTTCTTTCTATGCAAGCCTTGTAATTTTAAGTTGTATTTCCGTCATGTAAGCTGTTGGTATCTCTCACAGCCTGGCAGGCAAAAGGTTTATGAGGTCAGAGCAACCTCCTTATTACTAAGTCTGACAGTCTATTTTCCATGTGTAAAAATGTCAATACCATTTTCATGAAATTTAATATTCCTTCATTTTTTCAAAAACACAGAGAATCAGACTGTCTGCTTTGATGTCTATGGGAGGCCCACCAAGGTCAGAGCTGATGAAACACAGCCTTAGACAAGCTCCGTCTGTCCCATTTAGGCAATCCACAGGGTCAGGTCTCTGAGGTGAAAATAATAGCTGCAAGGTGCTTTTCTAAGCAGACAGCAAGAGAGGGTTACTGCTAATGTTGATTAGAATAAACAAACTCAGAGGACAGGTTGTAGTCATTGTACATTTGAGCTATAATACTGATTTTGGATAGTCCCTTTCTATTTAAGACCAATATGGCAACCCAGAGGAATAAAGAACAAACAGCATAATTCCCTTCTGTACAAAGTACACTTTCACTCATGTTGATTTTCTCAGAAAAATATCTTTCAAGAAACTCTACACCTCCATCCAGCTCTCTGAGTTTCAAGTAGCCAGCATGAAACCAGAAAGGTAGGAATGAGAAGGTCAGTCCTGCCTAATCTCTGCATGCCTGCCCATGCCAGCATGCTGTGTCCTCCTTGGGCAGTTCAGCAGGGCTGTGATGCAATATTTGGCAGTCAAACATTTCATGCAGAAAAGTTATACTAGAGCTATGCAAAATTAGGGCATATCTAACTCAAGGTCTGTGAGGACTGGCCTGGGTACAAGAAAGAGTGAGGAGAGGAGACACAGAGAGACATCTGTCTGCCTTTGGAGAATTTTATGGCAAAAAGGGGGCAAGCATGATCACATTCTCTTGGGTAAGGGGCAGAGGGCAACACTCACATACAAGTGCATGAAGTCTCTGCAATACTGTGCTCTAGGGCACTGGTAATACCCTATCTTCTGCAGAGGTGGTTTCTGCCTTCACACACTGACATTTGAGGGGGTTTAAGTGGAATTCCAAAATGATGTTTTTTAATCTCCTTTCAAAAACTTACACATGGACTTACAGAAGTTAAAATTGGGCCAAGAGGTATAAGACATAGAATCATAGAATCATAGAATCATAGAATCATTAAGGTTGGAAAAGACCTCTAAGATCATCGAGTCCAACCATCAACCCAACACCCCCATGCCCACTAAACCATGTCCCTAAGCACCTCATCAACACATCTTTTAAATACCTCCAGGGATGGTGACTCCACCACTACCCTGGGCAGCCTGTTCCAATGTTTAACCACTCTCTCCGTAAAGAAATTTTTCCTCACGTCCAATCTAAACCTCCCCTGGCGCAACTTGAGGCCATTTCCTCTCGTCCTTTCGCTTGTTACCTGGGAGAAGAGACCGACCCCCACCTGGCTACAACCTCCTTTCAGGTAGTTGTAGAGAGCGATGAGGTCTCCCCTCAGCCTCCTTTTCTCCAAGCTAAACAACCCCAGTTCCCTCAGCCGCTCCTCATCAGACTTGTTCTCCAGACCCCTCACCAGCCTCGTTGCTCTTCTCTGGACACGCTCCAGCACCTCAATGTCCTTCTTGTAGTGAGGGGCATCTGTGTCTTATGCTTCGGCGTGAAAAATGCCAGTAGTCTTTCATCTTGTTCTATGGCCATCATATACATTTGATCATGTGATGCAACAGGATGTCAGAAAACCTGTGGATTTGTTTAGTTCACTTACTTTACTGCAAAAGAGACCAATTCAACACAGAACTGTTCTCATATTCCAACAGTTACAGAAAAATAATAGGGGAATACATTTAAGCACTGTGCAATAAATCCTGTTAAAACCAAATATGAGACACTCAAGAAGAAAAGGAATTGACTAACACAGAGATAATCTCTCTTCAAACACAAAACCACTGAACTCATGAACAGCTTTGATAGTAGTGGTCTCCACAAGGATACCATTCAACAAGTCAGTATTTGAGTTTATGTAAACAGCTAGAGCTCTGGTTTGGCACCAGTCTGTCCTCTCCAAAATCCTAGATTTTGTTTTCAGAAAAAGCTTTACAACAATCTAATGACAGCAGAATTTCACTGACTACTTCAAATAATTTTAGCAAGATGAAGGCACTTCTTATCTTCTCATCTATGGTAACTGCCAAAACACCAAGAAGACACATATAAAGGGTTCACAGCCTTAGCACAACATGAGGAGAATTGCTACAGAGAAAGAGTCAGGAAGCATTATCACCAGTGTGTACCACCACCAAATAATAATTAAGTGGGAACACATTTGTACTTCATTAATTTCTACTACAAATTTAATAAAAATGAACACTTCATGAAACTGCCTCTGGAATACTATAGAACTGATATCTACATTCAAGTCTCTATGGTTGACTTAATGCAAAAGCAAATCTATAAATTATTTAACACAGAAAACCTGCAAACTAACGCAATTGCTTCCACAACACCAGCAAAAAACTTTGCATCCTCAAAAGCCATAATGGATAGCAAAACCCTTCAATATTGTTGCTGAGGAAATCTGTCCTGACATCCAACTCACTAAGCTAAAGTTGACCACAAACCCAAAAAGAATACTGCTTCTGCGAAACAGACTGAATCTTTGAATACCATGAATACCAGGTATTACAAGGCAAAAATAAATTGGTTATCATTGCATGACACAGGCCTTAACTTGCCTATATTGGAATCTTCAAAGTCATTAAACAATCACAACATGTATTAAAAGAAGATCATAACTGGGAAGAAATGTCTTCAGAACTCTTCCTGCTGACTTTCAAATATCCTTAACATCACCAAATTCATCACCAGAGAAAATATTGTCACAGAACAAGAATGGCTGAACCAGAACACATCAAAGCAAGAAAAGCAAACAACAGCAGAGCAGCTCCACTGCTGCTAAAATCAATACCCTGTCCCAGTGGAGCCATCAAAATCCCTGGAACCAGACATGCTTATCCTAAAGTATTCTTTCAGTGACTAAATGCCCTTCTGGAAACTATGTGAGCAAAGCTAGCCAACCACTACCTAGCAATGAGTTCCCCAAAATGATCTATAAAGGAACTTTGTCTCTAACCTCCCAGTCCTCAGCCTCAAGGGAGACATACAAAATTATTTCATTCTCCAGCCGGAAACTAAAATCCATAACTACTTAATGCTAAAAATCAAACAGTAAACAGAGGCATGGGGTTTGTGCCTCATTATGTTTTTCCTGCTACTCTCTTATATATGGTGCCTACCACCTCTTGCCTTTTTAAGATTTTTTTCCAGCTCAGCAAGCACAACTATCCTGTTGTGTCCAACTATAATATATTCATATAGTTATATAGTACCAAGATCTGATATGCTTTTTAGCCTGGCTTACGCTCCTTCTTCTCAGGCCCTGAGGAAGGAATTCAGAATCTCAAAACTTGTTCATCTCCATTTGTATCAGCTGGTCTAGAAAAACCAACCCACAAATCTGTTCCCTTGCAGGACAGCATCATCAGCCAGCATTTTTACAGACACTTTCTGATTGTATTTCTTGTATACCTTTCCATACACATTTCTGTAAATATCTATTCAGCCTGGTAGTGCCTGTATGCTCCCTTGGAGAAAGGCAGGGATAAACAGTGACTCTCTTGGCCACTGTCAGAGGCTGGATATTGAGCTAGAAGGGTGTTTACTCTGACTCAGTATAGTCACTCTCATTCTTTCCGTCGAAGTTCATATGTCAACACTTGGATGCAGAGAAGAGAATGAGTTTCAGAACCATCGTCCTCCCTTGCCCTGCTGTGAGCTCCTCCTTCTGTCTTTTTCAAAAGGAGGTGGGAGAGCATGGTTTATCAGCTCACAGCCACAGCATTCTTGCATGGAGGAGGAGGAGAGCGGCTTTGTTCCGGAAGACAAACATAATGAAAGCAGAACACAAATTGCTTGATCTTGTTCATTAATATGCTGAATCATGAACTATTATTATTTGGTTGCTGTCATCTTTAATTAAAATTTCTTCAAAATGTACCGTGTGAGTAATCTATGTGCCAATTTTTTTCAGCTGTTTCTGATGGAGGAATAGCTCTTTTTTAAACACAGAATCAAAGTGGAGGCATTAAAACAGATTTTGTGAAATGCAATTTAGTTTAATTGATGTGTTTTACAACATCTCTCTAATATCACCTACTAATCAAACCACTGAATGGTTTCTGCATTTTGAAATGTGAGATCATAGATGTGCCAAGTCTCTACCACTTTAATGAGTGAGATATGAAAAATGTGTCAATGAGATGCTAAATTATCTACTGAGATGTAGTTTGCTCGGCTGTTGTCTCAACAAAATTTGCTTCAGATTAAAGAAAGACAGCTAACAAAGACTTTGGAAGGAAGACTTTTCTTGTCCGGGAGCTTTGAAAAACCAACATTTTAGCTTCCTTTTCAATACCATCTGGAATCATCAGTCACATTCTACTTTTGTGCAGTAGCAACACAAGTTGGCTACCCAGACATCAGCCCTAAATACTTTGGCATTAGCCCAAAGTCATTGTGCAACTAGCAAGGTAATAGAAGAAATCTTGTAATAGCTGCCTGTCATGATTTCTTTCTCTATTGTCTTTAGCTTTTTTCTTGAAAAACACCAGCTTGACTAATCCTGCCCATATCATTGGCATATTCAGTATATTCCGTGATGCTCTGCTCCTGCTGAGGTCCATGGCAGTTTCACCAAGGAGGAAGCAGGTGATTGATAAGGACTTTAAAAGTGATGGATGGGATTTTCAGTGTAGCATTTTGAGAACTACCTACTGGAGCTGGACATACTTTTCTCACTTGAACCTACTCAGGGATGGCAGTGGAACACAGGGAGTGTCCTGCAGTGAACAAGACTGAAAAGTGATGCTGGTTATTAAGCCAGCTCTTACTAGTCACACTGTCCCTGAATCTGCCTCTTGCCTGTGCCAGCTAAACATTATGCCATGAACTTTTAGCTATTTCAGACAGATAGACAGGTTCTTACCTACTCTAGTGAAATCTTTGTAAATTTTGAATAATTCACCTCCCAAACATAATCCAATATAAAGCTTTCCTTGTGCTCTGGTGTTCTGAAAGAGACAAATTTTCTACTTATTTTGGTAATGTTCAGCTGTAGACTACTCTTCTGTTTCTTCTCAGAAATGACAAACCTTAGGGCCAAGTTTTCATTTTGTGCAAAACATCCTAATCCTGTGAATTTCAACATCATGGTGGGAGTTTCTACTAGGTGAGGAAGTATCTCTATTGGCTGTACTGGATCAGCTTCCCCAGCCCAAGATAACTTCTCTATACTGGGGCAACTCTGTCATTTGTGGATGGACTACCATGTTCTGGAAAGGCAGAACTTAGCAATGCCCACTGAGTGGAGTCAGTAACCAAATCGGTTCCTTAAGGAGGTACATCCAGGTTGGGTGAACCCTTTGATAAGGTCTAAGAGATATGTTGGAGAAAGATGATTATTTGTGGTATCACCACCACAATTCCTTTGGTCTTCAGTTATCTACTCCTTTTCTCTCAGGTAGTAACCTGAGTGTCACAATTCTCAACTTTTATTTGACTTATAAGTTTGATGCTTTTATTTGCTTCTCTTGAAAATAAGCTTGGGTGCCCACAAGCTTGTCTGCTTTTTCCAACTATGTTAATTAGCACTGTGAAGGACCCTGCCTCTCTGTCAAACCTGGTCTTGCTTACATTCTTAGATCTTCATAGTCACAACAACACTACCACACTAACCATCCAGAGCTTTTTTGCCACACCATAGTTCTCTTAATGTTTAAGGTCATGAGCAAGCGCTAGAAATACAGCTAGTCCTGAATGAGTCACAAAAACTGAGCTATAGCTCTGTGAAGAAAAGCAGATAGAAACTTGTACGCCATGCTCTTCATTTTAGCCCAGGTTTGAAGTGAGACTTATTGTAACTTTGAATTATGTGCTAGAGGATGTGGAACAGAAAGTCTAGCTCTGCTAGATAAGTTGCTCCAAACATGTGCAGCTCATAAAGAAAGCACAGTGTGACTGAGGAAAAGCTATAGCTTTTACTTCATGACTGCTTACTTCAGGTCTGGCAAAATAAGTGGTAATCAGAATATGATTTTTCAAAATTGTTTTGGCAACTAACACATGTAAGCATCTTAAATGATTTGTTTTCTAAAAGAGTTTTATATTTAAAGAGAAGAAGGGAATATTTATCTTGTTAGGCTCATAACTAGGATTCTAAGAGTGCAGACCCACTATGACTCCAAATTATTAATACCAGTTTTGTTTATTCATGCTGCAGGAATGTTAACAGATCAGTTTCACAAATCTACTCAATCATTTAAGGCCTCTTTACTTGTATTTGGTTTATGTTGTAAATTATTATCTCTAAAAAGATCTTTCATTAACCTTAAATAAGTGTTAAATAAATATTTGGTCTTATGAGCAAACTAACTTCATCCAAGGGCAAAGACATTCAGACATGTTATTTTGTTTTGTAAATTATGTTTTGCCAGGTCTTATCAAACTAGGGTGACCCCTCAATGTTTAAACTAGCAATCAGGAAGGAATTAAGCCAAAATTAACAAAAAATTCTGTTTTAATCCAACCTCCACCTCAAGAAGTGGCATTCCAAATGAAGAATTACCAAGCTGTTTGGTATTCTGTCAAAAACTACAACAAAATACATCTCTAAAATGTGCAGGAGTGCAAGTCAGGTTTCATGACCTCAGCAAGGGAAAACCAGAATCTAAACATTTAAGGTCTACATACATAGGTGTGAGAAACAAGGACAGACTCTCCCACCTGGAGAGCTCACAACCTGGAGTCAGGACAAGATAAATGGCAGATAAAAAGATAAATATGTAAATATACAATCTTGGGACCAGGACAGGAGGGGCATAAGGAGTGATTATTTGTGATTGAGAGGCACATCTAAACAAACAGCCTTATTACTGGTAGTCTGAATCAGATTCCTTTCCTAAATCAGTCACTTAAGGATAAAGTCAGTGCTTTGATGTCCCCTTGGAAAAGCAGGACCACTAAAATACTCAGGTCCAGCTCTGGACATTCTACTCCCAAATCTTCAGTCAAGTGAAGTGTAAAAGAGTTGCTTTACTCTTATTTAACCCCCATTTTCCCTCAAAAATCTCTGATGTTTTCTCTGAATCACTTGCTTGGATGAAGGTGTGAGGGTGTTACCCCTTCCCTACTCTACCAGTTGTCTGGCTGGGGTCTCTTTGCAGACACCTACACTGGTGATTCAGCAGCTGGCTGATTCTGACCATGTGTATTCCCAGATATCATAGATGGCTCTACCCATGTGCATGCTTTGAAACTGCCTCCATATCTCTGCATGGAAATCCTGTGTGCTCACAGCGCTTTCCTTTCCTTTCCTTTCCTTTCCTTTCCTTTCCTTTCCTTTCCTTTCCTTTCCTTTCCTTTCCTTTCTTTCCTTTCCTTTCCTTTCCTTTCCTTTCCTTTCCTTTCCTTTCCTTTCCTTTCCTTTCCTTTCCTTTCCTTTCCTTTCCTTTCCTTTCCTTTCCTTTCCTTTCCTTTCCTTTCCTTTCCTTTCCTTTCCTTTCCTTTCCTTTCCTTCCTTTCCTTTCCTTTCCTTTCCTTTCCTTTCCTTTCCTTTCCTTCCTCATTCCTTTTCTCCATTACTTCCCTTTCCCCTTTCTTCCCTTACCCCTTTCCTTTCCCCTTCCCTTCCCTTACCCCTTTCCTTTCCCTTCTCCTTTCCCTTCTCCTTTCCCTTCCCTTCCCTTCTCCTTTCCTTTCCTATCCTTCCTCATTCCTTTTCTCCATTACTTCCCTTTCCCCTTTCTTCCCTTACCCCCTTTCCTTTCCCCCTTCCCTTCCCTTCCCTTCCCTTCCTTCCCTTCCCTTCCCTTCCCTTCCCTTCCCTTCCCTTCCCTTCCCTTCCCTTCCCTTCCCTTCCCTTCCCTTCCCTTCCTTGCCCTTTCCTTTCCCTTCTCCTTTCCCTTCTCCTTTCCCTTCCCTTCCCTTCCCTTCCCTTCCTCTTCCCTTCCCTTCCCTTCCCTTCCCTTCCCTTCCCTTCCCTTCCCTTCCCTTCCCTTCCCTTCCTCCTTCCCTTCCCTTCCCTTCTCCTTTCCCTTCTCCTTTCCCTTCCCTTCCCTTCCCTTCCCTTCCCTTCCCTTCCCTTCCCTTCCCTTCCCTTCCCTTCCCTTCCCTTCTCCTTTCCCTTCTCCCTTCCCTTCCCTTCCCTTCCCTTCCCTTCCCTTCCCTTCCCTTCCCTTCCCTTCCCTTCTCCTTTCCCTTCTCCCTTCCCTCCCCTCCCCTCGCCTCCCCTCCCCTCCCCTCCCCTTCCCTTCCCTTCCCTTCCCTTCCCTTCCCTTCCCTTCCCTTCCCTTCCCTTCCCTTCCCTTCCCTTCCCTTCCCTTCCCTTCCCTTCCCCTTTCCCTTTCCCTTTCCCTTTCCCTTTCCCTTTCCCTTTCCCTTTCCCTTTCCTTCCCTTTTTTTCAACTTCAGCACTGATGTGTATGTGGGAGGGAGCAAAGATATTCTCCCTAGCCAAAAGGAAACTCTTGGTTGGAAAATGTTTAAGCTCTAGGGGAGACTGCGCTTCGCTCACTGATGTAAGCGGGTGTCCTGGTTTCAGCAGGCATAGGGTTAATTCCCTTCTTAGTAGCTGGTACAGTGCTGTGTTTTGGATTTAGGAGGAGAATAATGTTGCTAACACACTGATGTTTTAGTTGTTGCTAGGTAATGCTTACACTAGTCAAGGACTTTTCAGTTTCCCATGCTCTACCGACTGAGAAGGCTGCAGGTGCACAAGAATCTGGGAGGGGGGCACAGCCAAACTGGCCAAAGGGACATTCCATACCATGTGATGTCATGCTCAGTACATAAACTGGGGAAAGCTGGCCGGGGGGGCCGCTGCTCGGGGACTGGCTGGGCATCGGTCGGCGGGTGGTGAGCAATTGTACTGTGCGTCACTTGCTTTGTGTATTATTATTATCATATTATTATTATCTTATTATTATTATAATTTTATTTCAATTATTAAACTGTTTTTATCTCAACCCATGAGTTTTTCTCACTTGTGCTTTTCCAATTCTCTCCCCCATCCCACTGGGTGGGGGGGAGTGAGCGAGCAGCTGCGTGGTGCTCAGTTGCCAACTGAGATTAAACCACGACAGTGGGCTTTGATTTAGAGTTAAAGGATCCCATTCATAAGTGATTCAGACACTTGCCATTGCTATCTGCCTCTGTAGGAAAAGCTACCTATGTAGGGAAACTTGTCTCCTGCACACTGAGCTTCTCAGTTATTGTTGAAGAGGACTCCTCTCCATATAACACATGGGCTTGAAGGCTTGACAAACAGATCTGTCCAATGACTCTGCTATACAGAAGGCAACAGGAATCAGCCCAGCCCTGAAGCCACAAGACTTGAAGGTTGAAGTCTTTTATCTTCTCCTCCAAATAAAAATGGGCTTGCAGGGTGTGTTGTATGCGGTAGCTGTTATAGTGCTAGGTGTTACAGTGCAACACAGCACTAACAAAGCAGCAGTATGGGGACTCAGCAGTATGAGGAAACTAAAGAAATACCCATCACATTTGACATTATGTTTCAGACTCCTGAAATGTACCCATCCAGCTCTGTGTAGCTGGGAAGGTGTCAATAGCTAACTTGTTTTCACTCTAAGTAACAAAGAACAGCCATCCTCTCCCACTCCTCCCTAAACCAGTGCTTGCAGCCTTCTGCCTGCTCTGCTTTACAATACAGATATTCATGATTACTGGAATGAGCTAGGCTGGATGACCCAATGTCTAGGAATCACACTATGCAAGCCCAAAGTCTACACAGGTCTACAGTAGCATGCCTAGTGCCACATTATCTTCAGCATTTTCCCTTGTAACACAGATAAGGAACAGGGGAAATCTATAGTTCCCATTACATAGCTTGTTCTGGAGGTAGGACGACAGGAGAGTGCAGAATCTAAACAGTGTGGATGCAGTAATCAGTCATACTGCTGGCCTAGCTGTTTTTTCTAGCCGAAAGCCCTTTCTGAGGACATCATGGGAGCTAATAAATGAACTCACAAGAGATATTTTTTTCATTTCAATACCTTGAGAGAACCCTAGAAAGCACCCTCAGTCTTCAGAACAAAATCTTTCTCTTCAAGTTGGCTCCACAACATCAAAAAATTAAAAAAAGAAAAAAAAAAAAATCTCTAGGCAGCTGAAAGTCTATGGGAGAAAAGCACATATATTTCATAGATCTCTTTGCTGCTGCTTTCATCTCTCAATTTTCTTTTCTAGAGGCATCAGCATCTTTCCAGATGCAGGAAACGGTCATAGGTCATAGACATCTTGTAGGTAGGACAGCACAACAGTGCTGCTCTGATTGTCAGCCAAGAATTGTGGTGTTCTGTTCACACCACGCCAATCCTTTTGTCACAGTGTTATCTCCACTCAAAACATTGAGAACATCTGCGTACATATGACACTGACAGCTATTATGTGGCACTTGCAGCTGTGTCCCAGATACCAATTACTATACTGCTGAGCGGCTAGAAGAATTTCATTCTTCCCATCAATCATGCAAATCCTTCCTCCCCTACTCTTCTCTCATTCATTTAGGTGAATGATAATTGTTTGGATACATGGATAAAACCCAAACAAGTCCTGATTAATGAAGCTCAAATCACCATTAGCAATTAAAAACAGTAGCCTTACAAAGATTTAGAGGCTCATGAGTAGCAAGATGAGGACATTCAGCCAACTCCAGTTGAACCTGAAACTGTGTGGTGATTGGTACTTTATGAAAGATGCAGGTCTGTCCTTGAAATACTTATAACATACATAGGCTAGAAGGAAAAGAAATCTCCTGGGCCACATTTTGCAGCAGGGAATAGAGGTGTAGTGCTTTAAAAAGATTCATCATGATTATATCAATTTGTGGTGGACAACAGAATTGAGTCTAGCCCAGATCAGTCACATTGCTAAAGTAAAATCCACGGCCTTCCTGGCAGCACTGTTCTGAATGATTCCATCAATGAGCTGCACTGGCAGCATCTTCACTTTGGATGAAGATTATAAGTGCACCTTTCTTTCCTCTCAGTTTTTGGAGGATATGTGAGGGAGTGCTGGTTCATAGAATTCAAGTGAGTATCTGGCCTAAATGCCTGTGTGCTTTCTTACCTCTCAAAAGTGTCTCAGAGAATTTCAGTAGCTCTGTGTACATCTGAAAACCCTCTGAGAAAAAGACATGAGCACTCTCACCTCAGCAGGATATGTTTCATCAGCTTAATGGGCCTCTGGACCAGTAATTTCACAGACACCCTGTGCCCTTATGTGGACCAGAACTAGAAATGAATAGGCTCTAGCTGCCTCAGGGAGTGGGGTCTGTTGTCTCAACAATGCCTCAGTACTGAAAATGGATTGGTTGTTATTGCAGTGCTTCTGGTAAACTCCAAAATCTGTAGTGTCCAGGAAACAATAAACCATGGTCTGGCTTGAGGGCTGAAACCACTGAGGCGACATGAAGAATCATAGAATCATAGAATCATTAAGGTTGGAAAAGACCTCTAAGATCATTGAGTGCAACCGTCAACCCAACACCACCATGCCTACTAAACCATGTCCCTAAGCATCTCATCTACACATCTTTTAAATACTTCCAGGGATGGGGACTCAACCACTTCCCTGCAAAGCCTGTTCCAATGTTTAACCACTCTTTCATAAAGAAGGTTGCTGCCAGCTTGCCATGGTTAAACAGAGTGTTTTAGGAAGTGCTCCACTGTAAGTCTCGTCATTTATCTTCTCTTAAAGGAGTGCTTGTCATTCCTGGCACACTACAAAGCTGGACCATTGCTGTCCACAGCAGAGAAATACTCAATTGCTCCAGAAATTAGAGTGTTCCTAAAAGGGACAGATTTTTGAAAACCCATCTGCCTAGAATGCCATCTTCAGCCTTCGCCTCTTGCTCCTCTGCAGCCAGCACTTTCCTTTCCAGTGAGGAGGTGACCATGATCCCTAATGAGGGATTGTCTTCACAGGTATTGCCCCTGCATTTCTGCCCTACCAAACTGGAGAAATAGACCCCTGCTTGCAGCCTTTCCAAGGAAGCTGGGAGGCTGAGGCTCATGAAAATAAATGCCAAGAGGCAGACAAGAAGTTATCTACGTGGTGGGAAACAATTTCTTCTGATTGCTAATATCTAATTTGGCTCCTACAGGAAAGGAAGATGACTTTTTATCTCTGAGCACAATACAGCACCTTAGATACAGAGCACACAAATAGCACTGTGTATACTGCTGTTGCTTCAATGGTAAATTCCATTCAGCTCCTGACTTACATGAATTACCTGGCTCAGATAAACTTCACTAATGTAATAGCTTCTGAGGACAGTTCACACTTTCCTTTAGTATCCTAAACTACTGTTACTTTCCCATGCTAGGCTGCATTGTGAGGCCAATCACTTGATCTGCTGCAGTTAAGGATGTCTCACCATTTCCAGTATAAGCTTCTTCAAAAAGATGCTGTAGGCTCCAATCTAGCATCAAAGTCATAGAAGGAAAACAAAAGTTTTACCATGTTTAAAAAGTCTTTTACCATTCCTATAAGCAAGAGTCCAAACAAAATACATTTTCTCTTTGGAGCACTTTGCTACGTTTCTGTTACACAAAACTGCTATTAATTTCTCTGCATCTTTGTAAACCTCTGTGAAAAAGAAGAGCCAGCTCCTCTGCTTAGACAAAATACATGTTTAAATAATAGTCATATTGGGTTTTAAATGCTTCCATTTATCCCTGAGAAACATTTTTCTCTGGATATCAATAACTGACTGAAAAACTGGAGTGTGTGAGGATGCTGACCTTTTACATATACAGTCCCTTTTTCTTGCAGCTAAGCAAATGTTTCCCATTCAGGAGGCAAAATCGAGAGTTATCCAAAGGCAAAGCGGGCTGGAAGGGGTCTCACTTTCTCTGTCAGCAGCTTGCCGCTCTCCTGCTACTGCTGTTCATACCTCTGCTAGCTCTGCCAGTGTGGCTGTTTGTGGGACTGTACTAAAGAAGCTCTGGGAAGTGATTCAGGTTAAAACCACAAAAAAACTTTGATATGTTCTGAGCATAGAGTAACACGAACTCCAAACAGCCAGTGGCCCAATGGATAGAGCATTTGGTTGTCTTTTGGCCAAGTTTCTTTTCTTTGGTTTTGAACAGAAATACCATCTCCAGACTAAAGAACCTCCCTTATGTAGGTTTTAATGAAACTACTGAGAGAGGTTTCAACCCCTGAAAATCAGTATTTTCCAATGAAAAACCTTCCTCACTTTGCAACGGACAGTGGTGCTGAGTTGCACTATTGACTATAAGCAGGAATAGATTTTTTTATTTATTGCATTTCATAGCAGGTCAGTGATATTGGTGTAACAACTAAGTACTTAAGTCTAATGTTATGGGCCTGAACATCTCTGGTTTTGTGCAGGCTCCACAGGTACCTCATATTTCACCTCAATGTCTCAGAAGTTTCTGAATTTTCTGCTCCTGCTTATCTCAGAATGCATCCAGCTTGGTACTCAAAGCTTAGCTCATTGCTAGGTCTACAGGAGATAACCCCAGGCAACGCACTGCCTTGTTTTTTTGAACAGAACTTACTATGCAATACCAGATCAGGTTGCCCTCAAAATTCAGAAGCAGCAAATGCTTTTTCAAAATGGGGATAGATAATGTTTCCTAGTGACTAGCTAATGTGAAATGCATGCATCAGAAACAGAAGCCTGGGTGTCCCACCCCACCTCTCACTAGACTCTGGCTTCAAACATGCATAAAAGGTGAGTGAATCTCAAAGAAGATCTACAGCCACAGCAGGAAAGGATAAACCCCAATCCCTGGACAGCCTGCACTGCTTTCTACCCAACCTGATGGCTGTCCTGGGTGATGACCTATCTGCATTTTAATTCCCTCAGGCAAAGAAAGAAACTGAACTATTACTGTGCAAATGTGCCAGACCTCTCACACTGCCACCTCCAGCCCTAATTCCTACCCTCTCACTGTCAGAATGTCCTGGCCTGGCAGACCAGGCAGACTGCATGGTTTTGAAACCCTCATCTGCACTGGTCAGTACAGCAAGCTAACTGTGGGCTTTGGAATCCAGGACAAGGGCTGGACAGCAAAAACCACAGCTACTGCAATGCGCTGCTGCAGCATTCATTGACCTGTCTGGATCTAACCCCTCCTACCCACAGATTAAGTACGAAGTCCCATGCTCTGCTACGGTGGGACAGATGGCAAATGTGATTACCACACAAACCTAGCACTTTCTTGCTCAGAAATATTTTTTTACTTCCCAAGCATAGATGCTTGAGATTAGTCTCTCTTGCTGCTTTTCACAGTCTGTTACATATTTTAGAAAAGGCCATATCTCACAGTAATCCCTGCAAGCCTTAGCAGGAGCTGCAGCGTGAGACTGCAATCTTGCAGGAGGGAAGCAACGAAAAAGAAGACTGAAGTTGACACAAGTAGTTGTCACTACATTAAGATCAGGTGATATGAACTTGAACTTTGTACCTCCCAATAATTTCATCCATTCCTTTCTATTTCACAATCAGAAGATCAGACTTTAAATGTCATTTTCCACTGCAGTTTTCTTTCATTTTTCCCCTCTCAGCCACAAAATACCAAACCGTGTAAGCCTTAGATAAAGTTGTTTTCTTCTTCTGTTTCCATTATTAACCATTTATGCCAGGGCCAGCTCTTAAAAAAGTATGACATGAGCAGCAAAGTGTTGGCAACTTAGTGTCCTTCACTATCCTGGGGATACATGGGCATTTTGGGAGGTGGGCAGGTAGCAGTATAGAGATGTGTTACTCTAGGACCACAGGACAGAATGACCTCTGGCTCTCAGCTAGACCTTCATTGCATGTTTGGCCCATGTCCTGCCCAGAAACACAGACAATGATGATTTCATTGTCCTGAGCATAGTCCCTAAGTCATTCCTTGCAGAGATGGAAGATCCACTAACAAGAGAAACAACTGTGGCACTGGGTTTAGCAGAACAGTTTGATTTTGCACTGAAAGGTATTTTGAGTGACCACAGAGTCACTCATGGCTGAAAGCTGTCCTTTACTGTCTCGCAAACTGAATAGATCAGGTGTGTTTTCCTCTAAGCTGCATAATGGACAGGAGCTGACTTTCTTCTAGGGGGACACATTCCTTCCCTGCTTCAGCTCCAAAGGTCTTACAAGCACATTCAGGTTGCAGCTGTAGTACTAGAAAGGGTTATTTTACAGCACAGTCAGTGAACTAAAACTCAGACAGAAACATAGGCTGTTCAACAGCATATATAAATCCTATGAGCCATGATGTGATCTCAACTATGAAAAGATATAATCTGCACCAAATCTTAACCCAGATCTCCCTAGGGTGGCTTAGCAATGCTACCATCTCTATCTACCCCCACAGCGGAGGAAAAACTGCCCAGGAATAGCTAATTTTCCCCTGTAAACAGTCTGAAAATACAGGCACCATGTAAATATGGCATTGGTGGCTCTCTATTACTAACAAAATTACTAGAATAATGTATAATTAACTGTTCAAAATTCAACTTTGTGAACATCTCAACAACAGCGCAAGCAGTGGATGATACGCCACTTCTGGGAGGCAAAGTTGGCAGTGTACAAGCTAAAGACTGATTGCATCTATCAAAACTATTTTGTAGGATGATCCAAGGTAATCATTCTAGATTTCCAAGCCCAGCTAACCCTCATCCCATATATAAACAGGACACCTTATGACTGTCCTGGATGTGCAGCAGCACAAAGAAATTTTAAGATAATATTAAGCATATGTATTACGCTTTCCACACATCCTAGCATAACTCTTTGCTAATGCATGTGGATTTTCAGATCTATTTTTTTTTTTCAGAACTCTGTAAAATATTGATAAAAAAGCATTATTCTTTTCCAGTCACCACAGAGCTGCCAACATGTAACATAAAGATGATACTGTACATGGTATTTGGAATATCTTTAATAACTTTAAGCAAAACTCCCTGAACAGTAAGTCTATTGGTGTTCTTCATACAACACCCTGCTTGTTGCTGTTACATACATTTAAAGAGAAAAGTAGAGGTGTTAAGTGAAACTTTATACCATAGCTTTAAAGCTTAACTGACAGAGTCCCTTCTTATCTTTTTTTCAAACACAGTGTGTAAGCTAGACACTTTGAAGCCTGAGGAGAATGGGGCCATCTCTGTTCTTTCAAATACTTAATGTCCTTTCAGCTGTTAATCAGTTCCAAGGTCTCCACCACTGGTAGTATCACAGCCCTAGTGAGTAGGTTTCCTCATCTGCAAGTGAAAAGTAATCTGCTTCCTCATCCCACATAATAAAGGTATTACAGTCCATGTCAAAAATGGCTTTTCCCTGGATTTTTAGAAAGGGATGAGTTAGCAAGAAACTGTTAATTCATTTTTTGCCATTTACTACAGTGTTCTCTCCATTGTATTCATGATTTGTACATGTTGTGTCAAAAGTCAAGAGTTATCTAGACAGAAAGACATTTGCCATTTAAGAGAAAAGAGGTGCCTAAACACCTGCTGGAAGTCTTTGTGACTCTGAACTCTGATCTTGCTCAACTTCAGTCCCCATCCATGCTTGAGGGTTTGGCACAGGAGACTTTGACAGAACTGCTTTGAAGGTTGATACAGCAGTTTAGAGAGTTGCAAGACTGCTCTTCCCACTTCCTGTGGTGGACTTTCCATACAATGGACAACCACCTAATAGTGAACAGCACTGTCCCAAGTCCGTATCTCCATTGTCTGCCCAGGACCAGCGCAAAGCTGGTATAAACTCAGTTCTGTCACGTTTCACCCCCTCTCCTGAGTTGGCTGCCAGTGGAAGAAGCTATAAAATATAATAGCTGGTTTGCTCGGTAAGCTATTTTTCAAAGCATTTAAAGAATTGATCAAATCCTGGCCTTATTTTACTATACTAAAATACAAAGACTAAGGAGCTACACAAATCAAGAAATTGCTTTTCATTCCCTTGTTGTTATGCAATCCATTTGTGACCCGAAATGATTTCCAGATTTTTTTTACTGGTTAAAGAATAAAGAAATAATTCTTTTTGTGCTTTCTAGAATCACAGGTAACATTAAATATTGAACTGCAGGGACCATTTCTCAGTTAAAAGCAAACATAGCTGTTCAGTGCTCCAAACAGCATAAGTATACATCAAAGATGGATTTAGTGTTAATTTGGTGCAGAGCTTTGCACTGTGTGCCATGTTAAACACTGCTAGTTTCAATTTATTTCTCACCTAGGGGTAAGTTCCAACCCTAACTTATCGTCATTTGATAAGAGAATGTGATTTTATAAGACATATTTTGTACTGCCACAGAAAATATTTGATGGATGAGTACCATGTAAACAGGATAAATATCTGAAATCATAAAACAAATGGCTTACTGGATTTGCTGAAATAACTACAAATACTTTTAGAAATCAAATTGTCAAACAAAACTTGAGAGAGAAATTAATATTTTATCAAGAACACCCATTCCTTTATGTATGCTAAATAACATCAGGGAACTGGGTATGGTGGGTAGGATACATATCTATCTAGCTGTATAGGTATTATAAGTCTATAAAGACAATAATGAGATATTTTACTGGGTATTGCTGCTTCTTTGCCTTTGTAAGTACATTTCTTCTTTGGCAAGGTAACTGGCCTCATGAATAAGGAAGAAAGTAGTAGAGATGAACTACTTAGACTTCTGTATGTTTTTTGATACTGTCTCACATGACACTCTCGTAAGCAAGCTAAAGAAATATGCTCTACATGTAAATACTGTCAGGCAGGTGCAGAAGTCATTGAAAAATTATTTTGAGATTGGGTACCAGTCTTTTGCTCTCAGGCTGGACAGACATCAGAAAGCTCTACCCTGGGCTTTATATATTAATTATTTTCATTGTTAATGGGACAGAGAGAGCATTAATTAAGTTTTGAGAAGACATTAAACTAAGAGGAGCTGTAAATCATTTGGAGGATGTGTTCAGAGTTTTGAGAGACTGTGAGGGATTCTTTAAAAATCATCTCACTGAAACTAGTCAGCTGGAGAAGGCAGGTACACAAAACCAGGGAAGAGATGACAGTTCAGCAGAAAAGTATCCAAAATGTGAACTACCTGTAAAACAAGTATGTGGAAGATGTTACAGAAAAAAGAAAAAAAAATCATAATGAGTAAAAGAGTGTCTTCAAAAGACACAGAATGTAACTTTGCTTTCCTCCATGCTGGGGGGCCACTAGGTGTCCCATTTAAAGCACCCCTCTTACAGAAACATTATACAACTTGTGAGCACTTCTGATGAGGGACCCCTACCTTTACCTGACCCCCACATTTGACGAGCATCCTGTAAGGTGAGAATCAGGCCCTTGGGAAGATCCCCAGCACTTGCAGGTTTGTTTCAAACAAGCGGGTGGGCACTTTCCCACATCCTGTTATGCAGAGTTATAAGAATTCTGAAACTGCTTAAAATATGAGATCTAGCGTTGGGCTTTTAGAGACTGAAAGGGAAAAGAGAGACCTAACAGTTTTCCAGAGCATTAATGGCAATATAAAGGCTTGAGGTTTAATTATTTACCAAGCCCCCTGAGGTAAGGAAAAGAGAAACTGTCCCTATTCCTTACTCTTCTATAGGCATCTACTTATGGCCATTGTTGGAGGTAAGGTACTAGGCTAGACCTCTTCTCTGAGCCTACCCCATCACTATTATGTTATGCTGGTCTTCTGGCCTTCTGAAGGAACATCAGGTTGTTTTCCCAGATGTAGGAGGTGTGCAAACCCTGAGCACAAGCCCTTTGTTTTCATGCTCCCTGAGCACCAGGTACATAGCAGCATTGTATCAGGCAGGGCCATGCACAGTGGTTGAGGAAACAAGAAAGGGAAACTCCTGTCTGTATACAGTGAAGAATTCACACATTCTTTTAATAACTCTTCCAGCCAGATTCCACTTGCTATAGCCTGAAACTGAGTAGAAGAAAACAACCTACAAAAAGAGGGACCTGAGCTTTGAAGCCCTTTCCTGGCATAAATCCATGGCTGAATACAAGAAGCACAGAGCTTGTACCAATGTGATGGGTACTCAGTCGCATATTTCATACACCTAGCAAGGGACAGAAAACAACTGTGAAACCATGCCAGGAGAAGAACATAAAAATGGATGTAAAATTATTATTATATCATATTCATCTAGCTGGTAAAAGGAAGGAGAAGCAAATCCTTTGTTTGTTAAGCAATTTGTCCATAAATATTAAAATTAGCTTCTCTCCAAGATATCTGTTACTCACCTTTTGAAATTAAGCAGGACAAGAAATGTTACCACAATGTCAATTGCTAACTTTACTAACAGAGTTAATGTAACTCTTTGTAGATATACTGGAATAACCCTTCCCAAATGCCTTCCTCTGTACTCCTAGGATAGCAACACGCCCCTGAAGTGCCTTGGCATTTGCTGTCAGACTGCCTCACATGTCCTGGCTTTTTGGCTTTTTCTTTTTTTTCCTCTGGCACTAAGAGAGCTCCTGCTTCTTTGAATCTTCCTATAATCTAACAGTAGTAGCCTCAGACTATCAAATTGACATGGAAATGAACATTGACTTGTCTGAAACGTGTCTTGATTTCATCTTGATATTTATGCAAAGTGTGTTTATCAAGAATGGATTTTAATATGGGCTAAGCAGTACTAAAGGCAAATTGTAAGCTCCTTTATTGGCATGTTGAGGTTATTAGCCTTCCCTTTGCCTGGAAGAGAAAACGTCTCATGGGAACCCTGCGTGCCACCATCCTGGGACACAGCTGGATGTTACAGGGAACACCATCACTGCCTTACCTGTAACTGTACCCATAAAGACATTGGAAAGGATGGAAAAAGAAAGAGGCAACTCAGACATAGATTTAGACTGAATCAAGGGGTCCATTTGCAGCACTACTCTCTGGGAACTCTTGCATGGCTGGTTGCAAAAGGCAGTCAGCATCTCTCTCTTGATCTTTAAAGCCACTGGAAGAGCAGCTCTTGCCCACACTCTGTGCTTTCCTAGCTCAGCACCTCCCAGCTCAACTCAAATCAGATCCAAAAGCAATGTTTCTCTTTGTCTAACACTCCATAAGGATCCTCCTATGCTGCAGATCTTATGGAGGTAGCACTGGTTAGTTCAGCATCCTAGATCTACAGCTTCAGGCATTTCCTTCCCTGCAGCTCTTCCTTTAGGCTGTCTGTGGATGACTCCCTGCTCAGTACGCAAGCTAATGTGTATCGCAGTCAGAGCTGCCCAGTTCTCCCATGCATTGTACAGGGAGCCTGGATGCTCACACAGCACTCTGGATGTCATGATGGCATCAAAATGCTTTACTGGCTATAATCCTTAATCTCTTGGACTCGGACCCCCCACCTTCCAACAGGAATAATAATGTATCAGTCTCTGCCATCTCTAACACATCACTTGCTGATTGAGATGGCAGGTGTCTGTGCAGTGCTGAGTTCAGTGACTGGGTGTGGAGATCAGTAACTAAATTTACTGGTAAGAAGTGCAAAGTAACATCGTTGCAAGTACACTTACTTTCCTCATGCAATTGCTAAAGTGTATCTGATATCCTTGCATTTTCTGAAGGTTAAGAGAACCCAGCTCCCAAATTCTTACTTTAGCCTATCTGACTTCCTGTGTAGAAAGCAAGGTGTTTATGTTCTCTACACTGACAAGAATAGAGTAGGTGAATGATAAATGCTGTAGTGTTGTGTGCTGCTCCTGATAATGTTATCTCCAAAGATTATAATAAGCCACATTATTACAGAGAAGTTACCCTCTGTCTAGGTAAGCATGACAGCTGTTTGCCCTGCTAACATTGGACTGCCATCATGTGCACATTAATTGAGAAAAGTTTTAAGGCTTTCTGGACTATTTTGGCCATGCTGGTATAATGATTTTTTTGTTCAAGCTACTCATTTCTAATTTACTTCTGGTTTTGTTGTTAAGGGTGACAGCCACTCAAATTTCACACATTACAACAGAAATGCTGTCTTCACTTGGTAAAGGATATATAGAAAGGCATATGACTTCTTTTCACAGGGCAGGACTGGATTATACTCGTGCTCTAAACCCTGGAGAATGTGCTCCAGAAAATCTGCTGTCACAGAAACAGAATGGAGCAAAGCAATCCATACTCACTCTGCATTTTCAAACCATTCTTTCTGGCCTGTGGGAATCAAGGAAGGTACAGATTAGAGCAACCCATGGAACTCAACAGGGAAAACCTTAACCAGCCCGGAGGTCCATAAGGACTATCTCAGAAGACAGCTTTAGGGGTACCTCTTCTTTTTCAAGGGGGAAGAGGGAGAGGGAAAGACCTTCTTGATGCCAAATTGATTGGCATCAACTACAGGAGAAACAATATGGGTCAGCTGCCTTCTTTACTTCTCTTTTGTCCTACTTAATTCTCTCATCTTGCCTTAACTGTCTTGATACATCCCTTTCCCAGTCCCTGGTTCTCTCGGGTATTTTTTTACCCTCCCTGCCCATGTCAGGGTTCCCCCTCCAACTCCTATGTCTGGCTTGTCTAATTTAATCACCTCCCTGCTCTTCTCAAAATATTTCATCTCCCCTCCCATATATTCACAGGCTCCAAGTCACAAAGTCAACTTTCTAACATCAGCTCCATGGCCTATCTTATTGTAAAGACTTCTCCACCATGTTACTTCACATCCATCTTCTCTCCTGTAGCCTCCCCTTGGCTCAGAAAGAGCTGCTTCTTTTTTTTCATGTGAAGTTTCCCACTCCCTTTGTCCAGGATTGGTCAAAAGTGCTTGGGGGAAGGGAGGGCATTGTTATTTTTCTCCCACACAAATTTTTTCCTCAAACGAAATAAGGATTTTCTTTTCACCTTTTATTTATCTATAGAAAATATGGAAGTTCTGGAGAAAAACTGAAATATCAAAATACTTATCTTGATTACCAAACTGTTTTAATTTGCACTAGAGCAGTGCCTCCTGGGAGTTACAGATGAAGGGCATGATGCTATCATTCTTACTCTGTGTGACTGAACAATAAAATTTATTCTTCTTTTTCCATGGCACAGCAAACCTTTATGGAAGGGCCAACTTTTCTAAACACTGTGCTGTCCACCCATTAGTTCTTACAGCTGTAGCCTCCTTAGGACATCCCTCAGAAGACCACCAGAACAAGAAGTCATGGGTAAGAACATGGTATTTCACACCTCTGACATATATGACTGCTTATCTTCCTACTGTGGAAACCAAAAGATGGTTAGGACCTCAGTTAGCAGAACGAGTTTGATTACTTAAGAATATACCATAATGTTGTGGTTTAATCTCAGTCTGCAACTGAGTACCACACAGCCACTCGCTCACTCCTCCCCCCCTGGTGGGATGAGGGAGAGAATTGGAAGAGTAGAAGTGAGAAAAACTCGTGGGTTGAGATAAAAACAGTTTAATAATTGAAATAAAATAGTAATAATGATAATGTAGTAGTAGTAGTAATAATAATAATAATAATAATAATAGTAGTAGTAATAATAATAATAATAATAATAATACACAAAGCAAGTGACGCACAGTACAATTGCTCACCACCCATCGACCGATGCCCAGCCAGTCCCCGAGCAGCAGCCCCCCCGGCCAGCTTTCCCCCAGTTTATGTACTGAGCATGACGTCACATGGTATGGAATGTCCCTTTGGCCAGTTTGGCTGTGCCCCCCTCCCAGATTCTTGTGCACCTCCAGCCTTCTCAGTTGGTAGAGCATGGGAAGCTGAAAAGTCCTTGACTAGTGTAAGCACTACCTAGCAACAACTAAAACATCGGTGTGTTATCAACTTTGTTCTCCTCCTAAATCCAAAACACAGCACTGTACCAGCTCCTAGGAAGGAAATTAACTCTATCCCTGCCAAAACCAGGACAATATCCACCCCTTATTCTATACCATCTACGTCATGCTCAAGTCTCATATTTTCCAGTACATTTCCATTAATTACCACCCCTTTTCCTGGGTTTCTTTTAATATATATATACACACACACAGATAACATTCCCTTAGTCTATGGGCCGTCCCTCTAAAATGTTCAGTGAGTTCATTTAGTCCATGACTTCAGGCTCCATCTGTCGTAATAGTCTTCCAGGGCAGGAAAGATGGAGATGGTATGTGGTGTTGGATTGTTTCATGTTGAAGTCAGTTCTGGTACCATCATCACTGTGTTTTTCTTGGTTTCATCGAAGTTATTCAATACATATATGATTGTAATATCATTAGTATGGCATATAATATTATGTAGCACTTAACATCACATAATTCAGATCATTGGCTATTCTCACCCAAAATCAAATCCCCTTGAGGTACACATCGGACTTCCCCATCCTTCCGCATTATCCACCAAGTGCACCCAGGTCCTTGAGCAAAAGCAATCCCACGGATGGGTTTGCCTTTGCCCGAGGCAGGAATAACCCAGACTGTCTTCCCCAACATATTTTTTATGTGCACTATAGGGACTTATTCCCATCTACAGTACGTAAAAGTTTTGACTGGGCAGGGCCTGCTCGATTGGCAGATCCCCTCCTGTTGACTAACCAGGTGGCCTTTGCTAAATGGGTATCCCAATGTTTGAATGTCCCAGCAACCATTGCTCTCAGTGTAGGCTTTAACAGTCCATTGTATCGTTCGATTTTCCCAGAGGCTGGTGCATGATAGGGGATGTGATATACCCACTCAATGCCATGTTCGTTGGCCCAGATGTCTATGAGGGTGTTTCGGAAATGAGTCCCATTGTCTGACTCAATTCTTTCTGGGGTGCCATGTCACCATAGGACTTGCTTTTCAAGGCCCAGGATAGTGTTCCGGGCGGTGGCATGGGGCACGGGATATGTTTCCAGCCATCCGGTGGTTGCTTCCACCATTGTAAGCACATGGAGCTTGCCTTGGCGGGTTTGTGGGAATATAATATAATCGATCTGCCAGGCCTCCCCATATTTATATTTCAGCCATCGTCCTCCATACCAGAGAGGCTTTAACCGCTTGGCTTGCTTGATGGCAGCACATGTTTCACATTCATGGATAACCTGTGCAATAGTGTCCATGGTCAAGTCCACCCCTCGATCACGAGCCCATCTGTATGTTGCATCTCTTCCTTGGTGAAATGAGGTGTGATGGGCCCACCGAGCTATAAATAATTCACCCTTATGCTGCCAGTCCAGATCCACCTGAGCCGCTTCAACCTTAGCAGCCTGATCCACCTGCTGGTTGTTTTGATGTTCTTCAGTGGCCCGACTCTTGGGTATGTGAGCATCTACATGATGGACTTTTACAACCAGGTTCTCTAGCCGGGCAGCAATATCTTGCCACAGTGCGGCAGCCCAGATGGGTTTGCCTCTGCGCTGCCAGTTGCTCCGCTTCCATTGCTGCAGCCACCCCCACAGGGCATTTGTCACCATCCATGAGTCAGTATGGAGATAGAGCACTGGCCACTTTTCTCAGTCAGCAATGTGTAAAGCCAGCTGGATGGCCTTTACTTCTGCAAATTGGCTCGATTCACCTTCTCCTTCAGCAGTTTCTGCCACTTGTTGCATGGGACTCCATACGGCAGCTTTCCACCTCCGATGCTTTCCCACAATACGACAGGACCCATCAGTGAACAGGGCATATTGTTTCTCATTTTCTGGTAGTTCACTATACATTGGGGCCTCCTCAGCACGCGTCACCTCCTCCTCTGGTGATATTCCAAAATCTTTGCCCTCTGGCCAGTCCATGATCACTTCCAGGATTCCTGGGCGACTGGGGTTTCCTATTGGAGCCCGTTGTGTGATTAGTGCAACCCACTTACTCCATGTAGCATCAGTTGCATGATGTGTACGGGGACCCTCCTTTTGAACATCCAGTCCAGCACCAGCAGTCGGGGTGCCAGGAGGAGCTGTGCTTCAGTGCCGATCACTTCCAAAGCAGCTCGAACCCCTGCATATGCTGCCAGTATCTCTCTTTCAGTTGGAGTATAGCGGGCCTCGGATCCTCTGTATCCCCGACTCCAAAACCCTAGGGGTCGACTTTGAGTCTCCCCTGGTGCTTTCCGCCAGAGGCTCCAGGTAGGGCCATTCTCCCCGACTGCGGTGTAGAGCACATTTTTGACATCTTGTCCTGCTCGGACTGGCCCCAGGGCTACTGCATGAACTACCTCCTCTTTAACTTGTTCAAAAGCTTGTTGTTGCTCAGGGCCCCATTTGAAATCATTCTTCTTTTGGGTCACTTGATATAGAGGGCTTACAATCAGACTGTAATTTGGAATATGCATTTCCTAAAAACCCACAATGCCTAAGAAAGCTTGTGTTTCCTTTTTGCTAGTTGGTGGAGACATGGCTGTTATTTTATTGATCACATCCTTTGGGATTTGAAGACGTCCATCTTGCCATTTTATTCCTAAAAATTGGATCTCCTGTGCAGGTCCCTTGACTTGACTTTGTTGTATTGCAAAACCAGCCTTTAGCAGGATTTGGACTATTTTCCTCCCTTTTTCAAAAACTTCTCCTGCTGTGTTGCCCCACGTTGGGGGGAGGGGGGCAGCTCGAGCTGGCCCTGCTCGCCCTAAATCCAAACCACAGCACTGTACCAGCTACTAAGAAGGAAATTAACTCTATCCCTGCTGAAACCAGGACACATAGTTTGGAGTAAGTATTCCTCTAAAGCATCACATCTCTCTCCACCCAGTCTGTCCTTTCACACAACAAATTTCTGATACAACATTCAGCAGCAAAAAAGTGTGGGTTTAATTTTAATATGCACAGGAGATCAATTAATGTATTTCACATGCAAATATGATAGCAATGACCCTGATTCAGAATGCTTGTTGTTTCTGGAGTTGGCATATGGTTCTCTCTGACAGCAGGCATAATGATTGCAATAAATTGACTCCTAATGCCACGTAATTAACTCTGATTTGTATTAATTTGGGCAGTACTTAGTAATTTCATGTTAATTTTTTTAATCAGTTTTGTAAGACACTGTATATGAATTCAACTTCCTGTTTGGGATTTTAGCAATGCTAAGAACAGAGTCTGGCATATAAATTCAGCTTTTGTTGCAAAACCATGTATCATTAATAAAAATACACAAGTGCAAGAAAGACAGACCTGAAAGATACTTTCTCTTATGTGCTAATTAACGCACACAATACTTTTTTTTAATTCTGCTTTTTGGAGAATACTTTATTACTCATTATAATAAAAAGCCATTTCTTTTTATACAGCAGCGCTTTGAAAGACATCTAGGATAAGGACTATAATTTTGGCAATGCAACCATTGTCATGACTGCAGAATACCTGCCTCTTGGGCAACTTGTGAGAAGAATGGGAGAGAATAAACTAGTAACTTTCACTGTTTTCTATACTTGACTTAATTTTATTTACTACTGAATTTATGTACTGGATTCTCTATGCAAGCGCAGCACCTATAAACATGCTTAATTTAACAGTTAATGAGACTTCTCACATGCTTAAAATTAAGCATGACTTTATGTACACTACCAAGCAGGGATAAAATTACATGCTTCATTGCTTTCCTGGATTTGTGCATTAGTCAGAAATTTAGTGCCCAGGAGTAAGCTTTTCTTGATTAAAATCTTATTCTCAATGTTATCAACACTTTACGTAATAAAATCAGAAAATGATGTTGGACTTATGATAGAAACTACAACACAGCTGTAAATTAAAAAAGGCTTTTGCATCACCGTGATAAAACTAACCCATTAAAAAGCACCATTTAGAATTCTAATTGTTTGGTCCACCCTCTTCAGCTGCTTCTCCCTCCCTCCATATAATCAGCTTTCCCAGGATTCCCATGAAGATAACTCATGAGTAGCAGGAGAAATCTCTAAAGTTATATGAAGCAGTTCGATAATTAAGTCAGTTACTGAAGTGGTTGAATATGGATTTAGGAGCCTGATTCTAGACTGTTCTTTATAAATACTACAGCTGGATATAAATAGTTATAAAGATGGTTATCTGAACATTGCAATGTGAGTACAAATTATACTTTCTCATCACTGTAAAATAGGACTTTACTGCAAGATTATATAGGCCCATCCATCAAATCTTTGTCCAAATAATAGGAGAGAACTGATTAGAAAGGTCATCTAAAGCTGTCAGTCATTTAGTAGCTGTTTTCTCCCGATTAATCCCAGATTAGGTAAGTGGGATGCTTATACAAAACTTTGAGGACACATTCTCTTAAAGCTGAACCACTCTTTTATGTTATTCTTGATTGCTAAAATGAAGGACAAGGATGTACTTTTGGCAGTTTTCACCTCTCTGGCATATAAATTCAATGCACAATAAACTAATGGTGACAGATTTTCTTCCCCTGAATACTTTTATGGCTTGTTTCTGCCAACTACTGTTTCCTTCACCCTGCTGATGCAGTTTCAAATGGTCACCGGGTGCCTTGGGTCATAGCAGGTTTAGATGTCGTATGAGGTATACGGGGAATGGAGAAGTGTTTTACTGTAGGACTTACCAGGAGCCATTACTGAGACACAACTGAGTGATAGAAGAGTTGCCTTCCAAGATAGATTTAAATGACCAAATACTCATACTTTTTGGTCATGACACTCCACCTTTTCCTGCAAATCAATTCTAAAATTCTCCTGTTTCTCCCACTGTGCAATTCCCTCTTTACCTTTCCATCCATGATCAATAAGAACAGATGGGGAAAGATATATTCTTAGATTCTCACATTGTCCCTTTGAGCATGCATCACTGTCCTCTGAACCTTGCAGACTCTTAAACTATCCCTGTGAACTTGCACACAATTTCTTCCTGAAGTGTAATGGAAGACCCCATAATACCACAGCTTCTCTTTTGTATGAACAGCTCATGCAGATGATGTGCATTGTCTTTCTGCAGCCACAATGCATAAGCTTCCCTGCTGCTTCTGTGCACACACAAATTTTCCTCCTTGCAAACATCTCTGAGGACTTTCTCATGCCTGTGAAGGTGCCAAGGCACAGGGTCCTCAACAGCAGTCCCTTTCTGAACTAATTTTTTTAATTTTCTTTTTCTTGGTGTCCTTCTGTATGTTGCAGTCAAGTTTGCTCCCTTTTCTGTTGACACTAAAGGCGAATTATTCAGTGGAGCAGTATATGGGGATGTCAGATAGTAGCTAACTTGTTCATGTTACATTGCTGAAGGAAAACAGACAGTACTACATCTTCCTGTGCACTGACTCTTCCCAATTCAGGATATGAAGGGTCATGGATGACTTGGATGGTCATTAGCACCACAGGAGAGTGGTTTATCTAGGGTGGTACAATACTTTCCATCCTCTCTTCCACAGCTGGTTGTACAGTGTAGGTAAAATATCTCTGCTTCACTATTCTTGTACAGCTCCAGCCTGAAAATTTGGGTAGACCAGTCCCAAAGAGACTCCATTGAAGAGCTGTACATGCCTGGGATATCAGTCATGTCATTTAAAGACAAAAAGGCTCCTTATGATTAACCAATCTTACTTCAAGGCAGAGAGTCTCATGTACATCACTCTTGCATCAAGCAGTATGTTTTGTGCTGGTGTCAATCTTGCCTTCCAGAAAGGCATCTCTGAAGATGATCAAGACAAAACTTCCTTCAGGAGTTTGTTCCTCATCCTCCTCAATCATCCTCGCTGTCATAAACATGTATTTTTATTTATCATCTGAACTTTGTCTGTCTTTGGTTCCTGAACTGAGGTTCTTGCTGTGCCTTTCCCATGAAGAGAAAGAGTTCTTCAGTTTCTAAGGTTTTTCTGTATTAAGGGGCTCCTCAATCACCTTTTCCCACCAAACTTAATTTGAAGTAGATGTTGGGGTTTTAGAAAAATGGAGCATTCCTATTCCACCATCCTTTAGCAATAAAAGACTGACATATATTGGCTGTATAGAGTTTGTATAGATACTAGCCCTGTTCCTTTCCATACAGAAACAAGTGTTAGGATGATTTGGAGGAATGCTTTAGGAATGGCTTTTCATTTCACTGCATATGTAACTGCCTTTTTACTTTTTATAATGATGGTCCAGTAGGAGAAGAATCTAATTTCCTATTGATCTTTATTTGGTATCTACTCTACACTGAAAATGCAGGAGAATCATCCTAAAATTTTTCAACAGTTTCAGCTTTCATACTTTAATTTAGCATAATGGAAGAGCCATCCTTTTAAAAATGGCCCTTCTGTAAATAAGATTTTTTTTCATAATTGATAAGATTGACCAGCTGCTCTTGATAATCTTTCTAGCTCCACAGGGGAAAAAAATACACCTAAAAATCTTCCTGCTTGTATAACCATTTCAGATATTTCTCCCTTTCCAGTTCTTAGGGAATGTCAACTTAACTTTCAAGCCTCATGGGAACCCAGGAATCACCCAGAGAGGAGCAACTATGATCCTAGAAGAGGAATTTAATATTGTAGAAGTGCAGGACATATGATGTAACATCACTGGGGAGAAAGCATTTATCTTCTCTTTCAGTTTATTCTGGCTGTTGTAAAGAAATCATGCTGGCACTTTATGTAATTCACTCCAGGCAAAATCAGCCAATAGTAATATGAAGAATCTGACTCTTAGATGCAGATACTATCAGTGCAAATCATCCAGAGAAAATGTTTGGGATTGCACCAAGTATCTTCTGTAACCTCCAGCTCTCCCAAAAACCTACCAGAAAAAAAGCTGCCCGTAAGTTCCTAAACCCACCATTAATGAACCTGAACCTGACCTCACTGTTTTCCTAGGAATGACAAACTCACGGAGGGATCAGAGGCAAAACTTTTATCCATACCCATATAAAATGCTGGCAAATAGCTGTCAACCATGAAAAGAAGGGAGGGGGGAAGGTATTGGCTAATAATAGCTTTATTTTGAATTAAAAGTGCCTTCAAGACGGCGCAAACTTGAGCTAAAAGGGGCGGGGGGGGGAAGGCTTTCCATTGAAAAACTACAAAAGAATAAACTATTCAACCAGCCCTTCTCATTCCATGCTTAATTTTTCCCCATTCCATGGCATGACCTTGGATATCCCGAGTTAGCTCTCAACATGCTTCAGCGTATTCCTCACTGAGGAGATGGGCACAATAGTAATTTTCCTAGCAGGACAGTGAGAATTAATATTGTAACATGCACTACAATCCACAGAAGAAGGAAATTATAGAAGCCATAAGTGCAGACTTTGTTTTGTTATTATAATCAGCTCTAACCCCTGACACTATCTAACAGAGGTATTAGCAGCTTGATTTGAAAACCCTTTAAGTCCACGTGGGTTACTCCTTGACTTCATTCTGCTTTGGATAAGCCCTTAAGGCAGACGTAACATTAAGATAACTCAGCAATTTTAACTTTTTCCCAGAACACCTGTTTATTTTTCTGTTATGACACTGGCATTCATATATTCTTATTGCTATTTCCATTAATGTATTCATCATAGACATTATGGGAAAAAGGACCTTTCTTATTCGCAATGCACAGCTACACCTCAATTATGTTGGTCATAAAAAACCCACAAACATAATGAATTGAAAGGATTTATTCCAGAATAATAAATGACACAAATTACCACACCAAATGGCACAAATTACCACACAGAAATTATAAAATCTGGCAGGAATGCTGCTAAGTATTTTGACAATATTAAGCACGTATCATGCAAATTGTAGATCTCTTGATAACACTTCACTTAGTTTATACTAAAAGATATGCTGCCCAGGTTGGTACATTTAAAACTAATTACAAAGAAGAGTGCATATTTCACTTCAGTGTGTTCTTAAGGTAGGAATAAAGTAATTTTAATTTCAATGTCCCATATGCTCTTAAGAAAGAATGAGATAAGCAAAGAGGTGATAATGGGGTAAGAAGGCAAGATAGACCTGGAATAGTGAAACAGTGGATAGGCTGATTACACCAACAGTCTCACATCCGTTTTAAATATTTTCAGCCTTTTCTTCTACCTTGGAGGCTTTCGTCAAGCCAAGGCTAGTTCCAGCTCCAAAGCCATAAAAATGTGACCTTACTGTCTGATGTATGCAAGCAACAACACTATTAGTGTTAATAGGAAGAAGGTGGCCAAATACACATTGAGAAAAACTTGCACCTGAAGTTCTACTTACCTGTTTTTCATCCTACCATGCTTCTGTGCACTGCAGTACTGAATTCAAGCGTGCTAGATAAAAGCTTACCATCCTCAATGACATATAGTACTTTAGGCATATAACTTAAACTTTGGTGCTGTGGATGGATTGACTATAAATCAAATATGTATATGCTGTCCCTTTTTAACAATGGATATGTGGATGGATATAGGAAAAATAGATATATTTTACCCCAAAAAATAACAGTCAGAAAATTTACTACAGTGCATCCTCTAGTAGCAGTGTCATAGCTATGTTTTATAAGATGGGACACCATGATACCTTCAACTTCTAACTCAAAGGAAAGGATTTATGACTAAAACAAGAAGAGATACACCAGAGGCTAGAGACATCTAAGTGATAGGAAGGAGTAGATGTACATGACATTAGGAGATGTATCAAGGTCAAGCCACTAATATTATAGGGATGAATGAATCCAGCAGGCCAATTTTTAACTGTCAATAGAGGTGCTCCTGTCCCTAAGCTAAGGGAGGAGATGGAACACGACAGACTCACAAAATGCATTATTAATATACTTCTACTTTCTCTGAAACAGATGTAATGGCTGTGGCAGCCCAGATGGCAAAAAGCAGTGGCAATACAGCTGCAGGGTTTTTGTTGCAGATCTTTACCTTACCTACCAAATTACTATCTTCTCATGAAGTAGGTCTTTGTTCAGTCCTTTACCAAGGCATTGAGCCACACTTCTACAGATCTTTTATTTGTGCTCAGCACTCCAGTAACACAATTACCTAGTCTCTGATTCAGAAAGGAGTCATTAACAAAGCTAGCTAGTTCCTGGCTGAAAATAGACAGATCATCCATGCTGAGCTTCTTTAAAGCTTCCTGAAGGTCTTTCCAACTTTAACACCTTTGAAAAAAAATGAAGTTTTTTGTCCCCTGAACCAGCCCAGATCATCCACAAGAATTCACAAGGGGTCACTTGACCTGGAAAAGACCCATGCTAACATAAATCCTGCTACTTGTTCCAAACAGCAACCAGGACCATGCCATGAGGGCCATTAAAACACAACTATCATTGCCATTCAGAGATGTAGAGAATTACTGCACTGGAGATGTGGCTGTTTGAACTCTCTTTTTGGGCAGCAAGACTTAGCGCCTTCCCCTTTTAAGTTCAGAAGGGTATCCTTACATTTATACTGTTTGTAGTGCTCAGACCCAAAGAACTGGGCTTTAATAAACACAGCAACTGAGGTTGAAAGGAGCCCAAGTCATTTCCATGAGTGAACTGAGTGTTTTTTCAAAGGCCCCCCTATAAAGGCAATGAAAATTGCCCGCGAAATACTGTTTTCATAAAGCCACTCTGAAAGCTTTCAGACCTCTTTCAAACAGCTCCCGTTCACTTGATGAAAGCCACTCCACTGGTTTTCAAGTAAAGGCCATTCTGGTGTTCCTAGACCTTTTGAAAGGAAGAAAAGATACATAAAAGCATAAATGCTGAAATCTCTACTCAGCCTACAAATAGGAAAAGCTGCCTATTGACTTCAGTACAATTGCAGGGGACAGGTTTTGCCTCTTAAAGGGGAAAAATTCAGCAGAAAAATAGTCAAGAGAGGAAAAGAGGCAGAAAAGAAGTAGAAGGGAGAATAACTCGGAAAAACTGCAAGAGAAAGGGGATTAAAATGTGTATGTGCATACATTCACATATATGTGAAGTTTTTCACGCTTTTTTTTTGGTGTTTTTTTTTTTTTAACTTAGAGGCATGTATGGCTACCACTAGCTTTTTTCCCAAAGACACCTTATTGCCATGATGACCACCTTTCACTACTACCCAGATTAAGGTTTGGTTATGACTCCTTTCCTTTAGTCAGCTCCCTAGTAATCTTTTTCCCCTTGGGGATGCCCTAAAATTCTCTTCCCCATCAAGCTCACAAAGCATTTGGGGAACTGGAGTCAGAAACCAAATCCAAGGATCATCAACCTTTGCATTTTGAGTCTGTTGACTCTGCAGGAGTGATGCAGCTTTACCACAGCTCTGTTTCTCCAGGACTGGGCAGGTGTCCTTATCCGAGGTTCTAGAGCTGGTTCCTTTGTATCTCACAAAATTACTCACATTCTCACCTTCCTTACCTGCAACCACTCTCTGATTGAATATCTCTCAGTCACTCCTCCACCTCTGCAAGGCTTTCCCACCTTGGCCTGCAACCTTTTTCTTTTTAATCTTTCCAGTTGCTATGCAGCCTAAATTTAACCCCATCCTTCAGGACAGGTTAATTCTTTAGTGACCACATGTACAGACTTTAAGTGCCTCATGACAGGAAGACTTGGTGGCCCAATTTCAAAGTTAATTAGGCCCTCAGTTTCCCCTGATTTCAGACAGAATTAAGCGTCCAGATAGCCATGGGATTTAGCACAGTTCTCAAAATCCTATCCTTGCTTCACAATTTCCATAATCCTAAACAACATTTTGGATATTTGAGTAGTTGACACCAGGTTTACTGCCCTGGGGAAAGCCATTTGCTGTCAGCATGAGGGCAGACCCTGCTTACATGGCTAGTGATATCAAAGCTATGTGAACCAGTTTCTTCAAATCAACTCTGCACCCAGAATACCAAGTGTGACCAGTGCACCAAGGCCTTAGTGTGTGAAAGAAAGGGGACCTGCTAGGTGCTCATCCCCTACTGAAAACCTGGCCCTTTACAGGCTATTTAGATAGTTTCATCTTCTGAAACACCACCAGATATGCAGCGCATTACCCCCTGCTCTCCACAGCATCCACTCCAGGAGATTTTTCTTTCTGAGTTTTGTGGTGTCAGCTGAAAATCAGACCTGAGAAAAAAGGCAAAGGGCTCTATAGTATGGGTTACTTCTCTGTACTGATTGAAAGTTTGAGCCTGGCTGGGTATGGTGGGTAAAGAAGACCCATTATTCTCTTTATGCAAATATTGTCAACTTAACAGAACAGCAGGAGACATACAAAAGAAGCCTGGTGTGTTTTTACACACTTCACAAAAGAAGCACAGGCTGAAGAATTTATCTTATCTGGTGGAAGTAATGACCACTTTCATCAATCTAAACTAAGCTAATAGGTCACATTTTCCCCCTGAACTTATGGCCCTGACTGTGAACAAAACACATCAAATCCTTCTGTTCTTCAATCTTCCTTTTGTGAGCTGCATGAGAGAGTAGAAATTTATTGGGGAAGGTTGTATTTGCATTGACCTCTGGTAGCACTGCTTTCTGAATATGAATAATGACAGCATCAGAGGTCCTAAGTGAAAGAGAACAATGCTCTCATCATAGTGCTGTGAGAGACATGTGGTGTGATTACCACCACTTGTTCACAGCGGCACTGAACCCACAGCAAGGAGATCTGTGTCTGCCCTGGCTCTTAGTGCATGGTCTGAATAAGAAGTGAGGCTTAAAACTTTGCTGCCCAAGCATGGCTAAGAATATACATGCTGTGCAGCTGCCTTTGAAGCACACTAATATCCACCAGTAATACTTCTGTAAGACTCAAACCCCTAGCTCACAAGGATGCCAGGGAATGCTGTGCACCTTCTCTCTGGTTCTTTTTTTGAGTCGGGATGCTCTGCTGACTCAAGTGGATAAAAAGACAGTCTGAGCAAAAAGCACTGAAACATATGCAAATATGACACCTCTGGTGGGACTCCAACTAAAGGAGTCCAGTGTGGTCTCTTACATGTGAGCTAGTTACTAGCAGAGCAAGGTCTAAAGTATGATTTCTTTGACCTTCTCCTTCTTCCCCCGTAAGAAGGGAGGGATCACCTCCTCAGCCTCACTGGCTGTATTGGTTAGCACAACACTGACTGAAGGAGCTGAAGGGAACTACTTCAGATGCAGACACCAAATTTCTACACACTCATGCACAGTCAAAACAATCTGCCCTTCATATAATGTGCTTGCGACATTCTTTAATACGTACCTTCTAAAAAACCAATTATTCTCAAAAAAAGCCTCATCAGCATTTCTACATTTAATTTGCAAGAAAATTAGTACTGTTACATTTTAAACTCACTTAAAACCAGGATTGTAGATCTATGTTAAAGTAACAAACTAACCTGACTCAGAAAAGCATTCAGTAATTCCTACCCACACTGGTGGAAGAGGGAAGCTCTCTGCTTCCTGTCTGCTATCCCATCATTGCTTCAATTTGGAGGTCTATGAAACAGATTTCCAGGGAAGTCACAGCAGGACCTAAAAGAGCTGGTGTGCTCTAAGATGACTTTGCCTCTCCATTCTCTTCAACCCTTGGCTTAATTCAGAGCAGTCTGAAGACTGTTTTATGTTACAAATACAAGCAATATCCCCTGCCTTTCCTGCACCTTAGTCCTGCTTGAGAATATTGCTGATATGGGCGTATGCAAACCAGGCCACAGTTGAGTGTGCACACTTTATTCAGCTCAGGTTTCCTCATCATCAGAGAGAATTAGAAGATACCCTGTGGACACAGCTTGGCCTCTTTGCTCATAAGCAAGCCACCTGGGTGGTAGATTTTAAAAACATTGGTTTCCCTTTTCTTCCTCATTTCTATGTCACAAGTAACCTATCAAAGAATTTAATGCCACACAAAAAACTGATTCAACACTCGCATAACCTGATCCCCAAGGAAACTATTTTCAAACAGATAAACAAACCATGAAGGGTGGAGGGAGCCTGCATATCTAAATAATGATATAGACATTACCTGCTGTAAACTATTTTCAGCTGTCCTTGCAGCATGCCCCAGTATAATTATGACAATTGGCTACTGGGACTAGAAGAGAGCAAGTAATACCACAAACTGGAATTGGTTTTGGTTCTTCCACCTGTCTTTTTTCATCCTCTCCCAGTCCAATGCAATGGAGATCTCTTTTTTAAAGAAGAAAATAAGCTACCTTATAGATAAAGATGACTTAAATATAGGTGTCTTGGTCTCCTGCTACTCTTTCAGTCCTCAGTATATTCTTCTTCTGTTCTTTTTTTTTCCTGTGATAAATGTGATTTTAATAACTACAATGTTCAGTAAAAAACTTAGCTTCTTATTCCATCACAGCTGGTGGAAGCAAAACATGTTAATTTATCACCGTTCATCCTAGTGACCCTCATGGGCCCAGTAGTAGTTCTTACACTCTGGTCAGTCTAGGGCCAACATCCAAGACTTGGGAGTGAATGATTACAGAGGTAGACAGAGCAAAGAATATAGTCAAGGTTGAACTACTTCCCTGACTTTAATCCCACCTTTTTCAGACTTGTTGAATTTGGGGTCTATCCTGAGTGAATTTCCATTCCATTTCCTTTAAATAAAGTCTGCTTAACTTTGGCATGTGAGCAATAGAATAAAGTAAATAACCCATATACCCATTTTGTGTTCTCATAATCTGTGTATCTCAACCATAGCTGAACGGATTTCATTAACACGGTCACACTGGATCATCTAGATCTGCATTATGCATCCAATAAAGTACTGTAGTGGATGCCTGGGGGAAAAAGTATTATGGCAAGCTATGTAGTAGTATTTCCCTACATACACCTTCCCAGCTACCAGCAACGTGCAGCTGAGCAAGTAGCAGTATCTTAATGTTAAATAACACTGATGTATTTTCTTCCATGAATTTGTTCAATTGCTTTCTTAAATTAATTTGCAAATTTGGCATTCACAACATATCAAAGCACTAAGTTCTTTTGTTCAGGGTGCTTCTGTTAGTAGCACTTCCAATACAAAAGGATTCAAGGCCGCTGTGAAGAAGTGATTAAGTTCACCATAATGCCAAGTTCCTGAAGTTTCCCTGTATGTGGAAGAAAGAGACTCTGCTCACAGGAATTTGCTTTGCAGTTTGCCTGGAAAATCAATACTGATTTGAATGTGAGAAAAACTATAACATAATTCGATTTAATCTAAGTTAACCAAGACTGGAAAAACAGACAGGGATTTGGCAGGTTTTAGACAGGATGGTGACAATAGGAGAGAAACCACAGGTAGAATCTTACTACTGAAATCAGTGCCTTTTTCAGAAATCAAACCTTTGCTTCAACATCCAAATGTCATATTTAATTCATAGCTTCTCCTTTGTAAAAAGAGGATGAACATTTATTTTCAACTATCTGCAAGTTCACACTTCCTCTGCTCATTGCACATCTTTTACTCTTTTATTGGTTTCAGCGAGATACTCACTTGAAACACACCTCATTTCATAATTCCTAACCCAGTTACTTCACACTACAAGTTAGCCTAATCAATCAGGCATCATTCAAATGGTTCTCCACATAAGGAAAACATAGATTATTAGTTTGCTTGAAAAAACGTTATCCACTTTTACGTGAGAATACGGAGGGACATATTCACTACCACTAAAAGGCTGGCATGATATAACCTGAAATTATAATTTAATATATAATCTAATTATAATTATAAATAAAAATATATATAATTTAAAATATAACTATTCTTATAATCTAACAGCCAAAAACTCCCCCACCGGCACACGCAGAAGGGAGTGGGGGGGTCAATAATGCAGAAGAATGAACGGTTGCAAAGTCAAATACCAGCAGGAGGAAGAGACTTCCCCCGAAGCCTGAGATGCGCTTGCAGAACCATTTCACCGCGCTGCAGGCCAAAGACGAAAGTCCTGTCACACCAGGAGAAGCGCTGGAGCTGAGTAATGCAACCCAATCTGCCCCCCGTATAACAACCAGTGCCACTAAGAAAAGTCGATGGGTGATAGTAGTAGGCGACTCTCATTCTGAGAGGTACAGAGGCACCCATTTGCCAACTGGACACAATCTCTAGAGAGGTGTGCTGCTTACCGCGGGCTTGCATCAGGGATGTCACCAAGAGGCTACCAAGCCTCGTACAGTCCACTGACTACTATACACTGCTGCTGTTTCATGTGGGCACCAGTGACACAGCCAGGAGCAGTCTGAGGACTATCAGGAAGGACTACAGAGCCCTGGCAGCAGCAGTAAGGGACTCAGGAGCGCAGGTAGTTTTCTCATCAAGCCGGTCAAAGGGAAGGAGATTGAAAGGGCCAGTCGAATCTGTCGAGTCAACGAATGGTAACGGAACTGGTGCCACAGCCAGGGGTTTGGCTACTTAGACCATGGGACTCGCTTTGAGAAACCCTGTCTACTGGGGGCTGACAGGGTCCATCTGCCAAAGAAGGGGAAGAACATCTTCGGACATATGCTTGCCAAGCTGGTGAAGAGGGCTTTAAACTAGAGATGCTGGGGGAGGGGAACCTCAATCCATCCCACTCCTACCAGTTTGATGCCAGGGCCAGCAATAGATGCCCAGAGCCTGGGGAAGGAAGACAGGTCAGCAGGAGAGCTCCTGAAGAGCAGCACAAAGGAACTCCAGCCAGTAAGACCGCTTCATCGGGGGCCCAACTTAAATGCCTCTATGCAAACACACGTAGCATGGGGAATAAACAAGAGGGGTTAGAGACGTGCACACACCTGCAGGACTACAACTTTATTAGCATCATGGAGACGTGGTGGGATGGCTCCTATGATTGGAGTGTTGGGATGGAGGCATACAGGCTCTTTAGGAAGGACAGGTAGGGGAGACGAGGAGGGGGTGTCGCCCTCTATGTCAATGACCAGCGGGAGTGCATGGCAGGGCATAAGCAGTACGGGAGGTTCCTGGAATGCGTCGATGATAACTTCCTTCTCCAAGTGGTAGAGGAGGCAACGAGGAGAGGTGCTACGCTGGACCTCATTCTCACCAACAAGGAGGGTCTGGTGGGGAATGTGAGGCTCAAGGGCAGCCTGGGTTGCAGTGACCACAAAATGGTGGTGTTCAAGATCCTTAGGGCACCGAGGAGGGCGCACAGCAAGCTCACTACCCTGGACTTAGGAGAGCAGACCTTGGCCTCTTCAGGGATCTGCTTGATAGGGTGCCATGGGACAAAGCCCTGGAGGGAAGAGGGGCCCAAGAAAGCTGGGGCCCGATATTCAAGGATCACCTCCCTCAAGCTCAGGAGCGATGCATCCCAACAAAGAGGAAGTCAGGCAAAAACGCCAGGAGGCCTGCGTGGATGAACAAGGAGCTCCTGGACAAACTCAAACACAAAAAGGAAGCCTACAGAGGGTGGAAGCAAGGACAGGTAGCCTGGGAGGAATACAGAGAAGTTGTACAAGCAGCCAGGGATCAGGCTAGGAAAGCTAAAGCCCTGATAGAATTAAATCTGGCCAGGAACATCAAGGGCAACAAGGAAAGATTCTATAAGTACGTCGGGGCTAAAAGGAAGATGAGGGAAAATGTGGGCCCTCTCCACAACGAAACGGAAGACCTGGTTACCCGGGATATGGAGAAGGCAGAGTTTTTTACCCCGGTCTTCACTGGCAAGTGCTTGAGGCTCACCACCCAAACCACAGAAGGCAAGAGCGGGGACTGGGAGAATGAAGACCCACCGACTATGGGAGAACATCAGGTTTGAGACCATCTAAGGCACCTGAAGGTGCACAAGTCCATGGGACCCGATGAGATCCATCTGCGGGTCCTGAAGGAACTGGCGGATGAAGTTGCTAAGCCACTATCCATCATATTCGAGAAGTGGTGGCAGTCCAGTGAAGTTCCCGCTGACTGGAAAAGGGGAAACGTAACCCCCATTTTTAGAAAGGGAAAAAAGGAAGACCCAGGGAACTACAGGCCAGTCGGTCTCACCCCTGTGCCTGGGAAGATCATGGAACAGATCCTCCTGGAAGCTATGCTAAGGCTCATGGAGGACAGGGAGGTGATTCGAGACAGCCAGCATGGCTTCACCAACAGCAAGTCCTGCCTGACCAACCTAGTGGCTTTCTATGGTGGAGTGACTACATCAGTGGACACGGGAAGGGCTACGGATGTCATCTATCTGGACCTCTGTAAGGCCTTTGACACGGTCCCACACAACATCCTTCTCTCTAAACTGGAGAGGTATGGATTTGATGGGTGGACTGTCCGGTGGATAAGGAATTGTTGGATGGTCACATCCAGAGGGTAGTGGTCAAGGGCTCAATGTCCAGACGGAGACTGGTGACGAGTGGCGTCCCACAGGGGTCCATATTGGGACTGCTACAGTTTAATATCTGCATCAATGACATAGGCAGTGGGATCGAGTGCACTCTCAGCAAGTTTGCAGATGACACCAAGCTGAGTGGTGCAGTCAACACGCCAGAGGGACGGGATGCCATCCAGAGGGACCGGGACAAGGTTGAGGAGTGGGCCCATGTGAACCTCATGAGGTTTAACAAGGCCAAGTGCAAGGTCCTGCACCTGGGTCGGGGCAACCCCCGGTATCCATACAGGCTGGGGGATGAAGGGATTGAGAGCAGCCCTGCCGAGAAGGACTTGGGGGTACTGGGGGATGAAAAGCTGGACATGAGCCAGCAATGTGTGCTCGCAGCCCAGAAGGCTAATCGTATTGTGGGCTGCATCAAAAGCAGCGTGGCCAGGAGGCCGAGGGAGGGGATTCTGCCCCTCTCCTCTGCTCCGGTGAGACCCCACCTGGAGTACTGTGTCCAGCTCTGGAGCCCTCAGCATAAGAAAGACACGGACCTGCTGGAGCAGGTCCAGAAGAGGGTCATGAAAATGATCAGGGGGATGGAACACCTCTCCTGTTCAGAAAGGCTGAGAGAGTTGGGGTTGTTCAGCCTAGAGAAGAGAAGGCTTTGGGGAGACCTCATTGCAGCTGATCAGTACTTAAAGGAGGCTTATAAAAAAGATGGCGGCAAACTTTTTAGCAGGGCCTGTTGCGACAGGACAAGGGAGAATGGCTTTAAACTAAAGGGGGGTAGATTTAGACTAGATCTAAGGAAGAAATTTTTTATGCTGAGGGTGGTGAAACACTGGGACAGGTTGCCCAGAGAGGTGGTGGATGTCTTATCCCTGGAAACATTCAAGGTCAGGTTGGACAGGGCTCTGAGGGACCTTATTTAGTTGAAGATGTCCCTGCTCACGGCAGCGGAGTTGGACTAGATGACCTTTCGTGGTCCCTTCCAACCCAAACTAGTCTATGATTCTATGATTCTATGAAATACTGCAATTAACTTTTTTCAATAGCACAAGAATATTTCATATATGAACACAGGTTCACACCTGAAGTGGGCTCATATCTGAAGTCAGTATGCCCACGGCTGACTCCTCTTTTAGCTTCCTTGCTCTGAACCATGCTTATTCAGGCTACATTCTCATAAATCAAGTTTACACTTACTGGCTTCTTTGTAAGTTGACATTCAAGGAGAAAGTCATTAATGCTGTTAAAAAACATCTATTTGCTGTAGATACCCAGAGAAGAACAAAAGCATGATGCAAATGGTTGAATTTTTGTTGTTGGCATTAACTCAGGGAAATCCTCAAACAAAAAAGGAACAAAAATTTCTTAAAAGTATAAATAGCTTGTTTTGTTTTTTGTCTTCCTCAATACTACTACCTAATGTACTGCACTGAGTACAGTCCATTACTGAAGACATTTTCCCCGGATGTTAATTTTGCTATTGAAATCTTTAATTACAATTGGCTTTAAAAAGACATTAAGAAAACACTTTCCAGTATCAATTTAGCATTGTTTGTTTATAAAGAAGTGGAAACAATTTACTGTTAATTCACCCATGGTTCCTTAATTACTGCGGGGCACCAGGAGGTTGGTGACTGCAGACAGCTGCAGATCTCCCAGTGAGCAAGCTGGCGGTCACCCTGTAATGGGCGACTGACAGGTATGTCAGCATGCCAGAAGTGACCTGTCAGGCAGAAGACAGCTCCTGAAGACCAGCAGGGACAACAGAACTATGCCTATGTCCATTTAACCTTTCTTTTAAGCTCTTTTAGCTCTTCCCAATCCACTGCCAAACATTGCAAAACTCCTGCCTTGCTCAGTTGCTAGTGTATCTGCAAAGCTGGGGTAAATCACTCTACTCCTGATGGCACCACTATGAAAAACAGAGGGATTGAAACCTTATCAAGGCTTGCTGGCCCAGAGAGGCCTACACGGAAAACTATGGACATTGGGGAAAACTGGTCCCCTTTTCTTTCCTTGTATAAATACACAGACCAGTTTTGGCACCCCACCTAGAGTCTAGGACTTGGTTTCTCCAGGGCATCACACTTTTTTTTTTGTTCAACATTCACCATCCACTGTGTTTTCACTCTGGCATAACTCACACTGCCAGGTGCGGATCAACAAATGATGAGATCTGAGCCATCCTTATTCAGTAATGTTTTAATGCCACTTTGCATAAGCATCAGTGACTCAAGGTCAGGCCAAGCACCTTTAAGGGAAGT
Organism: Spheniscus humboldti; assembly: GCA_027474245.1. NCBI lineage: Eukaryota > Metazoa > Chordata > Aves > Sphenisciformes > Spheniscidae > Spheniscus > Spheniscus humboldti. Next base: position 66,645,118 of record CM049890.1, on the reverse strand, counting down.
TTCCCCTGATTTACAGAATGAGGAAGTAAAATTATCTTTAATTCTCATGAAAAGCATTTAAAATAATTCAGCATAAATAAATTTTAAAAAAAGTAACATGGGCAATTCTGAGAGCTGAGGAAAGGGTCTTGAGATACTTCTCTCCTCCAAATGGTGCTAGCCTTGCTCAGTCTAGGTGAGATTGCAGCAGTTGGCCCAGGGTCTGGAGTCAAAAAACAGTACAGATGCAGAAGGGCAGATGAAGGACAAGCCATTTCTCTGCCTCCATCACCTAGAAAGAATGATGACACATGCCATGAGCTACTTCAAAGTGATATTAAAAAAAATAAATAAAAATATTGTCTTGCTGCCTCTGTCCTACAGGAGATGGCAATGTGATGCTCAGCTGTGTGATGTTCACACGCTGGGGAACAGGGAACTGCCTCTCTGGTATAGTAATTTCCTTGCCTTGCAAGTGGTACTCTACCCACCTCTGGGAACTCCTGTTTGACATGTAGTTTACTTCTTAGGACATAACAGCGCCCTATTTATTTAGGCCAGGGGGTAGTCCTGCTGGAGTACAGCCCTGTGTTTTGCTGTGTGTGACTTCACATCCTTCTGAACTCACGGCTTTGTATGAAGTATAATATGCACCTATTATTTTATAATGGTAGTGCTCACCTCTCTTAAAGATATGATTTGTGATTAATCTTACATCATTTTCAGATAAAATTGGCCACAGTGTGCTCCAAATAAATTAGACTGTCCGTCCCCTCATAATACAGGTTTTTCCTCACAATCACAGATGCTAACCGAATGTGCCATAAGAATGCTACTCTGCTCTTAGTGATGTCAAAAAATGATGGTAATGCTATGCATATACTTAATTAGTAATTAAGTAATTGCTTTTAGTAATGTCTCATTAATCCCATTGTTTGTGCTCTTGCCATTCTTGGTGCTAATGTTCCAGAGATTGGTAGGACTGTTGTTGTTTGTCCTTTCATTTTGTAGTCAAAAGCTTCTAGTCATCAACATCTCACACGTGCTTGCTGAATTTACCACAGTTGTTCCTGACTTTCTATGCCTGCACTTGAGAAGTGCTTGTTAGTGAAGAACCAACATATTGTTTATGCATACAAAAGTCCTATTGCATAACAACTAATTTAAAGTGACTGAAGTTAATTTCATGTAGCAGAACATAAAACCATAATGAAATCATCAGACCTAACAGAAACCTTTCAGCTTGATTTTCTTCCCCTTAAAAATAGGATTCCATCAAAACTGTTATGGCTTTTTATAATATTAATGAAGTTTTCTAATTGTTCATGAAAATCATTACATGAAACATTTCCATTCAACTTCACTTTGGATTTTTAAAAGGAAGAAATGCCCACAGAAAGCAGGTGACATCTACATTTTGATTAAGATCCTGCATGTTTCTGGATAGCAGGAGGTGAGGGAGGTGCAGCCTAGGACTCTCTTCTCCATCAGTCTGCTGCACAGTAATTTTGGAGGGTGGAAACTAACCAGCCCAAGGATGTACATACAGAACAGAGATTTCTCAGTTTTAGAACACAAAAGGAGGACAGACTCTTGAGAAAACTCAGTGCATGCACTAAAGTCCCTGGAACAAAGCAGGACGCTTGCTTGGGTGGCTGTTCCTTACTGATCTGGGCAAGAGCAGGGCTGGCACAAAACTTTTAGAAGCACAGACATACATCCCAAAAGCCTTTCTTCCCTACTATCCTTCTTTCTACCAGTGGCCAAAAGCAGGTCCAAGGAAGAATGTAAGAGCAGTAAAAGCACAGATGTAAATCCCCACAGCACTTTCTGATGCTCCAACCATGTGTAGCATCAGGTCTTAGTAAGCATGGAGCAGTGTCCTGGTGTTTGAGCTGGGAGCCCAGCTGTCCTGTGCTCTGAATGACTGTGGGACAAGAAGCTGGTGAGACAAGTGCTCCAGGGAGGGGATTGAGGAAGGATAAATGGTGTTGGGAATGGCTAGGCACATGGACTGGTACGAGAAGGGAAGGAAAGCCAGGGATTGAGTACTGCCTGAGAAGAAGAGGGTTGGGACAGAGAAAGCAAAGTCTGAACTGAACCTCTCCATCCCGGTTCCTTCTACTTGTCATCACCAACTACTCCTATGGATGTAAGCCTCTACACCTAAGCCAGACCCACTAAGTATAGATTTGTGTGTATGAAGGCCTTATGTGATGACTTTCTGCATGTAGCATGTTATGAATGAGTTTCCTTCTGCCATTGGCTAACTGATTCCAGTTACAAAGACAAATTAATTTTACTCTTCACTTTCCTTGTTAGTTCAACAACTGAATTAAAGACTACTGTGAAAGATGGCTTTCATTCTAGTGCTCCTAATCCATAAGTCAAAAAGTGAACTAGTGCCTGTCATTAGTACGTCTATAGATTTAACACCGCTCTTGGCAACAAGTTTCATTGTATGGTGCAAGTAACAGCCTGACGTTGGTAATAATTTCATGTATAATTCAATAAAACTTGTAGCTGAAATTGAAACAGATAAAAGAAATTGTTATTGGTGGTATTATGGAAAAAAGGAATTGGGAGGCACTGTTAAAGGATAAAATGGATTTGTATTTCTGGTAAAGAAACTTTGATTGTGTAATAGAAAGGGCAGTTCAGAAATGAGCCCATAATTTACAAAATAACATGAGGGCTTTTCTTTTTGTTTTTATTTTAAAATATGAATCGGCAGCATCAGCTCTAGCAATACTTTGCTTTGTATTGACAGAGAAAAAGCATTAGATAGGGAATTAATTCAGGTGTTTTAAATAGGAAAAGAAGAAAAACTTTACTCACTGGACAACAAAAGAAGTAAAATGATGCAAAATTCATTCACCAAAAACAACCTAATGCAGTGAATTTCAAGCACATGCATTAAGTTCACCACTACTTGGAAAGCATTGAAGCCTCATAGCTTCAGCACATACTGGACTAAGACTAATTTTAGGATCTATACTGAACTCAGACTTGGAAAGTCCTATTTCCTTGACAATTCAGAAACAGTTCATGTCTTCATTTTTAAGGCTCTGTTAGGCCCAATGTCATCAGCTATGCATCTGCAGTTCATTTGGTCTCTTAGGCAGGAGTTAAGCTGGCTGAACAAAGACAAATGCTAGATAAATAAATAAATAGATACAAGCAGCTTTCCAGGTTCTCAGGCTTGCTTAACATTTCACTGTGTCTCTCTTTTTAATAAGTCATTGCAACAGCAGAATGGATTGCTCAGTAAAAGCTGACATTTAGAAAGAAAAAGAGCACATCTTTAACAGTCTGTTCTTAGCAAAGGCATAAATGCATATCTACATAGACTCAGCCAACCTTCTGCTTTGCTTTCCATAAAATATACATGTAAGCAAAAGTAATCAGTTAATTTCAGGATTTCAAAAACACAACAATAAAAATGAATTATATTGCTCGGACAGAGTGTTTTGTGTCCACACTTGTGTCAAAGGCCTCTGTGTTTTATCCAGGTGTGATTCATGATTGCTGATTCCCTCTACGCACTGGGTGTTGCTGGGTGCTAAGGTTTTGAGAAAGTGTGGCTTGCAAAGGCAGGACAGAAAACAAGGTTTTAAACTCAAGGCAAATCAAATACCTAAGAGTTTTATACAAGCCTGAAAATGTCTTCCTGTGTGTTTTATGGGCACAGCTCCTAGCATCATGCAATCTTGACTCTTAACTGTAGTTCCTGTTTGGGACTGTAATACTACATACATAACCTACTAGCTCCTACATAACCACTCTAACTCATTTCAAAAACACTGGCTTTGTTGTACACTAAGAATCTACCTCATTCTTTACATCCTTCACTATAAAGCAGTTTTCCAGATCTGAAATCAGTCTCACGGCTATCAAATGAAGGCTTTTCCATGGTCCAGCAGGATTAGCACATTAGTGCTGTGAGGTTCTCACTTGGCTTAAGGACTGAGAGTCCTCCTTCTTCACCTGCTTGTTATCCCTGTCCTTTTACTTTCAAGCCAATGAAGAGATGGCTTGAATACTGGCCACAAAGAAGTTGATGAAAGCTTTGATGCACTGCAAGTAGGATTTCAAATCTTTAGCTTCATTTGGAATGAAATAGGGTTCATTTGGACCCTGCTTTCACTTTCAATTAATGGTAGCCCTGCTGTGCATTTGCTTGTTATGTGATTCAGCTGTAGGATGACATTCCTACAATGGATACCATTTTGCAATGAAATCCAGAGCCTTTGATATCTTCAGCACTTGCCTGGACAAGACCCTCAGAAGCCTGATCTAACTGTGTGAACTACAGGCCTCCAGAGGTTCCTTCCCACCCAAACCTTGCTATGATCCTGTCAGGATTTTTTCCATTGCCTATAAGAAAAGGTTATTTAAGGTAGAAAGAGGTCTGTTCCTCATGCGGCATGCCAACACTTTGCTTTATCACAGATAAGCATAGTTTTCACTAATGTAACTCACAGCTCAGGTGTTTTAATCTATTCTCCCAGCTGGCAGTAGGGTCAGGAGGTATTTCTAAGGAAAAGTGAGGCATGGCTCCAATACTTTTATGCAAGGAAACAATTCAATGGAAAACCTGCTGAAAAGGTCGAAGCCCTGTTAAGCATTCAGATAAAGAAAAGTATGGTATTTACTTAAAATGTGATAATTAATGAGCAAATGTATCAACCTGAAATAAATTTGGCAAAGTGGTCACACTAAGTTCACAGCACTATTTGCCCCAAAGTAGCTGAATTACTTTTTCTTTTTTCACTTTAAATACAAAATCATGTAAAATAAGCACAGTTTCCCTGAAGGTCCCATGTCACTGCATAAATTGAAGGTATTACAGGCTCTGGATTTCACAGGCAGGGTAGAAATGTGGTTCTGCCTAAACAGGAATATCTATACTCAGCAGATAGAAATTAATACAGATCAATTAAAGTCAGTGTAAATACATCAATTCATAAAAAAATGAAGCTCTGGACTTGCAGGTTTCTTAGGCTACTCCCAGTTGTCAATCCAGGAAACTGGGGGTTTGTTGGTATTGAAAAATAGGGCTGCTCAGTTATTGGTTATGAAACATGGAAGGTTTTTAAGAAGAAATGTCAACAGTGGCAAACAGCTCTGAAAGCTGAGGCTGCAGCCCTGGCACAGACAGGTTCTGGTAGAAATACTCATGCAGGATATTCCCAAACTATCTCCTCACCCTGCCTGTTCCCAGGACCCACAGCACATGGCCTCTCCATTCTGCTGGCATAATTACATGTAGCAATGTTGTTAACAATACTGGGACCTTATGGGTCTTTTAAAAAGATCGTGCCTTGATCCTGCATGCCAGTTTCACATGCATGAATTTTTATTTTTTTTTTTTTCTTCTTTCTTCCCTGCCCCATCATGCATTCTGTCTTATTGGCCAAAACAGGGCATCTCACTTTTCTGCTTGTGTGTACTTCTCTTTCTCTCCCTGGGAGATGTAATTACCTTCCTTTACTACATACAAGCCACCTAGTGCCAGAGTCAGATCTCGCCTTGCTCATCTTGTCTTCTAAGGGGTCTTTAAACTAGGGAAATTTGCATTGCTCTTATCAGTCTGCCTTGCTTAAGATTGCTATTGGGGGCAGAATTTCCCATCTGTATCAAATCCCACACTTGCCACCTTCTTCTCCTTCCCAGTGTCCTTCTTGGACTGCTACCTCCTCAGTACACCTGAACACCATCTTCCTCACCCACTCAACCATGACCTTCAGGGCTCTACTAGATTCCCCCTTTGTCCCACTGACTCCAGATACAGCAGTGGCGCCATGAAGCTCAAGCCAAGGGCACTGGCACAGCTCCACCTGTGGAAGCTTCATGATGTGCTTTGCTGTTCCTTATGCTTCACACTGGTTCAGGTCCCTAGCGAAGCATGAGTGATGTGGGAATGTAGGAAAACTGACTGGGATCTCTCAAAGCTCCCTTTGGGTCTTTCTTCCTCTGACATTGATGCAACATATCACTTTTGAAGAGGACTGAGATATGCTATTTGAGGTAGAGGAAATGCTTCAGGCAAAAATCCAAGTGAGCTGAATGTCAGTTGAATTTGAGATTTGCATTCAGGAGGAAAGATCCTACCCTCTGGGAAGCACCCTAGAGGGAAAAAGAGGCCTGGAGGCTCTCAATGAGCAAACACTGAAGTCTCTCCTTTCCTCCTCAGCCATTTTCTCATGAAGGAAAGCTACATGAACCCTTTTCTGAATGTCACACCCCTGGCAGCTCTGATCTCTGCTTCAGTGAGGAGAGATGTGGTCAAACCCTGCCTGCTGAGTCCTCCCTGACTGTATCATAGCACAACTGCTGACTGGGGATGATCACATGTGATAAAGCCTGGGCTTTTATCTTCACTCCTGAGATGTGTTGCATGAAGCCTTGAAGGGAACTTTCCCCTCATCCATCTGTCACTGTCACTCAGTACCAACTGAGTTTGGGAGTGCCTGGCTGCAGGAAGCACTGCCTGGCAAAATACTATTATTTCCCCTCCCCTGGTCAAGCAGTTCTAAGTTCAGCTGGGTCACCGTGGAAGACAAGGAATCAGGGTGGGAGGCACAAGCAAGGGACTAGAGGTCCAGAGGAGGAAAGTATGGAGAAGGCTCTGTCCTCTTTGTTTTCCTCTGCGCAGGGTAGAAATAATCACACATTTCACATCACCAGTACAGGTGCAGCTGCACCGTCCCCTATTCTTATTAAAGGTGGCCAACTGCGCTATGATTTTTTAGGTTGGATCACTGGGATGGAATGACAGCAAAGAGCTATTCATGGATGTTGCAGAGAACATGTGTTACTCAGCACACCTGCAGGTCAAGACGTGGGCTGCTATTTCCTCACAGGAATGTTCAATATATGCAGGTGGTCTGCTCAGAATCACAGACTCTGTGTAGGATATGAAAAGTGAGGTGCCTTTTACTTTTGTTCCCTGCTCCTATGCACCTGATGGAAATAACAGGAAATCTGCTTGAGTAAGCACTTCAGGACTGAGCCACTCATTTGTTAGCATCATTGTAACGCAAGGTCTTGCAATGTCAGCACAGTGCACAACTGTGTCTTCCTCTTCCTCAAGGCTGCCTCAGACTTTACAGAACAGTTATCTGTTCCCCCTAAAGAAACTGTGCAGCAAAGTGTCCATTTAAAAGGTCATAAATAGTTACACCAAACGTCCAAACTTAGCAGCAATATTTCTGATTTTAAGGATGCCTGATAACTAATTAACACCCAGATATCATGACATTCTCTGATAACAGAACTCAAATAGCCCTTCCTGTGTGGTGTGACAACACCCAGCCCCTCCGCCCCCCCCGACCCATCAGTCTCTGAAATCATTAGCAGGGGCAAGTAGGCTCTTTAAAACCAGTTTCTAGCAGCTGGATAAAAGTGATCAGTCCAATCTGCATTTTGCCTCTTTTAAAGGAAAGAAGCCTGAGGGAAATAGCCTGAAACAAGGTCCATAAGGTAAAACAGAATGATTATACCTTCTCTCCCTGTCCCTCACCAGCACTCTTTCTTTCAAATTCAAATGGTCATTTTTTTATCTCTTCATTCTTGTTATAACTCTAAGTTTGACATAATTAGCCCCTAATTAGTGAACCTGTTATTGTCTCATCATTTAAAAATTGTTTTTCTCCCCTTAAGCAATCCCCATGTGGTGGGTCGACCTTGGCTGGATGCCAGGTGCCCACTAAAGCCGCTCTATCACTCCCCTCCTCAGCTGGACAGGGGAGAGAAAATATAATGAAAGGCTCATGGATTGAGATAAGGACAGGGAGAGGTCATTCACCAATTACTGTCATGGGCAAAACAGACTTGACTTGGGGAAATTAGTTTAATTTATTACCAATCAAATCAGAGTAGGGTAATGAGAAATAAAAACTAAATCTTAAAACACCTTCCCCCCACCTCTCCCTTCTTCCCAGGCTTAACTTTACTCCTGATTTTCTCTACCTCCTCCTGCCCAGTGGTGCAGGGGGACAGGGAATGGGGGTTGCAGTCAGTTCATCACACATTTCTGCCACTCCTTCCTCCTCAGGTGGAGGACACCCCACACTCTTCCCTTGCTCCAGTGTGGGTCCCTTCCACAGGGTGCAGTCCTTCAGGAACAGACTGCTCTAGCATGGGTCTCCCATGGGGTCACAAGTCCTGCCAGAAAACCTGCTCCAACGTGGGCTCCTCTCTCTCCATGGGTCCACAGATCCTGCCAGGAGCCTGCTCCAGTGCAGGATTCCCACAGGGTCACAACCTTCTTCAGGTACATCCACCTGCTCTGGCATGGGGTCCCACATGGGCTGCAGGTGGATATCTGCTCCACTGTTAATCTCCATGGGCTGCGGGGGAACAGCCTGCCTCACCATGGTCTTTATCACAGGCTGCAGGGGAATCTCTGCTCTGGTGCCTGGAACACCTCCTGCCCCTCCTTCTTCACTGACCTTGGTGTCTGCAGAGTTGTTTCTCTCACATATTCTCACTCCTCTCTCCGGCTGCAATTGTTCAGGGGGGTTTTTTCCCCTTCTTAAATATGTTATCACAGAGGTGCTACCACCGTCGCTGATTGGCTTGGCCTTGGCCAGCGACGGGTCTGTCTTGGAGCCAGCTGGCATTGGCTCTATCAGACATAGGGGAAGTTTCTAGCAGGTTCTCGCAGAAGCCACACCTGTAGCCCCCCTCTCCCCCCCCCCCCCCAACCTTGCCACTCAAACCCAATACACCCACCAAATACAGTACCTGCAGGGTAAAGATAATTTTGATCTTTCTAAAACAAAAAGTAAATCTTCCTCAATGTAGTCTGGCCCAGGTGTTGGAGAACTTCCTTCTTACAAAGATCACACACACAAAGCTCACAGTGATATGGCTGAGTGGTATGGGACTGTGAAACTGGAACCTTAATTTTAAAAACTTGAGTCTTAATGTCCATGAAAAAATATATAAATGAATGGGTCGGTTTTCAAAAGCACTCTGCATCCAGAGTGCTTGAAGGAAACTTCTGTTGCCAAACAAATAATTTGGGCATGAGGATATTCAGCAATTTTGACACTGATACCAAATATATTTGGAAGACTAATCACAAATTTAGGAGAGAAATTCTTAAATGTATCCACCCTATTATGTACCCAAGACATTCTTCAAAAGGCAATGGAAGTACAATTCCCTTTTGATAATGAAACAGAGATGTTCAGGTGACTTTGGCACTTCTGAAAACTTCACTACTAAAGGTTCGATTTAGGTACTTGTATTTTTAAATCTTGGCTAAGATCACTCAGATGACTAAATACAGAGCAGAGGGAATAGTTTTTGGAAAATGTTGGCTATAATCCCATAAAGCAATCTATTACATTATCATTTCTATAATGGATGACATCACCTCTCTGACTCACTTACTTGATGTGGCTGTAATGCTTGAAGAGGATTTCATTGTTAAGCTATAGAAGGTTCCCTCATACATCAAACCTGATGGAAGGGCTGTCAGTTCCCCCTATCATTCAGTCTTTTCATTCTCTCCACATGGAGCCAATCAATTGAAAGACAATATCCTCCAACAGCTTGAATTGCTGTTACCGTCCACACAATGTCATGTTGTGCCCTTAATTCCAGCTGTCTCCATTGTTACCATAAGCTACTGGCAACATATCAACATTTGACAAGGCTTTAGTCTTTTAGCATAGCCACCTTCTATGACTTTTTATGTAAGACATGATTCCTTGCATTCTCTGTGGGCCACTGAGTGGAAATGTTGTAAGTGATGTTAAAAAAAGAAGTGTCCTGGCAATACCAACTCCTTGTTTGTAACAGAGACTGAGAAAATCTGATACTTAAAATGGGAGGTAGGTAATCACTGCTCTGATGTTGGCTTAAGTTAACATTTGGTTCTCAGTGTTCATGTAATACAACAAGCCAATCACTTTCCAAACAGCACATGGTGTGGTAATACAGAAAATCCTGGACCTGGAAGGTATTTCTTCACGACACAGCTTAGAAACTATTGGGAGACCGCAGAAGTATGTTAGCTGGTCTGTTGCTTCATGAATCCTAAGAACATCTGCACCCTATTTCATGTCAGTTTGCAGATGACCCATCGCTCTGTTCCATGCTGCTTTCTTTGTTCATGCTCACATATATTTGTATGACACCTCAAAACATTTGTCTCACTAGGTGAGTTCATATAGATCTTTTGCCTACAGCTTGGAGTTTGCCACACACCAACTTCGGACTGAAGCATAGGCATAGCACGTGCACTACTAATGGCCTGGCCAAGGTTCCCCCACTAGGAGGTTTCTTCTTCCTTGCTGTATTTCTTTCCTAGTTACTTTTACATCTTCCCAGACAATAAAGTGATGAGCAAACACAGTAACCAATATAGTACTATATTGCCTTCAGCACTGACTGGATGATGATGAAGAGCTGTAAAATTGTTACAGGACAATATTTTGATGTGCATAAATAACTAAGTTATGTATCTGATAATACAGCTGTTCCACCTCTGCTGCCTCATTTCTTTATGCATGACACCATCCAGTAGATGCAAATCCAGCTTTAGGCCAATTTTTCTATGAGGTCCATCACTTGCCATCATGTCCTTTCCTTTAAGGATGCCACAGGTTTCTTAAATGTTATACAATGGAAAACTGGTCTGGAAGAGACTCCTAGAGGCCATCCGATGTGGCAACTGTCTTAAGCATGATCAAATATATATAAACCATTTCTGATAGATGTTTGCCTTTGCTGTTCTTGAAGATTTTCAGTGGTGCAAATTCAACAGCTACTCGAGGCAACCCCTCACAGGGCTGTACTCCTCGTTCTATCAGAAAGGCCTTCCAAACCATCTGTTGCATTGAACTAAACAAAGCAACCTTTCCCATTCTGGGTATAATGACCTCCCTTGGCATTCTCTGATTAAACAGTCAGTCTTTCCTTATAGGTCATGTTTAATGATCATCTGATCTTTCTGATTTCTCTCCTCTGTATTCTCCCCAAAATGAGGGCATAGATGAGGCGGGCTCTTAATTTACTGTTATCAATTGTAATAACTGTTATAACCATTTACACAACTCTATGGATCCACTGTCATGGTACTTGCACTATCATTTTGAGCACAGCTCAGCATTATTCCGGCCGTTCCTTCTACTGCATCTAATCAACATAGAGAAGTTTTGCCAAATCCACCTGCAAGTTACAGTTTAAGCTAAGAAATAATTTAAAAAAGAAAAAAAGATTAAAAGTGCAAGTATGATTTGTCTTAATAAAGTATTCACACTTTAGGTTACTTCTATCAACCAAGAAAATAATATGAAGGTATGGAGTCTCCAAAGGAAAAAAAAATTCCAGCTGTCGTTACTACACAAGTTCCTATGAAGGAACATATTATGTAATAAATTATTCAGGCAATTATAAACTAGTGAGAATTGCTTCTCTTTAGTAGTAGTACCCTCATGTCTGAAGGCCAAAGGTGTTATATATGTATGTGTGTGTGTGCATATGTGTGCATGCATATATTTGAATGGTTAAACAGTCAGGAAGAACTATCTCTATTTTCATGATCCTAAAAAAAGGTTTTGAAAATCTGGTACCTCCCACAGTGCACATACATATGATAACATCAGGGCCATAGAGAAGCTTGCTTCTTAGTCCTCCTCCATCATCACAGCCAAAAACTCCCTTTACCTATTTGGTTCTGCTGTCATACAGTCATCCTTTGACTCATAAAAATCATCTTTATTCCATACTTTGATACTCTTATACTGAAATATTTTCCACTTAGCTAAGTGGAATGATCGCAGAGGCGATCAGTTCCTGTGCAGGCACGTCCCACAATGGAGTGGTGGATCGCGGCGTACAGGTGGGTTTCCTGAGCCAGGGAACCCACAGGGGAGCATAGAGACCCACTGGGAGCTGGCAGCTCTCATGAGGGCAGCTGACGAGGCGTGGGCAGGGCCAGGAGTAACAGCTGCCACCCCCCACTCCCGCTAAAGGCAGCCACAGGGAGCGCTAGCTACCAGGAGTGCTGCGACCAGGATGGGCAAATAGGGCGTGGTGCATCAGCTAGGGCGTGGCACGGCAGTTTGTGTGGCAGTTCATGAGGGAGGGCACGCAGGGAGGGCGCCTCTTTGAAGGTGAGGCATTCCATGGGCTGAGTGGGGGACTCGGTGTACACATAACCCAGCAACTGGGCACAGGTGAAGGGCACTCATCCTACCTGACCCTCAAGGCAGAATGGTGGGCACTCGTCTGAGGGTAAAGGCTGCGGTTCCAGCTGGGGAGTCTGCACCATCTACCCCAGTGGTGGCTGATGCCTCCACACAGACGGAACTGCTGAAGGGAGAGGCTGCAGTGCAGACCTCAGGCTGCAGGAAGTGCCTAGACCTCTCTCCTGCGGTAGGGACAGGCAGCAGACTTGCCTGCAAAAGGTGTGCCCAGGTCGAGGACCGCCTGCAGCAGGTGGCTGAGCTGCAGGAGGCTGTGAGAAGGCTGTGTAACATCAGGGAGGCAGAGAAGGAGCTAGACAGCTGGTTCCAAGCGCAGCCTGCAGCGGACCTGCAGCCCACGGCCAAACAGCCAAAAACTCCCCCAACGGCACACGCAGAAGGGAGTGGGGGGGTCAATAATGCAGAAGAATGGACGGTTGCAAAGGCAAGGACCAGCAGGAGGAAGAGACTTTTCCCAAAGCCTGAGGTGCCCTTGCAGAACTGCTTCACTGCTCTGCAGGTCAAAGAGGAAAGTCCTGTCACACCAGGAGAAGCGCTGGAGCTGAGTAATGCAACCCAATCTGCCCCCCGTATAACAACCAGTGCCACTAAGAAAAGTCGATGGGTGACAGTAGTAGGCAACTCTCATTCTGAGAGGTACAGAGGCACCCATTTGCCGACCGGACGCAATCTCTAGAGAGGTGTGCTGCTTACCGCGGGCTTGCATCAGGGATGTCACCGAGAGGCTACCAAGCCTCCTACAGTCCACTGACTATTATGCGCTACTGCTGTTTCACGTGGGTGCTAGTGACACAGCCAGGAGCAGTCTGAGGACTATCAGGAAGGACTACAGAGCCCTGGCAGCAGCGGTAAGGGACTCGGGAGCACAGGTAGTTTTCTCATCAATCCTGCTGGTCAAAGGGAAGGGGTTTGAAAGGGCCAGTCGAATCTGTCGAGTCAACGAATGGTAACGGAACTGGTGCCACAGCCAGGGGTTTGGCTACTTAGACCATGGGACTCGCTTTGAGAAACCCTGTCTACTGGGGGCTGACGGGGTCCATCTGTCAGAGAAGGGGAAGAGCATCTTCAGTCATAGGCTTGCCAAGCTGGTGAAGAGGGCTTTAAACTAGAGATGCTGGGGGAGGGGAACTTCAATCCATCCCACTCCTACCAGTTTGATGCCAGGGCCAGCAAAAGATGCCCAGAGCCTGGGGAAGGAAGACAGGTCAGCAGGAGAGCTCCTGAAGAGCAGCACAAAGGAACTCAAGCCAGTAAGACCGCTTCATCGGGGGCCCAACTTAAATGCCTCTATGCAAACACACGTAGCATGGGGAATAAACAAGAGGGGTTAGAGACGTGCACACACCTGCAGGACTACAACTTTATTAGCATCATGGAGACGTGGTGGGATGGCTCCTATGATTGGAGTGTTGGGATGGAGGCATACAGGCTCTTTAGGAAGGACAGGTAGGGGAGACGAGGAGGGGGTGTCGCCCTCTATGTCAATGACCAGCTGGAGTGCATGGAGCTCTGCCTGGGGATGGACAAGGAGCCGACCGAGAGCTTATGGGTCAGACTTAAAGGGAAGGCAGGGACAGATGACATTACGGTGCGGGTCTGCTACAGGCCACCTGACCAGGAAGACCGAGTGGATGAGGCCCTCTATAGACAGGTAGGAGCAGCCTCACGCTCACAAGCTCTGGTCCTCATGGGGGACTTCAACCACCCCGACATCTGTTGGAGGGACAACATGGCAGGGCATAAGCAATCCGGGAGATTCCTGGAATGCGTCGATGATAACTTCCTTCTCCAAGTGGTAGAGGAGCCAATGAGGAGAGGTGTTACGCTGGACCTCGTTCTCACCAACAAGGAGGGTCTGGTGGGGAATGTGAAGCTCAAGGGCAGCCTGGGCTGCAGCGACCACAAAACGGTGGTGTTCAAGATCCTTAGGGCACCGAGGAGGGCGCACAGCAAGCTCACTACCCTGGACTTCAGGAGAGCAGACCTTGGCCTATTCAGGGATCTGCTTGGCAGAGTGCCAAGGGAACAAAGCCCAGGAGGGAAGAGGGGCCCAAGAAAGCTGGGGCCCGATATTCAAGGATCACCTCCTTCAAGCTCAGGAGCAATGCATCCCACCAAAGAGGAAGTCAGGCAAAAACGCCAGGAGGCCTGCATGGATGAACAAGGAGCTCCTGGACAAACTCAAACACAAAAAGGAAGCCTACAGAGGGTGGAAGCAAGGACAGATAACCTGGGAGGAATACAGAGAAATTGTCCGAGCAGCCAGGGATCAGGCTAGGAAAGCTAAAGCCCTGATAGAATTAAATCTGGCCAGGAACATCAAGGGCAACAAGAAAAGATTCTATAGTTATGTCAGGGCTAAAAGGAAGACGAGGGAAAATGTGGGCCCTCTCCACAACGAAACGGGAGACCTGGTTACCCGGGATATGGAGAAGGTGGAGGTACTCAATGACTTTTTTGCCTCGGTCTTCGCTGGCAAGTGCTCGAGCCTCACCGCCCAAACCACAGAAGGCAAGGGCGGGGACTGGGAGAATGAAGACCTGCCCACTGTGGGAGAACATCAGGTTTGAGACCATCTAAGGCACCTGAAGGTGCACAAGTCCATGGGACCCGATGAGATCCATCTGCGGGTCCTGAAGGAACTGGCGGATGAAGTTGCTAAGCCACTATCCATCATATTCGAGAAGTGGTGGCAGTCCAGTGAAGTTCCCGCTGACTGGAAAAGGGGAAACGTAACCCCCATTTTTAGAAAGGGAAAAAAGGAAGACCCAGGGAACTACAGGCCAGTCGGTCTCACCCCTGTGCCTGGGAAGATCATGGAACAGATCCTCCTGGAAGCTATGCTAAGGCTCATGGAGGACAGGGAGGTGATTCGAGACAGCCAGCATGGCTTCACCAACAGCAAGTCCTGCCTGACCAACCTAGTGGCTTTCTATGGTGGAGTGACTACATCAGTGGACACGGGAAGGGCTACGGATGTCATCTATCTGGACCTCTGTAAGGCTTTTGACACGGTCCCACACAACATCCTTCTCTCTAAACTGGAGAGGTATGGATTTGATGGGTGGACTGTCCGGTGGATAAGGAATTGTTGGATGGTCACATCCAGAGGGTAGTGGTCAAGGGCTCAATGTCCAGACGGAGACTGGTGACGAGTGGCGTCCCACAGGGGTCCATATTGGGACTGCTACAGTTTAATATCTGCATCAATGACATAGGCAGTGGGATCGAGTGCACTCTCAGCAAGTTTGCAGATGACACCAAGCTGAGTGGTGCAGTCAACACGCCAGAGGGACGGGATGCCATCCAGAGGGACCGGGACAAGGTTGAGGAGTGGGCCCATGTGAACCTCATGAGGTTTAACAAGGCCAAGTGCAAGGTCCTGCACCTGGGTCGGGGCAACCTCCGGTATCCATACAGGCTGGGGGATGAAGGGATTGAGAGCAGCCCTGCCGAGAAGGACTTGGGGGTACTGGGGGATGAAAAGCTGGACATGAGCCAGCAATGTGCGCTCGCAGCCCAGAAGGCCAATCGTATCGTGGGCTGCATCAAAAGCAGCGTGGCCAGCAGGTCGAGGGAGGGGATTCTGCCCCTCTCCTCTGCTCCGGTGAGACCCCACCTGGAGTACGGTGTCCAGCTCTGGAGCCCTCAGCATAAGAAAGACACGGTCCTGTTGGAGCGGGTCTAGAAGAGGGCCACAAAAATGATCAGGGGAATGGAATACCTCTCTTATGCAGAAAGGCTGAGAGAGTTGGGGTTGTTCAGCCTAGAGAAGAGAAGGCTTTGGGGAGACCTTATTGAAGCTGATCAGTACTTAAAGGGGGCTTATAAAAAAGATGGTGGTAAACTTTTTAGCAGGGCCTGTTGCGACAGGACAAGGGGGAATGGCTTTAAACTAAAGGGGGGTAGATTTAGACTAGATCTAAGGAAGAAATTTTTTATGCTGAGGGTGGTGAAACACTGGGACAAGTTGCCCAGAGAGGTGATGGATGTCCCATCCCTGGAAACATTCAAGGTCAGGTTGGACAGGGCTCTGAGGGACCTGATTTAGTTGAAGATGTCCCTGCCCATGGCAGGTTGGTCTAGATGACCCTTAGAGATCCCTTCCAACCCAAACTATTTTATGATTCTATGAAGAAAGTACAGAAAGAGGTATGACAATGAAAATTAAGTCCTATTTATGCAATATTAACCCCTCCATTCTACACATTCATTTTTCTTTCTCTCTGGCAGAGCTTCCTGACTCAAACCACATTTGAGGCCATCTCCTTTTGAAAGAAAATCCCTTCTTCACCCATTATAAAGGATAGGAAAGTAAAAAAGTTATCAGAGGAAAATGAGGGAGAACAGCTAGCATGAGAACCTCACAGTGGGAAGATTGGCATATGTGTTAAAGAAATGTAAGGCCAATGTCTCATAGAGCTTGTGATCTCAGAGAACTGAATCCTCTCTTCCCTGCTTTGATTTCATTCCCAAGGGTACCACTGCCAGTACAATTTTGAGGAAAGGACCCTCTTGTACCTGAGATTACCAGAACCAAAACTGAAAACCATCACTTAGAACCAGGTGAACCAATCCAATTGAGAAGAGTGCAAGTACTTGTCATGTTATTTAATATAGAAAAGCATTTGCTTTGCAAGCCACCAAAACCAAGTAACTAAACATTTAAGTCATTCATGACCCTTATCTATATTCTATTAATTTTTTTCCTCTTTTACTTGCAGTTTTCTCCCTCTTATAGATCTTAAGAATAGTCAAGATGCAACTTTTATTCTAGCTCTGTCTATTGGTTATAACTTCATGTGTTTTCATGATTAATAGGAGACTTGTGGCTTTCATAAATTACATGATGTGTAGTTCTGTATGTGGCCTAAGTTAGTGAATTATAATGACTGATAGCAGATGAAGAGATTTTTTTTCCAGTTTGAGAATTTTATGTGAGCTCTGTTGTTAGTGATTGTTTTAAATTTACTCCTAATAGCAATTAAAAACTGAAATATGCATAAGAGTTCATATAGCCTGTTTTTTTTTTTCTCCTTTCTTTTTGTGAAAGCTCATGTTAATGCAGCCATTTTAAAGAGGTGAATCTTAAAAAGAAAAAAAAAAAAAGTAAAAATACCTAAAAGATATAAAAGTTCAGATTCCATTCAGTGTCATTTCTACCTGCTGTTCTGACCAGTGATAGCTCCACAGTGGTCCAGCTTTGTTTATAGCAGGGACATGATACCAAATTGCAATTACTTCTCTTCTCTGCTTTGTGAAAAGCTCTTTGGCTGGGATACAGCACCCAAAGAGAAGCGCTGGCTTCTGTTCCCTCCAAGGTTAGTAATACAGTGTATAAAATGGCCATGTTACTGGGAGAACCTTAGCTTTGCTTTACCTTCTTTTGTGTGATCATGTTTATAAATATACAACTAGTTCACCACAGCATTAATGTCAGTAAGTCACTGCCATGTGGGACAGACTGTTGTGGGACCTACCTCTTTTACATGCACAAGAACCAGTAATGAGCCTGGTTTATCATGTTCTTTGAGCACTCTCATGTTCAAACCCTCTCATGCATGTGACTGGTAATGGCATACTATCTTCCTTAATATACAGATGCATTAGTCCCCAAAGGGAACAAGAAATGAGCTGCATCGCTTTTGCTGTTAGCTAGAGCACAGCACAATACCACACATCTCTTTAGTTTCACTTCTATTTCTTTAGTACCATTGTAGCGGAACAAGGGAAAATATTTAAAAGAATGGGTAAAATAGGGTGCTGAAAGGCAGGAGAATGAAAACTACACTGAATATCTGATCAGTCAGCGCAGCTACAATGGCACCTGCCCTGTGTTATCATCCATGCTGTCACTGCTATTCTCTTGATTGGTACTTTGTACATGAACGCAGTTGTGTAATGGAAACCTCCATGAAAACTTCAGAGAAAGCCTTCAGAGAAACCCTGCATCAGGAAGAATAAGAGGCTTGTAAAGGAATCTTCTCAAACCAAGGCCATGTGGCTCTTAATAATTGTGTGAAAGAGGCAGTGTCTTCTGTTTCAGTTGGGAAGAAGTAGCTGAAGGTTGAGCAATTCCCCTTACCTTCCTCCATTTTTCTTTCTCTTTCCCAACAGAAAAGGGGGAAACACAGGTGGAAAACTGAAGTGAATAAAGTATAGATGTCATTGCTTTTTTGAAAGTTAACAGGCATAAGATAACCTTAAACACTCTTGCAGCAGAGAAGACCTCAGTGAGAAATTTGAGCAAGTAATGAATGCAAACCTGGGGCCCTGTCAACCCAGATACATGCTAATATGATTAATTACCCCTTAAATTTAGTAGCCCAAATTTTCCTGTTCTGTTCCTGAGCATTGCTGCCTATCTACTGTTCTCCATCTCAGAGGTCACTGAGTTTCAGGTGATGGGTGAACAGATCAATGAATGCATAGTATATAAAGCTTTGGGATACAAGATTTTATGGAAATGCTTACTCAAGTAAGCTGGAAAGCAGCTCAGCAGAAAAGGACCTGGGGGTTCTGGTGGACACCAGGTTGAACATGAGACAGCAAAGAAGGTGAACGGTATCCTTGGCTGCATTAGACAAAGTATTGCCAGCAGGTTGAGAGGGGTGATCCTTCCCCTCTGCTTAGCTCTGGTGAGGCCACACCTGGAGACTTTGTCCAGTTCTGGGCTCCTCAGTACAAGAGAAACATGGACATATTGGATAGAGTTCAATGAAGGGCCATAGTGATGATTAAGGGACTGAAGCAACTGTTGTCCCAATTTTCAAGAAGGGTAAGAAGGAAGACCATGGTAATTACAGGTCCTGTCAGTCTCACTTCAGTGCCTGGTAAAAATATGGAGAAAGTTATTCTGGGAGTTATTGAAAAACACTTGAGAGACAACACAGTCATTGGTCATAACCAGCATGGATTCACGAGGGGAAAGTCCTGCTTAACGAGCTTAATTTCCTTTTATGACAAGGTCACCCATCTAGTTGTTCAAGGGAAGCCAGCAGAGGTGGTGGGTTTGGATTTTAGCAAAGCTTTTGATACTGTCTCTCACAGTATCCTTCTGGATAAACTGTCCAGCACACAGCTAGACAAGTCCATAATACGTTGGGTGAGCAATTGGCTGATGGGTCGGGTTCAGAGGGTTACAGTAAATGGGGTCATATCAGGCTGGCAGCCAGTCACCAGTGGGGTTCCCCAGGGCTCAATTAAGGGGGCCAATCATTAAAGGGCCAGTGCTCTTTAATGTTTTTATAAATGATCTGGATGCAGGAGTCGAATGTACATTAAGTAAGTTTGCCAATGATACTAAACTAGGAGGAGCTGTGGCAGCAACTAGGAGGAGAGGCCTTACAGAGAGATCTGGATAGATTAGAGAGCTGGGCAATCACCAGCTGTATGAAATTTAACAAGAGCAAGTGCCAGCTTCTCCACCTGGGAGAGGGTAATCCTAGTTACATGTACAAACTGGGGGATGAGAGGCTGGACAGCAGCCCTGCGGAAAGAGATCTGGAGGTTTGGGTTGATGGCAAGTTGAATATGAGTCAACAGTGTGCCCTGGTGGCAAAAATGGCCAACTGTGTCCTGGGGTGCACAAAGCACAGCATAGCTAGCCGGTGGAGGGAATTGCACTCTACACTGTAGTGATGTGGCCCCACCTCGAATATTGTGTGCAGTTTTGGGCGCCTCAATTTGAGAAGGGCATCAAACTATTAGTGTGTCCAGAGGAGGGCAACCAAGATGGTGAAAGGCCTCAAGGGCAAGACTTACGAGGAGCGGCTGAGATCACTTGGTTTATTCAGTTTGGAGAAAAGAAGGTTGAGGGGTGACCTCATCGCAGTCTACAACTTCCTCAAGGGGGGCAGCTCAGGGGGAGGTGCTCATCTTCTCTCTCTGATGATCTGTGATAGGACACAAGGAAATGGAATGAAGCTGTGTCAGGGAAAGTTCAGACTGGACATTAGGAAAAGGTTCTTAACTGAGAGGGTAGTCAGTCACTGGAACAGACTCCCCAGGGAAGTGGTCACGGCACCAAGCCTGTTCAGAAATCAAGGAGCGTCTGGACGATGCTCTTAGTCGTATGGTTTAGTTTCAGGTAGTCCTGCAAGGAGCAGGGAGTTGGACTTGATGTTCCTTATGGGTCCCTTCCAACTTGAGATATTCTATGATTCTGTGATCTCTCCTACAAGGAAAGGCTGACAGAGTGGGGACTATTCAGCCCAGAGATGAGAAGACTCAGGGGGGATCTTATTAATGTATATAAATACCTGAAGGGATCATGCAAAGAGGACGGAGCCAGGCTCTTTTCAGTGGTGCCCAGTGACAGGACCACAAGCAATGGGTGCAAATTGAAACACAGGAGGTTCCTCCTGAACATCAGCAAACAGTTTTTCTCTGTGGGTGACTGAGCACTGGCACAGGTTGCCCAGAGAGGTTGTGGAGTCTCCCTCCTTAGAGATATTAAAAATCCATCTAGACATGGTCCCTGGCAACTGGCTCTAGGTCGCCCTGCTTGAGCAGGGGGGTTGAACAAGATGATCTCCAGAGTTCCCTTCCAACCTCAACCATTCTGTGATTCTGTGAAGTAGCAAGCCATAATATGGCACTATGGTTTGTTAAATGCTATGAGAATCTTTGAAATTGAAAGAACTGCATTCATTAGAATATTGGAATAAATTACTAATTAGAGGAAACAAAGAAAAAATTCCCTGTTAAAGATTACTTGCAAGGTAATCCGATTGCAGCATAAAAAGACATGATGTGCAGATCTCTCAAGCCATGAGAAATCACAGGCAGACAAACCAAGTAACCTTCCTGTGTATCAGTGACACAGGACCGAGACACATGGCAATCACTGAACTGAAAAGCAAAGACAGAGGGTTTTGGAGCTCTGAGTCCAGTTTAAGACCCAACAATGAAAAATATGGTAACTCTCAATTTGCACTCAGTAATCAATTGGAAACATGTACAAGTTGGAAACCTGACCAAAAGGTTAGTTATGTGGAGAAACATGCATGGAATAAGATAGTACTGGAGCCAATCCCCACAAGACTGATTTTTGAGGAACCTCTCTAAACAGATTTCAGTTGCAACAGGATACTGTGTTTACTTGGTTTGACATGCTTATCTGTCTCCAACCGAGCTTTCTTTGCCATTATAGAAGCCCCCCTGTAGCAGGCTTTCACTTACCTTCCATCACCTCACAGCAGGTGACTGGAGGAAGTTATTAAAAATGTCCATACCCAATAAGCTTTACTACAGGAAAGGCCAATCCAAACTTCCTTCTTAGAGATCAGGCATGAAAACATGCAAGCACATAATTCATGAAGTTTATTTCTTATTAATATAATACAGGTTGATCTCATTACCTATATAAATGCTCTATTTTTATTTGAGTTTTCTTAATCACTTGGCCTCAGTGATGTCGTCTGCCAAAGAATAAGGCTGATTTCTGCTCTTTGTTAGAGTAGTGTAAGTGGCAGAGCTGGCTTGCCTTCCCAGAATATGTATAGCATAGAGTTTCAAAATGTCACGATCTGGAAGATTACAGGCTAAATGGGTTTCAACTAATGGGGTGTCTTCAGTGTCTGAGAAAAGAGAAAGCTGAAGGTTTAGCTGCTTATTACAAAGTCATCCCTGCTTCTTCAATAACTCATTTTGATATTTTGTAATTTGCAAAAACATGCCTGTGTGATCCCACAGGCTCTTAACTACATTGTAATGAGTGTGTATGAACAGATGGAAAATGTTTTCAGTCTCTGAGAGAACTGCTAATGGATGTCACCAGCTATTACAAAAGCTCAGGTGGTTCCATTTTGGGAGAATAGATATTGTTATAAGCCTCTTCATTTTTAATGAAATGTTTGCTCATTTATACCTTGATGGTAAATTTAAGACTGCCTGTACTAGTGAAAACAGATTAGAACTTGAGCTGGAAAGTATTCACTGGTAAATAGTCCACAAACTTAGATCCAAACATTTCACCTGAAAATAACAAAATCTTGTTGCAGGTCACTTCAGTATGAGGAAAAATTAATCACTGGAAAAAATTTAATTCCAGCAAGGTTAGACTTCTTTTTCCCCTCTTTCTAAAAGAGGGGGGGCGGGGAAAGCCTGGCTTCTTATCTGAAAATCTAGCACTACTTTTAACTTCACAGCAGAAAGGAACTGTTGTCCTATCTAAAACTCAATAACCTTGCTCTATCCATCTATTTAGATTTTTATCCACCAACCCAGATGAGATTTCATACTGTTTCTGAGCTCCCTCTAGCCTCAGACACTAGCATCTTACTATGAGAAGGAACTGAGCTATGAAAAGATAAAATGAAGCTCAATAAGTAAATTTTTCATGGTATTCCTTGCTGGAGGGCAGAATTAGTACAGTGAATAGGGCTGAGAAACAGCTAAAGAGACAAAAATGTTTTCCTGGCTGTGAATTGAAGACTGGAGGGAATGTAGGCACAGAGGAAGACAGTTGTATTGGGATAGAGTGGTACTAGTGGGATGCCCTTCCTTCTCCATTTACTACAAACGGCAGAGTTCAAAAATATAGATTGCTCCTCTCTATTCTGGAGCTCACATATTGCTAAACCGTATTGAGACAGTGCTTTGATCACACAGCTGTGAACTGCATGAGACTGGATTCGCAGATAAAGATACCTCGTTCCACTGTATACAGGCTGATATTTTGGAGATTAAAATGTGTCAAAGACTCTCTGGACAAAATCTTCCACTAGTTCTCCAGGAACCTGATGCATAAGGAAGTCACAGTAGAAACAGATACGACAGTAAAAGTGAGAACCCCTTCTCATGGTAATGTAACCCAACAATGAGACACGACATCTGGAATGAGATAGGATGGGAAACGTTCCCTGCTATAAGAGCAACACCACCATCAGACCTTCTTCAACACTTATTCTAGAGCCAGAGAAGCTTTCACCCAGCTATTGCTCTTTCTTTTATGTCTCAATGTTTCCAATTCAGTCTTCAATTTGCCCAAGAAAGTGGGCAAAATAGTAGCAGCTATGACAGGTAAGACACCACCTGCGGCAATCTTTTCTCTACCTTTGCAATGTGAAGGACAGCAGGGTTCAGAAGAAGAAATTACTTTTCTCAGCTGTCTCATGAAAGTGCTGACTGCCTTATAGGCTTTACTTGAGTGACAGAGGAGGATGCAGGAGTTTATTCAGTGCCTGGAATAATGAGGAAGGTGGATGAAGGAGTCTGAAGGGAAATCTTAAACCCTGCAGAGGGTGGAAGAAAGGCTGAATACAGCTGAGTTAGGGTGGAATATCCTCCTCATAAGGTTCTGCACTGCATACATCCTATGAAGAACTTGAACATTTATACATATATTTTGCTGTCACATTCAACAACTCCAGGCATAGAGAACAGTCTCTATTGTGCAAGGTGGTGTACAAATGATATCTCCTGCCACAAAAAAATTTACACTTAGAACCATAAACCCCAACAGATGAACCAGACACTCTCCACAGACTGGCTAGTTGAAGCATGAAGCACAGCTAGCAATTCTCTGTATCTAAGTAAAAAAAATTCAAATGAAAAATACATGTCAGTTTCTGCATTGAAAACTGCAAAGCAAATTGATATTTTAACTTCAACCTGAGTTAAAAATTTGATACATGTTAACATATCAATGCTGGTATGTTAACTTCCTTTGGTAAAATAGAAATGTTTTAATGACCTCACTTTGTCCAGCCCTGCCAACATTTCAGCATCTTCCCAGTTAATTACTTCCACAATGAGAAATGATATTGCAAACCATCAGGCATTGCATGGCACTGCAGCTCTTAATTTTGTTGTGTATATTCCTCTGCAGTCAGGCTGAGTTTGTTTTAGGCTGATTTTATTTCAACTAATTTCACAGCAGAAGAAATAGAAAGCTCATGAACAGCTGGCATGTGGCAAATCCCTTATCCTGACTCACAGAAGTCACAGAGAAGCCAAAGAAAATCTATTCCAAAGGCACAGAATAGCAGTTACTTTTCTTCTTGACAACTCTGCACTGAAGGTAACAGATGCCTTTCTTTGAAAGTCTGTTGGAATTTCACAGGTGGGCAAAAAATTGGAAAAAACCCACAAAAAGCACAGCTGTCAGGCTCAAATAGCCCTGAAGTGGAGCTACAAACAAGGGATACAGAGAAACATGCTGTAAACCAAGAACTGAGAATACTATTTCAGTATGCATTGATAAAAGTGTTTTGCAAAAGTGCTGTTTTCCCAACAGCTACCTGGTCCAACAAGACCGTGGCTTTGTCCATCCACATGTTTGATGCTATCTACTGAAAATGGTACCTTTCAAAGACAGGTTGCTTACCTGTGTAGCATCATAACTCAAGTTCACTTTCAGGCCAACTGTGTACCAAAACCAATAGAAATGATGGCCCAGGACTCAGGGAAGCTGGCATTTTTGCATGGCTCTTCACTCCAGCATCTGCAACAAAACAAACGCAGAGTCATTCTAGACACACTGAGCCCCTGGACCATACCAGACATACACTGTGGCAAGACTTAATGAGCACAAGCACTGCTTTCCACCTGGCAGGATTAACCATGATAAATGAGCTTTTTAAAACACTAAATCCTGGCATAAAGGATGGCCTGGCATGCTTAGTTCCTACTTGTGTTTCATTAAAATGGAGCTAGTTATAAGTATTTATCTCCTATGCAGCTAGGATAAAACAGGGCAGAGCACCAATACAGTTCCAGGCAAAAAGAAAGAGTGCTTAATACAGAGCTTCTGCAGAAAAGATTCTCTTTGATAAAGAAGTTCTGCAGTTTTAAAGGTTTCTGCTCTTATAGAACATAACAGGTTTTCAGACAATATGGAAAAATGTTAAAAAAAAAAATCTCCCAGCCAGAGATGAATACTGTGTGTGGAGTACAGAGGAATTGCATGAAAAGTTCTGTTGCAAACCTTCTGAGATGACAAAGACCAAGCTTGATTGCTGTAGGTGACTCAAGTCGCAGTTTCAAAAGGCCCTAAGAAACTAAAAACCTCATTTCTTTTACAGCTGATAGGCTCCTTTTTCACTGGTTTTGTCCTGGAGATTTGGATTTTTTTGGGTACAAGAAAGCAAGGCTCAGCATGCTGAAACAGCAGCAGCCAAAAAAATTTTTAGGTAATTCTGGCAGCACTGTGAGGGAAGAAGTGTATGGTCTTATTGTGTTGGATGAGGAGCACATACACAAACACCAAGACAACAGCTGTATTCAACTCATGCCCATCACCTCAGCCTGTAACTCTTTGCAAATGACCTTTCTCTCTGCTGTCCTCAGTGGCTACTTCCCTCTTCTTTCCCTCTGCTCTTTTAAAAACCCCTCTCTTATCTTCCTTCTGTGATGTTCTTATGTCCCCTTTCTCAAAATTCCCTTCTTAAATTCAAGCTTTCTTTTCAGAGATTTATGCCCATATGCCTGTCTGTCTTTTCATAGATTTCAATGTGTACCCAACGTGCAGTAACCAGAGGAGACTATAAAGGTGACCCGATTGGCAGAAGCTGTTTGGGCCCCAGTGAAGCTGATGGGAGCTCAGATCCTAACCTTAAGCACCCAAATTTTGAATCATTTGCCCTGTGAAATCTTTCTGTCAATGCCAATGTTGTCTGCTATTTAGACATTCCTACAAATCTCATTTTATATAGAGGTGCCATTAGAGCCCTTTTATACCACGTGATTGTGTGAGGATCTCGACCTTTGTTGATTCCTCATGGCTGCAGAGAAAACTGGAAACTGGAAAAAATGAAGAAAAGAATGTTAATTAAAAGACACAAATTGTGTTATCTGGATTTTATTTCACTCTCACAGTTTGGGAAAAGAAGAAAGAAAACCAGTGTCCCCTCTGCACCCGGCAGACACAATTAACATACCATATCCCCAAAATGAGGACAAATTAGGAGGTCTGAAGGTGAGGTATTTCTTAATTCATGCAGGAGTTGGCTTACCAATAGCACAATAATTTTTCAGACAAATTGCAGTTCCAGTTATTGTTTTTCCAAGCCTGAAAGTCAAAGAAAGCATTTTAAAATAAAGACAACTTTCATTCATTGTCTTAGGAAATTTTTTTATGTGTTTCATGTAAGCTTTCAGGTTTAACTGCAATGAATCAATTTGGTGACTAGTATCTGAAAAAAAATATTGGGAAATATGCATGAGTCAGCAACCATGACACCTCTAGCAAAGCTGGAAGAATTGGAGTTTGAGCCAGTATACTATTAACTGCCTTTGCTACAGCTGGCTGAGAATCAGTAACAGTTCTCAAAATATATAACTGAAATGGATTTCAAATTTTTTGGCAGAATAGAAACCCTGAAGGAATGATTAGATATTAAAAGAGTCCTTTTTGTTCTGTAAGTATCAATTTATGTTTATATCAACCCAAGTAAAAAAATTTGTTCATAATTTTTGAACTTTTTCATAACGTGCTCTCACACAGTGAAATGCATGTGTATTGGGTTTACATGGCAACGTTTTTGTAGTGGAGGGGACTTCAGGTGTGGCTTCTATGAGAAGCCACCAGAAGCTGCCCCTATGTCTGATAGAGCCAATGCCAGCCAGCTCCAAGATGAACCCACTGCTGGCCAAAGCTGAGCCCATCAGCAGTGTTGGTAGAGCCTCTGTGATAACGTATTTAAGAAAGGGTAAAAACTGCTGCACAACAGCATCTGGGAGAGACGAGTGAGAATATGTGAGAGAAACAACCATGCAGACACCGAAGTCAGTGAAGGAGGGGGATGAGGTGTTAAAGGTGCCACAGCAGAGATTCCCCTGCAGCCTGTGATGAAGATCATGGTGATGCAGGTTGTCCCCCTGTAGCCCATGGAGGTTAACAGTGGAGCAGATATCCACCTTGCAACCCATGTAGGACCCCACGCTGCAGCAGATGGATACGCCCTGAAGGAAGCTGCAGCCTGTGGGAGCCCACACTGAAGCAGGCTCCTGGCAGGACCCATGGCCCCGTGGAGAGGAACCCACACTGGAGCAGGTTTTCTGGCAGGATCTGTGACCCTGTGGGGGACCCACATTGGAGCAGTCCGTTCCTCAAGGACTGCACCCCATCAAAAGGACCCATGCTGGAGCAGTTCTTGAAGAACTGCAGCCCATGGGAAGGCCACCAGGTGCCCACCAAGCCACACTATCACTCCCCTCCTCAGCAAGACAGGAGGGAGAAAATGAAAAACTCGTGTGTCGAGATAAAAGCAGTTTAATAAAGAAAAGCAAAGGCCGCACGCGGAAGCAAAGGAAAACAAAAAGATTTTATTCTCTACTTCCCATCAGCAGGCGACGTCCCACCACTGCCTGGGAAGTAGGGCCCCAGTAGTGGTTGCTCCAGAAGACAGATGCCTTAATAATGAATGCCCACCCCCCCTTCTTACTTTCTCTTAGCTTTTATTGCTGAGTCATATGGTCATATGGTACGGAATCTCCCTTTGAGCAGTTTAGGTCAGCTGTCTTGGCTACGACCCCTCCCAACCTCTTTCCCACTCCCAGCCTACTGGGCTTTGGTCAGGTGGGGGGACGGTGTTGGAGAAACAGCCTTGATGCTGTGAGCACTGCTTAGCAGCAGCCAAAATATTGGTGTATTATCAACACTGTTCTAGCTGCAAATACGAAGCACAGCACTATGAGGGCACTATGAGGATAGTTAACTCCATCCCAGCCAGACCAAATACATTTGATAATGTGATAATGTGTAACATTTGATATATGTATGTCATAATACATAAAAATTGAAATGTGATGGTAAATGAATTAGAGATTTAGAAAGAAGTGAAAAATATTGAAGAAAGTATTTTTTTTAAAAAACACCCTGATTTGAGTTCATTACTTCTTTACAAATTCACAAGCATTTTTAGTTTCAACAAAACTGTATCTCATAGAGGGGGAAAAAAAATCACCATTTCTTTCCTTGTACTAGCTTTTCTACTTTTGCCAACATAAATTTTACCATTGGAATTTAGTCTGACCTTGTATCTAACTTCAACTCTGATTTTTTGCAGACTAAGCAAACTTGTTTTTCTCTTCTTTCCATAATACTTTTAAACAATAAGAAAGGCATAACACAAATGTTAGCTGAGTACCTTGTCTCTGCATTAGCAGAACAAGTTCATACAACCCCTTGTTTGATCTGCTTGTCAATTTTCCCCTGAGAGAATAAACAAAGAAAGTGTCAGACTCCCTAGGTGCCTGATGGATTTATTTGTGTAACAGAGAAGCATGCAAAGCATGAGCTTTGCCACTTCCAGACATTACCAAACCATATTGTATGGCGAACCTTTACCAAGGAGGATTACAGGGCTTTAATATTAATCCTCCTATGATCAGTGCAGTGCACTGGTCTGGACTACAGATATTTGGTAGACTAGTTGAAGTAGGAATGGTAGAAACCTAGGACAAATAAGCATTGAGCATGTGCCATTTGACTGCATGGGGGGTGTGGTGAAATTCAACACATGTGGAATGTGTTGGATTATTTCTGCACTGCCCATCTCAGCAATCATATGCAACAGGTCCTGAGCATCCTTGACACAACCCAGACTTCAAGAACAGTGCCTAGGTTCTGTCCAATCTGGCCAGATCACATTGACCAGCTCCCAGGATAAAAAACAGGATGACTTCCACAGAAAAACCTGCAGGAGGTGAGGTACAATCATGCTCTCTGGGCCTGGCTCTAGAAAGATCTGCTAAATCTATTCATGGTGCCTGATCAAGGTTTCATCAATGGAGAAATGGAAGTCCTAAGCAGGTACTTTTCCCTTCAAAGTATGTAGCCATCCCTTAATCCCTGCCAGATCAGGGCTGTATTTACCTACTGGACTAAAGCATTAGCAACATTTTGGACAGAAAGGAGAAATTAATGAAGTTAAGAGACAAGAGAATGCATAGGTGAAAGTCCTCTACACTATGAGAGAGTATCACAAGCTACTTGGGCACCCAGCTATAAAGCTGAGAAAAGCTCTGTGTAGCCCAGCAGTTTCCAATTTTAACATCAAAATGAAAAGCAAAAGGAAAATGATGGGGTTTTCTCCTTATCTCAACCCAATGCTTGCCAGCTGCCATGAGATAATAGTACAGAAGAGACCAAGAAAGAGAGTTTTTCCTCATCATTTCTTGAGTGTCCCTTACAACCATGTATATTTTGTGGGAGACCTGAAAAAATATCTGCAGAGATATTTCAATTACATTTATTCATAGTGCTGAAACACTTTGGATGCCTGGTCATGGATAGGGTGCCTAGTGGACACCAATTGGACAACACATCAGAAAAAGTTACCTCTTCCTATTGGTTTACAGTAGAACGTAGATAAAAGACAAATACAGATTGATGGGTGAGTACAAGGAAACAGTGAGACAATAGTAGTGTAAGTGGGGAGCTCAGCATACCAGCTACTTGATTGTTTCAGATTTTGGTTTTGTTCAGATTGTTTCAGGTGATTTCAGATTTTTTCATGGGCATCACAATAAAAGAAAGCTTTGGGAAGGCAACAAAGACGACATTTTCATAGTATCTACTTCCAAAGTCTCCTAAGTATTTAGGAGTCACAACAGGGCAAAGTACCAAAGGAATTGATTGCAAATTGTTTGAAAAGCTTTAAAGGGTGGCTGGCACTGCTGCACATTTTTTTGACTAAAGTGATCTCAGATATGCTCTGGTTTTTAGCTGTAGGACATGAACTAGCTTCAGTCCAAGTTACCACACATCCTGTCTCTGAAAAGTACACACCATAAAAAGTACATGAAATAATACTATTTCCTCCTCATAGAACTGATGTAGAAGAAAAGGGAATATCTACAAATGGTCTCAGAATCTGCAAATATCAAGAACACAAAACAAAATGACAAGTTACAGCTCATTTTGTCCATTTCAACTTCAGCCATGGGACCACACCTAAATGTTATGACTTCTAGGATGATATTACTTCCTCTTTAAATGACGTGCCACAGAGTACAAGGGTCTTCCATACTAGCCTAATGGCTGCTCCAGGAGCCCTAAAACTCTCACCTTTTAATTTCTGATATCTCCTGGCTTAGCAAAACATAATCAGAAGAATAGTCTCTAGTCAGAGAATACCCGCCTGCTTCCTAAGATTTGTGAGTATAGTACAGTTATTTCGAAGAGATTTTTTTTCCCCAGCAACAAAAATGAATATTTTTTTGATTTGCTTTGGATTCTCAGGTCAATCACTAACCCTTAATAATCTTATGCAGCAAACACCACCTTGATTTTTTTTCACTGCTGCCAAAGTTCCCAAAAAAGAAATTCTTTAGTGTTTTGACTATCATCTCCTTCACAGGGTAAGTTTGCCATTCCTAACCGAGAATTCCTGTTTGTCTGAAGCTGGGAGACAGACCAAAAAAGTTCTTAAAACATCCGTTTTCAGAGGAGAATAATTTTACTTTAATTCAATCCACTTTCTAGATTTTAGAATATGTTGATACTCCTACTAGGCAAGGATAAGAACTGCAAAATCAAGCAGTCTCATTCACAGAGAGATGAACTAGTATTTTAAAAACACAAATAACCTCTTTTGATTTTCTGGATTAGAACATAGTGAATACAATTGTCTTTGTGAAGCTCTAAAACCCTACTTCTGAAATGAATAACTTGCAAACATTGGCCTTTAAGTAGTCTGCAGGATAAGTGCTTAAGCTGAAGTAGGCTTGAGATTTTCTGTCTATTTCTTTTTTTGCTCTATTGAACCCTGCCCATAGCCCTGACACAGGTTGAATGCAAGAGTTTTGTGGAGGGTACTGCAAATTCTTTACAATCAGCTCATCAAGCACAGACCCTTTCCTCTTCATGAGCTCTTGAATGCCTTTCTGCTTAAAGTAAAAACAAGGAAATCTCTGCCAGGAAGGACAAGGGTAGCAGGGCTGGAATAAACACTAAAAGAAGTGACAAAGCAAATTTCAAGTTTTACTTTCTGTGCAGAACTCCTTGCTTAGCTGTAAAGGTGACATAATCTGTTTAGCTTTTCAAAGCCATTCAATAAAGTAAACACAATCAAATTGCATCCACAACAGGGTCATAAACAAGTGGGACAAGAAATAAGAAATATGAATGGGAGCCAGAGAGTTGACAATGGACCTTTCACCCCAGTATTTCTGAGTCCACCATTATGGACTTCTGCACACAGAAAAGCTTGTGCTGCCTAGAGATCAAGTTTTTCTTGCTATATGACTCGCCTTCCTCTGAGAGAAAAAATGAGTAACCAGTGACATCAATGGAAAAATTGTCTCTGTGCTGCAATTTCTATAGGCTGTCACAGCAAAATTTCAATGGGATAGGTTGTCACTATGTCTCCTGCTTGATGTCATTCACCACAACTATACTGATACAGCCAGGAATGATGCCTTCTAATACAAATTTTCACAATATTGGAGAGGGCAGGTAAACCTGACCCTTGCAGGCCAGAGCACCATTCTTCCAACTAAAAAGTATTTGTTTGTTTTGCTGGGTGAGATATTTTGCTATTGTTCTTAATTCTTCTTGTAACCCCTCTCTTCTTGTGCCTGTTGTTGAGCTCTCTCTGGGGTTTACACACACTCTGTCCTCACCCTCCTGGACAGGGATGCTGTGTTGCCTCTGTGTTGCATTCAGACTAGGAGGAAAGAAGTCAAATTTTCCATAAATATTTCAGGAGGGGACCTCTGTTGCATGAGGTCTCACAGCCTTAATATGGCTCATCAGACAACTCTCCAGGATCCAAGAAGTGGGAATGCCCCATGTGAAAGCAATAAGAGAGGAACTTGGGCCTTGGGAAATGAACACTGACTCTCATGTAGCACAGAGAAAAGAATGACCATTATTTATACCTGAAAAGTCTTGTAAGCTGAATAACGTGACACCTGCCAGCTCTTCACTACATAAACACTCCACGCAGGGTGAGAAGGATGGCTGGTGTGTTTTACTGCTTTCAGCTTCTCTTATTACATACAGAGAAAGTCAGTTGTGTATTGAGGAGTTACTCCCTCCTCACCATGTGTGCATTTGGGGTGGTTTTGTGTAGAGAAAGCTACAAAAGGGAAAGCAGCTCTGAGAAAAAGTAAAGGCAGCCCAAGGATTGTGGGAAGCTCCATGGAGAAGCTGTGCAGGGAGGTGAAAAGGGCAGGGAGGTGGAAAAGGGCAAGTTGCATTGTTTTTCTTGCTGTAATACACGTTCTTCATGTAATACATGAACAGTTTCAGGATTGTTTCAGCTGTTACTGGCACCATTTCCAAATACAACCTTACATTTTCTGAGGAAAGTAGGGTGATAAGTCTCCACTTTCCCTGACTTTCCTTTTATCTGCCCTCCCTTCCCAAGTCTCCCGAATTTTCCTCTGCTATATTTACCTCTCTTCTCATTTCATTTCACTGCTGCTTCCTCTGTTTAGTGCTCTCATTGCTGAGCAGCCCCAATGAATGCCATGGTGCCATGTTGTGATGATGTGCTCCCCTGCCCAACCTGACCTTTATCTCCTGTAACCCTGCTCAAGCCATAACTACCAAGGGCAGTCGTGAATGGATGCTGATAGTGATAGCTTCATCCATTAATGAAGTGGATTCGGGAGCCACATAACAACACAATAGCCCTTGGTTATTGTGAGAAATACGCCCACCTAACCACAGTTACCGGTATGCAAACATGACTATGAGTCAATCATCTTACCCCTATAAATAGTGAGCAGCCCAAGAGCCCTTTGAGCTCTCCTGCACGGCAGCGTGCTGCATGCCAGGATCTCCCCTTGAGTAGGGACACCTCTCAAGGTTACTCCTCGAGGTTGAGAAATTCCTTGCTGCAACAGATACTCGGTAAGTGATTAATAACATGCTAAACTTTGAAAACTTAGCTAAGTGATCTAAAGGATTGATTGCGCATATATAATCCTTTAGACATAAACCGTTGACCAAGGCTGGGACTAGGATTGGATCCAGCTGCACCTAAACCCCTCTCTGAGAAGTTTAGAAAGTAAGGGGGTCCTTTCTGAACCTCATGACTCAACGGGAGGATCTCCCTGGCAGTTTTGTCTGACCCTGTCCTCTATGCAGTAAATAATCAAGTGTGCCTTGCCATTGAATCTTGTTAAACCACTGTCGCACTTACCATTGAACTCTAACTCACTGTTTTATTTCAACAAAGTGTATTGTTGCTTCTCTCTTACGAGTGAAGTGCAGTCTCGCTTCCATCCACAACACATGTGGAATCTGAATTTACAAGTATAAACATCACTTAAAGGGAGTCTTCATTTCAGACTTAGACCTTTTATGTCAAGGTACTCAATCCGGCATTAGTCCCATTTGCTTAATTTCATCTTCTCATACAAAATTATTGGTCTTATTTCAAAGAACATATTCTGGATACATGTACATTTCTTAGGTAGTTCTTTAATACTTGATTTGTCTCACTGAAACCAGCAGTATTGTTTAAGAACAAAGGAACTTGTTTGGATAGAGAAGCTTAATGGCAAAAAGGAACAAACACAGATTAAAGTACACATAGAAATTGGATTTTTATTTAAAAGAGATCTTTTAAATAAAGTATATTTTTTATTTGAAATTAACTGTTTTCATAATGATCTCCAATTAAAGCAGGAACAATAATTTTGTGAAAACCCAAGAACAATCTAACAATTTGTATTTCATAGAAATATTTTTTAAAGCAATAATACATATATTTGCTGACAAAAGTTTTAAGCCAAACTGCCAAACCATTAAAGGCTTCTTGTTAAGCACAGGAACCAAAGTTTGCTGAAGTGCCACACCAGCTTTGTATAGTAGTTTCACAGAGAAGTTTATTCAAGTAGGCTGGACTGATGATTAGTTCATTCTGTAATAAAATGGGATTTTAAGGCAGCTTGGTTTTCTCTCTAATTTTAGAATAAACATGGTTTTTGAGAGGATGAGATCTATCAGCTCCTTGGTCTCAAAGGCCACAATGACTGGAAAAAAATCGCTTCATTTAAATAACTACAGAAATACCCCAGTGGTCAGTGCATCAATTACTTTAAATGAAAATTCACAGGAAAAAATGATCACAGAGTAAGTAAGAAGCACAGCCATTCACCACTTCCAAACATGAAGTATAAAAAGCAAAAATTTGAATACATATAGAAGCATGCTGCATAACTACTCAAATACATCTGAATTGGAATGGTTACCTCTGCTACCAAATCAACTGTGTCAATCAATTAAACCACAGGCACCGCACAGATGGCCTGGATCTCCTGGACTGAAAGGGGAACTTTTCCTCAGTCCACCACTGGTTCTGGAGCCCATCTAGACATTTTGGCACCTGGCTTATTGATGCCTGAGTTCTAGCAAACCTTTATTGCTAATGCCATTCTTGAGGCAAATATGTACCCATGCAAGAAAAGGATAGAAATCATTACTAAAATCTCCAAACTTCTCTGTTCATCAAAGGGCTAAAATCTGTCACTTAAAATATTTTGATCCCCCTCTACCCATCCTGATCATTGTCATCAGCACAAGCTCCTCTACTCACCTCAGCTGGATTTTTTTTCCATTGACTTTTCCCAGCTTCAGATGAAGTTCTTGCAGAGCTATTAACAAAAACTGTTGGGTGAATTTCATTAGAGAAACCTCTTCATACATAGCAAACCTGAAGAAACACAAATGTCTGTGACCAACAGAGTCTGAGAAATGCATGGGAATTTGGGCTGATAAGTACTGAACTTAGTATACCCCTTCCCACGTCAGCAGAAGTTGTACAAGCTATTCTTATTTCCCATCCTTTCGTAACAAGCAGTTTGCATAGTGGGAGAACTATCAAAGGATACGAAGGTGTTAAAGCACATTTATTGATTTATAACAAGTTAAGGGTACTTAAGCATCTGAAAAGTATTGGTAGAAGATAACACTCTGTTGATATAATAAATATACTTTATGGAATTTGTCTGCAATAGAGGATTCTATAAAGAGGCTGTCCAGCCAAATGATTTGCCAGGACAGTGAAAGATCAAGGATATCGATCAGACTGCATCCTAGGGCACCATGATTTTTTGTCTCTGTTTCAGTTTATGCAGCTAGGATAAAACTCTCAAGGTGGCTAATTGTCTGGCATTCATTTAAAAGAAAGGTGGTGGGAATGACACAGTGCAAACAACTACAGGCACAAACTGATTCATAACTCAGTATGATTATGCTACACGGGGGAAAAAAAAATCACACTGAGAGTGGTGCAGGCCTGGGAAATGGCCCAGAGAGGCAGTGGTGTCTCCGCCCTTGGGGATCTTCAGCACTTGGCTGGACAAGGCCCTGAGCAACCTAATCTCATGTTGAAGTGATTTACGTTTGGAGTAGGAGGGCTGGACAAAAGGATTCCAGAGGTCCCTTCTCACCTAGATCACTCTATTAGAGACACAAATTCCCCACAATCACCCAGCTTATTATGGTGGGACGTTGTTGTAAGCTGTTTTACATAAAATTCAAAGGAGGAAGCAGGTGTGAGGTGCTATTTTGTGTTGGCTGCTTCTCACCGTAAGAACAAAAACAGCTCTGAGGAAGTGAAGTTGTAGCTTTTCTTTCTGTACAGGTGTCCAGGCTCCCCCTACCCCTTCTCCAAATATGTTGTGCAGCAAAACAAAGGCATTGCTCTGAGTATGCGCTTGTTGCGAATGGAGTGAGACTGCACTTCACTCATAAGAGAGAAGCAACAATACTTTATTGATAGAAAACAGTGAGTTAAAGTGTGAATTAATGAAGTTCAATGGTAAATGCAACAGTGAACAAGATTTGATGGCAAGGCACACTTGATTATTTACTGCATAGAGGACAGGGTCAGACAAAACTGCCAGGGAGACCCTCCCGTTGAGTCATGAGGTTCAGAAAGGACCCCCTTACTTTCTAAACTTCTCAGAGAGGGGTTTAGGTGCAGCTGGATCCAATCCTAGTCCCAGCCTTGGTCAACGGTTTATGTCTAAAGGATTATATATGCGCAATCTATCCTTTAGATCACTTAGCTAAGTTTTCAAAGTTTAGCATGTTATTAATCACTTACCGAGTATCTGTTGCAGCAAGGAATTTCTCAACCTCGAGGAGTAACCTTGAGAGGTGTCCCTACTCAAGGGGAGATCCTGGCATGCAGCATGCTGCCGTGCAGGAGAGCTCAAAGGGCTCTTGGGCTGCTCACTATTTATAGGGGTAAGATGATTGACTCATAGTCATGTTTGCATACCGGTAACTGTGGTTAGGTGGGCGTATTTCTCACAATAACCAAGGGCTATTGTGTTGTTATGTGGCTCCCGAATCCACTTCATTAATGGATGAAGCTATCACTATCAGCATCCATTCACGACTGCCCTTGGTAGTTATGGCTTGAGCAGGGTTACAGGAGATAAAGGTCAGGTTGGGCAGGGGAGCACACTGTCACACTGCTGTCAGCCAAAGCAACAGATGAAGGTGCATAATGGGTCCCAAGACTGCAATGGCAATACCACCCATTCTGCTGCGTCTGTTAGGAGGAAGCAACTTGTAGTAGAGAGTTGCAGGGAAAGCTGGGATTAAAAACCTCTTCAACCTCAAACTTGATACAGTGAGGTGCTCCAGAGGCTTCTCTAACTTAAGGTGTCCCATTGCGGTCTGACAGCTAAGGGCAGGGCCAGTTTAGCTCCTACTCAGAGCAAGAGGGAAACTCCCACTGCCAGGTCTGCTTCTAAGACTACAAGCATGTATTTGCCTTTTGCTTGAGAAAAGACCTTACCTGAGTCCTATATTGGAAATCTGCAATACACACACATTAAAAATAATAGAAAGGGAGAGTGAGAAACTCTGGTCAGAGAATGGAAATCCCAGTTCCCAAAGATTTTTAAAATTTTGAATGTATCTTCATCCCCTTCACTCTGGGAATGAAATGTCAAACATTTCTAAGTTTTCTGTGAAAGAGAATTATTGTATATATCTCATCACAAAACTATTTAGATAAAAAAATAGTTTCAGAACTACTGAAAAATTGCCTACGAAGACATCATTCTGTGTTTCTACACCATGCACTGTTACACCTTACAATAAGTAATATAACACAAAATAAAGATAAAGGTGGGCTCAGCATCCCTCTTTTCTGTTTTTAACGCTTTTGACTTCAGTATTGTGCAGTGCAAAGTATAAAGGGTCTAAGTACAGTAAATCAATTTAAGAAGGCAAGCCATTTTGGTTAGTTTACAAGGGCAGGTTGGAATGAAAGGTATTTAATAGGAAGTCATAGAAATGGAAATGCTAAGCATAACTATTCTTAAAATGGCATAACTTAATGTGAAATGTGAAGAAGGGAGACTGAGGTTGTACTGTTAACGTTTTTCTTAAAAGCCAAAATACTGACATTAAATAAACATAAACTCTGGTGGAAGAAATAAACTCCCTATTTTCTGAAGACTGTGCAATGAGACATAATGGTTGTATAATATTTAAAAG
This sequence comes from Spheniscus humboldti, assembly GCA_027474245.1. Classification (NCBI taxonomy): domain Eukaryota; kingdom Metazoa; phylum Chordata; class Aves; order Sphenisciformes; family Spheniscidae; genus Spheniscus; species Spheniscus humboldti. Next base: position 66,607,489 of record CM049890.1, on the reverse strand, counting down.
GTTATGCAACTAAACATTGTTTAGTGATGCAGCCTTGGTATGCCAGAACTCAATAGCAGAATGAGTCAACAATGTAATTTATGAGGGACTCTCTCCTGGTTCCCTCCTCACACAAATCAAATTTGGAGGAAGAATAATGTCTTATGATAGCAAGGTAGTACTTGCTGAATGTGCTGCATGGCAGTTTGCAATATACCTTCATCTGAAATCACATTTATAAAAGAAATGTTCAAATCAAAACTATTTTTATCCCATTTACTGACACCTAATACATAATTCTTGCTACCTTGTGCATTTCTGCATGTAAGACATTGCACCGTGCAGACAGCAGTGAAAAATGGGGACCACAGAGAAAGTTCTTGTGAGTGAAAGAAAAACTGCAGCTCTGTTCCTCCTGCTTCCCACTGAGAAATGGTGGCTTCCAAAACCCTGGAAAACAAGGCAGTTGGTGTGAAGGACTCTTCTTTGGATCGATGCTAGGTGCAAAAGGGCCAAGCAATACCAAAGAGCCATCACTTCCCAGTATGTCCACCCTGCCTGCAGTATCGAGGAGAACAGGACCATGAAGGCCAGCCGCATCACTGTGTCTCTACACCAGCCCTCTTTTGCTAAGGCAGAAGCATGCTAGTGCTGCGTACCCCAGCACAGAGACTGCATTCCCAGCAGGTCATCACAGAAGGCACATTAAAGCTGCTCACAGCTAACTTACCCACTCCACCACTTAGAAGCTCAGCTCATTTGCTCTGCAGCTGCTAATATCTTTCTTGTGTCCCCAGTAATTCCACAGTGCAGGGACAGGCTTTTAGATTTAGCTTGAGTGGGTCCATGCAAACCAGGGATAGTTTAGGATAAACCAAATTTGCATATGAAATCAAATAACACTAGGGACACTGCTCTGACTGGATTATTCATTTTCATTTTTCATTTAATTCAAGACCTCCCACTTTTGAAGTTATCTGTAGCTGCCACAAAGTTTCCAGTTGGATGCACCAGAATGCTGCAGGAACCATGAATCTTTTAGCCAAATTCAGACTCATCTTCAGCTGGAATGAACAATCCCCTATTTGACTGCCATCCTATCTATATGCCTGGTGCCATTTTCATCCCTCCTGCATGTTTTTTAACAGAGATAATTTCAGTCAGTCTAATCACAAGATGCAAACACAAGATGACAAAGAAATTACTTCATTTATCTTGCCAGGGGGTGACAGTGCTTTGTTGCTGTGATGTCAGCACAGTTGTAAGTTCATTTTGAAGACAGCAGTTATTTGATAATGAGTATTGCAAAATTCAAATCTGTTGGCCTCTGAGGATTAGCTAGTGAGAGACTGGAAGAATTTGCCAAAAGAGAAAAAAAAGAAAAGAGGATGTAGATTTTCATGATATATATACCAAGTCAGTTGGTTCAAATAAAGTTTTCCCACAGAGGAAAAAAAAACAACCAGAGCCATCCATTTGCCCTCCTTTCTAATAAAATATATGCTGCTGATGCCATAATGAGCACACGACTCAGCAGCTCAGAAGATGTGTTCACTTCTGCAGAATTGACTTTGAACAGATGATAGGAGGTAGTAAGTTAATATTCTCACTTGACTCTCCTCTGTGGCTTAGCTCAGGTGATTGTGCTCATGGGAGAAATTGCAGAGCAATTTATCAGATGATACCATTCAGTTTTTAGAACTGAATTCAGCTGTTCATTTAATCATGCTTTAAAGAGAGATGCTGGACAAGATTCTAAGGAATGTTAACACTTCTTTTATTACCAAAGAATGCCTTTGGGTTGTGAAGAAGCGCTACAGCTGACCCCAGCTTGGTATTCTTGTTTCCTAAGCAGTTTACTCAGGAGGCGTGGCTGTGAAAGCTGTTACAAAGGATCGGTATTTATACTTTCTAAAAGTTTTTTCTCTTTAGCACAGTGGTTGCAATTAATGGGCAAAGAGCAATGTGAAGGGCCAGCACCTTCCCACTGCAAGACATGGGAATCCGTAAAAAGAGCCAGCTAACAGGGGAGATATCCTCCTCTGACCTGCATACTGCCATGTGACATTTGGCTGTCAAGTGTCTCGACTATCCTTTTAGTATGTGCCTCTTCAGGATCCTTTTCTACTGAGTGAGATGGATGGTTTCTAGCAACATGGATCACCAGTTTTAAATATTGTCCTTAGTTATCAGATGTCACTATGGAGGAAAAAAAGATGATAGAGGCATTTGAGCGTAGTTCTGGGTTTTCCTAGACACTGATGTTTTTTTCTCTGTGGTTCAAACCACAGTGATGTGGAAGCTTCAGGAAATAGCTCCTGAAGTCAAGAGTTGCTCACTCAGGTTCTACAGGAAGATTAAATGGGTCAGTGGCAAAGAGCGGGGACCAGAGCTCAGGTTTCTTAACCCCTTCAAGTGCTCCATCCAATTGTCTGCATTGACTTCCTTGGTTAAATTTTAACATCTGCAAAGCTGTAATTTACATGCTTAACCCAAAACTTGTAATTTCCTGCATTCCTTTAATGTAGTTTAAATTGTACTTTTATGGTTACGCTGCAGAAAAATGCTTTGGACGATTTGGAGAGCGGGTGACACTTCATAGCTACAATTAATATATTCACATTCTTTTTTTATTATCCCAAAGTCTGTGTGTGTGGGAATAGCAATATCAAGCGATGGTTAGTTATCAAGAACAACATTTCAAGGACAGATGGATTATTACCTTTCCAGAAAAGTACTCACATTTCTGCTGAGCAACCTTCTTCATCTCCTTTTATTACTAAAACTTAATGAGATAGTAATATAAAACATAATTAATTTTATAATAATTTCTAAATTTATGTGATAACCAAGGGACATTCTGTCTACAGTGCCCATTTGGATCTTTGGTCTCTGCTAAAATGCCAAAAAATGTCTACCAATTACTGCCAGGGCTAATGACAACCTCTGACCATGAGGGCCCAAAGTAATCTCTGCCTTGGTTTCCCAGCTATGAAATATGATTGGGAACCCAGATCACTGTAGGCTGCAAGCCCTTTCCCTGTTTCATCTTTTAAAGCTCCAATTCTGCAGCGCATACAAGCACAACTTTATCAATGTGACAGCACTGCTGTCAGGGGAGCTGCTCTAGGAATAAGGTCAGCAAGTGCATGCTTACAAGGCCATGGACTGAAAAATATTTGGGATGAGATTTATTCCCCAGTTAAGAACCTGAATGGTGCCCAGCACAACAGATTCTTCAACCTGTTTGTGGCTTCCTCAGTAAAAAAGTTTGTAATAATAGTAATAAAGTGAGAAGTTCTATCTATTCTTTATCATTTCACAGCACTGTCATATTTCACATTTGGTACTGTGTTTGAATTTTATTACCAGCCCTGTTAGTATATGATATATCCATAAGATTGCAGACTCAGAAGATTGATTGGCCATTTCTAATAAATATTAAGCTCTAGTGTTACACACTTGCAAACCAAAAGAAAGGAAAATACACCTGCTTTGCAGAGGTCTGAATTTCTAACATGCAGTTGGCCAAATGGAACACTTAGGTTTCACAGAATCATAGAATCATTAAGGTTGGAAAAGACCTCTAAGATCATTGAGTCCAACCATCAACCCAACACCACCACGCCCACTAAACCATGTCCCAAAGCGCCTCATCTACATGTCTTTTAAATACTTCCAGGGATGGGGACTCAACCACTTCCCTGGGCAGCCTGTTCCAATGTTTAACCACTCTTTCAGTAAAGAAATTTTTCCTCACATCCAATCTAAACCTCCCCTGGTGCAACTTGACGCCATTTCCTCTTGTCCTATCACTTGTTACTTGGGAGAAGAGACCGACACCCACCTTGCTACAGCTTCCTTTCAGGTAGTTGTAGAGAGCGATGAGGTCTCCCCTCAGCCTCCTTTTCTCCAGGCTAAACAACCCCAGTTCCCTCAGCCACTCCTGATAAGATTTGTGCTCCAGACCCCTCACCAGCCTCGTTGCCCTTCTCTGGACATGCTCTAACACCTCAACGTCCTCCTTGTAGTGAGGGGCCCAAAACTGAACACAGTATTCAAGGTGCGGCCTCACCAGTGCCAAGTACAGGGGCACGATCACTTCCCTACTCCTGCTGGCCACACTGTTTCTGATACAGGCCAGGATGCCATTGGCCTTCTTGGCCGCCTGGGCACACTGCTGGCTCATGTTCAGCCGGCTGTCGACCAACACCCCCAGGTCCCTTTCCGACAGGCAGCTTTCCAGCCACTCTTCCCCAAGCCTGTAGCGCTGCATGGGGTTATTGTGGTCGAAGTGCAGGACCCGGCACTTGGCTTTGTTGAATCTCATACAGTTGGCCTCGGCCCATCGATCCAGCCTGTCCAGGTCCCTCTGCAGGGCCTTCCTACCCTCGAGCAGATCAACACTCCCACCCAACTTGGTGTCATCTGCAAACTTACTGAGGGTGCACTCGATCCCCTCGTCCAGATCATCATTGATAAAGACATTGAACAAGACCGGCCCCAAAACTGAGCCCTGGGGAACACCGGTCGTGACCGGCCACCAACTGGATTGAACTCCATTCACCACAACTCTCTGGGCCCAGCTGTCCAGCCAGTTTTTGACCCAGCGCAGAGTACACCTGTCTAAGCCGTGAGCCGCCAGCTTCTCGAGGAGAATGCTGTGGGAGACGGTGTCAAAGGCTTTACTGAAGTCCAGGTAGACCACATCCACAGCCTTTCCCTCGTCCACTCGGTGGGTCACCTGGTCATAGAAGGAGATCAGGTTGGTCAAGCAAGACCTGCCTCTCATGAACCCATGCTGGCTGGGCCTGATCCCCTGGTTGTCCCGCACATGACTTGTGAGCACCCTCAAGATGAACCGCTCCATAATCTTCCCCGGCACCTAGGTCAGGCTGACAGGCCTGTAGTTCCCCGGATCCTCCTTCCGGCCCTTCTTGTAGATGGGCGTCACATTGGCAAGCCTCCAGTCATCCGGGACCTCCTCTGTTAACCAGGACTGCTGATAAATGATGGAGAGTGGCTTGGCGAGCTCCTCCACCAGCTCCCTCAGCACTCTCGGGTGGATCCCATCCGGCCCCATAGACTTGTGAGCATCCAGGTGGCGTAGCAGGTCGTTGACTGCTTCCTCTTGGATTATGGGGGGTTCATTCTGCTCACCATCCCTGTCTTCCAGCTCAGGGGGCCGAGTACCCTGAGGATAACTGGTCTGACTGTTAAAGACTGAGGCAAAGAAGGCATTGAGTACCTCAGCCTTTTCCTCATCCTTGGTGACAATGTTCCCCCCTGCATCCAATAAAGGATGGAGAGTCTCCTTGGCTCTCTTCTTGTCATTAATATATTTGTAAAAACTTTTTTTGTTGTCTTTAACGACAGCGGCCAGATTGTGTTCTAGCTGGGCTTTTGCCTTTCTCATTTCCTCTCTGCACGACCTAACGAGATCCCTGTACTCTTCTTGGGTCGCCTGCCCCTTCTTCCACAAGTGGTAAACTCTCCTTTTTTTCCTGAGTCCCTGCAAAAGCTCCCTGTTCAGCCAGGCCGGTCGCCTTCCCCACCCGTTCTTTTTACGGCATACAGGGACAGCCTGCTCCTGTGCCTTTAAGACTTCCTTCTTGAAGATCGTCCAGCCTTCCTGGACCCCTTTGCCCTTCAGGACTGTCTCCCAAGGAACTCTCTCAACCAGCGTCCTGAACAGGACAAAGTCCGCCCTCCGGAAGTCCATGGTCGCAGTTTTGCTGCCCCCCTCCTTACTTCACCGAGAATCGAGAATTCTACCATTTCATGGTCCCTAAGCCCAAAACGGCCTCCGACCACCACATCTCCCACCAGTCCTTCTCTGTTTGTAAACAGCAGGTCACGCGAGGCACCTCCCCTGGTAGGGTCGCTTACCAGCTGTGTCAGGAAGTTGTCTTCCACACACTCCAGGAACCTCCTAGACTGCTTCATCTCTGCCATGTTGTATTTCCAGCCGACGTCCAGGAAGTTGAAGTCTCCCACAAGAACAAGGGCTAGCGATCGAGAGACTTCTGCCAGCCGCTTGTAGAACGCTTCATCCACCCCTTCATCCTGGTTGGGTGGTCTATAACAGACTCCCAGCAGGATATCTGCCTCGTTGGCCTTCCCCCTCATCCTTACCCATAAACACTCGACCGTATCATCATCACAATCGTTGAGCTCTAGACAATCAAAACACTCCCTAACATACAGGGCCACCCCACCGCCTCTCCTTCCTCGCCTGTCCCTTCTGAAGAGTCTATAGCCATCCATTGCAGCACTCCAATCATGACAGTCACCCCACCATGTTTCTGTGATGGTGACTAAGTCATATCTCTCCCGCTGCACCATGGCTTCCAGCTCCTCCTGTTTGCCGCCCATGCTGCATGCATTGGTGTAGATGCACTTGAGCTGGGCTATCGATTTCACCCCCAGCATCGGCATGCCACCCCCAGGCTCATCTCTAGTGAGCTTAGTTTTATCCCCTTCCCCCTTCGAACCTAGTTTAAAGCCCTCTCAGTGAGCCCTGCCAATTCATGAGCAATGATCCTTTTCCCCCTGTGAGATAGCTGGACTCCATCTGTCGCCAGCAGGCCCGGTGCCGTGTAAACCTCCCCATGATCAAAAAAGCCAAAATTCCGCTGATGGCACCAGCCCCTGAGCCACGTGTTGATCAGGTGCGTTTTCCTGTTCCTTTCAGTATTCTTCCCTGCCACTGTAGGGATTGAGGAAAACACTACCTGTGCTCCTGATCCTTCAACAAGTCACCCCAGTGCCCTGAAGTCCCTTTTGATCACTGCAGGACTTCTCTCTGGGACCTCATCACTGCCAGCCTGTATAACCAACAGCGGGTAGTAGTCGAAAGGCCGTACCAGACCAGGGAGCTTCCTCATAATGTCTCATTTGAGTCAAATGCAAATCTATTTACATGGATTGATGGGCTTCAGACAGGCAAAAATAAACATGAAAGGCTAAGGACTGTTTCCCTGTTTTTATTTCAGTTTCTTTTCACAAGACTGCACAGTACAATTATCAGGTAATGGGCATTGAGCAGCCATTCATGTATTATTTAGAAAAAAGCTCAGCTGTTTTAGATAGTAAAAGGGTGCAACGTAAAGTGAGTATTATCCATTATTTTCACTTGAGATGAGAATTATTTTAGCCCAGTTTCCTGTCTACAGGGAAACCTAGCTAGTGGGTCACTTCTCAGTCCTATTACTGAGGCCTTGAGAGCTGCCTTAATGAATCCAGTGCCAACTCCCTGCTGATTATTGGTTCCATCTGGCTCAATGAACAGAAACAAGTAGTTCCTAATTTGTTGTGACATTGCATAGATGTGTTTATTTATTAAAGGATGGAGCTGTGGCAGCATGCTTCCCTTTCAGCACTTGGATTGTATTGGCAGGGACTGGGGAGAGAAGGGTCGGCCATACCAGGTAGCTTGCATGGTGAGATGCTCACCATTATTGCTCCTCAGAGAGTCTCCGGGCTCCCTCTTCCTCTCCGTGCCTTTGCTTCCCATCTCTAATATTTAGACTGTTGAGCATTTAAAGACAGGGGACATAATTTTGTTCTAGCTCTGTACAAGGGGGTCCAAGGCCAGGTCACAAGCTCCTAGTTGTGACCTAGAAAGGTGCTATTCACTGACCTCAGCTGCATCTCACAGCACCATGACCAGACCTAACGCCAGCCTAATGCCATTATCAGGATGATAGTGTCTTCATGTTAGTGGTCTCATTAACTTCCCACACCTTTTCTTTGAAAGGAAATGAAAGAGAAACAAAGTACAGTCAGACTCTTTTTAAGTGTTATTTTTATGATGTACAAGGTGACAAGTAAAGGCAATAGGTGTGGAAAGCCTGGGGGTCAGTGAGTTTCCTGATTACAACAGAGGCGAGACCAACCTGATCCCAGCTGCCATGAAAGGCATTTTTCATGTCAAACAATTTTGTCCCATTCACTGTTCCTGGGTCCTGGCAGTATAGCTGCATCTGTGTGACTCAGTGCCCTGGAACAGTCTTATACTACTATGATCATATTGTCCTGGATCCAGAGCTAATTTGCGTATGGCTGAACAGCCCTGCAGTGTGGAGGAGACTGAGTGGTCACTCTTAGGATCTAAAATTCACTTCTTAACTCTAGATTACTATGACATTCTGATTTCTAGGGTTTGAAATTAAGTCACAGAAAACCAATGATGGTCTGAAATCAGTTGAAGTTCAAAGGGCCGGGTGAGGGAGTAGTTTCCCAAAGTTATCAGGTTTGGATTCAGGAAACCTGGATTCAAATTCCAGCTTGATGTGTATTACCTGACACAAGAAACTCAGAGTTACAGTTAACCAGTCTGTAAAATGGGATCTCAATTGTTCTTTTTTTCCCTATCTCTGTCTGCTTTATCCACTTACATTCAGCTTTCCAGGGCAGAGAAAGTCTCTCATTCTCTGTTTGAGCCAGAACTTTTTACAATGGCAACACCATCTCTGCTTGGGCCTTTAAGCATGTCCATAATAGAAATAACAACAACAAATTTTATTCAGAGGAGAAAAAAGCAAGGAATTAGGTATGTTTTTCGTGAAAGCACTATGTGCTGCGAAGACTTTTTTTTCCCTTTCTAATGAAACAGAAAATGATACAGCAGTAAATCCCAAATGTGCTCTTCTTTCAGTAACATAATTTTACAGAACTCTAGCAAGACAACGGATGTTTCTTTCCTTTCATTTATTTTCTCTAAAAATAGTCACTCAATCCTGTGAGCTGGAACTGGAATTAGGCATTCTACACTGATGATTAAATAACCCAATTAGCCCCAGAGTTTAATCACTAAATATTCTGGTTTGGAGTACATTTGGAATATATTCTTAGAATTCTATTTGCAATTTTGTGGGCAATGAAGACAAGCAAGTTGGAGGAGAGTTTCTGTCCTCAGCCTATACCTGATATCACAGCATTTTTTGACAGCTTCAGGCCCTTCATTCCCAGGAATTTCTCTGGTTCCTCATACTTAGTCCAGAGAGGGAGAAGTTGTGTCAGAAATGGAAGTATGAAATAGGCCACTTCAGATTATAGAGTAATTCTCTGTTCAGCAGGGAATTCTGCACTGAATGAGTGATTATCAGACCTCTATGGTTCACTGACTGGCTACGTGGATAAACAACTACAGACTCAACTCCAGGAAAAGAGGTGGTTTGCCTCTTGTACCTCACTAAAAGTATATATAGTAAAGGTCCTCATCAGACCCTTTGCTTTCAGATATGGGAGTAAACTACTCCCAGCTTCCTTGTTTGGAAAACCTTGTGAGAAGAGGTTTGTTAGTGAAATTTCTGATATGCGTCTGCAACAGTCTCTGATGGTACCAGCTCTATAATTCTATATTTAGCTGAATGCAAAGCATACCATGCAAGCAAGACAGCATCCAGATGTGCTGAGAGTCTGACACACTTAGTTTCCTTGCCCATTGCCAGCCGATGCCTTTGTCAGATTATTTGGGTCAGGAAGAACAAGCCCTTTCCTGTTCTTCCCCATCCCCACCTTTGGGATCTGAGAGAGGAAGGAAGGAGAGCAGCCCAGCTTCATACTGGTGTTTTACATATAACCCAGGGCCACTCTGAGGCCATCAGTTGCCACTCTGAGGCCTTCCCATCTGTGTAGACTCTGCACTGAGAATCATCACACACACACTGTTTGAAGTATTACTCCAGTGCACAGAGACCAGTGCATGAATGCTGGACTCCTGTATTGTGAATGGGCTCATGCAACTACTTGATGCAGCAATGAGACCATGCTTGCACTTGAGAAAGACAATTCAGTGAAAGCAAAGTCAGTAGGAGGTTAAAATAGTTCCTTGATGAAAATGTGTGGGGATTAAAATAGAAATATTCAATGCATTAAGAGGATAAAAAATAAATTAACACAGAAATTCATTAACTCACATTGAGAATCTCATAGTAATGCCTTCCAACCCGGGTAATAAATCAGAATTTACATTTAATAAAATCACTGTCACAAAGATTCTCCTTTGATTAGGGTCACAGTGCTTCAGGGAAGCTACTAGTTGTTTCTCAGTCAGTTGTGTTTCTAGTTACCAGCCACTGTATTTTCTCCTTTTTTCCCTCTGACATGTCTGCTGCTTTGTTCTTATTCTCCAATGGCTACATCAGGCTGAAAAAAGGAATTGCCATCTGAGATACTGAGATTTCAAAATTCTACATTGTTTTAAGTTGGGATGAAAACCTTAGAATGTCTTGCAAACAAAATATGCAGAAATGTTTTCTTCCTATCACACACAGCATCTCATTTCAGTAAGGTTAGAGCTGGTAATCTGATAGATTTATTCTGTTATATAGTCAAAATACAGCATAGAAAAAAAAATGCTTGGACCTTTTTGAAATGAAACATTTCAACTTTCTGATAGTAAGACTTAATAATAATTTTCCACTGAGAATTTGGACAAAAATAACATTTGTCTGCAAGATATTTCTATTCTGTAACATCAGCATTTTCCAATTCAAACAGATCACCTTAGAAAATTTTCAGCTAGCTTTATTTGATGCAATGTCAGTTGTTACTGTTATTATTATGTGGGGCCCTGTCATTTGTTTACAGGCAGCAGTACTTGCAGAACTTACTTACCTTTGAATTTAGAGGACAAGATTGTGCATCATGGTAGGAAGTATTCATGAAAGTAGAAGAGAACAGGATAGGAAAAAAACCCATACACATTTAAGTACAAGACAACAGAAGCAAAGTGCTGTGGAACTGCTTGTATGAGAATAATCTTTGTCTTGCAGTATCTATAAAAAATGCTAAAAACTCTGAATCAGCCATTGGGCTCCTGCTATATAATGGAAGGAGAAGTCCATAATCTTTTTGTCCAGAAGTTCCCTTTGTTCTGATATGGTGCATGATACACAGTGTTGTGAGCAGGCAGAGGCCTTGCTTTTTATAGTGTCTTGAGTTATTTGAGACCTTTGTTATGTTCACAAATATATAGTAATTGTGCTTTTTCAGCCATAAAACCAGTTGATCAACATTGGTCATACGTCTGGGGAATCACTCCTCAGATGTCTCTGGCACATGCACAGAAGCCATTTGATTTCACATTTATGTCTTCATATGGCTCCTGGTGACTTTCCTGTTGAGACTGATCCACAATCTGACTACAGCACTTGAGTCCTCATTTGAATCCTTATCTCAAACAGTGTACAAAGATAATGAGACTTGCAATTGGCATTGCTAAGCTGCACTTGGAAGGGAAGGAAGTCTTCATTTTACAGACATGAGGCTGAGTCTTTCTTTCTGCCCCCCCCCCAATGAATAGTCAGTGGGGAAAAAGGCATTTAAAAACCTTTACAACAGTGATGGTCAGTACACAGATATGACAGCTGTGTTTTGATTTTAACTGTGTGCAGGAACAAAATTACCAAGCATCAACAGTCCTGAATGCTTACAATGCTTGTCTCATGCTCTGTCGAAGTCTGCCTAGCTCCCTCTTTCTCTCCCATTCCCCTCCTCTCTGTCACCATCCCAAGAGCAGGATGACTGCCAGCTGATGACTGTCAGCTTTTCTGCTCCAGCACTGGAGATGGATGTGGAATGCACCCTCTTTATTCTTCCCAGCTCAGTGCCCCTTCCTCTCCTGCTAAGCAGGGGCATAATAGCTACATGGGGACAAAGGGGGTCTATATGTCCACAGAGATCGTAAAGTCTCAGTAGCACCCTTTCCCCCCCCCTCAAAACTTCTCTTAGCACTACTATGCTTGGTGATACCAGGATCTTTTAGGTATTTATTTATATACCTATTAACATTCAAATCATGTTTTCAATGTTATCTTTACACATCTGGCCCCAAGCTCCTTCAGTATCCTACATGAGAGTACTGAAGCAGAAGCAGAAAAGTAGTTGAACCCAGAATCCAAGGGTATCTCTGTTAACTACAAGGAACAACCCTAAACTTACAGGGTAAGTTCCCCTGCATTTCCTGTGCTATAAGTTGCTGAGTCTGAAGTTTGTTATTATTTATTATAACAACACATACTGAATGGGAATCATTAAAACTTTTTTTTTTTCTGGAAGGTGAAGTACTACAAAGAGATGTATGTATGAATCTAAGGACAAGGAACACTTAAAAATAACAGTAAGATCTTTCCACATTAAATGTGTATCAGGAAACTTCAAGGATACTAACTTTGTAGGGCTTTATGAGTTTCATCCACACTTGTGTTTTTCTAGGTTTATGCCACTGAAATCAAAATACACCAGAAAATTCAAATAAAACATTGCTGTTAGAAAGGTATAAACACATCCAAAGAGAATATACATATGTTGGGGTTTTTTAATGACTTGCTTATAAGATGCCATATTTACTATATTCTGGATCAAAATACACTCTTACTCCTTTTACATCCTACATTGCTCTTCACTCAGTCCCTGCTGAAGAGAGGTATCACTTGATCACTGCACTCCTGACCACAATTCCAACATCTACTGCTTTTACACAGGTAGATAAGGACCCATCCTTTTATGAAAGTGCCCAGTTATTTGCTGTAGCACTTGTCATACAGACATCAGCACAAGCACAGCATCCGTGCTCCAAACAGAGACGATAGAACACTACGAGTCCAGCAGCTTACTAGCCAGGGATAGGAGGGAATGCATACTTATCAATTGGTCAGAAGTGCTGGTGTTTGAAATGGGTGCATTTTCCCACCAGCACTGTCAACCGTCTTGAAGGAGTTGTTGAGATACAAGCTGTACTTACCTCCCACCAATAGGCAACTGGGTGGGAGACCAAAACTCACAGATTGGTGACTCAAGCAGCCATGAGGCTGCTAAACATAGTCAGTTGTCCTCCTCCACACTGAGCAAGGTTATATTCTATAAAAGCTTCCCTCAACTTCTGTCAAAATCCCTGGTCTGCAAGGTTTTTTTCTTTCTGAATTAGGGTTATCAAAATCTGACCTCTAATCCTTTCTGTATCACAGTGTAAGAGTTCTCATATAATTTCCATTGTAATAGGTTCAATTGTGTTACATGCTGGCAAGATTATAAATGCTGTGCATGCTTCTCCCCCTCCTTCCCCCCCCCCCCCCCCCCGTTTCATCCTCATACAGTTGTGTTTTGAAGTAAATACCATCTTTTTGGACAAACTCTGTACAATATTGAACACAACAGCTCTTGCTTATGTGATAATGCAAGTATTAAACAATAAGAATAATGATGATAATGTTATCAGCATTGCTAGTTATTTAACGTTAACTGTAGTTTTCCAAATTTCAAGACTATAACAAAACTAGCCTGCACACATGGAAGTAGTGATAATCCCCATTTGACCAAAAAAAAAAATTTAATTGTGATTGTGTCATGCATGGGTTTATCTTAGCTAGTTATTTGCAAGGACAAGGCTGTAATTACTTTTATCTTTTACAAGTTCTTTTTACAATAATGCTGACTGAATAAGCCAGTGCTAAGGTCAATTAGTCCTCAATTTGACTAGGTCAGACCATAGGCTGTAGTGGTTTCTTTTGTATCCCCACATACAACCATGCTGGGTGACCCTGCACTTAAAAGCCCTAACTCTAGCATTATGTCTCTAATGGGCTTCCTCTGCAAACCTCACCACAGCTACCAGACAGGACGAGGACAGTCAAAATGCATCAGGACAAACAGTGCCAAGTCAGAGCTCATGTTTACTCTTCAGTCTCATTACTGACAGTACCTGCTCTGGCAAAAAGTTTATTTCAATTATCTGCAGGATCCTCCAGACAGAAAACAAAAGACCCAACACCATCCCAAGCTGAAGGAAATTAAGTAGCTTAAAACTACTGTGAAATCTGGCCTCCAGAAGCAGCTCTCACCAGTTAAGATGAACAAGGGACCCTCAGCTGTCCCATGAGGGCGTATAATTTGTGGCAGACCCTTGTCAGGTGAAAGAGATGTACTCTGCAGAGTTGTCCTTAATTTGAGAGTATTCTGTTATTTTTAAAGGTGCATATCCAGAACAAAGTTGTCAAGAGATGTCAAGAGACTGACCAGGAAGTAAGCCTCAAATACATCTAGAAGGAGGGCAGAGAGTAGGAAAGCAGTCTTCGAGACCCTTGCTTCCTCTTCACTCCTGTCCTGGTTTCAGCAGGGGTAGAGTTAATTCCCTTCCTAGTAGCTGGTACAATGCTGTGTTTTGGATTTAGGATGAGAACAAAGTTGATAACGCACCGATGTTTTAGTTGTTGCTAGGTAGTGCTTACACTAGTCAAGGACTTTTTAGTTTCCCATGCACTAGTGACTGAGAAGGCTGGAGGTGCACAAGAAGCTGGGAGGGGGCACAGCCAAACTGGCCAAAGGGACATTCCATACCATGTGACGTCATGCTCAGTACATAAACTGGGGAAAGCTGGCCGGGGGGGGCTGCTGCTCGGGAACTGGCTGGGCATCGGTCGGTGGGTGGTAAGCAATTGTACTGTGCATCACTTGCTTTGTGTATTATTATTATTATCTTATTATTATTATTATAATTTTATTTCAATTATTAAACTGTTTTTATCTCAACCCACAAGTTTTTCTCACTTGTGCTTTTTTCCAATTCTCTCCCCGATCCCTCCGGGTGGGGGGGAGTGAGCGAGCGGCTGCGTCGTGCTTAGTTGCCGACTGAGGTTAAACCACGACAACTCCACAGAAGCCAAACTGGTGAAGGTAGGGCTCCTGTGGGAAGTTAGCTATCACCCTTTCTTCTGGGCTGCAGGGATCTTTGCAGCTGCTGATAGGAACAAAAATATGTCATATACAAACACATTCTAGCAGTGATTCATGTTTTGGAATCCTTTAATTAATGCTCATTGCATGTTTGTATTTAGGGTCAGTGGGACATTGCTGACTGATATTTTTTTTTCCAGGTATGCCCAAGCAATTCCCTGAAAGTCACACAGACTCAAATCAAAAGGTCATTAAACACATACCTGGAAAAGATGCTCCCCGACATGCATAAATGCTACCAGAATCAGACCCTTGTTTAGGATAAAAATACTTTCAGAAAGTAAAGAAGTGCTAGTTGCAAAATTTTATTTGTAACTTTAACTTTTCCTGCTTTCTTTGCATACAAACTTCCCCTCTTCAATTGCTGAGCCCTTTCACTTAGATTATATAATTTAAAAACAACTAAGCATGCAAAGAAAATTCAGTTTCTACAGGGGGCCTGAACTTTGTGATAACGTCCTCTCAGAGATTTCTCAATTCTCATAATAGGGAAAGAGAAGAAAATATTGTTGGGAAGGATGGGAGGATAGGAGAGTACAAATCTTTCTTTTCTAAGCAACTGTTAGCTGTTCTGAAGTGACCGGCCAAATATAAGCCATATAAACCTGATTTGTGAATACAATAAAAAGCTGGATAAAGGAAGCCGAGAGCATGTACAGTTTTAATTTGGAAAACATATACATGATGTGTCAGTTTGATTTCCAACAATTGTCAGAAAACAGATTTCTTGTCTTTACTAATTCAGCTTTGTGAAAAGCATTTTAATGTAAAAATAGCTAAGGGTGAGTCAGAAATAAGTAACTATGTTTGTTTTGAAGGAAAAAATTCTGAGTTTTCTGAAAAAAAAAAGTTATAACCTTTTGCATGTGATTCTGATGTCTTCTGTATCCCTATGATCATCCTTCTGATAGCTCTACACAAGTTTTCATTTCTTTCAGGTGCAGTGTACATTAATTTGCCTTCATATACATTTTTCTTCATTTCTGAAGAAATGTTGTTTGGTCCCTTTTATGTAACTCCATTTTGCCTTGTCTTTTGTACTGGCTGTTTAAAGACCTTAGTATTACTGAATTCTAGCAGCAATCAAGACCTTGAAACATTTGATATTGACATTATTTAATTGTTAATACTTTTCAACAATCCATTAATTTTGGATTGTGCAGAAAACACATTTTTACATGCAAATTAATACAATCCATATGCGAATTATATCCATGCAAACTCCTTGTGGCTGTTTTTAGTTTCTATAAAAGTAAGCAATCAAATTTTCCAGCGTAAATTGGCCACTCATGTATGTGAACTTGCAACAGGAGCCATTTGCAGAGACTCCAAGTGCCTGTCACTTACTAATAAAGCCATGCATGTTGGCCAGAGAGGCAGAGCAGCTCCTGGGCTGTCAGTACAGGGGTACTCAATTCACAGCAGGCTTTACCTACAAACACAGTAGGTAACACCTGCCCCTCTGGTCCTGATTTGCAAAAACACTGGAGATATCTAAAGGATCCCATCCATGCTGTGCGGCTGGCTCACTGCCTGCCTGGCACCAAGGATGTCAGACAATAGATCTTCACCACCTGGGCCCTGAGCAGGTTTCCTGAACATGTTCCCGATACCCAGTCCCTGTTCCAGAGCTCCCCATGCTTTCTGGCAGTGAGTCAGAGAGGGAAGGAGCTGAACCTAGGAATTAAGAAGGAAATGCATCTCCTTGCAGCTGGGATCCTGGCTCAGCTCTCCTTCAGGTTCACCTACCACCATCAGATACAAGACCCATGAAATCTTCCACCAGTGTCCAGAGTTCCTGTATTTTTAATGGCCCAGCTGAACCCACCCAACATGCTGATTGGCAATATTACAGCCTTAATTCTCATGTCCAAATTAATCCAGGAATTAATTAAGCAGGAAAGCTTTGACTATACCCCTGGTTACATCTTCTAAATACTAACTGTACCTACAAATGATTTCTCAACAAACCAGTGCTTTGCATTCTCACAGCCAGCACAGTAACATGAAAATTAAGAACAAATATGACAACAATCTTTTGCTTTGTCAGACAGCTCAGCAGTACCAACACAAAACAAATCCTGCCGCCACGATGGCTGTGTGAAGGACACAGGTTTGCTCTTGCAGCTCAGAGCTGTGCTGTTACGGTGAGGCATATCTGATGGCTGAGAAAGATAAAACTGGATAACTGTAAATGCAGGACTGCCACACTAGAAGTATTTTCAGGAATTGCAGGTCAGTCAGCTGGTAACACTGTTAATATGCTTCTGCATGTTGTAAAATAGAGCTGATAGAGCACAGCTGCTTGATCCACTCCTGATGGTCCAAGTAGTTGGTTCTGAGTAGAGGAAATACAGAATTTACCTAATGAATGAGCAATCCCCACACAAACACTGCTCCTGGCACCTTTGGCTTTTCAAGTTAAAGACCATTACCCTTGCGGTCTCAGGGAGTGCCTCTTCTGCCATCAGTATTTCAGGACTAATTAACTTGATAGGACAGTCAAAGGCTTTCAGTGAATATTAGATCAAATTTCTCAGCTCGTGCATTAAACAAATGATACAAGGCTTTAATTCAGAACACACCAATTGCAAAAGCAGGAACAGGTCAAACTGCTATACAATCGGGTATTAAAGCTTTAACCCGCTAACTAGATATATATCCCAAATCAAAAGCATGTTAAAAACATGTTTTAAATTCTAAGGAGTTTTTAGGTGAACAAATTAAAACCATTCAGCCCTGACACCCTTTGGTACAGAGCACAACCTCTTCCCCTCTCTCTGAGTAACAGATATGTTTTCCTATTTACACAGTAGGCTGGAACAACTCCAGAAGAAAAATGCTGTTCATGGAGTGCTGGCATAGGTTTGCGTCAACAATTTGTCTAAGGTACGGAAAGAAAGCATGCCTGTAGTGTGTCTTTCATGCAATAGTTTTCAGTAATTAGATGTGTGTTAAGTGATGCAGATGATTACATTGTAAGTTCCTGTGTATATTAAGGGCCCTGACAAATAGATTTTAGTTGATTCCAAAGTTTCAGTTTTCTATTTTATGTGTTAGGGAATTTTTATTGTACTCTTTGAGGGTATTAAACACATTTGTGCTTAAACATAAAGAGATTTAATGAGCAGTGCATTGGGCAAGGTCCTACCACCATAAGTAGTTCTGCAAAGAGCCCGTAAAGATGTGTCATGAGCTAATTCCTTACATACACTGGCACCAGCACTAATCCTGTGAGCATCAGCATCAGGCATCTTAACTGCTTTTGGTTCATCCCCCAGTCCCAGCTCTGTTTGCCAGAGGTAGCACCTGATGTATTCCATGATGGTTACAAAACAATACGGTGGCATTTCATCACCCACTAAAAATGTTTGGAATTAATTGACCTACTTTTTGTTGCTAATAAAGAAATCTTAAGTCAGGGACTGTGTGGTACCATGCCCATCAGGCCTTTAAATCTTTTCCATGAGTTGCAATGTCTTGTGGTCACATACTTCAAAGCAGTATCATTTGGCTTTCAGTTAGGCTTAACTGATGAAAATTCTTCCTCCTGGCTTTAAAAAGGTATACATCATTTCAAGCAGCTTCTTTTTTGTTTGTTTTAATTCTATGTAATTGGTTATCTAATCAAATTACTAGTTGTGTTTAATTTAGTCAACAGAACCCAGCGCCTTTATCTCTGGTGGCAAACATGCTGATTTTTAATGAATTGGTTGATTTTCTGGCAGTTTATGAACTGGTTTTGCTGAATATATCAATTATCATTACTGTATAATCAAATCTGCCAATCATGTGACATTGGGTTAGTTCATTGAACAAATGTAAATAAAAAGCTGTGACCAAAACTGCTGGGTCCGTAGTATTTCCCATGATAAGGGAAGAACAATTACTTTGTAGAGCTAATCCAGAAGGTCTATAAATCCTTTTAATTATCTTCCTCTCTTTCTGCCATGAAAGCTGTGTCTTGGCTGGCATACCTCCACTCACAAAGCTAGACTGTGATCACCTCTAATTATTTTATAGGACAGAAAAGCTTTTTGCAAACAACTATGAGACACACACTCCTGTCAGAAGAAGATACCAAACTATACAGAATAATATCAACAAAAATGGCTGTCAGCTGTAACAGCTTTGTGACAGATTTATCTCCCACCCAAAATATTTTTTCTCCCAGACGCTGATACTGATAGAACATGCTTTCTGGGAGGATTCCCCAAAAAAACCCACCCTCCTCCCCAAAATCCAAAGTAGTCTCTACATGTGCTTTTGCCATAGGGAGCTGGTCATAAAAGATCTAGGATTTTTAATACAAGCCTAACCATCACTTTTAATGAGGAGAGTTATAAGAGAGGAGTTTGCGAATTTCTGAAAACTTGGTACTTGTTATACAGGCATGCTAATGAATCTCTGTGCTTTGATAGAGGCAGTGGTGACAGAATTGCTGAGGCTATTTGTAAATGGCAGACAGTTCAAGTTCAGATACAAAAAATAAATTACAGTAGCCTACTAGGGGCTACTAGGATCTTTCATTCACTCCACTTTGGAAACACAAGGCAGTATTTAATAAATTATTGGTAATCTGGAGAGCAGTCCCAAGACGAATAAACTTCTAAACTATTTTAACCTATGGTCCATCACATTTGGTGGCAAGTAGGCTCTAAGATTTACCTAGGACAGGTTGAAATATGACCCCAGTCCTCCAGGTACTTGTAGTGAAACCGACATTTCTGACTAATGGTATAGGCATAGAATGCCATGTAGCCCCTCCATGAATATACAGTTTGTATTAGTTCACTCATTAGTGAACCCACATCTCCAGATAATTATTTCAGAGATCTTGGATTGATTTGATCGTCACTATGGCAAAGCTTGTAGGCAGCACTGTTGACGACAGAGTAGTTGCTGTCCAGAGTAGTTGCAAGTAAGGGTTAGAAAACTTCTCTGAAGTTGATCCTTACTTCACCTGTGTGTCCTCATCCCCTTGAACACAGAATCCATCAGGACTGCCAAATTTGCCAGCATTTCATAAGTGTTTCATATGATCTGTGTCAGCAATTTGTCAAATATAGGGAGAAAAAAGATGCCACAGTGATCATCACATAAGATGATCACTGAACCTTTTCTCTTTCACACAGACGCAATGGAAGCAGCCTTAAAACTTGTAAGGACGTTCCCTTTCCCTTTTCCTCAGTTTGTTTGAACAAGGAAAGAAGTAAGACAAACAGCACTCTGGCTCTGAACTCAGATGCTCTGGTTGGTAGTTCATGCCATAGAGAAATCTGCTTTCATGGATCATCTCAAAACTTACACCACACTCATGACATCATCAAGCAATATGCTTCATGCCTCCTACTTAGTCACAGTAATGGCAGAATCCTGCATGGATGAGAGGTGACTGAACAAAGAGGGAAAATGTTATGCCTGTCAAAAATTAGCTTTTTTTTTCCCCACAAGAAATACAGGTAGAGTTACAAAGAACATCTGCAAGGAGCACCTACAAAGAGCATGAGCTCTTTGGGATATTGCTAGGATCTGGGCTCTTTGGAAAAATATTTGATGTTATATCTGTGCTCTGCCTGTGCTCCTTGGGAAAAAGAAAAAAAAAAAATATCAGTCCATGAGTTTGAAATATCAAATATATATACATAAAATTAAAAGGCCAAAATATTTTAGCACAAACCTTGTCAAACCACAGCAGTCTAACATTGGTGCCTACTTAATTTGGAGTCTTGTGAGAGGTAAATAATGCAGAAAAGCAATGTTAAGTGCAAATGCTAGCCTTACTTTCACATGATCTTCGATTACCCTGTCAACAGTATCTTCAGTTTCTCATGAATCCTGTGTTTGGCCCTGATGAAATAAACTTTATAAGCTGTGACTTGTACCATTGTTTCTGTGAGACTGCTCATCGTGGTTGAAGCTATACATGCATAGAGGTCTCTGTAGGATCTGTCATCTTAATTTGTAGCATTATTTATCAAGTTAACCCAGAAAATACTAAACTGCAGCAAATAGAAGTCATTGTATAAACATGTATTTAGTTATTTCACCAAACATATATGAGTTTGCAGGTCCATGAAATGTTCTAAATCACAGGTCTGAAATCAGTGAGCTTTATACATTCTAAATGACAAGAAAAGTGAAGAAAGTGAGTCTGGTAAAACAACAGAAGCCAAATCTTATATTCAAGCGGTCCTGAGTGGCCACTGATGTCACTAGGGTTTTTTATAAGTCTAACAAGGCCAAACTCACCTTTGAGAGCAGAAACCATGCTTACTGTGCTGTCTGCCACAGCACAAAATGTGATATCATAACCAGAAACCAGAAGATGACTGTTTCCTGCAATAAATATGTTGGAAACGTAATTCCTCTACTGTATATTGCAGTGCATGTCATGGGTTGAAAAGCATCTCCCTTAATCTTCCTGTGCATCTTCAGGAACTCCTTGCAATTTTTTTAACTGTTTAACACTGCACTAGATGTATTTTATTTTTTTTAATCAAACAAAACCCAACAGTATAGAACAGGCTACATGACAAAATAGTCAATCTGCAGCAAAAACACAACAAGAGCTGCTCAGGTACTTGGATGCGATTCTCTGACTGCACACCTTGCATTTCTTTCCCCACATCTAAACCTGTAGCAAGACTTTTCTGACAGAGCACTGGCTGGTGCCCAGCTGAGCAGACTGATTTGAAGGACCCCCAAACTCTTGCACATCCATTAATAATTTTGAGAAGAAATAAAGGTCCATGCCACTGTGGTAGGAAGAAAGCACACCAATACATAGACTGCACATGAGCACAACCTGATTTCTGAGCTTCAGAGAACCCTGATAGGTTTTCAACTGACACAAATGCAGCAAGCCTATTATAAACAATGTGTCTCTTCAGAAATGTTTCTCACAAAAGAGTCTTCCCAGCATGGTCATAGAACTCACAGCTTTCACCTGTGAAACTCTAGTTACATTGGCATGATTTGGACCTTTCATGTTTTTTGCCCAGAATCTGCATTTCGGGGAGACTAGTCATGAATTCAAGGCAGAATTCACTGAGCAACTCTAGCACATAAAAAACAGCAGGGAAAGAGTCACAAATTGAAACAAACAAACATCAAAATATGTTATTTGGAAACATTAGCTAACAAAACATGAACTTTGGAAATGCCAAAATGTTCTTATGATTTTTCCTGAAGGAACAATTTACACTGGCATTTTTTCTTTTTTAAAATTTAACAAACTCAGAAGGTTAAATAAAAAGGATTTGGGAACTCCAGAGGAACACTTCAAAGTACTCAGAGTTGAACTGAACATGCTGGTTGCTCTCAGCTGAGAGACCAAGGATTTGGGGGCCATGAAGAAAGAAAGTTGGGTTAAGAGTGTGTTCAGATCTGGTTAAAAACCACACCACCATCATCATAAACTTTTAGAAATCCCCTTCAGTAGAACAGTATCTTCTCTCTTCTCCTCCAGAAGGGGTTTTCTGCAGCCAATCTGAAAGCCACATACAACACATACAGCTCTACAAGTTTCCAGTTCCTGCATGGAAAATGTGCCCTTCTCTTTCATGGTATCCTGAGGAATGAGGCCACCAACTTCATCACACATAAAGATTGATGCCATTGTGGTAGGAGGAAAGTACACCAATACATGGACTGCGAAGGAACACCACTTGATTTCTGAGCATCAGAGACCTTCTCTGAGGGGTTTTGAACTGACACAAACTCAGCAATCTCATGAATGTCATTAATCATAGGATCATAGAATAGTTTGAGTTGGAAGGGATTTTTAAAGGTTATCTAGTCCGGCCCCCCTGCCGTGGGCAGCGACATCTTTAACTAGATCCGGTCCCTCAGAGCCCCATCCAACCTGACCTTGAATGTTTCCAGGGATGAGGCATCCACCACCTCTCTGGGCAACCTGTCCCAGTGTTTCACCACCCTCAGCATAAAAAAATTTCTTCCTTAGATCTGGTCTAAATCTACCCCCCTTTAGTTTAAAGCCATTCCCCCTTGTCCTGTCGCAACAGGCCCTGCTAAAAAGTTTGCCACCATCTTTTTTATAAGCCCCCTTTAAGTACTGATCAGCTTCAATAAGGTCTCCCCAAAGCCTTCTCTTCTCTAGGCTGAACAACCCCAACTCTCTCAGCCTTTCTGAACAGGAGAGGTGTTCCATCCCCCTGATCATTTTCATGACCCTCTTCTGGACCGTGTCTTTCTTATGCTGAGGGCTCCAGAGCTGGACACAGTACTCCAGGTGGGGTCTCACCGGAGCAGAGGAGAGGGGCAGAATCCCCTCCCTTGACCTGCTGGCCACGCTGCTTTTGATGCAGCCCACAATACGATTGGCCTTCTGGGCTGCGTGCGCACACTGCTGGCTCATGTCCAGCTTTTCATCCCCCAGTACCCCCAAGTCCTTCTCGGCAGGGCTACTCTCAATCCCTTCATCCCCCAGCCTGTATTGATACCGGGGGTTGCCCCAACCCAGGTGCAGGTGCCCCAGCCAAGGTGCACTTGGCCTTGTTAAACCTCATGAGGTTCACACAGGCCCACTTCTCCAGCTTGTCCCGGTCCCTCTGGATGGCATCCCGTCCCTCTGGCGTGTTGACTGCATCACTCAGCTTGGTGTCATCTGCAAACTTGCTGAGAGTGCACTTGATCTCACTATGTCATTGATGAAGATATTAAACAGTACTCGTCCCAATACGGACCCCTGTAGGACGCCACTCGTCACCAGTCTCCGTCTGGACATTGAGCCCTTGACCACTACCCTCTGGATGTGACCATCTAACCAATTCCTCATCCACCGGACAGTCCACCCATCAAATCCATACCTCTCCAGTTTAGAGAGAAGGATGTCGTGTGGGACCGTGTCAAAAGCCTTACAGAGGTCCAGATAGATGACATCCGTAGCCCTTCCCGTGTCCACTGATGTAGTCACTCCATCATAGAAGGCCACTAGGTTGGTCAGGCAGGACTTGCTGTTGGTGAAGCCATGCTGGCTGTCTCGAATCACCTCCCTGTCCTCCATGAGCCTTAGCATAGCTTCCAGGAGGATCTGTTCCATGATCTTCCCAGGCACAGGGGTGAGACCGACTGGCCTGTAGTTCCCTGGGTCTTCCTTTTTTCCCTTTCTAAAAATGGGGGTTACGTTTCCCCTTTTCCAGTCAGCGGGAACTTCACTGGACTGCCACCACTTCTCGAATATGATGGATAGTGGCTTAGCAACTTCATCTGCCAGTTCCTTCAGGACCCGCAGATGGATCTCTTCAGGTCCCATGGACTTGTGCACCTTCAGGTGCCTTAGATGGTCTCAAACCTGATGTTCTCCCACAGTGGGCAGGTCTTCATTCTCCCAGTCCCCGCCCTTGCCTTCTGTGGCTTGGGTGGTGAGCCTCAAGCACTTGCCAGCGAAGACCGAGGCAAAAAAGTCATTGAGTACCTCCACCTTCTCCATATCCCGGGTAACCAGGTCTCCCGTTTCGTTGTGGAGAGGGCCCACATTTTCCCTCGTCTTCCTTTTAGCCCTGACATAACTATAGAATCTTTTCTTGTTGCCCTTGATGTTCCTGGCCAGATTTAATTCTATCAGGGCTTTAGCTTTCCTAGCCTGATCCCTGGCTGCTCGGACAACTTCTCTGTATTCCTCCCAGGCTACCTGTCCTTGCTTCCACCCTCTGTAGGCTTCCTTTTTGTGTTTGAGTTTGTCCAGGAGCTCCTTGTTCATCCATGCAGGCCTCCTGGCGTTTTTGCCTGACTTCGTCTTTGGTGGGATGCATTGCTCCTGAGCTTGAGGGAGGTGATCCTTGAATATCGGGCCCCAGCTTTCTTGGGCCCCTCTTCCCTCCAGGGCTTTGTCCCATGGCACCCTATCAAGCAGATCCCTGAATAGGCCAAGGTCTGCTCTCCTGAAGTCCAGGGTAGTGAGCTTGCTGTGCGCCCTCCTCGGTGCCCTAAGGATCTTGAACACCACCATTTTGTGGTCACTGCAACCCAGGCTGCCCTTGAGCTTCACATTCCCCACCAGACCCTCCTTGTTGGTGGAGGGAGGTCCAGCGTAACACCTCTCCTCGTTGGCTCCTCTACCACTTGGAGAAGGAAGTTATCATCGACACATTCCAGGAACCTCCCGTACTGCTTATGCCCTGCCATGTTGTCCCTCCAACAGATGTCGGGGTGGTTGAAGTCCCCCATGAGGACCAGAGCTTGTGAGCGTGAGGCTGCTCCTACCTGTCTATAGAGGGCCTCATCCACTCGGTCTTCCTGGTCGGGTGGCCTGTAGCAGACCCGCACCGTAATGTCACCCGTCCCTGTCTGCCCTTTAATTCTGATCCATAAGCTCTCGGTCGGCTCCTTGTCCATCCCCAGGCAGAGCTCCATGCACTCCAGCTGGTCATTGACATAGAGGGCGACACCCCCTCCTCGTCTCTCCTACCTGTCCTTCCTAAAGAGCCTGTATGCCTCCATCCCAACACTCCAATCATAAGAGCTATCCTGCCACGTCTCCATGATGCCAATAAGGTCATAGCCCTGCAGGTGTGTGCACGTCTCTAACCCTTCTTGTTTATTCCCCATGCTACGTGTGTTTGCATAGAGGCATTTAAGTTGGGCCCCCGATGAAGCTGTCTTACTGGCTGGAGTTCCTTTGTGCTGCTCTTCAGCACACCTCTCTTTGTTATACGGGGGGCAGATTGGATTGCATTACTCAGCTCCAGCACTTCTCCTGGTGTGACAGGACTTTCCTCTTTGGCCTGCAGAGTGGTGATGCAGTTCTGCAAGGGCGCCTCAGGCTTCAGGGGAAGTCTCTTCATCCTGCTGGTCCTTGCCTTTGCAACCGCCCATTCTTCTGCGTTATTGGTCCCCCCACTCCCTTCTGCATGTGGGTGAGTTTTTGGCTGTTTGGCTGTGGGCTGCGGGTCCACTGCAGACTGCACTTCGAACCAGCTATCTAGCTTCTTCTCTACCTCACTGTTGTTACGCAGCCTTCTCACTGCCTCCTGCAGCTCAGCCTCAGGAGAGACGTCTAGGCACTTCCTGCAGCCTGAGGTCTGCACTGCAGCCTCTCCCTTCAGCAGTTCTGTCTGCGTGGAGGAATCAGCCACCGCTGGGGTAGATGGTGCTGGCCCCCAGCTGGAGCTGCAGCCTTTACCCTCAGACGAGTGCCCACCATTCCGCCTTGAGGGTCGGGTAGGATGAGTGCCCTTGACCTGTGCCCAGTTGCTGGGTTATGTGTATGCCGAGTCCCCCACTCAGCCCGTGGAATGCCTCTCCTTTGAAGAGGTGCCCTCCCTGTGTGCCCTTCTGTGCAAACTGCTGTGCCATATGTAGCTGACGTGCCACGCCATGTTTGCCCATCCTGGTCGCAGCGCTCCTGGTTGCTAGCTCTCCCTGTGGCTGCCTTTAGTGGGCGTCAGGGGTGGCAGCCAGTTGCTCCTGGCTCTGCCCATGCCTCGTCAGCCGTTCTCGTGAGAGCTGCTGGCTCCCAGCAGGTCTCTGTGCTCCCCTGTGGGTTTCCTGGCTCAGGAAACCCCCTTGTACACCACGATCCACCTGTACCAGAGCTGATTGATTGCCTCTGTGACAGAATTAAGATTCTGTCTAGTCTCAGTTCCACATCAGCACTGCTTGGAGCACCTGCCTCTCTGCACACCCCACACCACAGATCCAGTGCAGTGGAGCTAAACAAGCAATTTTAGTCCTTTGACCTGCTGTAGTGAAAATCATCTCCCTTCCATGCTTGTGAGGCATCCTTTTGAATAAATTTATATAGAAATATATGTGTATCTATATATAATTATTTTTCCTAGTGCAAGAGGCATTAGGGAAATTCAGAATTGTTAGATGTAGACAAGCAAAGCTGGACTGATGGTATTTGTTTTAATCATGACAGTTGGTGTGCAATTATGGAAAAATGCAATGAGTTTTAGGGCTGTGTGAAGCTTACTCAAAGGAACAAACTAAAGGGTGTGTTTGGTGTTTGCCCTTCATCTGTCTGCCCTGAAAAAGCAAACCTTTTTTTTCCCCACTTAGGCTGCTTATCATATGGGAGAACTGGCATGCCACAAGGAGTTGGCGGGGAAACAGCTTCTTTCAGAGGTGTTGTTGAGGCAGTGTCATGGTGGGGTATCTGGGAGCCCCACAGAGCTTCTTCATCCATGGCGATGACTCTTGCCAAACACAGAGCTGTTGGTGCTTCCAGGGCTTCTCCCAGGAGAGACAGAGTTCTCTGCCTGCAAATGTTGCAAACTCTCCTTATTCCAGTGAATCCCTGAGGAATGCTTGTACACATGGTTTTTTTTTTCCTTGGTAGTGCACCCTGGTTTCCTTGCAGCCCCAGACAACAACATGGGAGGAAAGCCATACAGATGAGTAGCCCAAGTCCACTTTCTTTGTCAGGAAGTCAAGTAAAAAAATACCTCTTTATGACAGTGTTGATCTTCTCAGTGACCTTTTACTGAGCTCCTGTCCTTTCCCAAGACAGAGAATTAGTCTCCTTTCTATTCCTGGTTTGAAGTGATAAGCTTGTTCCTTTGCCATGGGACTAGACAATTGATAAAAATCAATTCTCATTTAAGAAGCTACAGCAGTTTGCCTTTTCCTTTTCCTGCTGCCTTTATTGATTCCCTGAGCTCTCAGAGACACTATCAATTCTGCTGCAGTCCAGTTTTATTTGAAATGGAACTGTGATGATGGCTACGGTTCTTGAGAAAAGTGTCTTCTGTCTCCTCCTTGCTCTTCCGAGAGCCAAACCAAGGCCATTTATCCCATCTGTGGTGGTGTGCAGAGAAACTCTGGAGGAGTTTACAGTCTTGTGCCACGATTCTAGCAAGCTCTTGTCACTGCAGCTCACTCATTTATCTGGACCAGCAAAAGAAAAAGGAAACTTACTCTGGGCAAGAAACAGAAACGTGACAGCTTTTTCCTGATGGTATTTTAGCTTTTGGTCCCTTGACTGTCAATTGCTTTGAGATAGTCAACATGTCTGTAGCATCCTGTCCAGATACTGCCCATGTATCTGCCCTGTTTCATAACACAGTTTTTATTTACATATGGGATTGGACCATCGGTTATCTCATACTAAACACCCCACTGGAAATGATATCTGAAACGTTATTCTCCATGGACATTACACTAATGTAAGTGACTATACAGGGTAAGGAGATAGTGGAAAGTCAGGCCCCCATGATTTCAGATATTCATGATCTTACAGATCACTAGGTAAGTGTCCCCATCTCTTTTTCACAAACAGGAAATCCAACGCCAAGGAGCTCTGGTGCAGCAGGTTAGTTAAAACATTGAGACATAGGAGACCTGGCTTTTACGGATTGTGGCAAGGTTGGCTGGTGCAAAAGTTCCTTTTCTTACACAACTATAAATATTTCTCTAGTTATTTGCTTTGCAAGTTAGGTGATTTTAGCTGTCCCAACATAGTTCAGAAGAGACAATAAATGGTTACCACCATCACTAAAACAAAACTATGACTTGATTTAATGACTTCCATAATGGCAGTGGGCATTTGTGATCAGTCTGTTTCAAAAGCATCATCTTTTTACTCCACAACTTTACACTAACTAGCAAAAAACAAAACCCTGTCCATAACTAGAGCTCTTATGTGCCCCAGTAGGACAAAAAAGTTTCCATAATCAAAGTGGTCTTTAACTGGATATATGCATTTCCCATTCTGCTATCCCAAGCTACCTAGACCCTAGCACAAACAACAGTTATTTGTGTTGTTTTTTACCTGGTAACCTGTTGTTCCCACAGAAACTCTTGCAGCCCATTAGTACACTTCTAGATTAGACGTGGTATCTTAATTAAACTGGGGCTTGAATCAGGATGATGTGGTTGACATCTTTCCAGCAAAGATTAAGATAGTGTGGATAGACTGGAAGAAAAAAAGCATGCCATTTGTGGTTGTAATGCAAACACTGTCAGGACAACCTGGTTTACTGTGCCAGAGAATGCCCTATAATACTGTGTCCTGGTTTCAGCAGGGATAGAGTTAATTTCCTACCTTAGTAGCTGCTACAGTGTTGTGTTTTGGATTTAGGATGAGAACAAAGTTGATAACGCACCAAAGTTTTAGTTGTTGCTAGGTAATGCTTACACTAGTCAAGGACTTTTTAGTTTTCCATGCTTTACCGACTGAGAAGGCTGGAGGTGCACAAGAAGCTGGGAGGGGGCACAGCCAAACTGGCCAAAGGGACATTCCATACCATGTGACGTCATGCTCAGTACATAAACTGGGGAAAGCTGGCCGGGGGGCCCGCTGCTCGGGGACTGGCTGGGCATCGGTCGGCGGGTGGTAAGCAATTGTACTGTGCATCGCTTGTTTTGTGTATTATTATTATCATATTATTATTATCATCTTATTTCAATTATTAAACTGTTTTTATCTCAACCCATGAGTTTTTCTCACTTGTGCTTTTCCAATTCTCTCCCCGATCCCTCCGGGTGGGGGGGAGTGAGCGAGCGGCTGCGTGGTGCTTAGTTGCCGACTGAGGTTAAACCATGACATACTGCCCCAAGCATGTAATGATAATGTTCCCACATAGAAAGCACTGTAGCCTACAGTTCTGCCACAGCCATGTCTGCATGTCTTCTCTGCCAGAAGGGAAAAAGCTGACAGACCAATCAGCTATGGGCATGCCTGCCCTGCTGTTGTGTCTGCCTGAAAAACTTCTATTATGCCCTGCTTGTATCCACTGATATCTGGACTCAAGGGTCCTTCCTCTCCTTCTACTTACCCTTCATTTCATGCCAGTAGGGATGTTTCTGGAGGAAACATTAAACCTGTTAGCATCAGCTGATGAAATACACCACCTCATGTCTTGGGATGCAGCTGCAGATGCACGGCTCGCCCAGACAGGTCCAGGTTGTCTGTACTAAACTCCTGTCCTGGTTTCATGACTGACAGGTTTCCTATCTGAACTGCATTAAGCACCATCTTTAAGCCAGGCTCTTTATACACATGAAATAAGCTACCTCTTTAATTTTCCCACACTTTTCTGCAGACAAGGCCAGTTGAGAAAAAAACCCAAACAATGGGGAAGTTGCATCAGGTGCCTGAAGCACCTGCCATCATGAAGGATTTATTTATAGGCACAGCTATAAGACATCACCCATTGCATGCATCTCCACATATGCTTCCAGATTTAAAAACTGGAAACCATTCTGCCATGGCTCTTTGCAGTGAGAATTCCCTGCTGATTTTCCTGGGCCTTATGGATAAAAACTCTGAAATTGGCAAGAATTATGAGGCCGGTACCAAAGGCTCAATACATCCCTGCTCAGTACTAGCAATAAGAAACATTTTCTGTTGATAATCACCTGAGAGGATCTTTCTGCCCTTCCTGCAGATTTTTCTCCACATTCTCTAGTTCCTCCTGGATTTTACTTGCAAAAGCTCTTGTTCTGCACAGATGGATGTATGCCAGGTTGTGGTGGCCACTTTCAGTTATTACTGTGTCAGGATGAGCTCAATTAAACTGTTTTGGGGACTTCAGCAGATATTGGATCTCACTTTTATTTTCCAGAGACAAAAAACCAAAAGGGCTGCTAACAGTACAAGGCTACTATAAAACCCAGACTCCTGGTGCTGGATGCAGGAGAGTCCTGAAATTGTAGGAGCTGTTACTGGCTGACCATAGGGTTAAGCTTTCAAACTATTCACAACTGCATCTTAGCTTCTTTTTTGAAGGTGAGTGCTAGGCTTCTGTAAAATAATCATTAGTACTTGTAGAATAGGCCCATCTGTACAAGGTTCACTAGGCAGATATTGGTAATTAGTTCTGATTTTTACTACAGTTGAAACACGTTAATTATTTAATGAATTTTCAAGTGCCTAAATGTATTTCCTTCTCAATGAAAAATTTATGCTATGGGGCAATCAACAGTTTTTCTCTGTCCAGTCAATAAGAAAGTTTTTAGACATATGAAAATAATGTTAATCCATAGGGGAGCACTGAGGATCAGTAGTGTGTGCGAGGGGAGGTCTCTCATTTTCTCTTATTTGAAATTTGCAAAAATGTATTTGAAAACTGCTGAAATGAAGAAATTAGTGATGAGATTCAGGGAATGTGCTAAGAAACTTGGAGCAGATTTTGGGGCATAGTGTTTTAAAGATTTCCATTTTGTGTTTAGATCTGTTGCATATGTAGAGCCATGCAGAAATAAGCTTAAAAGTGCTAGGAGCTAACAATGATAAAGAAAGAATTCAGTGAGGCTCCACAATAAACAAAAAAAAGGAAGTTTTCTGTCACTCAAAAATAAAACATCCCTGCACTTCCTTCTCCTTAACATAATTCAGACAAACTATACACCCAAAGGTGGGGGGTTTTGGCCGCAGGAAGCTTAAGTGCCCCATTTGCCTATCAAAGTCTATGCAGAGTTTTATGCTTTGGCTGTACTGTTTTGAGAGGTGATTAACTATTCATATTCTTTACACTCAGGAGAATGCTCTGGTGCAGGCTTAGGGCAGCTGATACACCCCGTGGAAAATCTTGTGTTCCTCCTGCACTTTGGAGCACACCCGAACACACACATACCTGAGGTGAAGAATGCAGTGCTGGGGTGCCCACAGCGATGGCAGGCAAGCTACTCGGTATCCTTCCTGGAAAGGCCCTGACACCTTCTTCTGCATGGGTGGACAGGATGTGTAGGCAGCCTGTGCTGAGTCAGGTATCTCATGGCCTTGCCAAAATATGGTGTGGTTGGGCTGGATGTCTATGCTGGTTGAAGGATAAATGGACAAATACATGATAGTGGAAATCATCAAGGCTATAAAATACAGAAACACTGCACCTGGCTCAGAAGTCTCTTGGCAAGGAGAGTTTGCACAGGAAATACCACTATATGATCATTTTGTACACATACTTCCTCAGGTATCTGCTTTTAGCAACAGTTGGAGACAGCAGGCTGAGGGAGATAGAGCTGACCCAGTATGGCCATTACCATGTCCCAACATATTGCTGGAAAGAAGTCTATACATTCAAAAGCAAATTCAAACCAAGGTACTGCCACAAAAACACATTTGGGTTACAAAAAGCTAAAGACTTCAAGCAGTGAATAGTTAGGTTAGAATCCTAAACTGACATTAAGCCAAACTCAAGTTTAGAAAGTAACCCTGAAAATGATACATGTTTTGATAGTCCCTATCTCTACAGACAACATAGTGAACATACATTTTAAGTCTAATTTTGACACATACGGTGAGTTTCTGTTAAGTAGCCCTGATTCAATATAGAACTTGCAGTTCCATTTTCCACCCATACTGGAAACAGTGAACCAGTTCTCAGCTTATTTTTTAATTGAGTTTTTTTAACATAGTATTATTACCAGCAAAACCTGTATAATAAAAATGTAAATACAAGTAGATGGCTCATTTGCTTAAAGCTAAAATTGTTTGTCCTGCAATTTTTTTATATGCATTCTTTGGTAAGTAGATAACACAGCTGCCTTGGCTAACCACACAAGTTATTTTGAGAGCCTTGTGGAAAGGTTTCCAATTTTAAAACATTATGTATATGTGTATATATGTATAAAAATCAGTGCTAAACATAACAAATGAAGAAGGGTTCCAGCATCACATGTGGCAAGGAGAGAAGGGATCTGGGGAAAGCCCATGTGGAGAGCTGCCATGCTGCCATGTGAATAAGTAGGATGAAGACAGAGGCATCTTCTCTCCATCACTGTGGATGCACAAAACACAAAAAAGGGAGTACATGGTAGTTTACACCTTCTTCCTCTGTGCTCCTAAACTACCATTTTAGATTTAGCCAGTGAGATGTAGTATATGGGTGCAGTGCAAACGCTACTCCATGTGTCATTTTTTCCACAGGAGATGTAGATCTCACATTTGTGATGCTGTTTCCATCTAATCTAAACTTACAGTTTAGAAACAGAACATGAGTTCTCTCCATGAGGAGAAAATAAATCAGTCACTTGGGCTTCAGTTTACTCCTAGAGGTCCTGACCACAGGGACAGCAAAACCCCACCCCATTCCCACTCTTAGCCAGCTGCCCTAGCAGCATTGTCAATGGGAGATGAATTGGGACAACACTTCTGAAAAACATATGTACTTTGCCTGAGAAAATTGGAACTATAAAAATTTCCGATTTTGCAAAGCATGTAGTCTAATTTAATTATGTCAGGAGAGACGGGGCCCAGAGAGTTGTGGTGAATGGAGTTAAATCCAGTTGGTGGCCAGTCATGAGCGGTGTTCCCCAGGGCTCAGTTTTGGGGCTGGTCTTGTTCAATATCTTTATCAATGATCTGGATGAGGGGATCGAGTGCACCCTCAGTAAGTTTGCAGACGACACCAAGTTGAGCGGGAGCGTTGATCTGCTCAAGGGTAGGAAGGCTCTGCAGAGGGACCTGGACAGGCTGGATCGATGGGCCAAGGCCAGCTGTATGAGATTCAACAAGGCCAAGTGCTGAGTCCTGCACTTGGGCCACAACAACCCCATGCAGCGCTACAGGCTTGGGGAAGAGTGGCTGGAAAGCTGCCTGTTGGAAAAGAACCTGGGGGTGTTGGTCGACAGCCAGCTGAACATGAGCCGGCAGAGTGCCCAGGCAGCCAAGAAGGCCAATGGCATCCTGGCCTGTATCAGAATAGGCAGCAACAGCAAAACAGATCTTTCTAGGTCTTTCCTAGTCAAAAAAAATTCCCTATGAGAACTGAAATACCATCACAGAATGTTGCATTCCTAATTATTATATAAGCTTACTTTAAAAGTCAACAATGTTGTAATTTTGCTTTCAGTAGAGTAGTAATTATGTTCTGGTGGAAAAATGCACTGCTTTGTTTTGTAATAAATTCATTTTGGGCAGAGATATGTTTGCTTACTATAAAATAAGACTTAGTTCCGAAAATATTATTTTCATTGAGTTTTACTAATGACCCCAGGAAGAACCATTACAATGTTCCTATTCCTTGTCTGGCCAATGCCCAAAGCAGGGACAGAAAGGAAGTTCCTATGAAGGAGTAAGCAGCAACTCAAAAATAAACCAGTATAAACATTGGCCTTCATACTTCATTCCACTTTGTAAGGACTGCTTTCTAGATGTATAGTAATTAACTCTGACTTGAATGTCATTGAAAGTTGTTAATTATTTAATGAGTTTTGAAGAGTTTAACTACCTTTTCTTTAAAAAAAATCAGAACCCCAAACCTACATTGCTTGGTAAGTGGCAGTTTTTTTCTAGAAAAGAACAAAAGAAGTATACACCATATTTAAAATCAGAAAAAAAGTTCAGATTTTTTGAGTTGTTTTGTCCATCACTAGGAAGACAGCAAACTGTTTGCAAGGTCATTCAGGGGGCAGGCACTGCTTTCTCTGAACCAGAAAAATGAAAGAAGAGTACTCTCATGAAAAGCTGTGATCTGCTAGATAGGATAAGAAGCAAACTGGATGTTTTGAATAACCAGCCTCTCTTGCCTTCACACACACACACAAAGACAAACTGTAACAGAACGGAGCAGATGATACATGAAATGATCTTGAAAACACACAGGCACTTATGCAATGCAGCATAAAGAGACAAAGGAGGAAAATACCTAGGAAATAACAGCTGGGGGGATGCTAACACACTTAAATGTCAGGAACTGAACTGAAAGGTCCCAAGAATTTAAGAGTAAAGGTTCAAAAATCTGACACATAAATTGCTAAGATCTAAAAATAACTCCCACACTGCTTAGACTTCAAGGGATTTCAGAGTTTACTAAAACTAGTTATCTTGAAAGGTAGTGGTTCCTCAAATGTAGAGCAATCATTCTAAGCTACTTATTAAGAACTAGGCAAGAACTAATTTTGATGGATTTGATGGGTATGCAGAAGAAATCACTATGGGAACTAGAAATTGTTTTTCTTGAAGGGGTAAGAATGTATCCCTTAAGTGGAAGAAACACTTAAAAAGAGAGCTTTTGTGATAAAGTACTGCGCTGGTTTTGGCTGGGATAGAGTTAATTTTCTTCATAGTACCTAGTATGAGGTTATGCTTTGGATTTGTGCTGAAAATGTTGTTGATAACACAGGGATGTTTTCATTACTGCTGAGCAGTGCTTACACAGTGTCAGGGGTTTTTCTGCCTCTCACCCCACCCCACCAGCGAGTAGGCTGGGGGTGCACAAGAAGCTGGGAGGGGACACAGCCAGGACAGCTGACCCAAACTGACCAAAGGGATATGACATCACCGTATGACATCATGCCCAGTATATAAAGCTGGGGGAAGATGAAGGAAGGGGGAGATGTTTGGAGTGATGGCATTTGTCTTCCCAAGTAACGGTTACGTGTGATGGAGCCCTGCTTTCCTGGAGATGGCTGAACACCTGCCTGCCCATGGGAAGTAGTGAATGAATTCCTTGTTTTGCTTTGCTTGCGTGTGCGGCTTTTGCTTTACCTATTAAACTGTCTTTATCTCAACCCACGAGTTTTCTCACTTTTACTCTTCTGATGCTCTCCCCCATCCCACCGGGGGGGCGAGTGAGCGAGCAGCTGTGTGGTGCTTAGTTGCCAGCTGGGGTTAAACCATGACAAGTACATTTGTTCCCAAGTCTATCCCGTAGAAGAATAGCAGCATGCATTTATGGAGGAAATGAGTTAATGCTCAAAAAAAACATGTTAGCGTCTTTCAATGGGAAATAATTCTGAAACATTAACAGTGCATTTTTCATCCGTAGTTCTGAAACTGATTGGCTGGGGATGCCAGTTCCTCATTTCAGCAGGTGAAGGGGTAAAGTGTCTTTCCTGAGCTATTATGGGTTTCTCGTATTACAGCAAGGGTGCAAAACTAGTCTTATGACCCATAGCTCTTTTCCATATCCACTAGGCTAGGTTGGAATTCTCCATTTCCCAAAAAGGGCAACCAACGATGTCCAAAACCCACAGAGGGCTCCTAAAGGTAACCAATCGGCCAGAGTTAAGGTCTCTGGCAGTGAATCAGGTCACAGAAAAATCCTTTTGCTAACTCAGTATTGTGACTATCAGATCTGTGGAGCAGTGTCTTTCTGTACTTTCTGAAAGAGTGGCAGATCTACCCAATTTTCTTCCAAAAGGAAAGTAGCAAGATATAACAGAGTCTTTCTCTATTTTTTGGAACACTATGCTTATCACAATGCTCTTCCTCTTTCTTATCTAGCAGCATCTTATCTTAACTAGCAGCATCCTAGGCACATTTAGGATGCTGCTAGTTTAACCCCAGCCAGCAGCTAAGCCCCACACAGCTGCTCACTGACTCCCCCCCATGGGTTGGGGAAGATGATGAGAAGGGCAAAAGTGTGAAAGCTTGTGGATTGAGATAGTTTAAAAAGTAAAGCAAAAGCCATGCACACAAGCAAAGCAAAATAAGGAATTCATTCACTACTTCCCATTAGCAGGCAGGTGTTTAGGACTGTCTCCAGGAAAGCAGGGCTCCATCATGCATAATGGTTACTTGGGAAGACAAATGCAATCACTCCAAACATCCTTCTCCCCCCTTCTCAGCTTTTATTGCTGAGTATGGCATCATATAGTATGGGGTATCCCTTTGGTCATTTGGGGTCTGCTGTCCCAGCTGTGTCCACTCCCAACTCCTTATTCACCACCAGCTTGCTCGCTGATGGGGCAGTGTGAGGAGCAGTAAAGGCCCTGATGCCGTGTAAGCACTGTTAAAAAAAAAAGTGTCAGTTTAATGGTATGGTGTGATTACGGCCAGCATTGCTGTCTCACTGCTCTCCTGTGCTTTCCTATCTTTCTGCATGTTATTACTTTGACTGTGAACTCCAGAGGGAGGGCTTACCTTTTTGTCTTTTTTCCTGTTAGTTGGACCGTAGTTCTTGAGAAGAGCCCCTAGATGTTGTTCATTATTGCAGCTGATGAAGATTAGGATGATCTGTGACAGTGACTTCTGTTTTCCTTTAATAGTTCTGTTTTTATTAAATGATAAAAGAAAGATGGCCTACACTTAGACTTCTTTGAGCTTGTTCTCTTTACCTTTTTTTTGCAGGGGGGAAGACTTTGGATAACCATGGGTAAAATAAAAGCCAGAAAAAAGTCTTACATGTGCATGAAAGTCCCTATGGCCTTATTGCCAGAACTTAAATACCTGAGTTCTCTGTTTCTTATTAAAATAATTCTAGATGTACTTCACTCTGCAAAATAAAATAGAGAGAAACCTTTAAGCCACAAGTCATGAGTACAGGTGAAGCCATCCCAACCCAAAGCAGGCACTACAGTAGAGTTAGCCATGCTGCAGCAGAACTGGCACAATCGTTCCAGTTCACCTGTTGTGCATTTGGCTGAGTCAGTGACTCATCAGGACAAATCAAAGCATGGCCAGCAGGTCGAGGGAGGGGATTCTGCCCCTCTACTCTGCTCTGGTGAGACCCCACCTGGAGTACTGTGTCCAGCTCTGGAGCCCTCAGCATAAGAAAGACACGGTCCTGTTGGAGCAGGTCTAGAAGAGGGCCACAAAAATGATCAGGGGAATGGAATACCTCTCTTATGAAGAAAGGCTGAGAGAGTTGGGGTTGTTCAGCCTAGAGAAGAGAAGGCTTTGGGGAGACCTTATTGAAGCTGATCAGTACTTAAAGGGGGCTTATAAAAAAGATGGCGGCAAACTTTTTAGCAGGACCTGTTGCAACAGGACAAGGGGGAATGGCTTTAAACTAAAGGGGGGGTAGATTTAGACCAGATCTAAGGAAGAAATTTTTTTATGCTGAGGGTGGTGAAACACTGGGACAGGTTGCCCAGAGAGGTGGTGGGTGCCCCATCCCTGGAAACATTCAAGGTCAGGTTGGACGGGGCTCTGAGCAACCTGATCTAGTTAAAGATGTCCCTGCCCATGGCAGGGGGGCTGGACTAGATAACCTTTAAAAATCCCTTCCAACTCAAACTATTCTATGATCTATGATTCTATGATTCTAAATTCATTTCAGCAAGTGAAACAGGAGATACGGTTGGCAATTTGTTCTTTGCCATTCTACATTTGTGACTGGCCAAAGTGATAAACAGTGGACTTTGTCAGACACAATGTCCAAACCAGCAGTAAGTTTTCTGAAAATAGGAGGGATTTTTTTTAATTACCTTTAAAGAAAATAAGGCCAAACTCTAAAATGCACGTATGTAGATTCTTCATTTTCAGCACAATAGTTCTCCTGCTGGAGATTACAGGGAATCCAGACAGTGACAGTGACATTGCTCCTAAACTTTTTTCAGAGATGCTGTTGTGGTTTAACCTCAGTCAGCAACTGAGCACCACACAGCCTCTTGCTCACTCCCCCCCACCCCGGTGGGATGGGGGAGAGAATTGGAAGAGTAGAAGTGAGAAAAACTCGTGGGTTGAGATAAAAACCCACGATAATTTAATAATTGAAACAAAATAATAATAATAACAATAATAATATTATAATAATACACAAAGCAAGTGATGCACAGTGCAATTGCTCACCAGCTGCCGACTGATGCCCAGCCAGTCCCCGAGCAGTGCCCCCCCCCAGCCAGCTTTCCCCCAGTTTATGTACTGAGCATGACATCACATGGTATGGAATATCCCTTTGGCCAGTTTGGGTCAGCTGTCCTGGCTGTGCCCCCTCCCAGCTTCTTGTGCACCTCCAGCCTTCTCAGTCAGTAGAGCATGGGAAGCTGAAAAGTCCTTGACTAGTGTAAGCACTACCTAGCAACAATAAAACATCGGTGCGTTATCAATATTGTTCTCCTCCTAAATCCAAAACACAGCACTGTGCCAGCTACTAGGAAGGCAATTAACTCTATCCCTGCCGAAACCAGGACAGATGGTGTCGTGGTTTAACCCCAGCTGGCAACTAAGCACCACGCAGCCGCTCGCTCACTCCCCCCACAGTGGGATGGGGGAGAGAATCGGAAGGGTAAAACTGAGAAAACTCGTGGGTTGAGATAAAGTCAGTTTAATAGGTAAAGCAAAAGCCGCACACACAAGCAAAGCAAGACAAGGAATTCATTCACTACTTCCCATGGGCAGGCAGGTGTTCAGCCATCTCCAGGAAAGCAGGGCTCCATCACGCGTAACGGTTACTTGGGAAGACAAACGCCATCACTCCAAACGTCCCCCCCCTTCCTTCATCTTCCCCCAGCTTTATATACTGAGCATGACGTCACATGGTATGGAATAGCCCTTTGGCCAGTTTGGGTCAGCTGTCCTGGCTGTGCCCCCTCCCAGCTTCTAGTGCCTTCTCAGTCGGTAGAACATGGAAAACTAAAAAGTCCTTGGCTAGTGTAAGCATTACCTAGCAACAACTAAAACATTGGTGTGTTATCAACTTTGTTCTCACCCTAAATCCAAAACACAGCACTGTACCAGCTCCTAGGAAGAAAATTAACTCTATCCCTGCCGAAACCAGGACAGTATCCACCCCTTATTCTATACCATCTACGTCATGCTCAAGTCCCATATTTTCCAGTACAACCTCATTAACCACCCGCTCCGCTTTCCATCCTTTGATATAACACACAGATATCATTCCCTTAGTCTATGGACCACCCTTGTGGAATGTCTGTGAAATGTCCAGAAATGTCCATGAAATATCCATTGAGTTCATTTAGTCCGTGACTTTGGGCTCCATCTGTTACGGTGGTCACTCAGGACAGGAGTGGTGGGGTGTTGCGTGGAGTTACTGGGCACCAAAGCCAGCTCAGGTCGGGTCACTGCTGCACTTGCACTGCTTCTTGTAAGGCTTGTCCTCCACTGGTTCGGCTGGTTCCTGCTATAGTAATTCCTATAACATGCAACTCAAATCATGGGTTACAACAATTTAAAGGTATTTCCATTACAATCTCCACCCCTGGTCCCTTTAGGCCAGGTTATAGGGTTTAATATTGCAATGAACTCCTCCCCTTGCTCCTCGCCTGGCTAGCAACAAGGGGTTCCTGCTATAGTAATTCCTATAACACACAACTCAAATCCTGGGTTACGACAATTTAAAGGTGTTTCCATTACAATCTCCACCCCTGGTCCCTTCGGGCCAAACCATAGGGTTTAACA
The DNA here is from genome assembly GCA_027474245.1 of Spheniscus humboldti. Classification (NCBI taxonomy): domain Eukaryota; kingdom Metazoa; phylum Chordata; class Aves; order Sphenisciformes; family Spheniscidae; genus Spheniscus; species Spheniscus humboldti. Next base: position 66,567,777 of record CM049890.1, on the reverse strand, counting down.
TTGCAATGAACTCCTCCCCTTGCCCCTGCTCCGGCTTGGACTTATCCACAGACTGCAGTCCCTTAGGGTTGTACCTGCTCCAAGTGGAGCCTTATCTATGAGCCACAGTCTCTCCAGGGGTACACCTGCTGCGGCATAGAATTATCCACAGTCACTTTGAGATGCACCCATTCCAGCATGGCCTTCTCCATGGGCCACAATGTCTTCAGAAATACACCTGCTCCAGTGTGGCCTTACTCGCAGCCACAGTCCCTTCAGAAGTAAACCTGCTGTAGCACAAATGTAACCGCGGCCACAGACGCTTCGAGATGTACCTGCTCTGGCATGGGCTTATCCACGGCCACAGACGCTTTGGGGTGTCCTGCTCCCACATGGACTCATCCACAGGTCACAGTCCCTTCGACTCGAGTTCACACTGGAGTTCCAGCCTGTCCAGTACATCAGCACAGAAACAGCAGCAATGCCCTGGCCATCTGCCAGCCCAGGCACATCGCCTTTGCCGTTATCAAAATGTTCCCAGGCACAGTAGAATATGAAGATAAGCAGTACAGCAGTACAACAAGCAGCGAAAGCAAAAAGCAGCCACTAACGAGCGTTAGACTCTAATATACAGTACGGCAAGCAAGCCCCATGGCAAGCACAGGGGCCTGCCAATTAATAGCTAAACAGCTATAACAGGTATAAATTCGATCTAGCACATTCCAATCAAACCCGTCATTATCTCGAACCCTTCGAGCCCCACGTTGGGCGCCAAAAAGGACTGTCGTGGTTTAACCCCAGCTGGCAACTAAGCACCACGCAGCCGCTCGCTCACTCCCCCCACAGTGGGATGGGGGAGAGAATCGGAAGGGTAAAACTGAGAAAACTCGTGGGTTGAGATAAAGACAGTTTAATAGGTAAAGCAAAAGCCGCACACGCAAGCAAAGCAAAACAAGGAATTCATTCACTACTTCCCATGGGCAGGCAGGTGTTCAGCCATCTCCAGGAAAGCAGGGCTCCATCACGCGTAACGGTTACTTGGGAAGACAAACACCATCACTCCAAACGTCCCCCCCCTTCCTTCTTCTTCCCCCAGCTTTATATACTGAGCATGACGTCACATGGTATGGAATAGCCCTTTGGCCAGTTTGGGTCAGCTGTCCTGGCTGTGCCCCCTCCCAGCTTCTAGTGCCTTCTCAGTCGGTAGAACATGGAAAACTAAAAAGTCCTTGGCTAGTGTAAGCATTACCTAGCAACAACTACAACATCGGTGTGTTATCAACTTTGTTCTCACCCTAAATCCAAAACACAGCACTGTACCAGCTCCTAGGAAGAAAATTAACTCTATCCCTGCCGAAACCAGGACAGATGGCTAGCTGTATTACACAAGGAAGAAAATTTAAACATAGGGAAGTGTTTGTAACAAATCCAAATTCTCCACAAAGGGGATTAGAGTTTCAACAAACTTCTCAATTTTCCTTCAGGAAAAGCAAATGGAAAAAAATTTCATTTCATGTCAATTCAACCTGAACAAAAGTTATTTCTGTACACCAGATGATTAATTTCTGATGTGCTTAACTTCACTGTACACTTCTCTGTTGTGACACACAGCTTCCTGGAAACTAGTTCAACCAGGACCCTGTCCTGGGTTCGAGTCCCATCTGTGGTGCTGAGTTGCCAGCTGGGGTTAAACCACGACAGTCCCCTAAATTGTAGTGACAAATGGGGGACCCAAAGTTGAGCCATGATAACATACGGGACTAGCTCTCCATCAGTGACACAGACTTCCCATCAGCTGCCAAATGGAGATTAAGGCATTGCTTTGAGAAATCAGAGGGTGTCAGATTTTGTGCTGCTCCATAGCAAGGTGTAACACAGTATTTGATGTACTATTCTAAACGTGATTTGAATAAAGAGAAACGAATTAAAAGAGTTGGACAAGGGGGTGTATACTTCTTTGCTGGGGGCATATCCAGCTGTATGCCTGAGGTAGGAAAATAGGGGACATGTACAGGGAATCTGGATAACATCTTTGAGGGGAGAAGTTACAACGTGCTTAGAAGGAAGAGACCAAGGACAGGGAATGGATGCTAGGGGTGTCCCACAGAACACCCAAGGATTGTGTTTAGGTATTTGCTGGTGCTTTTTGCTGTCCAAGTGCTCCTTCTACCTGGCACATAGTAAAGAGAACAGGGCTGGGACACCTGACCCAGAGGGATCATACCAGCTGCCATCAAAAGGCAGAGTGGCAGCCTTTGCCTGAGAAAGCTGAGTGGCAGCTTTTCCCTGAGATAGTCCCATATAGATATGTGTGACTGGTGTCAAGTGGCAAGTGGGCATGGGATTGCCAAGAAGGTCAGCACTGTGCCTCTGGGCAATGAGCAGCCACTTTGTTTTCAGCAAAGCACTTGGAGTGGCACCATTCCTATGACAAAGTCCCTATTGAACAGCAGGATGTTGTGATCCTGTCTGCTTTGACTCTGATGCCTCTCTAGTCTGAATCTAGTGATCTGCCCATCATGCTGCTCTGCCAGTGCAGAGAGGTGACGTGTGGTGGTCACCACTGTGAAGTCATTGGTAGACTTTGACATCAGAGTTTCTCAGTGTAAGCAGATGTGAGACTGACAGCTAGGGGTTATGGCCGTATCTGCATCCCGCATCCCAAGACAACTTCAAATCTGTTTGGTGCCATCCAGCAGCTCTGTGACACCAGGACCACACTGACTGGGAGCTCATGTGAGGGTATGCTAAATAAAACCTTTTAAAATCACAGCCAAGACAATTGAATCAGATACTCTTGTTCCTGGGAATATAACCTTGCAAATGAGTCTGGTACTCCACTCTCAGCAGTGTTCATCAACCTTCTGAAAATAAATCCACATTGTTGATAAGCTTTTTAGCTGGCTGCTGTCCTATGCAGGGTTGTATGTCAGGCCACTGGTAACTGGGTAACTCTTGACAGAAGAAGTACAATGAGCTTCAGACAGTAGAACTCCCACAAAATTTTGCTACAACTCTTCTGCCTCTAAGACAAGCTATCCTTGGGTTTAGGTAGTTGTTACTCAGCTACTTTTTGGAGGGGCAGCTGGCATAGAGGTGCACCATTGCTATCCATTCTCATATGTGTTTAGGAACACTTTTCCCTTCAGGGTGGTTGCTGTGACCTTCACAGGACAGGGGAAAGAAAATCTTTCAACAAGAATGATCGCCAGACAGCCTTAGTCCTGAATGTGCTCCATTCATGGCAGCCTTTCCCCATGCTGTTCTGGAATTTCCATCGTATTAATCCCAACGAAAGGTGAGAACATGAATACACCTAATGCTTTCCTGACTGCTTTGCAGTAACACCTACTGCTAAAGACCCAAGCGCTTCCTGACTGCCAGATAAAAAGAGACAATGTGTCCTTTTTAACACTATCTCACCAGAAGCAAGGGTTGGAAAAGACCTCCTGATTCACTTTTGTGACTTTCTTTATCCCACAGACAGATTGCATTTTAACAAATGCTTTTAACAAGTTCTCCTCCCAGAACTGCTTCTCCTGAAGGATGGTGAACAGTTTGAAAAAGTGCAGGATCTTTGTGATCTAAGTTGCATGACTGTCTGACAGCAGGACCTGTCCACTAGGAATTTGCTCAAGGTAGGACTCATCAACTGAAGCAGTTGAACTCCCCAGCTGCCCATGCTAAAGACAAAAGAGTAGCCAATTTAATTAACCACAGCCTCAAGGAGAGTAATTCATTATCAATTTTACCAATATTAATGTCCTGAATGTAAAAGAGCTTGGAACACAGATGTCTAATCAGGAAAGCAGCTCTGTAAATCTGATTGTTTTCCTTGCTCTTTAACTGATGGCAAGAAAAAGAAAAAAAAGCTAGACCAATGGATTTGATTAGTATAGTGGACAAATTTGCCCAAAGAAGTCATTAGAGAATGCTTCCCTGAACCTTTGAAATGCTTCTGGCTTCACATACAAATACTTCTTCCCTTCTAACCTGATTTTGTCATGCAACAGTTCTGGCATTGACAATGGTTAGTCACAGAAATGAAGAAAAGCAAGGACTTCAAGAGGTCATATAGACTGTCCCCTTGAATCTAGGACAGAATTAACTGTATCTGGATTCACTAATACGTTTCTTAAAACCCATTTCAGAAACTCCTGTCACCAGATACTCCACCACTTCTCTGCATATCAATCACTGGTATCAGGAGGAAGATTTTCCTAACCTCATTTTCTGTGCTGTAAATTAAGCTAATTACTACTTATCCTGCCTTTGAAGAAGCAGAACTGATTAGGAAGTCATATTTTCACTGTGCAAGGAATTCCAGCCTCCAAATTCTGTTGTTATCCCAAAACAGAGCAAGAAACCAAAATGTCACCTTTTTTCTCAAAGTTAAAATGTCTAATCTTGGATTAGGATGACCAAAATGTTTTCAAGAACATCAAACCTTTTGTCTAATTATCCTTTCATATAATCATCTGCATGTAATCATTCAAAGAAAATCTTTTAGCATTATCAAAATGGAACAAGAAAGCTGAAATGATGCGTTTCATCTTTCCTGCTGAAATTGCTAGTGAAACTTTTACATGCCTGTGGTTTGTTTGTTTTTCAAATAAATTACATTCTCTTTCGGAAGACTTTTCTAAGTCTTTGGTAGATTACAGTCAATAGCTTGCTTGATAATTTGTTTGCGATGACAGTGATTGTGGCTAATAGCTTTTTTAAAAGAGAAGCTCTCCTGTTATTTGCAATGAAAACCTGTGTTAAAGTATTATATGAAAATCATCACAGAACACGA